>VHKM01000048.1:2741016-4111524 GCA_007210695.1 Neogobius melanostomus
CATTCCCATAGTTTCTCAGGAGCAGGACCGTTAATTATATGTTCTTTTTTAGTTTGCCTGTTTTTTCTTTTTTCATTTCACATCAAACATTACATTCAGCTGACTAAAGTTACTGTAAGGAACCTTTATATCCACCGTCCACTTTTTAATTTCAGAAATACCCAAGATACGTGGCTTTACTTAGCCTACCGTAATCTTTTTATTAGGCTAATCTCAGTGTTTTGGTCTCTGAGAGAGGTTTTGAGAGGTAGATGGTCATGTCAGTTTGGCAGACTCATACTTCAAAAGGTTTGCGCCAATATCAATCCCGCTTTGGTCTGTGTCTCCCTCTAGTGTTGAGAAGAACGGTGGCATACTCAATGGCACTAGGCAGACCACAGATCATAGTTCATAGTAATTTAATTTTCTTTTCATTTTGTTAATTTGTTGCATTGGCAAGTTGATAGGGTCTAGGCTATATAAAAACTCATCTCACCATTGCACTGTCATAAAGTATATAGTTAAAGCCTGTGGACAACAGAATTACTTTATACATATCAAGATCAGATAATCAGCATTTTGCCTAAACTTTATTTTGCTTTGCACTGTCAGGGTTCACCGGGGCCCCACGGTCCACAGGGGCCCCAGGGTCCTCCGGGGCGTCGAGGGGACCCAGGCATTGAGGGCCACAACGGTCAGAAAGGAGACCGTGGACAAGAGGGGTTCATGGGCCCAAAAGGAAGTGTGGTAAAGTATCCTTTTTTTATTCATTCAGTCTTTTACGTGACTCGTCATCCTGTTAACCACTTTTATTTACCACGTGCAGTAATTGTATTACAAATAAACTTGCCTTCACAGGGAATGACGGGCATCCCTGGCTTCTCTGGAAATGATGGGATACCTGTAAGTACATGCAAGGTTTTGTAAATTAAACTAATAAAACTATGGTTATTTATAAGCAAATGCAGACACAGGTGTGTTTTTTAAAGATATAATTTTAGAAAAGATTAACAGGCAACGCTAAAACGCTCACTCTGGTGATACATCAAACTGCATAAAATGCAATAATTAATGTCTGACTGATCTGGATTCTGTAGGGTCATCCAGGACAACCCGGACCAAGAGGAAGGCCTGGAGCAGATGGCTGTAACGGCACTCAGGGAGACTCTGGGCGATCAGGGCAGCCCGGCTACAATGGGGTCCCTGGTTCTCCTGTGGGTTCAAGATATCTTTTCTTCTTATTAGTGATAATGCTGTAATAAAATGCAGTCACTTAACTGTTTAAGTTTGGTCCACATTAGGGGCAACCAGGGAGGAAAGGGGAGAAAGGCGACTCACTAGAGCTGAGTGTCTTCATGGAACGCTTCAGGGTAAGGACGAGTGAAGAGCAAAAGCAGGTGTCTGTAAATCTTATGCAAAATATCCTTAATTTATTATTGTCACATCCTTAGGGAGATCCTGGCATACCAGGAATCAATGGGATTTTGTAAGAGACACTGCAATATCAGTCTTAATATTGAAATATAACCTGGGGTGCATTTACACGACATGGTCTTTGTATTTAGGGGCCTGTGGGAAATCCAGGTTGGCCTGGAAACAAAGGCTTTAGGGGACCAAAGGTAATTGTATAGACTTTACATGTTATTTTTACTTGAAGTAAATTCTGGCCACTCAATCTGTACCTGTGTCATAGGGGCATCCAGGCCCTCCAGGACCCCGCGGACCAAAGGTAACTTTTACACACGTGACTTTACATTTAAAAATGAAAATTCAAAACTTGCTGTATAAATGAAACGTTCTTCTCGTTATCTGCATCGACATTACATCATGCCAAGAAAATGCAAATGCAGTACATTTAATGTTACTGAGTCAGTGAGTTCTGAATGCAGTGTTGTTTGTGTTGTGTCCTTTCTTCACAGGGCGTTATGACCAAAGTCTTCAAAGGAGTCAGAGGAGAGCCAGTACGTGAGCCCCCTTATATACAAGCTACAGTACATACTGAAAAATGAAATCAACCAATAGCTTTGAAGTATTTATTGAGTTATATTAAAAATGTTAATCAGCCTGTCGAAAAAATATATTTTGGGGATAAAAAAATAAGTGTGTTGTTTCCACTTTCTACCACAAGGGGGAGACAGGACCTCCAGGGAATCCAGGAAACTCTACTCATCAGCAGACCCAGCCTGAGGACGCCCCTGCGGTGCAATACTCTTCTATTCCTCTTAACTTTTATAATTGTGCATAAAACACTTTTAGGAGTTACTGATAATCAACTGGATTATATTTCAGGGACCACAAGGTGAAAAAGGCCTGAAAGGAGAAAGAGGAGATCCGGTCAGTTATTGAACAAATACATAACAGAAGTTGCATAAAACATATTTTTAAAATATCATTTGTATATTCAGGCTGACAACAAAGGAGAAACTGGAGTGATGGGTTTCCCTGGCTTGCGGGTTTGTGCCGCACACATGTAAATCTGCTCTATGTCTTTTCACAAGAGGTTACATGTATTTTGGGTTTGGGTTTTAGGGTTTTCCTGGTGTGGATGGGCCTCCTGGACCAAAGGTACAGTAAACACACAAACACATAAAACGGTTTAAAAACATACAGTGGGAACCAGATGTTTACATACACTTTATAAAAGACACGTTTGCATTTTTTTTCTTTTTTTTCACTGTCTGAAATTAAACCAGAATTAACTTTAGCTTTTTTAGGTTAATTAGAATTTAAAAAAATATTTCTATTTGCTAAAAAGT
Organism: Neogobius melanostomus; assembly: GCA_007210695.1. Classification (NCBI taxonomy): domain Eukaryota; kingdom Metazoa; phylum Chordata; class Actinopteri; order Gobiiformes; family Gobiidae; genus Neogobius; species Neogobius melanostomus. The sequence continues at coordinate 2,743,752 of VHKM01000048.1, forward strand.
AAACGTTAATTCTGGTTTCATGTCAGACAGTGAGAAAAAAATGCAAATGTATCTTTTTGTGTATATAAGTGTAACAAGTGTATATAAACATCTAGTTCCCACTTATTTTCTCTTAAATGTGCCATAGGGTGACCCTGGAGATAAAGGTTCAAAGGGCTGTTTCGGTCAAAAGGTAAGTCATTTCTTTCTTGGCAATCAGTAAACACTGTTAAAGGAACAGGCCACCGTTTTTCCAAGCTGAGATATGTTCTTAACTGAGCTTAGACGAGTTGATGCGTATCTGTCTGGTCTTTGTGCGTGTGCTCAGTCATGCAAAAAGACCAAAGATGTTGTTAGCATTTGGCCTCTCCCAGCATATTCCTATGGCTCCAAACGGGGGTGAAGGTGAAAGCGACCATGCTCTTCCACGGGCACGCACACAGACCAGACAGGTGCGTATCAACTTGTCTAAGCTCAGGTAAGAACATATCTCAGTATGGAAAAACGGTGGCCTGTTCCTTTAAAGCAGCACAGAGGCAGTTTACATGGAAGTGTACTTTGAAGTCATGTGTAGATGGCATGTGATCACCGCACACACATTCAAATGAACAATATATGTTTCAGGGAGCCAAAGGTGAAGCTGGGGAGTTCATCTCTTCTGGATCTATTTGGCCTTGGTCTCCATCAGGTGAAAAGACACATGTTTTGAAAACGGATTGTGATAGATGGATTAAAAAGCTTTAGTTTTTTTGTTTCTATTAATTTTTGTACCGATCATTGTATGGAGTATTTTTATTAATTCATGAACTTAAAGAAAAATGCACTTTTGTAACATTTCATTTGGCTGGTTAAGCTGGTCCACCTGGGGAGCAGGGGCCAAAAGGAGGGAAGGGCCCAATTGGTGACCCTGGTACACCTGGACCCCCAGGACGTCCTACCTTTGAACAGCAAGGTTTGGTCACTAAAGCTGTTCTCAGCTGTTTTACTTAATAACCTAATACTGTGAGTAATTCATGTTTTATTTGTTTTAGTCTTTGATTATTTTGGTCAATTTGGAGAGAGTGGGGAGCTGGGAGACAAAGGCCAGCGTGGAGACCCAGGTATTCCAACAGTGACTCCTGGACCTAAGGGAGTAAGAGGTCGACAGGGAGTAAAGGGCCACCCAGGACCACTAGCATCATGTGAGTGACTAAATCACCTCTGTAGTACGACTGTAATTCCACTGCTACAACTGCTACCACCACCATTACTACTAGTGCACTAGTACACGACACACAATGAGATGACAAGTGTCCTCTATGTAATTTATGTAATACACACTATATAATACTTTATTTGTTATTGACAAGTGAGCGAGCACTATAAAGGAGCTCCTGGAGAAAGAGGGCGACCTGGCAACGCTGGACAGAAAGGACTCAAAGGTAAAGAACGACAAAACAGTGCAATCAGCTTGTGTTTTATTTTGCCTATTTGTTTTTTCTGTTTGGCAAAATAATACTGTGTCCATTCAGGACACCATGGGGATTGTCAATGTAACACTGTAAACTCTCCTCCTGGACCCGCGGGGCCGGCTGGAGAGCGCGGAGAGACTGGCATGACTGGAGAGTTTGGCCGAGAAGGGGACATTGGAGACCCAGGCCTCAGGGGAGATGATGGATTACCTGTGAGTACTGTATGTCCATTAAGTATAAGAATGATCTTTTTAAATCCTGTTAAACTCTGTGAATCCAGGGATTTCCTGGGGTCGACGGTGAGCCAGGCCCAAAAGGCAGTAAAGGACACCTAACTGTGGCATCAGTAAAAGGTAGGGAAAGTACACTGAATGCACATTTGCTTTCAAATGTGGGTTAACTCATGCTAGAAATATATATTGGATCCCTTTTTTGGCAGTGATGGAAGACTCGAGCAATTTTCGGGACTGACCAATGTTTCAGAAAGACTCGACTTGACTTAGAGCTTACCCTTTGTGACTTGCTCATGACTTGAGATCAATGACTTGCCATGACTTGTTGTAACATTAATGATTAATTTGAGTGTAACTGATAAAAGAGAACAGGATTCAGTGCATAAATCCAGCATTTGTGTTTACATATGGTAATTAGCCATATGCTGTAGAAGCGCTTCCAATCAATGGAGGAAATGCACATATCAGTGCTTTAACTTGGAAAATGTTAAAAACTGAATTTCGATGTGTATGCCTACGTGTCTGATATAGGCTACAATGGGCATGTCTGTATCATACAGTAAGCTGGTTGGTGGTAAACTGTATGTATTTTCAAAATTGCTCAAACAAACTTTGAAAAGGAGCATGGGGCGCTCCTACTCAGCGTAAAACATTACGCTACAGTTTATGTTAAAAAACTCAAGACCGGGCCAAAAATGATGTGAAATCACTTTGTGATACAAAGCAAAACTGGAAAACACTGTTGCAGACTCAAGCAAGTCCATAAAATTGAATGATTGCATCTTAGAATGGTACCTGGAAAGCTTGAGCAGTGACCTGTCGGCAACCTGTCACTACATCAATTTCATCATCCTCCAGAAACTGCCTGCATATTTCCACCGCATACAGGTGTGCGTTGTGGTGCATCAGGACCACGGAACTTATGTAGCATCTTGAAAATGAGAAGAGAGAGGAGAATTAGTTGCCAATATGGTCTTTCAAAGGAAATTACTTAAATTTAGCGCTTATACTTTGCAATAATGACCCAACTATTCGCAGATTGTGTTGCATCTAAAATTTGAGTTATCAAGCATATAGAGATGTAAAAAGTCTTTGGCGAGCTACAGGCCTAGCAGCTACTGGTAGTTCCCGAGCTACTGGTTGGAGATCCCTGCTCTATAATTTCAGTCCTATCGCCAAATGACTAGAATAAAAAGCAAGCCTTTATTTTATTATGGGTGTTTTTATTGAAAAAAATTAATTTGTCCTATGAGCAGGCTCACCTCTCCTCAGACCTCGTGAAACTTAGGAGCGTTTTTGTTCTCGCTTGCCGGTTTGTTTGGGTTGTGGTCATTAACATATAACCTGAACAGCGTAGCTTTAAACATGAGAAAGTAAAAAAAATAAAAAGCCATGTAGAACTATTCTTGATTTGGGATCTGTCTCAATGTTGCTTCTCTGATTGTTTATTTCACGAAAGCTTCCCTAACTTTAATTCTTTGAAGGAGCATAGACCTATATGAAATACACGGTCTGATTGTCAAACCATGTAACTGGCACAGGACAGACCGGGGATCCGGGTGACGCAGGTGTGGATGGAGAGTCTGGAGCTAAAGGGGCTTCAGGTCCAAAGGGATGTCCTGGTTATGATGGCAGCCACGGCCCTCCCGTGAGTCCATCGTCAGCTCATTTCTCATGTTACTTAATAAGGGCAGTGTGTATAATATATTTGGGTTATTTTGCTTATTCCAGGGAGAGGGCCCCAAAGGAGAACCTGGAGAAAAGGGATTTCCTGGTCGAATAGGACAACCTGGAGCTCCAGGACTGAGTGGAGAACCAGGACAAATCCTTGAAGGAGTTAAAGGTCAGCGGGGCTTACCTGGAGACGATGGCCTCCCCGGATATACTGGAGTAGCTGGAACACCCGGTGCACCAGGTAAAAATAACAAAAACTTTTTCTTTTTTTACTTATCAAGGCTATCTTTCATCTTTCAGTTTGTTACTCAAATAAGCCTTTATATTTTTCATGCAAACAGTGGAATGAACTTAATTAGCCTGTGACTGAAAGGCTAGTGCATGTAAATAAGACACATTTTGAATTTTTTAATAACCTTTACTTTCGCTGCTCCTGTTAAACATAAAGCAGAGAGAGCAACTCTCAAACCGGCCGCAGCTCAGCTTGTTTAAGATAATGCTTGTGCTTCTGAATAACTCTTGTTCCAAATGCCTTTTTCTTTCATCTCCTTTGCAACTGAAAGGCGGCTGTAGTCCCACAGCAGATGGAGAACAGTTCGATGTAACAGGTAGCTGGTACAATTACGTTTTCACCTCTCTTGATAACTCTTAAAGGCTTTGCCTCTATTATTTTACTTGTATGCATGATTGATAGTGCTTATGTTTATGTAAAGTGTGTATTATTTTTTGTAAATTAAGCTAAAATAATTGCAATGAATTTGGAAAAGCAGTCACTTCCACGCTGGGCATGGACAATGCAAAATCACTTGAATGTGTCACACAATACCCTTAAATTTACCAGTGTGAAGTTCTGAATGAAGTTTGCTCACACAGGCCCCTGTGAAACCATCCCTGGACCCCCTGGTCTGCCTGGACTTCCTGGACCTCCAGGAGTACCTGGTTTCCAAGGTAACACTTTTGTTGTAATTAGATCATCTAGTCTATGGACCAGAGGTTTTCAGCAGCAGTGTCTCTTGATTATTCAATATAAAGACAAAACATTTACTGTATATGTCTCCCATTTATTGTATTTTTTTATTATTTAGGAACCCAAGGTCAAAAAGGCCCTTCGGGTTTATTTGGAACTTTGGGAGAAAAGGGAGATCAGGGAGAACAAGGCAGAGGTGGCCTTCCTGGACCGCCAGGTGAGTGATAAGACTTAGATCAGCTGCAGGCCCTACACTTTGCCTGCTGATGTCACTCATGTCCAAATTCTCCTAGGTTTCCCAGGACCTCGGGGTGAGCACGGCCATACTGGAGTCAAAGGCACTGTGGGAAACCCAGGTGTAGCTGGGATTCCAGGACGCCATGGATCCCAGGGGGAAAGGGGTACTCATGGTGAAATCCTCGGGGCAAAACCCGGTCCCCCTGGTGACCCGGGGTTCCCTGGCCCAATGGGAGAAAAAGGGCTTACCGGAGAGGAGGGGGGCCCGGATATACAGGTCAGATTCTTTCACAAGCATTTATTTCTTCTTCTGAGATGTGAGAGGATTTGGAAAGTTCTATCTGATCTCTCTCTGCTGTCAGGCATGATTGGTATGCCAGGCATGATTGGTTTCAAGGGAGAGACAGGTCCTTCTGGCCTAGAGGGTGAGAAGGGCACACCTGGGCCAGCAGGAAAGTATGGCTATCCTGGCGATGATGGCAATGCAGGGGCCCCTGGTCCACGTGGAACCATAGGACTGCCAGGTTTGAACATTAAATGACAACTCATTCAAATTGATTTTTCATTTTATAATTGATGTGCCCGGTGTCAGGCTTCACTGGAGAGAGGGGTACAGAGGGTGATCTTGGCGCCCCAGGACCAGTGGGGCTAAAAGGGATCCCAGGAAACTTTGGTGAGGTGGGCTTCACTGGTCAGGACGGTCCGTCTGGTGAAGCAGGACCTGCTGGTGCTCAGGGACAGCCAGGCCTCCCGGGAATTAAAGGTTTGTACCGTTAGGTTACATTGATTTATTGTTTTGTTGATGTGTTTATTCACTGTCTAAGTTTCTGCTGTAGGGTACAAGGGCTCTCCTGGACTGTCTGGATTTAAAGGGCAGAGCGGTGATCCTGGTGGAAAGGGTTTTATTGGGGTCAAAGGAGACGGTGGGTTGCCCGGACAAAGTGGCCCTAAAGGATTGATAGGCTTCAAGGGGGAAAAAGGTCAGGCTCAGAGATTCATAGTCATTTTACATTGTATCTATCAACTGTTTTCATGGAAGACTCATATCTATGTCTCTAGGGGCCCGAGGTCTTGATGGTCCCCCTGGCGAGAAGCCTCATATCCCTCATACTCTTATTGCTGACATGAAAGGCGTTAAAGGGGACCGGGGTGGTGGTGGACCTCATGGTTTTACTGGGCCAAGAGGTATGTAGTAAGTCCAGTCCAGTTGACTCATCCTTATTCATTGTATTTGAGCCTGTTTTTGGTGCAGGTTCTAAAGGACTGCAAGGTATCCCAGGGATTGAGGGTCGTCATGGTTTGCCAGGAGACCCGAGCCACGAGAAAGGACATGAAGGAAACCCGGGGGCTCAGGGTCTTCCAGGAATTAAAGGAATGCCTGGTGCTCCCGGAAACAGAGGGATTACTGGCTTTGAGGGAATGACTGGGGATAAGGTGACTTTATGTTTATATTATACTCACCACACCGGCCCTTTTTAAATTAAACTACTAAAGACAGAGCCGGTGCTGGCCCTTCTGAGGCCCTAAGCAAAAATCCACTCGGAGGCCCTACAGTACGCATCCCAAGGCTTTTCGACGAATAGTGAAGCTATTTACGGTCAAAAATAGTTACACGCTGTAGTGCAGGGCAGAAGGGGAACATAATGACCTCAATTTTGGCCCTGCCCCACTGTGTGAGAACCACTAATCACTTGCCACTGTCAGACTGGGATTTAGGACTACACTAGACTATTTCCCCACTTTTTAAAATGATAAAGGGTCATGTTGTTTCACCTCTGGTCCCTGATCCACAGTTTGGGAACCCCCTTTAAAACTAACTTACACCTGCTCCTGGCAGTTATTTCTGTCTTACCACTGAGAATAAGCCTGACAGGAATTCGTTTTACACCAAGCACATTCAGAGAACTGGAGTTACTAAAAGTAACTAGAACCGTGTGGATGCAACTTTTCTCTCTTCAACTCGCCAAACTACTGTCCTGATACTCTGCTAGAGACAATAAAACCATTTAAATGAGTGTGTGACCAATGCAGCCCCGAGTCTGAGCAGAGAAAACATGAGACGAGCAGCGCGCAGGAGACGGGAGGCCATGCGGGAGAAAGCCGCGCGCATGAGGTGAGGGAGACAGACCAAGTGGGGACGCGTGCGCTGAGCGGAGAGGCACACACGCGTTGGGAGTGATGGGAAGGCGGTAGGTCTCTCCTGCTCATCCACTTCAGGCAGCACATTGCTCCGCTGTTCCATGTTGGTGTTTTATGTGGCTAAGTAGGCGGAGAGTGAGTGAGCGCTATCAGAGCCTGTTGCCGTCACAACGCGTTCATTAATTAGCGAAACAACGCCGTAATTTGACCGAGATGCGGGGCCCTTGCGGCTGTGGGGGCCCTACGCAACTTGCGTAGTTTGCGTATAGGAAAAACCGGCTCTGACTAAAGATGTGTCTATTCATTAAAGTAGGGCTGTGACAAAATATCGTATCTGATCTGATCTTTTTGCTGCAATTCCAAGTAATGATACTTTCAATAATTTTGTTTGAAGGCATTTTTCTCATTGATGTTTTTGTTTTCCAGTAACAGCACTTTGTTACATTTTGCATTAATTTTAAACTTTTCGATCTTAACAATTACTAAATGTCTTAAATGGCATTTGTTTTATAAACTTTGAACACATTGCTGTTTTCTTTTTACACATTTTAAGGTTAACATATTACTCATAATTACAATACTTACTGTATCGCAAAACGTATCGGATCGGCCCCTGAGTATCGTGATACGTACTGTATTGGATCGTGACAAAAGTGTATCGTCCCAGTCCTACTTTAAAGTGTTTAATGTGAAAATTGTTTTTGTAAATTTGCCTTCAGGGCATTAAAGGAAGTTCCGGAGCATATGGTGCATCAGGAGAAAAAGGAAAGAAAGGGGTCAAAGGTAGATTCCAATATCAAACGACTCATGAAGACAACAGATTCATTTCAGTGACATCTTTCACCTTCTGCTGCAGGACAAGCTGGAGCTCGTATAGATCTTCCAGGATCTCCAGGACTGAGAGGAGAGTTTGGTTTGCCAGGAGAGCCAGGTAGACTCAACTTCAATGTAACACTGAATAGTTCAGTGAATCATTCTCAATCTTCTTTTTGCAGGTGACAAAGGAACATTTGGAAATACAGGAGACAGGGGCTCCCCTGGACTTGATGGCATTCATGGAAGACGTGGATTTAGAGGAGAAGAGGGAGATGGAGGAGTCCCAGGTATATCTCATGAATGGAAAAACTACATTGCTATGTTTTGGATGCAAATGGATTTAAACAGATGAACTCCTCAGGCTCAGACGGACAGAAAGGAACCCCTGGTAAACAAGGACTGAAAGGTCTTTCAGGAGCTCCTGGCAAAGATGGACTCCCTGGCTTTCCCGGTCACCTAGGAAACAAAGGTAGGGACTCTATTACCCAAGTGGGAATAGCCTAGTACCACGGTTGCAACATTTTTGGTTTAGATAAAAATGAGTTCAACAAGCTGGATAATTCAAGAGATAGAGTATGAACTGACATAGGGCTTAGCGTTAGGAACAGGCATTATAGACCTTTGTGTTTGTTAGTTTGTTATAACAAATAACAGTACAACATTTGTTTCAAGGTATCTCTTTCTTTCTGATTAAGATCATAAATAAGGGTTGATTTAGCCCCACCCCTGATGTATTACTAAACTTTTTTAACATTCATTTCCGTTTATGTACAAAGGTTTCCCTGGCCTGAAAGGGCTGTATGGATTGCATGGTCTGAAGGGACAAAAGGGTCTGTCCGGAACCCCAGGTATTTAGATAAATGTCATAGTGCTTTGCTTGAGTCACGCTCAATTACATTATTGTATTTCCTTGTTGTGGTAGCAGCTTTCAGGCATATTCTGTCATTTTCAACAGGGTTTGATAATTACGGACCAGATGGGGAAACAGGGATGAAAGGCCAAAAAGGACACATTGGGGAGCCCAACACTGAGAAAGGCCTTCCGGGAAAAGAGGGCTTGCAGGGCTTTCCGGGTCCTGTTGGTTAGTTTCATACAAACGCACAAAAGTGTGTGGTGCAGCTCCGTAAAATGGTATTTTCTTTTGGGCATCTTTAGGGGACCAAGGCCAGCCAGGTCCACCCGGATTTAGAGGCCCTGTGGGACCAGAGGGCACAGCAGACAGAAAAGGACTCCGTGGAGACATTGGCTCCAGGGGACCTAAAGGCTATGAAGGTGAGTGGCTCTAAGAACAGACACTGACTGTACCTGGACAGTAGGCAACACAGATAATAAGTGTTGTTTTAAATCTATATGTAGGTTTCCCTGGTGTAAGAGGTCTTCCTGGTACCAACGCCTTCCCAGGGCTAAAGGGAGTGTCAGGACCAAATGGATTTCCCGGGGTCAAAGGATTCAAAGGGTTCAAAGGAGACCAAGGGTCGCCTGGGTACAGAGGTCCCAATGGCATTTCTGGGAAAAAAGGTATGTACGAATGACAAAATAATGGCTTTACTGTAAACTTTCTGAATGGAGACATGTTGTAGTGGCAGTTTAAATCCACAGCTTGCCACTTTAGCTATCAGGGCATGGCTTAAGCTTAACTCATGTGTCTAGGATGAAAAGTGAATAGAATCCGTGTCCAAACTTACAAGTGTAGTTATGAGTGTTTAAATAATGATGAAGATTCCACAATCAATGTTGTCTTCACACGGTCAATAAAACTGTTTTGTACAAGGCTCCACCCAACACACCCAAACTCGTGGAGATGTGCCCTTTGTGGTGCAGCATAATTCATATCAACATAAGGTCATAAATGGCCGTAACAAATGTATTGCATCAGCAGTCATGGCTCTATGCTCAATTTTACATTTTGTTTGTTTTCTCATGCAGGAGGTAAAGGAGAACAGGGCCTGATGGGACTTCCTGGTACAGTTGGTTTTAAAGGTGAACGAGGACCAGTCGGGCCAAAAGGAGGCTCAGGAATCCCAGGTAAACGCTTGTTTATTGATAGGTTTATCTGAGGAACATGTTCGAAATAGATATGACATTTATTAACATGCTACAGGTCTCCCTGGGCCTCAAGGCGATAAAGGGCCAACTCCGCTGCCAATCAAAGTTCCAGGTGAAAAAGGTTCACAAGGACGCCAGGGCGACCCGGGACTGAAGGGAGTCCAGGGAGATCCCGGTCAACAAGGTTCCCCTGGAGACCCAGGTCTGCTACTGTCAAAAAACAAGTGTTGATTAAGGGGTCAGATAACAGGACAGGTGCTAAATAGCGGGTGCAAGCTCAAAAATTGCATGTAGCTATTTGTGGGCATGCTGCGCCTAATTATTTAAATGGTAAATGGTCTCAACTTATATAGCGCTTTTCTACCTACCTTAGACACTCAAAGCGCTTTACAGCAAGGATCCACTCACCCATTCACACCTCATTCATACACCAATGTACGCAGACACTGGAGGCAAGCTGGGTGAAATGTCTTGCCCAAGGACACAACAATAGCGTGGACCTTCGGGAAGCGGGATTCAAACCCCTGACCCTCCGATCATGAGACAATCCGCTACCATCTGCGCCACCGTCTCCCCAACAATTTGAAATTGCATGTGTTACAGTTACTGTATTAGGACCTCAAATCTGACATGTGAATGAGAGAATGCTGAGTAAAAATGTGTAAATGCTCTTGCTCTGCTCTTGATCCACTTTTGCATGTGCTAATCATTTTGTACATGAGTGAACACTTGGTATGTAATGACCCCTTAAGTTGTGCCCCAAAATCTTAATGCCGTGTGCCGTCATTGTGTAGGTTTCATGGGGCCATCTGGAGTAAAGGGGATGCCTGGTATCAGTGGCCGTCCAGGAACACCTGGTTTCCGTGGAGAGGTTGGTCAGGTGGGATATCCTGGTTTACAAGGAATGGAAGGTGAGTTAATGTCTTCAGCTGTATAATAGCAGCAAGATCAAACATCATCATGAAGTGGTGTGTTACTGCATCTGAAACTCATCATGGAGTGAGTTTATATGTCCTCTTCTCCATCAGGTGATCGTGGCAGACCAGGTGTGCCCGGTTTGCCTGGCATGCCAGGTCGCAGTGTTAGTGTGGGCTACCTACTAGTGAAACATAGTCAGACAGACCACACGCCCATGTGTCCTTTGGGTATGTCCAAACTCTGGGATGGATATAGTTTGCTGTACTTTGAGGGCCAGGAAAAGGCACACAACCAGGATCTTGGTAAATTATTATCTAAAAAATTGTGTCACTCACAATACTACTAACTTTAAATATTTACTTGTTTCTTTAGGCTTGGCTGGCTCTTGTCTTCCGAAGTTTAGCACAATGCCCTTCTTATATTGTAATCCTGGAGACATATGCTACTACGCCAGCAGAAATGACAAGTCCTACTGGTTATCGACAACTGCCCCTCTACCTATGATGCCAGTGGAGGAGGGAGATATCAAACCCTACATTAGCCGTTGTTCAGTCTGTGAGGCGCCTTCTGTGGCTATAGCTGTTCACAGCCAGGACATCACAATCCCTCAGTGTCCGGTCGGGTGGCGCAGTTTATGGATTGGATACTCTTTTCTCATGGTTAGTCCTGGAGCTACATAAGGTGCATAGTAAAGTTTTACTTCAAAATAATCCCTTTTTTTTTTTTAATTCTGTCTATAGCACACTGCTGCGGGAAATGAAGGTGGAGGACAGTCATTGTCGTCTCCTGGTTCTTGTCTGGAGGACTTCAGAACCACGCCGTTCATTGAGTGCAATGGCGCCAAAGGAACCTGTCACTACTTTGCAAATAAGAACAGTTTCTGGTTAACATCCATAGACCAGTCCTTCCACAGTGAACCAGCAGCAGAGACACTAAAGGCAGGTCAGCTTTTGTCCCGCATCAGCCGCTGCCAGGTGTGCATGAAGAACTTGTGAAAATGTCCCCAAGGTTTGGGGTATAGTTATCAATAAATTGCAGACCACAGAAAGCCGTGATGTAAATACAGTGTTACAGTTTTTTATTCAGGCAGCCCTGTTTGCGTTGATTGGTGCTTTTTAACTTATTACCTCAACTATTCATTCTCACAATCCAAAAATACAGCCAGACCAAAGATGCCTATGTAAATCTACTTGTTATATGATCTGGGCTAATGCCACTAACTCTGCTTTTGTCTTTAAAATGTATTCAGCAATATTTTTAGATTCAAGTATGTTCACAGAATGCACTGATTAGTTATTATTTCTCTGTTGAGCAAACTTGACCACTGCCCTTCCGTTTCAACACGCTCCATACTGTTCTTCAGAAGCACTTGACATTAAAGTATTGTTTCTAATTGTGGAAATATAAGCACTATGTATTAGGTAAATTACTATTAACTCACACATAATCAGATCCCATGCCATTGTTAAATGTGATGAAAAATAAATTATGTTTGTCATACATGTTGTTGGTCATTTATTAGTCTACGAACATTCAGAATCAAAATCTTTATCGCATTTATCAGACAAAAAAAAAAGAGACAAATTTGTTTTACACAATTCCAGTTTATAGCAGTAAAAACAACTTGTGTAAAATGCAAATACAGTCACAATGTGCCTCTCAATAGTGCCTAAGAATGAATATTCAGGAATGCAGTGATCGACTTTGATTAGAAATTTCAGTATGGCCACTTCATTAAAGTGCTATTGCAGTGGTCAGAGGTTAAGGTGAAAGGACATAACAATATGTAGGTCCCTATTGTACAACAAACAATACATAATGAAATGTTATTGGAACTGTTCTTCACAGGATTTGAAAATTGTGGCACTAGAATATTACAATTATCACAGTTTTCTGAAGTGCTTTGATTTCACATCTTTGGTTTAAAAGGTAATCCTAGCAGCAAGAAGCTTTGCCCCGCTTGACCCTACAGTCCTCCAAGTCAACCGTTGGGGACTCCTTATTCTCGTTTCTCTTCCTAAGAATAGAAGGCAACACCAGGTCAAATAGTGTCTCAAACAGACTGTCCACATTGTACCCTGTTTTGGCGCTGGTTTCAAAGCACATCTTCTCAGCAGGCAGGGAGCTCTTTTCATCCATGCCCTTGTAACGCAGTATTCGCCCATAGAGAGCCACAGCGTCCTCGTGGCTGACGTGTTTGCGAAGGGGCACACCCGAGATGGAGACAGGGGAGGCAGGTGGGGTGGGGCAGGCAGACAGCACCTGTGAGTCTTCACATTTGGTTTGGTCATCCGGGTCTAAAGTCTGTGGTAACTGGGCTTTGAGGTCAGTCAAATCCGCCTTGTTGCCTGCTACAGCGTAGATGCAATCATGGTTAGCAGTGTCTGTCAGTGATAGAAAACGCTCCTCTAACTCCACCAGGCTCTGCCAGTTGGTCACATCGTAAGTTAGGATAATGGCGGCTGCCCCACGACAATACATAGACCCCAACCCGTGGAACTGTTCTCGACCTGGAGGGAGAGATTATAAATAAACATGCATTATATATATCTCTTGCATTTGTGAAGAATCAATTCAGACAATATAGTACATAATAGTAAAGTAATTTGATTAAAGGGGCATTATGGAACTTTTTATGTGGGAAAAAGAAATTGATATTTGTGCATAATTTACCTTTTTGTGAGCCAATGGCTGTATGAGAAGTCAGCATGGCGCCTTTACTTTCGATCACAGCGGCCTCTACAACGCTCCAGGATTGTTTTGTAGGTTTTCGGGTGAGAGGGTTTGTCAGCAGTGAAAACCTTGCAGAAACTCTAAAAACAATTGATCCTGGAGCATCACAGAGATCAATGTGATGGAAAGTAAAAGTGCAATACTAACCACTAATTCATTCATCCATCCAATTTCTTCCACTTGTCCGTTGCCGGGTCGTGGGGGCAGCTGACAGAGCTGCCCAAATCACATTGCACCAGCCCCCATGGCTCCTCCTGCAGGTGGTGAGTTCACAGAAGGACGGCCTCACGATTCTAACCGGGCCTGTTGGTCTCTCATAAGGGGCTTCTGAACCGCTCTTTGTCTGACCCGTCACCTAGGACCTGTTTGCCATGGGAGACCCTACCAGGGGCACGAAGCCCCCGACAACAGAGCTCCTAGGATCATTCGGGCGCTCAAACCCCTCCACCACATTAAGGTGGCGGTTCCAGTAGAGGCACTAGTTCACTAAAAGGTCAAATATGCACAAATAAAAAAAGTTTTGGAAAAGGGGCATATGATAAAGACTTTTTCAACTGCAGTCTACAGGGCACTCTGAAACTTTGACACTGGGGGCAAGCGCTCCATCGGCCTGAGTTACTATCGCCATTTTTATATTAAACCAGAATCAAGAGTAGCTTGGTGAAGGTTTAAGAAAAGATATCTGCAATCTGAGAACAAAAAGGCTTAAATTTATTATATATGTTGCATTCTGATTTTATATTTTGAATATTTTCTGATTGTCTGAGACAGCTGAAGACAGCTTAAATTCATATGACGGTTGATTCAGTACAGATTATAATTCATAAATTCTTCATTAACTAAAGATTGTGATAATGGTCTCCAGATTCAAGAACAATCTGTGAGATAAACCAACTATGATTTATTTTTTATTTTTTTAAAGCACTAAATGAGGCCAGGGGTAAAACATCAAATTCTTCCGGTCACAGCAGCTTGACCATGTGACTCATTTTGAGGAACAGGGTGTATTCTCACAAAGATTGCAAAATAGCTCTTTAAAAATAAAATATAATTCGTCAGTTTCAGCTGTTCTGAATTTGTCTCTTACCTCTGGATATGGCTTCTCATCCAGGTGTGAGCGGTCAGTGTTTATCATTGTAAAAATAAACGTTCCCGCACTTCCTGTGTTTAGTCAGCCAATTCTACATCACTGGCAGCTCAGGACAATTCCTAACTTTATCTCAGAAATACTTGTGATTAGGTTAGTTGACTGTACTTCCAGTAAAATAGCAATGGAATTGGTTACTCCCAAAATATGTGGTAATAAATGTCCCAATAAAAAATAATTAATTAATAAATAAATGAATAAATATATAATAATAATAATAATAATAATAATAATAATAATAATAGATATACTTAACTAGAGGTGGGTAGAGTAGCCAAAATAAGAAAAACTTTACTTTAAAATAATTGTACTCATGTAGGCTACAAGTAAAAATAGTGACCCAAATCAATACTCAGGTAAAAGTAAAACAAGTACTTGAGAAAATGTTACTGTGAGTACTGAGTAACTGTTTGTATGTTCCAATTATGACAAAAATTATGAGAAACAGAACAAAATCCTTTAAAAAACATATATATATATTAAAAATGATAAATAATGTATTTAAAATATATATTTCCGATGAAAAAGGGGCACAAACTACAATTAAGCTTTTGTAACTTTAAAATGTGCTCACGGTGGCAGAAGTAACTTTTCTTTTTAAATACAGATACTTAATTACAATATTACACAAGTAGAAGTAAAAAGTAGCGAATGATGCAATTACTCTAATAAGTACTAGTACTTGAGTAAGTGTAACTGAATACTAACCAGCTATTCTACCAAACACCTTGTGTGGTACTCAAAGCAGTGTTTCTCAAACTGCAATATTTATTTTATTTATGCTTTAGTAATGCATCCACGTAAGGATCCAGTTAAGTACTGATGGTTTGGAGTTTGAAATCTTCATGAGATAGTAGTAGCTTTGTGTGAAGTCTGAGAACAACTACTGCGCTAAAGCGTCGTAGGTCACGGGACATGGGGTACCAAATGGACCTTTGGATCCCGGCTGAGCTTCAGCTGATAAAACCATGGACTTGAGAAAACAGTTTTGGATCCAGAGGCTAGTCTGTCTGCGATTGCCCCAGGTGGAGGTCACGCAGCAAGTCAACGGCATGATTGCAACAGCAAACGGTGTCAACGAATGAGTAAACTAGATTACAGTTACATTAAGTAAATTACCTGCGGTATCCCAAATGGAAATATTGTATGGTCCCCATTGTTTGAGGAAAAACGCTCCACCGACAGTGCTGACCGTGTCTTTGAACCTCCTCTCCGTGTATCTGTGGAGCAGAGACGTCTTTCCCACGTTCATGTCCCCCAAGAGCACAAGCTTCACGTCGGGTTTCTTGAGCTTCGAGACCTCGGGCATGATGATGCTGCCACAGTCCGCTGTTCTGCTTATTCAAAAAAGTTCAGAGGCAAAAAGTTTTAATAATACGAGTCCATATTGATACGAAATGCACCATTTTATGAAACAATATAAAACCACTCCCCTAAACAGCCCCGTGTGAAATGAAATACAGGGAATCGAAACTTCAAAAAGTACTGACTGATGTCAAACAGGAAGTAGGTGAAGAGCTAAAGAGGGATTATGAAACTACTATTCCCCGAATTTTGTTTTCAAGGCGGGTTTTGTAGCCAATTTTAGTACAAATAACAATAATAACAGTTTAGTTTATAAACGCCCATATAAAGGAGAACGCTAGCATTAATACGCTTAAATAAATTATTTACGGAGTTTGCATTCGTATTTAGGGCTGTGTTTGCGTTAACATGAGGGCCAATGCTGAAACAACATGGGTGCTGTGCATTTCATTATACACTGGACGCTGTGTAGAACTAAAAAATTGTTAATGTTTTAATATCGGTCAAATGAACACACGTGACCAACGAGTCCACTTGAGGTCACCATTTGGTTTACAGCACGGAGAGAAGGAAATCAAGGCTGACTGGCGTCCCCCGCTCAACCTGCCCTCCGTGGCATATTTCACACCTAGAAAACTTATGGAAACTTTAGTGTATTTTTTGGTCAGAATTGCTACAGCAACTTTTCACGTAACACCTGTTCACCATTTTCTTACTGCAAACACAACAGTGTGTAGCGGTAGCGAACGTGAATAATCACCTCCACACAATGGCACGCTCCTGTGGGCCGAATGTGACGTCACCATTTTTTTGGACCGATATATCCATGATAAAAGTTATCGTAAACCGGAATATATAATTCAATGGCCGGGAGTGATACATTTTTATTCTAGTGTCTCCCAGGGCCCCTAAACGCACCATAGTGAAAGTCTTCCTGGTTTGCGGTCGCTTCAGCTTGTGCCTCATGATTGGGACCATTTATATACAGCTGTCAGCTCTCAAACGATGCCCTTTATTAGGTAAGAACCACGGTAGAGTCTGTGGTAAGAAGTCAGAGGTAGAGTACGCCACGCCACATAACAATCGATGAGATAAGAATATGTGAGTGACCATCACATCAGTGCCCATTGAGATGACAGACGGGACTCAGGCGGTGTTATTCTTCATTACAGTTGCACTACCTCTGTTGGGCGCTTTATGGCTGTATTGTAATGAAGCAGGTAAAGTGAATGTGCTATTGTGAAAATTATACTATTGAGTCTTACTTGTCCGTTTAGATTGTCATGGTCCGGTTCTATGGCGCGAGCAGGATCAGGATCTCTAGGACCCTGCGTACTTTGGCTTGTCAAATTGTAGCTATTTGGGGGAAGAGAGGCAGGTCAGCTTTGTAGAGTTTGCCCAATGAAGGTTCAGGTTGCGAATTGAAATAAAACTACGCCAGTCAGCTTTCTAACGAGTTTCATTGCAACTCGCGACGTACCAGGTTCCCCTTGCACGCGCTGATGCGAATGGTCATTTTGGGGGTAAATGTCAGTGGCTCTCATTTTGCAAACTGTTGATGTGCTGATTTCTTGTTAGCTAACCGAAGTTAGCAGCTAAAAGCTAACGTCAAAATAAAAGCAAAAAACACCAGCCGCTTGTTTATCTGCACAGTCAGACATGCAGGTAAACGCGACGCGGGGGTTCTTGTGGTCGGACGTAGAGACAAAGACCCTGTTAAGGATTTGGGGGGAGCAGGACATCCAGACAGCGCTTGACGGGAGCTTTAGGAACAGCTTCATCTACCGCGATGTAGCGCGGAGATTGGCGTCCAAAGGCTTCGACAGGACCCCGGAGCAATGCAGGGTCCGCGTCAAAAGCCTCAAGAGACAGTTTTTACTGGCGAAAGAGGGCAACCTACGCAACAATGGGCAGTATCACAAAATCTGTAAGTTCTATGACATTATGGAAGGGATCCTGAGCAACCCTTCAGCCTTAGACCCACAAGACATGGATGAGGAGGGTGGACCCGGGGAAGAGGAAGTCGTGGACGGCCTGGATGAAGATGGAGAAGATACTACTAAAGAATCTTTTTCTGAAAACACTGGGCCCAATCATTTCCCTGCTGAGACCATCACTGAAGTAAAGGTGGAGAATACCATCATGCCAATTTCTGTTCCTGTTGTCAACGTTACAGTGGGCAAAAATGGTGAGTACCAGAGGTGTTGTCCTTAAATAATTACACGTTCTTCTGCCACTGAGTTTAACATTACCTATTCATGATTTAAGATACCCAAAGACCTCAATCAAGCAGCCACCAAAACAGTTTGAAAACACTGAAACGACCCAGGGGAGTGAGGACACGCCGCGCTAACTTTCCCATGGAGAAACTTATGGAGCAGTTTCTGGAGCAGAGTGCTCAGGCTGAGGAGAACTTCTATCAAGTGGAGGAACAGCGTTTACAGGCAGACAATCGGAGAAGAGAAGCTGAACACAACAGAGAGATGGACATGCTCCAGATGCTGGGACAGATGTTTTCAAACATCTCCTCTACCAAGCCTGGTGCTGGGGTCTCTAGAGTCACCCCTACCTGCACCCAGAGTCAACCCAGCCATATCAGGCACACTTCACAATCAGACTTGTTCAAGCCACACAGTCCAGATGTACAACGTTTAGGTAGTAGTTTTTGCGTCGATCTGGATTTGTTTTTTGTGTGTGTGTTCGAAATATTTCTTTTCTCAAGTCAGGGAAACATTTTGTAAATGATAGAATATACTATTATGTCAAAGTATATTAAAATGATAGTAGTTTCAAATAATTGACATCTTTTCTCCTAGTGCTTGAGCGTCACTACAGTTTAAGTTCCAAGTCGCACGGAAGTATGGATCATGGCATTCTAGCACTGGTAAAGGGCACAATTCCACCACTAACATCCAAGAAACATAAAGGACAAGATGGACGAATAGGAATCATCGGAGGATGTCAAGAGTATGTTGCATAAAAACATTTTAATTGAAACAGTAGCTGGGCTTTTTAAGTTCTTTCTTGTACTTTCAGTTATACAGGAGCGCCTTATTTCGCCGCAATCTCTGCTCTGAAAGTGGTAAGTCACAGATACTTTAGATGGATTGTTCAGGGTTTCTACAGGTCGCAGCAAGTAAAATGTAATGCTTTTTACTGCCTAAACAAATGCAAAAAATCTTGGCATATTTCGTAAGATTTCATTCAATCAAACTGGAATGAGAGGAAATTTTGATATTCAGAACTTTGTAGCTAAAGACTGAGTAAAATGTCAGTCAGAACCGCTGATGAATATGTGTTGGACCATAGTTTTTGTCAAATGTATGCTGTGAAATACGTATAGTTGAGCAATTTCATTATTGTGGGTAGACTGAATCCAATGTAATAATTTTGGCATAATTTAATTGAATGACTTTTAATGCCCCGCAGGGATCCTCTTGTTCTAAGCATTTTGTTTTGTTTCCAGGGTGCTGATTTGTCTCATGTGTTCTGCACTAAAGATGCTGCACCTGTCATTAAGTCATACAGTCCTGAACTTATTGTCCATCCTGTCTTGTAAGAAGGATGATTTTATATATTTGTAATGACATTTATCACACATACATTTAGTATATGTGCTGAAAAAGTTCACATCTCATGTGCATATGTTTGTTCAGAGACAGTCCAAATGCTGTTGAAGAAATAGAAAAATGGCTTCCGAGATTACATAGTCTTGTGGTAGGACCAGGCCTGGGGAGAGATGATCACATACTTAAAACAGCTAAGGCATGTTTAATTACACTTTCAAAATGTTAAACAAAAAAATTGATTAAAAATCACATTTGTGTCTCCTTCTTTAGGAAATAATAACTAAGTCCAAAGCAAAAGACATACCCATTGTCATAGATGCTGTAAGTTCAGTATATTATGCAGTCATCTTTGTGGTTTCACTGAAACGGTAACGATAACAAATGTTTTTGTTTTTTAAACAGGATGGCTTATGGCTAATTACACAACAGCCAACTGTTATTCAAGGATACCACAAGAGCATCCTAACACCTAACATAATGGAGTTCACCAGACTGTATGATTCATTGGTATGTGCAGTGTTGCCATTTGTGGATCACTTAAGTAGTTTATTACTATAGTAGATTATTTTTTGAAGTAACTGAGTAACGGGATTACAATTGCAAATTACTTTTTTAATATAACTATTGATTGCTTTTTGTCATATTTTGACAGCTGAAAACTCAAAGAAATCATGAAATGTCAGACATTTAGAAAAACAAAGTACAAAATATGGCTGGAAATAGACATTATCTCGTCTAAAGCAAAGTATAGTGTGGCCATCGTTTGTTCTGTACAGAAACAAACAACAATCTGATTACTTTTGAAATAAAGTAACTAGATTACTTTTAGATGGAGTAATCAGTAATTTGATTACTTTTATGGAGTAAGATAATCTCAACATCACTGTCACGTGATTGTTCATTAAAGTGTAAAATGAGGTATAGTATAATATAATTTCTTTGTGATAACCTAGCTTCATGAACCCACAAACACCAGTGATCTTCAGTCCTGCGTCACACAGTTGAGCATTGCGATGGGGAACCTCACTGTAGTGTTAAAAGGAGAACATGATCTTATCACAGATGGAACCAAAGGTCTGTATCCTCATGAACCTGATGTCATCCCTTTGTGATAATTGTTTTTTAAAATCCCTTCTGTATTTCAGTCGTCTCCTGCAGTATAGAAGGCAGTGGGCGGCGATGCGGTGGACAGGGTGATCTTCTCTCAGGATCTATGGGAGTGTTTGCGCATTGGGCCCATAGTGCTTCAACAGCAGGACTTTTTAAGGGGTGAGGTTATGTATGTTTTTTAGTTTAGAATTACAAGAATGATGATTTTTGAATTTACCCATTTTAGGAAAAATCCCTCGGTGATTGCAGCATATGGAGCTTGTTCTCTTACCAGACAGTGCAACAGTCAAGCGTTTGAGCGTAATGGCAGATCCACCACTACATCAGATATGATTGAAGAGATTGGCTCAGCTTTCAGAAAGTTATTTGAAACATAAAAATGTACTTAAAATAAATGTTTGAATCAATGTAACACCAGTCTGTGTCCTCCTTGATCTATTATAAGTGGTTTCATTATGTTTCACATAGCTACAGTGTAACTGTTTTTGTAATAATTGCATAGAACTGTGATTTGTAAAACTAAAACCCACAACAAAAGGCCATGTTTTAATCTTATAAGTACTGCTTGTGGATTCAGCATGATCAAGTAATTTGAGGAGTGTTTTGCAAAGCTTTATCCATTAAAACTGCTATGCATACATTGATCTGCAGTCATAAATCTGGATAGGCTATACTCTAAATACATTTAATTCTAGGTATGGGGTTTCTTAATTTTACTGCCTGTAGAGGCTAATCTTTAATTTCTCCTTGGTTCTTAATTTTGACCTTCTATGAATAAGGTTATAAATTCATACATTACATGATTTTACGTAAGCCTTGTGAAATGGTGCTTACACTGCCCTTCTCTTTACTGACTGGGATAGTTGGGTTACTATTCTGAAGTGTAGACCACTGTCTCTTGATTAAGAGGTTCACTTAAGGTCTTGTCTGGGTTTACAAACAAAAGAGAAGATCCACAATAACAGATCATCCACCACTTCTCCAATCACTCCTCAGAGTTGGGCACTTTGCCAGAACATATTTACCAGGTGTCAAGGATCAAATGCTTGGGACATACGTCTCCTGATGGTAGAACAGGTCATCTCATGATCGGAAGGTCAGGGTTCGAATCCCGGCTCCTGCAGGTGCAGACCGTCGTTGTGTCCTTGGGCAAGACACTTCACCCAATGCCTATGTGTGAGTGGTTGGTGGTGGTCGGAGAGACCGTTGGCGCAGATGTGAGCAGCCTCGCTTCTGTCAGTCTACCCCAGGGGAAACTGGCTACAAATGTAGCTTACCACCATCAGCATGGAGTGAATGAACCCCCCTCCCTTTCATGTGTGACTTGTGTCATATGAAAAGCGCTATACAAATAAGATTCCCTTCTCCTTCCAGACCTGTGTGACCCAACTCTCCTCACAAAATTGTATCCAATGGATACTGGAAATTAATTTTAAACATAATTTTACACCACATAACTCCCCAATATGGAATAATAGCTACATCACCACCAATAGAAAATCAGTTTATTTTGATGAATGGTTTTCACAAGGTGTATGGGCTGTTGCTCATTTCTTAAATGACGATGGATGTATTTTACAATACGAAGGTTTTTGCAAGAAATTCCAAATTTATTGTACCAAGAGAAAATATAACCAACTAGTAAAAGCTATTCCATTATCGGTCAGGTCTATGGTTAAACAGGATACTTTTTATTCAAATATTTCCCCCAAACTGAGACAACTCTGGATTCAAGGCAGTGATTTTTGTGATCCCAAATGTAATAACACATTTTTAAGATGCTATTTACTAAACTGTTCCTATCCAAATTCTATTAAGAGGAACTATATTCTAAAAGATTATTAAAAAAAAAGAAATAATTAGGATTCGAACAAAATATCTGTCTTTCCCAATCCCATTCAAAGTGAAAGAAATTCAATTTAAAATTTTAAACTAAATATATCCAACTAACGAATTTATAAAACATAGATTTAAAATAGAAACTGAAAAATGTATTTTCTGTAATACAGAAAACGAAGACTTAGACCATCTTTTCTACTCCTGTAATGTAATACAAAGCTTTTGGCAAGATTTTCAGAGATGGCGTCAATCCAAGGGGATTCAATTTGCAACGTTAACAACAAATGAAATCAAATTTGGGAAAAAGGTTAAGAATATTTTTATTGATTTTGGGGTAAATAATTTATTACTTCTATGCAAATATTTTATTCACAAATGCCGCTTTTTAAAACTAAACCCACTATGTTCCACTGGAAGAATGAGCTCAATCTTTTTTCAAAATCTCTACAATTAATTGAACAGAAAAATGCAAAAATGCTTGAAACCTTTTTGATAGATTTTGGTTTACTGATTTTCATAATGCTTTTCATACTGCCCCTAACTTTTTTATTTTTTATTTTTTTACTTTAACATTGTAAACATAATGTACCTTGTTTGTTTGTATTTGTTCATTGCAATAAAAAAGTGGAGTATAGGGACCATACAAATATACTGTTTATAAAATCCAACACCATGAAACTTGATGACATCATAAAACTCAATTCCCTGCTATATATAGAGCTGTAAATAACCAGCTCCCTAGTAACATACAATTAATGTTTGGTAAAAGAGAGGGAAGATACGATCTAAGGGGAACTCATAATCTGAAAGTACAATGTATCCATTCCACCCTAAAAAGTCATTGTATTACACGGAGAGGAGTAAATCTGTGGAATAATTTAAATGAAGACTTAAAAGGTGCAGCTAGTCTACAGCAATTTAAAAGACAGTAGAACTGTGTTTGAGAAGTATGCTGAAAACATGACTGTGACCTTGTCTCTCAGTCACTCTCCTTAAGTAATCTGTATTACTGTGAACTTGTGAAATACCACATCATTGCTGATATAATCAATTGTCATCTACTCTATCAACCAAGTCTATTTGATTTGTATTAAAGGAACTTGAGATAAATTACAAGCATTAAAAATGCTGTTATGGCCTGCTTCCGCTAAAAAAATAAAAATAAAATAGAATTGGGGCAGGCGAGATGTGGACCTGTTGTAGGGTCCCCCTCTCAACGGGCTCATAAATCTTGTCTTTTTAAAGCACCACTCAGTATAGTAAAGCGGTTCACAACATCAACTAGTTAGGGCAGCAGGGTGGGGGCTCGCTGGTGGGGGCTACCGCCCTCTACCAGCTTGCCCTGGCTTTTTAACGCACCTAATAAATAGGGAAAACAATCAAAAACAACAATTTTAATCAACATTATTACAGTTGAAGCAGGTATGATGAAAATGAGAAACATGATAAATTTGAAGATGATATTTTTGAGAATAATACTTTTGAGAATGCTATTATTGTCATTGTTATTATGGTGATGATAATATATGTATAATATGTCCGCTAGTAATGTATGCGTGTATATATATGTATATCTAAAACACTGACTATTTAAACAATAAGTAAATCAATAGAATGGTGACCAAAATGGTTATATAAGCAATGATAAATAAAAAATAAGAGAAAATTATAAAACTAAGTAAATACACTCAGAAATCACAAACTTTTCTATTTGTATTGTATTGTATTGTATTGTATTGTATTTTGAAATTGGGGTAGGCACTTATAAGCTTTCTTGCTTCTGCCTGACTCCTTTTGAGTTATTATTATTTATTTTTATTTTTTCTTGGGTTTTTTTGTGATAATGTAAATGAAATGATGTAAATAATGTAAATAATAATGCACTGTAAATAATAGCTCAAAAAATACAAAAATACAAAAAAAGAAATAAATAAAAAAAGTAAGGGACCGGCCCAAACCCCAAAATTTGCTGGGCGAGAGACACTCTATGGTGTACACCATATTATGTTATGTTATATTATATTATATTATATTATATTATATTATATTATATTATGTTATATTATATTATATTATATTATATTATATTATATTATATTATAGAATAGAATAGAATAGATCCATGCGCGCACCATAGACATTACTAACGCACGGCAAACTAGCAGAAGACACTGCTAAAATGGGAAGCCATTCTGCACATGCGCCAACCTACATGACGCAGTGCTGTTAGCAAAAAGAGTAAACTAGCATCACGATTGGACCTACGACCATACGACAGCCATAAGAATAATACACGGTTAGTCCTTAA
This sequence comes from Neogobius melanostomus, assembly GCA_007210695.1. NCBI lineage: Eukaryota > Metazoa > Chordata > Actinopteri > Gobiiformes > Gobiidae > Neogobius > Neogobius melanostomus. The sequence goes on from VHKM01000048.1 coordinate 2,768,223, forward strand.
ACTTTTGTTTCATAATACACTTAGAACAATTTAATGCTGTAGTTGTATTCATCTACACGTATAAGGAGCTATAACTGTGTACTTATTAGATTTTTACCTAACAGAAGCCAAAAAATATCTCGATTTGTGAGGACCACACACTAGACTAGCGTTTAATCCTGCGCGCTTAACGTGTTAAAACTCTTGGCGATTATTTGCTTTACATGTTTATATGTTTTAGCGATTCCTATTGGTTTCTTTATTGCTGTTAGTTTCCGCCAATTCAAGCACTGTTGCTTTCTTTGTATGTGATTTTACCAGGCGTCACTTATTTTGCCTTTTGTTATGTGCATTGACATTCTCTGCACACTAGTGTGCAAGGACAATGCTATGTTTTTGTTGCCAGGGAGAGAAGCTTTTCTTGTGAGTAAATGTCTAGTTTAATTGCGCTATTTGTAGCTGACCATAACATGTATCGAGACGCGCTACTGTGTGATCTTGTACAACCATTTACAGTTTCCCTTTATGTTTGCTTCCAGATTACCACGTGTTGAGGGCTCAAGATTACACAGGATGCTAAACCCAGCCAATGGCGAACCTGGCCATGTTGCAAAATATGTGGAGGAGTATCTGGACCTGGTGGAATCTCTGCCTTTTGATTTGCAGCGAAGTGTTTCCAACATGAAAGAAATTGACGCAAAGTATCAAGGTATTCTATTCGCTTTTGATTGCCAGTCGTGGTGCTTGGGGTTTTGTTTTCTCTTTGTTTATATTGTTTTTATCTGTCTTTGTACTTTTCAGATGTCCTGAAGGAGCTTGACGAAGCTTATGAAAAATATTGTCGCGAAACAGACTCCGTTCAAAGGCGAAAACTTCAGTTGTCTATTCAGCGGACCTTGATCCGAAGTCAGGAACTTGGCGATGAGAAAATCCAAATTGCCGGACAAATGGTATTTAATATTTAAAAAAAAGAGAAAAACTATACTGTAAAATGATTTTAGTATACACTAATTGTTGCTGTTTTTGTAGGTGGAGTTGGTTGAGAACAGAACACGGCAGATGGATTGGCATTCTGAAGTGCTCCACACTTCTCAAGAAGTTCCAGAAAGTCATGTAACAACAGCCACTTCGCTAACATCCTCTGCAGTCTCCCTAATGTCATCATCAGCAGCTGCAGCCATAACACCCGGGAAAACTGGTCACCATGAGAAGAAACGTGATGAGGTTACCCCAGGCTCAGGCAGTGGGGACAAGGTTGGAGGGAAACGCTCAAGACGGCAGAAAAATGGAGACAATCGTGAAAGTTACGGAGGTTTGGATCACACAGAGGATGTAGGAGTAGGAGCATCACGTGAAAAAAGAGCTAAAGCATCTTCTAAAAAGAAGAAAAGGTCCAAAGGAAAGTCTGAACGTGAAGTCTCTCCACCAGATCTACCTATTGATCCGGATGAACCCACATATTGTTTATGTGAGCAGGTGTCCTACGGTGAGATGATTGGCTGCGATAATGATGAATGCCCCATTGAGTGGTTCCACTTCTCCTGTGTAGGGTTACATCATAAGCCCAAAGGAAAGTGGTACTGCCCCAAATGTAGGGGAGAGAATGAGAAGACTATGGACAAGGCCTTAGAAAGGGCAAAAAAGGAGAGGGCTTACAACAGGTAGCATGCCTCCCTGCTTCAATGAACATTGTGGTGTAAAAATCTGTGCTATTAGTGCATCTTTACTGTTAATGACATTTGAACAGTAAATGGAGAATGTCTTAAAAGTTATTTTTGTAAAGTGAAATAATTCTGAACTAGAGAATTCCTTTCCTTCTCAAAACTATGACATACAACCTGCATGAAACCAAACTCTTGTACTTAACCTCGTTTCAAGCATACAATGCATGCTAGTTACACAATTCAATAAAACAATTTTCCAGAATAATTTGTGTATAAAATGGGTATTTTATATGATTAGAAACAATGCACTGCAAATGGTTAGAACATGTTGTGAAGAAATTGCCTTTTTATTTACAAGTCCTGGAAAATGGCATGAAAACAACCAGTGCAAAATCTGTACATAAACTTTTTGTTGTGATTCTTATTTACACAAGTACTGAACAAAAAACATGAACACATTTTTCATGCGTGTAACAGGGCTCACAACACAGCAAAGACACAGTCAAGATGTTCAATATAATTTTCACCAGTGATGTCTCTGGGATATTTTGGTTACCCGATAGGAAAAGCATTCACCCAGGAACCCTGAAAACGGCCGTGTAAAATACAGTACACTTGACTGAACAGTTGAGCACAGCGTGATGACTCTATGACACAAACTGGCCATCCAATATTCTACATAATAAGTCCTGGGGTGCTTTTCAAGAAAGTGAAATACATCATTAAGCAAGGCAATGTCCCTTAAGTCCATACAGGCAACCAAGGCAAGATTTAGTTCCCCGGAAGGACTTCTACTTCATGAAACAATAGAAAAAAAAAAGATTATTCCCGGTAGACAATAAAAGGATTTTCTATGAAAGGGGACATTTATGGTAAAGTGCATAAAAGCTTGAAATAAAAAGTGGGTTGAATACCAGGCAAACACAAGAGGTACATGACTAAAATTTGCAGTGCACAATCAAAAAAACTATGGTGATTGTCAGGTCAACTGTCTCTCCAGCTTTGTTCTACAATGGCAGACACACGTTTCTCGTACTCCCGCTTGTTCTCCTGGTAAAGTTGAGCTGCCTGGCTGTTTGCTGGGCTGTTGGGGTTTGGTTCATCAAGCAGAGACTAAAAATGGAAAATCAATATTTACAAAACAGATATATACACATTCTCGACATCCTAGACCACAAATAAATGTCAGTAGAATATTACCTGAATGGATGTAAGGATTGAAGACACATCATAAGTAGGACTCCAGCGGTTTTGTAAAATGTCCAAACATATACTTCCATCTGCATAGACTGAATGGAAAATTATATACATGATTCAGTACTGTCACTATAGTATGTCAAATCTGTTAAGAAAAAACTATGCTCCATACCATTAGGATGAAACATCTTTGACACAAATCGTACTGTAGGTGGTTTATTGGGATATTCTTCTGTGAACTCTACAATGAGTTTAAATGTACCTGAAAACATACAAAAGGAAGATGCAACAATTTGATACAATTGTTGTTAAATCTAATCATGACAGGTACCACTAGTGTAAAATGCTCACCATCTTCAAATGGTGTCCCCTCTGGCCTGAAACATAAATGTATGATTTTATCACAAAAAGGTAAAGAAAAAAGGGGATTTATTATAGTCTTATAAATGATTTAGTAACTTACCCAAAAATGACAGCATTCCACACCATGATGTTGTTTTCGGAGGGAGCTCCACTAACACCAGCTGGGGGGTCCTCTTGTAATCTTTTTAGAGTATATACACTAGTTAATTATGAAAATAATATAATTGCATCAAGCTTAAGCAAATAATCTCAACATCAAAAGGGAACATCACTATCTCTGACGACCTAATTTGTCAAAACCTTGCAAGTTAAACATAAAATGCATCGGAAAAATGCATGAATATTTGTTAAGAAAAAGAAACAGATGATGCAAACCAATACTCTTAAACCCTTTCTAAGCACAACATGTATGGTTTTCTTTTCAGAACACATACCTACAGCTAATTACACCGTGGAGTCAAAACTGGTCTGGACATTTACAACCATTAATCAATAATTGACATTTTTTTTGGATCTTGAAATATGTTTATAGAAAACAAGTTTCCAGCCAATCCAAAAGTTATGTTTGTGTATTTCTGTTATTATCACCACCAAACAGGATGCGATGCATCTGCTAGCATTTCTAGCAAACGTAGGAAGCTAATGTTACCGCTGTCGATACTGTCGAGTCATTTTTTGGAAAACTCACCTTTTGAAATCTCTCATTAATCTTCTTCTCGCCGGGGTGGACATGACCTAGTTGTATCGAGACCAAAGCTAAACGTGTGGGGCTTATTTTATCAAAATGTTTTGTCGTATTTCCCAGTTACTTGACACCACCCGCTCCCTTTAGCCCCGATTGGTTTCGTTAATCCGCTTGCTCTGGTTAGCCCAGTTTAGTTTACAGTGACAGGCCATTTAATACACGGGGAGTTCTGTGCTGACAACACATAATGTAGAAAGGTTCCCGATATGAAAACCAGTAATAATAATCTGCGTGGTTTTATATTAATGTAATAAATAATAATAGTCTAGCAATAAAATCAAAGACATATTATTAACTGGTATTATAATTACATTAAAGTCTGAATAACCCCGTCCTTTACGCATGGACTCGCCCGAAGTGGGCGTGCCCAGTGTGACGTAGTGTTTGTGCAGAGTGAAGGTCGGGCTGATGACAGGTGACCAGAGCACCGCACACTGTACTGCCGTACGTAAGCTAAGGGGAGGTGGACCCTTTTTTGCATGACAGTAAGACATGAGAAATGTGCACACAGGTTAAAATTCAGGGAATGCAGAAATAAGAAATTACCACAATTTAAAGTCATTAACTGCACTTTAATTAAATAAATTCCTTTTAGTAAAACATAACATTCACTATCAGTATAAAAAGAAAACACTGACTCCACATCGTTGCACCTTGAGTGTTAGAATTAAAATTAACAAAAACATTTCACTTTGTAATACTTTCTTCTTAAAAGAAGTACATCCCATTGGGTAACACTGACAATACATTTTTTTTAATATATATTTTAAGGCCAATTGTTTATATGCTTGGGCAAATAATATTAGTGTTTTAGGATCCATGGTAAAGAAGCATTGTGCTGTAAAATGTATGGTCATACAGTTGCTCTGCTGTCACAGACTTCTGGTGCTCCACCTGGCTGCCCGCTGTGCTGTGCATCTCAAGCAAATCAGCGCAGGCATGTCTGATTTCTGCTGCTGCTGGATCACACTCAAATGGGAGCTCAGGATGGCTGTGACCATTTGTAGTAAAAAGTCTTGGATCTCTCACTGCAAACCACAAAGAGCAATATTATTAAATCTATATAATTTTATTTTTACAGCATAATTACAGACTAGTTGGGAGCCAAAATGTTTTAGTACAAGTCGGACCAAGACTACACGACGAGCCTCATGCTATTCTTGCACAAGCTTTGAACCAAGACTTGAAATGGGTCAGATCCTTATTTGGAAACGTTTTATGACACAGTGACCTGGTTGTTTGCAGTAGTATTTAGGCGTTTGTGAGCTTGGGGCATAGATGTGAAAATAGTCAATTAAATGCATCCTTCAGTAAATCATTTTCAGAATAAATAAAATCAGTCCACCAGCCACAAATCTGACAAATGTTTCATATTTAATTCTATTGTATATATTCATAACAAAACAAACTTTTCATTGCAAAGCGCTAGAAAATTCCTAATAAATGTAGGACATTTTTTACATATCGTACATGCCACCGACACAGACAAAACCAAGATGGAAAAACTGCTTCAAAAAGTATTAAAGACAAAGTAAAAAAATAAAAAATGCGCTACTGTGGTTTAACATTTTATAGCTTAAAATGTAGTAAGGCGATTTGAATTTTAGAGAAATTCATGAAGTTTTATGGCAGTACAAAAATCCCAACTGAAATAACTCACATGACCAAAGTTCAAGTATAAAATGCATAAACCCCCCAGTTTAACTAAGTTACATAAAATCACATAGCTGAATAAACCACTTCTTTTGGAGAAATTAGTTTAAAAAAAAGCTGTATAATGGTTAATTTTTAAACTTTTTTAAAAACAAAAAAAAACTATGGCATTGCATTTTATGAAAATAGTTTTTCAAAGTGAACATGTTTCAAGTTCCAAATTATCTAGCAATAAGGGTATGTTTAATAGTGCAAAACAAAAGATATCCCTTAACAATGTCATAAAATAGAGAGTACAACAACGTGCTAGTTAAACTAAAACCTGTATCTATACATTTTTCAATGTATATTACAACAAAACAAAATTATTTTGCTCATATAATGCATAAACACAGCCCAGCAACACCAAACACATACATGGTCCAAAGTTCTCTATAAGTAAGCATATGAATTGGTGTAATGGCAGTGAGTCTGCATTGAAGCCACAGTAATAACCTCGAGCTCTTTGGCTGGGTGGCCTGTTCCATCTTTGCCCACAACGTCCTCACACTGATCCATGGGACCTGGATTTGGGGCTGCTACCGCAAACCCATTTAGTGCTAATGCAAAGGATCCTGGCCCACCTGAGCTTGTAGCAGTGGACAGCTCCATGTTTGTGCTGTCCATCTGAACATCTTGAGCACCACCCAGTGGCCCATTCCCGTTAAGACAAACTGAGGTCATGTCAAGACCTAAAAAACAAGCATGAACAATTTTTAAATTAAACCGTATTTACCATCAGTACGTGTTCACAAAACAAGGGTAACATCATAGAATAAAACAAATGGCCTACCATTGGGTCTAGCCTTTTTGACGGGGTTTATTTCAATGCCTTCAAACGATCTCTTTCTGTTAGGAGCACCATTCAGGAAGCTGCGTCCCTGGACAGAGGGATGTGTGTGGCCTCCGTTCTGGGCTGTGCCAATCACAAACAGACCGTTTTGGGACTGGGCCATGTTTTGTTGGAAGTTCTGGGCATTGGACAAAATCTCAGCACACTCCTGGAAGCCCTGCGCGTGGGCCAGGTCGGCAGCAGTCAGCCCACTGGCATTCCTCAGACTGCACAAAAAGAACAAGTGTCACCAGCCTGTCTGCTGCTGGGCCACACAGACACAAAGGCCAGGCACTCAGACGCACACATACATTCTGAATTCATCCGTGCACAGACAGACACGCACGCAAACACACACACACACACACGGGTACTGACATAACCTGTCCTGACTATACTAGCATCCTCATCGTCATCCTTCAGAAAATGACGTCTGATCCACTTGGATCATTTCACTTTAAGAATATCAGTTTCCAAATCAGGAAACCGGACTGCTGCAAAACATGACATGGTTAAGCCAACTATGGTAATAGTGCAGAGAATTCTTCTTGTACTGTATATGCAAGTTTTCCAACTTTGGTGAGGTTCTTTGAAGAGGCATGAGATCCTCAAGAATCAAGAATGGATTTCCGTTGTTCATGAAATGTTATAGGTAAATAAAAAAGGAAATGCAGCAGTTATAGTTGAAAAAAAGAAGAAAAAAACACAAAATCAGACACGTTAATTAAAATTGTTGAGTGCCATTAAAAATCTTCTTAAAATAAAATTTAAAAAAACAAGCGTGTGCTTAAAAAGATTTGGTTCTGTGGAATGTGAAGGATGGTCTCTTCTCAAGATCAACAATAAAAGAAAAGTAGATTTGATGTTCCAAGATCCACAAAGATAATTACAAAATATCTTCAAGGTCAGGAATCCATGGATCTTCTCCAAGGAGCAGTCAAAGTATGAAATGACAGAAGTGCACCGACAATATGCAGTGCTGTTTTCAATGTAAATAGTGCCCTACAGTGCACAACATAGAGTTGTGTTAACCATGTCAAGCTGCAGCATAGAGCAGTGATTTGGGTGATCAAATGAATGCACAAGCAGTATTGTGTTACAACAGTGTCCTGTATGAAAGTAATGTCCGTCTTCTATGACGGGGTAATTACGGCTGAGAACGTTACATAAGTGTGAAAAAACAACCTGAAATTAATTTGAACTAACAACTATTTAAAGCCAGTAGGTGCTCAGATATGCATATGTGAGTTTTACTATGATTCACTTAGTTCATGAATGGAACAATAGTTTGCTTGTTTAGGCCACAGTGGCATGGCAATGTGCGTTTTCCCAAGCAAACATGTGTCTGTGAAAGAGTTGGGCCTTTGGCCAAAGTTTCTTCAATCACAATTGTACTAAACGAGAAACAACTGTTTAGTTTGGAAATTACTTCCATACAGTGACAGGTTTACTGTGTGGACATTCATTGCATAAAATGTGATAATTCCCCCCCTCCATTTCAACTAAATAAAAAAATGACATTTTGAAAACTAGTGCACAATGAACATTTCATACACAATCAAAAGATCTGTAAATCATAAAAGTAAATATCACAATAACTTGTTGCACATTGTCCCCTTCAAATTAACGCTTCCAATTCTTTAGGAATTTACAAAATTATTTACAAAAAATTTGAATGGTCTCACTCATAGGAATGGACACTTTCTACACATTATGCAGTGAATCTGACCCCAAATTAGATGTTGTTTCTACAACTTTATGAGCTTTTAATATTTTATCATATTTATATAATTTAAGGATAGGCGATTGTAAGGCAAAGCTACATAGGGCTATCAAGTTTTCTCTCCGAGCTGCAATACAAGCACCGGTCTAAGCGTTTGAACGTAATGCTATGGGTGGATTTCAGTCAAATTACTTTTCCTGTTATGAGGACTTTCACAATTCAAATAATCAAATACTTGTTTTCAGTTCTCAATTGCTGTGACAGTGGTCCTTATTTCCCATTAATGTGAAACCCAATGGCAAGAAAAAGGAGACATCGGTATAAATCACTATACTGTTTTCATCTAATCCAGGTCCTCCATGTGAACGCAGCATCCCAGGGCAGCTGTGGCTACAATAGTAGCTTACCACCACCCAGTATGGAGTGAATGAATAATGCAATGTACAGTGTGTCCAGAAAACCGTTATATAAAACTAATGCATTATTATCATCATCATCATCATCTAAATGTATCTTGAATTACTGGGACATTAAAATCAAGATATACGATTACCTAGTTTCAGAAATTCCTTTAATAGGAAAGCTGTATTTCTTTGTAGCTAGCCATAAAAACAGCTTTTTAGGTCATGATTAATGATAAACCGTACAGATCATTTCAATACCTCAATTATTCCTTAGGTGAGACCTTAATAAATAATTTTTACAGAATCAAAGATTCCATTCAAAAGGAAGCGTTAATTCTTTATAAATGCCTGGTATGCTTTGCTTTTCCGGCCTAAGTATAGATTGATCTGCTTTAGATACTGTCTAACTTTCAAGAGGCAGCCTACAGTCATGCTACAAGTGACTCACGTGATTAACCTGTCCATTTAAAGGGCTCCTATGGTTAGTTGACAAGACCAAAAACAAAATAGATCATAAAAATAAAACAAAAACTAAATATGTACACAACTATGGATAATAAGCAAAGCATGCAGGTTTAAAACTGTAGTTGTGATTCATTTAACAACCTAGCATTAAAACCAATCACCGCAAGAAATACCTCAACAGTTTGCCAGTGTGTAGATAGGAAGCGATAGTGAGAACACTCAATGCCACAACAGTGCGGCTATCCCAGGGAACGGGGCAGACTCAGCAGTGTCTATTCTCCCCCTTTCTAGGATTACTTGAAAGAACCAAGTCATTTCCAATTCATTAGCTGAAAAACATTAAGACGTACGGTTCTGGTTCTGTTAACAGTATCAAAACGTTTGGTTTAACTTATTGTCACTTTCAGAAAGGAAAAGGTGACATAGTAAAGGTCAAACAAGACTGTATTATTGTATATGGTTAATACTCAGACAAACAAATAAAACATTTGATAGAGAAATTTTCTGAACAGTGAAAGGACATTGCATGAGTGTTAGCATAACATAGTTCATAGATCATACACGTATTTACCTAGATACAGCTAATCCTCCTTTGCCCTTCTCTCATTTCCAACTGTGTCTAGCCCTGAGCTGCCAGCTGCTGTCCTGACCATGCACCATCTTACCGCTCGTGAGGCTCATGACAAACAAAACAGGACCGTAACATATGTGGTTTTAGGATTTACTGCATGTGTAATTTTCTTTTGTCCAAGTGCAAGATTCAAAGTGTGCATTCAAATCCTTGAAGTATGAAAAAAAACAAAAAAAGGTTGTCCGGAAGCAAGAAAGAGCAGGATGTCCCCAAGTGTGGCCACTCATCAAAGCTGTTCAAGGGGATCCAAGGCCATGACTGTGCTTTGCTGAAACAGATTTCACATCCAAGTCAATAGGGGAGAGGATTTTCTTCATCCATAAAAGCTTCTCTGTCCTGGACCATGCGGAGATTTGGAGTTGGTTTTGAGTGAGTGATCCATTCACACTTCCCAAGACTTGGAAAAAGAGGAAAAGTTGCTTCTTTGTAAAGGATTAATCTAACATAGATATATTTTATTGCCGTTCCTAATTTTGAGTGTTTCTAATTGACATCTCACACAGATATGTGACTCAGTGGTGGCCTGCTGAATAACAAGCATTGAAGCCAAAGTTATACAAGAAATTAGAACTAAATGGAGATGAGAAGAGGAGCTGACGACGACGTCATTGTCAAGGCTCAAGACAAAGGTCTCGAAAGAATACAGTGAAGAGCAGGATAAAAAAGGTCAAGTGAGATGTCCATTTTACTAATTATTATTTTTAACTACATATACGCCATAACTTTTTCAGCACAGACCGTAACAACAGATTTAATAGATTTTAAAGAACGTGGTTTAGCTTAACTGTTTACGTTAAAAAATAATTCCACTTTGTGCTTTACATTTACAGCAATAACCATTACTGATGATGTAATTTCAACACAAGAGAAACAGAATAAACTTAAAGGCAATTTAAAATAATTTGTTTTAATATTGTCATGAGCCTCATCGTCCCCTGTACCACGAGTTTCCTTCCATATGGTAAAAAACTACATAACCTCAACTACCTAGTTAATCTGCAAATGGAAAACAAAATGTTATTACTTTTAGAGATTAATGATCAGAAGATAGCCAAATGCACAAGGAGCAGCTCCTGTTACTTGGGGAATATAGATATAGATAAATAAAAATACAGTGTAATTTTTGACATTTTTGAATTAATAATAATAATAATAATAATAATAATAATAATAATAATAAAGAAATAATAAAATCTATGTTTTTTGTTAATACTTGTAAAGCAACTGTTGTAACTGCCAATATAATTAGGCCTTTGAAAATAATGTTATTTTAAAGACAAAATATCTACTATATCTCTAAACCCCAGGTAGTTTGACCATTTACCGTGTACACAACTCATCGGTGCCATGTGTTGCATAGACAAAAAGAGGTGTATTGGTTATAGGTTAGAAAACATTATTTTTGAAGTATGTAATTATGTTGCGTGTGTGAAAACAGAGATTCTGTTTGTATTTATAAATGCTTACGGACAGTTCATTTTATTTTGTAAATCCATTTGGTCCAAAGCTTTCTGTGCAATACAAATGAGTTATTAAGACCTGTCCGTATAGACGTAAACATTTATATTTACACGGTGTAAAGCAGGGGTCACCAACGTGGTGCCCTTTGGGGCATGCCCAGTAGCCCTTGAGACTTTTTCTAAGATGTAAAACACTTAATTTTCAAGTACGAGTTTAAAATAAAGCTCTTTTGATATAATATGGGGTCCATATGCTATAAGTAAACAGTGTACGTTTAAGTCTTTAGGATTTGTTTTTAACAGGGAGCTTTCAAACAACTTAATGCTCTTGAAGTAGCCCTCGGCTGAAATAAAGTATAAGGGACACCAAACTTTACAGCCGTAATTCCTTCAAGTATCAATGTGTTTTAGGGGTTTATCAATTCATCCAGGTTAAGCGTTCATAACAATCCCCTTTTAAATACAGGAGGATGAAGATTTACCTTACGCAGTCCTCCGCCGTTAAGACCTGGGGAACGCTGGGGTAACTGAATGAGGGTAATTAAATGTGGTCTAATTCTATGCAACAGTTAAGCTTGTTTTTGAAGTCACTTCAGCACTTGTGCATTTGGCGATCCAAACTGTATAAAACAGTAACCAAAACAAATGTTAACATGGAAAACCACACTAGTTTTAACAAAGATGCATGCTGCTCTAAGAAATACTGTATTTCAACGTGTACATTAAGATGCCCTTTTATGTAATTAATAAAAGGCTCAATAGGTATTTTATATCTTTAATAATTAGTCTGTATGAATGTCACAGTTTAAAAACATCGTTTTAAGTAATGTGAGAGGAAACTACTTTCTATGACTATTGCACAGTGAGGGCAGCTTAATATACTTTGTTGCACTGACAACAACAATTTAGTGCGTTAATATCACATTCAAGGGATCACCATCAAACGCTCATAACAATGCACCAGTCAATTATGAACTATAGAAACATGGTGTTAACGTGGCTGATGCTCTTTTTAGAGAGTTCAGCTTTGAATGTGGTAAACAACACCGCCATAATTAAACACCTGTGTGTACATTAGGGGTGTTGAAAATATCGATTCGCCGATATATCGCGATATTACGTCGCGCGATTCTCGTATCGATACAAAAGCGCCCGTATCGATATTTAAACATCTATTTTTGGGAAATATTCATTTCAGCGTCTCTCTTTGGTCCTGCACTTTTACTCCCACCCGCTAGATGGCAGCGCACCGCGCAGCCCGCTTGAGTAACAGTAGAATTTAGTGAGAGTTAGAGAAACACAGGAAGAGCTTAGCATGGAAAAGAATGAGCTATGAGACGCTACGGGGCTCTTTTAAAACTGTACATTTGGCTTTTGCTTTTACAGCAAAGACAGAGACCTGGATTATTACGAGAGCCACAGCTTTGTGCATATTGCTGAGTGCGTCGCCGCTGCGTTTGGAGAGGATTTATCTTCGTAGCATGGATTTATCTTCATAGCATTTTATTACGGAATTAAACGAAACCGAGGGGAAACTACAGTAAATACAGCATACTCATGTTAAATCTGTGTCTCGCCACTGCAGTACTACGACAAAAGTTTAAAAAGAGCCTGCTGTAGTTTCCCCTCTGCTAAAGTTGTGTGCTACTGCTGCGCGTGATGCCCGTGTCATTATGTCCCTGATCTACGAGTGACACCCGTTGTGGAGTAGACACGATTTTAAATGCCCCGTCTGAGTTATTGTATATTTTAATGGATGAAACCCATAATAGTTACTGATCGCCAAGGACTCCCAACTATAGAAATACTAGAAAACGTGCATCCCCAGTAATTGGTTTCATTACTAGGTTTCCAAGAAATCTGTTTCTGTTCAAAGGTACATAATCACCATAAACACCACAGTCACAAGCACATTAGTGAAAAGCATTTATATCATAAGATGGATAGATCAAATGTATTTGATACAAATCTAATGAAGGTGGACTAGTTTACTGAATAGTTGTTTCCAAAGTAGTAAAAAAATAATCGCAATAATCGTCTAATTCTTCAATATCGGGATATATCGTATCGTATCGTATCGTGACCCTTGTATCGGGATACGTATCGTATCGCCTGAGACTAGGCGATACACACCCCTAGTGTACATGCATATTCCTGCTCGCCATTCACAAAGTCACCACTCTTCAAAATCCACCATTTCTTTTCTTAAATTAAGCATTGGTTATGAGTTCATAAGTGTATGGAATAAATGGATAACTATACGGCATTAAGTTCACGCTGTTACAATTATATTTGATGTTCTAAAGCGCTGCACAAATAAAAATGGGTTTAACATTTAGCAGTTACTCAAAAAAATAAAAAGAAGTATGTTCATTTGATAAAAACGAATTGTTTCATTGAGTTGCTGGTGATTCCTTGTAAAGTTTTAACAATTGTAATAGCATAAAATTAAAGGTTTGAGAACAGAGATGTGGTCACAGGACTTACTCAGCTTTTGCTCTCTGCACCAAGAGAGCATTGATGCAGTCCAGACTGCCCGCTCGAGCAGCCTTGTGGATGGGCGTCTCGCCCACATAGTCCTGAGATGACAAAACGCTACCGTTACATTCAAAGAGGAGGACTGTCCTTGGCACATACATCAGTGAGAGGAGCGTAAACTCCCAATGACGGAGTAAACTAGGTGTAACACAGAAGCTGAACTTTTCACCCAGTGAAAAATGAAGATATCTCAGCACAACTGTATGTATGCTCACCAATTTGTTATTGCTCTAAAATTGATGAGCATACAGTTGTGCAGATCAATTTTCCTTTTTTCACTGTACTGTTTTTTTGACCCAGCACACTGGTTGAGAGCTGTGGATGTGTGTGTCTTTCCTCCTAAACTGTACTTTCACCCAGACTTCACTACTGTCCACACACTTTTTACATGACACACTCAGACGTATGGAAAAAGAAAAATCCAGAAATAGAATGATCTAATTAACTAGTGAGAACGATTGTAAAACTCTGGCAATGCAATCATAATTTTTTTCATTAAAAAAAATTATTCAGACCCACAAATCCAATTTAAAGCTGTGCAGCAAAGAAGAGCATGAAATACATGCCCAGTAGCGGAGTCTGAACAGGAAGAAATCAAGACAAGCTCAACACATCATCACCTGAACACTTTCTGTCATCGCTCCCTGACTGAAAAATGGGTCAAGTGTTGGATCAGGCCGGGGTTAGGTCACTACTGTATACTTAGGTTCATGACCCACAAGGGGAAAGAAATCCTCACTTATGGGATCACTGCTGCTCTTTTTACTTCGACGAGTTGCCTACAGTATAATGCCTCGTTCATAACTACACGTATATATTTTATGTGATTACCATTTACAGTAACATCATGTCAAAACAGCCATTTGTGCAGTAGCTACCTACCTGTCTGTTGATATCTGCACCAGCTTGTAGAAGCCATAACAGGCACTCAGGGTGTCCCCCAAACGCAGCAATGTGAGTGGGAGTCTGGGCAAACCTTGACGTGACCGCATTCACACTGCAGCCCACTTGAACCAGACGCATGACACACTCCAGCTGTGAACACAAACACCAAACCTGATAAATATCACAGAAACAGTGCAGGTATTCCGGTTCTCGCCGTGACCATGTGACGATGTGATGTTTACATTTTGCGCGAGCTCGGCACATGGATATTTAATAAAATATCGTAGCTAGCTGTGCGCCACCATGGCCAATTAGCTGTTGTGGACCTGCTGTCTCCCCCTGAAGTCGACAGGAACAGGAAAGGATTGCTACGGAAATTGTGTGTGATGTTCATGATAACTGTACTGACATTGAGATAAAAAGGCAATACATTGGCTTCCGTCTTACCATACGAGTGCGTTGGCGTCTTTTACACTACACGCAAAGAATAATAATTTAATGAATATTCACTCTCTCAACCAGTCTCGAACTCACTCCACGTGTTCGAAAAAGGTGTGCTTAATGCATGTGCGCCTGAGATCGCTGGTGACATTGTTTGCAGCAGTTGGCTGTCGGTAGAGATTTTACGATATAGAAGCCACAAAATAGCATAAACTCTAATCAACATGGTGGCCTATTTGACCACAGCGTGTCGCTGTTCGAATTTCGACGGAGCAGAGCTGAAGAGATTGCGCCATAAATGCAGAGCTGAACTTTATGCCTATTCGGGATTCCTCTTAATAGGTTTGATGTGAATGATGAGGAGATGATGCTTGTATGGGGCCTCAAAAAGTCATCTGCACAAACAGGCTAAATTCCATTGGCAAAAGTTTGTAGTTTGTAGTGTAGGGGTTAGCGCAGGTGTCCTGAAGCTCACCTTTTTCGAACACGTGGAGTGAGTTCGAGACTGGTTGAGAGAGTGATTATTCTTTTAATTATTATTCTTTGCGTGTAGTGTAAAAGACGCCAACGCACTCGTATGGTAAGACTGAAGCCTTTATTACCTTTTATCTCAATGTCAGTACAGTTATCATGAACATCACACACAATTTTCGTAGCAATCCTTTCCTGTTCCTGTCGACTTCAGGGGGAGACAGCAGGTCCACAACAGCTCCCTCACCCTACCACCCAACACTCAGTTTGCGCGTGCCCGCGGAGTGGAGTTCTGACCCAAACGGAGCACTCTGAGGGAAGTGTCTGATCGGCTCCTTCACAGCGACTCTGCATCCTATAATTCAATGGTCTGCATCGATGCAGACTTAACAGGTGTGTTACACCTGACAGCAGTCCCACGAGCAACACGCACCAAACAACCTCATTTCCGCGTTTATTTAGGAGCCCCTAAGTGATCATTTGAACAACTTTATCGACATATAGACATGTATTAATGAAAAGGAACGCGACAGTGAGACCTAATTATGATTTTATTGTATTTTTTTCCCCCATTTAAAAGTATGACCCGTCGATTTTTGCAACATTACGGGCTGTTCAGGCCGTGGGGGAGAGGGAGAGTGTGTCTGAAAGTCACAGCTCGAATTTCTCCGATGAGTGAACCTCTGAAGGTGCCCTCACTGAGGCCTGAGTGGAGGGGAAGGGAGAAGGGAACGGTTTCGGAAAGGCCCAATATGGTTGGTTTAAGGACGTGGGCGGCACTGCAGCGCAATGAGCTCAATGGGGTTTAGATCTTCGTCAGACTGGTTCAGAGCAGGCTGTGTATAATTAGATTAATAGAATATACAGGGAAAGATGATCTACCCGAAACTTTTGTTTTATTTATTCATTCGGGGCAGCACATTTAACAATCATAGTACACAAATTGTAAATGTGCCAGATTATAGTAAAACTGCTCATTTGCATCCGTCGCCCCGAGGCCGGTCAATCAAAGCAATACAAGAGGATTCCTAAGTGCCCACTATGTTCCACAGTGTGATGGCGGTGAGTCTGGCCCGTGAACATCAGGAAATGGCCGATGTATTCGCAGGAACTAACCACACCATGCGAGTTACATAAATAAACGAAAGGAAATACCTTTCCAAAGTGCGCAGCCCAGTGAATGGGCGTCCAGCCGTAGAAGGTGTCCTCCACGGCGAGGTCCGCGGTGTTGGAAGTGCACTGGAGCAGCGAGAGCAGGGCGCCAATGTCCCCATCTCTGCAGGCGCGGTGCAGAGGGAAGCGGGCCGTGAGCACCTCTTCGCTCGAAAACCCAGACTCCAGCGCAGTCGACATCGCGGCAACACGCACCTGGCAATGCCGAAGTGTTTCACGGCAAAGGATTAATAGTTTTACCGTGGCGACGCAGGGGGAACACGCTGGACCCAGACGTCTGTTGTCTGCCCCACAACACAAAAGCGAGCGGCAGGAGGTACGCACACAGACTTGAGAAGCGCACAATCTGCTGCAAAACATGGACTGGACTTTCTGTAGAGAAACCCCGGACTGGATTATTGTACTCGGACTCATTCCCCGGTGTTTAATTAAATAACCACAAGGGGGTAGCAGAGAGCTACAATTAAAGTAACTGGGATTCAATTCATTTAACGACAGGCTTCTGGACGCGATGTGGTTTCTGGTTTATCAAATCTAACTTCCGATTGTTCTTATTTACTTAGGCTACATATCGGGGAATAGATGAAGACGCTAAAGGCACACGATGAGAGACAAAAGTTATGTAAACTGTCATGTTAAATTGAAAAATAGGCAACAAACAAAACAAAACAAAAGAACAAATTAAAAATATAAGAACTAAATATTTAAAATTTCCCGTTAGTCCAAAAACTAAGGAAGTTCATTTCAAAAAATTTGAATGCGATATATCCATCCAGTGAGCTTCTTAGAGTAAGGTTGGTATAGATTATAACAATTGTTCTTTCTGTGACTCAGACATTGACACCACTGAACATCTGTTTATCAATGTATGTACACAAGCACATTTTGGGAAGACTTTATGGACTGGTTCTCTTCGAAAATCCAGCTGCAGCAGGACTCTCTTACATTGGACAATATCATTTTGGACTTCCCTGAAGGACTCACAGACAGACTATGCTTTGAACAATTTATTAATCCTTTCGAAATATTTTATTCATTCTTGCAAATGGAACAAAGTCAAGCCTATTTTCACAGTGTTTAAGAGACAACTTGAAGGAAACTATCTACAGTATTTATAGCCCAACTGTCGCCACTTAACGTTACTGTTGTAGTTTTCCTGTAGCAGCTAGTACACATTTTATATTTACCACTTACACGTTAGCTCTTGTGTATTTATGCAATGTGCGTTATTTTGTGCGTACACGTGGGCCGTCCACCACCGCCGTTGAGGCAATCTTTTTACTCACCACTAGATGGCGACATTATCTTTGTAATTTCCATTGTGTGAAGACATGTAGCAGTGTTTCTTTTGTTCAGTTTTATCGTAATAATTATCATTCATCAGTTAGATTAGTCTTTTCACATATTTAATTATAAAGTTATTTATTGCCATTTATCTTCTGTCATTTCAGACTATACATATATATGTGTTACAACACTTGAATCAATCCTTCATTAAATCATCTGTGGAGCATCACAACTGGCCTTTTCCTGCCTCCCTGTGTTCTGACCGACGTCCCATCTTGAATACTGTTACACCCTAAGATCTAGCACCATACAGTCCAAACCTTATCTCCCTTATTACAATTTTAATTGAAAATATACTATTTTTAGCTCAGCGTTTGCGGTGATATTTTAATAATTATTCTCCAATATATGTATTTATTAATTTATTTATTGATTTTATATTTTGGCAGTTTTGGTCCCCCTAATGGTGTTCCATTCGGCCCAATTCTATCCCGATTGGTCTGTGAAATTAACAAGGCTGCACAATCTCTTCCTATGAAGCCTGTTCCTAAAAATCCCCGCCCTCGTGGTGCAGGTGGACCTGCTACAAGCCTCCACAGAGCTCCAGAGCCTGTCAATCATAGATTTAGCCTTCCACTTTTTATTGCTGATGTACAGAAACCAGCGTAGTTAAAATATGATGGCTCCCTCAGCGTTGTCACATGGGTCACAGTAAGCTTTAGAAAAAGAAAATCTCTTTGGAGCCAGGCTTTTAAGCAGTTTAAACAAGGCACAAGGCTACATAGGAACGCTGTTTACCAAGTGTCTTTTGGAGTCGCCCCTGGCCACCAGGGGTGGTATTACAGCAATGTCATCTGCTTCCCGCATGGTGGGTCAGTGGATATACATATCAGTGACAACAACCAAAATTCCATTCAAAAGATAAAATAAATTGTATTTAGCAAAAGTAGCTATTAAATGTCATGATACGCAAGAGTGTGTTACATTGTGTGAGGATGCCAGTTGTTAATTAGGTGTTTCAGTGTGGTTATCCCTGTCCGTCCCCTCAGAGCTGCCTGAAGCTCTGTGGAAAATTCCATTGAAGCTCTCCGTTTAGAAAGCAGCCTCTGATTGGCTAATTGTGATTGTTGTGAAGCACAGCTTCAAAGGAGGGGCTGTTAGCGTTTACTGTTACTGGACTTGATTTAGTTGCTGATTCAGGAATACTGCTTTTCTAATTTTTCAATAAAAAATTATTGATTTTTTTTTTTTTTCAGGGTTTCCGTGGGCATTAAAAAGCATTACCGTTTGTGAATTTCTCCATTGTGAGATCAATAAAGGATGTTACCGTATTTTCTGGAGTATAAGACGCACTAGTCAAACATTGCCTAATGAAAAAAACAACAGGTTGAATAGGCGTATGGTATGCTAATGTAACACATGGTTAGCTACATGAAGCATAAACGACTAACTAAATAGGTGTCCGGTATGTTAACGTCACATAAACAGATCAGATAGCTATAGCATAAAGAACATACCAAACTCTCGATCTCACTCCAAATCACTAAATCCATTGAAATCTTCATCCTCTGTGTCACTTCGGAACAATCGCCTTGAGGAGGACACCTGGACATAGCCTGGCTAACGCCAGACTAAAATCACAAGTGATATTTAGTCTGGGGACCACCAATTCATTTTCTCGTAGGAGAGGTGTGGTTTACGATTGTTCATAGCCGTTTATTGGGCGCTACGAATGTCTCTCATGCGTCTGCACGTAGCCATAGCCAATCGTATCATGGTATCAGATGACGTATGACGTACCTGCTGTAAACTTTGAGCTAAACTATTTAGAACACGTTCTAAAGCTTGATCGAAAGATGGCATCGCGTCTGCTGCTGTCATGTTGGATCCGTAAATATTTTTTTTATTTTTTTATCCCTAAACAAACTACAAGCTTTATGTCAAATAGCGCGTCATCGTCTTACCGTCCCTCCTCGTTCTGTGATTGGTGCCCAAATCCATGGAAAAATGTCGGCCATGGTCCCCAGGCTGTTGTGAAGTTCGAAAAGATTCGAGCGCACACAGCAGTCTGGCGTTAGCCAGGCTAACCTGGACACGGAGGCGTAACTGCACCGTTGACAAGCCTCTCCCAACAGCACGTTGTTTAAGCACCCATTTGTAAACTCGTTCCTCTAGCTGTGGCTCTAGCTTTTAGCCCGTGATTAGCTTTTTTTTGTTTACATCATTGTAGTAACCTCTGCTTCTCACTTACTCCAAACTTTCTTTCTGCTGCTCGATTAGCCTGCAATGCCCTCTAGTGGCATGTGAAATTATATATTTGGATTAAAAAAGAAAAGAAAAAAAACATAAACGGCCAAACTACGAAAAAAAGTGTGACCTATAGTCCGGAAAATATGGTATCTTATCTTAAGTCATTAAATAAATTGTGCCAAAATCATGGCCTAAAATATCATTAAAAAGCATACAATTTTAGGTTTCAAACTGGAATTAAATCTAAATTTATTGGACAATTATGACATTGTTCAACAATTCTTACTGTAGAAGTTCATCAGAAATACCAAAATGATAGTATAAAACATGTTCAGTTGCAGTTTGGGCTGAAATGTACCCCCTTTTTGTTAAAAAGTTGCCTGTTTTGTCCAATTCTCTTCCCCAGTTTGATAAAAATTTTTGTAATCTTAAGAAATGAGTTTCTTGCGCTGATTTTAAATTGGCATTAATTTTTTTTTCTTTTATTAAGTTGAATTTACAACAATAAATTGTGCTGGAAGGGGATCTACGGGCGTGGCCCTGGGAGAAGGCTGTGAGCAGTGTGAGCAGTGTGAGAGCAGTGAAGCAGCTAACATTTTGCGGAGTCCGGCTGAGAGAGAGCAAAATGCCTAAACCGACAAAAACAGAGACGAAGCAACTGCCAGAAATGGCGGCGGATGAGGATTACGTGAGCCTCAGTCGAGTCACGGAACTCATGGAGCAGCAAAGGGACATGTTCAGGGAAATAATACAACAACAACAGGAGAACTTCAAGGGATTCATTAAAATAATCATGGAAGCAACAAACACCCGAATGGATTCACAGATAAAAACAAGCCTACAGTTCACGCAAGGTGAGGTGGACACTCTGAAAGAAGGAACATTGAAACTCACTGAGCGCACAAACACAATACAAAACGATTTTTATAAAGTATGTGACAATTTGCATATTATCACGGACAAACTGGAGTATCTGGAGGGACAGAGCCGCAGAAACAACCTGGTCTTTGAGGGAGTGTTGGAGACGCCTGGGAGACCTGGGCCGACGCAGAGGAGAAAGTTAAACATCTACTGAGGGAGAAGTTACAACTACAACACCCGGTGGAGGTGGAGAGGGCCCACCGCGTAGGGAAACCCGACGGCGGGAGAGACCGGCCGAGACCCATCATCGCCAGACTGCTGCGTTGGAAGGATCGCGAAGCAATCCTGCAGCGCGCTAAACACCTCAAAGGGACCAAAATCTTCATAAACGAGGACTACACGGAATCCATCCAAAGGAAGCGAAAAGAACTGATGCCGGAGCTGAGAGCTGCCAGGGAAAGGGGGAGATTGCCTACTTGCGCTATGATAAACTCATTGTACGTCCGCGCACCAGTACACCAAATCAAGTATAAACACCGGAAAAGCGTATGGATTTTGGTTTGTAAAACACATAACTTCACATGTCCTGTAATACATATAGTTCTATAGGAAGCATCGACTTGGACCTTTCATTAAGGAGAATTGCTGAAGCAAATAACCAGGATTTACATTATCACAATATGACTTACAGAACACTGAGATCGACATCGACCCTGAAAATAACTTCTTTACTAGAGCTACTAATGACTGTCAATATTATACAGAGGATCTTTACAATAGTAAACTTAAGAACATTAAGGCATTCACTGTAATCCACTTCAATAGTCGTAGCCTCTATGCAAACTTTAACCACATCAAAAGCTTCTTAAAACAGTTTTCTAAACCATTTAGTGTAATTTTAATCACAGAAACATGGATTAATAATGACAGAGAAATTGAGTTTTCTATTGATGGTTATGAATTTATAAGTATGAACAGACGAAACAAGCATGGTGGGGGTGTAGCTATGTTTGTAGACTCCAACTATAGTTATAAAGTAATGGAAAATAAGACTATGGTAGTGGATGATGTACTTGAATGCCTTACTGTAGAAATTACAAGGCAAAAAAAGAAAAATATTATTGTAAGTTGTATTTATAGAACACCTGGCTCTGATATAGATGTTTTTTCTAATTGGATGGAGGAGCACTTTTCAGGTTTAAATCATAAAGTCATGTTTGTGGGGGGAGACCTTAACATCGATCTGTTAAACCCATATAAACACAAAAAGACTGACGAATTTATAAATACTTTATTTAGTATAGGACTGTTTCCTCTAATAACTAAACCGAGTAGAATCACAACCCACAGTGCGACTTTGATAACATTTTCTCAAATGAAATAGATAGTGATACAGTCAGTGGATTAATGATAAATGATATTAGTGATCACCTGCCAGTTTTGTATTGTACAAACATGGATATTTAAATATTGATAATGAAAAAATGTATTGGTTTAGAAGGGTAAAAACAGAAAAAACTATGGATGCATTTAAAAAGGAACTATTAGCTCAAGACTGGAGTATTGTATATAGAGAGAATGATACTAATAAGGCATATGATGAGTTTACGCAAATATTTCATAAAGTATATGACAAAAATTGCCCAATGAAAAAACATTGTAAAAACAGAAAGTGTAAAGAAAACCCATGGATGTCTAAGGGATTACTAAATGCATGCAAGAAAAAAAATTCACTCTACAAAAAATGTATAAATGATAGAACAAAAGAAGCTGAGGATAAATATAAGAAATATAAAAATAAACTGACAGGTATCATTAGAAAATGTAAACAGGATTATTATAATAAGTTGTTAGATAGCAATAAGAATAATATTAAAGGTTTATGGAATATCTTAAATAGTATAATAGAAATAAACCAAGATCGATTAATTATCCAAAATATTTCAAAGATGAGGATAACACTTTAAATAATATGAATGAAGTAGTCGATACATTTAATACATTCTTTGTAGATGTTGGACCGAATCTTGCTGCAAAAATTACAAATGTTGAGAACTTTAATTGTGAACTGATAGACACAAATCCTCTGTCCATGTTCCTCAAACCTGTGGAGGAAAAGGAGATACTGGACATTGTTAAAGGGTGTAAAAATAAAACCTCGACAGATTACCATGACATGGATATGAAAACTTTAAAAACTGTTATTGAAAGTATCTCTAAGCCGTTAACATACATCTGTAACCTATCGCTGCAAACTGGACAATTTCCTGATGGTATGAAAGTAGCAAAAGTGATTCCTCTGTTCAAGGCAGGAGATAAACATCTCTTCACAAACTACAGGCCTGTTTCCCTTTTACCGCAATTCTCAAAAATCTTAGAGAAGGTTTATAACTCTAGACTTGACAGCTTTATTGAAAGGTGTAATTTACTCTCGGACAATCAATTTGGTTTTAGGAATAATCACTCAACTTCACACGCGCTCTTTGATATAATTGAAGAAATAACTAATGCTGTAGATAACAAGAAATATGCCATAGGGTTATTTATTGACCTGAGTAAAGCGTTTGATACAATAAACTATGATATACTAATTAATAAACTAGAACATTATGGGATTAGGGGGTAGCTCTACAGTGGGTTACCAGTTATTTAAAAAATAGAAAACAATGTGTGAAAATAGGTGATTATCAGTCGAGTTGTCGACAAATTGTGTGTGGTTTACCTCAAGGTTCCATTCTGGGCCCAAAATTGTTTAATATGTACATTAACGACATTTGTAAAACGTCTCAAGTACTTAAATTTATCTTGTTTGCTGACGATACAAATATTTTTGCATCAGGTGACGACTTACAGCAACTGTGTCGGATTGTTAACTTGGAACTCAAAAGTGTCAATAAGTGGTTCAAACAAAATAAATTATCTCCAAATCTGAGTAAAGCAAAATGATGATATTTGGCAACTGTAATTCCAATGCTCAGGAAGCAATTCAGATAGAGGGTGTTGTCATAGAGCGAGTGCATGAAATCAAATTCCTTGGTGTTATTATAGATGACAGAATTACTTGGAAAGCTCATATTAAATATATATCTACGAAAATTTCTAGAAGCATTTCAGTAATAGCAAAAGCAAAGCACATTTTAAACATCAAAGCTCTACATATCTTATACTGTTCTCTGATTTTGCCATATTTATATTATTGTACTGTGGTTTGGGGTAGTACTTATAAAAACACATTAAAACCAATAGTATTGTTGCAAAAAAGAGCTATCCGAGTAATTCATAAAGTTGGGTTTTTGGACCACACAAACTCATTATTTTTAAAATCAAAGATCATGAAGTTCTGTGACATTGTTGAGTTCCAAACTGTACAGATGTTATACAAAGCAAGGTACAAACTGTTACCGGGCCAAATACAAAGAAGGTTCCAAGAACGTACTGGTTGTTATGAATTACGTGACGAATTAAACTTTAGGACTCAGAAACATAGCTCAACTTTGAAAAGTTTTAGCCCAACAGTTAATGGTGTACAATTGTGGAATAAACTGGAAATGGAGTTGAAACGAAGTCCAAATATCAACCTGTTCAAATATAAATACAAACAAAAGACTTTTGAAATATACAGAGAACAAGAAATGTGTTGCCACTAGGAGGCGCAGTAGGATCAATTATGTGTGTTTCCTCTATAATCAAGGAAGAGTGTTGCTGCTTGGAACGGTTGTCATTCTATTGCTCAAATTTACAAATTGAGAATTAGGGTAGGCAAGTTATGAATCTGTTGAGAGGGACCCTCCCAACGGGCTCAAAACCTTGTCTTTTAATGCACCACTCAGCATAGGAACATCATCTACAAAATCAGCTGTTAGGGCAGCTGGGTGGGGGTTTGTTGAGGGGAGTTACTGCCCTCTTCAACTGGCCTGTTCTACACCCTGGCTTTTTAATGCACCTCATTATGCAGGGCTTACATCATACTTCACATATAACTCAATTAAACAAATATAATAATAATGATAAATAAACCCGAATTAAATTATATTAAGGATGGTATTGACAACTGGGAAGTAGCAAGATCTCAGAATATAATATGTATTAATGCACCTTTAATAATGATAATTAATGATAATTAAACCCAAATTAAATTATATTGAGGATAGTAATGACAACTGGGAAGTAGCAAGATCTCAGAGTATAATATGTATGAATGCACCTTTATAACATAAAAGTAGCACATTCTTTTGTTCTTTATTTTGCTGTTGTTTTTGTCTTATTCTTCATCATTTATTGTTACTTTGCCCTATGTTCCTTTGTTTATGATTTGCTACCTTGTAAATATTACATGTAATGTTACTATTTTTATTTTGGGGTGGGCGCTTATAAGCCTTTGGCTTCAGCCCACTCCCTTTGAGCAGGTTAACTGCTCAAACAAATAAATAAACTAAACTAAACTAAATATCAGTGCAAATATTAGATATACATTAAAAGAAAAATAATCCCCTCTTTTGTACCTACCAGCATACCTATATTCATCCATACATATTCCATTCACCCTCACACTCATACACTCGGTCAGATGTGCACAGCAACCACTGCCTTGCTATATAATTAAAAAAAAACAAGAAAAAAGACAGACAGAGAGAGAAACAACGAGAAAAAACAAACAGGGCATGAACAGTCTGAGAGTTCTTGGCATAATGCTGCCATCAATGAGCTATGCTAATTAGTAACACCACTAACCATAACATGGATAACAGACAACATTATCGTTATTAATAATATAAAATATGTCTAAAAATGATCATCATTCATGATTATGATTTGGACAGATACATTAGTACGGGTCCCCAAACCTGTTCCCAGTGGCCCAAAGCTTTATTTCCAAGGCGAATATTTTCCAGATGTATTATGGAGATAAATTCGTTGAGCCAATTCTGGAAAGAAGGTGTAACACATCCCTTCCAGTTTTTGAGAATCAGTTTTGCAGTGACAGTCCCCAATAGGATAACAGTTTGAATGTCTGTAGGGATGTCCATAAGATTCAGTGAAGCTCCAAAAAGCGCAAAGTCTCTGTCTGAGTTGAATGTCCTAGAAAAAAAGAAAACACACTTAACCAAAACGTTTGTATCAAAGGGCAACCCCAGAGCAAATGCAGCAAAGTGCCTTCATTTTTGTTACACTTGTCACATATAGGAGACACCGATTGATAGAACTTATGGAGCTTAACTTTAGAGTAGTGGAATCGATGAATCACCTTAAACTGAGTCAATCTGTGTGAACTATTGATTGAGCACGTGTTAATATGGGTGAGAGCAGTGCTCCAGATGTTATTGGGCAAAGCACTTCCAATCTCTTTTTCCCATGCCTCTTTATAATTATTTAATGCTTTACCTTCAAGTGTGAAGAGCTTGACACATTTACTGATTTGGCATTGGCAAAATTGGCATTAAATTTGTCTTGCTGATTTGATTTGAACTATGAGTCAACACAACAGTCCAAATAAATCCTTGCACACAAAAGGCTGTTGGGTACAATGTTGGCACATATATGCAGGTACGGCTAGGAGACTGGATTTGGCACTTGGGCCAGACATTACCTAACCCTTAGCGGTGGGTGACATGGAAAAAAAAGTGGGGAAAAACACATACATGCACATCACAATTTTCTTCATTTAGGTTCATGTTAGGTTAACTTATAACCACTTAGTATGAGTTTATACAACACTGATTGGTTTAGAATAAGCAATACGATGAGTGGAAAAATAGACTGCATTTGTCTGTATTTGAGCATAGAAATATTACATGGCAGAATTATTTCAATCAATTCTCAATATGGGCAGACTAGCAGAGTCATATTACAATCAGTACAATTTTGTATTGTCCGAAGGATTTTTGTTTTTTTTCTTTATATATTCTCTTTCTCTTGTTGGTGTGAAAGTTGTAATCCTATGTGGACACACGTGTATTTCCTGTTCTTGCTCCTTGTCGTGACCTTCCTTACACTGGAATGTCTAATGATAGCTTATCAGCCCGGGTCAGTATCCCATCTGACTACAGTCTGTTTGCTTTCACCACAAATGGCAGCAGCATGCATTTTCCAAACTTACAATCCACATTATTTCACAGGGCTTTCTCTAGTTTATCTTTAATGGTTTGATTATGAACAAAACAGGATAAGATTATGTATGAAAAATAGGCCTACAATTGATCTGCCTTCTGATGCCGACTCCTTCTCATACATGTGGGTCTTGACCGGAGTACAAAGGATCTGCTGCTGACGTTTGGTAATAAACCTCAGAGTAAACTCCTCACAGATGAAAGAGGGATGACGCAGAGGTGTAAGTTATCACAAACGAGGGTTTCAAACTCCTCCAATACCCACAGACAGTCTATTTCACAACTGTTTGTGAGTGCACTTGCAAAGCACTCTTTGGCAACAAGGTGCTACAAGAAGCACAAGGCAGTTACATGTTGGGCCTCTTGCAATTAAATATCTCAGATTAAATGCTGTTGTTGTGCATTTTTAGAGCAGTGTAGGAACCAAATATTACGCAATAATGACCAATAACGTAATACATTTTCAAATTAAAAGTTTCAAAATGTAATAAGCCGATAACACTATTGAGTCAATAACGTAATAATGATTTGCCGGCCGATAATGTAGTAATTTTTACGTTATTGGATGATTATTAAATTATAGGCCTGACAAGATGAAAACGTTAACAAATATAATGAATTCAGCAACGGTGTGTGAACCTGTGGGAGCAGAGACTTTTCACTTTACCATCTGAGCTTACTGTCGTGGGAAAATACAAGCTGTGACAAGTTAACTCAAGTAAAAAAATAAATACAATGTGAGAAAAAAAACCCACAGACAACAGTAAAATACAAAAGTTAATGAAAAACACACAAAATAATAGGTCATCGCATCGCATTTTAACAAACTCCTCCTAGGGCGGTTCACCTAATGAGCCCCAAATCGCTCCAGCTCATCTAGAGATGTGGGGCATCAAAATTTATCCACATTTTTGGCTAAGTTTTAC
Organism: Neogobius melanostomus; assembly: GCA_007210695.1. Lineage (NCBI taxonomy): Eukaryota > Metazoa > Chordata > Actinopteri > Gobiiformes > Gobiidae > Neogobius > Neogobius melanostomus. Next base: position 2,796,317 of record VHKM01000048.1, read on the forward strand.
GGTTTGTGTCCGCAATCTTTACGAAGAATTTTGCGACTTATCGTAAACAACAACTTGCTTGGAAATATACATTTTATTGAGCTTTCACCTCCGGACACAACAAATGTGAAAAAGTTACATTGGGCACGATAGCGCCCCCTCTTGGCTGAGAAGAAAAAATGCATTATGGGAAAAAAATTAGTTTCTCGGAAATTGATAAAATTCGGCACAAAAATAGTTGATGGCATCCCGGTCAGAAAGCCAATGGGACTCGTACCGTATTTTGTACGGTGTTGCCATGGTGACGCCCGGGGCCCCCATGTTATCCTAATAGGACTGACACATACATCTCACATTATACACAATTACAGGACATTAGCGCCCTCTGTAAGGAGCTTGTGGACAGTGGTCATGGAAGTATAGTGGCTTCGTTCCATTGTCGCAATACGGACACCACGCCGCCATCTTGGTCCGGCATATGTTATTATGCCAGCCAATGTAATGTAATGGAACTGTTAGCATTTTTCTCATAAAACCCATCATAACAACAAATGCAAGTGTGATCATAAGGATTAAGGATTTCTACTAATCACAGTTTGATATTTTTGCAATATTCTTGCCACATTTAAAACTAAGTTTTGATCTATACAAACAGTATGGCAGCCTTGACATCAACATGACTTACGTTATGTTTTGTTTTTTCATCGATGGATCATATGATATTATATTTTATTTGATGTTTTATGTTAATAATTATTCCTATTTCTTAATGAGCTAATTTTGATTATCAGTAAACATACCAGTGACACAAACTGCCATTAACGTTTTGTCAAACTGATTGTAACAACCAAATAAAGTGACCAAAATAACAATTTAAACTTTAAAGTATAATTCATACCTGAGAAAGGTAATTCTCTGCGGTTTCGGAGTGACTGTCCTTTGATTAAAACATTCCCAAACTGCACAGGAACGTTTGCTCCGTGAGCCATAAACCTCCTGCCCCATGGTAACGATGCTGGTAACTATATGAAAAGTGAAGGCAGCTACAGTACGGCTAAGTGTGACATATTTCACAGTATTTATATACTTTTCTGTGCTTTCTTCATAAGATGATGTTTAATGTCCATTAGATGCGTATTTGTGAATCAGACCCATGAAAAGCCGAAACTTTAACGTGATTTAGCATTTAGCATGTAACTCGGAGGATACTTTTAGACGCTAATTTCTATCTAAAATAAGTTATCCAAAGATCTGTACATTTATTAACGATTTCTAACTAGACTTTGGCCTCTCCTAAATGTGGTCTATGGGTTGACAACAGCTGAAAACATCTGAATCGTTCATAATTTGAGATGTTTGGTGGCTAATGCTAACGGCTATAGGGAAAATACATTAAGGAGGCTAATGGAATGTGAAACATATACCACAGTAGCTTCTTTGCTAACTGTCCGCATGCGGATTGAATGACGCTTCTCCTTTATTTTATTTATTTAGTTTTTTTTTATATTGTGAGATAGGACTTAAGTTTGTCGTAGAATCATAAAAATCGGTACAGACGTGCATCATGACATATCTCCTCCTAGACCGTTTATCGGAACGAGCTAATTTTGGGTGGAAAATAATCTTGAGAAGTAGAACTTTAAAAGTTATCCAAATTACTTTTCTAAGTTGTGAAGCCGCAAACTGTAGAAAGTATTTAGCAATTTTTCGCACACAAAAAAAGGCTCCCATTCGCACATATGAAGCCCGATTTCGATCATTTTGTTATCAGTTGTTAAAGTCACAGTCATTTTTCACTGGCAAACTGGCAAAATTCAAATTGGGCGCGATAGCGCCCCCTATAGGAATTATATGGAGAGTACAAATTTTACTTTTACGAAAATTAAAGGGGGGGTATTATGTAAAATCGACTTTTTCAAGCTTTATATCATGTTATTATATCATTCCCTCATTAAACACATGCCTGGAGTGTTGCCTTGGCTCATCCACATATTTTTGAGTAATCAGTAAAAACTTAGACGGCAGCCATTTTAGGTGTAGCAATGCCTCAGTCCTCCTAGGAATGCCCCCACCTCCTGGAGACGCCTCTGGACCTTTTGTCACCAGCCAAGCCACCAACCACTGCTCCTCAGCTCAGCAGAGCCCCCTCCCCGCACAGTAGTGTTGTTTAGATGCCACAGCAGTGTGCTGAAGGGGGCGTGTCAGAAAGCTTCTTAAAGAGACAGAGGCCTATTTCAAGACGTTCAGTACAGCCATTTTGAGAGAGCAATTTTATTCAAGGCAGTTATTTTAATTTACTGCATATACAGACCAACAGAAGGTTACGTCATCATTGTAGTATGCTATAGACTGGTGCTATGTGATTGAAAAAAGCATAATACCCCCCCTTTAAAATAATTTGGCACGAAATTCTATTTGGTCGTTCCGATCAGAAAAGTCAATTACACACATGCCATATTTTCACGGTGTTGCTGTAGCGATGACCACAACGTCCCATTTTATTCTGATGCAAAAATGTTAAACTCCATAATTCCTAACCTTTGTGGATTGTGGAGCGAAACTGCGCCACTTTTATAGCCCAGAGCGGCAGGGCAACTGACGTCAGGCTTTACTGCTTACCTTCACGCCTGGGTAAATAGTGGCGTCAAATTCAAAAATCAAATGCAGTAAAGACCGATCCTGTAGATGGCCCCTCACTGACGGTTTTAGGCATAAAGTTGATCTTTCAACTAATTTGCAATAAAGTGCCAAATTTATGACCAGAATATGTAGACATCACTATTGGACACTCATTTATACAGTTTATCAGCAAAAAAAAGTGATACGCGTCGGAGGTCCGTTGGTACTTATTTTCCCGATAATGACCGGCGTTCTATACATTATCCCTTACTCAGCACAACAGTGTTATTACGTTATTGGCTGTTATTATGTTATCAGTTCCTAAAAGCAATTTCTGAAGAACTACAAAATAATCTGTACAGTGGGGCTGCACAGTTTTGGGGTTGTGCTGCCCTTTTTGGTATTCTATCCCAGAGTATTCCTGAGTGAAAAAAGCTGTGCCTTGCCGTTTACTCTGGCTAGGATGTTGTTTCCCAGTGAGTCCTACCACTGCTGTCGGCTGGTTGAGGTGCTGGCCGGGCACAACAACGTGAGCATCTAGGCAGGTAGAATGAGGAGGACAGCCCAATTGAGGAGCCGTTCGATCAGGATGTTCTCCTGATTGAACAGGAGAACATCCTGATCGGACTGATGAATGTGAGCTTCAGAACATCAGTTTATGTAATGGTGTGCGCAAAGCCAAAGTAAGTGCATGTTGTTCCACGGTGAACCAAACTGAGATTCCTATTGCATTGTCAACATTCATAACTGCTTGACCAATGGGCGAGGAACGCGCTTCTCTATGGTCCTCATAGTGGGGAGTTGACATTGCTGTAATACCACCCCTGGTGGAAACAGCTTTTCATTATTTCTGTCGTAAGAAAGAAATAATAAAAAGTGCAATGGGCTGCAGGGAGAGAAAACAAACTCAACCCCTGAGCATCTGAACGGATGTCATGTCATGTTTGCACCGAAAGCTGTGAAGAGGAAGCTTTTTCTGGACACCTGTTCTTTTTTCTTACCTAACGATAATGTCATGGAGAAAAGCGCGTTTGGCTGCGGGAGGTGCAGGACTTTATTCACCCTTCCTAAAGAAGAGGCCACTCGCCAGAAGTTGGAATTTCTCTCCGGGATTCAGCGACTATCAGCCAAAATAGTATTTGTCTGTGACCGTCACTGATGGATGTTTGGTGAACCTTGGCCAGAACCAAAGTAGATTAACTTTTATAACCAACGCGATCCCATAACCCGATGGGGAGACCAGGCTGAGTGGTGAGTCAATCAAAACGCGTGTTAGTGTGTGTGTTAGCCATTTATGAAGCTGTGTTGCACATATCAACTCCTTTATAACTGCATCGTGAAGTAATTTCACTTTTGCTGTGATATATATATTTCTACTACTGCTAAAGTTGTATGAGCAGAGAGAGGGAGTGGAGTTAACTGAATCCAAGCGTTTTGTCTTCCGGGTTGGAAAAATACCTCCAGAAAATACTATTTATCACAAAAAATAGTCTATACATTACCTTGGAATGGTTAAATAGCATGATACAGCTCCTTTAAACCTTGCTGTCTGGAGTCTAACTTAAAGAAATAATATATGAATTATTCATTTGACGGATAAATGTTTGCTTCCTTTTATGTGTCCCCCCCACCTTCCAAACGCTTCAGACGCCGCTATGACCCATGTGACAATGCTGGGGTAGGTGAAATATTTTTAACCACGCTGGTTTTTGTTTAAAAGCCTGAACATTTGAAGCATTTTCAGTGCATTGACTGGCTCTAGCACCTGTCAATCAAGCTCTGGAGGTCTGTGGAGGCTCCGCCCGCCCCGCGAGTGCAGGGCTTCCCGTCTTTTTGCCCTTTTAAGGAACAGGCAGGGTGGGAGGAGACAGAGCTGCCATTAAGGTGCACACAGGTCTCGGGAAGGGACCCGCTCATCTTTATTATATTATAACTATGTGCATGACGCACCGCTCTGTTGAAGTACCTGTCTGGGAGAGCAGCATATGTTCACTAGATTAGAACAGCTCAAGCGGTGCACCTGTCCCTGGCCATCACAAAAAACACAGGAGCACATTGAAGTGGGGGGTTTGGAGAAGAGCCCCCAGGGGACAGGCTCATCATCATACCCGGTGATGCAGGCAGCGCGTGTGTGTGTAGGAGCAGGGGGAGAAGGGTGACATCAGTTGGTTGTTATGACGCCAGCGAGGCTCCAGCTCACACACCGAGATTATGATTAGCAGCTTGTCGTCTGGGCTTCAGCATTCTTTTCTTCTTTTCATTATTCAGCTTCATCATTCTTTGACTTTATCTCAGGTTAGTTCACTTCTCCGTCAGATAGATGGGAATTTGATGTTACATGAACTGGAAAGTTATGTTTTGTGCGACTTATCTGATGTTTAAACTAAACCAAGTTGAGAGGGCGCTCTGCGGAAAACAGCTGTAATCTGTGTAATCTCACACACCACGTTTTATTCACATTAAAACACAACACGAAATTAGTCATAATGTTACTTTACAATAGTATTGCTCAAGTGGAAGCAAAGTTGTGGCCTAACCCAAGTATTAACTCAAGTATAAGTAAAACAACACTATGTGAGAGTCCCATAACAAAGAATCGCATGAAAAACCTGTTGATGTAATAGGACAGTGAGTTTTGATGTAATTGGACAGATATAAAACAATGTGAAAATTATTATATTTACAAAGAATACATAAAAACATTCATAAAAGAAATAATTGTTCAGATCAGACACGAGAAAATTAAACATTTCATTTTAATACGTCACCATGAAGCTTTTTTCACTTATCGACAGTTAACAAAAAGTCCATGTACTGTTAATCTCTTATTCCACTCTCAAATATCACTAAAAATGTACAAATCAAGTCTCTGTTATGGAAAGTAATACCGTTAATTCCCTGGATCATAGCCTGCAGCAGCAAATACTGCCTTATCCTCTGCCTGATAACATAACACAAACCCTTATTGTGCCAGGGTTGAAAAGTGACTCGCCACTTGACAATAGTTTTCACATATTCACAAACGCACGGTTGGAGCCCAGCGCTGCAGACTGGGTGCGGATAATTGAGAGCCACATTGTTACACTTCTTGCGTGTAGCAATGTGGCAATGTTTATAATGGGAACTTTCACCACCCTGTGTTGTTTTTATCGCCAAATGCTTCAAACCTTTCAGCTCAGTTCATATTTTTGAGACACAACAAAACGAAATGCAATATACAGTGGGTAATCCATGTAAACAGACTGAGCGCTGAACGGAGAGTGACCTACAAGTGATGCAGATGCTCCTGTTGTTCCCACAAGCCTCCAGACAGAAGACGTCAGTCCATGGCTAATTAATACCCAATAAACAGCCTTAATGAGCCCGCGGCTGCCATTTCACACACTTGTGCACTCTAGCCACATGCGCTAAAGCCACCGTAATCCTGTTTGAGACATGACATGACACCTGTTAGTGTGGTTCAGTTGCGCACACTAAATGCCAAGGTGGATTTATATAGATGTAATGTTGCGGATTATAAAAGATTCATGTCTCAACTAGCAAATCGTCGCAGGCTAGAAAAAAATGGCAGTCATCGTAATCATATTTGTCTTGTGTGTGTCTGCATTGTGAGAGGCTGTCCACAATCACAGAGCGTCTTTCTGTGTTTTTCTTTCCCAGCACCGATGGCTGTGTGCGGTTGTTCGGAGAGGGAGGAACCGCAGCTGCCGCCTGACGTAAATGGTGAACAAATGCTGTGTTTGTGTGGTCACGGCCCCTCCGACAGCTTTAACCAGTTAATGGGTTACCTCACACGCTCCCTTTTCTAAGCTGCTCAGGTCTTAATCGACGGTGCTGTGCTCAAAGCAGAGCAGATGCACAGGGCCTGCGCATGAGAGGTTTACGGGCTGCAACATGTGGTGCGTATTCAATTGGACCTGTGTGACGTTCAGTGAAACTGTTGTGTGATTGTTAATTTGGGCCACATAAGAGTTTGATATGAATACTTTCAGAGTGTAATATTTACACTTGTGAAAACTTGAAGGAGGAAAAACTGGCCCACAATTAGGTGCTGCGCAATATATCGTCAGATTATAATCGCAACTTTAGGTGAAGCGATATCCAAATCAAAAGAAGCCACGAGAAGCCTAAAACAAAAACTTTAAAATATGCAAATGTTTTTGTCTAGTTTTGGTCCTGATTTAAATTTCGTCCTGCCACAACCAAATTCACCCTCTTCTTCTACTGCTCTAACTTTGCACCTGCTCATTATGTCATTCATTTCGTGGTTTTGAATTTGTTTCTACTTTGTCTGGCCATTAAAGTGATAGTCTGACTGCGAATTGAGGAAAGAGAGAAAGAAATGTCAAAAGTAAATGATCAAGCTCCCTCCCCCATCCCTCCTGGTTGGACCCGAGTGGCCAATTTACAGGAAAGCTCGTCCCATTGGTCAAAGTTATGGCAGTAGGGATTCTGAGCTCAGCAAAGGGAGGAATCTTAGACAAATATAATCATTTAACATGACTTGTGTTGCGTCAAATTGCAGGCCCAGGCGGTCTATTAAATTTGTCAACATTTAAACGTATCACTTTAATGTGTGGAACTAAGAAAGTCTGACTCAAAATGGGTTCTGAACTATTATTTGGAAACTATGACAAAACAAGTTTGAAACAAAATACTCAGCTGTTTTTGGCAGAAAAAAAATCTGGCATCTGTCTTTTTATACGTGCGTTACTTTCACGTCATTTCATGTCAATACTTCCCGCCAGCTTCAGGAGTTATGCCCAACAAATGCGTCTATGTTTTTTTTTACTGGATCTCTCGAGTTGACGTGGCTGATGTTGTGTATGGGGCATAAAATTGACTTTTTCCAGACATTGCATAAGCCTGTGCTAAGTTGTGGGACAGCCATATTCCATTTCTAATGTTCTCAGATAAACTGAATTGCTGTGAAAATGATTCATCCTTCAACAAAGCATTACATTTTGCTTCTGAAAACCCTATATCACATGGCGCAAAACCACAAAATGGAAAACAAATCCTTCTGTTATAGCACCTTTAATGGCTTTTCATTTTGCCCACATGACGTCTGTGCAGCTTTGAAACCCTGGTTGAGGTCGATGTTTGTGCCACTTTATGATACGGTCATGCATCAATGCAAACCACAGGCTCGTTTAACTGGGAAGCCAACACGCCCAGCAGCGCAACTACAATCCAGTATTATCTGCCTTTATAAGCTGCAAACGTACGCACAAAGTTATAATCAGATGGGGGCCAGTTTTGCGTCATGGCCCCCCCCGGGAGGCATAAACATGATAGATTCGCGCTCCTCGGGAAGTATTCAGTCAGCCCATTGATCAAGTAGAAACACACAGACGCCTCAAGGTTACACAAGGTTGTTGACTGTCTCTCTCGCCGTGTACGTGAGAGCCTGTGGCGACATGTACAGACTGACGTGGGTTGAGGGAGATGCTCCTGGAAGTGGAGATTTGATTAATGCGTAGTGAGCTCCAATGCACAGCTCAAGCTAGGCTAAGGGGATTTGCCAGTGTGCCTGTGAGGCTGTGACGCAGGCTGCTGACTTCATTGGTCATACCTTTTCCTTTGACCACTGCAGACGGCACCCACTGCATGAATAGCGGCATCTGTGCTGGAAAAGTAAGCAAGTGGTATCGCACAAATCTGACGCTCAAAACACCTGCGGCACATAAATCAGCCACAGCATTAACTGCACAGACTATAGGGATGCACACTATGAGACAAAATATCATGACTGAAATTGAACTTTGGCACATTTGTAAGTTATTATGGTTTTTTGTTTTAGGCTGGGTGAGCAGAACATGTGCAAGTCTCACTCAGATGGAGGACCTCAGTGACTCTGTGTACACTGTGGCTTAATGTGATATGGATATTGAGTCACCCGATAACAATAATTTGGTGATATGTTGTGCAGCTTTTTGTAGCTACCTCTGCTCTGGGGTACACACTGAAGGAAGATCTGCACCAGCAGCCCCTCCGTACGCTCTCACACCACACTCATGCAGAGTCAAAGGTCGGAGCTAGGATTGAACCTTTTAGAGTTTGTGGTTGGAGGCCGTAACCACTAAGGGACTGCTGCCTATTTCTGATGATAATACCTCGAATGAACATTATGTCCCAAATATATGTCCTAGAAGCAGAAAAAAGAGCCTAGAGATTTAAGCGGCAAAAAAACGAGTCCAGGCCAAGGAAGGAATAGTGCCAAACTGGTGCCAGGTGATGACTGCTGTTCATAAAACTGCTAACATTGGTTGTGTTGGTAATATCTGTAATACGCAGGTGCTTGTAATGACAGGTCTGATTTGTCATGGGCGTGTTGCGTGTGGAAAGACACCCTGCAGTCGGTGCAAAGATGATTGTCATTAGATTACACGCAGACGCCTACATCTCCCCTGAATAGGACATTTATGCTGTCACTCCTGTGCGGAAAATAATTCGACCACCTTCTTTCTGGCGCTTTCAAAACATCATTAAATCCTCTTAAATGTCACCGTGCACCTAGCGCTAATTACATACAGGGAGCAGCACGCTGGGATAATGATATTTGACTCATATAGTGTGGGAGGAGAGGGAAACTTTCTAAGGCTTTGCTGCTTCTGAAGTTGACGTCACGGGTCGCTATGGTTGGATGTGCGCAGGAAAAGTTGGAAGGGAGCACTATTAGCTCCGTTATAAGAAGCACAAATGCAGTGATTTGGACGGTGCGGAGGCTGGAGGTCTTATCCGGGTGTCTATAAATGGCTTGAGGCCCTGCCGCTGACTCGTGCGCACTAAGCTGGATGAGCAGATGCAGCGGTGCTCCGTGGGGCAGGTCACTCCACTTTCTCAGATATTTGCCTCCCTGCTCCAAGTTGCTGACATTTGCGAGGCTGGTGGCGAGGGTAGATAAAGATGAGGAATAGGGAGTTTAATCTCAGGTTAATTATTAATGCAGTTACCGGGTGGTCAAGCGAGGAAAGTGCTTTTTACTCAAATGACCTACAGCAACCAATGAAAAGAGAGTATGAGGAAAAATTGTGATATGCAATAACTGTCTTATATTTGCGATAAAGAGATAATTTAGTAAGCCATTTCAACACAGTGCGTTCCATTAATTTGAACCATTAAAACTTCTCTTTGTCTCTGCAAACTGTGTCAAAGATAATAAATCAGGGCTAAAACTGAACTGAAATGATAAAACTCATGACTAACACTAATCTTTGACACATTTTTAAGTTACCGTTCTTGTTTTGGCTTGTTTCATTGTTTGCCTATTCTCTTGTGCTTTGGACATTGCTGTATAACCTGTATCATGTAATGAAAATGTCGTTTAGTGAATTATCACCAGAGTGAAACCTGATCCTGTACACATGTAATTAGTCACGGTGACAGGACAAAGGAGTCCCAATGTGTGCTTGTTTTCAGGACATTGTGTTCCCTCTGTCTCCTCTGCATTTAGGCAAGAGGTTGACGTATGGAAGGCTGCTATGACATTAACCTGAGACAAGAGGAGATTATTAGTTTTAATATTACTTACAACAAGCATATCAACTTCCACATTTCAGAGGAAAGATAGGAGTACTATGCCAAAATCACTGTATAGATCACTGTATAATAAACTGTTTGTGCGGTGACTTTTATTCATTCCTAACAAATGCTCTATTTCATGTTCAGCAAATCAGTGAGTAATTGTCTCATAAAAAATCTGTTAGTTCTGCCACGTTTAACCTCCCGACTCTCCCTCGTCCTTAAATGACACTGCAAGCCAGCTCATTACATTAGACCAAGCCCACAAAGCTCACGCCACAATTCATTGTTTAAATCAAGCCGGCCAACCTTTTGACCTGAGCTCGTGCTTTCCTTTTAAGGCTTTGGTGCAGAAGTCAGCCCCTCCCTCCCTCGTCCTGCGCTCACATGGCTGGAGCAGGAGAACGCGCAGATGTCCTGACTGTAATTTCTGCCTCTCACACCGGGACATCCTCCTTCACCCCAGCTTAGAGATCTCCTAATCCATGCTGAGCCCCTCTCTTATCTGGCAGGACCTGCGCCACCAACTTCAAAACATTACGTTAGAGATAACACCTGTCTGCAGCACCTGCGAGACAAATACTACTCACGGCGCTTGGATATAGGCCTACAGTTTACAAGAATATATACAAACAGACAGAGAAGTGAAATATTTCAAGTAACAATTACATAAATTACTTTTGGAAGAATCAAAGAAGAGCCTTTCATTATGGCTTAGAAATAGTAGGTCTCAAGGTAAAGATTTTCATTTTGTGAATTCCATAATTGGGAAATGAAGTCCGTACTCTGAGAACCACCAGCGCCAGCACTGGGTTAGAAACTCACATAGATCAGTTTGAGATTTATGCACCATTAGAAAAATGTTTAATCTACTCTTTGAGCCAGTGCAACGATCTTGATACAGGAGTGAAGATATTTTTGCTTAGTTTTTATGACAAACCTTACTGCAGCATTTTGTATTTATTTTAGTTGTCAGGTTTGAAGACCTGAAAACAAGCCTTTATAGTCCAATCTACTTGAAATTAATCAGTTTTGTTTTTTCGTAAAGGCCAGTGAGAGAAAGAAGAGATTAATTAACCTGGTCAGTGTCTTTTCTTTGTTTGTCAACTCACGCAGCAAGTAGCTCCTATTAAGAAAAAAAAGCTAGACTATGTAAAGCACACAGACTGCACGCAAAATAAGGAAGAAGCAGCTTTACATGAGGATCACATTTACTCGCTGTGCGTCATTCAAATGCATAAGCTGTGCGTCATTCTAATGCATAAGCTATCTTTTCGTCAATATGTTCACTCTCTCACCTACACCTGTACACATCACAATAACAGAACTGGCTTTTACTCTTTGTTCAGGTTCAATTCGCTCCACTTGCACATAAAATGCGGACTTGTCTGTTTTAACGCAACATCCGGGGCTGCTGACAGATTTGCTGGGGCTCAGGGCCAGATCGGTTCACATGCCCTTGCCACTTCCATTTTGTATTGTTTATAATAGAAAATGGCCTCCTTCCAGTAACCTCCTGCCCTATACTCCCACCGACGGCCTGGCCACATCCAAAGCAAATAGAACACATAGCTTACTGAATTGTCTGAACTTGGAGGCTGAATAGATGGTGTGAAAATGTATCATTTTCATTCCGAACAAACCCCTCAACAAGTTTCAAAACCAATAATAGCAATGCTTACCACTCATTTGGCTTTTGTTGCTATGCTTTTATGTTTATGCTATGGCATCACTTGCATAACCTCCAAGTTTGAGAGACTTTGGAACAGTTCCTTCAGAGGCGTCGAACTGGGGTGTGAAAGGGGACTGTTTTACACACAGGCCAGTGCAAAAAGGGGCCCTCAAAGGCTTAATGTTACACAGAGAATAGTGCACATTGATGGTTTTTACCCAGGGCTAGAATTTTTGTGTTACACTCCCGAGTTCAACTCCTTCCCTGTCATACAGCTGTCTTATCGTTCAGCTTGATTACAATCCCCAGCATTATTACAATATCCACTACAATCTGCAATCTAGTGGGGCCTTGTTAATCTCATTTGTTCCGTAATCAGGCTGTGTCTTTCTTTTTGGTTCTGCCTCTATCCCACATCCCCACAAACCCATTTCATTATGAGCAGCTCAGTTCATTAAATCCCCCAATACTCAGAGTGCACTCACAAACCAGGACAAACAAAAGTGACCTTGGGTTTTTGTTGTTTTTTCCCCCTCATTTATTGTCCATGTTTTTGAGTGGCGCAATTACAGTGTAACATGCCTGATTCAGAGATGCATGACCCAACTCCACTGACCTGCTTATGACGTTATAGGCGGCCTGTGTGGGGGCTGTGTCAAACTACTCTCCTTTTATTCCATAAAACTAGAACACAAAAGAAATGAAATGAACTGAGATGTGACGATGTCTATAGTCATTTCAACAAATAGAATAACCACGACTACTCAATGGCGGATGTCTTTGTGTCAGTGTAGGTGAAGGTTATCAGTAAATAGTCCCTTTTAAAGAAGAACACTAAACAAACCGTTTTCTGCTGATAAACTGTCTACTATATATGAATTTTGTTACTTCCCTAGTCCAACTTTTGGCATTTTATGGTGGTTTAATTTTATGTGGTCTAAAACCGTCTAACCGTCTGTGGTTGCTATTACAAGGCTAAATGGTAATCTGTTATTTGGATTTTATTTTATTTTTAGCAGCGGTAATCTCTGTAAAAGAGGCATCCGACGTCATGACCCCTTGGCCATCTGTTAATCTGTTCATTCATACCCACATCTCGACCACACACACCCTAGGAGGAGTACGTACTGCAACCATTCAGCAGTACATCCAGATAGCATCAGGCTAGCGTGTCATTAGCAATTACCGCACCATGGAGATTACAATTTATTGCAACAACTCATTACAACTTTCTGGGCCCGATCTTCCGCCCAGCTCAAGAACAGCTTTGGTCTGGACGAGACTTTTATCTTGCATGTGTGAAACTGTTGTGTCATGTGACTTTGTCTAGGACACAGATGAAAAGCAGTGTATCTGGGCAGCCATCTTTTAATGTACTGTCGTTTCTTTTAAAAAATAATAACTAATGCGGCAGTGGCGAGAGGGCATCGCTTTTCGAAAATATGTCAACTAAAGCGTGGTGTGCTGCAACAGCCCTAACTGCGAAGAGCACTTTTCCAGTCTCATCATCTTTTCCTCCTTTACAGATTCGCGCTGCCTTTTGTACTTAATTCAGCATTTAGGCTACAGCCTTTTTTAGCTCAAACAGGACAAACTGCAAACTTGATTTATCTCACTGTTAGACACTGTCTGTGCACTGAGAAAAAGAGAATATACCGATGGTCCCGCTCTGGTGCTGGTATCAAGGGCCGTGGGGATATCCACACGGCAGAAACATGATAGAAACACAATTTTTGCTGAAACACAGTTAACACGATTATATTTACGATTTTGCTAAAGATTATATCCAGTTTTCTTTAGTTTGACCATTTTTGTGATGTTTATGTTTTCACTTCCTTATTGGACACCGACAGGAAGTGACATCGAAGAAGGTAAACAATTTTAAACTGTTGCTGTGCAACCATGTTAAGTCAATGGGAAATGAATGAGTCAAACTGCTATGGAATGTTACCTTCTTTTATGTCACTTCCTGTCAGCAGCTTACTTTTTTTAAACTTTTTTGCCCAACATTTCTTTATTAAAATTGCTGCTTCACTGAAAAAAATGATAAATATGCAACTGATGAACTTGCAACTGAACTTGCATCTAAATAAGTCATATTTTCAAGAGCATTCAAATCTGTCATATGCACTTTAAAAGTTGCTGTCCCAGAATTGCCATTTCCAAGCTTGGGTAAATGAAAGGGTTTGCACTGTCATATTGTACCGATTTAGCAGAATAAGTGACATTTCCACAATTTATGATCGCCAGTGACACACCCTCCGTCTCAGCAGGCATGTGTGGGAAACGTTGAAATCTCTTCTGTGTGAGCATTCTGATTCTTCCCCATTACCCAACGTTCTACAATTTTACAAGATTATGTGAAATGCACTATTACATTGTTTGCTTCTTTTTTTTTTAGCTGCAAAAAACCTTTCCAGTGTTCCCATTTGCATATGAGCTACACAAATATGGCTTGGCAGTATATGAGTTTAACATCCCACCACCAATCTCTCTGTGCTTTATCTCGCTCATTTCTTCTCCCCATTGTCAGGCGGCCAGCTGCTATCACCTTTCTGGGTACCTCACTTCACCAGCCCCTGCCACCCTCAGCCCGGGATAATAGGCTGATCCGCAGAATGACGCACATAGGCTCGTCTCCGGAGGGGGCTTTGCGCTTGTGTGGGGCTCGGGTTTTGCAGGGCCAGCCAGCGGACCAGGTATTTGCATGGCCTGATAAGTGACAGCGAAGGATTACAGTTTCGGTGTTGCACCTCCAAGTACAATGAGACGCATTCTTCTGCACACTCGGCTTTTGTGAGTGCTGTGAACAATGGCAGTCCAAATACAAGTTCTGCACGCTCCTCAAGTTGCACAGAATATGAATAAACTTGACTCAGGCAAGTTTTCACATTGCAACCATTGCAACACTGTAAGAAGCCATTATACATAAAAGCTCTAAGTAATTAACACTTGCACAGTTCCAGAGTCAGAATCATTTATTAATGGCCACACAGCAGAGTTGGTGGAATTTGTTTTCGGTACAGCACATTATGCTCACATCTCCTGTAGCAGTCACATACAGATAGACAAACAATGCAACATTACAAGACAACAGATTTAGATGTTACTTTAGGGATTTGTTTAGTGGCAGTGGGAAAAACAAATATTTTAATTAAAAATCTAATTGGCTATAACTTGTTTGAGTTTGCCTTGGCTCATTTTCATATCCGGCCTGGCTTTTATTCACCTCTGTGACCTACAGTACTAAGCGCTATTTGGACTTTGTGTGTTGCATTTGATCTGCCAAACCTAATGTAATGTAAAAGATGTATATGTAAGCTTTCTGTCGTATATTCCCTAATAGACAATCGTTCTTAAGTCGTCACCTGTATATAAAGATTGACCAGTTTATCCACATAAAAAATATGCAGAGAATTTAAATGTGTTACTTTCAAACCAACAGTGCAAGGAGAATATTGAACAAAATTGCGAAATATGAACAGTGGAGTGGGCCACTGTTTGTGAATGCAGGTGGAAGCAGAGGAGTCAGGCAGAGGGGGTGCGATTCAGCTGTTCTTCAGTCGGCTGGACCTGGCCTGTAAACTCTGCCATCTCCTCCCTGAAAGCAACACACAGAAGACACTGCACTGTCTTTGGTCTATTATATAAACATAATTCTAAAATTATTCACAAATGTTCTAACTTGAAAGACTGAAAAGTATTTGCAATTGATAATCTAGATATTAGCTGTAGTATCAAGTAGTATCTGGATATTGACAACGCTACAATTAAGTCATTATTTTAGGGGCAGTTCACTGATTTATTTTGTGCATGTTGACATATTAGGCTGAACAAATGCAGCATTGGCCAGTGACAGTCCATATGGTGTCCTCTTCAGTTTGTTTGACTGTGCTGAGAGCTGCACGCACACTCGCAGCTGCGGACTGCGAGACTCCATGCTTTATGTCTGCCCCTATTACCCTGAGAGGTTAAGTAACATTTATTACCTTGTTCACAGAGCTAAGCTGAATATCTGGAGCTGCTGTTTGTTACTTCAGTCCTTCACAGAAATAAATTATTTGCAGTGGACCAAGAGGCCTCAAGGCTAGTGCGTCAAAACAGTGGTATAAGCGCTGATTATAATTTGTGTTAAACAGGAAGCAGCTGAGGAGGAATGAATGAGAGTGATGTCACAGTGTAACTGGCAACATAAGCCAAATGAGTGAGAAGTCAGCATTGTTATGATTCTCGTTCTGTGTCGGAGCATTTGGATTATAGAGAGAGGTAGTGTTTAGGGCTGGGCCACATGGCAAAAGAAAACAAAAATCTTTTTCACCTGTTTTGTTTTTTTCCACACTAAAAACAAATATAAGGTCAGACTTAGAGAAGAAATAAATCTTTACAAATTCTGTTGCTCATTGTAAACTTCCAATGAACTGTTCCAAACTAGGAGCTGTTATTGCCACAGGCGGCAACAGACCAGATGATTTTGATATAGTCCAAAATTGAGATTTTGATTAAAGCTTGAATAGCACAGAGAGGTTTAATCGTGGAGCTGATCTTTATGAGAGTATTTTGTGAGGCCCAACAGTGTCACGGGGCTTGTATAATCTTTATTTAACCCAGTATTTAATCCTGATTGTGTGTTGCATGTCTGATCTTGGCATGATTATATATTTTGAATGTCAACCAGGTTATCTATAATTTTATAATAAATTAGTTTCTATAATTCAATCCGTCTAAAGATCTTACAGTAACTCAATAAGTGCACAACTGTTTGGATTTAATAATAATAAAAAATAATAATCTACAAATAATTTTTGTTCCTGCAAGACACACCTCCAAACTGATCCCCTATGTTAATATAATTACTGTGCGATTGCTCCGAGGCGGAAAGCTAAGTCTCTAACTGTTAAATATGTTTCAGTTATAATTTTGATAAACTGTACGGTACATAAATAATACTTGATTTGAACAATGGTAAGGTAAGGTGCCTTTAAGGTGTCTGTAGGGCAGGTATAGGCAAGTTTGCAGTTGTGGCCCTTATTTTTGTCTTATTGAGTATGAGGGCTGAGCCTCTGTTTGGTGGCCCAAACCAAAGCTTTGCTCATTGATAATATTTTCAGTATTTTGGACTATTTTGACAGGTCTTTTCATTGAAGTAATATCCAAGCATATTTCTCAAAATAAGCTGGGGGGTCTGATGATCTATGAGGGCAGGATTTGAAGTTGTCAGTGTTTGTTTCATTCAAACTTGCATAATAGTAAACTTCAACTTTTCTGTTTGGTCTCAAACTGTGGTATGTGAACCAACCACTGTAACCAACTTTATCTTTGACATCGTGTCACCTTTAGGTTGTGACTTAGGGCAGCATTAGCGCTCGTGCTTCTCAGCTAGAATGTCCCGGGTTCGATCCCTGTATAGGGCCTGTGTGAAGTTTGCATGTTCTCCTCGTGTGTCTCCCAGGTGATTCTGCTCATTAGCCTGGCTCCACATCTGGAGGTGGGTCCTCGGGGCATGCCTACCGCGGCTGCCCACTGCTCCTACTGGCTGCCCCAGCAGCATTGAAGGATCAACGAGGATCAACAAAGTATACCATAGCTTACCTTATCTTAGAATGCGAGTAAAGCCCAACCTCCCTTAGAATATCTGCCCATATATAAACTTACTTCCTAATAAGGCGACTGCTCTTTGTCCTGGACCGTCAGCAGAGATCAGATCATCTGTTCATATCAGACGCAAAACACAATCCAACAGAAAGAGACTCCAGGGCAACATTACAACCAAAGATATTCAGCCCAGTCAGGGATATATTCTGGAACCATCTAATACCACCGGATATTTGCCTTTTGCCTCGAGCCATTCACTGAAGAAACCTTATATAACGTTAACTGGAATCTCACAAGTGGAATTCAAACACAAAAGGGAATTATTTAGTTCTAGTAAATTGTACAACCCCATGTGTACCACATATACTTTTCTGTATGAATACATTTGATCTTGTGTTGTGTCTTCTGGCCTGAATTTCTTTTCTTTGATTGTGAAAATGATTTGATGAGATTTGCAAATGATTCTTAAAAAAATATTTAAATAGTTATAAGGCTGCACAATATGAGGAAAAAGTGTGTCAAAATAAGTTGTTAAAACATATCAGGACCAAAATAAGGCTAAAAATTGTATTAAAGTTGAAAAATCCAGTCTAAAATTGAACTTTCAACTTTGAACACATTTTTAAGTCCCCATGAATTCTTCTTTTAAGCAATGTTAGCAAAGTGTGTATATCTCAGCCAGACGGAAAACCTCAGTGATTTTGTGATATATTGTGGTTTCTTGTGATGTGGATATAACAGCACCTTATAGGCTACTGCGGTAATATTCTCATATATTCAATATTTGTCATATATTTAAAAAGTGTTCAGCTCAAAATGTATTTACTTTAGTTACAGTATACCCATCAATAGATCAATGAAAACCTACGTTTTCCTCTTTGCATAGCTGTGAAGCACACATTGTTCCCGGCGGCTCGTATAACCAGGTCAGTGCCGCGTGTATTAGGTGTTCCGTGTTGTATGCGTTCATGCTCCAGGTGCATTTGCTTATAAAAACACTGTGAGCCGTGTGTTTTCATGCAAGTGCGTCATGACATTTGTGTGACATTTACATAAAGCGTGCACAAAGTTGCCAAGTAGGGACATTCCATGACCCATACCAAATATTAAAATGTGCACTGTATTATCAGTCTATCAAAGTTTAAGCTAAAAGCTACTGTAAATTCAAAAAGTTGTTGCTTACATGTCTAAAATTTTCTCAAATAACCTTTTTGCCCTCACTTCTAATATCAAAAAGTCTTTCATGTTGTTCAGGTTTATTTTTTGTTGCGCCCACCTGTTAGAGGCAGGCCCACAAACCCACACTTTGAAGCCTGCTGATACCACCTGTGATCACTGATAATGTCAGACTTATGATTATAGCTGTACTATTTTCTCCTCATGCTCATGGGCTGACACGTACAAAGCTGCTTAGACTGTAGGAAGCTTGACAGCTGAGACCCCTCACTAAAGGCTTAACTAATGGAGTTTACAGCAAAGGACAGGCTTTTAGCCTGACTAGATTCTAAATAATGAGGATATGATAATTAGACCTACACCTTTACCTTCTCGTGTGGCAACAATGATGTGCTGTAGGCCAATGTTGCCAATAGTGTAACAGGACTATGCTCTTTGAGAGTCTGATATTGTTAGAGTAGTTGATTGTTTTTTCTCTGTTATGCCAGATTCGGAGCAGTTGTTCGTTCAGCATTTGACACACTTTACTTTAAACCTTTATGTGCATGTGTTATTTGACTCGTGTCTTGTTTTTCTTCCTTGTTCTTTGGGCCTAACTACACTCTCACTTCCCCCTCCTTTTGTGTGCGGCCCTCCCCGTGGATCATGCACCTGAACGAGGTCACACACACATCTGTCCCACGCAGGCGTTCTTCGTTTTTCTGTGAGTTTAGTCAGATGTTTTTCAAATAAAACTTGTCACCAGTTTCTGTACCTCTGCAGCACGCGCTGTCAGAGCTCTGAGGCAGCAGCCCGCAAGCCCCGGTGAGGGGAAATATCACGTGGTGACACATCTTTACGACTGACGTCACCACACTCGTCTCCAAGCAACCGCTCCATCAGCACTCACGTCACCGCACACCCGAGCCGCATGGTCGCATAGCAACCCCGGTCGTGCGCTCGAGCCCAGCCTAGCCGCGCGCCCTGCGCTTGGCTCTGACGCCAGCGTGACGTTAATGAGGCGGTATCAGTTTTTTTGTGGTGGAGGGAGGGAGTTTCAGGGAGAGGCGGAGTTCCCCGTGAGCCTTGCATTCCGCCGGACAGAGCACTCACCACACGTACCTGGGCCTCGGCTGCAGCGGAGCGAAAGCCCATGTGGAATGGTTAACGCTTCTTTTTGGAGCGGCTGAACAGCGACGGACGGAGCTTTATGTCTTTTTGAGGTAGGGCACAACTTTCTTTGTTTACTGGTGTTCGGTTCATTTCAAAGGCAAATCTGGCACCATTACGTTATTGTCTGCTGTTGCTCTGGATTAATGTAGTGTGTAACTTTTCACACGTTGTACTTGGCAAATAAGAGTTAATATGGGTCTAAGCTGCTTTGTTCGTTCATTATTACATTACAGCTCTACAATTAAGCATTGGTATAACCTAAAGCAACATATACAATACTGTCAAATAATATTTGATAACAGCAATAATAAAATCACTCATTTGTGTGCATTGTCATTTATTTTAACTTTTATTTATTTATTTATTTCATAATTTCGCACATACAATTAAGAAATTCAACTTATAAACCATCAAGCTACATTGTGAAAATGGACACCCAAAAAGCTACAAGCTTATCGACAGGGGTCCATAACCCACCACCCTGGCACAGATGATTTGCATATAGACAAAGCAAAGAATGGCTCACATAAAACTAGCTCCCGCTGACATCTTCCAAGAGGTGAAGGCGGAATATAACTTTCATATGAGCGTGTAGTAATATATATGTTATTACTGTATTTAGCAGAAGTAACTAACCACATCCACTGTGTGCAGGTCACGGCCTTATTTACCACACTGCACCATGGTGATCATGTCAGAGAGCAGCGGGGCTCAGTCCTGCCCTGCCCAGGGACGTCCGCTGCAGGTCGGCTTCTACGAAATCATCCGCACCCTGGGAAAAGGAAACTTCGCAGTGGTGAAACTGGCCAAGCATAAAGTCACCAAAACACAGGTCAGAATCTACCTTGAACTGCTGTATGTTCATTTACTAAAATAGTCCTACCACCACGTCTGCAGTGTTTGAAAACATTTTTTTACAATGATTTTAAATGCATGCCTTTTGCAGGTGGCTATAAAGATAATCGATAAGACCAGGCTAAATCCCTCCAATCTGGAGAAAATCTACAGAGAGGTGCAGATCATGAAGCTGCTGAACCACCCACATATCATCAAACTGTACCAGGTGAGCAGCGTGTGCATTTGTGTTTGCAAGAATATAGTCCATGTTAGTTATAGTTAAATATTTAAGTTTGAACATGTTGCTTCGTGCTTGAATTGCGTTTGCAAATGAAGATAAATACAGTATTATAAAAAACTGGAAACTGTCTGTGGTTTAACAGTGCCATGAAGTTTGCAGAAAAATAATCTTTGTTTGTTGTCCTTGTGGTTAGTTGGGTTTGTGGCTCAGTCCTGTCTGTAGGCGCACTCTGACTCATGAGCACAGCACCATTAGTGTGATCCTTTGACCTGGGTGTATCAGAGTCAGTGAGAATTACTGCAGTACCAGCCAGTGCCAATGCATTTCTCACATACTTTTCATGTGTGTAATAGTCACTGCACAGATATGCACAATTCTGGAGCAGTGCTGCTACTGTAGCTCTCGGCATTAATCCCAAAGGCTTGGACCCAGTGCAATGTGTTTGTGCATCACGTGAAGGCAGTCACACAAAGCAGTGCTTTAGTGCTAATCAAATTTAAAGACTTAGAGAATCCGCTTTTTCCCCTCAGCTGTTCAACCATCGAGCACTCTCACACAAACAACACCGTCAGGCTTGATTCCCTTGTGTATTTTTGTTCGTTTTTATAACTCATTAGTAGATGTAGTCATGTCTACTCTGGCACAAACAGGTAGTAATTCTCCACAGGCCAAAAAACAATTTCACTTTCACTTCTTAAAAGTCCAAAATTCACTGGTTTACAGCATCATACTTTGTGCAGTTTCTTGAGAAATATCAATTTTCCGATGCTTTCGGTTTAAGAGCAGGCAGCGCAGCATGAGATCATCATGTGATCCCGAACTTACGTCTGTGTTACGTCTGTCCTCTGTTTTGGGGCCAATAGTGTTTTGAGTTAATTTCCTCAAAGGCCCCATGAGAAAACATTGTGCTTCCATTGTCTCATGACCCTGTGCCACCCACACACTCCAGCCGCCTTCCTCTGCAGAGTCACTTCTGCTTTTTGGGCTTCCCAAAAAGACAGCTTTGTAATTGGTGATGGCACCCTTTGTTTAGGAGGCATTAGGAGATAAATGACATTAATGTAAGGAATTTGAAAAAACAGTATGAGAAAATGTCGGAGCTGTGGAGATGCATTTTGAGAAGTGACCTTTAAAGATGCGTTACCTTTTCATACAAATCTATAGAAAAACATTGATTCTCTGAAATAATAAAGCATCTTATTGTGTGGATTAGACTATTATTTTTTTTAGGTGAAAGTTTATTGTAGAAGATGGAACTTGCCCAAAGGAGAAAAGATAATGAAAGAGTATATGAGATCAGTAAAGTCCTATCTTATCTTACTGTATGACTGAGAGAATATGTATTTCTAGGGCTTGACAGTGTGGTCTGAGAGGCCCTTGATGTCCTTTGCCAGTTCCTCAAAGCCGTGACGTCAGTTACACCTCAAGGTGACTGAGCCCGAGAGAGCAGCTCTATCTCACAGATAAGACGCTGCTGCTCCGAGGCGTCTGTGGATTGAATCAATGTGACTGAACTAAACTGTGGCCAACCATTCAATGGAAATTGAGTGACATTTAATACCGTGCTGCTGGCGGCATTTCTCAGATAGGGCTTTGTCAACGACCAAAATTACTTTGTGTTGCAACCTTTGTGGCACTCTTCCGAGAAAACGGCACTCCAGGGAGGACGGCGCTTTGTGTCGTTCTTTTGTTGATAAGACTGTGGCCAATAAAGAACCGAGCTGAAATGTGAGACAGACAGCGCCCGTGTGAACCGCCGGGAACAATCTGACACATCGCTTTTGAAACGAGGGGAGAGGAAGCCGTGAGCACTCGGCAACCATAGATGACTAAATACTTCTTAATACTTCATACTGAATATTCTTACGCGTACAAGTATTCCAGATTTCACAGAAAAACGACTTATGAAACATTATGTGGAGACAGGGCTTGGTGTTATGGCAAAAAAACAAACCGTTTCTAAAGAGCCTGTAGTTTAATATTGAGGTGGAAGGCAGCAGCCAAGGATTTTTCGTGAAAAATGCAGATATTCTGACTTGGTTTACTGCTAATATCTCTGTCAATACTAAGCCTATACACATGAAACAAAAACTAGTCCCCTCGGTCAGCGCAACTAAGGTCCGATTATTTTTCTCATATCAGTGAAGTGATGACAATATTCAGAAATAATGATCAGTTTAAACACGCGTGCACTTCCAAAACACTAAATCTCCCTACAGCGTTTGATTGTCCCACGCTCTTTTCCTGAGATTATCATCAAATTGAATATAGTTTAACGCAATCTATTAACTAATTAGACCTGACTATTTAAAAGCAAACAAGAGTGTGTTTGTTTGGACACATTTCACAGAAAGCTTTATCGAAACTCACAGTGATCCATAAACGATGTCTCTCTCTTCTGCTCTCAGGTCATGGAGACCAAAGACATGCTGTACATCGTCACAGAGTACGCAAAGAACGGAGAGATGTTCGGTGAGTCCACTTCACTTGTGTAACCCTCTGATAAATGACTCACAGGCGCGTCTGCCGCGGATGTTAATGTGGCTGTCCTGTTTCCGCAGACCACCTGACCTCGCATGGCCGCTTGAGCGAGGACGAGGCGAGAAAGAAGTTCTGGCAGATCCTGACGGCTGTGGATTACTGTCACCGACACCACATCGTTCACCGGGACCTGAAGACAGAAAACCTGCTGCTGGACGCTAACATGAACATCAAACTGGCTGGTGAGCACTTCAGATTTCTTAAGACGACTCAATAAGTACATAGATACTTTTCTGATAACACATGCCTAAAACAAGACATTATATTTCTCAATAAACACAGTGCTAATAGTCATACAAGGTTTAACTGACTCCAGAACTAGTAAAAATAATAATTGTATGTTTTTTCATGTAGATTTCGGATTTGGAAACTTTTACAACGCAGGGGAGCCTCTGTCAACATGGTGTGGCAGTCCGCCTTATGCAGCTCCAGAAGTTTTTGAAGGAAAGGAATATGAGGGCCCTGGATTGGATATTTGGGTAAGACAATTAATTGTAATTCATTGTATACGTCATATTAATTTAATTAGTTTTGTAGTTTAGTTTATACAGTGAATCACACAATGGACAATGCTGAGTCCCAGTTTTAAACATATTGATTTGCTCACGGTTGATTCTTTATTTGTAAACAGAGCTTGGGAGTGGTCCTGTACGTTCTCGTCTGTGGCTCCCTCCCATTCGACGGTCCCAGCCTGCCCGCTCTCAGACAGAGGGTGACCGAGGGGCGCTTCCGGATCCCCTTCTTCATGTCCCAGGACTGTGAGAACCTGATCCGGAAGATGCTGGTGGTGGACCCGGCCAAGAGGATCACCGTGGCTCAGATCAAGCAGCACCGATGGATGTTAGCGGACCCCGCCGCGTCACGCCAGACCCTCAGCCTCCCACTCACTGAGTACAACTCCAACCTGGGAGACTACAGTGAACCTGTGCTCAACATTATGAATACGCTGGGCATTGATCGCCAGAGGACTATTGAGGTAAGCCAGTTGCGTGAGGGAAAATGTGTTGTACAGCCTTATTTTACAGTTTATACAATGAAAAATAGGCAAGACCACTATTTTAAAAATGACTTCTTGTGTCCCAGTCTCTCCAGACCAGTAGTTACAATCATTTCTCCGCCATCTACTACCTTCTGCTGGAGAGGGTGAGAGAGCACCGCACCCAGCAGCTCAGCCGTCAGTGCGGGACGTGGAGCCAGAGACCCAGGAGTACATCGGACTCTTCCAGCACAGAGGTGATTACCCAAACATCTGCAAATAACCGTGTTTTTGTTGTGTCTGAAATGACTTAACATGTGTATTGGTCTTTCAGGTTATTATGGAGTCCACTGACAGCTTCAGGACCGCTGCGTATTCTGCTCCGTCCACACCCAGCGTTCCTGTCTACACTCCCGAGGTGGATAGCGAACAAGGAGGGTTGTTCCAGGTAACCAGATGAGAAATTATAATTTATTTAATTATGAAATATTTTTTGATAAGCTTCATACTATTCGACTCACTTGCAGCTAAAACATCTAAACATGCTGGATGTGCTGTGTCCCGTTGCAGCGTGTGGTGTTCCCAGTGGAGGCCAGTCTGAACCGCCTGCTGTGGAACCGCTCCATTTCCCCCAACAGCCTCCTGGAGACGAGCATCAGTGAAGAGGTGCGGCCGCGGGACCTGGAGGAGGAGGAGGCGCCTCAGCCTCTCGGGCCCCTGCTGCCTCCTACCACCACGTCCCGCAGACACACGCTGGCTGAGGTTTCGGCGCAGTTTCACCTGTGCAACCCTCCTTGTAAGTAGCACCATAACGGATGATAGAAACTGGTACTGTGTTCTGTAATTAATGTTTTCATTGAATGTTGTCTGCAGGTATTGTGGTCAGCCCCTCAGATGGAGCTTCCTCAGACAGCTGTCTGAAGTCGTCCTGCAGCCCCAGCACCCTGTCCCCGGTCGTCACAGGGGGCATGTCCACCCTCCTAGCCTCTGGAGCTGAGAGTGGAGCCATACTGCAAACTGGAGCTCCTCTGGCCCTCTCGTCTCAACTCTTGCCGCGGGCACAGGGCCTCCCCGCCAGCTTCCAGGAGGGTCGCCGGGCCTCAGACACCTCTCTCACTCAAGGTGCCCAACCCCCTCTGAAATCAAGATCATGCGTCACCCGTGTCAGCTCAAACAAGGATGTAACGCTCTCCTGCACTTTCCCACAGGCCTCAAAGCCTTCCGTCAGCAGCTGAGGAAAAACACCCGCACCAAAGGGCTTCTGGGATTAAACAAGATCAAGGGTCTGACAAGGCAGGCCGCTTCTCCGCCCTCCTGCAACCGCTGCAGCCGTGGGTCACTGGGGCCAGCACTGTCGGAGCATCGCAGCATGTTGGAGGAGGTGCTGCACCAGCAGAGGTGAGGCCCATGTCTGAGAGAGCTTCGCCAACATAGAACCTCAGCCAACAATCATTACACTCACAAAAACATGTACTCAAATGTCTACTTCTTTTTTAGGTTGCTCCAGATCCAGCACCAGCCACATCCTCAGATCCCAGCGGCTCAGACCGGACCAACCCAGAATCCCTTGCTGTATTTGTCCCCGCAGCGGCAGTGTCCTTCCCCTCCTCCAGCGAACATCTTCAGCGCTGCCTCCGTGTTTGACGCCACCACTGTCCTGCAGACTCAGCCCGTCCAGCGAGTTCCCTGGCCAGCCGCGCTGGAGTCCTGCCCCTCTGCCAGCTGCTCTCTGTCCCCCGTGGCCTCCGCTGCTTACCTTCTCGAGGCCCGTCTGCACATCAGCCAACAGCCGCACCCTCCCCTGCGCCTCCATCCTCAGCAACCCATCCCGACCACCGCACACGCCTTTCCCATTCGCTCTAAGCCTGGTGTGTGGGCAGCAGCGACAAATGCGGACCCCAACGTGCAAGATTTGGGCTTGGGAGGACAGTCCCAGCTCAGCAGTTGTGTCATGGTGAAGTAAACCAACCAGGACAATGAAAGAAAAAAAAACTATTATCATCATCAACATGGAGTTCTCCTATGTGGATGTTGTACTGAGATCTTATAAGCTATAGACTACGCAATACCAAACCCTTGATGGAGACGCTAGACCTGTATCCGAACAGCAATAATGAACTCTATGAAGATTTGCTCATAGACACTGGAGAGAGCTTACAGGAGGCGATTCAATTGTAGTAGTTGTCTGAATTCTTGTTATACTTATGAAACAGGAAGCCACCGTCTTCCTTCTTTTAGGCACATTTCTGAGCATGTCTCACTTCCTGCCCTTGTTTGTTTTTCCATCCTAAACTGGACGTAAGACCAAGTGTTTTGTTTTTGTTATATTTTTTTGCTTTTCCGAGGAGACAGTAGCAGTGCCCGAAGCTTACAAACACCTAACGTGAAGGAGTTGAAACGAAACGCTCGCTACGCAAATGCTGCTTTTACCTCAAGCTTTGACATGATGCTCAATCGGGTAGATTCTCATCAACCATAACTCAAATAGTTAGGGCGGCACAATGTAAGGAAAAAATAATAATATTCAATCATTTTTATCACATAATGCCAAAAACAAGAATGAATATGAAATCAGAATCAAAACAATACTGACTAAAACTGAGTAACCACACACTTTTGTTTTAGGCTGTGTGTGTCAATTGATTTCGCGATGTATTGTGGCTTCTTGCGATATGGACTATGGCTAAATTAATCTAATTCTGAAATAATATTAATTTGCTGATATATTGTGCAGCCCTAATAAGAGTTTTTAAAGTTGGCTGACTGAAGCACAATAAGGTACACTTTGTAGCACCTTATATACAAGGAAACCTGCGGTTTTAGAGATTTACTACCTCCTCAGGCAACATGGTAACAAAGATGAAATAACAATATTAATCAGGATATGAACAGAACAAAGATGGGAGCAGTGCAATATTCCACACTATGTTATGAATCTACATAGGATGGTCAAAGTTACGCCTGAGGTCTCTACTTTTTCCTATCTGTGACTAGAAGAGGTACTGGTTATGTACAACCAAAAGCATGACCCTTTGGAGTGTGAAAAATGAAGAATAAATTTGGGTTTTACCAAAGAATGATGGCACAACAGAGGGGTCGAGAGCCACAGAAATGCTACTACTGACTATTTCACGTTAAATGCTGTTTTACATGTAGTGTGGTCATGTGCTCTGCACAATATTTTGAGCTTTGCTTTGAGCTTTGAGACATTTCTAGCTGATACCGCCTTTATCAAGGGGTATTCGTTTTTGTACTTTTGTAATAAACAAACTAAGACAAAATGAAGAAAAAAAACTTGACATAGCAATACCGTTTTGTGCTGGATCAATGGTTAGAAAATAGTGTTTAGATGCTGTAGACATCAATGTCAATATGAAATGTTTGGCTTGTGAATATCAGTCGCATGCAGAGTGTGTTATGCTGGTTGGTAGTTTCCTCCAGCACTAGTGCCTTCCTCGGAACAAAAGACTGCCACTCTGGAAGCATAAGCAGCCACTCATTCAGATGACCCTTTTTGATACCTTTTCTAACTCGCTGTGCAAACAAAAAGCACTTTAATTGTGTTCAAAACTTTGTAAAACTTCATATGTTAACACTACAACCCGTTTGATAAATGTAACAATAAGAAGTATTCATTGTTTGTGTGTCACTGTGAGCATATGCATGTGTGTGTCGGTGTGAGTGAGGAGAGAGGTCAGAGCGAATGGAAACACAGCTGTTGAACTAAGAAAGTTTATTTATGTGGCTATTTATTTAAATAAACTTCACTTCCTAAATGTTTGGTCTTTGGAGTTTTTTTTTTTCAAGATTCCAGCAGAGGAAAATAACTTACATAATGATGATTCACCAATTTACATTTTTTAAAGAGACTTATATTTCTGAAATGTTTTTCTATTAAGTCTGGTTAGTATTTACATTAAAAGAAATATAAAAAATAAGAACAGTATAGTAGGGTATAGTTAGTAGCCTTAATTATAGCATTAGCAACTGAGTTAGAAGTAATAGTCGTAGAAGTAAACAGCCATAACTACTACAGCAGCGAGTATTTTACATCATATACTGCTATTTAGTACTCATAACAGTTTTGTTAAGTAATTTCCCTTTCACTAAATTAATATTCCAATACACTAAAACTGTACTGAACATTTTCATAAACAAATACCCTGTTGGAGAGGGTATGGACTTACATCATTTTCATTCTAAACAGAACCCCAAACATAAAAACAATGTAGAGTTTAGTTTCTGTTGCCATGCTCTGACATCACCTGCTTACTCTCTATTTAATATTTGAATTAGTGATTACTACACTACACTTTATTATGGTTTGTTCTGTCTTGCATTCTAACATGGATATGCTATTTTTTATATACACATTTCCTTTGACAATTAAGTTCTATTACAGTCAATACAAAACATGATTAACAGCTTTTGTTACATCACTGCATCCTCCATGTGATGAAGATGATTTAGAAGGAGGAAATTCTGAATAATCCTGGCAGTAACAGTCATTATCTTTGAGAACAATTCCTCTCGTTTTTCATCAGCTGTGAACTCTGCATAGGTTCATACAGTGACGAAGATACTCCACTGAGCTCTTATTCATAAAAGAGACTGGTGTGTGACGTGACGCAAGTGACGCAGTGACGCAAGATCCAAGTGAACAGCCGAGCCAAACATTGCACACGCGCCATGGTTTTTATTATGTCCAGGGAGGCAGCAGTCCGAGGGAAGTGTTAATTTACACCGAAACAAACAGATCCTCGCCCATGCGCTCTCGCACACTCAACATATGGCCGGACAGTTGGCTTGAGTCGTCAGAAAGGATTCAGAGGACATTAAGAACCCGGGGCTCCGTGCATATCCGTCATCAGGAGAGGCCAGCTGCAGACATGACCTTGCCTTAACTAACTCATGCTCTCATCAAGACACCCGTAATTTCTAGTAGGCATGTAAATCTGACTGTGCTTAAGATGTTTTGACTTTCAGGCTATAAAGGTACGTACAGACCCCATCCGCCTCTAGTTAGACGCCAAACAACTCGCGAGAAACCCCTGTTTGCTGGCGCTTGAAGTTTTGCAAGTGTCATAATTAGGAGGCGTGTCATACAACTCGGGCCGAGCGCAAACCGCGATGATAAACTTGTCCTCCATGCTGTAGGTAACAGGTGACGCTTGTGCTCACTATTTGAGCCCAGTGCACGTGTAGATTGGATTACTTGAGTGCATGAAGCATTGGCCGCAGCACCCCTGCTCATGTACCGCGCTCTTCTCCCTGGCTTTGACGCGCGTTTTTCCTCATCCGCTCACATTTGCTACGCTTCAGACGCTCCGACGGCTTTGCTTACATTTCGAAGCGCGTCGAAGCACGACTACATAGGGTTAACATGGAAGTTGAAGGTGTGGTGGCGTTTGGTGTGTACGCACCTTCAAAGCCAGATGAGGAAATGTAAACAAGGATCATGTTCTTAGTAAAGATATGCCTCCAAGTAATACAGCTCACACAAATGTTTCATTATGCTTAAACAATCCAAGGCCATCAAATCCCCAAGAACAAAGTAGTAAAAAATAATGCTGATCCAAGAGGATTCTGTACACATTTCTTCATGATTAATCTTTTCATAAGGATTTGTGTACGTTTAATAGACGTCATTCCATAAAATAAATATTTGTGTCAAGAAAATACCCCAAGGTTTTCAGTTGTTATAAAATGCAGTTATACAACACGACAGAAGAGGGTGCACTTCCTCTTCTTGTTCAGCAAAATTCTGAAGATCTCTGTGTGGCCTGGTGTTGTGAGTGCGTAAAGACAGAATGCCTGCAGTAATTCTAAGTAACTACAGGAGGTTTGCTGTGTATCGGTGGATGTAAGCCAATCTCTGGGGTCGAGGTAAATCCGTCTGGGTCATTCAGGTCACTCCAATGTACAACTGTAACCAGAACATTCTGTGCCTCTATGCCCCAAAGATAAACACAGAGACTGACATTGTACACAATACTTGTATTAAAGAATGATGTATTGCTTAAGTGTAATCAAGCATCCCCCGTACTCTATTCTGAGCATTATTATTCAGAGCTATGATGTGGCTGCCATTTTTGCCAGACGCATTACAGTCACAGTGAGTTGACTAAGTATAATGTATGCATATTACTATTATTCATTTCACTGACATTAAAGAGGTGTTGGATTAGTCAGAGAGAATCATTTTATGGGAAAGGAAGTACAGTATGTAGCGCGAGGCCCGGATGTGAGAATCTCAAACCTTTCGCACCACCTCTGACAACATTTCCTGCCCAATTAGAATCTTTAAAAAGCAGCATACATTTGGACTGTACCGCTGCTATTATTACTCAAAACCAAAAGATGAATAACACTCAAGTCAGATGAAATACCAGGACAAACACAGATCAGATTGAGTTGTCATAACAGCATCAAATTTTTCGTAAGTTATACAAATAAACCAAGTACATTTAAAATGTAAATGACCCAATTTGACATTTACATCATTTAAGTATTCTGGTACTGAATTGTCTTAAATGTAGGGACTGGCTAAATTGTTTCTGTTAATGAACACAGGCATGCAGCTCCAGTCCTGACTAGAATCAGGAAGTACGAACATATCAGGTATATCTGATATGTATATATATCTGCACTGGCTTCTTGTTGCTCAGAGAATATACATTACATTACTGACATATTAGAGCCATACAAACCGACGAGTGCACAGAAAACCTCAGGAGTCTCCTGCTGGTTCCCAGAGTAAGGACTAAACACGGCCAGTCGCCGACATTGGCAGCCAATGATAAGTGGAGCTCCAACCATGACGTGACGCCATGGTTGGCAACAAAACAAAAGGAAAACATGGTGGAAAACAAAACAAAACAACACTATCTTAAACTAATTCAAACTAACCGTATACCTGATCCTAATCCAAGCTGTTCCACGCTTAAAAAGGGGTACTATATTGTGAGGCGTAATAACACCTGGAGCACTTCGACATATTACTGCGCGGACGTCGAAGTGCTCCAGGTGTTATTACGCCTCACAATATAGTACCCATTTTTATCCGCTTATAAAATCGTAATGTATAATTTTGTGTAACTAGACTTGGATCGTGTAACGTTTCACATAACTGTATTTAAATAGGGAAAATGTGGAACAGCTTAGTAGCTTCTAACTTCAGCCTAGTTTGGGGCTATAGGGACTGAGCGCACGCACAAAAACCAGACAGGTGACTCGTCTAAGTTAAGGTAAGAACATACCTTAGTATGTAAAAATGGTGGCCTATTCATTTAAGGATAGTGGAGTTTACAAAATGTGTCTTTCAGGTGCGAGTCCGAACCTGACCAATCAGGGAGTCGATATGCAAATATGGTCCAGACCAGTCTGAAGGCAAGTCGTCCCACGCTGGAACGCCGTGTGGTATGCTGGGGTTGTAGCACCTTACCAACACAGAGCCATGTTGCAGAGTACGCCGACTAATCAACCTGGACCCCTGGGAAAAGAGCCGCTATGTTTCAAAGTGCCTTCCACCAGTGTCCTGCTCCTCCAAGCTCCAATGTTCATGCCTCACTTCTACCTGGTCGAAGCCCTATGTCCTTTCCAATAAATCTTTCCAAACTGTTGTGGTCTCCTTGTGTCCTGGTGATCAGAATCTAGGAGCTGTTACATATACACTCTGCTGATTGTGTGTACATGAGCAAGAAATTGTTCACATATGTCGCTGCCTATTACCCAAAGCTCTGGCAGGACAATCTTGAATACCACTGAATTGGCTGCACTTAGTGAAGCTTCACAGCCAAGTGACAGGAGGAATTGGTGACAGGACAAGACATGAGAGGGTGTCAGAGGGTTCATCTTTTACCAATAACAGTATAGGAAGAATATTATATTTTGTATTTAGTGTGCCAAGAAATTGCAATCCAATCCACTTTATTTTTATAGCCCATCTATAGGGGTTGGAAAGTTCATATTATAAAGTCTGTATTCCACTCAGCTATTATTTTGTTATTAACATCCTAACATCCATTGATATACAGTACACAAATCCTCCCGTAGATTAAGGTAATCAGTTTATGCAGAAAGCAATGTACCATTGTCTCCTTGGGTTGGGACCAACACAGAATTCACACTGGCTTGTAACTGGTAAATTGTGTCTCAAAGCGGACATGTGCTGACTGTAAGTAACTGTAAGTGAAATGTGTGCAGAAAGGAGCACATTTAAATGTTTACTTAGTCTAGTTCTTTTGAACAAAATCTTGGTTGAATCCCCCTTTATTAAGATCCAAATGGCTCATTTCAATTGAAAAACTCTTGAGTGCGTCATAAGTCTTTCTCTCTGCTTCTTTGACGTCTGGCGTCTACTACAAGAGTTTAATCTAATGTACTCATTATGCCTCAGCTGAAAGGCAAGTGTGTTTTATATCTACACAATAACATCTCTTGCATGTCACCACATGCAATTAAATGGTTTTGTCAAAATATTTTTCTAGGTTCTATAATAACTGCTATTGCTAATACTGGATTAAGTACAAATGCATCAACTGGTGTATAGTACATATCTACGAAAGTCACATAAGTGAATTTTAGAAAAGTGACTGTATTACTTATGAATTGTTCTGCAATCACAAAACAACACTCAGTCCAACTTTATCTCCACCCCTTTTGCCTTTATTGAATCTCGATCTGCCACACCAGAGCTAATTGCCCTCACTATCGCACACAGAATTCATAGTTGTCTACAATCTTTCCCACACAAACGCTATTGGGCCTGGCAGCTTACAGGGGGACTTTGAGTTTGTAGAGTCATACTTCAGTAACATAGTGAGGCCAAGATTAAAGAGAAACACACACAAGCCAAAGATCCTACACACTGAGTGACACACGAATAAACTGCAGCAGAACCGTGTCAGCTGTGAGGGCGATGACGCACTTTGAGTCGGGCTAATATTGTGCAGGAGGCTTTGGCGTCTGTGTGAGCATTCCTCTACAGCCATTACATTCCATAATACAGGACCAGCAGCCTGCAACCGTAAGCTCATTTGGTGGAGCAATAAAAACTCCATGCAAACGTTCTTTAAGGTTTGCTCGGAACAAATTATTCCAGCAGAAGTACACATTTGAGGTAGAAATAAAATAACATTTTGTGGTGCCATCTTAAAAAGTAAGGCGGGTAAATAATAATAATGAATAAATCGATTTGAAACAGCTACTTTTAATCTTGGGTCTTTATCTTTTAAGTCTTGGGATCTGAAAAAAATATTTATATATCTGACTAGTCTAACTGTACCTTTTTAACGGGGGAGTGTTAGGTAGTAGCACCAGCATAGAACACCCCACTCAGAGGGGATGAGGCACTAACAAGCAGAGACTTATGCATCTAAGTGTACAAGAATGCTGAAATTGAAGTGCTCATTGGCTTAAAGCCTTAAAAGTCGTGAGCTGTTCCTGGTGCCACCTGTAAGAATGTCAGTGCCACTAATGAGAAAACATTGCACATGCCCCACCTTTTTAAGCCTTATTTTCCTTTGGTATGTGATAAATTGCTCGATTTACTGCAGCTGACTAGAGGAGATTGTTCTGTTACCTGACAGTTATGCTGTTTTCCATCTGTTTCTCTCGTCTTTAAATCTGTCAAAGTCAATACACATCTTGCTCATGCTCAAAGCTGCAGTTACAGTACATCCTGTTTGTAAGCATTATAAGCTTGTGAACGTTTGGTGCCACTGTTGCTGAACCACATGGCTCTATCATGCCAGCACAGAGGCATAAGTTGTGTCTGAGTGGAAACTGTAGACGGCTGAAGTCAGATGACAGTGCGTCACTGGGTCTTGTATTGCACTTGGGAGATATTAGAGAATAAAGCAACCAGTTTGTTGCTGTGTTCACCACACGTCACAGGTGGCTGTCAGAGTGAAAGCCCAGACATTACTAGCCACAGTGTAACAATAAGAAACCAGATCAGCTGAAGGCTAACATCTAAAGCTAATGTTTGTGGAGTGTGTGCTCAGTGGCTTGAATAAAGGCACTTCAAAACAACAAAACCTGGATAGAGATGCCCGAGAGGAAAACTAAGGCCACCTTGTTAAGGCTCCCCCATTGGCTTTGAGGGACACCTGGACTCTTTATACAGTAAGCGACTCTTTTAATCTTAGTTGTTTTTGACCAGAGGTGGTCAGTAAAAAAGTAGTCCTGGGATGCAAAGTAAAGGCTTTATTTGCCACAATAGTCTTTCACCATCTTCTCCTCATTTGTTCCTTCCTTGTTTCCTGAAGCGCCTCTTCAGAATCAGAATCAGAATCAGAATCAGAATAGGTTTTATTGCCATGGTTTGAGAACAGGTTCACAAACCAGGAATTTTTCTCGGTGCAAACATGTGACATAAAACATATAACACAGAGTTAAGATAAAAATAAGCTAAAAAACTTTAGCCTATAAGGCTATAGGGGCATGCATAAAAAATATTAAATAAATAAGATAAAATAAAAGTGACATAATATGGTAATAATGGTAAGACAACAACAATTTGACATTGAACAACAGCGGGATTGTATTTACAGATGTGTAGGCGTATAAAGTGATATTAAGTGATATAAAGTGATTAAGTGATAAAGTGATAGCAGCGGGTCTAAGTGTGGACACACCACACAGTGCAAGTGCAGATTACATCCATGAGTCTGTAACTAAGCTACAGAGACTTGTTTCTGTTCATGAGTCTGATGGCGGAGGGAAAACAACTGTTCAAGTGGCGGGAGGTATGGGTCTGGATAGACCGTAGCCTCCTGCCTGAGGAGAGGGGTGAATAGTCCGTGTCCAGGGTGAGAAGGGTCAGCTGTGATCCGACCCACACGCCTCCAGGTCCTGGAGGTGAACAGGTCCTGGAGAGATGGGAGCTCACAGCCAATCACCTTCTCTGCAGCACGTGCAATGCGCTGCAGTCGATGCTTGTCCCGTTCTGTAGCGCCGGGGTACCACGCGGTGATGGACGAGGTGAGGATGGACTTGATGATGGCCGTGTAGAACTGCATCAGCATCTTGGTAGGCAGCTTAAGTTTCCTCAGCTGTCGCAGGAAGAACATCCTCTGCTGGGCCTTCTTAATGAGGGAGCTGATGGTTGGCTCCCATCTGAGGTCCTGGGTGATGGTGGTGCCCAGGAAATGGAAGGAGTCCACGATGGAGATGGGGGTGGGAGAGTCTGTCAGGGCGAGGGGGGACGGTGGGGCTGTGTCTTTCCTGAAGTCCATGATCATCTCCACTGTCTTCTGGACGTTCAGCTCCAGGTTGTTGTGGCTGCACCAGGACGCCAGCCGGTCCACCTCTCTCCTGTAGGCGGACTCATCACCGTCCGAGATGAGCCCGATGAGGGTGGTGTTGCCGCAAACTTGATCAGTTTAACGGACTGGTGACTGGAGGTGCAGCAGTTTGTGTACAGGGAGAAGAGCCAGGAGGAAAGTACACAGCCCTGAGGAGTTCCAGTGTGTGTAGTCCGAGTGTCCGAGACGATCTTCCCCAGCCGCACGCGCTGTCTCTGGTCCGTCAGGAAGTCAGTGATCCACCTGCAGAGGGAGTCGGGCACGCTGAGCTGGTAGAGCTTGTCTCGTAGCAGTCCAGGGAGGATGGTGTTGAAGTTCACGAACAGGATCCTGGCATAGGTTCCTGGTGAGTCCTCTTTCTGCCGGAGTTTAGGTGTGAACCAGGGCTTATCATTTCCATCACAAACCCTGGTGCGCGTTGGTACTATGCGCTCCTCATTGAACTGGATATATGAGGTCACTATGTCTGTGTATTCATCCAGGTTGATGGAAGCAGCCCCAAATGCCTCCCAGTCTGTAGTCTCCATACATGAGCGCAGCTCCTCCACAGCTCCAGGGGTGTGAGAAATTCCCATCATCCAAGAAGTCCCTGAACATCCACATGGATGAAGGTGGATAAACCAAGCACACCTTCCCTGTTTACTCCGCCCTCCACCACCTGCTGATGATCAGTAATCAGCAATCTAGGATATTGAACTCCATTGTTCTGTCTTTCTTCCTGCTGTGCATGTGTCCTGTGAGTTTATGTTCCTTTACCCACACTTAGACTAGTTTGATTATGTTTAGACTCGATCTTATTTTTGTTTGTTAAACCATTATGTTAAACTTTATGTGATTACTAATTGTTCCATCTCTTCTGTTTCAGAGACTGAAACCATGTCTCATGCCCTAAAGGCAAAAAGATAACAAAAGAAACCGTACTTCTTGCCCTAAAGGCCAAAAGACCTGGAAAGAACACAAAACTGGAGAAAATAAATCTATTGAACTTATCCCTTGCTTCCTGCCTCTCTATCCATCTATGGGTTTTACAATTACCAGAGTCACAAAATTTACAAGGGGTGTACCTCTTTGATGTGCTCACTACCGGTTTAGCAAGGGTCTGGATGCAGCAGATGGAGGAGCACGTGATTAGAGGAGCTCCACTTTCCCACAGGAAATGACGTCACCTCTGCAGGACAACGCTAGTTTAAACTAATCCAAACTAACCCTAAACCTAACCTTAAGGATAGTGTACGAAAGGTGTTTTATTGAGATTAATTTTAATAAATGTCGCTGGAAAACAATTGGAGCTGACGTCGTTTCCTGTGGAGATCATGTGACTCTCCATTGACTGCAGCCAGATGTTCTCGCAGGTGTGGGGGGGCTCTTGGTGCCTCGTCAGTGTTTCAGAAAAATAAATTTATAGGTCTCAAATGTGTTTAGCTCAAAAGCTAGCTGTTTGTTTACTTTTAAAAAGCTGCTTTCTTCAGGACTTTTTACTACAGTAAAAATTCCGCTGAACCTCACAAAAAGCCTCCAGCAAAACAGCGTGGCGCACAGAAACCACAAATGCAGTTCACAGAGAAAAATAAATAATATGCCTTACACTTGTATTGCACTTTACAAGCCTGTATTACTAAGTCTCTCAAAGCGGCACACTGTAAACATTATTCGTTCATGCCATACTCGGTGGTGGAAAGCTACTGTT
Organism: Neogobius melanostomus; assembly: GCA_007210695.1. Classification (NCBI taxonomy): domain Eukaryota; kingdom Metazoa; phylum Chordata; class Actinopteri; order Gobiiformes; family Gobiidae; genus Neogobius; species Neogobius melanostomus. The sequence continues at coordinate 2,833,622 of VHKM01000048.1, forward strand.
GTAGCCACAGCTGCCCTGGCTTCCCCAAACGGTCTCCCATCCAAGTACCAGCCAGGCCCTTTCCTGCTTAGCGAGAGCTGACCGGATCGGGCAGAGCCAAGGCGGTATGGAAAAAGGCAAAACACGCAGCTGATACTTAAGTATTTAAACTATTGTGTACTTTCTAATTTGAATTCTTAAGTGTTGTCCACAAAGTACTAATTTCATTGAGCAATTTTTGCTTTTACTGGCGTATTATTTGACCTGTAGTATCTGTACTTCTATTCAAGTACTGAAATTAACTGTTGTAATTAACAGTTGAATTAACATTTTAGGACCTTTACATTAATTTTACTCATTTTATATGTTGTGGACTGTCATTGCTATCGTAGCTATATTTAAAATATAGCCGCAAAGCGGCGATTATCGGCCCTCGCCAACCGCCCTGCCCAAAGCTACTGCCTTTATGTTTGTTTTTAACTTTTTTCCCTAGGGTCTTAGTTTTAGGATTTTTGGAATGCGCTAACGCGCACTCCGTGCTCAATTTTGACATTATACAGAGAAAAATTTGTATGAATTTGTATCACACTATGTCTGCAAAATGAAGCATATTTTTACACTTTACTTAGGGCTGCGGCTGTGCCGCAGAAAATCCACAAGGGTTATCCAAGTACTTTGGAAAACCTTTGGTTCCTCACTTCTCGCTGAATTATGGAGTTTAACATTTTGCCATCAGAATAAAATGGGACGTTCTGGTCATCGCTACGGCAACACCGTGAAAAATCTCAAAATACTTCGTACAGTTTGCGGCTTCGCCGCATAAAAACCATAAAACTTAGAAAAGTAATTTGGATAACTTTTAAAGTTCTATTTCTCAAGATTATTTTCCACCCAAAATTAGCTCATTCCGATAAACGCTCTAGGAGGAGATCGATTTTGTCGGATTCCCGCTTCGCGGGCTGTCATCCTAAATGGCCGACACCCAATATGGCGGTTGCCGTAATAATATTTTTTGCTCAACTTGTCATGATGCACGTCTGTACTGAGTTTTATGATTCTACTACAAACTTCATTTTTGGCCAAGTCCTATCTCGCAATGTTAAAAGAGAGAGAGAGAGAGAGAGAGAGAGAGAGAGAGAGAGAGAGAGAGAGAGAGAAATGTCAAAATAGTGGCGCGAGATTGCGAGATAGGACGCGGGCAAAAATGAAGTTTGTCGTAGAATCATAAAGATCGGTACAGACGTGCATCATGACATGTTGAGCAAAAAATATTATTACGGCAACGCCGTCCGCCATATTGGGTGTCGGCCATTTTGGATGACAGCCCGCAAAGCTGTTCTCTTTGTTGATTACACAAACAATTTACTCTCACTTCAGCCACAACTTCTATGTTGCCATTTTCACTTTACAATCAACTCAGACCCAGAGCGCCTCAGGGTTGCAGCCACCAGTTAATAAATCTTTCAAACTCTGAGGCTGAGGTCACTGTCATTGGTCTCATATCAGATAGCAAAGTGTCCGCTGATGCAGCACAGGGCCCAGGTGGAGGTTATCATGGACTTCTGGAAAGCCATAGTAGTCCCCATTCGCTAATTTCCACAACTCTTCCTGGACAACACTAGGCTGTGCCAACATGAACATAAAAAAGGAACATTTTTGGCCTACATCAAACGAAGTGTGTGTTCTGTGTGTAAGGAATTCTCTCTCATATGGTAGTACTTGTTAAAACCCACTAACAGACTTCACTTGAGCTGTTTATCTTTGTAAACAGCCATGTTATCAAGTCAAAGTCAAAAGGTCACGGAAGCTCTCTTTGTTTATGTGTCAACTGTCCCCCGTAGGGTGATGTGCACACATGAAGTCATTGGGCACTGACGTAAGCACTCCATATTCACAATGCAGATGTACAAGGCGCTCTTTCACTTCTCAGAACTGTTAGTTACACAAGAGAAGTGTGCGAAAAGGCGAGTGTTATTCAAACTAACTGGGTCATGTGTGTTTGCCGTAGCCATGCTATAGAGCTGGTTGAGTGTATGAGCGCGGACTGCATGAGAGGAACTGATTGTTTTCTGCTTCGGGGCAGCAGTCATGAGGCTGGTGAACTTGTCAAGGTAATTAATAGATTTATACCAAAACTGAGCCTTTTGTACTTGTAGGCGCATTGAGTTGCCTTGTGTATGAAATGCGCGGTATAAATAAAATTGCCTTGCCTTGCCTTATAAACAGACTGTTTTAATGTTTGTAAACAAATGATTTTATTTAAAATTATGATTTCTGACCTAGGGGGCATAATGTTGTGCTTCTTAAATAAAAGTTCAAAACTTTCAGAGTTGTATATATTAATCATTATTAATAAGAATATATTACTGTGTTATAGCATGTGGCAAGCAGCAGGTAATATATTTAGCAACATGCCATTGGCATGTGGCTCGAATACAGGACTGTGTGGGCCTTTCTGTGCAGCATTTGCATGCGTCTCTCGATGGGTTTCCTCAGGTTTCCCTCATCAACCAAAAATATGCACAATAGGTTAATTATCCAGCCAGGTGATGGGTCAAATGCAGAGGACAAATGATACGCTAACCTTACAAACGCGGACACTTATTTTCCTTAATTATTAATTTCTGTTTGTGCCTAAAATTTGGGTATGTCTGTAAACATTTGAGTCAAGTGTGTTTGAAAATGGCCGATAAAACTTCATCTCACTCAGTTGTGTTGAGTTCTCCAGACAACTTCTCACAATTCCTCCAAATATTTAATTCAAGTTTGTCATAACATAATCTCAACAATGGAGTACGTTTATGTTTGATAAATTAAACGTTTCTAATTCGCTAAATCACTGTCTTATTTCTCACACAGGGCACTGTTTAAACTTAGCTGGATAGTATTTCTTATGTCAAATCTTTTGTTCAGTTATAGCACGACTTTAAGTCAAATGACAGGAACAAGCCTTGAGTCGAAGGAAATTAGTGCACATCCTGTTCACGTCATTTTCCCCCCTCTTTACTTCAGTGGAAAAACATCGACGAAGTTTGACAAAGGACACGACAGATCAGGGGCTACAAAAATAGAGAAGCTAAATGCCATTTTCCACTGGATTTTCCAGCAGTTAAACATTTACAGTGCGAACACATTCATGACAAAGTTAGAAGAACTGAGCCAAAGTGTGCATAAGGTCAAAGATTTAGTGTTTCCTGAACAATCAATTCAAATAACATTGTATCCCCCTAGGACCTTTATACCAAGGTATAAAAAGTCCTGCTTGTATCTCATTCTACTTTCTCCCCCAAAAATCATCAGACCATGAACACACCGAAACAGAAATAATGCAGCAGGGCAGGCTGCAGCTCTCAACAGGCTCTGAGCGGGAAAACCCTTTCACATTGTCACAGGAAGGAATCTTTGATGTATGACCCGATAAAACTGGAGAAGAAGATGAGGGCTCCCAAAATGGAAAGTCAACAATAAAAACACATCTGTTATTTACCAGCTAGCTCTGCACGGTTCAGCAAGAGACAGGCAAAAACTTCTTCTACCACAGTGACTGAAATATGAGGTACATGCTGCACAGTTACCTCACTTGCACACAAACTTGCGTGTTATGGGTAAAGTTACACACACATGGAAATGCGGTTACAGAAGCCGCAGTGTGCAAGGTCATGCCGCAAAGAGACATTCAAGAAGACCATAAAGTAGAACCGTAAGTGAGAGAGATACTGACACATGTGGGGCTGGTTAAAAAGCCATAAGAGTCTCTGTTGGTCCACAGTAAAAGCTGCTCTCCAGTCCCTGAATGATCAGTAGTCTAGTAGTTTAGTAAGAGCTGGTGAGAAGAGCAGTCACACCATTAAATTATGATGCAGTGTGTAGCAATAACTTTTGAGAAATTGTTAACTTGTTCAATGTCTACTATTAAAAAAACAAAACAACGTGATCTGCCCATGTCTTTGTCCTTGATAGTGTCACCTCTTGGATAAGATAATCTTATTGGCTGAATGGCCATCAAATCAAATGTTAGGACCTTGTTTTTCATTAATGATTCAGAGGCTCCTCACCTAAACTGGTTTCATAACACTAACCTTCTGTGTCCCTTGGGGAGACGCCTCCATTTGGTCTGAGGGAGAGGAGAGTGCAGAAAGCCCTGAGTCATTCTAACAGTCCATTGGTTTAATGCAGCACCTCAGTCCTTCAACTCACATCAGCATCAAACCCTTCAGAGGCCACTGGGTCTGTCTGCCACTACTCTGCATGCTCCAAATATTAATACAGTAGAGACGCTTTATTGCATCAATAAAAAACAATACTTGTGGGTCAGTTAGTCACACCACTTTCACAATGCCCGACCTCATTTAAGTGTCCATAGAGCAAATGTTTTTTGCACTGTGATGTCACAGGCTTGTTTCACCATGTTCACTAGATTCATCAGATTGGTATTCGAACCAACCCGAAAGAACTACAATGTAAACCTGTGATACATCTCTTCTTACATCTTCAAAAGTAAGATTAATGACGCAGTATTTTTTTAAGGCATACTTCGTCCTATGTACTGTTTCTTTCAAATGTAGCAAGCGGCTGTGATATGCCTTTAAATGCTCGTCTTTGTCGATGCTAAGTCTAAGTTTAAACTGATGATTGTATGGCTGCTAATCTGTATCTGTTAAACTCAGGAAGAAATTGTTTACATCCAAAGTCAATGTAATGTAGACCGTATAATTCATTATGGTATGTATATTGAATTTTGAAAGAAAAATTAATATAAATTGCTCAAATCAACTAACTAAACTAATGTTACTTGCATCATGTATGAAAGCAAACTTAGTTATATCAGGTAAAGTACATCGACTCAATTATACATTCTCATAAATTAGGATAATAGCGTTCCCAAACTAGAGCCCTATGTCACTTGAGGAACATATAACAGTGAGATAATGTATATGTGCTGTGAAGTAATTTATCAAATAATAGTGTTCTCATTCAGTGGCATCTGGAGCCAGAGGATCAGAGCCTCACCAGCACAGAAACTCGTCATTCTCGTGCACAAAGCGACACCTGAGAAAATAGGAGAAACAATAAACACTTGATCCCGTAACCCTGTGTAAATATGCAGAGGTTAGTGTGAGAGCGCAGTGTTTCCCCCAGGGGCCGCAGAGTGACGCAGGACCCAAATGTACTGGCCTCCTTTCATACCCTCACTCACACAACCCGGACCCACCAGGGTACATTGATGCACTGCACCAAATCACTTTTCTTCTGTATTCATCTGCAAAGCAGAGCGAACATTTGTCAGTGAGAAGATAAGAAAAGGGCTAGGCCGGGGGTCTCTCTGCTTTCATTTGAATACATTCCTGATTTATATGTTTTGACGAAGGAATGACGCAGAATGAGAAAATTAAAACCAGGACATGTTCTCTTGCCTAGACCTAGTCCGGCTTCATATGCACATAAAGCCCTGTGATTCCTCACAATGTCCTCCATTGAGCAGTAGTCCTTTTGGCTAAAGAAGCAAACTGCGCTTCAAGGAGAAAGTCATCAGTGCCAACATTCATTATAGTCTACTAAAAAAATCTGAAAAAGAGCTCCGTTAACACTTTTATGGTTCCGGAATGTTAGGGGTTGGCAATCTTGTTTTTATGTTAATATAAGATGTTGGGAACATATTTCATGAATATGCCAGTCGTTTGTTTGTTTTTTATTGAAGAAATAAGAAGAGAATGTTTACCAAAAGATGCACCTTCAGTCATGCACTATCTGTCAGATAAAATGAAATATCTGCAATATTAAACAAGATTTTCTCATGAAATTTGCACTGTATGTGTAGTTTGACATTATGTCACCTCACAGGAAATCTTTGCTTTATAGGTTTAAAAATAAACAAATTATGTCAGTTTTTTCATAGTGGAAACAAAATGGCCACCATAACTGAACTGGCTGATACTCAATTGTTGTATCTTCATAATTATACCAGATTTTCTGAAATAATTGACACTGTATATAGACTATATCGACCTCATGCAGTGTGCCACATTTCATCTTCATCGGTTAATGCATAAATAAATTATGTGAAATTTAATTGGTGAATGTTAACCGAAATGGCTCATTTCCAACCATGTACTGTTGTCACATAAAATTAAATATCTTCAATATAAAATAACATTTTCTCATGAACTTGGCATAGTATGTGTGGTTTGATGTGATACTATCAACTCTCAGGAAATTTTGGCCTTACAGGTTTGAAAATAAACAAGATATGTGAGTTTCATTGATTGAAGAAACAAGATGGCCCCTGTAACTGAAATGACTGGGATTCAGTGAAATTGTAATATCTTCAATATTATACCAGATTTTCTGAAAAAAATCTCACAGTATATAGAGTTAATCGACCTAAAGTTGTGTAAAAAATTTAATCTTCATACATTAATGTATGAAGAAATTACATGAACTTCAATTTGAGTCTAATTATACTATAAAAAAGAGAATTCAGCACATAGAAGCTTTGCCCCTCAGAAATATTCACACTCTGTGACCAACATTCCTCGCCAACATTGTTTCGGTGGTACTGATGTTTGAATGTGTTAGTTTGAGGCTGTTTCTGAAGGTGGTCGATCGGCCATTGGCACAATATCACCAATAATCTGCCTCTGAACAGGTGTAGCTGTGACAAAATATAGTCAAATGATCACACATCACACACTACAGGTTTATGCATAAACACAGTGTAAGAATATGATCTGAACAATGGCTACTCTAAGTAAAATATAAAATACAGAAAGCATTAAAGGATTATTCTTAATTAATACATGAAATATAGAACTTATTTATAGTCACAAGCAGTGTGGGAACGTTACTTTAAAAAAGTAATTAGTTATAGTTACTCACTACTTGTTCCAAAAAGTAACTGAGTTAGTAACTGAATTACTCTATAATGAAAGTAACTCGTTACCAGGGAAAGTAACTATTTGCGTTACTGTTAAATAAAAAAACTTGCTAAATATCAAAGATTTTTTTTTGCAGTTTTCAAATGTCAGTGTGAATGAGTAGAACAGACAGGTGTTTGGATTTATGTACTATCAAGTCAAAGATGTTCATAGTAACTGAATGAACTGAATGGGGGGTAGAGTGGGGGGAAGCCTCTGTGACTGAATGGTATTGACCAGTGTATGCGCCGCTGTTTAATTAATTTAGGAATACGGCTGTATTCAAAGAGAATGGGGAGGAACAGGATTAAAAGAAACATGTGCCAACGCAGCCAACGATCAGACTTTACGCACAGGCATTGTGCAAGTCTCTCCGTTCATTCATCAGGCAAAACGGAAAACAATGTCTCTGGAGCGGAGAGCGGGGAGAGAGGAAGAAGAAAAGGCGCTGAGACACAGGGAGGGGGAAAGACGCGTCTCCACCGATTCTGCGTCTTTTGGTTAAAAAATAAGTTCCAACACTACAGATCAATGAATCATTGACAATGATCACCAACTCGATTCTCCCCCGCGCTGTGGGGATGACGGCCGCGCGTCTGGGACACACGTAGTTTTTGGAGCAGAGAGCACGATGCAACAGTACTCCGTGAGACTCCGCCCACCCTCTCCGCTGCTCCTGCTGCGTGAGCTGACACCGCGGCGCTCATCCAGTCGAATGGTAACGTGCCACTTTGTTTACCCAGTAACGATAACGGCGTTGTAACGACGGGGAGAGTAATTAATTAGATTACTCCGTTACTGAAAAAATAACGCCGTTACCTAACGCCGTTATTTTAAACGGCGTTATTCCAAACACTGGTCACAAGTATCATCAGCTTTAGGGCGTTTTGATGAATACTCCCATGGCGTCCATATCCACCTGTGCATCTCACATGATTTGCTTCTGCATTTTGCTTTGTTACAGCAACGTTGCACTGACTTTGTGTTATTTTAACATATATACCTGGAATTATCATTAAAACAAACATGGAACTATATTCACATTTTTGGAGAATGGTCAAACGGTTGAGCTTTGGGCCTGATAAAGGTAGAAAAGCGCTATATGTTGAGTCCATTTACCATTTAAATGATGAAAACCACACAATGTGCACAGTATTTGTGGCTTTATGATGGGGGTGAACACTTGACTGTGGGCCACTGCTGCCCCCTACGGTGTTGGTACCTCCTTTGGAACAGAGGCTGCTTTGTTTTCCTATGCATTGCTCACTGCACACTTCCTTAGATCTAGTTGAGTGCACTACATTGTTCTGCCTATGACTGTCTCCAGGTGTTAACTGGCTACAAATAGACTTTGATTTGACCTGTGGAAACATATTCTGTAGTTTTGCCCCTACTTCAGACATATGGGGAGTAGCCACACCCTTTCTGCTAAGCTCTGTTAAGTTTCTGTCTTGTTTAGTTTAGTTTTTTTTACTTTTTGGGCCCGTTGAGCTTCAGTAAAAGGACTGAAGGCTGCACTTGTTAAGCGCAAAGTTTTGTTTAACTGTGTGTTGTTGAATCCTAATCACTCATACATAGTTTGTGTTGAAGCGTATTGTTTAAATCAAAGAGCTGGTGGTTGTATGGGTGGGTTACTGGTAGACTCCCGTTTGAAGCTATGCATATGTTCTGCGTTATTCTTGGGTCATCATCACATGTAAACTGGATGTTTGAATGTACTGCAATAAAATGCACCATTGGCGCCGATCCTATTTGCCCATCCATATATATATCCATTTGAGTTGCATTGAGTTGCCTTGTGTACGAAATGTGCGGTATAAATAAAGTTGCCTTGCCTTGCCTTTTTCCCACTTTATCTGGTGGCTAGGGCTGAGGCAGCAGTCTGAGCAGAGATGCCCAGTACGCACACTTACTCCAGCTGTTCTGGGGGGATAGTGAGGCGGCACAAGGCCACAGAGACATAGTCCCTCCAGCATGTCCAGGGACCTCCTCCCAATAGGACATGCCTGGAACACAGTCTGGGGAGGGGCCAGGAGGCATCCGAAACAGATGCCCGAGACACCTCAGCTGACTCCTCTCGACATGAAGGAGCAGTGACTCTACTCCAAGCTCCTCCGAGGTGACTGAGCTCCTCACCCTATCTCCTAAGGCTGCGCCCAGCCATCCTGGGGAGGAAACTCATTTCGGCCACCTTCATCCGCAAATTTGGCCTTTGGTCATTACCCAGATCTCATGACCATAGGTGAGGGTAGGAACATAGATCGATGGGACGGTGTAGAAGGTTTTGACTGGCATGCACTAGGAAAAAATAACTTTAAACATTTTAAACATGTTTATATTGAGATAGGTCTCCAGCACTTGGCAGATGTGGTCCAGTGCTAACTTGATCTTCTCCCGCAGTCTCTGTCTCACTGCTGTTACAGCCTCTGAGACGGTAAAACAAGTAAACATGGATGTCACATTGTAAAACACCATCGGCAAATGTCACATTCGGCCAACTGGGCAACATCATACCAGGGGTCACAATATGGGGCCTATGGGAAGCAGTTACACACAATATGGGACGCAACCACACCACAACCGTATCACTCACGAATTGAGATGAGGTGTCCCATGACAGCCACAAATCAAGTGTCTGCAAAAGATACCTTCTTCATCTACGGAAGCACACATGGCTACTCTATGATTCAAATCATTCACTTCATCATAAACTATGAGTGATTAGGATTCTAACAGTCTGTGGGAACCTTAAACAGTACTCTATCAAAGTTCAAAGTCCAATAAGTCAAAAAACAAGGCAAACGGTTACAGAGCCTAGGAGAAAGGAGTGGCTACTCCCCATATGTCTGGAGTAGGGCAAAACTACAGAAAATGTTTCGACAGGTCAAAATCAAAGTTTATTTGTAGCCAGTTAACACCTGGAGACAGAGATTAGGCCATCATAAAAACAGGATCCCAGTCACAGGCAGAACAATGTGCACTCAACTCAATCTAATCAATCTAAGGAAGAGTGCAGTGAGCAATGCATGGAAAACAAAGCAGCCTCTGTTCCAACCAACACCGTAGGGGGCTGCAGTGGCCCACCGTCAAGTGTTCAACCCATCATAAAGCCACAAATACCACACATACTGTGCACATTGTGTGGTTTTCATCATTTAAATGGTAAATGGACTCAACTTATATAGCGCTTTTCTACCTTTATCAGGCCCAACGCTCAACTGTTTGACCATTCTCCAAAAATGTGAACATAGTTCCATGTTTGTTTTAATGATATATTAAAATAACACAATGTTAGTGCAACGTTGCTGTAACAAAGCAAAATGCAGAAGCAAATCATGTGAGATGCACAGGTGGATATGGACGCCATGGGAGTATTCATCAAAACGCCCTAAAAGCTGATGATACTTGTGACTATAAATAAGTTCTATATTTCATGTATTAATTAAGAATAATCCTTTAATGCATTCTGTATTTTATATTTTTACTTAGAGTAGCCATTGTTCAGATCATATTCTTACACTGTGTTTATGCATAAACCTGTAGTGTGTGATGTGTGATCATTTGACTATATTTTGTCACAGCTACACCTGTTCAGAGGCAGATTATTGGTGATATTGTGCCAATGGCCGATCGACCACCTTCAGAAACAGCCTCAAACTAACGCATTCAAACATCAGTACCACCGAAACAATGTTGGCGAGGAATGTTGGTCACAGAGTGTGAATATTTCTGAGGGCAAAGCTTCTATGTGCTGAATTCTCTTTTTATAGTATAATTAGACTAAAATTCAAGTTCATGTAATTTCTTTATACATTAATGTATGAAGATTAAATTTTGTACACAACTTTAGGTCGATTAACTCTATATACTGTGAGATTTTTTCAGAAAATCTGGTATAATATTGAAGATATTACAATTTCACTGAATCCCAGTCATTTCAGTTACAGGGGCCATCTTGTTTCTTCAATCAATGAAACTCACATATCTTGTTTATTTTCAAACCTGTAAGGCCAAAATTTCCTGAGAGTTGATAGTATCACATCAAACCACACATACTATGCCAAGTTCATGAGAAAATGTTATTTTATATTGAAGATATTTCATTTTATTTGACAACAGTACATGGTTGGAAATGAGCCATTTCGGTTAACATTCACCAATTAAATTTCATGTAATTTATTTATGCATTAACCGATGAAGATGAAATGTGGCACACTGCATGAGGTCGATATAGTCTATATACAGTGTCAATTATTTCAGAAAATCTGGTATAATTATGAAGATACAACAATTGAGTATCAGCCAGTTCAGTTATGGTGGCCATTTTGTTTCCACTATGAAAAAACTGACATAATTGTTTATTTTTAAACCTATAAAGCAAAGATTTCCTGTGAGGTGACATAATGTCAAACTACACATACAGTGCAAATTTCATGAGAAAATCTTGTTTAATATCGCAGATATTTAATTTTATCTGACAGATAGTGCATGACTGAAGGTGCGACTTTTTGGTAAACATTCTCTTCTTATTTCTTCAATAAAAAACAGACGAACGCGATACGCGACTGGCATATTCATGAAATATGTTCCCAACATCTTATATTAACATAAAAACAAGGTTGCCAACCCCTAACATTCCGGAACCATAAAAGTTACAATTTCAGATTTTCGTACTAGACTATTAGGCCTACTATCGACTTACACAGACAACTTAGTGCATTTAAGACAGAGATGTGCTTTTAGCATAAGTTGTGTAATAGACATACAATATGTATGTCCTTCTAATGTCTTATGTAAAGAAGACACAAGATGTTTTGCAACTATCCAGACAGACAGTATGACATCAGAAATCCTCTCTAGCCATATACCAATCTGTATTCAGTCAGCCTGTGACTAATCTGTAAGTGGCAGTGGCGGAGCTAGAGGGATGGTCGGCGTGGAACTGGCCCTGGAATTGGCCACTCCAGAATGACTAGGGGAAAAGAAATGCTTCTAATGTGTAATCGATATCTGACTGATAAGTGGTATTTATTTGCATAATTACACAACATACAGTAAGCCCAAGGACTAAGCTTCTTTTAGACACCAAGATCATCCATTTCAACAATGCAGAGGCTGAACAAATCTGCATTTTTATATTAATTTAATTGGTCAAGAAAGGCCATGTAATGGAGGAGTATTTAACTGATTCTTTCTTCAAATTACTGGAACAAAAGATTTACAATTTATTTTACTGATTTAAGAATGCAGCAACTGAAGTCATTCTCACTATAGGCAACAACAAGCAAACTTCTTATCACTGTGAGCTTTAACTTCAGATCACAATGTAAACTGCCTACAAACTTACGCCAGCGTCAATTCTTAGAGAGTTGAAATCTTTCCACAAAGAAGTGGAATGCTTTCACGGAGTATTACCCTTGTGTTATTTGAATGCAGACAAACCAAAGCTGTGTATGACCACACAGCGCACACTGGCAGGGAGCATCATTAACACCAGAGTCTAACTACTGGGCTATATTCATGCCTATTGATTCCACAGAGGAGGTACAAACTCAGATGAACCATTTGGAGCAGTGACGCAAGTACAACTTTCTAGCCGCTGCCGGGTCCTGTGACCCAGTGACTCCACTCTGCTGGGTTAGATAATGGTGAGTGGACTGGCAGCAAGGGACACAAAGGTCCTGCACCCAGCCAGTTCACATAATGGCACAGGCAGCGGGCCAGGGACAAAAACACACTGAGCTTAGAGCACATGGTGAACAAATGGTCCGGTTGCAAATTATGCCATCTTTATCAGGGTATGTAATTCACTACGGACAGGATATAAGTAAGTAGCGCCACAGACAGGCAGAATTTCAAGGCATTGCAGTGTGTTTGTTTTATGTCGGCGTGCCGGCACAGTGGTGCAGTGGTTAGGGCTTGTGCTTCACACCAAGACAGTCTCGACCTTATTATTTTATTATTTTCAGGCCTGCAAGAGCTACAAATACACACGATTTACAACATGAAATAAACAATAATACAGTACTGTGGTGAAACAGTTGCTGAAGGACAGAATGCACAGAGCTCTGATAACCACAAAGTAAAGAGGAAGCTTTTTCTAAATCAGCACTTGAAGTACCACCCAAGAAAATATTAAGCTTTCCAAGTACTACCATCAGATCCAAACCAGGATTAAACCCGGTTCAAACAACAGCTTAGAGCAAAAGAAAGAATGAATTAAACTTTCAGACTGACAAAGGGTCCAAGAAGATACCAGTGCCACAGGTTTACGGTTTCGTTCAGCCAATTGGCCAATTGAAACTGGTAGGAAAAATAGGCCACATAATGCACATTTTCAGGCTCTCTTTCTAAAGTATAGTATCAAAGGCCGTTCAGTAAAGACACAAGTGTGGCTCACTGCCTTACACCTCTACAAATGCTATATTGTAAATACCTAAACTACAAAATGTGTTGCCATTAGTTAATCAGGGGAAGATAATTGACCTATAACTGTGCATGTACCGTGTTCTGGAAGGCCTGGGAGACATTAGCTGTCCACGGGGGACCTGCATCTGCGTCATACTTCAATTTCCAAACACATCTACCTTTCTGAGTTGCCAGTCAAATGCTGAATACAGCAACCTGTTGGGTCTGAGTGCGTCAACAAGCACATAATAACACACAAATATGCATACCTTGGCAGCGGTTTCAAATGAAGAGAGTATAGAGAGAAACGAGCTGTGGGTAAATATGATTTGTCTTTGCATTTGAAGGAAGGCAGTGTTCAGGATTTTCTGATAGTTAGTTAGTCTGATACTAGTTTAATGATATTCTGGGGGTTTTCATAATTTTTCACTAGAGTCACTATCAATTTACTTAAGAAAATGTTCTAAAACATAAGGAGAGGCGGGTAGTACTCAGTTACATTAACTGAAATACATGCATTTGAGTAATGTTTTGAAGTAACTGTACTGTTTGGAGTAGTTTTATCGTAATTTATTATTAACTTCTATTTGAGTAATATCATTGTGAAGTTTCTTTACTCGAGTACAAAAAATAGTTACTCGTTCCACTGTGTGCAAATCCGTTGCAAAGTGTCATATTAACACACAAAATGTATGTGTTTTATTTTTCAGAATCATTTCTTTTGATATACAGTATTTGATGATATTTTCTTTGGAAATGGCAGTATTTTCACTTTTTAATGTTTTGTTTCTCATAATGTGTATCTTTACTGAAGCATAAGTCAAACTTTGACACTCAAACAATTACTCAGCTACTCATATACACAACTAACCTTTCTCCATGTGCTTTTTTACTCTTACTTGACTAATTATTTGGCTCATTACTTTGTACTTGTACTTAAAATAATTTCAAAGTAACTTCACTCTAACTTGAGTAAAGATTTTGGCTGCTTTACCCATCTAATATGCAAAGAGGCATACTTTCACAAGACAAGCATAGAACTGGGACTCATGGCCCTTGTGTACAGTATGATTGCACAGTTGTGACAGTTATGGAATATTTACCTCTTCTGATATCAGATCCTGCAGCCTTTTCTGATATGGAAGAAAATTAGTTTAAAAAAATAAAATAAAATCAAAGTATGGAAGAAAAAAAGCAACATCTTCAGCATTCTATCTGTAACATAACATGGTAAGAGCCAGACTAATGTATAATATCATTTTGCTGCTGATGGGATCAAGTGCACTTAATGTTCAAGTCTCAATGCAATGAACCACAAATCCATAAAATATTTAGTTTTGAAAAATGTTATGTGTGTTTGTAAGTCTGTAGCCGCATTCCCCGTGTTATTCTGTATGTATGCCTTGTTGATAAGTATAAAAAAAGTGCTTCTTGTTGTCGGTAAATGTTACACCTGCCTTCTCACGGCAATACCGTGTGAATGGCCCACACTTCTGGGGGTCGAACCTAGTGATGTGCACTTCAAGCATATGAGACAAGTGATGTGAGAAAAAGTTTACCATGTTTGACGCAACATGATAAAGTATGTTTGTTGTGACAAGCAAAAGAAATTTGAGCTTCAGCCAATTTCATGTAAAAAATTCCCCGTGTCTGCTACTATCGTCACTAGTGACAGGAATAAACCGCTGACTGACATATTTCGCTTTATGTTATGCCGCCTTGTCCCTGAGGAATGTGAGCTCAAAATCGTTCACGTACTAGTTTGACATTGAGCAAACTATATCAAGTGGCGAGTGAGGCCAAGGGCACATTACAAGGCTTAAGAAATGTCAGATGTTTCAATGAATAAGAAAGGAAAAAGGTGCGTCAGAAGAATGTGGGTGTGATGACATTTATAGTTTATTCTCTAAAATGCTAAAAGTTTCGTTTTGCAAACACTAATTTTTATTTATTACAACATTGTTTCCAAATAAAACCCAACCGTTATTGCACAAGTAAACCTGTAGATATATTTCATATGCTGCAGTGTTTACGCAAATGTAATTGTTTCCAAGTAGGGGACAAGAAAACGAACTTGGAGGAGCAATGTGGTCAATGGGTTCATACTGCCACCCTGTGGTGGACAAGAGCATTCTCCACTTATTGATCAGTACACACCTTTTAGATACACGGAATAATATATGACGTTCTATAAAATAATGTAGTAGCAGCTACAGAGTTGTATATTTAATTAAAACAACTATATAAAGATACTACGAATATAAAACTAAATTTAAATCTTTCAAACACTATCACAAGTTTTAAATTTCTCTGTCTTGTGTGTCGTTACTTATGAAGTCAAGAAAGTCCATCGCCGTCACAACTGCAATAATCTTTAGCCTCTGCCCAGACTGGCCTTCAGCATCACCTACAGAAAAGTCACATTACAGTTCATTTTAAATGATACAATATCTACTTCCCCAATAGCAAAATGATTTCACCAATGTTTTTTTTTTTCATAATTTTTTAGGTAATAAATTGTTTTACTCTGAATGTGATCTTGAACCACATAAGCAATGGGCTTTTTGTGCAGTATGTGCGCCAATTTCCCCAGATGTTCTCTTAAGTGGACCTGAAATTTAAAAAATCAAAATAAAATCTACAGTGGGTTGAAAAAGTATCCATACCCCTTTAACTTTTCAACATTTTGCCACGCCATGGACCACAAACATAAATATATTGCGTGAATGTGAATGACACACACTAAGTGACACACAATCAAGAAGTGAAATGAAATTTATACATGATTTTAAACTTTTTTTTAATGAATAAAATCTGAAAGTGTGCACAAGTATCTATACCCTTTCCTTTTAGTGCAACCAATTGCCTCCAGAAGTTGACAGATGATTTCTGAATGATCACATGTTGACCCAATAACTAAATAGAGTCTACCTGTGTGTAATCTAATCTCACTTCAAATACAGCTGCTCTGTGATGGTCTCAGAGGTCTGTCAAGAGACTATTGGGGAGCAGACAGCATCATGAAGTCCAAAAACACTCCAGGTCTGGGATAAAGTTATGGATAAGTATGAAGCTGGGTTAGGTTATGAAAAAATCCCCAAAGCTTTGAACATCTCTCATAGTACAGTTAAAATACACCATGCAGAAATGGAGTGGCATCACTGCAAACCAACCAAGACCCGGCCGTCCTCCTAAACTTACTGACCGAACAAGGATAGTTTAGTTTAGTTGGTAGGGACAGCGCAAGTTAATGAACAAGCCACACCGGATTGTAGCCTTGGGCTAATTTCCATCCGTCGTCCCCCATGCGCACTCTCAAACACACTCTCATTCATCCTGGCCTATTGTACATGTTTTTAGTGGTAGGGGAAACCGGAGTACCCGGAAACCTACGCAGACACGGGGAGAACATGCAAACTCCACACAGAAAGGCCCCGGCCTTGGTGGGAATCGAACCCGGACCTTCTAGCTGTGAAGCACGAGCACTAACCGCTGTACTACCGTGCCGCCAGAGCACTGACCAGAGCTGTTACCAAGAAGCTTATGATGACCCTGGATGAACTGCAGAGAGCTACAGCTCAGGTGGGGGAAACTGTACACAGAACAACTATTAGTCGTACACTGCACAAATCTGGCTTTTATGGAAGAGTGGCTAGAACAAGCCATTTCTGAAAGAAAACAATTAGAAGAACCGTTTGTTGTTTTCCAGAAGCCACAGGGGGGATACAGCAAACATGTGGAAGAAGGTGCTTTGGCTTTTGGTCTAAATGCAAAACGCTATGTTTGGCATAAAAGTAACACTGCACATAAACCTGAAAACACCATCCCCACTGTCAAACACGGTGGTGGTAGCATCATTGCCAAAATACAGGTCAATCTTGGACGAAACCATGTTGGAATCTGCAAAAGACTTGAAACTGGGGCGTAGGTTCACCTTCCAGCAAGACGACGACCCTAAACATAAAGCCAGGGCAATAATGGAATGGTTTGAAACAAAAAATATCCATGTGTTATAATCAGTGTTTGGAATAACGCCGTTTAAAATAACGGCGTTAGGTAACGGCGTTATTTTTTCAGTAACGGAGTAATCTAATTAATTACTCTCCCCGTCGTTACAACGCCGTTATCGTTACTGGGTAAACAAAGTGGCACGTTACCATTCGACTGGATGAGCGCCGCGGTGTCAGCTCACGCAGCAGGAGCAGCGGAGAGGGTGGGCGGAGTCTCACGGAGTACTGTTGCATCGTGCTCTCTGCTCCAAAAACTACGTGTGTCCCAGACGCGCGGCCGTCATCCCCACAGCGCGGGGGAGAATCGAGTTGGTGATCATTGTCAATGATTCATTGATCTGTAGTGTTGGAACTTATTTTTTAACCAAAAGACGCAGAATCGGTGGAGACGCGTCTTTCCCCCTCCCTGTGTCTCAGCGCCTTTTCTTCTTCCTCTCTCCCCGCTCTCCGCTCCAGAGACATTGTTTTCCGTTTTGCCTGATGAATGAACGGAGAGACTTGCACAATGCCTGTGCGTAAAGTCTGATCGTTGGCTGCGTTGGCACATGTTTCTTTTAATCCGGTTCCTCCCCATTCTCTTTGAATACAGCCGTATTCCTAAATTAATTAAACAGCGGCGCATACACTGGTCAATACCATTCAGTCACAGAGGCTTCCCCCCACTCTACCCCCCATTCAGTTCATTCAGTTACTATGAACATCTTTGACTTGATAGTACATAAATCCAAACACCTGTCTGTTCTACTCATTCACACTGACATTTGAAAACTGCAAAAAAAAATCTTTGATATTTAGCAAGTTTTTTTATTTAACAGTAACGCAAATAGTTACTTTCCCTGGTAACGAGTTACTTTCATTATAGAGTAATTCAGTTACTAACTCAGTTACTTTTTGGAACAAGTAGTGAGTAACTATAACTAATTACTTTTTTAAAGTAACGTTCCCAACACTGGTTATAATGGCCAAGTCAAAGTCCAGACCTAAATCCAATCGAGAATCTGTGGAAAGATCTGAAAACTGCGGTTCACAAGCGCTCTCCATCTAATCTAACTGAGCTTGAGCTGTTTTGCAAAGAAGAATGGGTAAAAAATCCAGTCTCAAGATGTGCAGGACTAGTAGAGACATACTCCAAAAGACTTGCAGCTGTAATTGCAGCAAAAGGCAGATCCACAAATAAAATATAAAAGTATTAACTCAAGGGGTATAGATACTTGGGCACACCCCACTTTTTTTTTTTTTTTTTAATCATGTATAAATTTTATTTCACTACACGATTGTGTGTCTTTCACATAAAATTTCAACTGAATATATTTATGTTTGTGGTCCATATTGTGACAAAATGTCAAAAAGTTAAAGGAGTACGGATACTTTTTCACCCACTGTATATCATTATAGGCGTCGTCGGGACATAGTGTATTTAGTTTTGTGCTTGTTAACTGACCTGTCTGAAGTCTGTGGAGAGGACATTTCTGACATGATCCGCAGGTTCAATAGTACCAGCCGTTATGAAGGAGAGAACGGTCTGGAGAGTGACCACTCCCAACATGGCGCTGCATGTGTTAAGCATTTGACAGTCATTGATTCCAAAAGCATTAAGAAGTATGTTTTATCCTATTGGCAAAACTGCAATAAACATTGAGGACATCATACCCTGAGTCCTCTACAACAGGGGCTTGATCAAACCCTCTCTCCGTTAGGATTTCAATGGCCTTTTGACAAGTGACTGATGGGGAGACAGTGACAGGAGCACACAGGGATAAATCTTGGACTGGGATGTCCCACCACCTATAAGACCAGGAGTTGTATTTTTAATTAAACCAAGAATGAGCTTTCAAGGAGAATATACAGTCGTAAACCCCAACCATGGTTTAGGATCCGTCGGAGCTTCTGAAATAAGGAAACCTTTCTCATGCATCCACTGGTCACTGAGGAACTTGGACCTGTGATGCCACAACACAAGTGTCTGTTTAAACAACCATCTGCCTGTGAGCTGAGGTGTTGATCTAACTTTAGTTCAATGGGACAGGCTCACATATAGTTGCGGACAGAATCGCTCAAGATGACCACACAGCGCTGACCCTCTTCAAGCTGCCTGGCCATCGTCACTGCTGCAGCCATCACTGAGCCACTGCTGCCCCTGAAGGCAGAAATATGAATAAAGAATAATCATAAGGTTATTCTACACAAATATACAGTAGTTCCGTGTTTTGACCAATTACAAGTCGATTTCACATGCCAAAGTTTATTCAATGCCTGGCTGTGCATAATAATGTTATTAGGGAACCTACCACACAAAAGACCTTCTTCCCTAATCAGATTGCGGGCCATATTGAAAGTCTCCTTGTCACTGGCCTTATACCAGAGATCAAAAATCTAAAGAAGGAAACAACAACTTTAGTCTTCAATTGCAGACTTTTTTCATGGGCAATGGTTCTATTCTCTACTCACAGATCTGTCCAACACTGTAGGAATAAAGTTATATCCAATACCCTCAACTTCAATTGGTTTGAGTTTATCTTTTTCTTCTGATTCAATGAGAACAGAGCCCTCTGGATCAACAGCAACAATCTGATATCAACAAAACAAAACGATGATATGACTAATATTTCACACTGTTCAGTCATATCTAAACTCAAACTTAGTTGTCGTGCCTTAACATTAGGACAGTGCTCTTTTAATTTTCGGGCTATACCAGTGAGCGTTCCTCCTGTACCCGCCCCGGCAACCACCATGTCCACTTGACCTGGGACAAAATAATACTTGACCGATTGAGTAAAATGCCTGAAGCATGAAAAAAGGCTGTACAGAAAAAATACAGTTGAAGCACAAACCATCACATTGCTCCAGTATCTCCTCAGCTGTAGTTTCGTAGTGAGCCAGGGGGTTGTTGGGATTGCGATACTGGTCAAGTATATGTGAATTAGGAATTTCATTTTTTAGACGCCAAGCCACGCCAATATTGGACTCCTCTGAATCAAATGAAGCAGAATTTGGTGTTCGCACGACTTCAGCACCAAGAGCTGTCAGGACATTCACCTACAACACAAGTCGAGGTTACAAGGGAAAAAGGCTCAAACTTAAATAATATTATAATGGCTGCAAACCTTTTCGGTACTCATCCTTTGGGGCATTGTTATAATACAACGATAACCTTTTACTGCAGCAATCAAAGCGATGCCTATACCTGCACACAGTCACATAATAGTTACTGTATATGTAGCATATTAGTGCCTACAGTACAGGGGCTCATAACAGAGTCTCAATTTAGTCTCTCATCTACATGACAAACTGGTCCTTAACCATGTTATTTGTAATCCGTGTACAGTCAGTGGATACCTGTGTTACCGGAGCTTGGCTCAATGATGGTGTCACCAGGCTTTAGGATCCCAGCTCTCTCGGCATCCTCCACCATCCTCATTGCAATCCGGTCTTTAATGCTGCCACCAGCATTAAAGAATTCACATTTGGCCACTAAAAGAACAGATGAGAAACTGATCTCTCGTGGTTATAACAGTAATGGTTGGAAAAGCTGAAAGATTGGTGAAAGGAAGCTTTGTCTCTAACAAAGTCTGTCTTTAGAGAGAGCCAATCAGCTCACAGTGGTTTACACAGGGAAACCTAATAGTTTAAGCCAAAGTGTAGGAGTGAATTATGTCACCCAGTGAGCCAAAAGCTTTTTTTTTCATTCAGGTTCATTCAGAAGTTAGACTACACTGGTCACTGATCGCACCTGTGATACTCTTCACAACGGGAACCTCAGAAACAACCACTCACCTAAGTAACATGAGGACACACTTGAAAGTTTCCACTTTAAATACAAAAGCTCTCAGTTGTCATCAACACAATTGATGACATTGAAAACCTCCACTACAATAAAACTACATTATCCAAGGTTGTTGTACCATCTACTTAAAAGCTCCCAAATGCTCCTACCTCGTGGGTCTGTGCTGCAGCTCCTGGGTAGGAGCATCTCCGTGCTCACACTGGGACTTATGCCGCTCACCCCCAATTTTGGTCTTATTTTAAGAATTATTTGTTTTATTTAAATTCTTGTATTTTACTTGTTTTCTTGTCAAATTACAATTACACTAAAAGCTTTAATCTAGTGCTTACAGTGTGTAGTATATTCGCAGTTTAGTACTAGTATATTTTGGGTTACTACATTTTAAATGAACTACTTTGTATTTGAGTAAAATAATTTTAAAGTAAAGTTGATCTTAACTGAGTAAATATTTGGTACCTCAAATCAATTGTGACTATCGCACACATGCCAACACTCACACAGTACAGCACTTTACATCAGGCAAGTGGTAGAGGGCCAACTTTCATATTCACCAAAACACCAAGGGCTGAACCTCCCAATTGTAGCCCAAAGTAAAGCACCACTTTCTACAAATGCCAATGTTGTACATTATTATTTAGACATAATATAGCCGTGCCCTACATTAACTTCACACGACTCATTACAGACATTTACCAAGTGTTTGCTCATGTGCAAAATGAGTAGTAAGTGCAAAAGTGGATCAGCAGGCGTGCCATTTGTGCATTTTCTTGTTTGTGCTCACGCTGCTTTCTCTCATTTACATTACATTTGAAGGCCTAATACCGTGATACAAGCAATATCCTATGGTAAATTTGGTGCATGGCTACACCTCATACCCTATTCTATGTTGTACATTAATCTTTGTTATTCAATTTTGATTGAAAAAAAAACACAATTTTGTTAAGTGCAGGATCTCATCTCCCCATGCTTTGTTGCAACACAGAGAAAGTTGGTAAGAGTGCTTACTGCTTACTTACAAAGCTCACACTTCAATCAAAGGCGTGTCTCCAATTCTCCAAAGAATGTCTGGCAATATGTGAGGTGCCAATATCCTGCAAGCACAAACACATAGATAAACACTTTTCACAGGCTTTGATTCCTCATGATTCCACAAGTCCATTCAGAAACGAAAAAGAAACATTATTCTTACAAGCTGTTTTATATGTAGTACATCATGTGTAGGTCTCTAATCAATATAATTTGTTTGTATTATGATGACAGACCTAAGTACCTAGGGAAGTGAAAGTGAGGTGATTGAGAAAGTGATGTCCCTAATCTCCAAGTGCATTTGCTGGGTAGATCAGGTCGTATCCAGTTTCTGCGGGGGGTGACTACGTCTTTGTTCTGTTGATTCTCCTCAGCACCTGCACCAGCCTGAACCTCACCGTCGGAATTTACTTCGCTCACCACCCCCTCACCAGTCTCACTGTGATCATCAGATGAAAACGGCATGGTTCAGCTGCTGTAAAAACACAAACTTATAGGTAAAAACTGGGCCATTATCAAATGATGGGCAATAACCTGTCCCTGCACTTTCCACCCCTGAAAATACAATATTTTAAAAATCAACAATGCAGTGAAACCAAAAAATATTGAAGTGAGTGCCACATGATAAGAGACAGGTAATATCAGATCATATTTTTGCAGTTTTTACTTTTTATTCCACTTTGAATATCCAGAGTATGTTGAAACCCCAGTGTCCCCGACCCCATTTTCACACCTTTGTGCAGTTAAAAAGAATATTTCCACTATATCTATAAATATTGTTCTTGCCAATTCCAAACAAACAGAGAATAGACTTCAATAATCTGCAGATATATATGAAAAATCACAACTATTAATTAAAAATAATTAAGAAAAATCTCTGTCCCTCAGTTTTGTGTCATTTGTGTTATCCGTATTACTTTCCAGGATTTGTAAGGTTAAAAAAAGATGTGAAGAAAAATGTTCTGGTCTGATGAGACCAAGTTAAAAGCCTAATCCTGGAAAATATAAAGAAGGACATAATGTCCTCACTAAGAACAAATAAGTAACTTTAAAATGTGACTTTATACTGTGGGTCATTTTGCATCAGTTAGTAGAATTTCTCTGGGGAAAAAATAGGTTCACAGCTACAACGATACAACTGTACTGTGATACACCACCTTTGTCCTGGAATAACATAGAAATACTTAAGAAAAAGGGACAATTGATTGAATTTCGTCATTGGTGTTACAGTCACTGGTGTTACACTTTTGTCATTGGTGTTATGAAAACATTGAGCTTAATTCAACATATAATTCTCCCTTATTTTAATAAAATACTGTTTCTAAACAAAATGACTATTGTTTAATTTCCTAAATGCAAAATTTTACACAATTGACAAAATGTTTTGTTGCATTATTGCCTTATGATTGTCATTAAAATAGTTGTAACACCAATGACAAAAAACATAAAATAAAAATCTTAAATGATAAAAAAAATGAAAAATACTCAAGCTGTCCCTTATGACTGGTAGTAATGCTAACATGTTCTGGTGATTTTTATGTAAAAATATTGCACTTCATTATTCTTATTTTTCGGGACAGAAAATGCCCATATTTTGATAATGGCCCAACTACAAAACAACCAGGATCTCATCTAAGCTTGTCTTTGAGAAAACGATTGTGTATGAGCAATTAAAGACATCACTATATCAGGGTTGTTATTCTATGCAAAGTAATGGGTGAAGAAAAAATTATAAGTAATCGAGCCATAATATTTTGCTAGCCTGGCGAACGCACGCTGTTTCACAAAAGTGGATGGTAAAATGCTATTCACATTTAAAGTCATGACTTAACACTGAAATTAAATGTGAAGAGAGTAATCAACAAATATAAGAATAGTGCTCACGTACCGTCAGAGAGGGAAAGTCCACTGCTGATGATCCGGACTCACTGTGATGAGCGCGAGCGTCATCTCAGGAGCCTCAGGTAACGGTCAGGACGTTGATTGGACGAAGACTTCTACTCGCTGATTGGTCTGAAGTCAGCCGAGCCTTTATGGCAATTTGTCTAAAATACACTTTAGACAAATTGACTAGGCTATCAGTTCCCCTCCTGGAACCGCCCCCTGAGCGTGGTGCAGGGGTTTGAGCGCCCAAATGATCCTATATTGTTGGGGGCTTAATTCCCCCGGTCTCCCGTGGCAAACAGGTCCTCGGTGAAGGTTTAGAAGCCCCTTATGAAATACCATGAGGCCGTCCTCCTTGGACCCACCACCTGCAAGAGCCATAGGGGCTGGTGCAATGTGACCCACGACCCGGCAACGGACAAGTGGAAGATAGAAAGATAGATAGAAAGATTGATAGATGGATAGAGCTGAACCACCTGATTCTAAGCTGTTCGTACACTTACCTACATAAAATTGATGATTATTTGTATGTGCCCATTAGGGCACATACAAATACAAATGGGGGGGGGGGGGGGGGAATCAAGTACATGCAATGCAATATTTAATTTCAATTTGCTTATTTCTAGCCAGCCCAGAACCATGAGAAAAACATGGAATTGTAAAATATATTTTTCTTATCGTTTCTAATGAGGCTGGTTCACTTAATATATGCCAATACCTTACGACATTCAAAATACTTTTGTTTTTTAACAACTGTTTGAATGAACATGCCAAAAGTGTTATAAAAAAGTAGTGAAAAAAGGCTTTAACTTTTGTTATAGCATTTGACCACCCTTCTGTCTTTTTTTATGAAGCAGGTTTGAGGCACTATTCATGCTGTGTTCAATCCCATTATATTTAAAAAATGATCCACTATACACAGTAAATAACAATTGAATAAAATGTGGACATTCATTTAGTAAAAATCTTTAATGACAACATTTTTGTTTTAAGAAAAAAACACATTTATCGTACTGTTTCAAGCAGACAATGTTAGATTAGTTTAAATTGAGCTCGGACAAGTATAAACTTAAAAAAAAAAACTATTGATGGCTACACAGTCAGACAGAAAGACAAATAGTCATGGCTTGCAGATCAAAATCGTCCAGAGCGCTCCCGGTCTCTGGAGCGGCGGCGGTCGTGGTCGCGGCCTCCTCCTCCCCCTCCTCCTCCTCCTCCTCCACCTCCTCCCCTTCCCCTGTCCCTGGAACGGGACCGCCTTTCCCTGGACCGTGAGCGAGACCTGTGGCGACTGAGAGAAAATAAATGTTTTTTACATTTCATGGGGTTATTATTTAAAAAAAATAACATCTGACTACAACAAAGTCAAATAAATGTACTTTTTTCTCCTGCGGCCATAGAGCTCTCGCCTTAATTCTCGGGAGATGGGCTTCAGATGCATGAAGTTGCAGAAACCACCACGAGTACACTCTCTGCAAAAAGAAAAAAAATACACAATTGACAGATTGTAAAAATCCTTTTACATTACATTTTACATTCAATAATAAAAAGCCATAGACAACAATGAACTACCTCTCTAATACATTGCATCGTCATTAATGCTGCTGCTGCTTCTATCAGCTGCAACGTCAGGTTCTTTGATCCGCTTTTCATGAATTGATTCACTATTTTTACATAGGCTAATAATGATCGTTGTTGTTACTGTGTATTGTTTGCTGTTGGCCAACTATATCTTACCCAGGGATTACAGTTGAAAACTAGCTTTATAGCTAAAACTGGCACATTTACAGAAATGTTGATCTATGTGCAAATTGTGCATTGTCCCCGTTCAAATATACTCATCAAATAATTATACAAAATAAAGTAAACCTTGTACTTCCTTCTCACTACTTTCAATAAAACAGTACTGATACTATAGATTTAGATGCACTTACCCCATCTCATACTGTCGGCAACATGCTTCTCTGAAATCTGTGACAGGAGAGAGTTCTGCATGAATGGGCTGACCATTAAACCAGCGGTTATTGAGATCTATCACAGCCTTCTCTGCATCTTCTTCATATCGAAACTGCAAAGTGATCAATAAAAATCAATAAAAATCTGAAAATTATGTTTCAGCTTCCATTAATACAGACCTTTACATAGACATTTCCAACTAAATGGTCCCCAAGGTTGTCGCACACATTCATCTCTTCCACTTCACCATACTTTTCTTCCATTTCGGTGAAGACCTCCTAAAAGAATCACATATTACATTATATATACATAGAATTTGCATTGCTGGTTAGACGAATGAATGAGTAAAGTTCACATTAAATAATGGCATACAATACCTCAAAGAACTCATCATAGTGCTCTTGCATCTCCATATCAGTAATGGCACCTGTGATAAATAGTACAGGAATACATTAATAATTAAAATGTGGAAGGGCGTAGCTTCAAAAATGAGTTTACAGCTTACAAGTCATGCCATCAGCAGACTGGACACTGTTTTGAGGGTTACGATAAATGTTGAGCAGGGCAATTGTCTGAAAAACATCACTTTAGTGTAAGCATGCATTTTCTTATTGCAAACAAATTATTAACCAAACAAATGAATGAATATATAATTATTACCTGGCTGAAAGTTGGCTTATTATGCAATCTAGAACATCGGTCTCCATGTCGACAGGCACCAATTTTAAAATAAAAAGAACAGTTCACTCTGTTGGGAAAGAAAATGGCTTGATTGATAAACTGGCCTCCAAGATATATTTTCTAACAACACTAATTATCCTAAATTAAAGAAATGTAAAAAAATATATAATAAATAATTTATTATTAATATTATTATTATTAATATTAATAATAATGATTCTTTATTATTATTATTATTATTATTAAATGCATTTAATAATTGCCCTTCGCAGAGCAATAACACAGTTCACATCACAATCTTCACTAAAGGTCATTCATCGATTTTAATTGACAAAAGGATTTCTTGTTTTCATTGCAACTCAACTTCCCGCTTACAGTAGTTAAGTAGGTTACATTAGTTGGCTAAGTGGGAGACTATCGTGATGAACTCTGTGTTTGCAAGTATTTTATTGCGAACAACATTGTGTTTGAAACAAAACGGTCTTCCTGTAAAGTCAATGTTTTGGTTTGTCACAAAAAATACCTCAGTACAAACAAGGCAATAACATTAACAAATGTTAAATTTGCATACTAGATTGAATTGACATTTTGCAAGAATCAATGATACTAGTAACTAGTATAGCAGTTAGCCCGGTGGAGCATCAAACGTGTGAGAACAATTGCGGTGCGTTAGCTTGCTGCTAACATCGGTGCTACACGCGGGGAACTGCTCAACAGCCCAAACGTAGAAAATGTCGAACACTCTATAGATATTTAGCTTCATTTATAGATCAACTGAATTATTTACAGAAAGTAAATCAAAAGTTACTTACTTATCTTTCTCTGTTCCAAAAATGGACGCCAGATATTCTGCCATCTTGATGCTAACCTGTGTTCGCACACAGCCGCCTCGACATCACGTTCTCGAACGGCACTTCAGAATAAAACTGAACTGAACGCAATATGTTTGTGTAGGCTGATGAAAACACCCACAAAATGTAAAACATCGTGGTTTTCTTCGATAAACAATGTTTTTTAATACAAAACGCAAATCCATCGTAAAATGGTTAATACTAAATATTACAATTTGCTTGTTACTTTGTAACAAATTACTATTTTGAAATTATAAATCGTACTTCTACTTCCGTCAATCTTACATTTTACAACAGTGCATGGGAAAAGGTGTCTGGCAGATGTACTCATTAAATAGTAGTTACCCATTTAATCCGTTTCACAAAAACGAGTATGGGAAACAATTTGGTTTGCATTTATTTATTTGCATTTCGTTGGAAACAAAACAATACACTATATTTTATTGGATCAGCTTCATATATTGGTAGTCATTGTATATAAGATACCACTATTTACTATTTAATTGTTGTTGTTTATTTCACATTTCCTGCCTATTCGCACACCCTGAGTGTTTCTAAGAGCTGAATGTAAAAGTAGAAAGAAGTAAATTTCTCCATTGTGAGATCAATAAAATCTTAACTTATCTTATTCTTGCAGGCATAAGCAAAAAAATAAAAAAATAAAATAAATTCTACTCTGCGTTATATAAAACATCTTAGGGACAAGTGTACAAATGCTATAAATTCCAGTGTTGAATAAATTGGGAGTTTTCCTTTTTACATACGATACGACCCGCACAAGGACAGACACAATGGACAGAGAAAGTTCATTAATGCAAAGACCAAAAACGCTATCTTTTTGTTTTTGTGCCACATTCCACAAACAATTTGGGCTCCATCATATGCATTTGGATGAAGCGTGTCACATTTAACAATTAAGATGATTAACTTGTATTGGGAAATATTTGACTTGGTACTCTTTTAGGCTTTTTGAAGCCTCTTCCCTGCACTACCTCTCTACCCTCAACTGTGCATTTACAAACAAATAATTGTACTGATTTTAAATTTTTCTAGCAATACAATTTTTAGTAATTGGCCCATTTTTATTCAAATATTATTATTATTGTTCTTAATACCTTACATTTCCCCAGTCCATGTTATTTCACTGCAGTGTGCACATAAACACAGATAATAAAAATGTAGCAAATTCGATCCTTGCCGATATAATAGTCTCCGCCCTAAGTGCAGAGTAGTTGACAAAAACTTGCATAGTACGAAGAATTTTGGCAGTTTTTTTCAGGTTAGGCAACATTTTTAACCATAATTGTATGAGGTATGGATATCGGCGAATGCACTATACAGAATCTGACCAATTATATGATACAAATTGCTCAATTGCATTGCATTGCATTCTTCCCGCTATTTTGTAGCTGTGTGGCTAAGCTAAGGTAGCTCTCGTTTATTTCCCCACAGCCAAAGGCAGCAGTTAGCGTCAACAAGCCCCGGCCATGCTGAAGTCACCAGAGAGCTAAAACGACGCTGTTTGACTAACGTTACACATATTGTTGTTGAAGTGGAAGGGCACAGTTCAGCGATACGTCTCCCCGTTCGGTGTTAAAGGTAACGATAAATACCAAAGGCAATCTCCAAAGTTGAACTAGTTAGTTAGCTAGCATCTGCCATTAAATTGCTGCGGTTACCCCGATCCTGTTGGATTACAGTACGTGTTCGTTTTAAGTGGATGCATACTACATACAGGTCCATACTCATGGTCGTAGTTGTATTTATCTTGTTATTCTCGGTGTAGTTTGTTAAAATGATAATGCTGTAGTCTCTACGAACTCATCGTGGTAGTATTTGTCGTAGCCCTTCTCGGAAGTCTCACTGCGTTGTAAACCTTAGCCAGGATTTCCGGCTCCTTTCCATTCGCCCTATGCTGTTTTGTTTCCGTTTATTCTATTTCCGTTTCAAAAGTTTTCTACGAGTAGCGTTAAAGTGTGCCTTTGATGGAATTTGATGGATTTATGAACAACAATGTGCTCATTATTTAGTGGCAATCCATTCCCTACGAGTGGAGGACTCGTGGTTATGCAATGGGTTGCCTCGCCCCACTGTAGCAGTTCGTTTTGGCTAATGTTTGTGCCACTTCTAACCATCTTCACAGCAATCGTGTCAATAAATGACCAAATTTATTGATTTTTAAAATAAAGATCCTACATATTTTGGTGCAAGTTTTCAATGGCCTAGCATTTGGCCTCGAGACGTCCAAGCCTCGCTGTCGAGTTAGCCAACATTAGCTTTAGAGCAGACATTGAAGTCTCCCTTTTCCACCAATGAGAAGTCCTGGCTCTGAAAGGCCTTATAGACAAACGTCCCAGAAAGCTACTACCACTATTTGCCTTTTTTTGTTAAAATGTAAAACAAAACAAAAATGCATAATTTGGATTCGTGTATCAAGATTTAAATAAATTAAAACATTGAAAATGAAATGTTTTCAATCAAAGCCGCATTTGTTTATTTGCAATGTACAGTAGAAACCTTAATTTGAATTTTCTTTTGCATAGCTTGCCTCGCCTGTCTCAAACAAAATGTCTAAAGGTGAACCAGAAGAGATGATTGAGATCGAGATTGACGGACAGGACAAACAAACATGCCTTGAAGAAGGGTAAGATATACATGTTAAAATAATTCTAAATTACAATTTGAATTCAAGTATGTATTTATGTTTTGTCCGTGATGTATAGCATGGAAGAGCAAACTATCACAGCATCCGATTTAATCCAACAAGACATTGATATTAACGAACCCATTGGTAATTTAAAGAAGCTTCTTGAACCTCGAGTCCAAATTTCATTGGATACATATGACATCTGTTTGCAGGATATTCAGGTAAACGTTGTATTGCTGTATTTTCGTTTCAATCATTTGGTATTTATTAAATGTATGTACGTTTTGTGTTTTCTAGCTGCATCCTGATCATAGCCTGTTTGATCAAGGAGTTAAAACTGATGGCACAGTGCAACTCAGTCTCCAGATTATAGCTAAACCTGGTAATGGTCTTAAAGCTTAACTTAGTTATATTCTAGAATAGTGTATACAAACATGGCCTCAAGTGGGCTGAATAAGGTGCAGTTTCCAGTTTCTCAATCTTCAGTTGTTATTTTTCCTTGTTTAGCACTTTGGTAAAGAGCCATGTTGTGCGACCCATGGCTTTCTCTGTTTGGTTTATCTGCCTGTCTGTCACACCCATTCAAGACTATACATTTTTGTAAATAATAGAAAAGGTCTGGCTGACCAACCAAAGTAGATCACCAGATCTAAACCTGGTCTAAAATGGGATTGAATTGTGACTGACATAGCTCTAAACAAGGGGCCTGCCAGCAGACGAAATATAATAACATTTACTTCAAAATAAACAAAGAAACTGCCTCCCACCAGTGGTACCACAGTTTGAGAATCACTGCCTTATCCCTTTCATGTGCATTAATGCTGTGTTATTTTCAGGTGAGGAAAAATTGAACATTTTGGAGATTGTGAAGCCAGTAGAAACGGTCGAAGTAGTGATTGACCCTGATGCTGCGGGAGAGGAGGGTACATTAGTGGAAGAAGGACAGCTTATTGCTGTGGAGCGATCTGCCCTGTCTGATGAGACTTCAGAGCAGGTGACTCGCTGGGCTGCAGCTCTTGAAGGATACAGAAAGGAACAGGTTCGACTCGGTATACCATATGGTAAGTACTATTTGTATGTATTGTATTTGAAGTGTTAGGACATCAAGCTATATGGGCATTAGTGTTATTGTGTTATAATGTATCTGCTTAGATCCTGTCCTGTGGACTGCGGACCAGGTGATCCACTGGGCTGTGTGGGTAATGAAGGAGTTTAACATTGATGAGATGGAGATAGGCAGCCTTCATATTCCTGGTCGGGAGCTCTGTAATTTTAGCCAAGAGGAGTTCCTTCAGAAAGTGCCCAGTGGAGAGATCCTCTGGAGCCACCTTGAACTCCTACGGAAATGTAAGGATTCCATAAAACACTCATGAGAAACAATGTGTCTCTGCCCATCTGTTGTGTATTTATAAATCTGGGTTTGTTGTAGATGTGCTGGCCAGTCAGGACCAAACTGGGAGTGATGCTACTGTCACTATCGATCAACGTGAGCTTTGTTTCTATGGTTCCATGTGAAAGAAGGGGAGGATTGTAGCTAAAAAAATATATATATACTTTTATTTTTTTTAACTTTCTGTTCTGTTTATTCTGTACCTTCAGCTGTCCAAATTATACCAGCTCAAGTAAGCACACCAACTACAATTAAGGTGTTGAAGCAAAGCCGTGGCCCAAGAACACCTCGAATTTCTGGAGAAGAGCGCAGCTCTCCTGGCAATCGCACGGGTGCTTTACCTTAACATGTCACATTTGTCAAGCACCACACAATTATGGGTAAAATTATTATTGTTTTTATATTCAAGGTAACAATGGTCAGATTCAGTTGTGGCAGTTTTTGCTGGAGTTGCTGACGGACAAAGATGCTAGAGACTGCATATCTTGGGTCGGCGATGAAGGAGAGTTCAAATTGAACCAGCCTGAACTTGTGGCACAGAAATGGGGGCAGCGCAAGAACAAGCCAACAATGAACTACGAGAAGCTGAGCCGAGCGCTGAGGTTGGTTGTTGCAGTTTATTTATACAATCTATTTAAATTATGGCCACTGTATTTACGGCGTGACTCCGTTTATTGTCTTCCAGGTATTATTATGACGGTGATATGATCAGCAAGGTTCAGGGAAAGCGCTTTGTCTACAAGTTTGTGTGCGACCTGAGGACTCTAATTGGCTATAGCGCTGCAGAGCTCAATGGTCTTGTGACAGAGTGTGAGCAAAAGAAAATGGCACGGATGCAGATGCATGGGATTGGGCAGCCCATAACGACCGTCACCTTGGCCACAACACTAGAGAAGGACAGCTAAAACTTGTGCTGTACAACATGCAGCAAGACCGGACATCCAAATAATGACTGAAAAAGCGCTTTTATATTGTTGATCACGTGGTCAAAATGGATTAAGAACCTCTTGTGAATCAAATTTGTCAATTTTTCTGTAACGCTAATCAAGAGACGTAGAATCAGTTTGTGAGTTTGAGGAGCTTTAGTGTGCATGTGACCTGATGCTTGAATGTATGACTGGGAGAAGCTTGGTATAATGTATTGGCTTTTGTTGTTTTTTGGTTTGTTGTTTTCTAAATCACTGTATATACTGGTACTCCATGTTTTTGATAGCCACAACGGCAAGTGTATTTTCATATTTCCATTTACAGAGGACCTTTTTGTATTTTATTTAGGTAATGCTCCCAAAAATGTTGGACTTTTTGTCCATTGGAGAAATAAAGTAGACAGCTTTAATGTTTTCTTGTGATTCATTTTCATGCATTAATTAATGAGACCAGTATGTATGTATGTA
Source organism: Neogobius melanostomus (assembly GCA_007210695.1). Lineage (NCBI taxonomy): Eukaryota > Metazoa > Chordata > Actinopteri > Gobiiformes > Gobiidae > Neogobius > Neogobius melanostomus. Next base: position 2,866,546 of record VHKM01000048.1, read on the forward strand.
CATTCAAAATTTTTATTCATGGTGTATTAGTGTATAAAGTCTTTCTTACTTGAAGCAAATGGTTTGGAGAACAAGCTTTCAAAGGGGCCAGGTGAGAGCATTTATACAAATCTTAACATTCACTTGATAAACTTTAGTGCCTGTACACGTGTCGATTAGGTGTGTAGAGGTGATATGTGTTGTATTCCATCAATGCAATATGCATGTAACATTCGTGTTTACAAAAACGATCTGAGATAATATAGAGAAGGTGACTATGACAGGTGGGCTGTGTCTGATGTCGACACAGAACAGTTATTCATACAAGACACATAACATGTATACACTGCAAATGTAGAAAAATAGATTATGACCAAGATATGGAGATGGACATAACATGATGCATCAAAGAGCAAAAAGAAAATCAAAATCTTCACCGCAATCAAAGTGACGTACTGTACAATATTGCTGACAAAGTAATGCACACATAAAACACATGTAAAAACGAAACAGATAAAGTAATAAAAAGACTTCATCCAAATATTTACAGTCAGAAAACAATAGAATAAAGTGGAATGATAAATGTTCTATCATAGTCTTTACAAAGCTTTTCAGTCCTCTCTAATTGACCACATCTGAGGATAATGGCATGAGGGACTCCCCTGGCTAACGCCAGACTGCTGTGGGCGCTCGAATCTTTTCGAACTTCACAACACAAATATCACTTGTGATTTTAGTCTGGCGTTAGCCAGGCTAATGAGGGACAGCATAAAGGCGATAATTATTTAAAATAAGAGTGCATAGAACGCAAGAGTAACACAATCATCTTCATCGGATACACTTACACGTCATATATTACACATAGAACTTTAGCCCATGCAGCTAAATCAAAGAGAAGCATGGAAAATAGCTTAAAGAGCCAATATTCATTTAAAGCAAGTCTGTCACAACAATGCAGACCAATTTCTAAATATTCTTTTCTTCTTCATATCACATATCACAAAAAAGACACAGAAAATGTACAATCCTGCTTTATAGTATCTCATAAAAGGACTCTTGAGGTCCCAGCGTAAAGTATACTGAACCTGTCATTGATTTTGCCATGCATGACATAATTACAGATATTCTCTGTCTTTATATATTAACAATAAAATCAATAAACATTATTTTAAAGTTTTACACACTTTGATCACATTTATTTCATGTAATTTTAAACAATTTTAATTTTCTTGAAAAATTGGAAATTCTTGAGAATTAATTTAAGTAAAGGTGCTTTCAATGCACACAACTTTACTTTTGGCAACCAAAAAGCAGGGAACAGAAAATTCAATCGAAAAGCCAAAGTATTTCCATCTCTGCCAGTGAGCAGAGCAGTCTTCTCACAGATGCCACGAGACTCAGAAGTACTCGCCATTTTCTTGTTTTAATAATCAATTTCTGCCTGCAGTAGGCTTCGTATAAATATTTTAAATAGAGTGTATTTAAATATGCGCAACGTAATATAAAATTTCTGTTGTGATTAGCTGAGGAATGCAGGTCACATTTTGTTAGACCAACTGCTACCAAGTTATGCATGCTGATTTATATTTACACACTTCGGGGATAAAAATGGAGTTGTGCCATGTCTATTTCCTATGGCTCAGTCTACCTCCATCACAATCGTTTAATGTAGCATTTAAAACTCTTCATCCAAGCCAGCGTTTACTATATTGGAGCAAAAAAAGAGTGGAACAGACCCTTAAGATTGGGGGATTTGTGATGACAGGACTTTTAGCTCTGCATCTGCTCAAAGAATTTGTAGGTGGGATTTTCATAGCCATTCTGTTGCATTTTGGCAAGATGGCGCTCCTCTGGAGTGACAGCTGCATCAACCTGCAGATAATATGTCAATATATAAAAATTCTTACATACAATTAATTTATGAAATGGTAAACTAAATGAATTACCTCAATCACACCGTGGTGAATTGATGTATACTGTTTCTTCCGCAGCATCACCAAAGTAATAACAATAATGGTCGCAATAACAACCCCTCCAACCATCAAACCAATGATGGCACCCTTGTTGGATCCAACATCCTCAGCAAAAAATACCTGTTTCAAAATAAAACAAAGTACGGTGGTTAAAACTTACAAACAACACAACAATTAATTTGTTATAATTTTGTTACCAGTTTTTGGTGATGAACTTCATAACCAGCATCCTCAGTGTCAGTGTTACGCACCTCCGGCATCTCCTCTGGTTTCAAAGCAGACACTAAAACCAACACATGTAGATAAGAGCAACACACAGAAGAATAACAAGAGAATACAGAGTTTAGTAGACAGACTCACCTGGACGTGTGGGAAGTCCTCTGTCTGGAACAGGACGGGCATCAACAGGTTCAACTAAAGAGAACTTAAGTGATCAGACTTTTTGATTGGATTTTCATTCTTTAAACCAACGGCTGAAAGATATTACCATGGTTTTCAGTGTTGGGCTGGTTAAAACTCTCAGGATGAATAAAGCCCAGTCCATCCAGGCCTGGATCCATAGGAGCAGAGCTGTAAGCCTGGTCCGGCATCAGAGCATCATTGCCGTAGCTGATCCTGCCATCCACCTGAAAAATAGAGCAAGAAAGGATTGAAAACTCTAAATTTACGTCATCAGACGGACACCCAGAAGAAAAGTCAGAAAAGTGTGAAAAGTCTTGACATTGCTTCTCAGACTGCTGCGGCCACAGGCTCCAGATTTGTTCTCGTTTTAAAGTGTGTTGTTTTCATTTTGCAACTTCATGTGCACCCTGTCTGGTAATGTTGAACCATAAAGATAATTCTAATTATAGAGTTAATTACAGTTTATACAGAACAGGCTGTGCATACAGTCGGTGAGTGTGACTTGACTCACCCGCCCATCGCTCTGCAGGGAAGAGACTTGCTGAGATAGCTCCGCCTGAACTCGCTGCACTATAACAGCTGAAAGAGAGTGAGTAGGCTACAGCATGATACACATAAAGGTTGAAATAGCGTGACGTGGATTAAAAAAACCCTGCCATGTGGTGTTCAATGTGTTCTACAGCAGCCATGCTGATGCAGCGTGCATCAAAGAGCTTCACCAACTGTACAACCTTCATTTACTCTGACTTTGCAAAGTTGCAAAGCTATGTTTGACTTAATTAGGCAGGTCCATTAATGGAACTTCCAGAAGTAAGAACATACATATCCTGAGTGAACAACATGGTATCAGAATAGAGAAAAGGAAATAATATATGGTGTGAAGAAACAAGACTTGTATATTGATTTGTGTCTCTGTGTTTAGTTTTATGGTCAGTTATTGTCTGTGAATCAATGTACACAATCACACACACACAAAAAAACAACGTACAAACTTGGTTGTGGATCTCATTGGCAACAATAGGCACTTTGTAAAGCAGGCCCAAGGATTGATTCATTCTTTCATCAATCACACGAAGGTGAGTCAAAACCTAAGATGTATAAAAAGGACATGGTAAAGAAGTTAGTAAACAAGCATTTCATTATAGACTTCTATGTAACCTTTTTACCTGTGGTTGAATTTGGGCTGCCTTTTTGGGGTCAACAGTGCGAACATGCTCATAATGTTTCAAAGTGTGTTGTCTGTCTTTCTGCTCAGCCCTGATGTACTTCTTTAACAAGCTCAAGACTTGCCGTGGCTGGGGGAAACAGAATTGTAAACTCAGTTAATACTTGGTGTCAGCCACATTGTCCTATTGTAATCTTATCTTATTCTGCCAATATTGCTGATGTGTGTAATTGTACCCGTGGAGGGGAAGCCTGTAAAGCACTAAGGTAGTTTTCGAGAGCGAGACGCCGACGGCTGTTGAGCAGAGCCTCCACTCGAGCCATGTGTGTTTCCACCAGCTGCTGCCTCTCTCCTGCCGCCTCCTGCTCCAGGGCCTCCACCTTCTCCTGGAAGTGCTGCAAAAACACCACAGTTCAGAATTTGTACGGCTGTAGATGGAATCAGTGCGAAATTGGTGGTGTTTATATATTTACCTGTATGACAGCCTTTTTGTCAGCGCGAGGAAGGTTTTTGGCCTGCCTCTCCGCTTCTTCCCATTCCCTCATCACCTAATCAAAAAAATAAAAAAATAAAATCAAAATCAAAATTATTTATTTCATATACAAAATTACATTATTAGAGTTATTTTGGATTGTTGTAAATGACATTTGCTCATATGCAGATACCTGGGACATTTTTTCCCGATGTTTGGCTTCCAGACTTTCCTTGGCCTTCTGGAAATCAGCATGCTCATTGTCATCACCAGGAGCTTCGAGGTACCGATCAACAGCATCTGGGGGGCTGGGAGCCATCGTGGGCACTGAAAAAACAGATTACATGACTGAAATAAAAACATTCATATAATTGAAGTATACACAAAAAACATGTTCCTGTTGTAAAACGTCTGATTATAAAAGCGCAAACTACATATTTGTTAATAAAACGCAAGAAAAGAACGAGATGTGATTAGTTCCCAGAGATGTGTCCACCTATCCATTTTGTTTAGTGTGGGTGTATGGAGATAAGATTAAATGTGCTGAGTCAAGAAACAGGGCAGGTGCATCTTGAATATGTGCAAATACAGGTGTCAACACTAGGTCAGATGAGACAATGTTACTGACAGGTTACACTACAAGCCATGCAGACAACAAAATGCATGCAGAAACACAGCGGCAGGGTGTATTCCTATTTTTCCATTCACTCTTTGGTAATTAGGCAATAATCAAATCAATGGCTAGCATTTCCATTTTTTTAACTGTATTATTATGAGATTGGAGTGTGTTTAAGTAACAAGAACAACAAATAAGCTGATCAATTGATTTCTTGGAATGGAAGTTTGTTTGTATAGCACTTTTCACATGACACAAGTCACCCAAAGCGCTTCACACAGTTTTATGAGATTTTTCATTCACTCCACACACAGTGGTGGTAAGATACAAATGTACTATAGCTTCAGTTTCCCCTGGGTGGACTGACAGAAGTGCGAATGCACACATCTGTGGTAAGCAACGGTGCCTGGAAAAATCCAGACTCACCGCTGTACCAGCGAGTGAGTCTGGTCACCATTACGTCAAATCCATTTCCCACAGTGGTACATACGCAAGCAAACAGGAAGCGGAGTAAACCAATCAGCGAAGGGCGGGCGTCTGCCATTGATGCGGTGTTATTAGCGGTTTTGCGTTAATATTTGCGCAGGATTATGAATCACGAAACTCACTTACTGTCGATGTGTTTTTGGTCATTTACCGCCGATTGGAGACACGCTTTCTCTCTTTCGTGCGTCGTTCGTAGATTGTTATTGAGGGGACTTCCGCGTCCCGTGAGTGACGCTGCTCTCTAACAACACGTCACGGCAAATAAACGAATCTGATTGCACGTGAACGGATTGATTTTGCGGAAGCCGCGAACGAGGGCGGGGTGACCAGACTGATCCCCCGCTGGATAAAAAAATACAGAGGGGAATCATTCTGGTCTCACCAGGCTAAAGCAACGGTCCCTCTGACCACCATTCATTCCCATGTCGGGATCAACACAGCTGTGATGGACGAGTGCTACCCGCCCGGCCACCAAGCCGCCCACAGTACCGCTCTTAACACATTTTGAGAAATGTATACCTGTAATACCTGTACAGTGTGCACAGTATGTCACTAACCACTTTGCTATACGAGGGAAAGGGTATGTTAAATCGCGAAACGTCAGCCGTTTATGTAAAGAAATGTGCAGCTGTGTTGATTTATTGGACTCTGACTATTGTGGGTAAGTCGAATTTTATCCACCTCTGGTAGCATTTTTTATCCATCTTAACAACCTTGAGAAATAAATACAAGAATACTGCCTCATAAGGCATCGCCAGAGTAATTCTTTGAGGGTTAGGAGTTAGGAGCATAAACAGCCAAGAGATAGTTTGGGCAGCCCAAAGGTAATGCTGTTACTGGAGATAGCTGCTCCAGGGCTAGGACTTACGCGAACTGCTGCAGACAGCAAAGCAGTACTCCTCAGACCCAAAGTTATTCCTGTTGCCCCCACAGCCCCCAAACAAGAAAGGAACACACTGGCCTTTCTCAGGCTCGAAGTACCAGCGCTCCAGCATGTCGTCACACGGGCCTGAGTCGGCTCGTGCCCAACACACAGCTGTGATACGTACACACACGCAGCAAAACATGTGTAAATAAAGGAAACACTGATATGTATTATTTATATTGTTGACTAAGGAACAAAAAACAAATATAAGATGAATGATATCTATCTTACCTCTAACAACTTCCTCAACTGATTCAGTGGTGGTGGTGGTCGTGGTTGTCAAGGCGATATTTAAATTGGGCTCATCACTGTAGTGGTCATCATCTATGTCCTCCTCATCCTCCAAGTTTTCATCCTCGTCGACTATGTCCCCATTGGCATCTCTTTCATATGCCTCCTCATCTTCGTCTTCATCATCCTCAGTGGCAGCGGGCTCAGCATCGGCAGGAAGAGTCTCACTGCAGACGGAGTGCACATAACGATGAACAACTCAGTTTTACAACTAAATCAATGCTGACAAATGTCCATACCCGTTATCAGAGTACTCTGTCTCCGCTCCTCCCCACCAGACGTCTGACTCTTCGCCTTCAGTGTCCGTGTTGTCAGCCTGAGGTTCAGCCTCTGCCGGGCAGCACACAAACTCCACTCCACGGAAACGGTCGATACCACACGGCAACAGCATCCCAAAGTCATTGAGATACATCGAGCGGTCTCCACACGACTACATCCAAAAGATATTATTCATTTTTGGCTTGCAATATGATAGTGTTATGTACTCACTCAAGCAAAACACAATGCTCCAGTGAGGATCTTTTTATCATTTGGATATTATAATACAAGTTATTTTTGTTATTAACACCTAAAAAAAAGAGGTAAACTCAACAGTGATCTTTATATCCAATGCTAAATATTGGCTATTAAAATACACTAGATTATCAGTAAATATAAGTATTATTATGAATACATGTCTGCCTCTCCCTCCTCACCTCTTTGGCCACAGTGTGCCAGTGCAGGTGGCTCTCGCACTGATCCATACGCTCCTGGTGGAGGAACTTGCACTTGTCAGGAACTAGCAGGGCATCACTTACAAACTCACCAACTGAAACACATGACGCATCTCAATAAGGTCCTTCAGTTCACACTTACTGTATTCTAGACTATGATATGGAGCATTATTAAAGTCTTACCCAGGCAGCGGTATGGCACAACAATGTGAGTGTGACTACGGCACTGTTTGCGACCTTTCTTGCACCAGTTCTGAATGCTGATGGGTTGGTTGGCCTCCACCACATTGGTGATCTGCAGCTCTGGGTAAACCTGGAAAATAAATGAGGGATACAGCATCACTATTTATTTCCCCCTGTATTCACACATATTACTGCTCTTTTACTACCTCTTGGCAGTACTGCAGGATGCCCTCCTTTGTGCCAATGCAGCTCTTAGTGCCAGAGGGGTCAGATTCCCATTTACCACTCTGAACATTGATGTGCATGTTGAGCTTCCCACAAAACATAGCCACCTGAGGCTCAGTCAGCAAACCCACCGAGTCATCGACAGGGACCTAGACAAAAACACACATGAATAGTGCAAAATAAAATACTTAAAAATAAATTAGCTGACCATGGTAGTATATTACATGTATTTCAGAAGAAGGGAATGCAGCACTGTTCTGATTTAGGTTATTTAGGTAACCAGAGCATTTAAGGAAGGCAAATCCTGCTCTTGCAATTGCCATTGGTCTTATGAGGAGACATGTCAGGTGTCTTTATTTTCAGGAGTGCACTATTTTTAACTGCAGTATATTTCATATTTTTACACTGCTCTTTGGCAGCATCTTTTTCTGACTAGTACTTGTTGTATTGAAAGAAGCATGAATCATCCGGTTGAGGTTAGACACAGACACTTTTTAGATACTGTTAACTTTCTTTTCACTGTCACCTCCAGCTTGTTTTGCTTTTCTCTTTCATCCAGCAGTTAGCAGACCGCAGGCGCCATCTTGGTTGTGTTGGCTGCACCGTTTCCATTCTCCTCAGCAGCTTTTATCACCGCCCTACTACAGCTGCGGCGCTGGACCAACAAACGGCACAGCCGCGCAGTTTTACAGTAACGAAACATTAACAACACTGTATCTTAGACGTATCTGAAATTAACCAGAAATATGTATTCGCTCGATAAACGTGGACGTGATTAAACAAAAAAGACAAAAACCCGAATACGTTCTGTGATCTGACATTATTTTGGCGAGTTGAGTGGTTGCATGCCATGCCAATGTCTACATTTCCAGAGCTAACACGGCTAAAGGTTTAGCAATAGCCATGGTGTTAGCCACAGCAAATAATCTACTTAAAACAAACTTAAATTGCGACAGAAAAATAACGCAACTTAAATCATACAACGAGTGGGAAAACGTAATAAAACCGACGTATGAAGGGCAAGTTGGATTTAGCAAACTGTCAATCACTGACACCTAACGGTAGGCCGGGGGAGCTTTGCTGACGCGAAGAATGTGATCATTATATATTAATACAAAATAAAATGTAATAGCACACACGTGTGTATGTGCGCAAAGGAAGAGACACTGTCATAGTTCACTAGTTTCACTGGCTCGTAAACGTGGTGTTTGTAATACCAGAATAGTTACAGCTAGCGTTTTACGAACTAGCGCAGTAATAATAATGAATACTGATGAAGGTTACGAATCAAATGCCATGTCTGTAATCTGCTCATATATTAAGAAAGGCATACTCAGGTTTGGGATGAGCATTCTGGCTGAGATTTTGCCTGGTAGACTCACCTCGGATGAAAACGTCAAGGTCGCCAGCAGTAACACCACGAACGCCGTGTACTCCTCCATTCTGTTCTCCTAGTATCCACAACAGTCTTCCCAATATATTGATATTTCAGCACTATAGGGAAAAACGAATTGCAACAATACTTGTCGACACTGGGTGAAATCCCACTCACGGTCTTCACTGATCCCTCCCTGTTCGCTCCTGATGACGTGTGTTGGATCTAGTGGGGGCGGAGAGAGTCTGTTGGATTTACATTTTTGCAGCAAAAGGCATTGGCAACACAGCATCATCATCATCATCATCATCATCATCATCATCATCTTTGAACAGCTTTTGATAGTTTCCAGAAGGTTTTATAGTGATTACACCAATTTTAACTGATATAAGCTATTTCAGCCGTCTTCAACGGCTTTCTGACTGACAGTGATGAACTGGGTCTACAGGAGACCAACAACATTAAATATGACAGTTACTAAGTTAATGTGTGTTCTTGAAGGGGCATGAGTTTTGATGTGGCGTTTTTTGTGGCTTAAGATTTCTTACTTACACATGTTTCTACAGGGTATGATTGTGTGGTCAGACTAATCCCACTTGAGTCGGCTCCAGCATATCATTGTTGTATCCTGTTGCAGCATAGTCTTTGAATGCCCTTTTAAGTTATAGCAAGTTTGTCAAGTGATGTCATAATAAAAAGTTTGAGAACCGTCGTAAAACGACAATAGAATGTGTTTTTATATAGCCACATAATACCACAGGAGCAATCACTTGAGACGAAAATACAAACGAAGGTTGCTCTTTGTAGTTTAAACCTATAGGCGGCGCTAGTATCAAATCAATCCGCCCAGAGCAAGTCGAAGCAACCAGGAAGTGTCACACGGCTAACTTATAAGTATCAGGATGGCCAGGAGAACGTCTGAAATTTACGGACGTTTTATTATTTAGTGATATCCTGTGAAGAGGCTGAATTAGTCAGATGTTCGCGGTAAGTATTATCATTAACAATGAGATTAGTGACAATTCGCGGCCCATTGTTAATGCATGTTTTGCTAATCCAATCCTACTGGTTACTCTGTTAGTGTTGCCATGATTTTAATAACTCTTATCATCATAACATAATACATAATAAATAATCTAATACAGACACCTGTGGATATATAATATGCTGTAACCTAATAAAGATGATAAAGTGAGTTTAGAGAAGGACATGAAGACAACAAATGGTTTTATAGTCTGAATATTTTTTTCTCTGACCAGGTGTGCTACGCGTAAACAGACCTGGACAGAGGCCAGCATGGGGCAGCGAAGAGGAAAAATCGCTGTACAAGCCCCATCTCATGGACCCACTGCAGAGGTCTCCAAAAAGAATCACAACATCTGTATGGTGTCAGATTTTTTCTATCCAAATATGGGAGGAGTGGAAAGTCACATTTATCAGCTGTCCCAGTGTTTGATTTCTATGGGACATAAGGTGGTAATAGTCACCCATGCCTATGGTAGAAGGAAGGGCATCAGATACTTGACGAATGGACTGAAGGTGTACTACCTTCCACTTCAGGTTATGTACAACCAGTCCACAGCCACTACCTGCTTTCACAGCATGCCACTGCTGCGCTGTGTCTTTGTGCGAGAGCGCATCACCATCGTGCACTCACACAGCTCCTTCTCCGCCATGGGCCATGACGCACTTTTCCATGCTAAGACGCTGGGACTCAATACTGTATGTAGTGTGTAACTTTATGATGTTATTGGGGTTTTGTTCCATTAACTTACTTGCATTTAATTACAGGTGTTCACTGACCACTCTCTCTTTGGTTTTGCTGACGTCAGTTCAGTGCTGACCAACAAACTTTTGACTATTTCACTTTGCGATACCAACCACATAGTGTGCGTGTCGTACACCAGTAAGGAGAACACAGTCCTCCGCGCTGCTCTCAACCCAGAAATAGTGTCAGTTATTCCCAATGCAGTTGCCTCCACAGAGTTTACTCCTGACCCATCTCAGCGCCAGAATGACAAAATCACCATTGTTGTAATAAGTCGGCTAGTTTACCGAAAAGGTGAGCAAAAAGTAAATTGCTTGAAATTAGTTATTTTCTGAAAATGTGGTTGAAATTATTATCACTATTTTGTTCTCTTCTTGTTATCAGGTATTGATCTTCTTGGTGGAATAATCCCAGATCTTTGCCATAAATACCCAGAATTACACTTCTTGATTGGAGGTGAAGGGCCAAAAAGAATTGTTTTGGAGGAAGTGAGAGAGAAATATCAACTACATGACAGGTACATTGCCCTTTAACATTTATATAACAGTTGTCCTATCTAAGTATTCAGTTCATTGTATTTAGCTGTAAATTGTAACTACAGGGTTCGACTGTTAGGAGCTTTGGAGCATAAAGATGTCCGAGGGGTTCTGGTGCAGGGTCATATTTTTCTGAACACATCTCTAACTGAAGCTTTCTGCATGGCCATTGTAGAAGGAGCCAGCTGTGGACTGCAGGTGTGTTACCAGCCTTAAAACTCACAGCAATATGTTACATTTTTAATACAAAAGACAACAAGTTCTTAAAGGGGGGTATTATGCTTTTTTCAATCACATAGCACCAGTCTATAGCATACTACAATGATGACGTAACCTTCTGTTGGTCTGTATATGCAGTAAATTAAAATAACTGCCTTGAATAAAATTGCTCTCTCAAAATGGCTGTACTGAACGTCTTGAAATAGGCCTCTGTCTCTTTAAGAAGCTTTCCGACACGCCCCCTTCAGCACACTGCTGTGGAATTTAAACAACAACACTGTGCGGGGAGGGGGCTCTGCTGAGCTGAGGAGCAGTGGTTGGTGGCTTGGCTGGTGACAAAAGGTCCAGAGGCATCTCCAGGAGGTGGGGGCGTTCCTAGGAGGACTGAGGCATTGCTACACCTAAAATGGCTGCCGTCTAAGTTTTTACTGATTACTCAAAAATATGTGAATGAGCCAAGGCAACACTCCAGGCATGTGTTTAATGAGGGAATGACATAATAACATGATACAAAGCTTGAAAAAGTCGATTTTACATAATACCCCCTTTTAAAATTACATTAAAGTGTTTTTACAGGTGTTATTCAAAATACGTTCTACATCTGTTGGACCTTTCACATCCAGAGTGATTATTTCTATGGGTTTTTTTGTCTAATCTTTTGCTTCTAATTTCTCTCAAGGTGGTGAGTACCCGCGTTGGAGGCATTCCCGAGGTGTTGCCTGAGGACCTCATTACTTTGTGTGAACCCACCGTAAGCTCGTTGTGTGCTGGTCTGGAGTCGGTTATTGCACAACAGCGCTCTGGAGCTGTGCCTTCACCTGCTTCTGTTCATGCACGTGTCCGCAACCTTTACACCTGGAAAAATGTGGCAGAGAGGACTGAAAAGGTTGGATTTAGTCACTTGTATTGTCGGGCATAACGTTACTTTAACTGAATGAAAGGAATAAACCAGTTTAGGGAAACGCACACAAATTTCAAGTTCTGCAGTTGTAGTTCCAGGATAAACAGTAATCTCAATTAATTTGTATGTTATTAAGAATATTGATGTGTATGCTGCTTGCTATTATTTTTTCTTATTTATTTTATTTTATTTTTTCTCCTTTTATTGACATAAAACAAAGCTTACAAATAGCACAAAGACAAAGGAAGGATACACAAGGGTAAGGTATTAGATTGATACACATTTGATTCTTAGGATCATTCTTGGGTTGTACATGACAAATAAGAAATAAAACATGGAAAATGATGATAGTAACAAATATTAGTAAAGAAACAATAATAATCGAGGTAAAGGTAAACTGAATAGGGTAGTGAACATGAGGAAGGGTAAACATTCAAGATTGAAATCATACAGACAATTAGGATTAGGAAGAAGAAACAAACAAGAAACAATAACAAAACCACAAAAAAAGAAAATTTAATTAATTAATTAATAGATAAATATAAAATTGAAAAATAAGAAAACCATAATATAATCGTAATAATAACAGTCGTAATAGTATCATTCGCTTGTAATATAAATCTAATATAGATATTTATACAAATTCATAATATAATTCCATAGAGTCGGGGATTCTGAGGTCAGCAATAGAATTGTTATACCCATACCTAATCTATCTACATATAATTATAGACATACACCCATAGTTATCATATACACTGTATCTATTTTTATTATATTATCATTATATAGTATGCTTTACGATATTATGTATGATATATAATTAATAACACCCACCCACCCCCTTTATTTTGTTTATATAAAGTAGCATCATACAGTTGTAGATTAAGTTCTAACCACCCCCATCTGCACCTGTGTCCTTGTGTGGTGCATTAAAAACTGTGTGATATGTGGTGCAATTAAAAACCCATGGGGTAGTACAGGATGCAGATGAGGGAGCCCCCCCCCCCCTTTATTTATTTATTTATTTTTTCTTCTTCTTCTCCCTCTCTTCTGTCTATGTGTTTGTTTCCCCCAACCCCCTTTATAATGCCATAATTTAAATACAGTATTTGTAAATGCTTTCTGAAACATTGTGGCTCTGTGCTTTGCAGGTGTATGACAGAGTGGCAGGGGAGGAAGTGCTTCCCCTGGACAGACGGATACATAGATTGAGGACTCACTGTGGCTCTGTGGCGGGAACCATCTTTGCATTTGTGGCAGTGCTAGACTTCCTGTTCTTGCTCCTCCTGCAGTGGTTGGTGCCAGACCATGTTATGGACATTGCTGTCGATGCCTCTGGTCCTCATGAATTATGGAAAAGGGAACAAAAAACGGCAGGATAATAAAAGGAAGTTGAGCAAAGAGCACAGTATGTAGTAGTGGAGCACATGGTGAGTTTCTAAGGACAAGATATTGTTTACAATGAACTGTTGTGACATTATAGCACTTTTACTTACTACTGTAAAATTCATATTGCTCTGTCTAGAACAAGATTAATTTTAAGCTAATAATTTGTCTTTAACATGAATACATCCAATTGATTTTTGTTTTGGGGTCAGGTGATGCTGCCAAATATTTGGGAAGCTGGGTATTTTTACTGCTACCTTTTAATACTTGTTACATTTAGATTGTAAATTTGTAATTAAGCACAGTATGTTGCAATTCACTGTAACATTTTAAAAAGCAAGTTATTTGCCTCACTTTATTTTTTACTAAACATTTTGTTCATGGTAAATGCTGTTTTTGCTGTGTTTTATGCCAATTTTATTCAAAGCCACCTATGGTACAGTGGGATGAAAATGTATGTGAACGCTTTGGAATCTCTCGCATTTCTGCCTAAGTTTGTCATAAAATGTGGTCTGATCTTCATCAAAATCATAAGAATGAATAAACGGTGTCTGTTTAAACTAATACCACCCAAACATTTACATTTTATCATATTTTTATTGGCCGTAACATGTAAACATTCACAGGACAGGGAGGAAAAAGTAAGTGAACCCAGGAATCTCATTGAACTGCAGCAGTTTTGTAAAGAGGAATGGTCCAAGATGAATTCCTGATCGTTTGAGCGTCCAATCTGCAACTACAGGAAAGCAGTTATTGCCACAAAAGAAGGGTCAGCCAGCTATTTAATACAGGGGTTCACTTATTTATTCCATGCATGTTGTGAATGTCTTAGGTCTTTCTGCCAAATATCTTCATAAACTTGTGAATTATTTTTCTATTGATGATAGCACGTTGTCCAGGCCCTGAGGCAACAAAACAGCCCCACACCATGGCTGTTTCCCAATTGCGAGGATCCTCGGCGTCTCGACCACTTCAGAAGTAATTCACGTCATCACAGCACCGCCAAGTGGTGTTCCAATTCACTCAGACCACTCGCCTCCTCGCAGTTCGACTCCTCCGTTTGCCTCATTTACGAAGGATGCACCTGTGGATCCTCCGCTTCCTCGGAGAGCTGAAATTACCCATGATGCACTGCAACATTGTTTTTTTTTCTTCACTTTTGTCGCAAAACTTTATTAGTTTGAAGTTTTATTGCACATTTGTGCAAAAAAATCATTGGTAAAAATGTTGTAAGCAAATAAAGATGTAAAAAATAGGTTTATATAAAGTTAATGAAAGGCCTAATAAATAGGCCTATTTATTGATAAATCAGGCCTATGGTTGTTAACGTAAGTCTGCAATTGAAGGCGATTAGTGATAAACTGGACCTGCTAAATATATTTGATATTTTAATTGAATTTCTTACAAATCCTTGCAGAAATGTTATTTTATTCAGGCCAAATGTTCAAACAGTAAGACATCCAACCAAAACCAGTTTATAAACAGCTTTTATTCATAAAACAGTAGTTTTTGTAAGCATAAATTGACATTTTATTATATGATTTGACACGTGACATGACGCAGCCGCCCGCTGCGGAGGCCGTTCCGAGCTCAAATGCGGCGGTGAGAGGACACTCGCCTCCGTTTGGGAGGAGCCCACTACCGAGGACGTCAACGAAGTTGACGGAGAACAGATCCTCGCAATTGGGAAACAGACCATGATTTTCCCTGCTCTATACTTCAAAATGAGCATAGGGTTTTGATGTTGATGTGCTGTTCCATTTGTCCTCCACACATGATGATGTGTGCTCCTCCTAAACTGCTCAACTTTGGGTCCAACAGTCCACAGCATATTTATCCAGTAGTGCAGTGGAGCATCCAAGAGCTCTTTCGCAAACCAAAGTTGAACCGTTAGTATTATCATAATGATTACTAGTACCTGCCCTCTTGGTTGTACTGCGACCCCACCTGTTTGGATGATCTCCCACTGTCTCTGGTCATGCTCTCTATATCTTATGTAGAGAAGTGAATCAAAATGCAGTTTAGACTCCTTACTGGTTGGAATATCTTTCTATCCCATTCTCATAGAGCAGGGCGATTTTTGTTATTTTCCCAACAAACAAAAAAATCTGTGATTTTTTTAATAAAAAACTTTTTTTTAAATAATGGTGAACAGTAAATATATTTTAAATATATATATTTATTGTATTTAATGAAAGTGCATCAACATAAAATTGCAAAGGCAACCCTTTCTCTAAAAAAAAGTCTTGCACTTGTAATGAGCTTTACAAGCCGGTATTACCAAGTTTCTCAAAGCGCTACACTGTCACGGTCATGGACTACTGTTGTAGTCACAGCTGCCCTGGGGTAGATTGACGGAAGTGAGGCAACCAGTCAGTGCCATCGGCCGCTCCGAACACCACCAACCACTCACACACACACTACATTCGCCAGGTATCCTGGTGTTACCAAACGGTCTCCCATCCAAGTACCGACCAGGCCCTTCCCTGCTTAGCTAAGGTCTGACGGGATTGGGCAGAGCAAAGGCAGCATGGCTATTGCTGTATTTCGATTGAGCTAATAAAACAAAAAATCCTGAGGTGGGCTCTGTTCTTCTTGGAACATTTATAGCAGGACCTTCTTCAGAGAGGGGGCAGAGAGCTTAAAAAATAAAATAAAAATTCTACAAGATTTTTTGAAAATATGAATCGATTCGACCTACCCACTCGATTTTTAAATTGAATCGATTTTTTCCCCAGCCCTACATTCTCAGTAAAGACCTTACTAAATTGTGTCTGTTTTAGAGATGAATATGGGCTGCAGACCCTACTTTACTTGCTCATGTCCGTATATTGATTGCCTGGATTCAGGCAGCCATTCTACCCATACTTTTCGTTGCCCTAAAGCAGGGGTGTCCAAAGTGCGGCCCTCAGACCTATTTTTGGTGGCCCTCAAGCTTCTTGTTTTATTGCCATACATCGCCAGAGATGGTAATTTTCCTGCATTTTTAATACTTCCACACAATTAAAACCTCAAAGATTAACATTTATTGTGAGACTGAGCTGGCATATGGTTCCAAGCCTAAATACACGCAGTTGAACGTTTGAATGCATTGACGACTGATCTGTGGCCCTCCATGCCTTATACATGTCAATATACGGCCCTCGGTGAAAAAAGTTTGGACACCCCTACCCTAAAGGCATCCCTGCTTAGCCAAATCTATGAAACGGGTTGGGCGACTTTACGGAATGAAGATAATTAGTAAAAACAGGAGGAGGTTGAAAACAGACCGTGTTTGGTATTTTCTACTAGGATTCTTGGGAGCTAACAATTGTAGTTTGAGTTTAAATGTTATAGTTTGAGATTATAAGTTTAACTTTAAAAGAAAGGCTGAAGAATTGTTCCTAATGTTGAGGACGGGGATCTCACAAGCACACTCTTTTTAACATCTCCTGTATTTATGTAAAAATTCAAACACTATTTTGAGGAAGTGGCAGTGTTCTTCTGGGTACTATATGTAGCCATTTAAGAGGAGGATTTTTGATGAGAAAGCAGCATGCTCAAACCCCTCTTAAAACTACAGTATTGTACATGTATTACTTAAATACGGGTGACACTGTGGAATGGATAGACAAGAGGATGTCTTCAATCAGTACAATGTTAATTACACTTCAACACACGCATAGCCTACAGTTGTGTTTACTTGGGCACCCGCAATGTAGAAAACTAAATATTTAACATTATCAAGTCTCTTAGTGTTATTATAACCATTGACAATATTTCCATTAATTGACAAAAGTGCCCTTGTATAAGTTGTGGACGGGATGAGTAACCTTATGTTAAACAGAGTGAGAGTTTTCCAGGACAACAGGAGATGTCTTTCACTTGCTTTCATGTTAGACATGCATACTACACCCTTCATATGCGGGGCTGAGGGTAGGCGGGTGGTGTCTGTGTGGGGGAGGTGGTGATCAGATAAAAAGAGGAAAGCTGACCGTGGGTTTGAGTTCCCTTCTTCAGTCCAGCGGATCTGTGGAGGAGTTAGCTGTCTTCATCATGGCCCTTGTTCAGACAGAGCACTCCTTGGTCTCACAGCCTTGGCCTTCACACATCTACAGTGGGATGGTATGCAATACTCTCATGGCTGGTAAGTTATTTTTGTTGTTCTAGGCTTATAAATGTGCAATACCTGCACATATATATTTATTTTGTTGTTGTCGTTGTTTTCTTAAACTACATAAACTGCTGTTTACATGTCATTACACAAAGTCTATGTCAAAAAAATAAGAATATTAAACTTACTTTCTTCTGCTGAGACTCGTGGGCAGACAGAACTCCCTTGCACGAGGCGGCCTGTCAGGGCAGACTACTTCATCTCAGAGACCTCATTGCTCAGGTAAAGTTGGTTTGACATGTTTTTCATATGACTTCATATTTAAATAATTACTGGGATACAACAAAGCTTTAAGTCCACTATTCTCTTTGTTGCTTGAACCGCAGGGTTTCCACGTCAACACTTTCACAATGGACCGAGTCTCTCCTCTCCACGAGGCATGCCTGGGCGGACGTTACGCCTGTGCCAAGTTTCTCCTGGACAAAGGAGCAAATGTAAGGAACAAATCAGTATGAGTTTGCCACACTCGGGGCAAATGTATTTATTGGTGGTAAATAACTTTTCTTTTTTTTTAATCCAGGTGAATGTCATTTCAACAGATGGCGCCACACCACTCTTCAATGCCTGCAGCAGTGGAAACGCCGCTTGTGTCAGATTAGTCCTTCAGTGTTCAGCCTTCATTCACCACTCATATCAGCTGGCGTCTCCTATTCATGAAGCTGCCAAGAAAGGTAAAAAAAGAAAAGAATACACCCCACAATGTCCATTTTCTATTGTGACAAACAGGAAAATAGCAAGCTTTTTAAAATTATTTTATTTTTTATTTCAACTGGGTCTAGTGGTTCTAATGGTTACCTTCAATGAATCTCAACAAACTGTGACCAAAAGAGATATAACGTCAGTCTGTGGTCTGGCTCTGTTTTAGTATATTCGATATTTAAAAACTGCACTTCTTTACTGAATTCAGTTGTTCTCAGGCCATAAAGAATGTCTTGAGCTGCTGCTGTCCTGTGGTGTGCATATTGACTTGGAGCTTCCTGTGTTGGGGACTCCTTTGTATTCTGCCTGTCTGGCCCGGGCCTCAGGCTGTGTAAGGACTTTGCTGCTCTCAGGTGAGGTAACCCTTTTGGTCAGCTTAATTAAGAACGTGTTTTTGTTCTTTTAATAACCATGTGTGGCAGAATAGTTGGCACTTAATTACAGATAGGCCAGATCCTCATCTATTGATACTTTTAATGAAGCATCTCTAATTTGTTTTTTGTTTTAACGTGTCATGGTATTGGCTCTACCACGCTTGTTTTCTTCAGGGGCAGATGTGCAAATAGGGCGTAGACAGGACAGTCCTTTGCATGCTGCAGTGCGAGGAGGAGATCCGGACATTGTCGAGCTGCTCCTGGACTATGGGGCAGACAGGAGCTGGAGGAATGCAGATGGGAAGACTCCTCGCGACATTGCAGAGCCCAACAGCTCAGTGAGGGCAAAACTACTGACAAAAGGTATTGAAAAGGTGTCCGTTCTGGAGCACATTTTTCTCCCGTCTGTGTGGAATGCAAAGGTCATGTCTGGGGTCTGTTGTGTAGGTCCCTGCTCCCTGTCTCAGTTGTGTCGCTTATCAGTGCGCCGCAGTCTGGGGAGAAGTCGTCTGCACACAGTGGCCAGCCTGTTTCTACCTCGCAGCATCAAGGCGTTTCTGCTCTATCACTGACACCGTGAACAAATGTGTCATTTCCTACAGTGATTAACCTTCATCTTTCAAAGACGTTCTATATTCACACAGGTATCTGCCGGCTGAGAAATTCAAGAAAACAACAATTGGACTGAACAGTGTTGGCAGATCAAGCTGAAACAGAAGAAACAAAGAAACACTAAAAACCATGTTTGCCATGTTTTAAAAAAATATTTATTCTATTGTTGTTTACTGTTTTTCGTGGGCGATTGTGCATTTCAATAATATCGATGATGGGAAGTGCCATGGTGGATAACAGAGGCTGGTGTTTAAGGAAAGAAAAAAGATAAAATGATTTTTTTTTTTTTTTTTTTAATGGAGGGGGTAATAATTATATTATGTAGTAAGAAGAAGAAGAAGAAAAACAATTCTTCCCGTCTTTTACCCATTCATTTTTCTTCCTTCCTTCCTCTTCTCAGTAGGTAGTGACTGTGTGGACTGTAATTTCTAGTCGCACTCTAGCCCTGAGGAGGGTGCGGACCAAGATGGCACCATAGACTGGTGGTCTGCCTCGGTGGCTCATGATTAAGCCACAACTGCAAGACAAGGCAACTTTATTTAGCGGGGGAGGGGGAGAGGAGAGGCCTTAGAAATAAATGAATGAATAAGTACACACTACCGGTCAAAAGTTTGGAAACAGTTTTTATGTTTCTGCTTTTCTTTATTTCCAACACTATTTACTTTGTGTGATTCTCACTGACGACATTAAACCATGAATGACATGGGATTATGTAGGAAACAAAAAAGAGGGAAAAAACTCAAAATATGTTTTATATTTTAAATTCTTCAAAATGGCCACGCTTTATTCTTCTTAAAGCGTCATATAATAAGGTCGTCACCTGAAATAGTTTCACAGTCTGTGAAGTGAAAACCATTTCTGGTGGCGACATCGTGAAGCTCGTTGAGAAAATATCAAAAGCGGCGATTTTGAAGAATCTATTTCAACCTGTTTTTGTGTGTTTAAAACAGGTGTTCATTAATAAATTAATGCTTTCATTGAGAATCTACAATGTAAATGGTCTTGAAATAAAAGAAAAAATGATTCCTAAAAAAAGCATCTCCAAACTTTTGACCGGTTTTGTGTGTGTGTGTGGTGTATATATATACATATACATATACATATACATATATATATATTATATATATATATATATATATATATTATATATATATACACACATATATATATACACATATATATACACACATGTATGTGTTTTGATGATTATGGCTCAGCTTGAAAAACCCCAAATTAAAAATCTCATAAAATTAGAATATTTTGAAAATGGACTGTAAGCCATAATCATCAAAATTATAACAAATAAAGGCTCGACATATGTCACTTTGCATGTAATGAGTATCTCATATTAGTTTCACATTTTAAGTTAACAGAAATAAATTGAACTTTTCATGATATTCTAATTATATGACGAGCACCTGTGTACCGGTATGTGTGTATATATATATCAAATGTTGGACCCCAGGAAGAAAAACAACAGTTTGGCTGCACTACTGGAGATCCTTTCAATAAAACATAAAACATAAACGAAAAACACAGTGATGGTATGAATTTTGCATCACTTCTTCTTGTGGAAAAGGAGAAACTGAGGGGAGAGTTTTATCTACAGGGGACATTTATTTAAATGGCAGCATGAAAAGGTCACCACTAGAGCGAGGAAAAGGGAAAGTTTAAACAGATCTAACATGGCCCATTTTTATCTTCGTTGTGTTGTCAATGTACTTTCAGGCTGGTAAACTGTGAAAGCAGAGTTTCAAGCCAAGTTTCTTTAAAATTGTGTTTCTTGAACTTTTACTCCATAGGTTCAATCATTCAAAATCCAACTGCATATTTTCAGATTTATTTCAGTTTAAATATATCAATATTTCAATTTTACACACTTTTTTTGCTTAAACATTGATTTTTGTGTTCAATTTACTTTTACACTCAGAAATTCACCTCATTCCATTGAATAGAATGGTTACAAATCTTTAGGATTGAATTGGCCAAGATTTGTTACATTTGGGGAATAGAAATGCAGATTCTAGGCTTTAAAGTAGCATTATAAAAGGATATCATCAAACCCAGGAAAGACACTCATAATAAAATGCTCTGATTATTTCTCGTCAACGTCTTCTTTGACTGCCCAAGTTCAAAGAGAATTAAAAGTGAAGCCGTGACATTTTGTTGGCATCTCCCAGTGGGTTTTGCACACATAGCTGTGATCTTTAATCAGTTATATCGTACGGGAAAAGGTCGGAGAAGTATTTGAATGGCTGAAAACTCTACAGAGCTGCCTCGCTTTTAATCTGAGATACAAATCCTTTCTTTCAACTTAATTAAAGAAACATAGATATCAGAACTGCTACTGAAAAAATGCCAGTAGCACAAGCACAGTCTTGGCCAAGCGCTTCCGGGACTTCATCTGAAAACATATCGGTTCAGAGGGTTTTTAAATTGTCATGTGAAGTAAGCAAGTAAAATCAATGTATGGGTTTCATGTACAGTGAATATATGTTTACATACACTTTAGAAAAAGACACATTTGCAGTTTTTTCTCACACTCTGACATGAAACCAGAATTAACTTCTTTTTTTTTTTTTGGACAGTTGTGATTTTAACAATAAATATTTAAGAAGGCATTGCACAATAAAACAGGACACACAATTATAGTCAAGCACAACGTCTAGAAAATTCAACAGGTGGGAAGACACATGCTGAGGCAACACATTTTGCAAATGCATTATGATCCACATTCACCACCATGGGATATTTATTAGTATTTTATTTATCTGTTGCAAAAAAAAAAAAAAAACTATTTTTAAGTTTATTTGAATAGGGACAAGTATGTCACATAAGCTCATGTTACATACTACAACATTTTAGCCAAAGCTAATTCTCAATGTCCGTCCCTAGTTGGGCCTTTACATAAAAATTAAACAATACATGGTTAAAACATAATTAAAACACATATCATAATACAGTACAACACAAACACAGCAGAGCAGACGGTCAGTGGTCACATTTCTGACCTCTGATTAAAGAGTCTTTAAGTTCGTGTTTGAAAGGGACCCAGTTTGACTCTCCCTTCAGGTCAGTGGGTAAACAGTTCCAGGCTTTAGTGCCTTGTACGGAAAAAGCTGATTGTCCAAATGAAGTATTTCGTTTCGGGATCTGACAGTTCCCGTTCTGAGCTCCTCTAGTCCTTGAGCCCACAGCCCTGAGAGGAACTATACACTCACTCAAGACCTGTGGGGCTTGCTGGTTCAAACATTTGTGCATCAGCTTCAGCTGGGAAAATTTAATAAAGTTTTCAAAAGATAAAATGTTTAAATTCCTCAGACTGATACAATGATGTGACCTAATGGGCTTCCTATCTAGGATTTTAACCGCTCTGTTATAAATCATTTGTAGTGGCATGACTGTAGTGGCAGTGGCCTGTGACCATGAGCAGATGCAGTAACTTATATGCGAGAAGATCATGGCGTGCATGAAAGTGTGAGCAGCATGAAACGGTAGGTAGTCCCTGATCAGTCTGAATGTGTAAAGATTTGCTTTGGTCACTCGACAGATTTTTTTGATATGACTGTCAAATTTAAGTTGTGAGTCAAGTACAAGGCCCAGGTATTTGACCTCTGAAACCTGCTTGATCTTGAAACCATTTATCTGTAAATTTAGTTCTTCGGATATGGACTTGAATCTTGAGGCAAAGCAAACAGACATGTTTTTTTAAGATTCAATGACAGACCTGCGTTTTGAAACCACACCGCCACAGTTTGCAGATGTTTTGCCAGTTCCTCAGAAACTGCATGCACACTTTTCCCTGGCACATAAACCACTGCATCGTCAGCGTACATCTGGAATCCTGCTGTAGGACAAGTGTCTGGCAAATCGTTAATGTACAATGTGAAGAGCAAGGGCCCAAGAATGGACCCCTGCGGTACACCTGTGTTCATTTTTAAAAATGTAGACATTTGATTATTGACCACCACACACTGATCTCTCTGTTCAAGATATGATTTGAACCACTGCAAAGTTAATGTTGTAAAGTTGAAATTGGACAGTTTATGGATGAGGATGTCATGATTTAGCGTATCAAATGCCTTTTTGAGGTCCAAAAAGACAGCGCCAATGATTTCTCCCCTATCTATTGCAAGTTTGAGTTGCTCCACAAAGAAGCAGTTTGCCGTTTCGGTTGAGTATTGGGGACGGAAGCCAAATTGTAATGGGTGTAAAATATTCTTTGATTGTATAAAAGCCATAAGCTGACTGTACACAATTTTTTCTAACACCTTTGAGAATACAGGCAAGATACTTACAGGTCGATAATTGCATGCCTGGTCTGGTGCTCCTGACTTAAGTATTGGCATAACTCTTGCCTGTTTCCAAGGTGTGGGGAATTGTCCGCTCTGAATAGACAAATTGATCAGGTGCGTCAGAGGCTTTACAAAAGCGTTTTTATTTCGTTTCAAAAAGGCTGCGTTTATGTGAAAGAGATCCTTACTATGGCTTTGGTTAACTGAATTTATTGCTTCAAGCACTTTTGCTTCATTGGTCTGCTGTAGTGAGAATGAAGAGTGTTGATTTATTAGTTGATGTTTAGTGAATTGTAGTTTTTCTGAGTTAAATTGTTGCACCAGTTCTTCCACTGACGCAACAAAAAAATTATTAAGTTCCAGCGCTATTTGTTTACTATCCCTAATCTGCCTGCCTCCATTTCTAAGCTCATGGATGGTCATTGTTTTGCCTGACGGATTCACAATACCATTTATTTGCTTCCACATTATGAGAGGGCTTCCCTTGGCTTCTGTTATTGTCGTAATGTAATAATCTGCTTTTGCTTTTCTTAGATTTTTAGTGACTCGATTTCTTAGACTTTTAAAGATATTTATATCGCTACTTAGTTTGCTCTTAACAGATTTTTTCAGAGCCAGATCTCTTTCTTTCATTAGTTTTTTAACTCCTCATTAATCCAGGGTAGTGTTCTCTTTCTCAAATGCTTTTGCTTTTTCAGAAATTTAGAAATGATCTCTTCAACCTTTTTCATTACATCTTTACAGCAACTATGCACATTGTCATTGTCCATAATTGAGTTCCAATCAAGAGCGATTAATTCATTGTCGACAGCAGGAAAATCCCGCTTTAGAATGGTCAATATATTTAACTTTGTTCTGTTCATATTTAACAGACGTTTTTTTGATAATTTTCGGGCAACGAGAATCATGTTGTGATCAGACAAACCAGTTAGAAAGTTGTATGATTTCAAGATCCGATCGTCCTTGTTCGAAAAAATTAGGTCTATCTGTGTCCTAGAAGATTTTGAGATCCTTGTGGCACCCTTAATTATTTGGGTGAAATCAAACTTAGTCATTAAGGCTTTAAGTTTTTTCCTTTTGCCCAAATTAGACCAATCTATGTTATTTGGGAACGAAAGTAAGAATTCTCCGTTCTGACTTTCTTGTCCCTTACTTTAACTAAACAATACTGATATTCTTTTAGTAACTTAATTTTGACGATGTATTATTATGTCTGAATGGTACCTAATAGATAAACCATACATTTGCCCCTTTTTTCTCTTTTGCACATGAACCCGTAAAAGCTAGAAGCGACCCTGCTCACATGTCGTGGCCAGTATCAGACAGAGGTGATGTTTGTGCTTCTACTGCTCTGGCTGCGCTGGCGCTGCTGAGGGCGACACCACAGGAGCTGCCTGTTGAAGTGCTTGCTGAAGCTCTTGCTCATCAGGTACAGGGCAAAGGGGTTGACACAGGAGTTGGTAAAGGCTAGGATGCGAGCGGACACACTGGCGATGAAATGGCCCAGGGAAGTGTCCACCTGGTCGTAGTGGTAGGAGCGGTAAAGGTAGATGACGTGACTGGGCAGCCAGCACACCGCAAACAAACCCACAAACACGAGCACAGTCTTGGCCAAGCGCTTCCGGGACTTCATCTGAAAACATATCGGTTCAGAGGGTTTTTAAATTGTCAAGTGAAGTAAGCAAGTAAAATCAATGTATGGGTTTCACGTACAGTGGGAACCATATGTTTACATACACTTTATAAAAAGACACATTTGCATTTTTCTCAAACTCTGACATGAAACCAGAATTAACTTTCTTTTTCTTTTCTTTTTAGGTCAATTAGAATTTTAAAACTGATTTCTATTTGCTAAATGCCAGAAGAATGAGAGAGATAATTTCTACACAATTTTTCATTACTTTTTGCAAAACCAAAAGTTTACATACATTTCATTAATATTTGGTAGCATTGCCTATAAACGATATAACTTAGGTCAAATGTTATAGCTTCTCACTATAGTTGGCAGGAATTTTGGTCCATTCCTCCAAACAGAACTGGTGTAACTGAGCCACATTTGTAGGCCACCTTGCGTGCACATGCCTTTTAAGCTCTGCCCATACACTTTCAACTGGACTGAGATCAGGACTTTGTGTTGGCCACAGAGTGCCCTCTCAGCCCTTGTCGGTACTGTACTTGTTTCACTCTAATAATGACACACTCTTACCAGGTTCAGCCAGCATCTTCACCAGGTCTTTTGCATTTGTTCTTGGGTTAATATTCACATTGTTTTGTGAAAAGTAATAAAAACGGTGTCGAAAATGCTATCTCGCATTCTTCTGGCATTTGACAAATAGAAATATTTTTAAAATTCTAATTGACCTAAAAATAATGCAAATGTGTATTTTTATGAACTCTATGTAAACATGTGGTTCCCACTGTATATAACAATATTGTTCTGAAACCAACACCTGTTTCTTGATGTGCTGATGTCCTTCTCCTGGGAGGTCCTTGGAGCTCCTGATGAGGCTGCGGGCGATGAAGACATAGTAAACTGATATGATGAGCAGGGGTGCCACATAGAAGATGATGAAGGAGGCCGTGGAGTGGATTTTGGGGTGCAAGTCTCCAATCTGGGGGTACGGTCCACAGGTCACAAAGGTCTCATTGGCGTGACCGGTGGTGTATGTGTGCAGGTCTGAGAAGACTGCCTCTGGGATGGCCAGTGTAACAGACAGGAGCCAGATGGCAGCAGCGCGTACACAGATGCTGACAGTGGAGGTTTGGAGGTCCAGTGGTTTCACTATGGCTTTGTACCTGTAGCAGACACAACGATATCTATATTTTTTAACAGGGATTCAAACTCCTTACGTCTTCCTTCTCCCATTTAGACATATAAACTAAATTTTGTTTTTAGTTTGTTACAAAACATCCTCAATTTGTACAGTTGACTGCCTAGTGCCCATATTGTGGGTCTGAGTCCCGGCTCCCAACAATTTGCTGAAAGTCTCTTCCTACTCTTCACCCCCCTTCACCCAGAACAGTTCTGTCTAATGAAGCTTACAGGTAAAAAACAAAAAAACAAAAAAAACACCCTGAATAAAATGTATTAATTTGATGTGACAGGTAAACATGATTCATGAAATAGTATGTGGTAATCAGAATTCGTCCAGACCTAATGGAAACATCAGCATCAACATACATTTGATCATTCAGTCGTAATTATAACTTAGAAACTGTCTGGATCATATTGCTAGTATCCTTTTCTTTTTGTTTTTATTGTCCAAAGGGCAAATTTGTTTTCATCAAATTAGTCGAAACACTAACTTCAGGCACACAATTAACACATGTGATGGGGGAGTAAGATATCCCTATCACAGAAGAGAAACAATCACAACTGTTTGTAGAAAAGTGTGGAGCTCTTCGTCTCCTGTGTAATGCACGATACAACATGGTATTCATTTTTAAACAGAATTGTCTGCATCTTTGCAGAACCCCCACCATTCGCCCCGAATATACTCCGATCATCACCATTTACACCTCTGGACAAATGAAGACATGACTCTTAAAAATGTAGTTAATATTTATAAGATCTGCTTCTGGCTACGCTCTGTCTCAGTTAATTGGGCACATCTGGATCTTGATCACTTTCCAAATAATTTCAGCTTGTGCCTGCTTCTGTATTGGTTTGTTTTTAGCTCAATAAATGACTGACTGACAACCATGCATAATTTCTCAATTTGCATGCATCTCATTGTTAAATGCTATTCTTATATAAACTAAAACAAAGTCGTAGATGAGAACAAGTCCTTTTGCAAGTCACAAGTCATATGCTTTGTATTTGGAGCTTCTTTTATTTTTTTTTACTGCTTGTGGCTCGTCTGTGTTTTCCACACAGAATGCTCCATGTTAATGTTTGAAGACTTAAAATGTTCTCAATTAAGGCCCAATTTAAGTCAAGTTCAGACACATTGTTGTTCAAGCAAGTCGAGTCCCAAGGTTTATACTTCGTCCTGTTGATAAAGTCAAGTCTTAAGTCAGCAAATTGTCACTTAAGTCTGACTTGTGGAGTTAGTCTCGTTTCAACTGAACTCCGCAACTCTGGAAGTAACCTCGTGTTTCTTGTTGGGGTTTTTTGCACTCTTTTTTATTTTGAACTCTAACCCTATAACGCCAAACGTATCATATATGATACACAAGTTTTTGAGCCCTCTACATGAGCAATGTGACATTTTTTCCTTGAAAACCCGATGTGTACAATTATATACATGCATTACAACGATAATCCACCAGAGGGCAGTAATCTGCTCACTAGAGGCCTTTCCCACCGTTCTACAAGATTGCTATTAATCAGGAAGTGGACAGGTGTGATTTTTCAAGAAGAACTTTGCCAATTTTGGAAAAGTTAAGGTATGAAAAAATGTTTTTTTGGGTGGAACATCAATAGGAACAGTTACTGGGTTGGTGCAATGTGAAATGACTTAATATTTCATAATCTATGTTTTAGTAAAACCGTGTTAAAAATTACGTATCAAATTTGATACAGCGGGTCTATAAGGTCATGTAACTCTAAATCAGTCAACTGTAATTTTATTGTATTTCATGCATTATAAATAATATCAAGCAAAATACTGTGTTTTTATTTTCAAGTAAACTAATTAAATGTTTAAATTACATTATTTGGTACATTCAGAGCAAAAAATCAGATATGCAACTTGTTGTATCATGATGATTGATGACTATTTGGTGTTGCAATGGTATGATTGATAGATACTTCGTTTTGCTTACTGATTTTCACTAAAAACTGACCAATTCAAAGAAAAAATACACAATAATCTCATAATGCAGAGTGCATCTTTGTCTGAACAAGGACAGAAACTGTTTTCAAGCCTACCATTACTCAAAATAAAAAGGTTGTGAACTGCAAAATGAGTAAAAATAACTGAAATGTTATGTCTTCCAGACTTCCACCCTGCCAGTTCCATTGCTGCATTGTTTTTGTTGGATTTGTTTGTGTATTTCTTTGAGCATTGTGACCCGTTGTATCAAATATGATACAAATTAAAACTCCTATATGGAAATTGATATTTAAATTTTTTTTTTTTATTTGTTCAGAAGGACCAATGAAGGCTCCAGTTTCAAAGAATTGGAATTTTCTGTCAATTATTTAATGGTTTGGGCTTTACAGGGCTAAGTGTGTTGCGTCTTACCGGTCTGCAGAGAGCGCAGTAAGGGTGAACACAGACACCCCTACTGAGGTGAGCTGGATAAAGGGGATGAGTTTACAGCCCACCCGCCCGAACAGCCACTGGTCCACAAGGTACCGGCTGGCGTCAACCGGGGCGCACGTGAGGAGGAGCAGCAGATCCCCGAGCGCGAGACTGGACAAGAACAGGTTTGGCACCGTGCGCATCGACTTCACCAGAAGACATGTTTTCATCAAAGTTACGTTCCCTACAAGACCCACGGTAATAATGAACCCGTACACGACCGCGATGCCGATTCCTGGTAGCCAGATGTCGTACCCGTTTTGCGTCCCGTCAAACTCCAGGGTCACGTTCACAAACAGAAGCTGATGGTCTCCCTCGCTCAGAGCTGCAGACGCGTCCTGAGACATGACGCGCCAGAGAACAACCAAAGACGACCGCGTGCGCCTCCTTTATAGAGCTCTCGTGCACAGCGTGCGTCACATACGCATCTGGATTGACATTGAGACATCCAAGAAGGATATATGTCTATTACTTCAAGTAGGCAATTTAGGATACCTGTCAGTTTATACTTTCAACTAGGCCTGTAGACTTGTTTAACATCACCCGCCTTGACTGAGTGTATTTTCTCCTGTTCAGTTTTACCCAAATCATTTGAAAGCTAAGACCTACAAAACTAATCTAAACGGATCTTTTCCCTTGCGTTGTAGCTGTGTTGTCATTGCTGTTTTCGCTTTCTTTTTCGTCTCATGTTTGCCACTATTTTGTTGAGTTATTAATCACCTTTCTGTGATCTCTTTGTTTGTTGCTTTTCTGTGGCTTTTTTATTATGTTTTGTCACATTTTGCTGCACCTCCATCACTTCTTTTGTTACATTCTTGTTTTTTTGTTCCGCTTTTGTGGCTTTTTGTGGCTTTTTCATCCTCTTTTTCTTCTAATTTTTGTCGCTATTTTGATGTTATAGATTTGGGTAATGCCAAACTGGAGATAATGTGCTCGGTTCAAGTGGGGGTTAAGAGGTAAAGTGTTTTCACACAACTTTTCTGCATTTGAGTCTTCAGTGTAGTCCTGGACGGGATAGCCTACTGTTTTCTAGATTGACCTACTGAATTCTATAGTAATCTTGGTATATTTAAGTTGTGGAAGCTGAAAAAACATATTTGTACTTTTAGATATTTTTCATTGTCTATTCTCTGTATGCACTGTCCACTAAGCTTCTATTTATCCTGTCGACTAACTCCTTTTCATGATTTAAATTCAAGAGGGTTGACAATAATCGGATGGGCTACTTTGAACATAATATAAATGCAAATGTCTTTATTATCCTATCGCCTATATGATGCCACATGAGAGCTACAATTGCATATTATGATTTCAAAAAGTGCAAAGTTGTTTCATCTCTTTGGTGTGTTTCAATTGATTGGCTTTTAACTGAAGATTGGGAACAACTGATCTTCAAAGAGGTCTTTTCAGTTCCTCATATTTCAGTATTTTAGCCACCAACATGGGCCCACTCCAAAAGCTTTGTTCTGATTCCTCAGCTGCTTCAAGTGGAGCAGTCAGCGAGATGGGATTGTCACAATCTCTTCTCCTATAACATCAACATATTGTACCTCCTCCATTATAAATCACAAGTATGGTAATATTGAGAATAAATAGTCTTACTTTCTCTCTATTGGATCAAACTTTTTGGATTGTCTGGACGGTCTGACATGTGTGCTCATATCACCTATAGGCTTTCATCCAATTTTTCATTCTAGTTTCTGAATAAATGGGGCCAAAAAAAAGTCTTGTTTCATGTTGAAATTTAGTTCAAAGCGCCTCATTTAATCTCCACATGCTGGGAAGGGAGGAAGATACCTATAGGAAAATGTATTTAGAAACTGAAGCTGTGCTGTAATCACAATTTTATGCCAACATTAAATGTGTAATTGTAGTTTTATCTAGATCTTTAGTTCTTATGGTGAGTCATGAAAAACTGCAACATTTTAAAAGAATAATAGTAGAGCAATGAACACTGAAACCTTGAAACCTAAAATATGTGCTAATCATCTATATGTAGCCTACTCATGACTGAAGATTTGGAGATGGGTCACCAGGTGCGTTTTTCCAGACGCCCAAAGTCACTTTACAATTTTGCAAATTATTCATTCACACCATACACTGTGAAGGCAAGCTACGTACAGTGGGAGGAAAAAGTAAGAACCGTGTGGAATTTCTTACATTTCTGCCTAAATTGGTGATAAAATGTGGTCTGATCTTTATTAAAACCACAAGAATGAGGATTAAAAAGTGTTTGCTTAAACTAATACCACCCAAACATTTAAATTTGATCATATTTTTACTGGCCATAGCATGTAAACAGGAGAGGGAGGAATAAGTGAGTCCACCACCTGAATCTCACTAAACCGCAGCAGTTTTGTAAAGAGGAATCGTCCAAGATTCATTCTGATCGTTGTGAGCGTCTAATCTGCAACTACAGAAAAGCAGTTATTGCTGCAAAAGAAGGGTCAGCCAGTTATTTAATACAGGGGTTCACTTACTTATTCCATGCATGTTGTGAATGTCTCAGATTTTCCCTCCCAAACTATTCAACTTTGGTTTGCGAAAGAGCTCTTGGATGCTCCACAGCACTACTGACAAAATATTCAGTAGACTGATTAAACCAAAGTTGAATAGTTTGGGCAGAACACACAACGTTGTGTGGAGGAAAAATGGAATAGCACATCAAAATCCTATCCTCACTGTAATGTGCAGGGAAAATCATGGTGTGGGGCTGTTTTGTTGCCTCAGGGCCTGGACAACGTGATATTATTATTATTAGTTTATTTGATATGGACATAACAACTGCATTGGACAAACCAGATACATTGTTTTTTAGTGTTATAGCAAAACTGCTAATTTGCAACACCTGTCCATAGGAGGCTACACATTTCACAAAACACAATACATTACAGTACACATTACAATATTTAAAAAGTTAAACAATACACAATTACACATCATCAGTACATTTCATACAGTGGATATCATCAATAGAAAAATAAATTCACAAGTTTATCAAGATATTTTGCAGAAAAACCTGAGACATTCACAACAGCATGGAGTAAGTAAGTAAACCCCGTATTAAATAACTGGCTGATCCTTCTTTTGCAGCAATAACTGCTTTTCTGTAGTTGCAGATTAGACGCTCACAACAATCAGGATGAATCTTGGACCATTCCTCTTTACAAAACTGCTGCAGTTCAGTGAGATTCAGGCGGTGTACTTACTTATTCCTCTCTGTCCAGTGAATGTTTACATGTTATGGCCAAGAAATATGATAAAATGTACATGTTTGGGTGATTTTAGTTCAAGCAGACACTGTTTACTTAATCTTGTGACTTTAATAAAGATCAGACCACATTTTATGACCTTAGGCAGAAATGTAAAAAATTCCACACGGTTTACTCACTTTTTTCCTCCCACTGTATGTTGCAACAGCTGCCCGATCGGACCCTTCCACCAGTCTCTCACACGCTACATTCACCCAGGCTTCCTGGCTCCAGTCTTCCATCCAACCAGGCCCCACCCTGCATAGCTTCCAAGATCTGATGGGATTGGGCATAGCAAAGGCGGTATGGTTGCCCACTGCTCCTAGCTGTTTAGAGGCGTTGAATGGCTGAATAGATTTTCCTTTAAAACAATAAAGGATTGGTAGCCTTTATTGTCTTGCGGAAAATGTGTCCATGAGTCTCCTAAAAATACATTTTCAATTCCGCTATAGGCCTATAGCCCTTGTTTGGTTTGGTTTGGTCAGTCCCGCGAATGTCCTGGTTTCATTACATTTTCCGAGAATATTAATAATAGCTACTATATTGTACTGTAAGCATTGTCTATAGCCTACTGTTATTATTGCTATTGCTGATCACTAAACTTGATTTCTGTAGCAAATAAAGTCTTGAACTCTGCACAGCCTCACCACAGACCTAGATTTCAGATTCAGCACCACGGACAGCGACAGCACTGTCTGGCGCCCCTTGACGGCTGGAGACGGTCGTGCACAAATGAGTCAACACTTTTGAATATACAAATTGCCTTGATTACTTTGCTTGCAAGAACGGTCCTGTCTCAAAGAGACACAACAATGAATTGAGAGAATGGTCTTCTAGGGCAGGGACGCTTCTGAGCAAAAAGCCTCCCAAAACGGCGGTTATTAGCCCACTTTTTGAAATAGTGCTCAGTAATTATTGATACATAAATACATGAATACATTACTGAATAATTGAATAAATACACATGGTGGGATACTGAGCCAATGGTCACAGTGGCTGAAACAACTGGATCACTGGCGCGCTCTCTGTGACATGAAATAAGAGACAAATCAAACAATGAACAAGAACTTGGAGGTAACAGGTCTTCGGGCTACTTTAGCTGCGCTCGCACGTCCCAGACTCCGGTGAAGTCAGAGCCGCGCGCACAGCTTGACAGCCAATCCACTCCCGAAGCACGTGACCGGAGGAGCAATCAGAGCAGCTCGCACCTCGTCTTTGGTTACCTTGAGCCTGACAGGGATGGATAACAACCGCTGCTTCGCCAACAGATTTGCGGACTTCAAAGGCGTCCTGCTGCCGGAACAGGGCTCCGAGGCCATCGTCCCCGCAGTAATCTCCACCGTGGACAAAATAGTCAAGAAGGTTCCGCTTGATGTCAGCGACTGTGACGGCGGGCTGTATGACGGTCCGGCTGGAGTGGCGTACATGCTCTTCCACGTCAGCGAGTGCCCGCTGTTCTCGGAGCAGCGGGGCGTGTACCTGAAGACGGCCAAGCAGATCATTGACATATCGGTGAGGTATGTAGACGCGGAGTCGGACAAGAACACGAGAGCCGCGTTCCTCCTGGGAGGCGCGGGGATCCATGCCGTGGCAGCGATGATCTATAAGGCTTTGGGCTTGGCAGACTTCGTGAAGCCGTTGACTAAATTTCGCAACCTGTGGGAGGTGTGCGCCCCCGTCAATTTCCTGGAGTGCGGCTCTGATGAACTGTTCGTGGGACGTGCTGGATACTTGTGCGCAGCCTTGGTGCTCAAACAAAAATTGGGCATTGAGGTAAAACTCAACTCAGTGTTATGTGTTTTTTCTTTGCTAAATAAGCTCAGTAGGCCTATGTAAAATATAATGTTATTTATACTTTTTTTTCCAACTTTCTTGATAGTTTGTCTCACTTTGTCCTTCTAAAGAGATTAATCCAGAAACTAACCAGCAGTATTTGTTCCAGATCCTGAGCAAAGATCAAATAAAATCCATCTGCCAGGCCATAATCGAGTCAGGGAAGCAGTACGCTCGGAGGAAGAGGAAGCCCTTCCCTCTCATGTACTCCTACTATGGGACTGAGTACCTTGGTAAGACTTGATTTAAGCCGATTTGTGCTTCTGCTATTATCCAGGTAGGGTTTATGATTATGAATTATAAGTTGTTAGGATAAGCTGACCTCTGGTTATAAGAGGATCCACATATAAGTATTATTATATAATGGTGGATATTAAAAAACGGGTTTTACAGATTCAAAGATGAATCAACAGCACAAGGTTTCATTCAGGGAAAGTGGTCCAGAGCTCAGTGTGACCCTCCACACCTCTTTCTGTCAAACAAAGTCCCACCAAGAGCCTCAGGTGTCATGTTTTGATACATATTCCACTGTTACAAAAGTATGAAAGGTTAGATGCATAAGTGCACACAAGAGGAAGGACTTCAATGGACATGGAGTTAAACATATTTTTTCCAGCTGTTAGAAATACAGTGGAGTCTGAGGCTCGCAATAACATCCAGACCAAAACATAGTTAGTTATCAATATGGTATATGAAAATCAATCTAATCTGTGCTTTTATCACACTTGTAGTTGTCTGTCAGTCAAATGAATGCATGACATGCACAAGACAGACAGACAGACAGACAGACATGTGGCGATCATGTTATCCGCATGGATCCTGATTATTTCATAGTCAATAATAGTCACCGTGCTTTACCCATGAAGCAGGCTGTTGCCTCCTAAGGATAAGATTTTCTATTTTATTTTTATCTGGCCATTTTCAAGAAACAAGAAGTCCTCAAGGATCATCAGAGGTGAATGTGACTACAGGGTCAAGAGGATCTGATTGTACAGCTGAACCACTTTTATACTTACTCCACAATGTTGTGGAAGAGGGCACCAGACCTGCAGACTGCAGGTCTGGTGCCCTCTACTGCAAGCTGCAGTAGAGGGCACAGTTGAAAAATGCTGCTCTGGTGTGTGATTACCGTTTTCAGATTTCCACTAAGGATTCCTGTTTACAACTTGATATAGGCTCTGAAGAGGCAACTCAGTGGCACTAGTAGGAATCGAAATGCACACTCTTCATGTCTATAAAGCTTTTAATTGATGACGTTGTCCCCAATACAGTAAGAAATGATCAAATTCACAAATTCTCATTGCTGCTACTGTACTATACTCATCACATATGTTTTATTTGCTTGCAATCTTTGATGAATGACATCAGAGCTAGTTGTTAATGATGTGTTATACAATAACAGGCTTGTACTTTCATGGTAATATCTGGTAACTAATCATTGGAATGTAGGCAAGGCAATGCAAGTGTATTTGTAGAGCATAATGAGTACACAAAATTGTTCAGAATGAAATATAAATAATTTCCAAAATAAGAATAAAAGCAAAGCATGTAATACTTTTAGATGTCATTTACACAGATCAATAGAACCACCTGTCATCAGTAGGAAGATTTCCAAATTTTAGATATAAATGAAAGAGCCTCACTGTGTTTAGTCCTGACCACCCCCTGATTCTCAGAGGCCGAGATGGTGTTCTGGATGTCTTTTGTACAAATAACATGCTTCTATAGTCATTTGCCAGCGAGCCCATTATATTTAATGGCTAGTTGACAGTAAAAATGACATCCAGGAGTGTTAAGTGAGAGGCGTTTGCTTGATTGTGTCGCTGCAGTCTGGCACGGTGCTTGTTTGAGTGTAGGCCTCCTCTCTCTCTTCAGGGGCCGCCCACGGTCTGTCGTCTGTGCTCCAGATGCTGCTGAGTTACCAGGATGTGCTGAGTGGGACAGAGAGGGACTTGGTGTGGCAGAGTGTGGACTTCCTCATGAACCAGGAGCAGAACTGTAACTGGCCTGCCGAGCTGGGAGCCTTTATCGAGAGGGAGAACGAGCTGGTCCACTGGTGCCATGGAGCGCCCGGTACTGGCCTTATGTCACCTTCTTTTTGACCAGGAAAATCTCCTATGTTCATAAATCAGCCAGTAGTATTACTTTTAATTTTCAAGTTAAAATGTTTGTCTCTTTTCACTTTTTTTTATTTGTCCCTTGAGACTCAATGTCTCAATTGCAAGAGCAGTACAAATGAAAATACAAAGTTTCACAAATACATCATGGCTTGGCTAAATATAGTTATGGTTAAAACAACAGCAATTTCCTATAAGCAAATTTTCCAGACCTTTTAATAAACTGCATTTTTTATAATCTGTTGTTTCATCAATAGACACAAAATAGACACAAGTCTATTTTTGAATCTCTTCCTGGGCCCGATCTTCCGCCTGGCGAAACAACATCGTTAGCGCAGAGGAGAGTGACATCTCTCTGCAAACAAACAGTGTGCCAGTGCGTGCGTGACCAGGGTGCGGGAGCGTGGCATAGACAGAAGTGCTGCAATGAGCAAGGCAAGGCATGTTTATTTATACCACGCATGTCGTACACAAGGCAACTCAATGCTACTTGCTTCTTCCCTTCTCTCTCAACTTTACATTAACATTGTGCGTGGCCTCATGTAGGCTGCTTCATTCAGCATTTAGGCTCCATTATTTTCAAGATCCATACAACACACTTTATTTCACTGTGAGTTAAACATTGGCCGTGTCCTGACTTGAGAGAAAGAGAATATATCGCTGGCTGTGGTGCTGGTATTGATGAGCGCTGCCATTGCCACAAAACATGATAAAAACACCAGCTTGTGCCACCCCTGTTCCGTGGAAAATACTGGTCTGTAGGAGGAAAAAGCCCAGGGAGGGACCACTGTTGTACATAACATCGCCATGGGTGTCTGTTCGGCCCATGTGCAGCTCCCGTTCAACCCACTTACTACGTTAAAGGGACAAGATGGATGTTGTCATTTTTATACTCACTACTGCCACCTCAGGTCATACGCGTAACTGCAGTTTCTATATTAAGCTCCTGCATGACGATACTTTTGACCCGAAATAACACCTTTTTGAGTGCCACAGTGCAGGATTTTGGAGGCTGTTGTGGTGAATAGGTCTGGGCTCATTCTACACATTAGGACATTGCTGGAGAATGTAGGGGGTGGAAAATACATATATTTTTTAAATGTTTAAACTCCGTGTAGTCCCTTTAAGTCTGGAGCTCAAGATTTCACAGTGCGCCGCCCGTCAGAGGCAAAGTCTAGTCTACAGTCTGCGTTGAGAAAGGCCCCCTGTCGTAACACTGAACAAGGTGGAAAGACGTTTTTTTTTACAGTCATTTGTTTCCACAGAGTTTGATGTCCTTACAGAGCTGCTGCTCACATGCTCCAAAAATCTGCATGTCTTGAGGGAGATGTCACAACCAAAGAAGCCTTGTCACACTAGGTGTCCCATTGAAGGGTTTCAATGACACTGGTTTTCAGCAGTTAACACTCAACTGTCTGCAAAAGATTATTATTCAAAGCGCCTAATTTTACTGTTTTGTAGTTACTTTTTATTACTGCTTTTTAAAAGTAAAATGTTAAAGTAATACATTTGATTATACAACGGTGCATTGTGTTTAAAAGCATGACATGAAAAGGACTTCTTGAATTCTGATTGTGTCCCTTGCAGGCGTGGCATATCTTTTTGCCAAAGCATACCTCATCAATAAGAAGCCGCAGTACTTGGACACATGTATCCGCAGTGGGGAGCTGGTGTGGCAGAAGGGGCTGCTCAAGAAAGGCCCGGGGATTTGTCATGGAGTGGCAGGCAGTGCCTATGTGTTCCTCCTCCTCTACCGCCTCACAGGAAACTCCAAATACATCTATCGTGCTCAGAGGCAAGATATTCTGTCATTCAGCACAGACTGTAAACAGCACAATGCACTCGAGCCTGATATCAACTTCATTTTGCTGTTGATGTCTACGTACATTATTTTCTGTGTTGACAAAGCACAGTGTTCAATTCAGTTCACTTTATATCATGCTTGAGTCCTGGTGGGTTTGCATGCCCATATCATTTAATTCATAATTCATGTTACACCATCCCACCAAAGATAATTCCTAGTTTGTGAGTCCCTTTGCAGACAAAAACAATGCAAAGGATTCTGATTCTTCTTATTCTCTTTGTCTCTTTCTTTGCACAGATTTGCAGAGTTCATCTTCTCAGAAGAGTTCAAGACCGGCTCACGCTCTGTCAGCAGCGTCTACAGTCTGTTCGAAGGCCTGTCTGGCACAGTGTGTTTCCTGGTGGACCTGTTGCAGCCTGACCAGTCAGAGTTCCCGCTCTTCAGCATCTTTGTGTGAACTGCTACTGCTGCCAATCTGAAAGACAACAGTAATACTCCCCTCACTCCTAACAAGTAACACTTGACCGTATTCGAATCTCAAATAATGTTTTCACTTTTGTTTTTGAGTAGCCTAAATGAACGTTGCTTTCGTAACATAGCTATAAGCAAATTTAAACGTTAAAAGTACAATATCTATTTCGTAATTTGGTATTTTCTCATAAATGTCTTTATCATGATTGCAATATGTTAATACATATAACAAGGCTAAGGCCCAAATATCTGGTAGTGTTACTTTATGAGATGGTCCAGTAGAAAGTTCTCACATAAAGGGGAGCTTTAGAGGAAATAAACACATTTTGTGTGTTATAGTATAAACTTGTCTTGTTTGAAAAGATGTCAAGCTTGACATAATTCATTGTAACATCATTTGACTTTACAATGTAAATTTTTCACACCAAGTACCATCTCATAAATTATTTGATCTTCCAAGTTTCACCACATACAAAATCTGATCAGGACAAAACCGGGTCTAAAATAGACGTAAATTGGACTAAATTGTGTCTAAACTGAGTTTCACCTTGTCTAAACATGAAAAAACACCTCACTTAATTATATTACTAAAGCAACTCTAATTAAAGTAGCTGATTAAAGTCTGAAATTGCAGATGAGTACCACGACCCCAGTGTGAGAACCACTGCACTTAAGGTTTTGCACTACAGGTCGTGTCCCGGTGAAGTTCTCAGGTCTGAAACACCAACGCACACGCAGTGCAAATAAAATGGCAATCACCAGTTCCCAGTCTCTAAACAGAGAAACATAAAACCATAAAATGCCACATAATGCCTTTAACGTTTCACCAGCTCAGCGTCACCAACAGCCTACGTCCAATCACAGATCTTTGTGTCCTCATAGGCTAGGTATTGTACTAACAGTTGTATGACGTTTGTCTAGCTCTAGCACAGTTACTCTGATACTTGGTAACTAAACTACATTTGTGCAGACAACTGATTTTGTGGAAGAACCTATTGTTTTTTTATACCAGTTAAAATAGAGATACCAGGTGTTGTGAGTGAAAGCTATTCTATGTTTATATGTATTTGATACGGGTGGTTTTCACCTGCAATGCAATAGGTTTGTGGTGAAAACGTGTTAATGCTGTGAGTCACTTCCAGCACACTGTTCAAGATGCTACTGTTGCAAGCCAAATATGTGAAGTACATTTTACATTCATGGCACAGCTCTTGAGAAAATGAGGCCTTCAAAAAAAAAAGCATTCAGCTTTTGAAAATAGCTACATGTTGTTTATGTGAAAAGACAAACAGGAAAATGCTTTGGCACTGTGGCTGGCAATGGTTCAAAGTCTGTGAATAACAAACCAAAGCAGTTTCCCAGTGTTTTTCAAGCTTGTATTTGTGGAGACATTTCTCTGCTGTGTTGGTATGTGCAGATTTACTATTCTTCCCACAACAAATCATGATACTAATAAAGTGTCTCAGAACAATACTGAGTGAGTGGTGTTCATTCACACAGTCATAATTCAGAATGTCACGTGACAACTCAGGGCCTCTCTAGTAATTGTGTGTTAAAGGAGGCCCCATTCTGTTCTCTCATTATGAATACAGGTCCAGAAATGGAAAAGCCCATCATCACATTGTTCTTGGTTTGATGGTATGCATATTATTATTATTATTAATATTTGTGTGCGCGCGCGTGTGTGAGACACTTATTAAGAAGTGGCCTTGCTTCAGAAACTTTCATCTGCTGAGTGACTGCAGGCCTTTTGCTTGACCTTTGTCATTTGTTGATCTAAACAAGCCTTATCTGCCACTACCAGAAGCAGAGCCTCTTGTGATATCTGTCCTACAAGACTGTCTGTCTGACAGCACTCGGACGCATGCGTACTGAAGATAGTGTCCCCGTATTGCGCCCCCCGTGGTGAGCCGCTCACTGAAAACATCCCGCTGACGGGCATAAAGCGCGAATGAGCCGTGGCGGCGGTGTGGAGTGCGTGTGTGCGACACAGGGCAGTCCCATCCGCGGGGTCTGCTCGGTGGACCCCAAATGGCGGCGTGAGTGAAGGATGCGCGTCCCTATCTCCATCTTTGTGTCGGTGTCCTTGTTTACCGCCGAGACCACAGCCGCGTTGTACCTCAGCTCCACGTACCACTCCGCAGGGACAGAATCTGGCAGGGGCTCACGCTGCTCTTCACGCTCGTGCCCTCCGTGCTCGTGCAGCTCACCCTCACGTTCATCCACCGGGACCTGAGCCGAGACAGACCGCTTATCCTGCTGTTGCACATCCTGCAGCTCGGACCCATCGTCAGGTCAGTGTTTTGAGCCAATGCCCTCTCCCACAGTAGTCGCGTGAGCTGTCGTTTAACATGTTCGACTTGGTGGCCCTAATCCGCTTATGTCAAAATCCTGCTGGTACTTTCCTTTTGTCCGCACTCAATGCACGGCACATCTGCCTGCAACAGGGACAGCCTATATGTCAGCCTCATCTTGGACTTTGATCAATGTGGTCGCAGCTTGTCAATATGTTTCAATTTTTAACACTGACAAACAAACCCTCTGTGACTGAAATGGGTTAATGCTGCTATGGGACGTTGACAACAAGGCATTATCACACACAAGGGTGGCTCAGGAAGAAGTGACTGATTTATTCATGACTGCTGTCTCAAAAGCACATAAGTCACAACATAAAGCTGTCAGAAGAGTGAGTGGAAATGCCTGACTCTGTGAGCCTTGTCCAAGATGGACCATCTGTCCCATATGAGACAGGAGTCTAATCCTGTCACTGTGCATGGATCAGAAACCTATACCACAGCAACAGAGAATGTTGTTGCATTTACAAATAATGTAACTCTTCTACATGCGTAAGTGGCAGCATCAGGAAATACGTCCAATGCCACCACCATGACATGAAGCTAAAAGAAATGACATTAACACTGTTTTTTTTTTTTTTTTTACTTATAGTGGCCATATAGTATGGTGGCGACAGTACCCCTACAGGCCTGGCCTATAGCCTATTTCAGCTGGAAATAACCGGAACGCAGAAGCCTTTGTTTTCATGGACAGCTCTAAGACGCTTCGCTTCCTGTTAAAGTAACTAATAGCTTTTAGAGATGGAGTAGGAAGTGCATCTCGAAGTT
The DNA here is from genome assembly GCA_007210695.1 of Neogobius melanostomus. Classification (NCBI taxonomy): domain Eukaryota; kingdom Metazoa; phylum Chordata; class Actinopteri; order Gobiiformes; family Gobiidae; genus Neogobius; species Neogobius melanostomus. The sequence continues at coordinate 2,908,144 of VHKM01000048.1, forward strand.
CTCTCGACTATCAGCTCTTCCCTTTATGTTGTGTCTCATAGGCTACTGTTAAATGTTCATCTGCCATCATGATCCAAATCTTGAGCGTTATTAAACACCCTTCGTCACATGTATTGTAAAAATGAGTTTATGTTGTTCATTATATTTTACAGCACAGTGAGTGACAACATTATTTTTGTTTTGACTCAGTGAAGCAGATGTCCTTCCCAGCATGACCCACTCCACACCTCCTCACCATGGTATGACCCGATTTGGGCCATTCTCCCTTTGGCGTGTACACATAAATTACTTGTGGACACACTTCTGTTAGTCAAATGCTCATCTAAGAATAGCACTAGTGACTGCCGTCTCCTTATCTCACAACAGAGGATGTTCCACTCTCCCCTCACTTCCTTTTCCAAAACCAGACCCTGAACGTCCTACACACTGGCCTTCCTGCTTTAGATTTACTGAGTCTATAATAGCACTGTCCCCGAGAAATGAGCTTTTAATGCTGACGGACTACAGTATCTCTCCAACTTGACTTAAATACGGCTAAATGCCGAGCCAAAAGCCAAAAGTGTTAAGGCAAGCCATAAGTAGCAATTGTATTTCAGAAGGGAAGCATATTCTGTTTCGATCAGTCGTCTCTTTATCTAACGGTCATCCGTTGCCTGCACGCCACTGCTTGATGTAATTTTATGTACATTATGTATATCTGTTGGGTCTATCGGGTGCTGACTTTAATTGTTCTTGCTCTGAATCCTGTAGATTTTCATATTGCATCATTTCTCAGGGCTCAAAAGTGCAACCATTTTGGTTGCACATGCGGCTAAAAATGTCACCTCAATAGCTAGAAAAGCCAATGTAAAAAGCTAACTAATTATTAATTCCCGATTACAATGCTGCATCATTCAGAATCCTATCACTGTAATTCACGATGCATCTAAAAAAATATATATATATTTTTTCCTCACATCTGTAACTGCTGCTAATGATGAAAACTTTGCTGAAATCATTAAATTAAAGTCAGTGTTGTGCCTGAAGTTGTACGTATGGTCTGAAGCTTTTCTGAGGCATTTGAACGAGGAGTCTGTCTTTTTTCATGACAGTAGTGATCTGAAAATGCTCAGGATCAGGGCAGTTGCACCGGTGCGACTCAGGACAAATGTTTAGTCGCACGAGTGAAAGTTGCGACCAAAATGGTCTCACTGTTGAGCCCTGCAATTAGCAACAGATTGCAGGATTACGCTCATTAACTCGCTTTGCTGTAAACAAACAGGGTTTTTCTTTGGCTCCATATTTTCTCCCCTTATGCTTCAGCCAACTAGTGTGGAATTGACAGTCGGGGCGCCTGCTAACATACTGCTCGTCCATGTCCAATTGCATGAATCATATGGCCTGTAATTTATTGACACCGCACCCCTAGAGCAGCTCTTCCTCGACCTCTTCTCTCTCTGCTTGAGTAGTATTTTCATGTCAGACAGATGGCTGCGCTGTAGATGTCAACACTTCACCCAGTGAGTGGGACTAGTGTGACTGGCATTTTATTGGTCTCTAAGCCACTTAATAAAATGAGACTATTTATTTAGGGCTGATTTTAATTTGTGAAATCTGCCATGGGAGTAAAGGAAGGCAGGAGTCTGACATGAATCGGGCAGCACGGTGGCGCAGTGGTTAGAGCTCGTACTTCACAGCTAGAAGGTCCTAGGTTTGATTCCCACCTGGACGGGGCCTTTCTGTGTGGAGTTTGCATGTTCTCCCCGTGTCTGCGTAGGTTTCCTCCAGTTACTCTGGTTTCCCCTCACACTAAAAACATGTACAATAGGCCAGGATGAATGAGAGAGTTTGAGAGTGCACATGGGGGATGAAGGATGGAAATTAGCCCAAGGCTACAATCCGGTGTGGCTTGTTTACATGCATGAGACCCATGTATGTTCATTAACATACACTGTCCCGACCAAAATAACATTAATAATACATCAGTCAGTCAATCAAGTTGTTTTGTATAGCCCAATATCACACACTGAGCTGCACCAAAACAGTGAAACAATAACCAATGTAGATAATATACAGTAAGTAATAAGTAATCTGCATAAATAAATGATATGCATCGCCCTGTCTCGTGATGGTAAATATAAAGTGCTCTGTGTCCTCTGCGTTGAAAAGTTTAATTGGCACTGATATGAGAGAAGATTGCAACATTCGATCTTTACTATTGAGGTAATATTAGTGCTTATTTTTCTTGCCCATCTATCAATCTCAACACAGTATGTTTCAGTAATTTAAACACCAATTTGTTTTTCATCAAATTGTATCAAATTAGGACTTTTGACTAAAACTAAACTTTTTAATATTTTTAAGTTACTGTGCGTTTTCTTTTAGGATGTTTTGTCAGGATAATAGAAATAAAGTTGAAAGTTGGGACCTGGTTGCTTGCTCAAAATCACCAAGCAATGTGCACTGCACATTTATTTAAAAACCACTGAAATTAACTTTTATTTATTCCATATTGTGGGTTAGTACCTTTTTCCTTACAATTCAATTTGAGTATTTATGATAGAAGGATAACAAACCAATGCTTTGACAATTACGAACCACTTTGACACGCTTATATCTACAGCATAGCTCTTTTATTATTCCTGTACTGTAGGTGTCTGGAGGCCTTCTGTATATATGGCAGCGTGGGCCGTGTGGAGGAGCCTTATGTCAGCATCACCAGGAAGAAGCAGATGCCGCGGCAGGGGCAGTCTGAGGAAGTGGAGCGGCAGGTGGGGCAGGCAGAGGGTAAACTGTTCACGCACAGAGCAGCCTTTGCCCGCACCTCTGTCATCCAGGCCTTCCTTGGGTCTGCGCCCCAACTCACCCTCCAGCTCTACATCTGTGTGCTGCAGCGGGGCGTGTCCATTGGCAGAGGTGAGGGCAAGTGTTTGTGTAGATGTCATAATTAGCATCATGTTTAATTTTTATTGAATGGTCCTAGAGATACAGTAAGATACAGTATGTTTGTTTCAGTTTAAGTAATTTTAGTGATGAAGTGGTCAAAGCGAGCCCAGTGCAGCTGCTTGGACGATAAAACACCACCTCATCACATCAGCATGTGCATGTGTTCCAGGTCGGTTGTTTAGGAGGGAACAACACTGTACAATCAGTTAACCTGGCTAACGCCAGACTAAAATCACAAGTGATATTGCTGTGAAGCTCGAAATGATTCGAGTGCACAGCAGTCTGGCGTTAGCCAGGCTAACAATCAGTAAGAAAAATAAAAAATAAATAAAAGTCTGTGCAGCATATGTGCTCTTGAAGTAAAAGCAAATGGAGTCTTGCGCACATGTTTATCCTGTAATAATGTGTAATTATCAGTTGATATATTGAAAACAAGAGGCTGATGTTTTCATGAGTCAAAGTTTGTGTAACTGAAAAAGAGTATCCTCGTTTTTGCAGATCTGGGGTTAGTCAAGGCAACTGTGTAAAAGCATTAGGAGCGTGTGTGTATTCGGACACATTTGAGGCTGAAGTAGGTCACAGTCAGATGCCAGGCAAACGATTACAAAGCATGATATGTCTCTTTGAAACCTCTATTTCACACCAATTGGTTTTGTCTGCTCTCTCTCCAGGCACATTAATGGTCATAAGCCTCTTGTCTATAGTCTATGGAGCACTGCGCTGCAATATTCTGGCCATAAAGATCAAATACGACGACTATGAGGTGGATGTGCGACCCATGGCGTACGTGTGTATTTTCTTGTGGAGGAGCTTTGAGATTGCCACTCGAGTAGTGGTGCTGGTGCTCTTCAGCTCTGTGCTGCAGCTCTGGGTGTTGCCTGTGGTTTTGCTGAACTTCCTGGTTTTCTTCCTGTATCCCTGGATCCTGTTCTGGCTGAGCCACTCTCCATTCCCTGAGAACATTGAGAAAACGCTGTCGAGATTAGGAACCACCATTGTGCTGTGTTTGCTCACCTTCCTTTACGCTGGCATTAACATGTTCTGCTGGTCTGCAGTGCAGGTGAAACTGAGCGATCCGGACCTCATCAACAAGTCACAAAACTGGTATCGCATGGCTGTCTACTACATGCTGCGCTTTGTAGAGAACACCTCACTGCTCCTGCTGTGGTACATCTTCAAAACAGACTTTTACAATTTCATCTATGCTCCTCTGCTGGTGCTGCAGTTGCTCGTTGCCTACACCATTGGGATCCTCTTCATGCTGGTCTTTTATCAGTTCTGTCACCCCTGTCGGAGACTCTTCTCCTCCAGTATGAGCCAGGGCCTCTGGGACTGCCCCGCTCTGCTCTGCTTCAAGTGCAACACTTCTGAATCTCCCAACAGGCCACAGGCAAAGCTGTACGGGAGCCACCCAGCCTCCACATCATAGAGGCGCCCAGTGACCGAGCCAGTGACCGAGCCAGTGACACGTGCGACGACATGCCAAACGATACGACCTATGACGTTCTCAATGAAACCGCGTATGACACGGGCAATGACATGGACAGCGGAGTTAATGGCAATGCTGGCCTCAGTGAGCCCTGCAATGCATGATTATCACAGTATTATGACACAAACCGATAAATACTGATAGAACAGAATCTCCACTGTGAACGATGCACATTTGAACCGTTAATGCAGAACTCCTGCAAAATAATGGAACACCAAATTATGTTTTATAAAAATAATTAATATGACTTATTATTCAGGAATACACCTGGACAACAGAGAGCTTGCACAAATATTTAATATGGCATGTTAAGATAATGTCATTATTAAAAATGTACATGTACATTTTACCTTTTCTTGCACAACCACACTTCATGTAATTCTGTTTGCATTTATTCAGGATAAATCACCACCTGAATACACTACTTTTAAGCTTTTTAGCTTTTAAGCTTTTAAGCTTGTAGGTCTTAAAACTATTAAGTGCCGCATAAATCATTTAGTTTGCTCTCAACGACCTCATCATGTTAGAAGCCATATTATAGTTTTTCCATTTCAAGTGTTTCCTTAGCTAGTATGTTTACTGGCTGCTGCTAAAGCTTAAGTGCACAAAACCAAGTTAGCCAACCTTTAATTATTTTCTTTTTTTTATTAACAAAAGCTTTGGAACGCTACTTTATGAACTTGCTTATATGCTGCATTCCTTAAATAAAAAAATCACAATAGACCATGTCTTCAGGCTGATTGTATTAATATCTATTTAGCATGGAGGTGCGCATGTTTGGGAAAGCTGGGGTGAAGTTTTGTATTGATCCTAATGGCTGCACACAATCAGCTTTTTTAAACAGTCTATGGCTTTATCATAATGTGGTATTCAGCTTCAGTGTTTTTGTGCTAAAAAAAAGTGAATTTTCACTTGTTAATGTAAAATGCTTGTGCAATCACCCAAACGTGTTACTGTAAAGCACGGACAACTCAAGTTTTGCACGTCGAGAAGTATGTTACTTTTGTTTATTAATGTAATGTTTCTCATATAAGTGGGTCATTTGTCTGATTGTCTCTCTGTTTTTACACAACACTGCAAATGCGCCTTGTGTTCCTGCTGAACTTCAGCAAACATGGAGCAAGTGCTTTTTTTGTAAAATGTACAGACGGAGGTTTTGCTGCCTCGGGTTTGAGTGCTCATGGTGTTTGTATGTTATTAAAAAATAGAAATTGCCACAAGAAAATCTATTGCACGTCATTTATAAACAAAACATTTATATTTATATCGCAATCTGCCTTGTTGGTTACTCTAGATCAGGGGTCACAAATTAAATTTCACCAAGGTCTGAATTGAAATATAATGGTCAAGCAAGTCTGGAACATACGGGGTTAATTCCACGTTATATAGGGATTTTTAAGCCTTTATTAAATCTATTACTGTGATTAGAAAATAATGCAATTAAATGAATCCTGTTGTTTTTTTTTCTCTAAAGATAAGTATTAGCTCCTACATAGCAGAGTGCATAGGCTACTGTAGCCTCTATTATACACAATGTGCACATAATACAGTGATGTGTTTCTGCTCTTTGCTCAGTTCAACACACTGAGCCCTCTTTCTGTTCATCTGGGCTGTAGTTTACCGCTCTGCAGTCAGAGGGAGAGAGAGAGAGAGCGCGAGCGCACATGTTCGGATCCAAGGTTCAGGTCCGGACAGGCTGGCGCATGGGTCCGGATCCGGACCGAGGTCCGCCGTTTAGTGACCTCTGCTCTAGATAATATGTTCTATAACCTTAATTGAGTTTGTTTATTCATAAATGAAACTAACTGACCTGGCTGGACAATAATGTTCAGCTTCCAAATACTGTTTCTGCAAGCTTCTCCTGCCATCTAGTGGGCAAACTATTAGTATTTCATCTAGTCACTCACATTGAAATGTTGCACAGATACGATTTAATAGCACTGTGGTCCCAAAATAAATTAACACTACAGTTTCTTCAAACAGAACAGTTGTATAAAGTTAATTTGTATGAAAACATTGCTCATACTTAACTCCATTATTTTGACATACACTTCAGACAGTAAATTATCCTTACTGTGACATGTGTTGTGCCTGTGTAAATAAATTGAAACAGAAAAGGCAATGGCCACTTAAGGTTATCCCATCACACAAACCGTGGGCGTCACTTCTTAACCTGTACTTCTCTGTTCGGGAAATGGGATTGATAAAACAAAATTGGTCCACTCTAATCTGAGCAAAAAATATCAACCTCTGTTTAGTTCTTTACGTCATCTTCTGAGCTTGGTAAACATATGTCTCAATGTTTTACAAAAGAATCCTTGTGATTTCTGAGCCGTTTTAGGCGCCGCTTCAGGCAAAATTAATGTTGGAGAAAGGCAAGTCTTGTGATGTTACGCCACAGCCACAGCAAAGACGCAGACCACGCAGTACATGGTGCGGTTCTCCCACCTCACTGTGCAGCTGCCTGTAAGACAATTAAATGAGGACAAGTTACAATCTTATTGCAGTGTCAGCAACATAGACTTTAATGTAAATGAGTACACTCATTGATAGAGGCTGAAGAAACAAGTGTCCGGTGTTAAAACCACCCTGAAACACGCGAAGTCAGCGGCAGGTTAAATTATTCAATGTGCAGAACAAATCGGATTCATTTTTGCATAAGTGCATAACGTTGCCAAAGGAAGAGTTTGTCATATCACGTAAAAACTACATTGAAACGAATGCGAGTGCATGGACATCAGCTGACCTCTTTTGAAATTATAGTGAATTCATGAGACACAGATCAGAGAGGAATATCTAAGAGAAGATCTTGTAAAACATTTACACCGATTTGCTTCCTTTCGACATGGCTAATAATAATATGCCATTGCCTACATACTATTTTAAAATCATTATTATTTTACACAAGGTAAATAAATAAATAAAAAATAACGGCTGAATGTTCAATACGTTTTCAATTAAAAGAAAACTTAAACATAAAAGTGTACCTTTAATATCTTGTTCCTTAACATGTATACTGTTCTGTTTTCTTCCTTAGTCGTAAAATCGCAATATTTTTCTTCACAATAATCTTGACTCCAACATTTTAAATTGTGACATCCGTACTTATAAACTAGATATCTACACCGTTAAAGAGGGGGTATTATGCTTTTTTCAATCACATAGCACCAGTCTATAGCATACTACAATGATGACGTAACCTTCTGTTGGTCTGTATATGCAGTAAATTAAAATAACTGCCTTGAATAAAATTGCTCTCTCAAAATGGCTGTACTGAACGTCTTGAAATAGGCCTCTGTCTCTTTAAGAAGCTTTCCGACACGCCCCCTTCAGCACACTGCTGTGGAATTTAAACAACAACACTGTGCGGGGAGGGGGCTCTGCTGAGCTGAGGAGCAGTGGTTGGTGGCTTGGCTGGTGACAAAAGGTCTAGAGGCGTCTCCAGGAGGTGGGGGCGTTCCTAGGAGGACTGAGGCATAGCTACACCTAAAATGGCGCCGTCTAAGTTTTTACTGATTACTCAAAAATATGTGAATGAGCCAAGGCAACACTCCAGGCATGTGTTTAATGAGGGAATGACATAATAACATGATATAAAGCTTGAAAAAGTCGATTTTACATAATACCCCCCTTTAAAAGCATTTGCAAGTATTAGAGCTCATGCGTGTGATGTCATAAGAAAATTGAGTGGCGCTCTCTCTCTCTGCAATGCTATTCTGTTATTCCCTCCACCTTATGTTATTGTTTGATTTCTCCATTCATTTGAGGTTCCATTTCTATTGAGATTTGAATAGAAATAGAATCTGCATAACCTCAATCATGATACTCAAAGGTTCATTTACCATCTGTGGTAGAGTCCCAAAAGCAGGAGTTTGCGGTGTGTAGACCAGCACCACTCTTTTGCATGATGGTGCAGTTTACTGGAAGAGACGAGGAGGATTATTAACACCTGATGTTCACGTCAGCCAAAATAAACATAGATTAAAGCCATAATGTTACCAATATATTTGAAGGCTCGTCCTTGTTTTACAAAGTTGGTCAGACAGTGCTCCACGATGCTGGCAGTCCACTGGTTGACCTTGTTCTGGTTATAATCTGCTCCACCAATGACTCCTTCAATGCACTTTGAAACAGAGTATATGTTATTTAATATATACAGCTACTAATAATTACATTAACTTACACCAGGGGAACCCCACCTCTTTGATTGGGGCAGTGGCCTCATCAGGGTTAAACAAAACCTACGGGACATGTAACAATCATAAGTCCAAATAGATTATCAGGCAGTATATTTATAACATCAGGAGCAGCAGTATTCACACAAATGCAGGCACTTAAGATAATAATCGCACAATTTCATCAAACTTAGCGATTAATGGTAAAACTCGTAAAAGGGGGCTTAAAAACCACACCCTTGGAAAAAAAATAATCATCCGCTTGAATTGGGCTTTAGCTTCTTTGGCTAACATGGCTAACGCGTAAACACTTCCACATAATCAGGACTTGTTTTAAGGAATCAAAATGCAAAAGACTTCAAACAGATCGAGTTACCTCTTCTCCGTGGTTATATTCCTCCATAATCTGATCTGTGTTAAACCGGTGAGTTACAAGAAGCCGGTTTCGTGCAGTGTTGTGCAGATTTTGTTCCTGTCAAAACAACGACTCCACAAAAAAAAAGAAAGACGGTTCACTCTCTCTGCTGCGGCCACATGGCGCCCCCACGCGGACAAATATATATCAACAATAGTAACAAAGTATAGCTTTTTTTCTTAACTATTCATGACAAGTTTGGGAAGTCAACGTGGTCCAGTGACTTGTAGTATTTTGATCAAATATCAACAAGATCGTGATCACAGTCAGGGAGCGGTGGCCAATCTTTCTTTTCTTGTTTTGTTTCGTTTAAAACGATTAGCTGGCTATGGCGAATATGTAAAAAGAAGATAGTATAGTTTGACCTCAGGCACAAGATAACTCTATAGTTGTGCTTCTTCATCTCTGGCTTTCTTTGGAAAGTAATGCTCAAAGAAGGGGGTGATACTAAACCGCAGCTTAGCCAAAAACACAGTGCGGTGATTTCAGCAGTTTGGTTTGAACTAATTCTGCAGGGTTTCTGTAATCTTGACGTCTATGTGTGGGATGAACTCTCTCTTTCTGTCTCGCTCTTTACTCAGGCACACACCACCACGCCCCCCTCCCCCCGGCGCGTCGGGAACACCCTGCCGCCCGTGGATCTCCGCGTTCAGATGGTGCCGAGGCGCACCGCTGCACTCACGTTCAGCGCTCCTCCATCCATCCATCACCGGACTGGGAGTCGAGTCGTCGTGTCCCGCTGCTCTTCTCCGCGATTGTCTGCTGTCACAGGTAACATGCATCTCTTGTACAATCGTTTATCGGACGCTTGCAGCATATGGCACATCCACGACAGCCGCCGCTCTGTCGTATTTGTTTGCTTTTCTTGTGTGTTTGGTGAGGGTTGCACTGGCTCGTCAGGAGGATATACCCTGTGGCCATGGGACGTGATACTTACTCGCCTCTGAGCCAAAGTTAGTAGGTGCAATGCAGTAAAACGCTAATTTCCCTTCCTCCTTGTCGTGTATACTTTGCCCTAATCAACAAAGTACACACTCAATGAATAACACAAGGTAATTAAGCCTTAATTAACTTTTTGCAGTGTCTAAGTACATAATAGTAGGAGTGTAGGTGACCTTGTCTGAATTTATATTGTTAATGGCAGTGTATTACCCATCAAGACTTTGTGACTTCATCAGAAATGGGTTGAGACTCACCTATTTTTCTATTTTCTTCCCTGATGGAGCCTAATAGGCAGGTAGAAAGGTACAAAAGGAACACTGGGTGCTTTCTCTACAACCCTGTCCAGCCCTGTATTATGATAGTTAGCCCTTCTTATGGCTTTGTTTGATGCTGCCACTTTTAGCTTTCAAAGAAAAACATAACACTGGGGTATAAAATCCCATTGAAGTTTGTGGCTAAGGAAGTAAGTAAAAGATGTTGCGAGCTCGATGCAGGACCTAAAGATGCTCGAGGTCTTGATACATCATTCATTAATCAATCAGGCTGAAAAAACAACAGCAAAGAGAACTATAAATTTATATTCCAAATCATCATGCAGTGGCCCATCTCTGTATATTTATATATGTATGTAAAGGCTTCAATAAATACATTTGATCTTGGACATAAGCACTTTGGTGTTACTCATCAGGACACAGTGCTGTGACGTGAGGAGCCGGAGGTTAAATGTGTAAATTGGAGTCTCTGTGTCCTGGATGTCATTTGTGTGAGGACGGCAGTGGAGGATGTGTTGCAACAGGGATGACTCATTTATGAAGTTTGCAGGTGCCATTTCCAAACTAGCTCTATTTACTCACCTCTGCTGCACGTACGGATCCGGACGTGACCTTAGTCAGTTTAGCTTTGCAGCCTTTATAATGCGACATTATGCTCTATTAAAGTCCCCAAAAATGTAAGACTTGTGAAGCATCAGGAAGGGCACCTGGATTAACACCCACACCAAGTCAATACTCAAACTAGATTATACTAAGAGGAAGATGATTTGTGGGGATACAGAGGAAGCTAAAATGGAAGCACATTTGTACACTCTTTTCAAAGGTAGTTACGCTTCTTAATTAAGTTTAGCTGTTACGTGGAGTTAACAGTCCTGTGCTCCAGTGAACAATGTTCCCTGAAATGACTTATTCGGCTCATCGCAGCAATAGTTGCAGTGTTTGCTGGGGCTGTTTTATCATTGTGATGGGCAGCATAATGTCTCCTTAATGATTCGTGAGCTCCTTGTGCAGCGCTTACCCTGAGGCTGAGGCTCTGTAATGTGTGAATGAATGAGCGTGGGCGGATTGCAGGGATTCCCTGATATTGGAGTATGTGGGTGGACAGACAGACACCTCTTACCGAAGCAGCAGGAGCTAAGAGGGGTGCAGTCTCACAGCATTAAGATCCACAGCAGAGCCCAGTGAGCGCTGGTACAGTGTTGTTTATAACAATGGATTCTATGACAGCTGCTAGACTGAGGTGTATCCTGTTGGCAGCATCCCAGATAAATCAGCAGAGTAGTATTTATTAACCTGACCACCACAGCGGCATTGTAACAGTAACATCAGATCTAGTGCAGGGTTTCCCTCCCTTCTGCCCACGCACCCACTCCACTCATTGCTCTCCGGTGCACGCTACATGGACATTTGGTATTCAGCTCTGTAGCCCCTGAACACAGCCCCCATTCGATCACAGCCGCAGCCTGGTGTTGAGCTCTGCAGAGGTGGGAGGGAGGGAGAACCTTAAAAAACAGAAATGTAATTTAGAGCAGGCGCCAGGAGAATTGACTGAGAGAAGTATGGATCGCTCACTGATCCTTTAACACGATGAAACCCCGGGGTGGAGCAGTGTACGTCAGGGCTGCACACAATAGTGACATCATTATTTCATTATTAATCCGGGTGACTTTTGACTGGGGCTTTGAGAAGTCAGGGAAGTCAGCAATACATATCACATTGTCAATCGAATCTCTATGTTATTGTAATGCTAGCTTATTTGAACACATTTCTTTTATGCTGCCTGACAGTGTTGGAAACTATTTTGCTGTATTCAAAACAAAATCTGAATGTGCTTCAAATAAGAAAAACTCACTGGACCAGGAGAACGGATCCAATTGTGTAGGCTATTTCATGGACAGAAGTGGTTGTATCTTCAGGAAGAAAGAATGGGCACAAAGCAACTGCCACCCAAACTCTCATACCGTAATTTTCAGACTATTGAGCGCACAATAATATAGGCCGCACCAGCTAAATTAAAAAAGAATGGTGTATTTTTACATAATAGGTCGCACTTGTCTACTTGGTTTGCCACCGAGTTGTTGTGCTGATGAGTGGGGTACATCCGACTGCGTGAGCTCTCCGTCGTCTCCATGCCACAACTTTATGTTTGTATTTGGAGCTTCATAGAAAGAGCTGAGTAGAATAGTAAACATGACACAATATTCAGTATGCCCCTAAAAATCTATCAAATAGCCGCTCAGCCATAAGCCGCAAGGTTTAAAGCGTATGAAAAAAGTAGTGGCTTATAGTCTGGAAATTACAGTCATTATTTTTCACTCCCTATAAGTACCGCATATTACCAGACAAAGTGACACTAATTAGGGAGAAAGCTTCAACAGGAAGCTTCATAAATGTGAAGGTGTTACTTAACATATTATTTTTTTCACCGTTAGTGCTCATTAGTTGTTCCTGGTACATGCAAAGGTCATGGTTGTCTTGGCTATTATAAGTGGAGACACTCATGTAGTTAAAAAACATTGATAGCTCCAGGTGAATATAGACCAGTGGTTCTCAACTGGTAGATCAGTTTACAATCACTAAAAGTGGGTCACGGGGCATTTTCAGTGAGTCATGGATTACTGTTTTTTGTTTTTTTTTGCAGACTAACCCTAACCTATTTGGAATGAACATCCCTCAACACAGCTGCTAAATGTTTTAAATATAATTTTGAATTTGCACTTGGGTTGCAGCTTGTTGTGATTGGTTCAATGTGGATCCTAAAGCTAACCCAGTCCAGAATCATTGACAAGGTTTGTAGCAAGATGACCATACGTTTCCAGATTTAGATCCACTCTTAGCTCCTTGTTTTCCCGGTGACTTCAGGGGACGTTACTTCTCTCTTCAGATGTTCGTGTTGCTCATCACCGGAGTTTTGTTTACTCCACACTGTCTGATTAAACCAGCAGTCGCTCTCGTAACTGTCATTCCCTCCTCGGCTGCTGTCTCATTCTGGACCTGATTGCAAAAACTCGAGTTTTATTCACTGCATTGGTTGTTTGGATGTACGACCCAGTTTTATGGAGACAATAATGAACTGCTGTTTTGTGCGGGGTGGAACACAGTTTGCAATTTCACTGCCTAAAAATGCCTGCTATAGTGTTGTCCTTTTATCAACTATAGAAACAATGAGATTTTCCATTTAACTGAAATCTACATTTTTTATTTTATTTTTTGCAGACACAGCCATATAAGAAAATGTATGGTAACTCAAAAAGATACAAAGGCTCAGCTGTAGTCATGGCTTTCCTTATTTCATTTAATTATACCCTTGTTTTGACCCTGATTTAGTATTTTTTTCCTTTTGTTATGACACAATTTGAAGAAAAAACAACTGGGCTAGATGCCAGGACCAGGGAGGCCCATAAAGCTGCCCGTTTTCTATTAAAAATAAAAGAAGACTTAGGTGGGGGCATGTGAAACCTTCTTGCCCGGGCCCAAGCAAGTCTGTCCACAGCCTTGCACTAATATAAATTCCACAAATACATTTTATCATGTGCTTTCGTGCTGTTTTTTTCCCCTTTTTTCCTCATCGTAGCTCTCAAATCCGTTGAGTACATCTTACACAAATCATTTATCCTCGCTTTGTTCTGCCCAGCTCTGCAGAAACCTCCATCAATAGTAATTACATAATCACTAGGGAAGAAGGATAAAAAAGACGATCATCATTTCTTCCCCCCGTTGTTATGCGATTTGGCTGGAGCTTGTGTTCAAAAGAGAAACATGTAACAGCGAAGTAGTCCATGTTGAATTACGGCTCAAATTTGACGAGCAACATCAATTAGACATAAGCTCTTAATGAAGCCCTCATAAAGCTGCTGAGGCTTACCAAGGGGCTTAAGATAATTCAAGAGCCAATAAAAAATAAAAAGAGTCTGTGACCTTTTGGACTTGAGTTCAGCGTACTAGACGAGAATGCTGCACAATGTCCTTTCTGCTCTGTGTTATGCGCTCTTGGTTCTACGATTCTACACCAAAGCCATTCGTGTGTGGTCGATGGGAAGGCTGCTGTCAAGATTTGTGTCTGTCATGACCTTACAGTTTACTTTGTGAAAAGAAAGACTAAAGATGAATTCTGTGAATCATCAGCAACAGACAAATAAATGAAAGGCAGAATATTATTGTGAAAAATTCATGTGTGCGTGAACATTCAACCTGCAATTTCTTATTATTACACTGATGCTTTAACGCGACATAAACAAACTATGAAGCAAATTAACTTGAGAGTTGGTGGTTCAATTCCCAGCCTATCCCAGTGTTTTCCATGGATTTCAGTCGCATGGCTCTTCTGTGGACGCTATTTGTAGGACCTTTGATCAGTCAAAAGAACAAATATTAAGTTTCATATTGCTGATCGCTATGGCAACGGTCTATGTTTTACATCACGGGGCGCAGTAGTTAGCGCTCTTGCCTCACAGCAATAATGTGTCAGATTCAACTCCCGGATGGAGCTTCTCTGCATATGGAGTTTTGGATGTTTTTTCCTCCAAGTGCTCCAGTTCCACTAAAAACATGCACAACAGGGTCCTCTATGGAGCAAGAACTCCCCTGAAAAGAGATTCTGAAATATCTCCTGGTTAAATAAAAGTCAAGTCAATGATTTGAGACCAATACTGTTGTGTTGTCTTTGGGCAGTCAATTGTAACTGTAACTGTGGCTCACTTCTTCAGCTCCTTCCTGTTCCCGCTTGTGCTAATGGCCTCACGGAGGAGTTCCTTCTATGTGCCATTAACCGGCAAAGACTGAAATACAGTGCAGTAAGATATTGCAGACGAGCTGCATAGCAGTTCAACACAAATGAGCAGAATGAAATATTCAGCTGCAGCAGAGAAAGGAGCACTCACCCCCACATCTCACATCTCCATACCATTCCACCAAAGGCCAGTGCTGAAACTGGGTTAATATGATCCATGTGATAAAAAAAAAAACTCAACCTCTAGAACAAGAGTAGAAAGCCCTGTATATTTATCTTCATCTTCAATATTTATCAAAAGTTTAATCAACCAGAGCTCATGCTTGCTTGTTTGTTGTTGTGTGCGATACTCCACTTTCTTATTAGAAGCGTTCTGCCTAAATTAATTGCATTAGCTGATGCAAGCATGATGAATAAAAGAGCTGGGCTTTGAACACTGGAATGCTTTGGGCTATTTAGGGAAAGTAGTTAATATGTTGATTGGATTGTGCTGTTATTTCTTATACACGGTGGCAGGGTGTTATTTCAGGACACAAAAACCCTTTCTCTGTTGTTTACTCCATTCTAAGATAAAATAGGACATTTGGAACATTTTGATATGAATAGTTTGGTACCATAACACGGCTGATATCAAAGCATAACATTTTGGCTGTAAATCCATCACCTCTTTTTTCTTTTGCTTCCAGAGAGAATTCACTGAGATTGCGCTCGTGAAGAAGTGTGTTTTCTTCATTTTGCATGTACAATAGATATCTAGAGCTAGAGATAATTATGATTCTATTGGGTGGTGAGGGGGATATGGGTTGCATTTAAAAAAGGTTTGACCCTTTTCTCTCTGATTAAAAAAAAAACTTTTTCTTCCATAGATATTTGCAACATTCATCTGCGAGTTAATATCAGCCATTTTGGGAACATTTTGGCCAATAGCCGATATTCCACTGGGTGCCTATTTTGGCCGATAATATCAGCTGGGCGATGCATCAGTCGGGCCAAATAACTATGTTAATTATTGCATGGTAAATTAACTTACACATGTCACAGTGGCTGGGTGGTTAGCACTCACAACAAGAAGGTCCCGGGTTCAATTCCTGGACTGCGTGGGCCTTTTTGTTTGGAGTTTGCATATTTATCTGGATGGGTCTCCTGGTGCTCCGAGGGGCACTGTAGCCTGAGACAAATTCCCATTTGGGGTTAATAAAGCTTATCTTAAATCGTAAAACATGCACAGTAGGTTAATTTTCCAGCCTGCTGATTCTGCCCATTAGCCTGACTCGACATCTGGGGATACAGTGCCTTGCGAAAGTACTAATACACCTTGAACTTTTGTCACACATTTTGTCATGTTTACAACCCCAAACATAAACATTTTATTTTGAATTTTTTACTGAAAGTTCACACACAAGTAACAGACAACTGTGATGTGAAACCAAAATGATGCATGATTCTGTTATTTTTCAAAAAATAGAAAAGTGAAAAGTGGGGCGTGCAAAAGTATTCATACAGCATTTTTCTGAGTGCATTAAATCTTTATGCTTAGGGTTGTAAACATGACAAAATGTGCAAAAGTTCAAGGTGTAGTACTTTCGCAAGGCACTGTAGGTCTAGCTGTGGTAACTAATTACAAAGTATTTATACTTTGTAACCAGGGCACACACGTGACATTTTATTTCATGTAATGCCATTAATCAGCATGAAGAATGCATATAATTTACGAGAGAACAGTCAGTTTTTTGTTTTTTAATAAACAAGGCTGTAAAATGCATTATCCCTTGTTATCCCTATACTTGCTACTTTTATCCTACTATGTTATTACTCTGCTGCAGACCAAGAAAAATAAGAAATCATTTAAACTGCTAGGACTTACACTTGCCTGTAGTACAATTTGCAGCATCTTAATCATTCCCAAGTGAAGACGAACAATTTGGCACTTAGTGGGAAACAGCTTTTGTCAGCGGCCCAAAATGGTGCGAGACATCTGACGGGGGTAGCTGTCAGGCACAAGGTCATGTTTTGTGATTTTCTGCTTCATTGAGTCCTGCAGGCACTCGCTCCGTAGGCAGGCCGTAGGCCGTTACCAATGATGGCTCCACGAGGACAGTGGCAGGTGGCAGGGCTGTTGTTTCAGTTTGTCATGCATGAAGAGAAAACACTTTTAAACAATGATGGAAGTCAAATACACCATGTCAAGAAACAGCTTCCTGTATTGACTCCTTTAGTACAGTTGGGGAGAAATGATACGGGTATCGAGCGCAAAAAAAACTAAACCTATTTGTCCTTGCTGTACAAGAAACCAAACGACGTGTACATTTACTTCTTGTCAGCATGAAAAAGTTGTGTACAAATGAACAATGCCATTAAACACTGTATTTGTTGTGGGTTTGACAGTTTCAACCCAAACCTTTGATGCGTCAGGTTTTCCCAAGGGCATAATAAATGCTAAGTTGAATTGAATTGGAAGAAACACCTCAGTGCTTTGCAGCTTCATTTAATTAGCGATTGGCACCTGCATCTGTCACAAGGAGAGCAGGATCAGGATCATTTAATTGACTTTTTTTGCAATATATAATCATGCATTTGTACTGTGCAATTTGTATCATACTCGTGATTGTTTAGCCTCTCAATTGTACACACATGTCCTATTGTTGTAGAGCAGTATTTCTCAAACAGGCGTACTTGAGCACAGGGGTTACTTGGAATTATGTCAGATTATGAAGGTGAAGGATGTTTTCAGTGGTTTTCAAGGTTTGAATTTGAGAGTATTTGTAGCTTGATTTTGAACACACTACTAATCACTAATACATCTGATTTCAGTTGGAACTTGGTAAAAACCTTTGCTCATTCCTCGAGTTAGTGGGTACTCTGAGTGTAAATGAGCCATTCAACGGGTACGCGAGACAAAAAAGGTTGGGAACCCCTGTTGTACAGACTAGCTGACTAGATTGGGTTGATTGAGTTTTGCTTCTATTTTCGGAAGCTTCCTCTCGCTCTTGTTGTAAAGACGGTGGACACACAAGTGAGAGGCCTATTCTGGTCACTCCTGAAGGGACGGGGACTGGACTGCCATGACCATAGACTAGGGCTGGGCGATATGGACCAAAAGTCATATCCCGATATATTTAGGCTGAATATCGATATACGATATATATCCTGATATTTTTTCCACAAAGTGAGAGCTGTGAAATTAAATGTTAAGTCAAAGTCAAAGCCAAATACAAGTAGTTTTAATATTTAATATTTTGATTTCGATTTTATTTACCCCATTTACTGTTAATAACTTTATATTGCATATAAGTAAACTATTGCAGAGACAATGAAATAGGACTTATTAAAGTATTACTTACTTTTAGACCTTAATAATCATATGAAATATAATTCAAAATAGTCCACATAGCTTATACTGATAATTTATTTATTTTTTTGCATATAGCCCAAATAATTTCTTGATATTTGCGATTGATTGAAATTGTGTTTTAATAAGTGGTTGTGAGATAAGTTCCTATCTTTATCCCAAACATAAGCCTCCTAAACTAAGCCACAAAGGACTCTTTACAAGCTGCACGGTGAGTCTGTGCAGCTTGTCGTTTGTGGAGAAAGAGACGTGTGAATCCGGAGTTGAGGGAGTTTATGATCAGTGCATCAGAGGGGTAGCTGCGAGGGAATGGACGGATTAGCGCTGCCGCTAACGCGCTGCCGCTAACGCGCTGCCGCTAACGCGCTGCCGCTAACGCGCTGCCGCTAACCGCTAACGCGCTGCCGCTAACGCGCTGCCGCTAACGCGCTGCCGCTAACGCGCTGCCGCTAACGCGCTGCCGCTAACGCGCTGCCGCTAACGCGCTGCCGCTAACGCGCTGCTAACGGGGAAAAAGCAATAGTCCTTCGCGGTGGCAGCATTACAAACGCTGATATTTTCACAGTACATCCACAATCTACCGCAAACCTTAAGTAGACTGAGAAGTAAACAAAAGCACATGGCGCAGCGCACACCACATCTCGCTGCTACATTCACTATCGGCTGTGGCCATCAGCTGCATGGGCCAAAATCACGTGCCTCCCTACATATAGCGTGGTTTTGTTGCTATCTGATCATTTGTATCCGAACCATCTCCAAATGATTGAGCCACTGTTTTTCTTTACCAACCACGGGGCTCTCCTCCGCACGCTTCAGACGTTGCTTTCTCCATATTTGTTGAAGAGTGTCTGAGGAGGGGCGGGGCCACGGCGCTGGGAGCAGTGCAGAGAGCTCCGATCAGCTTGCCCGAAGCAAGTATTACAGCGCAAATTTGGACTATATCGATATTTGCGATATGGTCTAATTCCATATCTCTTTTAAAAATATATCGATATATCTTAAATATCTATATATCGCCCAGCCCTACCATAGACGCTGATTTCTGTTTTTCCTTGTGGATGACCAGTCAAAAAAAACAAAGGGTCAGAACTGATCTCATGAACTCATGCTTATAAACTGGGCGCCCTCCTCGTAGAGCTAAACGAGTGGCGTTCATGCTTGCAGAAAAGGGAGTGACGGCTTGTGATTTACAGGTTATATCTATTGAATCATTAGGACAAATTCACCTGGGTGCCCAAAGATTTGACTGGGTGCTCGAGCCCAGCAGTGCCCACAGGATTGGCACCTATCGCCATGATGTCACCTATTTCTTGTTTCACTGATTAAAGTGATTGTCTGTAAGATTGCAAAGTGAGGAGAGAGTAAACAATCAAGTTCCTCCTCTCCTAATTGGACCAGAAAGCCACTCCTAGTTTGCACAATGAGGAGAGCAAGAACAAACGTTCAAAATTAAACGATCAAGCTCCTCCCCCTTCTCTCCTGATGGCCCAGGGATTCCATTCGTTGCTGACATAAAGAAAATATGATTATTTAATATTACTTACGTTAGATCAAATTTCAGACCCAGGCAGTCTATTATACACAATCTATTAAATTTGTAAAACATTTAAACTTACACACTATCACTTTAAAAGGATCTTTGTTCTGGGCTGGGTCGAAACTGAGAGTCGTTAAGTCAGATTATGTCTCAGGCGGCCACCTGGTTAAGGGATTTTATAAAGTTTTTTAAAGGCACACTGCATAACATTTTAGATGATACTGTTGCTGTCAGTGCATGCTTCCAATGAACAGCTTGACACAGGAAATGCTATTACTGCAGTGGGTAATCAAAGAATGGATTTGGATGAGAAGCTATTACCTTTAATTTAATTCTCAATTCTCTCTGCTGCCTTTAGTAGTCAACATCTCCATGGAGACGAGCTGGAGACGTACCCAGTAAAGTTACAGTCTTAGGAGAGGTGAGCCGCTCACAACAAAGGCTCATGTTTGTTTGTGCATTTATGATGAAAATGTCTGTCATAAATTCTTGTATTTCAGTTTTGTTCATTGGGTGAAATTTTACAAAATCGGTGCGCCCTCTGCCTGTATTCCTTGAGCTTTCTACCATGATTTTATGCGCTTTCCAAGTTTTGTTTCTGAGCCTCTTTTCAATCCTCCTTTGAGCGAGTGAAATGACTACTTGTGATATTCTTCCCCATCATAAGGTGTCGGCACCCATGCGGGGAATGAAAGTCTAAATCGAGGGTGGCTCCTATTATCAGCTGCTCGATGGTGCTTCATTAACTTTGAGCTGTGGAAGTCATTAAGGTTTTAAATTGGATGGTGACAGACAGACAGACAGACAGACAGACAGGCTCGACATTGACAACACGAAGGAGATGTGAGGCGACTGGTCTGGGTTTGATTGGCAGCGACATGGGTAGCGAGGACACAGGGTCGTTAGTGCACTGCGCCAAAGCCATTTTACCCTTGGGCTGAGCGTGTGAGAGACAGCGAGGCGAGACAAAGTCTGAAGGGTCAACAATACTTTACATTTGGAATAACACGTCATGTATCATAGCATCCTCACTGAGCCTCAAACCAACCCAGTTCACCCTTCCGAAAAATTAAACGTTAACTCTGGGTACTTTCCCGGGCAGAGGTGGGTAGAATAGCCAAAATATTAAGATACTTATTTAAGTACTGTAGAAACAAAAAAGTTCACTTCCAGGTGAAAATATTACTTAAATACTAATAAAACAATGTTGCAGAAATGAATGAATGAATGTAATCCAAAAGACAAAACATAAACTACAATTAGGAGATTTGCGAATACCTCCAATACCTACTCTATAAAAATAAGATAAAATAAAACAAGAACCAGCAACTATATTTTAATAGTTAATGATATAAAGCTTTTGTCACTTTCACTTATAGAGTAACCACATACAGTATTTTTGGTACTACTAGTACTCACAATCAGAAATATTACTAAAGCAGAATAAAATGTACTGTTTCATAAAGCACTGAAGTGTTGCTCAGTGGCTTTTATTCCTTTACGCTGCAAAGTTCTACTGGCCAGTCTATTCATCTTATTCCGGAAGTTCGCGTAGGCGCCACCAGGAATTGGTTTATTTGGTTTATTTGGTCGGGACAGTGCATGTTAATGAACACACATGGGTCTCATGCATGTAAACAAGCCACATCGGATTGTAGCCTTGGGCTAATTTCCATCCGTCGTCCCCCATGCGCACTTTCAAACACACTCTCATTCATCCTGGCCTATTGTACATGTTTTTAGTGGTAGGGGAAACCGGAGTACCTGGAGGAAACCTACACAGACACGGGGAGAACATGCAAACTCCACACAGAAAGGCCCCGTCCAGGTGGGAATCGAACCCGGGACCTTCTAGCTGTGAAGCACGAGCGCTAACTGCTGTACTACCGTGCCGCCCCTTTTCTCTTATCAGTTTACATGGGACTGGAGAAGTCCAGATAAAATCATGTGTTACTACAGGAAAACAAAGCTGATTTTAGGAAGCACAGAGAAACGGTGCAGTGTTGACATATTGAACTTTGGACATTTTACACAAATCAATCGACTAAACATCAGAATTTAGCAGCAAACATTTTCTCTCGTTCTCTGCTTAAATAAACGGGCTTAACGCTCTATGGAAAGTGTCAACACAACAGAAGTGCCAAGACAAGGCAAAAAGAGGCAAAAGTGGACGGGGCGGAATAAAGTGAATAGCCGACACACTTGGGAGCAATCCAATTACTAACATTGATTACTGCATTATTCTGGGCCCTTATATTTACTTATTCATTGCTGTTTTATTGTTATTTTAATGAAAGATAATAACTGTAAGAAGTGATTTTAAAAATAAGAATAAATAAATAAATAAATAAAAAATAAAAATAAAAACAGGAGGTGGGCAGGCCATTCATACACACACACAACATTCTTCATATTTGTTTAAATTTGTCTCAGTGCTCCAGAAACAGATCCCCTATTAGATGAAAATCATCTACCTTTCTTTTTTAAGAAGTGATTTTTAAATCTTTTGTCTTTTGAATTTTGAGTCCTGGCTAGAACCAGGAAATGCAACTGTCTCAGCGCTTAGATCCCTGCAGTTAAGATTTAATGTTTAAAATAAAGATCCATTTGTGGACTGTGAACATTTCACTAACTAAAAACTGCTCTTTAGAAAATGTCTGTAGAGTCGAGACAACGACAGAGTTGACAGGATTTGTACATAATACTTTTGGAGACAGATTTGTTGTTTTCAGAGATCATTGTGTTACCAAAACAATATAATTGCAGCCTTTGCCATTTTCCCAACTGCAGTCATTAAAATAGCCATTTCCATGTGTTTGCAATAAGCTGTTCAGCCCTATGCCCCCTCTCTTAAGATAGACTGCTACATTTAGGCCTGTACGGTAAAAAAAAAGACCTTTACTCTTCCATTATAGGCCAGGGTTAACAATTGATTGCTCTGAATCCATGGTCGGGTTAAAATCTGAATTGCCTTTCATCCACATCGTTTATCTTTGTGAGCCTTTGTCAGTTTCAGCTTTAGTTCACTCTGCTACATATAAAACATGTGGACTCTAAAGGCATAACACCCTCTGTGCATCACATGGGCTCAGCCTTGTCAACTCAAAGGACCACTATAATTTAACGACTGGTGTTGCACTTTTCTCTTCGGTATTTGTGAGCGTTGTTAGTATTTCATGATAGAATTAGCCCTATAAGTCACAGAGTGGCTCAACAGTCCCGCCGAAACATTTATTTCTTCCACAGGCTTTTCAGAGAAGAGAATAAGCGCTCGAAGGCAGGCTAACCACGTTCGTGAAGACAACAGACATTAAAAAAACAGTCATCCGTAACTTTATAAACCAAAATGTTTGGCTATAAAAGCCTTGTCACGTATTTGGTATTTCCTTTCTTTTGAAATATGTGCCCTACGATCAGTAGATACACAAAGCTGATGGGCATCGGTTGTGCCTAATTCATATTTGAATTGGAAATATTGAAATATTGAATGGGACATTTTCTTCCGGAGTCTGACCAGGATTTGGGGAGTGTGGGATTTGTTGAGAAACATGTGCATTGGTGGGTTTTTAGACCACTATTTCCCAACCAGGGGTACTGGTCCCCAGGGGTATATGCAGCAAAGAAGCAAATAAAACCACCGTTTGCTAAAGTAAAACAAACTATTTTACTAATAGTTAGTAAGTTGATCACTTTCTAAAATAATCAGCAGGGCCCTCAAGGTAGAAGGAAGTGTAAATGAAAGGTCCCGAGGGGTACATGAGGTAAAACATTTAAAAAGAATCCTTGCAAGTCACCCTTCTGGAAGACAATAAATTGCTTTCATGTTTGCCAAATTTTCTGGCAATAAACAAAAATGATAAAAAATATGTTTTCTATCTATTAAAAAAAGAGTACAACAACATGCAGCAGAGTGAGGCAAATGTGCATCATTTGTCGATAATTATATATTAATTATATATATAATTATATAATATAATATACAGTTTACTTTGACTTAGCATCATGTATTTACAAGTGAAGAATGTAGATGTTGGGTTTTATGTCGGCCGTCCCGCTGCTGTAAGCTCTTTTATGAATAATGGATGTCTTTACACACACAACATGCTCTTTTCTGTGTCTAATGCTGCTACTGTGAGTTTGACCTGCAATTTAGTGTCCGCCCGAGACCGCCTGTTCATCATCTGCACACTCTGCCTCTGTGCCATATTCATAATTCAAGGGGTCCGTGTGCTGGTGTCTGGTAGGTCTCCACATGTGACCAGGAGGATCAGGCAGAGAAAAATGTAACATTGCAGCAGGTTTAGGGCATTAAGGACATCTTTCTTGGAACAATAATAATGGGTTCAGAAAAGTGCTAAGAAACAGGGTTGTAGAATTATCTCAGTAATGACCATTGAAATCAAGAGAATTACACAAGATAGCTTTAATTAAAACTTAGATAAAGAAGAATAGGGGGCCTGCTTCAAGGCTGTATATGTTATGTACTTGCACAAAGGGCATTTGTCACCATCATTTTCATTTCAACCCCTCAATCGTTTGCTTTTGCTCTCGTAAAGTGGTCCTAAAGACTGTCTCTCTCCTCTTGTACTTTGCATACAGGAGGCAATTACTGTAGCGCTCTGGACTCTTAGTGCTTCAAAAACACCTGAGCTTTATGTGTCAAAAGTGCTTCTGCCTGAAGGGAATATTCTTTGAGAAGAAATAAAAGATAGCATAGTGTTTCAGACGTTTTATGGATTTTTCATCAGCACGAAGATGTGTCTTTGTGGCCTGTGATCTTTAAAGCCACACTGCGGAACATCCCAAGGCTTATGTTGCAATGCCACATGAGCAACTGTTGTAAAATACTAACAAATACACACTTCTATTTTATTTTCTGACTAACTTTCATAATTTATTTCTGTGTTTGACAGTTAGAGATCGTCTTTCTTTCTCACTCCAATAACATTATGCGTTTGCGCTCAAAAGGAAACATGAAATACCTCTGGAGTTACTAATCAACATCATCATGAGATCATTCCAACGTTCATGTTATTCCCAATGCAGTTTAGCTTTTTACTATTTTATTTTTAGAGCAGCTTTAGACCTTTGCCCTATTGAAAATAAAAACATTACATCTACAGTGTGAACATCAATAACATCAATACTGCTGAACCTTGCTGTTAAAACATGCCTCACTTGCAGTAACGTCCTCAGGGGTGTGATTAACTGCAAGACGTAATATCACAATCTGAAAACGTTGTCCTCCGCAAACAACAAAATATCCTGTTCCCATGTGTCTCGTGTGAAAAACCTGACAGTTTCCGCCTCTGCGCATGTCCCTCTTTAGTGGTTCACATTTCAGTCTTCTCTCTCACACGTGCTGGAAGCACGCACTGTGACCTGCAACTTGATGTCTAAAACAAGTTGTGGATTCCATCTCAATATTTTTTCCCAAATCGTGACCATCCCTGCCTTGTTAAAATACGCCTGAAGCCGCGACAGCTGCAGCTGCTTGTGTGGCCAATATAAACGTCAGCGTCGCTCAGACCACAACCTAACTCACAAAGATAAATTACATTTGTACAGATCACA
Source organism: Neogobius melanostomus (assembly GCA_007210695.1). Classification (NCBI taxonomy): domain Eukaryota; kingdom Metazoa; phylum Chordata; class Actinopteri; order Gobiiformes; family Gobiidae; genus Neogobius; species Neogobius melanostomus. The sequence continues at coordinate 2,933,551 of VHKM01000048.1, forward strand.
GATCAGGTCTTGTAGCACTGACATATTGCTGCAGTAAAATGTCAGAGCATCATTATTTCAATTAGCATTTGGGTTAATCAAGTTACGGATGTTTTTTGCACAAAAACGAGGACAGAGGCCAAGACTGTTTGAACATTTGACGTTTAAATAAAAACCTGCTTTGACAGAGCCCCTCAGCACATACACAGAGGAAAAGGCGAATCCAGTTTGCTCATCTGTTGCTAGTTTGTAAAACCTCATTTTAATTATTTTAGCAAGCGTTTGGGCTGAATCTCCCTCAGTTTTGAGCATCCTCCGGTCTTTGCTATAGCTTATGAACTAAAGAAATCTGAGACCTACACATTTCTTCTTCTAAGACACTGACGAGTCAACAAGAGCCCCCCACACCTGCAGCACAGTGGAGGCGCCACAAGAGGCGCTACAGGAAACAAAATAGGGACAAACAAGGAGGTACCTCGCAGCTAAGCCACACATGCCTTCTATCCCTACTGTTGTTCTGGCTAATGTTCGTTCACTGGAGAATAAAACGGAGGGAGCTGCGCAGGAGGAAGAGGAAGGAGGAGGTGGAGGAGCTGACCAGTGCAGGACACCACGCTCTGAAACAGGGACAAACCCAGGAGGCGGACCACTGTTTCAGAGGAGCACTGAAGGCAGTACGCCGGTATCCCCGACCTCCAAAAACATGCTGCTCAGGTTGGCCCACAATGCCGGGCGGCTCAGGACTAACCCACCACCTGAATTTTGTTTCACAACTATACAATGTCAAATAAAGCACTTAACTTCAAAAGTGGATGTACTTCTCCTGATGGAACGAGACATTTACATTAACCTGTAGGGCAGCACAGTATGACATTTCATAATGTTAATGTCAAAATAACACTTTCACTTAATAAAAGTAAAATGCTAAATTTGAGGGGGGGATTATTGCACATGTTTTAAGACAAGACCTCAGTGATTGTGCGATACATTTAAAGATTTCACATACATTCAGTCATAAAGTCTACGATAATCTACAAATTCCCGTTTTGTCCTGGAGGTGAACCTCAGCTTGTTGTTGTGCCCACTCAATGACTGTCTAAACCTTTCCATCCTGTGTGCTTTGCCCGGTGCCAGCTCGGCCCCACTCGCTCCCTGAACACCTGTGGGCTTTAATTGGCGGATTGATTTGGTCGTCTGTAGCTCCGGACTCCTGCTGTAAAAACACCAGACCGACCGGTGCTTAAATGCCATGGACAGACAGAAGAGCCTGCCTCCCTGCTGCGCCTGTGCCCGTACACTTCCTCATACGTATCGAACTGCACAGATGTGAGCCGCTGAATGTCCTACAGCAGCATGGACGGTGTGGACATGGACACTGTCTTCATGCTGCGCTGACTCACGATGTTTTACTACATAATTCAATAGGGTTCTCCAGAGACGCAGTGTTTGCTTAAGGCAGAGAGAGGAATGTGTGTACTCAGGGAGGCAAGTCACCGCGCCTACTGCGGCACTAGATACTGCTATGTTCATATATTTGTTTTGATATTTTCTATCATTATTTATTGTATTATGTTATGTTTTCGTATGAAAATAAGGCATTTTATTTTACATTTTTGGTTTAATTTGAGGGGATTTTTTTGTTATTTGAAATTCAAAATGCAATAAATCAGGCTAGGAATTAGATATTGAAAGGCTGGAAAGTCTGTAGGTGCTTCTTATGTAGAGATATGGCCGCACCAATGTGAGAAAAATACATTTTTAAAAATTAGTCCTTGAAATGACTGTTTCCCATAAATCTGTGGAGAAACATGGAATCAATGATTGATGATGCAATGATTTTACATGTTATTGTTAAGAGAACAATTTGGCCCAAAACCTAATGATTGACAAAAATGTGTTTTCAGTGTTTCCCCTTAAATCACTGAGAGCACATGAACCATAGAAGCCACATGTATCTGTTTTTATGATTAGAAAATGAAATTCAATATAAAATTGAGATCAATTAATATGAGAAGGCAAACTCCAGTCTGTAGTTTATGTTTTAGAGCAGCTTTAACAAATGAATGTGTCCACTTATTTCTTATTCTAGCATTTCATCCATAGCCACTAGCTTGTTAGCTTGTTACTAAAACCTCCTGAAAGCTGAAATAAAGTTTTAACGTTATTAGTTCACACAGAACTAACGAAGATTTGGATCAAAACTTCTGCGCAATCCACATTATTAAAAATATGCCTTGAGGTTATTGCAAAGTGCCTTAATTCATGTTGTGCGAAGGCTCTGATCAAAAGCCTGATTGCGTCTGAAACCAGTGCATTACTGACACAAATGATCCGCTCTGGCACAAACAGAAGCCAGATTTCCAATCTCAACGGAGTTCACAAAATGCCTCCATCCTGCCAAATCCTGGACATAAAACACTAATAAACAAGGGCTTATGAAGCTGTGAGGAGACCAATGTTCTTGTAAACCCAGTTGGAAAATGAATGGAAAAATGGATCGGCAACCTCTTTTATCCTGCGCCTCTTTCTTCTCCTCACTTCACTTTAGATGAATTAGCTCTAATGAACTGGCAGCGACAGTACAGCAGTGATTATAGGCTCTGACTGCAGCTGCGGTGAGGAGCTAAGGACAGATTTATGTCTGTTTTAAAGGAGGATTTAGCCGTAGCAATAATTTCTCATTGGAATATTTTAGTAAACCATTCAACTCAGGGAGGAAGGTTGTGCGGAGTGCCACAGGGCTCCATCTTCTTTCCCTTTTGCTTTCCAATCCCAGGATCGATCCTAGAAATAATCTCCTACAATAGGACTAAGTATTATTGAACAATAAACTATTGCAATTGTGGTTGGTTATATGTTTTTATCTTGTTTTAATCAAGTTTCAGTTCATGGAGCGGAGTTGAACTGTGTATGGGAGCATTCATCTTTGATGATTTGATCATCTAGTACAAGAATAACTCCCATAAAATGTCTAATCTACATGGTAAGCAGGTTTTAAGAAGACACAATTGTTGTTTGCAAAGGACATTGTTCTGTCAATATAAATACAACTATTTTTTGATGAAATGCGTAACCTTACCTAAAGCAGTGACACTGTAATTGAAATGATGGTCTGTATGATTGCAAAATGAGCGGAGGGTTCACAGAAAAGCCCGTCTCATTGGTCATAGTGATGGCATCCGTGATTCTGATTTAGTTAGCAAAGGAAACAATATGATTTATTATTAATATTACATTGTTACTGAATATCACCATCATACGATTTTTATTCCACATGCTCTTCTTAAAGTAACCTTTTACAGTTTCCTGGGTTTGGTATTGGCACCATAAGCGCACTTTTTCATTTGGATTTGAATGAAACATTAGCAGCAGCCATTAAGGTATTTAAATGATGGTTATACTAATGAAATCATGACACCACCCACGATTTAAACCATTGTGAGCTGTCAAGAATATCACTATACTGCAGAAAAACGACAGCCTAGTTGACGTCAATTGCATTAATTCAGATACAGAGCGGCTGTGTGCGTAAATGTGAAAGGACAAGACTAAATGTACTCGCTGCAGGAGGCCAGATAATTGGTCTACGACATGTGTGTATTTTAGGGAAAGATCAAGCTTCACTAACTGAAGCTAAAGATGCTGCTGGCTGTCAACCTCGAGCACTAATTGGACGGCTGTTTATCTTATGCCAAACTGTCAACGGTGACAATTGCCCGCCTCTCGTCTTGATGTCCAGGAAACATGTTTATTAATTAGTGCTTTTCACACACCTCACAAGAAAAGTAAATTAGCGTCAACGGGGGATGCATAATTTAACACAAATTGAGATTACAACGTCTACTATTGCAATTAACAAATCACAAAGACTGTATTATGTTTAAGATAATGTAGTAACTATCTAACTGTGTGGCATTGTAGACTATACCACATGTTCTTATAAGGGCAAGTAATTCTTTCTTTGTAGCCGTTCATATTAGATTTTTTGTTCTACAATGTTAATGATGTGTTTAAAGTGTGCACAGTGGGCCCTGGTGGCCTTGGCTGTGCACTTAGTGTTGTGGGTTCTGGTCCCAGCTCTATTAATTAGCCGATTGTCTGTCCTCGCTCTTCACCCCCTTCCCCCTGTGCTGTACAACGCAATACAGCCTATGGGTCACAAAAATCCCATAGGCTGTGCATAGCTTGATCTTGAGTCTTGATTTCAAAGCATGAATCGCAAATACTTGTTCTGAGAAAAATGAAATGAAATAAATTGTGCAGCACCAAAGCCTGATTAGGGTTTCCACACCATTCACTCAGCAAGAATGAGTGGAACAAAATCTTTCCCTAATCTTCCCCTCTGTTTTTACTTTGTTTAGGCTTAGGACTACTGCTTCCAAACAGAAGATTCAATCAGGAAACGGACGGATCCACAACTTCAAATCAGAATATGAAGCAAGTATAAAATCCCCATCATCGGAAAAGCAGAGGCACAACAAACACCACAGCATAATGTAGTGCTTTCCACTTATCTGTTGGGCGCTATTGTGAGGCACTAATGGAGCAGCTCGGCGAGGACTTGAACCTCTCCTTTTTACTCGAGCATGAGCGAGACATGATCCTGAAGGTGCTGCAGAAAGATGAGAAGCTGAGGAAGCGAGAGGAGAAGCGCATACGGTGAGGTTCAAAGCATCTTTTCAAGTTCAACAAAATTGCCTCATGTCCGTCCTTTCGCTGCTCCTGTAGAAAGCTGAAGAATGAGCTGCTGGAGATTAAGCGTAAAGGCTCCCGGAGGCCTCAGGATCTGGGGGACCGCCAATGCGAACGCTGCCTCAAGAACCTGGGGCTGATTTTTGACCGAGGAGATCTCTGCGAGGAGTGCAAGCTACGGGTTTGTAACGACTGCCGCACCGTCGCCCCCTCAGGACGTCAGTGGAGGTGCAGTGTGTGCGCCAAAATGTTGTAAGTGAAATCCTTAAAGCAGTCTATGTATATGAGCGCTAATATACAGTACAAAGCACGAATGAACCTCAGTACTATGATTACTGAATATGTATTTTTCAAGGCCACTGTTTGTGAATGCGTGCAATTTCATTTCTATTTGACTAATGCATTCAAATGATGTGCATGTAGTTTTTACAAAATTTAGTCCAGTTTCGATCAATGCTCTAGAAAGACTCGACTTGACTTCTGTGACTTGAGACTTAACTCGAGACTTGAGGCCAATGACTTGTAATGACTTGCTGCCATATTGTCTTTATTATTGAGTCTAGTTTAACTGATGAAAGACAACAGGATTCAGTGCATAAAACCAGCTTATCTGTGTTTACATATGGTAATTAGCCACATGCTTTTTTTGGATTTCATCTTCCAATCAATACTGCGGGAAAAGGCAGGAGGACATGTGAGTTTCTTTGGCTGTATTAACAATCTCAACAGAGAGTGAAAAGTCAAAGATTCATAGACTAGATAGAAGTTTGACCTGAACGTGGTAATGGCTTTATTCATGCAAATCCTCTTTCTCTCTCATCTGAGCACAATAAGCAATCTATGACCATGAACAATGTGCTTGTAAAGGTATTAATAAGCAGCTTATTGATGTAGGCCTACAGTAACTCCAACGTGTGCGACTTGAAGTAACTTGCCGACTATAGTGTGACTTGACCCCATGACCAATTGACTTGGACTTACTTGTAGGGCGGTCACGATAAATGCTATATCGACTTATCGTTGAATAAAAAACAGATAAACGATACATTTTTGGGCTCGATATTTATCGCCTGTACATTTAATAGCATTTCCCCCCATTCTTTCCGTGTAAAACTTTGATGTTTAACTGATGCAGATTGAGTTTCATAATATTTCATGTTTATTGCAGCTTGTGTGGTATTTTCGGATATTATGATGCACTTTTAGAACAAAGGTTTACCGTCATTTCTATGCCTGAGAGTTGACAGTATCTAGTATCGTTAGAGTCAATCATATCGTTTATCGCAGTACTTTCCTGCCTCATGTCTGGCAATGTATGTAATGTACTTGGTGTGAAATGAACCACAGGTCTAGATTGTTGGGTGCAGTGAATTAAAACAGATCAGGTAATGCATGAAGGCAAAGGGTCATAGATATACCACTCAAAGCTGAATGGGCTTGTTAAAAAAAATGGGATTGGTTTCATAACTATTATACGTGACTCATGATTCCACTTAACTTAAAACATCCTGGCGATCTAGACAGTTTGGTGTGGAGTGCCATTAGACTCCAGTAAACCTTTGTGATAAGTGTTCAGAGCCGCAGTGGTCTCGAGCCAGTTAAATGAATGATGATGTGCTGTTTTTATCAGCCGGCCTCAGGTGGCTGGAAAGATTAAGGAGGAAAACCGCAAAAAGGCTTTTACCACAGCCAGAATGAATCCATTAAAAAAAAACAGTTTTCTGTGGATTAATTTGCATCTACTTGCGAACTCATCGGAAACTTTTCCCGTCTTCTTCCACAAACACGTTCTTTGCTATGATTCCTCCCACGCGCAGCCACTGCACTTTCAGAAAGAAAGAAAAACTACTAACAAGCCAGCCGAGGGGAAGCGATCATTTGTTATAATTTTATCGACTGATGCAAGCAGCAGTCTGACGTGGAGACCTGGGGTGGGGGTGACTGTCTGATCGGCTGTGCATGTGGCGTTTACAGGGAGCTTAAAGTGGTGACGGGAGAGTGGTTCTTGGAGGAGAGGTCTAAGCGCTTCGAGGAGGGAGGCCCGTGCAGCGAAGTGATTAAGCAGACCATCCTGAGCAGCCCTGTCGGTGAGTCTGGCCTCAGCGCACCCACGAGAAGGCTTTATTTAACACCCTTGTCTATTTATCCGTTTCTTATTAGTGACAGAAAAAAGGACGGCAGAAACTTTGTCGGGCTCCACGGAAACGGAGAGCTCGAAATCGAATAAATCTGAGAAAAGTGCTGTGCGGCGTGTTGTGGACGGCGTCAGGAGGAAAGGGTAAGCGTAATGAACCCGGGCATAGGCATTTATTCTCTATTCTGAAGCCGAGAACCACTGATCTTATCCAAGTTAGCTGAGTGGACGGCAGGTGGATCATGGTGACATTTAGTGAAAAGGTAAAAATAGCTTTTTCTGTTGATAAAATGCAATCAAACGTAAGAGAATATTTCCCTTCGTGAATGTTAATGAAGGCACAGTCTGATGGTGGCGATTTTGTGTGTGAACAGGTTGAAGTTGGACAAACGGGGCGGTCGGCCAGTTCTGAAGCCAGAGAACGGAGTGGACAGCGCCAGTCTGAAATCCGCCTCTGACGGAGACGCTTTGAGTGTCTACAGCACTCGCTCTGGTCCCCCTCCGCGCTCCAGGTCCGACCACACCCCCTATCTGGGAGTATTTACACAATCTCTGTTAATTTCCTGTGTAAACATGTTGAAGTCTGATCATGATGGGCAGTAATAGCCTGGCCTTAGCCATCCGTAAACTCCGGTCAATTATATTTTCCCTGCATGTACGTCTGGGCTTGATCTCAGTGGCTGCGTTTCATCAGTTGAATTTCAACCCACCATTCATTTGTGCCGCATTTGTGCCGCATTTGCGCCGCATTTGCTGGTTGTAGTTCGGCAATGGCGGCAGATACGAAAGTAAAGGAAGCTCTTCAATCCGTTCTGGCTCGGCTCCCAAATATCCAGAAATTAAAATGGAAGCCTTGGAATGTGCAAGGAATGCCCCCAAGAGTTGTGATAGCTTCCTTGACTCAACACGAGCGCATTACATATGTCACGACCAAACGCTAGCGAAAATCAGATCCAATCGTTTCAAAGGAGTTCACCCCTCCCACCTGTTAACGGAGCTCAATTGTGAAAATCCAGACCCTCTGTACGAAACGAAATGAGTACGAGGGTATGGTAAAACCAGGCCAGGGCAGTAATGGAGTTCATCACTGTTAGGCTTTTGTTTTGGGTTGGATACTTAACCTCTTAATCGGGTGCATTTTCTCCAGTTCAGCTTTACCCAAATCTAGAAGCTTCCTGACTGGAGTTTACAGCCTCAAGGCCAGTGCCTCATTTGAAAGCTAAGACCAACAAAACTGATCTTTTTCCTCACGTTGTTGCCGTCACTTTTTTCACATTCTTTTTCATCTCATCTTTGTAACCGTTTGTTGTTGCTTTTTTGTGCCGTTTTCGTCACAATTTCGACACTTTGTTGTTCCTTTTTGGCCTCACTTTCATCTCTGTTTTGTCACATTTTGTTGCACTTTTCTCATTTGCTCTTCAGTGGCTTTTTGTCAGTTTTTTGTTGTACTTTCATCGCTTTTTTGTTTGTTTGTCACTTTTTGATGCTTTTTTGTTGCGTTTTCATCCTCATTTTCTTCTCGTTATTTGTCGCTATTTTGATGCTTTTTTTCAAGAAGCTTTTAGATTTGGGTAAAGCCAAACTAGAGAAAATGTGCTCGGTTCAGGTGGGGGTTAATAAGAGGTTAAATGTTTCTATTTTCCAAATTTCTATTTTGGATGTTTTAGTGGAGGGCAATCAGCGCACATACTGTATGTTACAAACAGAACAGACATGTGTGTGATATTAGCATCAGACTGCTACATAATGAAATGGAAATAATTCAAAGAGGTCTGAAAACTTAGTGAACCTTCTGTATTTCATTGTTCTGTTTTCTGTATTATACTGTATCTATTATTTAAAGCAGTACTAAGTAACTCTTGCCCCTAGAGGCCATAAGCGCAACTGCAGGTGTCTTAGCAAGTTACGATTTTTAACTTATTAAATGTCTTGGAGAGTAAATACTACGCTGACAGAAAGGTGAAGGAAGAAAGGGGTGTTGTACATCCAGTTATACTGTACAATGGGAATATTTTTTTTCACTCAAACTTGGCTGTAAATACTGTTTAAAGTGGCGCTAGCCCGCAGTTAGCTTTGCCCGTTAGCCTGTTAGCTTCTTCTTCGTGATTCTATTAGTGTGTATTGCTTGCTCGCCCCGGTGGCAGTCAAGTTGCAAGCATGGTTTTCTGGCCAGAAACACCAGGGGGAGATGAAAGACCCTCCAATCATTCCATTAACACTTGTATTACCCCCAGAGGGACTATGACAAGGATTTATTAAGGTAAACACGTTACTTAGTACTGCTTTAATAACCCCAGTCAATGAAACATTGTAGCCACTCTTCACACTCTCACTTCAAAATGCCATTGTTGCTTAAAAAAGAGAAGCTCTATTTCATTTTAATCATGACATAACAATCTTTATACATATTAACTCATAGGAACTACAGCGTAGGTTTGACTTAGATACAGACCAATATGCTCAAAGATCACAGAGTTTTTAAAGGATTAATGTCGTCTTAAGCTTCTTGGTGGTTTTCTGTTGTTTGTTCAGAGGTGGTGTGGTAGCCTTGGAGTCTTCGGGGACGCCAACAGTACCGAACAACCTCCGCTCGCAAACACTGGACCGACCATCGACGCCCAGCAACGGCCGGAGGGTCAGGGTCAGCAACAGACTCACACAATCCTGTCAGCGAGAGCACACATCACTAGAGCTCAGGTTGAATAGGCTGCATTCATGTCGTTCTGTAGATTCAGACGGAGAGCAGCGGCCTACGTGACTAATATCAAGAAAAACATAAAATCCACTTACATCCTTATTGTTATTTATCCCTGTGAAGAATTGGGATGCTGGATAATACATTAGCAAAGTTAGGACTGAGTTATTGGAAACAAAAACATCAGGCACAAGGCCTTTCAAGTTGCACCTCAACTTAATTTGGGACATTGATTTATGCCAGTTTACATCATTTAGATGAGTCCAGAAATTGCAGGAATATTAAAAGTAGTCAAGATTTTGATGTCAAATTTTGGGCCTGTACTTCGGTACCCAGCAATAAGTTTATTTTAAATGTTACGCTGTCACGTGAATGCAAGTTATCTAACAGCCCGGACATTTGCGTTTGTGTTGCAGCCTGACGGAGCGGAGAGCGTTGCCAGTTTGCACTCCAATGACAATGTCTCAGAGAAGAAAGCTGAGGCCAATCACTGCACCGACCCCGATGCTCCAACCATATCTGTGTCCAGAGCGTCTGTCTCTTCAGGTGACTACCACACAGCCTGTTTGTGTCAAGGATCGAAAATCTGACAGCGATATTTCACGTTTCGTAACTTGAAATAATGTGTATGCGAATCATCGTCAAATATGCAGGAGACTTTCATGACTCGGCATAGTCCTAATTGTCAAAACTGAGGAGATTTACTCAACAAATAATGATAAAATTCAATCCGTAAAATTAAAGTTGGTTGATTAGAATGGGAGCGACTTCTGGTCCAAGAACCTTTTGAAAAACTGAGTCACTCCATTACTCCGATGTCTCACACTAAGGCCACTTGATCCGTGTCGTGCTCAAGAGAGAGTCCTCCCTTCCCTGTCTCCAAGCGATTTTGCCTTTGCATTTTAATGAGCTTGTGTTTGGGTCTGCGTTTACCACTTCTTGTTGGAAACCTTAATGAAAAATGTTTTCTCTACCCGTTTTCTTCTGGCAATAATATTACTACAGACAATTGTGGTATATATTGGGGTCATTATCTTGGTATGTGACCGTGTAGACGAGGCAGCAGCAGCAGCAGCAGCAGCGCTTTGAGGAGGGATAGTAAAAGGACAAACTGCCCTTTTTGTATGCCTAGAGCAGTCATCCTTACGCACCAAATGACACTATTACTCCGAGCATCTGCGCCTCATCCGATTCTTATGCAATGCACCCTGTATTTTAAGGTTTAAACGATGCTTTTTCCTGCTATTTTGTCAACCATTTCCGTTTACTTGGAAGCATCACTGCAATCAAAACACGACTATCGCTCCCATCTATCCTTCTTTTTTAGTTCCCTCCCGGTGGGGAACCAAACCCTCATTACAGGCACACTATGTATTGTGGGCCTTCTCTGTGTTTTCTTGAATACATTTTAAGGATGTGCTACTACCCACAATGCTCAATAACTATGATGACTATCTTGGTCTTGACTTAAAGGTCCTATATCATGCAAAATCTACTTTTTGGAGTTTTTAACCATGTTGTTATGCTATTTCCGTATCAAAAACACCCACAGTGTTTTTTGGCTTCATTCACACAGTTCTAAGTAATCCTACTGAATCCTGCTCTCTGAGCAGATGCTCCGCCCTCTCCTGGAAAACATCATTATTTTTGTTGTAAGAGAGAAATAAAGAAAAAAAAAAGAAAAAAAGAAAAAAGAAAGAAAGTCCCTGATGCGTCTGTGCTGTCCTGGGAGACTAAACAAACGCACCCCCGGAGGATCTGAACAGAAGTCTTGTTTGTGAAGACTGAGCTCTTTCTAACCTACTCTGGACACCGCCTGTTCTTTTTTCTTACCCAACGATAATGTCACGGATGCGCGTTTGGCTACGAGAGGAACAGGACTATTCAACCGTCCTAAAGAAGAAATTGGAATTTCTTTCCGGGATTCAGCGACTATATCAACCAACCTGATGGATGCTTGTGAACCTTGTCCAGAATCAAAGTGGATTAACTTTTATAACTGATGCGAGTGATGGAAGGCCAGGCTGAGCGGTGAGTCAATCAAAACGCGTGTTAGCATGTGTGTTAGCCATTTATGAAACTGTGTTGCACATGTCAACTCCTTATAACTGCATTATGTGAAGTAACTTAACAATAAGTACACTTATTTCAGTGATATTTATATTTATAATACTGCAAATGTGGAATGAGCGGAGAGAGGGGCGGAGTTAACTGAAGCGAAGCGTCTTGTCTTCAGGGTTTGGAAAATACCCCAGAAAATACTTATATTTCTCTCAAAAATGAGTACTCCATAGTGATAGAGGTACAATATATCACATAAATGCCTATACTTTACTTTGGAATGTATTAAATAGCATGATACAGATCCTTTAAAGGGCATCTTTGGTATTTTTCGGCAAACACTGCAGCTGAAGGCTTCGGTCACTGTTTGTCTCCACGGACAAACAAACAAATCTGTGCTGATTTTACAAAGCAATATTAAGGATTTCCAAGGTTCATTTTGGATATTTCGTACAAAGTAAAAGGTGAAGTCAATTATCTACTCATCCTGCTGCGTGGTTTGATCTGGTATTAACAATAATGTGCCCGATAAATAAGAACGGTCTCACTCTGTCTCTCTCCATGTCTCCTCTCACTCTTCAAAGAGCATTATTTAAAGATTATTCCTCTGCACTTTCTCACTCGTTCAGTGTTTCTTTCCCTTCCAGATCACAGTCGCTCTGAGATGGACCTGTCAGCTCCAGCCTCTGAGCCCAGCGAAGACGCCTTTAGCCTGAGGAGCCGCTCCGTTCCGGGGCTCGACGACGCTGTAAGTGCCCGAGCTCCGTCCCGGACTCAACGTCTCTCAGCATGAATTAAAATCACTGACAACCTCAATGTCTATACACTACACTGATTTGTATGTTTTCTGATTAAGGCTTCAGTTATTTATCCAAAGAAATTGTCGGGGTACAGTAGTTATAATAATTTTACTCCAGACAAGTATGAGTAAAAATGATCCTAAAGGTATTGTGTGTCTGTGAAAAGTGAACTTACATGCTGAGAATCTGGTTGAGTGTGAACTAAGTCTGATGTAATCTCTTAACCACCACCTGAACCGAGCACGTTTTCTCCAGTTTGGTTTTACCCAAATCTAAAAGCTGCTTGAATGAAAGAGTCAAAATAGCAGCGAGAAACGAGACGTAAACAAGCATGAAACCCAACAAAAAATGATGAAAAGGGGACAAAAACATGACAAAAGAGTGGCGACAACAACGCAAGGAAAAATCTTTACTCAGTTTTGTAGGTCTTAGCTTTCAAATGAGGCGTTACAGTGGCCTATAGGTTGTAAGCTCTTCTTTTGGTCAAGAAGCTTTTAGATTTGGGTAAAGCCAAACTCGGTTCAGGTGGGGTTACATCTTATTATATATATATACCATGGTCTGGGTGAATACTCAAACTGGCGCACATTAAAACTGTATAACGCAGTTTTAATGCATGCCAGTCCGGCAACAGTTAAATCACACCACTGCAGCTGTTTCCATAGTAACGACAAACATTTGAGTTGGAACTAGTTTCAGGTAAAACAACTTAAAACAAAAAAAACCCTGCCCCGGACTTTATGTGACCATGGTATGAGTGGATTAAACAACGAGGAGCTGTGCATTATACAGTTTTAATGCACTTCGTGGTGTCCTTGCCTCCACGTCGTGCATTAAAACCAGTGTTAATTTTGACAACATATTTTAATTTAGTTTTAGTCTTAGTCTTTTGACGAAAATTTAATTCAATTTTAGTCTAGTTTTAGTCGACTAGAATTGCAAGTAAATTTAGTCGACTAAATTTAAGACAAATTTAGTCGACTTTGCATTTATAATATTCATTATAATCATATTTAATCAGCTCCTCTGCTTCATGGAGCTGCTCCCACATGAACAAAGCTCAGAGCTGCTCCTTTGGCAGTGAATTTACATGATATGAGGCTCTTTCAGACTGTCAATAGAAGTTTGAATGATTTTAGTCTCTCTTCATTTTTATTCAGTCTTATTTTAGTCGACTAAAATATCTGGACATTTTAGTCATAGTTTTAGTCTAATGAAAAAACTTTTAATTTAGTTTTAGTCCAATTATAGTTGTCAAAAATATCACTTTGACTAAAATTAAGACTAAATATTTTAGTTGACGAATTAACACGGATTAAAACTGTATAATGCACGGCTCCTCGTTTTTTAATCCTTACTTATTTCCTTAATTACCAAAGTAAATATTCTTAATTTAAAAAAAATTGTTTGCCTACCTAAATAACAAAATAAAAATCGGTGGCCAGGGGTGCGTATCTAGTGGTGTCCAGGGTGGGCACTTGCCACCGCTGGAACCAGACTGGCAACCCCCAGGTACCATCCGCAGGGACCAGCGTACTGAATAAAGATATTAAAAATCCTCAATTTAAATTCTGTGTAAAACATTCAAGTGTCAGTGTCGGCCCTTGTGTTACTTTTGAATGAATATGTCCCAGCCCCACCGCAGTGGAAAGCCTGGACACGCACCTGTTCCCCTGTTGCCGACAAGTCGACTACTAAAGTAATCATTAGTTGCTGCCCTAATTCTGATGCAGCGTGTGCGTAGGAGAAGTGCACTTCAAAGAGCGTGACAGGAGGAGGGTAAATAACTGTAAAATGGGAACAGGTGGAGAGGATCTGACGCTGGTAAAGCTCTTTGTGTTTACCCAGTCTTCATCTGTAATCAAAGGTGCAAGACAAAAAACAGCAAGGACATGGCATTTTTACACACATGCACCGAACAACCGTATTATCACAGCGTGGCACAACTTGTCGTATTGGGTTTATTGAGGCCGTCTGCCTCCTCCGCCCCCGCACACACGCACAGCAGAGGCTACTGGCTGTGACTATAGTTCAAAAAGGCTTTGGTCACTTGTCTTTGATTAACAGCGATCACAATCTTTCCTCCATTAAAGAAACTACAAAACAACCTTATAACTGCACTGTGCTTTCTCAAATGTGTCTTGATCTCTGCTCGATCTTTTCTTGTAGTTTGACCAGTAAAGTTTGGGATGTTGAAATGTTTTTATCTGTTTTATTTCATAGGGAAGCACAGGGTTAATGCTGAACTGTGTTTGTGTATGTGTAGGCTTTCGGTCCGCTGAATCTGGACGTTTTTACGTAACAAAGATGGCAGAGAGCTACTTACTGTAGGCTTTGAAGATTAGGTGGAGTTACTCCTGGAGAGTTAGAAGATGTTACAGCTGACTTTAGTGTTTTACCTTACTATAATTACCTAAATATTTGCACAGATTGCATTCAGCATGTTCAGTACAGAACAAAATGCATCTTACTGTGTGACTCATCAAGCGTAGAAATGTAGAAAGCCTTTGGGAAGCTGCTTGGAAAGAGACGGAAGAGCTACTGGTTTGGAAATCACTGCAGTAAAGAATATCACGCTAGTATTTTGCATTTTATCATCTCCACTGGTTTAACATTAAGTTCCAGTTTTGACAGCCCAAACCCCGATCCCTGGTGGCAATTGTCACATGATGCTTTTATTCCCTTGCAAATGTAATTCTACTTTTATCGATAATGAAACTGAGTTATTTTCCCCCTCACTGCCAGGAGTTTTCAGACGAGGAGGAGGACATAGACGCTCTGATGTCGGCTCACAGCGGGGCCACGGGACAGCGGCTGAGCAACACGGTCTCCGCGGTAACGCCACACCTGCTCAGCACATACAGTCGAGCACCTCCACCTGACCAGTCCTTGTCACATGACACATCCAGCGTCGCGCCTGTCTGTTGACTAAATACACAGAGCCACATCATCATGATCAGCAGCAGCAGCGACGTTTACAGAGCTGTATTTACACACCCACAAAATCTACAGAGTGATAATAGGCACATGACCCGCCCCTCTCACACAGTGGCCAGAGCGTGATGGCAAATATGGCACCTTTTGTTTGTTTATCTTATTGCAAATTTAGTTTCTTTATATTATCATGTATTATAAAGTAAAAAACAATTTTGCCACCAAATTTTCCAGTTTTTTTTATTTATTCCCCCCCAAAATTTACCCACATTTTTCAAAAACTTGTGTTTCACTTATTTTTCTCCTTTTAAATTTTGATGACCAACAGCATCAAAACTTGAATGTAAAGATTTTGCTTTCCATACTTTTCATATTTCGATACCAGTAGTACCTAGTAGTAGTAAAAAAAAAATTTTCAATACCAAACTGGTATTTCTTAACGGTACCCAGCCCTAACGAGAGATGAACCGCTCACAGCAAAGACAGGTTTAGGCTTGGATAGAATAGGGGCTCATGTTTTACTGTGTGAAATGTTACACGATGTGCCTTTAAACTACAGTATGCTCAGTATGCTCCTGATGTCGGCACCTCTTCAGTGAATGAAAACGGATGTGCTTGAAAGCATATCTTACGTACATCTTCAGTTTTTATGCAATATGCAAAAGTAGCAGCCTCTCGAGAAAATAAGAGGCTGAAAGAAAGTAACTTGTAAATTCGTTTTTTCCAATTGTGGATTTGTGTGTAGTTATGAAGTGCATCCCCATTTATCCTATTTGATTATATACATCTTAATCATTTAAATTATTTATCTAATCAAATCTAATCAATTGTTGAATAGATGTGCAACAAAGTCCTTGATTCTGTTTCAGGGACGCTTTGTATTGTGTAATCAGTTTCTAGTAAATGATTGGTTTACAAGCTGAAGATGCTGCTTGATTTAGAAAACTTATCTTGTTGTGATTTTCAACAACAAAAAAGAGCGGTCGAAACTACAAGGTAAGCATATTTTATACACCCTAATGGAGACATTTCATCTAGTAGTTTGCAGAAGACGTCATGCTACAGTACCTAAATTGTTAATTATTTAGATTTGTTGCAATTCAATTACGTCTCTCTGCATAAGGCTATTGAACTGGCAGAAAGTAACATAATTATCACGGAAATCAGCAACGCTTTTCATCAGACAGAGGTTTCTTGGAGACCTCGTGAAACACACTCACTTAGCACCTTTTCCCCGTTTGCACCTGGACCAAGCTGGGAATCCCATTAAAATGCCCGGCTGTTGATGACTTTTCTATTGCACATGCTCGTAATTAACAGTGAAAAGCCTTGGCTGCGCGTAACTCCAATTATTCAGATGCAGTGGCTGGTTGCGTGGCGTCCCTCGCTGGGAGTTTGTGTGCGTAATCCGAGCCGACTGTTGTGTCGTAGCCCAAGCGGCTGATTTAGGGAAACCGGAAGAGGCCGTGATTTTGCAGTAGATCTTGGCTGAAACATGACTCAGTAAAAGACTCCCTCATTATCTCTTTGTTTGTTTATGCAGAGGAGACTTTAGTATTTATTAATATGCACGATGTGGTTAACCAAGGTCCTTGAGTTTTGTTATGGTGATTTAGTCACTGAATAGGAATGAATTATTTATCTGGATGAACTGAAAATCTTAACACATTTAGTACGATATCTCTGACGATGATTCATAGATAAACGGACAGACAGACCCCCCCAAAAAAAGGGGTTGTGCTCAAAGCTAAAGAGGGTCCTGCCACATTTGCTCACATTTCATTACAAACTAATAACTACTTCATAAACGACTTCAAAGAAAGAAAGAAAGATGTATTAGATATTGTACCATATCTTGTCTCCATGTGTAAAATCTGTTTACCCATAGTTTTGACCTCCTTTAAACATGTTCGGAAATGCATGTGATTCTTGTATTTGTTTGAGCGGTTCATATTTCTGTCTTCTCTTAAATGCTCCTAGACATGTTTAGTGTGTGCACAGTGAGCTGAATCGTGATTTCAAAACATAAATGGAAATTGGATAGTTTCCAATAGATGGATAAATACTTGACTTATTTAACTCTGTGTTCACAAAATCTCTATATAAATGTATATTTTTAAGACGTACTGGATGGACATTTGCGTGCCAGTATCAGATGAATACAGCGCCCAGAGGTTACTGCGTGGACCCGAAGTGGATTGATATGAAGTTCATTGTGTCTGTTCAGCACCATATTCGTGTTGATCTCTCGGGCGTTTCCAGACGATCCATTATCTCAGTATTTTATCTGATAATCACCATGGTAACAGCGTGTAATGCGGTTTGTGGCGGCGTGCGGGCTTTCAGCGGTCTCTCCTTAGGGGCCGATGGGGGTCTGCTCTCAGGTTTCTACTGCTCTGATGCTCATCAAAGCACTCAGCAACTGTCTTCTATTCTCTCTCTGCTTTTTCCTCCTGCTTCACCCTTCGCCTTAAACTGGTCGGCCGGTGTAGTCTTCCACTCCGGCCTCAGAGAGACGCTGGGGCTATCTCAATGTCCCAGACTCAGACGCTGAGACTGTAAGACGCTTTACACATTTCTGCATGTAGTTTTCCATTAATACGCTCTTTTTTATTGAGGTTTTCAGTTCTTTGGACGTTTTCTGCATTGACTTATTTTTGGGAAACTAAAGGCTGGGTATGTAGGATTTTGTATTATTATTATTACTATATTTCATAAGCTTGATCTATCTGTGTCTCCAGACACAGATAGATGAGGTTGACAAATCAAATATTGACTTTACTGATAACAGTTTCAATGTTGTTTTATGTACAATTACAAACAGCACGTTGCTTGAAGTAAACATGTTTATGCTGACATTTTTTGGTTTTGGTTCGTTAGCCCAACCACTGCCAATTGTCCAATCAGAAGCCCCACAGAGCCCCAGGCTTTAGGCCACTAGATCTTATGGCTCACTAATCACTAATCCTGCTTCTATGACAGGTTGAGGCAAACAAGCCTTTATTTCTGTAGAGCGGATACTACATACCCTTCCTTTAAGCTGTTGAATGCATACATGTTGGGAGTAATCTGTGTAATCTTAAATGAGATGATAAATAATCCATGCGTTGCTTGGGAATGCATGCATAAAAAGTAGTACTTTTATTTATCTGCATAAATCTGAGAGAAATCATGGAAGCAAAAAATTAAAGGAAAAAAGGTAACTTTTAAACAGGTTTTAAAAACCAAGTGGAGGACATCATCCGTCTTGGCATATTCTGCACCAGTCTGTTGTCAGTGTCTAAGCTCTGTCTGGCACAAGTTGTCAACAGCTTGGCTTTGTTTAATAGCGACTGACCATTCATCTTCATCTCTGTCAGAGAAGTGACATTTTATTTTTCCAGATATTTGTCTTTTCCATCAAATATTTTGCACCATTTCTTCCTGCATTTATCCCGAGGAGGGGTGGGCGATACGGCATGAAATTTACATCACCTTTTTCTTTGGTTTCAATTTTAGACTTTATAATTCCTCATGCCCATTTAGTGAGTTAATGGTAAACCTACTCCTTCTAGATCAGTATAAAAGTCCAGCTTGCTGCTACAGATGATTGACAACTTGTGGTTAAACAATATTAATTCTATAACAAACTAGTACAGATGACAGTTTGAAACATATCTCCTTTTACAGAGACATGATCCTGTACTGTGATTGATTAAGAACTTTGATTTGCTCAGAACATGACCAGGCTAACAAACAGAAACAGGGAGTAAATAAAAGTAGACGATACAGTATCTGCATTTGACAGAAAAGCACTGAATCGTGATATTATAATCTTTCCAAATTGGATACTTAGTCGCCATATCACTTACCCCTGATTCCAATGGTAACAGGATAAGCCTTGTGAAGTGTGCGTTTGTTTAAGTCCGTGCCTCCCCTGACCTCCCCCTCTCCCTGCTCACGGCGGTGGTTTCCCTTGACTTCACAGAGTAGCATCAACAGCATGATGAGCATGTACAGCGAGACCGGTGACTATGGCAACGCCCGGGTGAGCGGCGAGATCCTGCTCAACATCAGCTACAGCTACAAAACCGGGGCGCTCAACGTCCTGGTGAAGGAGTGTCACAACCTGGCAACGGGAGACGAGCGGCGGCAGCGCACAGACTCGTAAGATCAATATATATATGCCGCCTCACGGTAGCACGGCCAACATACTATAAATGTTTTTATTCTGCCGCAATATGTTTTTATGACCTGTAGTAAGGATTTTATCACCAGCGCTGTATTTCGTCTTTCATCACCTGAGAAAGCTGTAAATCTTCTTTCCTTACGACTTTTATTCCCAGGAGCAATCACAGCAAATAATCTTCTAAGTACATGTTCAGTTTTGACTTCCTCAAGCACGGATAAATGGATAGGCAACTTACACACAGCCACCGTTCTCAAACTAGGGTCTATGTGTATGTGGGGGTGCTGGAAAAACGAAATTAATCTCTTAACCCCCACCTGAACCGAGTACATTTGAAAGCTAAGACCTACAAAACTGATGTAAATGGACCGTTTTCCTTGTGTTGTTGCCTTATTATGTTAGACATTCTTTTTCGTCACATATTTGTCTCTTTTTAATTTTTGACTCTTTTTCGTCACATTTTTATGTTCTGTTTCTAGTTTTTGTCGCTATTTTGACGCTTTTTTCAAGAAACTTTAGATTTGGGTAAAGCCGAACTGGAGAAAATGTATCATTGTAATGTTCTCTTTTCAAACATGTAGTAGCTGACGGAAACAACTCTTCCAGTAAGAAAAGTACTTAAGAACAATTAAATCCTCCTCTTAAATGTAGTTTTCATTATATCACATTGACGGGGTGGCGGACATTCGTTGATCGTTGATTTTTCCTGTTTGGTGTGGCGTCCACGGTCCCAAAATACAGCACCAAACCTTGTCCAATCCAGTTTTATTTTTGTTTTATTTTGCATTTATTGAACCAGGTCAGTCCCATTGAGATCCAGCGGAGATCTGGCCAAGGCGCAGCAGCACAAGATGACCATAAAAAAGATAACATTGGAACTTCCTGCTAAACTTCCTGCAAACATATACACACACAGAGCCACGCAGCTGTTCAGAGGATAAGTACTTGATTTGCTGGAGTGCTGCTTGGATATAAAGTATACTTAAAATAATGTACTTTTGGTGCTCTTCACTCCAGGGATCATTCTTGATATTTGGGTCATGTGTTTTGGGAAGAGAAACTGAATTCTGTCTTTTTCAGTTCTGAGCTTTAAGAACAGCAGTACTGTGAGAAGTATTGTTTAGGCTTTGTTGATGCTGCTTCAAGTTTAAAAGACAGTTAAGCAGGGAAACTTGCCTTTGATAGCTTGGGGTGGGGAGAAATTCAAAGGAAAATAGAATTATTGTTTGGTTTTTGAGGGTGGGACTGTAATGGACAATTATAAAGCCGAATATTACATTAGCCATGATTGAACCCATTTAGACAAAGATGAAGAGTTGTGAGCAAAGTGCAATTTCATTTGTTTGTTTCAAAGACATCTGACTGTCTCTGTTAAGAGGCAATAATGTTGACCTTGTGTATTTTGTCAGATATGTGAAGACCTACCTGCTCCCTGACATGTCCCGTCAGAGCAAAAGGAAAACCACCATCAAGGCCAACACTATCAACCCTGTTTACAATGAAAATCTGCGGGTTAGTCCCTGTGTTCTTTGTTACTTTTTAATATATATTATTGCTTGTGAAGTTTCAGTCATGATCAGCTTTCCCCTCTCTGGTTCGTGCAGTACGTCATCAGCCACTCGCAGCTGGAGACCCGAACTCTGCAGGTCTCCGTGTGGCACCACGACCGCTTTGGGCACAACAGCTTCCTGGGTGAAGTGGAGCTGTCCTTTGACTCCTGGGAGTTCGATTCGCAAATAGAGGAGTGGTACTCGCTGCAGCCCAAGGTACATGAGGCACTGGCTCAGGGGACAGTCGTGCTCCCACAGGGTCTCTCTGGTGCTGATGATTTAATTGGTTTGTGAATGCGTGGGAGCAGGTGGAGAGCTGTATGGACTCCACGATGCAGTACAAGGGGAGCTGACTGTAGTTCTGAAGTACATTCCTGCAGAGAAGAACCTCACGCTGCCTCTGGACCAAGTACAACAAGGTAACAATCTCTGCATGACTGCTTTCAAGCTTTAATTGTGTTTTATGGACACAAACTATGGATCTTTCACATCTTTTCTCCCTCCTAATATTCTGTTCTATTACTGACGCTTCTCATCCACATTTTAGTCCATCACTGGCTTCATTTTCTCATATCAGACCATTATTTATTGAGTATTTATTGATTATTTAATGATCTTGACAGCACATTCCCTAAACAAATCCCTTCATTACACAATACAACTGTACATTTAATGGGTTTGTTTATTGGTGTAAGAAAAAATTGACATCATTTTGTAATCTAATTGAAATTGCATTAGTCGTGTTGATTAAAACATTTGTCAAAAAGCGTGTTATAATATTAAATACTCAAATTGACCCTGTGGAATAAACCCTCAGATCATGTTTCAATTATTTCTTGAAGCATTTCTTTCTGCTGGATAATAATGCCATTTATTACCTTACCAGCATGTTCATTTAATGACTTACAATAACATATTTAAATGTATTTATTATAGTTGCGATTACACTCACTATTGACCTTTTTAATTTAAATGCCAAGACTGCGTGGAGTGGATGATGAATTAAACCAAGCAATTTAATCAGTCTCTCTCTCCTACAACCCGTGTTACTTTCTCTGTTATAGCCCAATGCGTCTCACTTGACTGAATAAAATTACAACGGCTTATGTGAACAAACGAGTGCCACTAATTGCCCTAATGGTTGATAGAGTTTTCTGTTGTTTATTATGCACTGAACTGTGTTTTTCCCTCTCTCTCTCTCTGTGTCTGTTAAGTGAAGAAAGGTTTCCTGAAAGGCAAGAAGACGAGTAGCTTCACTCTGCCTAAAGGAGGCATGGTTGAGCTGCTTGTGAGAGGGGCCAGGAACCTGACAGCGGTCAAGTCTGGAGGCACCTCTGATCCGTTTGTAAAAGGGTAAGACATGACCAGCGAAACAAATATGAGGTGCACTAAACCTTGACCCAGTGTTGGTGTTGAAAACAAATGATGATTTAGTTCCAGTCTTAAGCTTTTGAAAAACATGTGCTTTACTAATAACTTGGACTTGACGTGTGTAAGAGAAAAAAACAATGGTGTCCGAGAGGAGAGATGACAAATAGGCAGGAGTTTGCATGTCTTATGAAAGAGAAGTTTATTTCAATCAGTCAATCAATTTATGGTTTTGTACAGCTCATTATCACAACAGGAGTTTCCTCACAGGGCTGTATCAAACATTTAAACAATGAAACAAAACTTAACATAAAGTCCAACAGAGGTAATATCCAAATAGCATCAGTGCTGAACCCGGAGACATGATAAATAGTCATTTAATATTATTCAATAATAACCGTGGACGACGACACCAATGACTTGGGACTTCTAAAATTAATCTTATTACATGAAAATGTCCAGCAGCTGCTGGGACATGTGATCTCATGTGATCTACACAATACTACTAAACTGTAGCATCACAAACTCATTAATAATGTTCAGCAGGACAAAAATGATACACATCTGATGGCATTCGCGAGACAACAAAGACTTCAAAGAACTTGATATTCAATTAGGTTGGTGAATTGGCGTGGACTTGAAGGTCATGACTTGGGATTTGACCTGGATTTGCAAAACAGGGACTTGTTTCCACCTTTGAAAATAGTTACATTTATATTGCCTGGCCTGGGGCAAATGTACAAAGGACCATATATCCTATACTATTGAATTTGTATGGTTTTGAGCCTTTGATGGAAAAGGGAAATTATATAATTGTTACTTCAAGAGCTTGCATCTATTTCATTTGTCCTATTCATTTATTTTATCACAATTATTGTGATCAAATAATTGTATTTTATATTAGTCGCTGTAAATGTCTGTATTCTGTATCACTTGACACAAAATAAACACTGACTGGGCTTTACGCCTTCAGATACCTCCTCCCGGACAGCACAAAGTCAACAAAGCACAAGACTGAGGTGGTGAGGGGCACAGTGAACCCCATGTGGAACCACACCTTCACCTACTGCGGCCTGCATGCTGGAGACCTCAACAATGTGTGTCTGGAGCTCACCGTGTGGGACAAAGAGGCTCTGGCCAGCAACGTCTTCCTTGGAGGGGTCCGGCTGGGGGCGGGGACAGGTCTGTGGCTTTTGATATGAGGAGTAAATGTCGGGGATGATTACAGCAATGTTTCAAGAAATTAGCTACAGTTCTTTGGTAAGCAATTAGTGCTATTGCTTGTGGCGTATTAAGAGACAGTGAATTAAATATTTGAGCAAAAGTAAGGCCAGAATAAAGAGAAGATCAGGGAAAAGACACAAGGAAGTGCTCTCTTTAAATTATTCAAATGCACTGCTCAGACAGACATCTCCAAAGGAAGTTGTGTTACAACCAGCTTTGTATATCTTAAAAACAACAACAACAACAAAGTACTTGGAGTTGTTTTGCTGATGACTGGTAGAAGTGGGTAGAGTCACCACATTATTTACTCAAGCAAGAGTAGCTTCAAAAACGGTTTACTCAAGTAAAAGTAAAAAGTGGTGATCCAAATTTTCACAAAGTACTTTGTAAAAATACTCATACAGTACAGAGTAACTGTTTGAGTGTGTGATTCATGTCTTAGTGTTAATATAATAAGATGTGAAAACTCTGGTATTTCCAAACACCATAAAGATTAAATGAAAAATAATAATTTGTAAAGAAGATTCAAATAATTCTAAAGTCTACATGAAGCTTTTATCATTAACAGATTTGCTCAGGTTGGAAAGAGTAACACAAATGTTTTACTCATGTTACTTTATCCTTCAAAGGAGCAACTGCGTATGACGATAACTGCTCTGTGTGTCTCTGAAGGTAAGAGCTACGGCAAAGACGTGGACTGGATGGACTCGTACGGAGAGGAGCAGAGGTTGTGGCAGCGAATGATTGAGAGCCCAGAGGTCCCGCACGAGTGCACCCTGATGCTGCGCTCCAGCATGCGCAAGCACTTCACATGAGCTGCCCTCAAGCACACAGACAATATCAGAGGAAAGGGAAGCAGCGAAGGCGTGAGGAGAAAGCAGACGAACAAACAAATGAAGAAGAGTCCGACCAGTTTTCAAATATTCACGAAGGAGTCTTCTGTGGTCGTCGTATTTGTCGAGCCAGTCATGCCTTACATCCACACGTGCCACTCCGTCATCCACAATAATGAAGTCGTGCTATTTACCGCTGTATATGAAGCACACACTATTGCTCCATTCCTGCATGTTGTGATAGAGGACCAAGGGCAACTAGAATCTCAAAACATTCCCTTTAAAGGCAGCCGTCATGAGGTCTCTGTAACAAGAAGTGGAAACAGGTCCGCTCTCTCATTAATTGGTGTTGGAGAGAAACAAATGACTTAAGAAAAGCACAAAAGCAAAAAGACCTGTTGGTAATTAGCATCAAGGTGTTTCCATTTTGTACATGACAGATCAAGATGAAGTGTATTATGTAAATGTAGAAACCACTGAAGATTCTCTCCTATATTAACCGTCTATAAACATTTACTTCCACCTCTGGCTGTCTGCAATTGTGTAGATTATAGAAGATGTCGATTAGTTTTAGATTAAGTAAAGCACTGTATCAGTGTAACAAAACAAAAACAGCATGGTGTTTTATAAATAAAGAACAAAAGCTGCAAAGCACTGACTTTGACTCTGAGGCTCAGAGTGAGTTTGCTCCGAGCGATGAGTCAGGTCCTCTTCATCTGAGGAGGAGCCGGTAATGTCACAAACGCTCTCGTCCCGGTACCTCGAGGCCCAGCTCCAACGGTCCCAGAAGGCAGATAAACACCATCTCCCTCATGACTACTTATACATGCTTATTCTTGGAAAAGAAGCTGAGCTGCAGTCTCAGACAGCACAATTAAGTAATAATCTCTGGTATTCCGTACTATTAGCTGAAAGGCTCGTGTAAGACAACTTTCTGAAGACTCTCTTTATGTACAGCATGAACTACTTCTGTCATGTACAAGTTTTCAAGCATCAAACTATTTTGTCCAAATGTGTTACCAGAATATTTTTAAATAAATGCATCTTTCCATACAATTCTTGTCATTTTCTTATCTGTTCAAAAACTACGGATGACTTTCAAATAGAGCAGGCACAGGTTTTTATTACTCTGATTTGGTTCAGGTTTGGGTGCACTTCATTACCGCTGGCTTAGTACAAGATCTGGATATGTGGTCTGTACTACCTATTGTGCATGTTTTGGGTTGATGAAGGAAAGCAGAACACCAGGGCTTACATAACACGCAGGCGCCATTAAAGTGTCAAATATATCTTTAACAGGAGTGAGACATAAATATAAAAAGTAAAAAGCTTGTCTATACAGTAAAATACTTTTGTACAAAACACTTCTCAGCTTTGACTCAGTCCATTCAGCGGCCCTCTGTGATGGCAGCCTCTGAAAGCAGTGGAACACAGAGCGAAGGTCAGGTAGTAGTGTGTGAAAAGCGGCGGCTGAGGAGGGAACTGTGACGCTCCCTTGGATGACACTAAAGTCGTGAGTCCCTAAAAATGCTCCTCTGACACACACACACACCGGGCTGCTTTACGAGCTGCAGCTCTGTCCCGCCTCCTGCTGAAGCACCATCTCCTCTTTGCGCTGTGGGAAGGTGTCGATGGTCGTGAACAACTCGGCCGCCGTGACGGGGAAAGGGTAGCGCTGCTTGTCCATGCCCTCTTTGTCCATGAGCACCATTTGGAACGAGCGCTGAGGTATGCGCAGCAGCAGCCTACAAACACATAAAGTATCCAAGTACAGCGGCTTCAGAGAGACGTACTTTTCCAATGCAGTCAAAGGTTCTTAAGCCGTCATCTGCACTTGGCAGTTTGAGTGTCGGGACGTTTCACCTCAGTCACTGACAAAGCTTCTTGAATGAAAGGTGCAACATCGGCAACACTCAAACTACAAAGTACAGATGACTGCTAAACAACATTTGTCTGCAGCGGCTTCAGACAGTTTTCAGACCTCTTTTAACCTCTTAACCCCCGCCTGAACCGAGCACATTTTCTCCAGTTTGCCATCACTCAAACCTAAAAGCTTCTTGAGAAAGAGCATCATAATAGCAACAAAAATGAGACGAAAACGAGACACAAAATTGACAAAAACGTGACCAAAAAAGCAACCAAACAATAACAGTAAAGTGACAAAATGTGTCACAAAAAGGCAACAAAAGAAGAACAGAAAATAAAAAAAGAAGAAAAAAAAGGGTAGGTCTTTGTTTTCAAATAAGGCGTTCCTCTGGCCTTTAGGCTGTGACTTATTAGATTTGGGCAAAACTGAATTGGAGGAAATGCACTTGGTTAAGGCGGGGGTAAAGAGGTTAATAACGTCTATTTTATTATGTAGCTGCCGGATACTACAATCCTGTAAATGTATTTTTAACCGGTAAAACTACGCATCCAAAGGTGAGTCACATTTTCATCAAAGTTTGGGGTAAAAATATGAACAAAGAAAAAAGTAAAGATAATAATAATACCAAGATTCAAAATGTATTGCCTCTAGTCTGAGAGTAGATTTTGTAAGAATGAACATTATCATGATCAGACTTGTACATAAAACACAGGAGTGTGAATACTTCCTGTATCCGTGCAGTTACCTGAGCTGAAGGGCCAGTCCTGGAGTCAGCAGTCTGTGACGGATTCGGCCGATCTGAGCCGGATACGTCCCCACGATTTCAATCACTGTCACATGCCTCAAGTCCAGGCCACACTGTGCAGGCTATTTATAAAACAAACACAATTGATTTATTCATAACATGTTAGACAAAGGGCGACTTAAAGGGTGAGGTGGATAAACAGCAATAAACAATGGCAACTCTATCCTTCTGGCTTCTCTTACTATTGCAGTGCTCAAGTCCCGGATTCTGACTTGTAACTCGTTTTTCAAGTCATTTCCGGGACATAGTGCCTCAACTTAAACATGAAATTGAGGACTTGGAGCTTAACTTGGACTTTAGTGTTTTTATGAGGGGAAAATTGAGGTTCAGCTGGACGACTCAACTGATTTAGCCTCTGAATATACACTTCAGTGTAACAAGCTTTAAATGATGGTTTTAAAGTAAGAAATAGTTAAATGTTATGATAATTCATAGGAGGGTTCGCTGAGTGGACACTGCTTGAAAAATCACCAAAAACTCTTGCCTGTCTTCATTTATCAAAGTTTGGGACTGACATGGGGAGTAGTTCACGCTATTGTGACTAATCTGTGCTCATTCAGTATGTACTGTATACGCATTCTGGAGGTTTTGTGAGGTAAGAAGCTATTTATAGAAGCTTTCTCAGGTGGAATTTGCGCAGAAGTCGTAATATGTTGCAGTTCCAGCAGAAATGAAAGTCAGAACTGGATTGACTTTTATGAAGGTTATTAAAACTGAGTACATTTTTATTACAGGGACTGTAAGACGCATGGAATCTGGCTGAGAAGTCAAAGGCTTTTAAAACATCCTCTCTCTAATACAGGCACATGTACCTTGATAGGCAAAGAAACTACCATCATATGGGCTGGTAAATGTCTAATATCGTGCCATTTTAAACAGACAGCATCATCATCCTTAGAAATTACCGGTAGATTTTTTCCCCTGAAAATCTCATTAAAACAAGACTTAAAGGAACAGGCCACCATTTTTCCATACTGAGATATGTTCTTACCTGAGCTTAGACGAGTTGATGCGTACCTTTCTGGTCTTTATGCTTGGCCTCAGTCACGCAAAAAGACCAAAGCTGTTGTTAGTATTTGGCCTCTCCCAGTATATTCCTATGGCTCCAAACGGGGTGAGGTTAGAAGCGACCAAGCTCTTCCATGGGCACAAAGATCAGACAGGTCGTATCATCTCGTCTAAGCTCAGGTAAGAACATATCTCTTGTATGGAAAAACAGTGGCCTGTTCCTTTAAAAAAAAACTAAATCAGGATTAAAATAAGGTTAAAATGGAATGAAATGAGGAAAACCGTGACTAAACAACACTTTTGGCAAACTCAAGTTCCCATGCCATTTTGTTTTCGATTGAGTGAGCAAAAAATCTGTAAGTCTCAGTCAGATGGAAGACCTCAGTGAGTTTGCGATATATCGTGGCTTCTTGCGATATTGCGTCACCGGAGCGGAGGGAGCTGCGCAGGAGGAAGAGGAAGGAGGAGACAGAGGAGCTGACCAGTGCAGGACACCACGCTCTGAAACAGGGACAAACCCAGGAGGCGGTGCAACGTTTCAGAGCATCAGAGGAGACTGAAGGTTTTGCTGCGGTTTTGCCTTCCTCCAAAAACCTGCTGGTCAGGTTGGCCCACAATGGCAGCGCGGCTCAGTCGCAGCGGCTCAGGACTAACACCTGAATACTATTTGGTTGTATGCTTGTACAATTATAAATAAAGCACTTACTTACTTAGTTATTGCAACAATAATTTGGTGATGTATTAAACTGCCTTGTTCTAAGATGGATTATAATGATTTTAACAATTTTAGACCGGTATCCAACTTACCAGTTTTAAGCAAAATTTTAGAAAAACTTGTTTTTACCCAATTTAGTGATTTTATAAATGCACATAATGTCCTTGAGAAATTCCAGTCTTGCTTTAGGGTAAACCACAGCACTGAGACGGCCCTTTTAAAGATTTTAAATGATTTTAGATTAAATTATGACTCACAGAAGGTCACAGTGTTGGTTCTACTGGATCTGAGCACCGCCATTGATACAGTCGACCACATTATTCTTTTAACTCGTTTAAACACATCGGCCTCTCTGGTGCTGTCCACAAATGGTTTACATCCTACCTCACAGACAGGACATTCATGGTAAGTGTGGACACCTGCCCTCTAAGGTCCATAGGATTACATGTGGTGTGCCCCAGGGTTCGATTTTAGGGCCAGTGCTTTTTAACCTGTATATGCTCCCTCTTGGTGATGTCATCAGGAGACATAGTTACGCTGATGATACACAATTGTAAATCTCCATGTCTCCTGATGACACCAGGTCAATGGTGAAAATGGTGAAACTGAAGTTTTAGTCATCGGTCCTGAGGCCCAGAGAGAGAAACATTTACCCAAACTAGTCATTGTCTTTTAATCCTTCCTCACAGGTGAAGAACCTGGGCGTGATTTTTGACTCTGAGCTGACTTTAATTCCACACATTAAGAATATCACAAAGATAGGTTTTTACCATCTAAAGAACATAGCCAGAGTCCGCCCCATTCTCTCTCGGGCCAACACGGAGACGCTAATGCATGCTTTTATCACCAGTCGTATCGACTACTGTAATGTATCTCAGGTTTACAACTTTTATAAAATTCAGCAGCTCGTGTCCTGACGAAGACCAGGAGGCGGGACCACATTACACCGGTTATAGAGTCGCTGCATTGGGTCCCTGTGTGTTTCAGGATCGATTTTAAAGTTCTTTTAATGTTTTTTAAATGTCTTAATGGTCTTGGTCCTTCTTATCTTTCAGAATTACTTTTACCTTATGAACCTTCACAGTCCCTTCGCTCCTCTGGCAGAGGTATCCTAGTTATTACTAAAGTCAACAGAAAGACTCACGGCGAGCCGTCTTTCAGTATTATGGCCCTCGCCTCTGGAACGACCTGCCGGAGGAGCTCAGGACGCAGAGAACGTTCAGATTTTTAAGAGCAGGCTCAAGACCCTCTTTTTAGCTTAGCTTTTAACTGATATCTGTTTATTTATTGTAGTCCCATTTATTTATTTATCTATTTATTAACCTTGATAACTTGATATTTATTGATATTATTGATATTTTGATATTTATTTCTAGTTTCTTACTGATTTTTACTTTGTTTTTAAACTTTTTAATCAATGTTTTTATACTGCTTCTTATATTTTTAGAATCTCCAGTGTTTCCTCTGAAGGAGCCCTCTGCCTCAGGAGCGGTGACTGGCTGTGGCTGTGTGGTTGCCCCTGTGGAGGTGTCTCTGCTGCGCCTCCTATAGGGACCCTTGTGTCGGTGCCCGGGCGGCGCGGCTGGTCTGCTGCTCCCGGGGAGGACGGCTCCTCTGATGGGGTTTCCTCACCTTGGTCATCTGTACCCAGCCTTATGTACTTGATTCTGTGTGTGAGTGTGAGTGTAGAGTAAAGGGTGGGGGTGTAGGTGTACGTGTGTATTGTGATAACTGTATATATTGGGAGGGTTTGTCGGGCGAGAATGTTTTTAATGTCTTTTAAATGTCAAGCACTTTGTGATGCACCTGTGTATGAAAAGCGCTCTATAAATAAAGATTGATTGATTGATTGACGCTTTGTCAGCTTCTCTTGCCGACCTTCAAGTCGCTCTTCTGTCAAGTTTTTTGATGAAGATTAAACAGGGTCTATGAATAGCCATCTTAATAGCCCTGCAGTTGGACAGATTCTTGGGAGCCATCACTCTCCCAAAATGTCTGGTTTGTTAGTGTTGGCAGCTGAGAAGGCCATGTATTTAAAAGGTCAAGGGTATCAGAAATAAGGATGCGTCTCGACTTAATGGCCAGTGACGTGTTAGGGAAATAGCCTGATCACAGTCACCGTCTCTGTCATCTCTTTGACATTTGCAGTTCATCCAACACCCCCCTCCCGATATTTTTGTGTCACCGCTTTGCCCCCCCCGTCAGCAGAGCCTGTTGTGTCACACTGCTGGTGACTAGCACTGGCAGCACAGACACATGTGGGGAGTCGTGTGTCACCTGCAGGTTAGTCATCTGGAAGCGTAGTTGTGATTAGCGGCGGTCGGGGCTGAGATGATGAGCAGGCGCCTTTTTTCGTAAAACTGGTCCAGGAGAGCAGCAGCGGAACGCACACCCACATTGATGTTCATCGCTGAGGAGAAACAAGGGGAAAAAAGATTGGAATTTGGAAGTTAAAACAAAATACAGCTGGCTGATTTGTCCCTACAGAAACAAATATTTGTACAATGTGAGTACAATCTAGCATCTTTATAAAATGATTTCCATTCTGGTGCAAACCTGTCAAGTTATATAAAAATATCTGGAAAAGTGGCAGAAGTCATATGCTTTAATAAGTGAGCTGGTTCAATAAGTGCTTAGGGTATGCTGCAAAAGTTCTTCCAAAGTTGGCATTGCTTCCGCGCGGGGGTGTTCTGAATCAATAGAGCAGCATTAGAGGCACTTTTCGCTGCTGGGGCTTGAGTTTCAATACATACGTGTGCAGATGGTGTCAGAGCCGGACCAAGTGAGGCCGTATTGACAGACTCTGGCCACGCTGCCCGTGAGATCAAAACCCCCGGTGCATTTGAATTCACAGCTGGCTCCGTAGTTGTCTTTGTCACTGTCGCACTTCATGTAGCCGTTGTCTGGAGGGAACAATGGGCTGCAGCGGCGAACTGAACAACACAGTTAGAAAATAGGAGACAAAGAATGGTGTGTCAGAAAAAGAATCTCAACTGTAAATATTGCATGTGCGTGAAATAATGTATAAGCCCGCATGACTGTTGTTTTGGATTGAACAAAAGAAAGCTGGACCAGCAGCAAGATAAAAGCAACAAAGACAGATTCAGCAGAGTCAAACATGAAATCACTGGAGCTGAAACTGTAAGACAGCAGATTTACTGATGTTTTTATTTGGAGATTGACTGATGATGGGTATGGAAAATACACATATTGTTATGTAACGCCTGTTTATTCAATACATACTACAACTGATTCAACACTTCCGATTCACGCTGCATACGTTTCCTAACACTGAATGCCCTGAGAAAAAAGTCAATACAAACTGTACAGTACTGCTGTATAGCGCGATAAACAAACTATGTCCTGTACTTTTCTTGTTCGTGTCACAGAAACTACAGGCCTTTTAAAGGAGGATCCTGGTGAGTTGATCAAAACCTTACCTCTCACTCTGACCGTGAAGCGACAGGTCCCTTTGTTCCCCGCTCGATCAAACACAGTGTAGGACATTTTATGGAGTCCCTCTGGGAACTCAGATTTTGGAGGCCTTCCTTTTAACTCCACACTGCAAAAACAGCCATTCTGTCAGTGTGGTCACCAAGGAGAAGAGGGGTACAATATGAGGCAAAACTTAAGGAGGCTGACTCAGTCAGGATGCCATCGGCAGTGTCCATGCCCTCCGGGGTGTCCCAGGACACTCGCGCAGTCAGCTTTCGAGGCTCAGCCCACTTATCCTTTATGGTGGGACATTTGATTTTTGGAGGCTCAATGTCTGAAAAAATACATTTGGAAATTAAGAAAACGTGTTCATCTGTTCTTGGTGTGTTTTTCATTGAAGACAGTTCTCTCATCCAAAATGCTTCCTCACTCAGACTGCTCCATTCAACTTTTGGCAAGTCTAACTTGAGTCTAGGGGCATCCAATGGAGGAAATAAACAGATGACCTAAAGTAGCCTTTCAGGCAAAACATTTCCAATTAAACACAGCCCTGTACAGATGACATCCTGAAAACATTTCCAATCCACAAAAAACACAAGAAACAATGTTTAAAACAACATTGTTACTTCATGACTTAATATTGGTAGAACAGTTGCTCTTCATTATACAGAGAGAGAGAAACAAAGAGATTTGGATTGGTTTGTAGTCCTATAACTATCATTACTGTAGAAAACCACAGGTAAACGGTCTCAACTTCAATAGGCAAGGCAAGTTTATTTGTAGAGCACAATTCATACACAAGGCAATTCAAAGTGCTTCACAGTTGCATAAAATGACAAGAAAACCGATAAAATCAATCAAATGTGGTCATACCGCCTTTGCTCTGCCCAATCCCGTCAGATCTTGGAAGCTAAGCAGGGAAGGGCCTGGTTAGTACTTGGATGGGAGACCGTTTGGTAACACCAAGAAGCCTAGCGAATGTAGTGAGTGAGTGAGTGGTAGGTGGTGGTCGGAGGGGCCGATGGCGCAGACTGGTTGCCTCGCTTCAGTCAGTCTACCCCAGGGCAGCTGTGGCTACAACAGTAGCTTACCACCACCAAGTATGGAGTGAATGAATAATGACGACAGTGTAGCGCTTTGAGAAAATTGGTAATACAGGCTTGTAAAGCGCAATACAAGTGTAAGGCATTATTATTATTATTAATAAAACATCAACATAAAGTTAATCAATTACAGTAAAAGGCAAGAGTGCAGATAAAATACTTTCAGTTTTCATATGCACAGGTAAAAAGAGCTGTTTTCAGCCAGGATTTGAACATTGTCAGAGTTGAGGCCTGTCTCACATTCTCATGAAGACTGTTCCAGATTTTAGTCTAACAGCTGTTTAGAAAGGCCAGTGAGCAGGCCGTTACAGTAGTCTAACCTGCTGGAGAGACAAATGCATGGATGAGTCTCTCTAAGTCTGGTTTTGACACTATTCCTCTGATCTTAGCAATGTTTTCCAGATGGTAAAAAGCTGATGATGTTATTGCTTTGATGTGGCTGTTTAAGTTCAGGTCTGAGTCCATGATTACTCCTAGATTTCTAACCTGATTTTTTGGTTTTAGAGAGAGAGACTCAAGGTGACTGATAACACTTTGTCTTTGTGTCTGTGGGCAGAAAACAATGATCTCAGTTTTGTCTGAGTTTAGTTGAGAAAGTTGTTTTGCATCCACAAACTGATTGTTCGATGCAGTGACAGAGGTATCTACAGGCCCATGTTCACCTGCCGTCAGTGACACGTAGATCTGAGTGTTATCTGCGTAGTTGTGGTACGACACATTGTTGCTGTTTATTAGCTGACCCAATGGAAGCATGTACAAGTTGAATAAGAGGGGTCCCAAGATTGACCCCTGGGGGACTCCACAGGTCATGGAAATTTGTCTGAACACCGTTGCCAATTTCGACAAAGTACGTCCTATCCTCGAGATAGGACCAGTGTTGTTTTCGTCAACAAGACGATAACGATATGATTTCGTTGACGCCCCTTTTTTTAATGACGATAACGTAACGATGACGAGCTAAAAATAGCTCTTTGGGGACTAAAACCTGATGAGACGTTTATGAGTTTACGTCAACGAGACGAGACGAGACTAAAATGGGAGAAAGTGGTTCGTCAGATCGTTCACAAACAGAGTTTATACGCGGAGCGGGAGAACAAACCGGTAAACGTGACACAGAGCGGCGCCGTCAGCTCTCATGGTGCAGCCGGGCAGTGGCGCCTCTTTCTCTCCTCTCTCTCTCTCTCCTCTCTCTCTCTCGTGGCGTGCAGTGCACTGCTAGCGTACATCCTCCACGGAGCGCATCTGACATCGATGTCACAGGGACATCGACCTCAGGACAGTTTTAAATACCGTAGCGTATGAACGCAGAACGCATGTTGAGGCTACGTATGTGCAGACAGCGCTGTTGATCAGAGGACGAGGAGAGCGGGCGCTTGTGGGGAAAGTCCTGTTCACAAAGACACTTCTACTACTGCCTATTGTGGTGTAATCGGTTTGTCAAAAGCTATAAAGCCAATAGATAACTATTATTTATCCCAATTTCCAATAGTTATCTAAATTAATTATAACTTTTTATAATGAAACTGACGAAAACTTGACTAAAACCTTTTACATTTTCGTCTGACTAAAACGTGACTAAAACTATCACATTTAGAAATGACTAAAATGTGACTAAATCTATAAGCATTTTCATCCAAAAGACTAAGACTAAAACTAAAACTAAAAGGGCTGCCAAAAACAACACTGGATAGGACTTGAACCAGTTTAGAGCAGTACCAGAGATTCCCACCCAGTTTTCTAACCTGTGAAGTAAGATCCCGTGGTCCACTGTGTCAAAGGCAGCGCTCAGGTCCAGCAGAACTAAAACTGAGACCTTACCTGCGTTGGTGTTCATACGGATATCATTTGTCACCTTGATCAGAGCAGTCTCAGTGCTGTGGTGGGGCCTAAATCCTGACTGGAAAGTATCAAACACATTGTTAGATAGGAGAAAGTAAGTGAGCTGTTGATATTTCTCTAGGACTTTTCCTAAGAATGGTAAGTTTGATATGGGCCGGTAGTTGTTCAGTACCTTGGCATCAAGGCTGCTCTTCTTTAGAAGAGGCTTAATGACCGCGGTTTTCAAGGCCTTTGGAAATGCTCCAGTCTCAAGTGAGATGTTGACTAACTGTACAAGTTGTGGTAACAAGCTGGTCAGTACAGACTTCAGAAATCCAGCTCGGTATAGGGCGCTGTCCCATGCGCGCCACTATATTAAATTTTTTTTTATCTCTATCGTATTGGCGCTAGTGATGGGACTTATGCTCTTTGATGCTTTTTTTTAAAGAAAATAAAAACCCTCTGAATTGACTTTATTTTAACGAAAATGTCACTATTTCACACAATATAACATCGATATTTCCCTCTATGGGTTTGTTATCACAAATAAACAATCCCATGGCCCGATTAAGCTTCTGTTGCTTCATTCACGTAACTTTTCCTCTGCCCCTCTCTCTCCCTCACGCAAGAGGGAAGAAAAAAACGCAAGTGAAAGAGGTGTTTTGCTTCAACGCGATCTCCTCTGTGTTTATTATTTAATTAGGACTTTTATTTCTCAAACGTGTTGCCTTATGCTCACTTTGAGCTCCTCGTGGGGGGTGGAGATGACCGGGCGGACTGAGGAGGAGACAGTGTGCGGTGATGTCGCTCTTGGCCGTTCGGAGGCGGCCAAGAGCGGAGTGGAGCTGAGCGAACACGTAGAAGATGTCAGTGACGGGACTCCTGTGGCCGCCTCGTCATCACAGACCCCGCGCGCCTTTTCTCTCCTATAGCCCGTTTCCCCAGAACCGCGCTCTGAAACCGTTTCCCCGCAGGCCGCGCTCACGTCCCGCGGTCGTGCGTTCACAAACTGTCCCTCTGCCAATCCTACACTCCTCTCTCCGCCCCGCTCCAGCAGTGACTTTTTTTCCGCAAAATAAGCATTCACAACTAAAGTGACGCCCCTCCCCCAAAGAGGAATGAAAAAATAATAATTCACCTCCGCACACCCACTCATTTCGTTCACTGTAAAGACTCGTTCAAAAGAGCCGGATCGTTCGCGACCGACACATCACTAATTGGCGCCCCGTCCTTTCGGCGCCCCTATGCAAGACATATATGCCCTTTTTGCGCCACTGAGCTTAACACTAGGGCCGCCGCATTTTAAACCCCCCTCCCCACAGTCAAATTGACCGCTCTCATTCATACACCAGTGTACGCAGACACTGAAGGCAAGGTGGGTGAAGTGTCTTGCCCAAGGACACAACGACAGTGTGCACATTCAGGAGGCGGGATTCGAACCCCCAACCTTCCCCACTATTACTACTTATTAACAAACATGCTCTCCTCAGAAGTAGTCTAAATAAATATTCATCAGACATAGGCCATGATGAGATAATAAAGTATTTTACACAAGTAGAGCAGGAGAAGTGTGTTTAAGTCTCACCGACACATGTCGGTGCCCCGGAGCTCCACATCTTGGTGTATTGACAGGTCGTTATCCTCTGTCCCTTCAACGTGAATCCGGGGGCACAGAAGAACTCACAACGAGAGTTGAAGTAGGAGCCTCCTGAACATTTGTAGCCTCCGTTGGCCGGCATGTTCTGCTTTGGACAGCGAATCTCTAAAGATTACACAGAACAGAAGATAATGTCAGGGGCTGAGATTCTACTAATCTGTAGTAGTGAAACTGTTACTGTGCACATACAGTCAGGAAATACACAGAGCTCTCACATTCCTACAATATCAAGTCTGATCATGAAAATGCTTAAATTATTTTGTTCTTACAAAAACTCTATTTTACGTATCATGTTCAATAAATGGAAATTACAGATTACAAGATTTTATGAATGTTCAATGGAATTGGTCTGAAAACTTATTTAGGTCACAGTGAAATTTAGGTTTTCATTCCATCTAAAAATAACACAATAAATGTGTATTTGATGTATGCATGTTAAGACAGTGTGGGGTGAGGTTTACCACTGCAGGCGTAGTTTGCTGACCAGCGCTTGTTGGCCATACACACCACCTCTGGGCTCATGACCTCATACCCCTCTTACAGTGGATCTTACAGCGGGTCCCCATCACGTTCTTGTGATGTTCTCCTCGGGGCGTCCGGCAGCGCACATCCCCATGTTTCACCTTGATGGGTGCACACCATGGAGTCCCTAAAATTCAAACCAACTTAGTTCAGTGTAACATTATTGGTTCATGAGCAGGAAAGGTTTACTTTGTCCACTGCATTTAGCTCATTCTTCGTAGCCTCCAAGTGTTTTAGTACAATATATATAATATATTATATATATAATATAATATATAATGCTACAGAGAAAATTAGCATAAGACACAGCTGCCCCATCGACCAAAAAGATAACTCTGAAGATATAACTTTATTGATCTCACAATGGAGAACCTGTGCAAAGAACATGAACAAGAGGCTAAAACTTCCAGCTAGGTACTGCTGATCCAAGCCTAAGGTCCCGAGACGGGTCCTCGGACGGTGCCCACTGAACCCACCGGTCCTGACAGGTTGCCCTTGAGGTTCTATTTGAAGGATGAGCCAAATGGAGAGGATACAATAAAATCTACAGATACAGACACAAACTAAAATTGATTGAAACACAGTCAAAAGCTCGCAAAGTCTAATCGGGCAACAGACTGCCATATTTGTCTTATGCTAAATTACATTTGTGCCTGCTCTTTTAGGTTAGAAATGTCATTAGAAAATAGAAAGATTAACATATTTGAAATCTGCAAATGCATAGTGATTTTGCACAATCAACAAATCACATTTATTGCAACAGAGCCAGGTCTTGTAGCTGCAATTAATACTTACCTGAACAAACTAAAACTACAGAAGTCCTCCCTTTGTTATGTAAAAAACCCACCAATCTCCTAAATCCAGGCAGATGTGGTGGGTTTTAGTACCTTGTATCTGTCACTTTCCGTAATCCAACAGGGGCTCTCACAGCAAAGAGGCAGCATTGCTCAAAGTAATGAAACGCAAAGAAAATCCCTACAGAGAGAGAGAGTGTGGAAATTCTTTAGCTTCTTAATTTGTTTATACGTTTATTTGCATGGGAAAGGCTGAACGGCAACATATTTCTGCCCGATGTCCAATTTTCCCATCCGCACACACAAAGACACTGAATTCTTCTCCTGCCCAACGGAGCCACTGGTGCAGAGTTGAAGAGGAGCACACACAGTCATTGATTTCCAGTTGGAATAAAAATTGTAGTTTTATTATACAACGTCCCTGACTGCCTCATCCCTGACTGCTGTGTGTGAGTTTGTGTTGGCGAAGCCCCCGCAACCGCAGAGTACGAGAAAATACATTCAAGCCTTAACACAAGACAAGAGTGTGGTTTGGCTCAGGCAGAAAAGTTCCACATAGAAATGACCTGGATTCTGAGTCTGGAGGACACTTTGACGTAACTGTGTCGTCTTAAGAAGCGCAGTGGACAAGCCGTAGACATACA
Organism: Neogobius melanostomus; assembly: GCA_007210695.1. NCBI lineage: Eukaryota > Metazoa > Chordata > Actinopteri > Gobiiformes > Gobiidae > Neogobius > Neogobius melanostomus. The sequence continues at coordinate 2,972,357 of VHKM01000048.1, forward strand.
GTACGAAGAGATGTGCTATTTATATCATGAAAGACTGATTACGCAGCTGACACAATGTCGATCATGAGCACAACAGACCTCTTATGTTGACAATATCATTCTCTAGAGCGGAAAAACTGATGAATCATTGGTATATGACTAAATTACTCATTATAGATTAGCCATGCGGGAAAATAATACTTAACGCTGGAGACAACAGACGGCTCCGTGTGTCATTTTTAATCATTAACAAACTGAATTTAATTTGCATAAACCCACGGCTTGATTTTGCAGCTTTGGCAACTTTAATCACAAATAGCGGCATTGGCGTTCCGCCCCGTTCACATCGCAACTCTGTCTCGCTGTGAACTCCAGCTGAGACGAGCTTCTAATGAACTCAAATGAACAATCGGGATGTGCGGGGGGGGTTTGTGAGCGCTACACAAGGCAACAGCTGAGAGATTTTACTCAAATACCGTAGTTTCCGGACTATAAGTCGTACTTTTTTACATAGTTTGGCTGGGGGTGTGACTTCTACTCAGGTGCGACTTATATATCAAAATATATAATTTCACGTTTGTTATTTTCACACTGATAGCCTCTAGAGGGCGCTCTAGGCTTGTGTACCAGTATCTGCTACTCCTGTACGGTTGTATAATGATAAATAAAGCATTATTTACTCACTGTACCACTGAAAATGTAAAAAAAACAGTAAAGTTTGGAGTGAGCGAGAAACTTGTGAGGGACGGGTGAAAAGCAGAGGTTACTCTTACTGCAATCAAGAAACAAAAAAAGCTAATCGCGGGCTAAAAGTTAAATGACCACAGCTAGAGGAACGAGTTCGCAAATGAGAGCTTGAACAACGTGCTGCCAGGAGAGGCTTGTCACTGGTGCAGTTACGCCTCCATACCCTGGTAGTTCCCAAGGCTGGTGCGACTTATACTCTGGAGCGACTTACGCTGTATTTTCCGGACTATACGTCGTTCCAGAGCGCCCTCTAGCGGCAGTCATTGTGAAAATAACAAACATGTGAAATAATAATTTTTATATACAGTATAAGTCGCAGCCAAACTATGAACAAGGTGCTACTTTTGTCCGGAAACTACAGCATATGTTTTTTTTTCTTCATTATGCATTTTTGGCTGGTGCGAGTTATACTAAAATACAGTAACCACAGCTTTCAAGGTTTGGTAATGCACAACTTCAAATGCAGTTTTAAACTGAAACAAAGCATGTGGGCTTTTTTAACAAACTGAATTTTGCACATCTTGAAGTTACGTATCACAGTTATTATTACGATATGTAAATTGGGCCACCTAATATATATAAAAAAACAAACTATTCCAATAATGATGAACTGTATTATCAACACCAATCAAGCACAAAAACACAATAAAGTTCATAACTTGAGCGACTGCGGATGTTTGAGCCTTTACCTTTATATCTGCGTGAATAGAAATCCTCATCATCTCCATAGGGGTACTGTCCCGAACCTAGATGCAAAAGAAAATAAGACACTAATTTGGCCAAAGGAGCCACATCTAACTGTTGAGCAATATTTGTAAGCTTTCTTTTTCCCCTGAGGGTAATTATGCAGCGGTCTCAGAAACACGGCACACTTTTTCAAACATGAGGGGAAAATGATTTTTCTTTGAAAAGGGCATATGCAAAACAGATATGCCAAAGATCCTCATTTTCCAGCTCGTGGTTTGACCCCTGTAGGAGTCACCCTCTGAATGCTTTTTTCCAGAGCAGTTCTCATGAATAACACTTACCACAGATAGCTGGCGGGAAGGTGGGAAGGTTGTAACTTTGAACACCTCACACAATCAGCGAAAATGTGTGTTTGACAGTAAAACAGGCATTTACAGAGACCTGGGGTGAGTCAAGCTGAAAGGTGCACACATGACATGATTGTAAAAGACATTTGTGAGAGTTTTAGGGTTAGCTTGGTTAGTTTAAGGTCCTGCTCCCAATATCTGTGTAGTTTGGACTTTTAAAGCCAGTTCAAAGCAACTAAGGCGGCATTAAATAAGGAATAATACAGTAATAAGAGCAACAACAAGATGTCCACACATTAGGACATTTATCATTTCAACACAACTAGAACTGACTATGAGAGCTCTGTGAGAGTTGTGTTGTATTTTCTACAATGAAAAAGATCTGAGTAAAATAATCAACGTTTTGGAGTCAGTTGTTGATGGCGCTACACTAAAATGTAAAACGCGACTTCAATACTAAGGAAAAAACTTGATACTCAGCACCTATCTCTATACCACTGTCAGTGCATTGAAACAAGTACAGTACGATAGACTTATGTGCGTCTCTTTACCATGTTTAAAAGAAATCTAATTGTACAGAATATAATGCAATTTTCAAAGTATGGATGTCAACATTGTAAACAAAAGTTGTGACAAGTTGCAATATTCATGTAAATGACAACCCTAGACAGCAGCTTGGGGTGAAACGTTTGAGAAGCTTTAGACTTCAGTTATGTATAAGGAAATAGGACATTAGCAAAGATGTGGAGAGGGCTATTCGTATTTGCCCCTCTGAACCCCAAAATGAATGTGTTCAGTGTTCGGGATCCACAAGGGAGGACTGTTTTCTCCATCCCGGGGCGTCATATATCAGCTGCATGTTGGTCAGTGAACTCGATACTGCAGCTAGGCCCAACTCATTCCACTTCCCTGTTTTTTTGTCAGTTTAATAAAAGCGGTCAGGATCAAAATATTGACAGTCATTCAACACGGAGGCATTTACCACAGCAATCTGAGGCTTTAGCAGTCTGATCACAGAGCACAGACAGAGCCATGCACTGAGGCACAGACTAATGGGGAAACTTTAGTGTCTGCTTCTTAATTGGGCAGAGGAGACAGAGAAAGGTATGTGAAAGTAATTGCAGACGTCCCTCCCTAATTGTAGCTCTACTTATACTATAAAAATTATTATTTAAATCTACTTGCATGCAAACATGCACAATGTGTGATTTTCACAAATTAATCAAGTTCTAAATGAAGGAAATTTAATGAAAAATTGCATCAGAAAAGACGTGTAGCCAAAGTGTAAAAATAAAGTGCCAAAATCTGAATGGTCTAAGCACCTGCATGACTAGAGGAATTTTAATGAATGTGATAATAATTCAATTACTACAGCTGCAAATATAGTTTTGTCATTTCTGTTAAAAAGCCGCTGCAGGGGAGCTGAGCTTAAGGCAGCAGGAATTCAAATTAGGTTTTAAAGTCATGAATTATATCACTGATAACGGCGCTGTTTTGAGGTGCTTTCCAAGTAAACATGACCTTGAGCCACAAACCTTTCATGAGTTACAAACATTTTCATCTCTTGCTATAATAAGGAGCTGTAAGACTCACATAATACTGCTCATGTAAAAGAAAAGCACAGGTCTCTGTGTTGTTTACAGAATAAAGACTTTTGCAATTAACTTTTTAATACAGATTATAGATGCTGCATGGCAGGCATAGTCAACCTGTGAGATAATGATCCTGCCACTTACAGTAACTCCTATTTCCTCAGGCCACTCTGAGGAACATAAACTGTAAGACGATACTGCTATCAAGTCAAATGTCAAGCACATTATTATTATGTTGATTATTGTTGTGGTGGTGCTGCATCGCTCAGGTGTGTTATATAGTAATAAACTGCTGTTGTTTAAGCCGTTTACAGTGAATCAACTTCAAGTTTAGCGTCTGTTTTCCTTGCAAAGGTTTTCTTTTATAGTGAGGTTTGTGGAAAAGACTTTAAATTGATTTCTGCTGTGGCTGGCTGGTCTGCTGCCTTGATTTGTCAGCACTATCATGGGGGAATCATGGAATCTGTGATCAGGCTTTAAAACTACAAGCTGTCAGCATCTGGATCCTGTAACATCTCAGGGATTTCGCTGCAGCGGTCCACCACTAACTCTTACAATCCACACATGACGAATAAATGAAGTCTATCACGACTAGAACAAACATCGACACAGTGCTGTTAAGTCAGCCACTCACTAAAGCACAGCATCTCACTGTCAACTCCCGCACTCAGTAAATCTGCTGCCAGGGTCTTCATGTTTCTGCCTGTATCCTCGTACGGCACTGGGCACTTCTCAAACCAAACACTGGCACATAGCCACAACAAACAGCCAAAACACATCCATGCTGCAGCTTTGAAGTTTCTGCCCCAGTGAAGGGAATTAAAAAACATGCTGTATCCTCTGATGTTTTAGAACTGTGCCCATCTCTTTGCATTATACATTAAAGACGGCAGGTTATAAAATCTCTCTGAAATATAGGATATAGCACAACAGGATACTTTAACTACACATGTGCAAAGGTAAAATGTGTTTAAATCTAATACATTTCTAAACCAAAAAGGGGAAATACAATAGACAAACAAACCATTGCTGCTAAACCTATACTGAAAACAGCCAACCTTTTATTCAACCTGTAAATAATTCATTCTCCTTAGAGGATAAGCTAATTAGAGTTTGCTGGGGTATTAATAGGCTAAATTGGAGCTACTAAAACAAATCATTGTGGTATGATCATAAAGCTTAAAAAAAAGTTGAAACCTGCAAAGTAGCCAAGTAAATCTAAAATGGAATAGAAGGGGGGAAATGTTCATCCCCCGGCCCGGGGCCCCAAAGAACCAAGCCAGCTCTATGCAGGGGCTGAGGAAATGTCCCCCAGAGGCACACTGCACTCCTCCCGCCTCTCTCCAGCGCAGACCTCCACGTAAACAGCAGCGCGCACCCAAACCCAGCCGCGGCCACAACAAAAACCAGCGTGAACATGAGCTAATAATCCCTTTACCGCGCAATCTTCAACGCAAACGGCCTCGCATTAAAGTTTACAGCTGGTTCACCGCTGCAGTGAGTGAGTGGATGGAGTGCCAACGGTGAGGCGGAGCGGGGTGGAAAAGTAATCCCCAAGAAAGCGAAGAATTGCTCTACCTTCGTACCCCGCGCAGAAGCAGAGCTGGGCGGCAAGGATCACCAAAGGCCACATGTCCATAGTGAGGCGCGGGGCGGACGGACTGCCTCATGTGAAGAAGGAGCCCACTGCAGGAAAACTTCCAGCACATTCCTGCAGCTCAAAGGCCCGCCTCTCGATCCAGAAACAAGGGAGAATTCTCCTACTGCCGCCAGGACCGACCGACGCGTGGGGCTCAGACGTGGAGAGAGGTTTGGGCTTCTGCCAAACTCCTTAACACTATAATCATTATGTGTCGCCTCGTGTCGGCTGCCGTGTAAAGAGGATCCACTTGACCTTTTTGTTTCAGAGGGCACTCAACATTGACAAAATAACATAGATATGATTGCAGTGAGATTCAGCCAGATGACATTAGGCTAAGAATAGCTGAAGTAGTTTGAATAGGTCAGGGCAAGGCCAAGCATCCAAAACTATAACCTTCCTGGAGGATGGAGGACATGTGAATATAATAACTATATCTGTAAGAGCTCATGATCCCATGATAGGCCTATATGTATTCACTCGTTTGGGGAACGCATTTCCCCATTTTTTGAGGAAAAGGGATCTGTCAAAGATTTAAAAATGACATTAATCAGAGGTGGGTCGAGTAGCCAAAATATTTACTCAAGTAAGAGTAATGTTACACTTTGAAATTATTTTTGCTCAATAAGAAGCATAAAGTAGTGACCCAAATAAAAAAGTACTTAAAACAATACTTCAGTACTGTGAGTACTGCTGTTTGAGTGTAAAAGTCTGATTTACAATTCAGTCAGTAATGACATAAATTATGAGAAACAAAACATGAACTTATGTAAAAATCCTAATAGCCTATTTCCAAAGAAAATGACAGAAAAAATTCATTCCCTGAAGAATAAAGTACATGAAACACAAACTGTTTTATGTGTCAACACTTTAGATTCACTGTGGAACAAATAACTTTAAAAAAATGTTAATATATTCTGTTCTATACTTTGAGTTACTTTTGACACAATACCGTTCCCCATTTTCTCATGTTTTGTTTTGTTTTAACTACATCCAACTGCTCACCAGTGTTCAACTTGATTTAGTACTGCATTATATTTAGGGAGAGTTTGGCATTTCAATACAAACCATTTAAATGCCCTTGTCTTGTCAATTCAAGTTAATTAAATTGTAATGACAGATATATATGACTGTATTTTGTGGAAGTAATATGTTATATTCCTTTGTTACTGAAAAAAGTAAATAATAATTATAATATTACTCAAGTAGAAGTAAGAAGTAAATGTAACTGAGTACTACAAGATCGAAAGGACAAGATCGCGGATACAGGCGGCCAAAATTAGTTTCCTTCGCAGGGTGGCTGGGCGCACCGTTCAAGATCGGATGAGCTCAGTTACCCGGGAGGAGCTCGGAGTAGAGTCGCCGCTCCGTTATGTCAAAAGGAGCCAGCTGAGGTGGCTAGGGCATCTGTTTCGGATGCCTCCTGGTCGCCACCCTCGGGAGGTGCTCCAGGCATGTCCTATTGGAGGAGGCCTCGTGGAAGACCCAGGACACGTGGGACTATGTCTCTGAGCTGGCCTAGTGTCGCCTCGGGGTCCCCCCAGAACAGCTGGAGGAGGTGTGAGGGGATCGGGAAGTCTGGACATCTTTGCTGAGACTGCTGCCTCCGCGACCCGGACCTGAATAAAGCGGAAGAAAATTGCTGGCTGGCTGGATGGATGGACACTACTCGCCTCTGCATCTAATGGAAGGGTTCCGGTAGGTCTAACTGTTTTGACTTCCCCCAATCCCAGTCCAACAAATTACAAATTAAGCACTGCACATATCAGAATCAGAATTGGTTTATTGCCATAGTTATGAACAGGTTCCGTCGATCGTGCAGCATGAAACATAAAACATATATCTTTAGATAAATAGAAAACTATAAAGACTTTAAACTATAAGGCTATAAGACTATAAGGGGATGCGTAAAAAGAATAAATATAAACTATGATGAAGACAACAACAATTTGACATAGAACATCAGCGCAAGTGTATTTCCAGATGTACAGCTGCATTGAGTGTTAGCAGCAAATATGGTGTATGATGTTGGCTATATAACATTCACAGGAACATGCCAAATGACAAGCTATTTTGCCAAAGTGCTACTGCTAGCCTATTAAGGTTACCTGATGTTTCTCTTTACAAACAATGAAAGTGGGAGTGAGTAAGGTTTAAACTGTTAGTTCCTATTTCTTCACAGTGATGAGTTAAATCAGGTGTTGTGGCTCATTTAAACAACCACAGTGAGCCAGATGTGAAAGGTTTCTTACACTGAAGACCAGGGAGACGTAATCCAGTGAAGTCCATTTATTTGACAAAACAAGATGAACATTACAGTCTCTTTCAAGCAGCAGGTAGAAAATCTGTATGCTCCCACACCTGAACTCAACTCAAAACCTGATGACATCAGAAGTGTCTAAATAATGGGAGTGTCTTAGATTTTAGAGCTTATTTACTTGTTAGGCCCGAGCGCCATCAGGGCTGGCGAAGGGCTCTTGTAATCGTAGTGCGAACAAAACGCACAAAACGAGCGCAAAGCGCTCCCCTCCTCTCAAACACTCACTAACACACTCCTCTTGTCGTGCACGTCCCGTGCACATACATATATAATGCAAAAATCAACATTGTAATTGTACAGAGCCCATAAAAGTCAATGGGCGACTGAGAGCACTGGGTCACTGACGGGCACGACCTCTACCATGAGCTAGGAATGCGCGAGTGCTTTCCGAAAATCTTTAGTTTATGGTACCCGCGTAAGCGGGAACATTGTTTTCGTATGGAATATTATTCTTTCTTTCTTTCTTTCTTTCTTTCTTTCTTTCTTTCTTTCTTTCTTTCTTTCGCACCGTCGCAATTTTCACCCAGTGAACATCGACAAAAAGTCACCGATATTTGCCCAAAATTCAAACCCGATCCGACGCAACTTTTGACTATTTCCAAATTTTGAATTTCAAAATAGTGGCGCGACAGCGCCACCTCCGTTTTTTTTTAACATTGCGACTTGGCCAAAAATGAAGTTTGTCGTAGAATCATAAAAATCGGTACAGACGTGCATCATGACAAGTTGAGCAAAAAATATTATTATGGCAACGCCGTCCGCCATATTGGGTGTCGGCCATTTTGGATGACAGCCCGCGAAGCGGGAATCCGCCTTTATTTTTCACTTTGTACAAAATCTATCTCCTCCTAGAGCGTTTATCGGAACGACCTAATTTTGGGTGGAAAATAATCTTGAGAAGTTATCCAAATTACTTTTCTAAGTATTACGTTTTTTATGCGGCGAAGCCGCAAACTGTACAAAGTATTTTGAGATTTTTCGCAAACAAAAAATGGCTCCCATTCGCACATATGGAGCCCGATTTCGCTCATTTTGTTATCAGTTGTTAAAGTCACAGTCCTAAATACTTTCATTTGGCAAAATTCAAATTGGGCGTGATAGCTCCCCTATAGGAATTATATGGAGAGTACAAATTTTAGTTTTACGAAAATTAAAATAATTTGGCACAAAATTCTATTTGGTCGTTCCGATCAGAAAAGTCAATTACACCCATGCCATATTTTCACGGTGTTGCCGTAGCGATGACCAGAACATCCCATTTTATTCTGATGGAAAAATGTTAAACTCCATAATTCAGCAAGAAGTGAGGAACCAAAGTACTTTGGATAACCTTTGTGGATGTTCTGCGGCGCAGCCGCAGGCCTAAGTAAAATGTAAAAATATGCTTCAGTTTGCAGATATAGTGTGATACAAATTCATACTAATTTTTCTCTGTATAATGTCAAAATTGAGTGCGGTGTGCGCGTTAGCGCATTCCAAAAATCCTAAAACTAAGACCCTTGGGAAAAAAGTTAAAAACAAACATAAAGGCAGTAGCAATAACATAATTTTAGATTGAGGGAGACAAAAGGGCGCGAAGCGCCCCCTTGCTTTAGGCAGGGCGGTCGGCGAGGGCCGATAATCGCCGCTTGCGGCTATATTTTTTGTTGTTTTACAGTAACATAACATTTTAACATTTTAGAATTGCTCTTTTAAACTTGAGATTTTTAACCTTAACTTTTTAAACTTTTAACCTTTGCTAACACATGTTTTTTTTTACCTTTTAACCAAAGAAAACTATTTAATATCTTTAACTTAAAACACTTTTTAGCATTTTAACTGCATTGGCTCTCACATCAGGTATCGTGTCTGATGTATGTGAAAGATACAGTGTGTGATCCCACTGAATCCCACTGCACTGTTATTGCTGCCTCGAGCAGCAGCCTAACAATACAGTAAGTCTGTGCCTTGTTTTACTTCACAGAGCCAAAGGTAATTTATAGATGATATGTTGTTGTAATGTTCACATCGATTTTACCAACAGTTTTGTACTGAAACAAATGATATTGCGAGTCTCATTTCACACTAGACAATTAAATTTGTCAGAGCGCGGAAACAGAGGTGGAACAAATGCAATGTTCACAACAATGACTCAACCCCTGCGTTTAAAAATGACTGCACCGAGGATGACAGTATTTATTTCAGATGAGAAACTTAGCGAATAGCGTACATGCCATTCCCTAGCAACCTTTTCTAAATCTGTAATGTTATGTGCGGCTGGCTGAACTACTTAGTTTTTGATTTGGCATTGGAACAGGATATTTGTATTCACAAAAAAGGATGTTTTTATTTCATTCAGGTGTTTCTTTTTAGGCAGAAGCTTCATGTAATTATAATAAAAATATATAACATATTTAATACTTACTGCCTTGTATATAATTATATAACCTACAGACAAGTGAAATGTGCACTTTTAGTGCAGCACAGTAGCACAGCAGTTAGCGCTCTCGCTTCACAGTTAGAAGGTCCGGGTTCGATTCGCACCTGGACGGGGCCTTTCTGTGTGGAGTTTGCATGTTCCCCCCGTGTCTGCGTAGGTTTCCTCCGGGTACTTCGGTTTCCCCTACCACTAAAACATGTACAATAGGCCAGGATGAATGAGAGTGTGTTTGAGAGCATGGAGGACAACGGATGCAAATTAGCCCAAGGCTACAATCCGGTGTGGCTTGTTTACATGCATGAGACCCATGTCTCATGCATGTAAACATTAACATGCACTGTCCCGACCAAATAAATAAATAAATAGAAAATAAATCTTTAACAAACCCTTATTGTTTCTACCACTTCAGTACCTGCAGTAGGCCTACTTTGCATTTTTTTTTTTTTTTTTTATTTGACAGGGACATTGCACAACAAATGTGTTGCACAGACCAGAGATAGCTAGAAGCTAATTTTCATCTGTGGTCCTTGGGCAGAGGCAAAGTGACAGCAGGTTTATACAGTGGCCAATGTGCATTCTTACTTAAGTCCATTCACAATATAAAATACAGATAAAGCACCAGGAAAAGGATAATTTCAACAAACATTCAAATGCAATATATACAGTATTTACAATTGCAACTCCAATTATTTAAAAAAAACGTAACCATCTTACATTTTTAACAATACCCCGATTAACCAGTTTTGTGATAATGATCACAAATCTGACTGACTTTCAACAGCTTCTTCAGGTTAAGTTTAAACTGTTGCAAGGTGCTACTCTCTCAAACAGTTATTGGCAACGAGTTCCACATCCCTGCAGCTTTTACAGAGAAGCAATTTTGTCAAAAGTAGAGGATCTAAAGTTCACAGGAAATGGGGCCAAATCATGAAGAATTTTAAACACTAAACTGACATTCGAAAACAAAATGAAATTTTCAAACGTTAACAATTTATATTTCTTCACAATGTTACAGTAGAGATATGAAACAGGTTTTTTATCTAAAATTTTTAGTGCCTGTTTGTACAAGCTTTGGAGCGGCTGTATTAGTAATGCAGTGTTGGTTGATAGAGACCAAGTTGTAATGCAATATGCAAGATGTGAAATTATCATCGCATGCATATAAAGCTTGGCTGCATCTGTGCTCATTTGAGGGCGAATATATCTGAACTGCGATAAATGGAGTTAATATAATTAACTAGGTTCAGGAGCAGGACCACGCCTCAATCAATTAACCTCTGCATACTAACCAATCCTGCATTCACCTCACCACGCCTCTAATTAACCAGGAGTCTTTATATACTCATCAGGCAGCTTCATTCCTGTCTGTTCGAAACTATCGACATGGTTACCACGGAGCAAGTACTCGACCTCAACCCACCGGATCCGGATTCTGACCTGTTCTCCGGGCCTGCCGTCCGCCGCCGCAACGTTTCTCACGTGCCCCGGCAGTGCCTTTCGTGGTCCGCGTGGTGGGAGGCTTGCTTGTGGGATCTCCCATGGCTGTGTCCCCTCCTCCGTCGCGGGGCTCAGCCCCCGGGATCCTCCGCAGTCTTCTCCGGGCTTCCGGACGTCTACAGGACGCGGCCCGCCTGGTGGTCGCCGTTTCGTCTTCGTCTCTCTCCCCCTCCCCCCCTCGACTCGTCCCCGTTCGCCGGTGGCGCATCGCGGAGTCGTTGTTTGGTTCGAGGCTCTCTGCAGGGATCTGTCTCCGTGTCTGCTTCTTCTCAACGCTCCCCTCTTTCTGTTCTTCGGGCCGCCGTGCGTGCTCGCGCCGCCGCGTCGTGCACGTCTCCCCACGGGCTTCCAGTTCTCCTGCCTTCCCATCTAAACGCCTTCCGCGGGCCGCGGTGAGTACGGGAGTCGGCGCATCGCGCGTCTCTCCACGTGGGTCTCTCCACATGCTCCCCCCCGTCCGTCCGTCCGTGGGGTGCCTGCTTCCTCGTGTCGCTGTCTCTCTCGCACACTCACTCTCACTCTCCCTTTGCAATCTCAAATGTACTACCAACTTTATGCTCAAGCATTCAGCCTCTGTTTACTCTGCATGTTCATTCAGGTTCGGCTCCTGCTTACTCAGCTCATGCTATACTTGCTGTGCTGACTCAGCTACACTCTCAGGCTGTACTAGCCGTTTTAACTCGTGTTGTTTTAGCTTCTGCTAACTCAGCTTGCTAACTCCCTCAGCTACGCTATCTCAGGCCATACCAGCTTTGCTAACTCACGTTTTCTTGGCTTCCACTGATTCTTCTCAGCTTCGCTGTCTCAGGCTATACCAGCTGTGCTAACTCACGCCGTCTTAAGCTTCTGCTAACTCAGCTTTGCTATCTCTTACTCGGCTACGCTATCTCAGGCCATACCAGCGTGCTAACCCACGTTTTCTTGGCTTCCACTGATTCTTCTCAGCTACGCTGTCTCAGGCTATACCAGCTGCGCTAACTCACGTTGTCTTAGCTTCTGCTAACTCAGCTTTGCTGACTCATGCTATTCCAGCTCCCGCCGTCTTGTGCTATATCAGCTTTTCTAGTCTGTCGACAGGAGTGCAATGCCGACATCGGATCGTGTTCTTCCATAAACCAGCCCGATTTCAGCTGTTGCGTTCGGGGATTACAACTGATATTCTCCGGCACGTCGATGGTTCGCATGTTCAGCGCTCAAGAGTCGCCACACCGCGCACGTCTCAGTGTGCTCATTCACACCTTCTCTCGGCAGGAGCAGCAGCGCGTCGGGAGTCGACGCGCTCGCGTCTCTCCTCGCGTTGCCCCGCCTCCTCCTTCCCTACTCAGCACTCAGGTCCGTGCTACCCCCCCCCCCCCACCACAGCACTCGCGTCCGTGCTACCCCCCACAGCACTCAGGGCTGTGCTACGCCCCCCCTCTTGGCCCCGTCCTCTGGCCCCGCCCTCCTCCTCACTTCCTCAACCCTCTCCTCACAGTTCGTCCCGGGCTTTTGCCCAGTTTCTTCATTCCACGCCTGGGATTCTCCGCGCAGCGCGCGTCTTTCCCAGCACATCCTAGCTTCCCTTGTTCCCTTCCCTCCTTCCACCAGTGTGCATAGGATTCGTCGCGCGGCGCGCGTCTTTCCTAGCACATCCTAGCTTGCCCCTCCCCCCCCCACACCCTGCCACCAGTGTCCGCGGACCACCGAGCTGGAGCCGGCGCCAGTGGTCCACCGATGCTCCGTCTGGAGCAGTGTCTGCGGACCGCTGATCCGCCGTCTGGAGCCGGTGCCGTGCCCGTCGCTGATCCGCCGTCTGGAGCCGGTGCCCGTGGTCCGCTGATCCGCCGTCTGGAGCCGGTGCCCGTGGTCCGCTGATCCGCCGTCTGGAGCCGGTGCCCGTGGTCCGCTGATCCGCCGTCTGGAGCCGGTGCCCGTGGTCCGCTGACCCGCCATCTGGAGCCGGTGCCCGTGGTTCGCGACCCGCCGGCTGGTGCCGGCTCCCAGACCACTTGGCCTTCTTAGATGTTCGACCTCGCATGTATCCGTTCGTCTTCTGCCGCGTTTGTAATTTTCCCCATTGCCTTATCCGCTTTCCTTTGGGGATTGAGTGGTCAGGTAGATGTTTCCTCATTCATTCCGACACTGCAGCTCCCAACATTATCAACACAGGACATCCCTGCTGCCTGTTATCTTGCGGCCAGGGTCACCTCCGTCTCTACGATTAATCCGTTTTAAGTGCAGATGCTTGGCGCCAAACTCCGACATTCACCCTACGCCGGTTCCTCCATTTTTAGCACGATTTAACTTAGATCCGTCCCTCACCAGAACGTTGTCTCCCAAGGGCCATTCTCTAGCTTCAGTCTGGCTGTCTCGTACACGAGATGGAACAGCTTCGAGTCATTTCTTCATATTCATCGCATTCCTCCCGGTGCTGATTGCCCCGCACCGTCTCACTCTCACAACATTCTACCAACGTGATCTCCACTCCATCATCTTGCCCGCTGCATAAGCTCTATATGTTCCAGTTACTTCACCCCCGCAGTCTACCTTTCTTCAGAGCGCATCTTCCTTTGGGCTTCGGGTTCTGCGACGTTCCGGATATGCGCCGTAATTCAGCTCATATTCGTCCGAGGTTATTAGACACTGCCATTCATGCTTCTGACTCGCTAATTGCACTCGGAGTGCAGGAGTTAACAGATCTGCTGGGGCTTCCTTCCCAATCTCACCATTTCGCCTCGATTCTTCCAGCAGCTGCCAAACCTCCGCTTAAGTGCATTCGCTACTTTTGCATCTATCATCTTTGCACGACCCTCCGTACCTTACCAAGCTGGGAAGATGGCATCGAGACTCAGTAAGGATTTCCGCAAGATCCTACGCCCGTCTGGTATCCTCCATACTGATCTGTCCACTCTTTTGGTATCGGGTTGGCTTCCGCTGCAGGGCAGGCCTTTCCAACCATATAATCCAGACCCTTAGTAGTCGGTCCTCCAGTCGCTCTCGTATCCGCCATTACACTGCAATCTACGTTAAGCACACTCATCCTGTGTTCTTAATTCCTTAACTTTTGGGGGTCCTGAAGAGCTGGGATAATCGAGACGGAGCCCCCATCCACAGTCTCACCAGTTCACACTATCTTGACTAATTAAACTCTTTAATAGCACTTTGTTGTGGCGTGGTCCTTGCTAGTGAAATGGAGTTAATATAATTAACTAGGTTCAGGAGCAGGACCACGCCTCAATCAATTAACCTCTGCATACTAACCAATCCTGCATTCACCTCACCACGCCTCTAATTAACCAGGAGCCTTTATATACTCATCAGGCAGCTTCATTCCTGTCTGTTCGAAACTATCGACCCCCGCCCTCCCTCCCTTTACGTCTTATCTTCAGCACCGATTCTCCTGCTTGGAGGGGGGGTCCTGAAGAGCTGGGATAATCGAGACGGAGCCCCCATCCAGTCTCACCAGTTCACACTATCTTGACTAATTAAACTCTTTAATAGCACTTTGTTGTGGCGTGGTCCTTGCTAGTGAAATTAAATAAACTTATGCTTGCTGGATGTCATTGTCTACTGACATTCGATCTGGAAGACTGGTATTAAGACCTTTCCAAAGGCCAGCGGGCATTGCATCAGTGGGATATAATGCAAAAGCAAAGGTTTATTAATAACATAGATTATGGCTGCAGCAGTTATTGTTGCTATAGACAGATTGTATCTATAAGCTTTAACCATTGACTGTACAATTAAGAATGGACTTATGTAGCCAACTTCTTCCTGTCACTGTAAGGAAATGGAGGCAGGATCCGGATGTTTCTGGGTCCTACATTCCACTGAAACTTTTTGCCCCTTTTAAGTAATTTTTGAACACAGTTCTAAATAATGGAGCTGGCTCCAAAAAATATAGTCAAATTGCTAACATGAATAAGTTTTGCTAGCCCGCGCTGAACATTCTGGGGGAAACCTCGCTTTCTCAGTCCATTCTTAATTTTACAGTCTCTGAATTGTACTGTATGTTTTTTTTCAGTCCAGTCCAAAAACAGGAAGGATCTTGAATTAACATCAAATAACAATCCAATATTCTCTATCCTGTTTAATTTAAACAAAACAACTGAACTTAGATTTAGAAATATGTCAACATTTCACCCCCCCATTAATGGAGCTTCTTTAGGGCAGTTGTTGGTGGCATGCAATTATCGACCTGTAAGTATCTTGCCTGTATTCTCAAAGGTGCTAGAAAAAATTGTGTACAGTCAGCTTATGGCTTTTATACAATCAAAGAATATTTTACACCCATTACAATTTGGCTTCCGTCCCCAATACTCAACCGAAACGGCAAACTGCTTCTTTGTGGAGCAACTCAAACTTGCAATAGATAGGGGAGAAATCATTGGCGCTGTCTTTTTGGACCTCAAAAAGGCATTTGATACGCTAAATCATGACATCCTCATCCATAAACTGTCCAATTTCAACTTTACAACATTAACTTTGCAGTGGTTCAAATCATATCTTGAACAGAGAGATCAGTGTGTGGTGGTCAATAATCAAATGTCTACATTTTTAAAAATGAACACAGGTGTACCGCAGGGGTCCATTCTTGGGCCCTTGCTCTTTACATTGTACATTAACGATTTGCCAGACTCTTGTCCTACAGCAGGATTTCAGATGTACGCTGACGATGCAGTGGTTTATGTGCCAGGGAAAAGTGTGCATGCAGTTTCTGAGGAACTGGCAAAACATCTGCAAACTGTGGCGGTGTGGTTTCAAAACGCAGGTCTGTCATTGAATCTTAAAAAAAACATGTCTGTTTGCTTTGCCTCAAGATTCAAGTCCATATCCGAAGAACTAAATTTACAGATAAATGGTTTCAAGATCAAGCAGGTTTCAGAGGTCAAATACCTGGACCTTGTACTTGACTCACAACTTAAATTGCCAGTCATATCAAAAAAATCTGTCGAGTGACCAAAGCAAATCTTTACACATTCAGACTGATCAGGGACTACCTACCGTTTCATGCTGCTCACACTTTCATGCACGCCATGATCTTCTCGCATATAAGTTACTGCATCTGCTCACGGTCACAGGCCACTGCCACTACAGTCAAGCCACTACAAATGATTTATAACAGAGCGGTTAAAATCCTAGATAGGAAGCCCATTAGGTCACATCATTGTATCAGTCTGAGGAATTTAAACATTTTATCTTTTGAAAACTTCATTAAATTTTCCCAGCTGAAGCTGATGCACAAATGTTTGAACCAGCAAGCCCCACAGGTCTTGAGTGAGTGCATAGTTCCTCTCAGGGCTGTGGGCTCAAGGACTAGAGGAGCTCAGAACGGGAACTGTCAGATCCCGAAACGAAATACTTCATTTGGACAATCAGCTTTTTCCGTACAAGGCACTAAAGCCTGGAACTGTTTACCCACTGACTTGAAGGGAGAGTCAAACTGGGTCCCTTTCAAACACGAACTTAAAGAGTCTTTAATCAGAAGTCAGAAATGTGACCACTGACCGTCTGCTCTGCTGTGTTTGTGTTGTACTGTATTATTATGATATGTGTTTTAATTATGTTTTAACCAGGTATTGTTTAATTTTTTGTAAAGGCCCAACTAGGGACGGACATTGAGAATTAGCTTTGGCTAAAATGTTGTAGTATGTAACATTAGCTTATGTGACATACTTGTCCCTATTCAAATAAACTTAAAATGAAAATGAAAAATGACCGTTGCA
The DNA here is from genome assembly GCA_007210695.1 of Neogobius melanostomus. Classification (NCBI taxonomy): domain Eukaryota; kingdom Metazoa; phylum Chordata; class Actinopteri; order Gobiiformes; family Gobiidae; genus Neogobius; species Neogobius melanostomus. The sequence continues at coordinate 2,989,289 of VHKM01000048.1, forward strand.
GCCACAGATCATCGGTGGTGACATCACTATATTTGAACATCCATCCATCCATTTTCTTCTGGGGCAGGGTCGCGGAGGCAGCAGTCTCAGCAGAGATGGAACAGATGCCCTAGCCACCTCAGCTGGCTCCTTTCGACGTGAAGGAGCAGCGACTCTACTCCGAGCTCCTCCCGGGTAACTGAGCTCCTCACCCGATCTCGAAGGGTGCGCCTAGCCACCCTGCGAAGGAAACTCATTTCGGCCGCTTGTATTCGCGATCTTGTCCTTTCGGTCATTACCCAAATCTCATGACCATAGGTGAGGGTGGGAACGTAGATCGATCGGTAAATCGAGAGCTTTGCCCCCTGACTCAGCTCCCTCTTCACCACAACAGTCCGATACAGCGACCGCATCAATGCTGACGCTGCACCGATCCGTCTATCGATCTCACGCTCCATCCGTCCCTCACTCGTGAATAGAACCCCGAGATACTTGAACTCCTCCACTTGAGGCAAGGACTCACCACCGACCTGAAGAGAGGAAGTCACCTTTTTCCGGTGGAGAACCATGGCCTCGGATTTGGAGGTGCTGATCCTCATCCCGGCCGCTCCATACTCGGCTGCAAACCGCCCCAGAGCACACTGAAGGTCCTGATTTGAGGAAGCCAACAGAACAACATCATCTGCAAACAGCAGAGATGAGATCCTGAGGTTCCCAAACAGGACACCCTCTGGCCCCTGGCTGCGCCTAGAAATTCTGTACATAAAGGTAATGAACAGAACCGGTGGACAGCCCTTAGAAGATACTCCCGGAGCACCCCCCACAGGGCACCACAAGGACACGGTCAAACGCTTTCTCCAGATCCACAAAACACATGTGGACTGGTTGGGCAAACTCCCACAAACCCTCGAGCACCCGATGAAGGGTATAGAGCTGGTCCAGTGTGCCACAACCGGGACAAAAACCACATTGTTCCTCCTGGGTCCGAGGTTCGACTATCGGCCGGATCCTCCTCTCCAGCAACATGTCCCTGAATATTCATGGTAATAGCTTTAGATACTAAATGACACTGAATGCATTCATGAGATAAATCAAATATACAGTGCACATGTTATTCTGCGGTATTAGACTTTTATATCTAACCTGCAGAAAGTCTGCAGCCAGGTCTGTGTCAGTCTTCAGTACAGCGCAGTTATGAGAGGGCGAGTCCGCACAAGATGGTGTTGAAGTGTGCCTTGTCCTGACAGGAAGCAGGAGAGGGGAGCGCGAGGATTCCCTGAGCTGTAATTACAGTTCAGTTCAGTGGAGCAGACCATTTCACCTGGTCGAGCCCACGGGTCCCTCTCAGGTCTTTACTGCTGATAATTTGACAACTTGCAGTTTTCAATATAAATCTTCAGCTAATCTTAAACAATTAAAGACTGAACATACTAATTACTTTCAAATTAGATTTGAATAGAAATACAATTTATCAGGGTTATTGAGAAAAAGCATATATCCAAAGATTTCAAGTTGATAATCATGAGTTTTGATTGCAATCTTGAGAGGCAGCATATGCTCAAAAATGCCGGCTTTAGCCGCTGTGCCTAATATACGGAGACAAAATAAACTTATGATCAAGAAGGATAATAAGCGGATTCAGCATTTCACCGAGCGCAAAGCATGCTGGTCCAGGTTAAAGGTCACTAGGTCAGGACTACCCAGCTCTCCCAAACTGTTTACATGACTGAGTGTGACACAGATATTGATTATTTGAGCGTTGAAAATCGATGTTTTAAAAGAATGTTGAAAGAAACGGGACACAGTGTAACTGGGGAGATAAAAAAGAACGTGTGGCCCTTGCTAAACCAATAAATACATAAAAAAGAACAGTTTGTATTCTCAAAGACGGCGTGTACTCAGTCACTGATTACTATGATAACGGACAGCGCCATTTTAGCGAGTTTCCCGTTGCCAGCTCTCTTGGTCTAAAAGCGCTAGTTTCCTATTCAGTCATTGTTCAGTCCTGATTTGTAACTAGTGTAGTCTACGTCCGGTTTAGTCCTCAGACCTGCCGCAGACCGCGGCTGTGCCTAAGTTTATCTAGTTATAGCTTTGCTTCGTTTAGTAGCTAATATTTCATGATTGATCCATGGCTATGTCAGGCAACTGGAAACCACGCTAAAATGGCGCTGTCCGTTGTCATAGTAATCAGGGACTGTGAGGTCTTCGAGAATTAAGTAAATAGACGTATTGGTTACAAATAGCATTACTAGTTAGCTATATGTCAAACTTATTTATTTTATTTATTGGTTTATTTGGTCGGGACAGTGCATGTTAATGAACACACATGGTCTCATGCATGTAAACAAGCCACACCGGATTGTAGCCTTGGCTAATTTCCATCCGTCGTCCCCCATGCGCACTCTCAAACACTCTCATACATCCTGGCCTATTGTACATGTTTTTAGTGGTAGGGGAAACCGGAGTACCCGGAGAACCTACGCAGACACGGGGAGAACATGCAAACTCCACACAGAAAGGCCCCGTCCAGGTGGAATCGAACCCGGACCTTCTAGCTGTGAAGCACAAGCGCTAACCGCTGTGCTACCGTGCCACAACTTACACATTTAATCCATTCGTCACGACGTTCTGGATCTTTTCTTTTAGTAGGACATTTGATGAGTGCGTATGGCGGCTCGCATAAAACGCTGTGAGGTTCCTTTATTGCATTCGTGAATAGGGCAAAACTCTTCCATACACTGATTAAGCCCATGAGGACAGTCACACTGCAATGGAGAATGAATGCGAACCTGGCATATCGCCGTAAAACCACTTTAAGTGCCATAATAGTCACTAAATAGCCGGTTGTTCCACTATGATAGTATGGTTTTAATGCGCTTTGGGTAGTTGTGAACTTTGACCGGAACATTACCATGCATGCGTACTGATAATGCTGATTTGGCTTATTAGGAAAATAATGGCTAGATAACTGAATTTAGATACCATGCATTTTTGGTTTAGGCAGTGTCAGCAACAACAAAAAAGGTAAATCTCAGTCAGATGGAAAACAACAGGGATACTGAGATACAGTGGCCTTATGGTAACAAATATTGGCTATGCAAGTTTTACATGAAAGGTGTCTTCATCATTCTGTACTTGTGATGAAGACACCTACTTGCTTTCCTGAAGACCCCCACGGAAGTGCTGGAAATCCCTATCTGAGGAGCCTGTGTTCTGACTCCCCTCTGTGTGACAGCTCTCATCCTGGTTTTTTGCAGATTCCTGACAGACGAGTCTCCAGTGATTGACTTTAAAGCTCCTCTGTTCCTCCTTTGCTTTTGAGCAAACGGTGCAGGTAGGTGAGCACTGTGAAAATGGCTGCCTTTAACACTAGGCATTCTTCATTGATGTTTTATCCATAAAGCCAACATCAGCTTCACCTTTATCTTTGATCTTCACTTTCCTTGAGACATAGTTAAGCTTCTCTCTTTTCTACAGATTTATTTGCTGCCGCTCTCCACCTGAGCTGTCCAGATTGACTCCCTTGTCATTGGGAGATGTGCGATTGGCCTGAATTACCCTCTTTTCCAAACCCTCTCCCAGTCTTCATTCTGCTTATCTGCTTTGAACTGGGCCTAATTGCTGTCGGAGACTCTTTGCCTCTCACTTTCACACAGATGCAACAGTGACAGATACAGTTTTCTTCTTCTTTTATACCAAGCATTTAAAGTGGTTTACCTTGTGATGCCTTGTGTCTTTCTTGATCGAGCCTCTGTAATGGTCCCAACCTTTCCATGTAAAGATTTTAAACACACAAACATTATGACTGAAATCCATAGCATTTTGTTGTCGTCATGGTTTATCATTCAAGACAAAACACAACTTTGGTGGCACCTATAGATTAAAGAGGGCTATGTCAACAAAACTAAGGAAGATCAATGAAGGCAAATATTGTGTGGAAATTGGAGGATGACGCACAATGATTTCAGCGATTTGATTGAAGGGAAATTGGTTTATCTAGTAGCTATTTATATACAGGCTACACTAAATATATCATGAAGTACTGTATAAGGTGCTAATGATCAGTTCCTGTTTATCCATATGTTGCTGGTGGGCACACACATACATCATTCAGCAGATCAGTCATCAGACTTAAATACAGATGTGGGTGGGAGAAAACCATGGTGATATGATGCAAATAATACATACATTTTCCCATCTGTGCATGAGAACAACAGAAGGTGTCTTATTTACTCACTTTCCTTGATATTTCATCCAAACTTGAAACTTTCATATATTGCTTTTACTGCTTTTCCATAAGACTACTATATATAACTCGGTTTCACACTTGCGAGATGGGAGAGTAATGGGTTACTCAGCACCACATGCTGCACTATGACACAAAGCAAACGGAAGCGACTCCTTCACAGATTGCTTCATGCTTCTGGCCAAGGAAACGGTGACAAGTGGCCCGACTCCAGCCATGTTGTCACGATGTCACTGAATATACGAAGTCTGTCGGGCATTTTCATTCAAATCACTCTTTCAAAGCGAGCTGTGGAGAATTGGGTCCAAAATAATGACACTTAAAAGTATAATAATGAGGTGAAGAACAGGCAGAATTCTATGTTATACTTTATCTTTACTAATCAAAAAACAGCATCGCACACTCATAAGCCGATGTCCAAATTTAATGATAGTAATTACGTTTCGGCATTAGCCTTCATCAGATCTTTCTTTTTTCTTCTTTGAACCAAAGTGTATGAGTATAATAATGAGGTGAAGAACAGGCCAGAATTCTATGTTATACTTTGTCTTTACTGTCATATTGCAGGTGTTTAGACCCGGTGGTGAGTGCTTATTATCTCTGTAATTACTGGACCTATCCACATGAAACAAAAGCATACAGTTCAAAGACTTCTCATTCAAAAGTGGCGGCATTGTCAGTCTAAAGACCCAATATCAATAAAGCAGATGTGTCAACCCAATACATACAACATTAAGCCTTCCTAATGTAAAATATTCTTTCAATTCTGATATAAATACAATGGTCGGAAGATCTTGCCCTCCTCTCAGATTGAACTGGGTAATCTTTGGCTGACAGTTGGTGACCACTGCTTTTGAGTAATTATTAGGTGCAAGATGCAACATCTATAATCCCATGCACCCAGGTCCCGCCGACTGAAGGACAGCTTCATCCACCAGGCTGTCAGGAGGCTGAACTCTCTTCTCCAACCCCCTCAAAGACACTAAACTCTGATCCCCCTCCCCCAATTGTGTCAATATGTTGTGGACATTTTTCCATAAACTATTTGCACCGAGAGTTTAAGAGTAATGCATTCAGTTGTACTCAACAATAAAGCTGACGTTTAACTTTTTTAGTCAAGATCAAAGTAAGTCACCTATAAAGTTGGGCCCCTGCCCCCCGTATGAAATCATGACACAGCCTGAACATGAACATGATGAATCATTTGCTTTAAAGTTGTTAGAGTGGGCACATGTCGTGGTTTTCTTCAGGAAATCATTGTTACCACAAATTTCAATGGCGGCCTGACGCAGTATTAGCAGCTTGTTTCATGAGGGTGAATGAAGTGGAAAAATGTGCCTGTATTTCACATATGTCTGCAACAGTCCCCACATATTGTCTTTATGCTGAGGGTGCACTTTTCCTGGAAAGTCTCCCTGAATCTCACTTAATCAAGAGCACAACCAGATGCTCTACATAAACTTCATTCTTTGTATTTTCTTCATCTATTACAATGCGGGCAAGCTTAAGTGTACAGCTTTATTCGATGGTAAATTAGCAGCCTCTTAATAAGCATTAGAGAAGTCTTTAATATCTGTTTTTATGAGCTTACTCTGTGCTGATTATACTTGAGGTCTATTTGGACTGCAGGGCAGCATTGGTGCTAGAGGACAGTTTAATAACACACACTTAAAGGCTTTAAAGATGTCCATAACAAAACATGTTTACCAAAGAAGTATAAAGCTATATTTAAACACCTGAACAGATGCACAAGATGTAACTGGTAGGTTAGCAACAAGTTCCCTCTCGAGCTTGTGAGTTGACGGAAATGTGGCTTTGTTTATCTATAAAGGATCTGTGGATTTGGAGGGGAGTTTGACTTGAATATTTGAGGGAGCAGTAAGGATTGGAGATGTTTGTGATTGTGGCCTTTTGGGTAAAGAGGAGTCTGAATGTTTATCAAAGGCCTTTTTGGGCTGGGGATATGGTGGGGCATGTTCCAATTGTGGGAGAAGTTTCCATGTAAATGAAAAACACTCACAGAACTGTCCTGAAGCACAAAAGGAAAAAGAATCATAGGTAAAACACAAGGAGCTCCTCCGTTCCCCTATCTGGTTTGCTTTGGCACTGTTGCAAAGTCACAGCGAAGCACAACATTGCCCCCTAATGTCCTTTAGTGAGACCTGCACTTACAATAGGGAAGCACGTGCATTTTTTCTTCTTCTTTTTAAATAGCCCTGGGAAGCACGTGCATTGTTTGTATATACCGTGTCAACGACAAAGCATTTTTCATGATAGTCTTATAAGGGGAACGTTAAGACACGCCCCTTTATGGCGTATCGTCTCTCGCGGCTACGTGGGTGCTACTGAAGCGAGGAGAGAGTTTGATTCGTTTCGCTGATGAAATATTTCCCTCAGTTGCTCTGATATCTCCTCTTTTGAGCTGCAATGTTAGCCAGACTGTTTTCAGCAAATTGTCGTGTCTTCAAACACTTCAGATCATGTGCAGGCCACCATACACCGTCATTTAGGTGAGAAAAACAAAACTTTATTTCTCTAAATCCGGTTGTTTATAATGGCACAGCATGTTTTTTCTTAAAGCACTGGGACCGCTGCCCTCGGGTCTGTCAAGTTAAAGGGTCGGAGCTTTCTGACCTTAAAGGATTTTACTTCAGATGAAATCAAGAAGTTGCTTTGGGTGTCCGCTGACCTCAAACATCGCATCAAACAGAAAAATGAGGTAGGCTTAAAAAAAACACAAAACTGCTGTATATTCTGAAGTTCTAACAGGACATTGAAGACGGTGTAATTTCAGCATCTTCCACTTTTGCAAGGCAAGTCCATTGCCATGATATTTGAGAAGCGGAGTACCAGGACAAGAATGTCCACTGAAACAGGTGGGGACAAGAGGGATCATAAGTATTCATTTATACAGGCCTGTTGTAACAGTTATTATTACAGGTTATTAGTGTTCAGTAGGCTAGACTAGTGTGTGGATAACACATGGACAAAAGAACTGCTGAAAAGACACTACAGACAAAGCACTGTGCCATAGTTTAGACTGTTCATCTGATGGAATGCATTGACCTACAACATTAAAACAACTTTATGGTTAAACTTCATTTTTAAGGTTTTGCTTTGCTTGGAGGACACCCTTGTTTTCTAACATCCCAGGACATTCATTTAGGAGTAAATGAAAGCTCTACAGACACAGCCAGGTGAGAAAGTAAAATCATAGAGATGATTTACCATTTTAAATCAACAGATTTTTAGTGAAATACAAGATTACGATTTCTAACTATTAGCTGCCCCTGCAGAGTGATTTCAGGTCTTTGTGACATTGTCCTGGCTCGAGTGTACAGCCACAGCACACTGGAGGAGCTGGCTAAAGAGGCCTCCATTCCCATCATCAACGGTCTGTCCGACATGTACCACCCCATACAGATATTAGCAGACTTTCTCACGCTGCAGGTACAGTGCGCTGTCTCTATTATCCCCATAACTGTGTTGCTGTTTGTGAAATAAATCCTGTTTTTAGGAGCATTACGGCTCTCTAAATGGACTAACAGTCAGCTGGATCGGAGACGGGAACAATGTTCTACACTCTTTCATGATGACTGCAGCCAAACTAGGAGTTCATCTTAAAATTGCCACACCAAAGGTCTTCACTGCTACATTACCATTACTTTTATCAATTGCTAAACCATGTGCCCTATTTTCCAAAACATTTGATAAAAATGTTTCTTTCAGGGTTATGACCCAGATAATAGTGTGATTCAGGAGGCACAGAGACTCTCTAAAAAGGTTCAGACCACATGATCAATTCAGAATGATTGGCATTAGGAAAATATTTCATAGGCTATATCAATATATGTTTTTATGTTAGCATGGGACCCAGTTGCTCCTGACCACAGATCCACTGGAGGCTGCATGTGACAGCAATGTACTGGTGACGGACACATGGGTCAGCATGGGACAAGAAGAAGAGAAGAAGAAGAGACTCCAGGATTTTGGAGGTTATCAAATAACTATGCAGGTATACACTACAATTTTCTTTCCAAACAAAAACAAAACGTTAGACTCACTGTTGTTATATTTGCCATGCCCTGTTGAAATCATGCACATGTGATCCATTATTCCTATTGTACTGTATTAAAAATTGCATGCATTTTCTGATCTGTGGCTCATGGACGGCTCCACGGTCTTATCTCATACCCTCTGTTTTGGTTCTGTAGACTGGAAGTGTGGCCAAACCAGATTGGACTTTCCTTCACTGTCTCCCAAGAAAAATGGAAGAGGTGGACGACCAGGTGTTTTACTCATCCCGCTCCCTGGTGTTCCCTGAAGCTGAGAACAGGAAATGGACCATTATGGTGATTCATCTGATTAATGCTACTGTGATCAGAAATGTGTATGAGGCATCATCATAAACTGTTTTGTTTTCTAGGGCCTAATGGTTTCACTTCTCACTGACTACTCCCCCAAGATGCCACTGATGAAATTCTGAGCTCGTGGCTAGGTGCTATGCGTTCGTAATGTTCGTCATTTTACATAATTTCAAATTGCATAATGTTACTCTGGGCTATTTGCTCAAGAGTGTCCTGGCCAAGTTGCAAGGCAACAATTTCACAAACAAGCTGCATTCGTTCAAAAATAATCCAACAGATTTTGGTGTTAGGAAATACATTTTAAAGTATCCTTTAATAAAGAAGAATGTTTAAAAAGTATATTGTTATTGAGTGTTTTTTTGTGCGAGTACGCCACAGCCACGCCCTCTAGTGGGCGTAGTGCGCTCCTCTGCTCTGATTGGTTCATATGACGTTACGTGTGAGTGCGGGAAGCTTTGATCTTCGTGGGTGGTCCAAACAGCTGATGAAATGATGCTTCATAAACTATTTTTTTTACACTTAAATAATACTAGAGAGTTGTTTCGCGCACATTCGATAATGATTCCGTACAGTGTAACAGAGGGGGAAAAAAGTATTTATTTATTTATTACTTTTTCTTTGTTGACACCACATCTTTGTGTTTTGCACAAATAATGTATGTTTGAGCGTGTGGAGTCAGAGAAAAGCTAACTTGGTAAAAAGCTGGGAGTTGGTAGGAGAGAGGCGACCACCCACCGAGTAGCAAAGTGGGGAGGACGCCGCCATTGCAGCCGCAGCTGGCCCCAGGTCTGTGGATGAGGAGGGACAAACCAGCCTGAACTTTATCTCGTCGAGGCTAAAACAGCCTTTCAGCCGCGGCCCTCGTTCACTGGGACACGGTGGAAAAAATGGACGCATCGCTTCTTCTTCGGGGAGGAAAATGCGGCCCCTCAGCACTTCTCCAAATGAGGTAAAATATGCGCGTTTCGTGGACAAAAGGTGAAAGTTTGAGCTAACCCCGGCTAACTAACGCGGCTGGTTTTAGCTCCAATCACACCGCGACTCCGCACTTTGAAAGTTTACATTTATCTGCCCTCGCTGCCACAGAGAATCAAAATGTCGCAATTCGTAGCACTTGATAGTTTTTTTTCTTCCTGTATCGACTGTTTGACGTAACGAGTGCATATTCAACAAAATGACACTAATTTTCTTCTCGTTTAGGGAACAGTTTGTGCAGTGGTTTAAAGTGCATTGAGTTGCCTTGTGTACGAAATGCGCGGTATACATAAAGTTGCCTTGCCTTACCTAAAGTGTGTTTGTAAACCTTACGAATATTCTGAATGTGCACTTTTGTTATTTATCCACAAAGTAGCTGCTTGGAATTTACTGCTATAAAGTTGTACAACACTTTAAATGAATCTGCTGTAGGCCTGCCAACATGATGGACACTGTATCCTACTATGTGTGTGTGAAAACGTTTACTGATTTTTGTGTGTGTTTTGTATCTCCACGTCTTCTGAATGAAAATAGTTCTGCATTTTGACTCTGAGCATCTGCTACTCTGTCACAGCCTCACAGCAGTACCTCGGCTCCTCACCGGCACCTCCGACCATGAACTCCAGTAAGAACTGCAGCTCTGCGGACCATGCTGAGGGTCTGGCTGTGCTGGAGTCGGTCTCCATTGTGGCCATCACTCTGCTGGCCTGCCTGGGGAACCTCACAATCGTGGTCACGCTGTATCGGAAGCCTTATCTGCTCACACCCAGCAACAAGTTTGTGTTCAGCCTCACCCTGTCCAACCTACTGCTGTCCACGCTGGTGCTGCCTTTTGTGGCGGTCAGCTCGGTCAAAAGAGAGTGGATGTTCGGAGTGGTCTGGTGCAACTTCACTGCCCTGCTCTACATGCTGATTAGCTCAGCCAGTATGATGACCCTTGGAGCTATAGCTATCGACAGGTATACCAAAAGCACCATAATGTATCTGACTCCATGCAGCTTGAAGTTTTGGGAACACATTTTTGGGATTTGTTAGTCGCGCAAGGCATCTCGATTTGTTTAGGGTTGTGAGAGTCTATATTTAGACTGTTAATAAATATACATATTGCAATGTTGTCTTTATAGAGATTGTTTGTCATAATAGAAATGAATGACTAAATAACAACCTGCAGTGTTTCTTGAGCTGGCCTAATTCCCTCGTGCTCTCTTAGGGATTTTTGCCTACATACAGCTTGCTAAGCCCCTCAAATTTGCAGTTTATTCTTACATTATAGATTTGTCAGCACAGTTTCTATTGTGCTTATGGAGTGTAACAATGTAAACACTATAATGTGCTTTTCCCCAGGTACTATGCTGTGCTATACCCTATGATTTATCCCATGAAGATCACAGGAAACAGAGCGGTGGTGGTCATTGCGTATGTGTGGCTGCATTCTCTGGTGGGGTGCCTGCCTCCGTTGTTTGGCTGGTCGTCTTTTGAATTTGACTGTTTCAAATGGACCTGTGTCACTTCATGGCACAAAGAGCCGAGCTACACTGGGTTTTGGGTCGCCTGGTGCGTCGTCCCACCCTTCTTTGTCATGTTGGCCTGTTATGGGGTGATCTTCCGTGTCGCTCGAATGAAGGCAAGAAAAGTCCACTGCGGGACAGTTATTGTGGCCCAGGACGACTCTACCGCAGCACAGAGGAACGGACGCAAAAACTCGAGCACCTCCACGTCCTCAAACGGGAGCCGGCGTAGCCTTATCTACGCAGGCAGCCAGTGCAAGGCCTTTGTTACCATCTTGGTGGTGATGGGCACCTTCCTCATGACCTGGGGCCCCTACGTGGTGGTGGTGTGCGCTGAGGCCATATGGGGACAGGGCAGTGTGTCACAAATGATGGAGACTCTAGTGGCGTGGTTATCCTTTTGCAGCGCGGTATGTCATCCGCTAATCTACGGCCTTTGGAATAAGACCGTCAGAAAGGAGCTCCTCGGGATGTGCTTCGGAGATCGGTACTACAGAGAGTCCTTCGCCACGCGACACAGGACATCTCGCCTCTTTAGCATCTCCAACAGAATCACAGGTAATGAAAGCCACATTCAACACCATTATTATTATCCATTATATAACAATTATTAACTTTATTTTTAGACCTGGGAATGTCCCCACACCTGACGGCCATGTTGGCTGGGGGAGGGCATCTGGTGGCACCTGGCAGCAGCACTGGAGACACTGGCTTCAGTTTTACTCAGGATTCATGTGAGTTTCACTGAACGCATTGTTTGAGGCTGAAAGTGTTTACATGTGTGGAACTGACGGCGTGTTTGTTTAGGTCGTAAGGAGTACTTCTATTTTTAGCCCCAAATCCATTTTGTAGAACATGTTGGGTTTAACTTGAAATATACTGAATTGTGTTGCTAACAAAAGTGCTCTCATTAAAAAAATTAAACTACATAAATTAAGACTCTTTTCAGGGGAGTCTTGGCTATAGGGATCCTATTGTACATATTTTTGATTGTCACATCATCTTTGCGAGCATTCCTACAGTCATACTTGCATTCCTGTATCACTGCATCATCAATGGTCTTTATAAACTAGACAAGTGGAGTCAGGCACAACTGACACATAATGAGCACCTGCTCGTCTTCTGGTTTATAAGGTAATGAGAGTTTTGTCTGCACAGGTACAGATGTGATGCTGCTGGATGACTCCTCCCATCTATTGTCCCATGGGAATGTGTCCGGGAAGAGGCGGAGCTCCGTCACCTTTGAAGACCAGGTGGAGCATTCCAAAGGTATTTGTCATTACTGTGCACTATAAACAAAAACCTTTACAAAGCTACGTATGCTACACACAGTGCCTCTCGAAAGTACTAATACACCTTGAACTTTTGCACATTTTGTCCTGTTTACAACCATAAACGAGAGAGAGATTTTTTTTTTTTTACTGAAAGTTCACACACAAGTAACAGACAACTGTGAAGTGAAAGCAAAACGATACATGATATTTTTCAAAAAATAGAAAACCGAAAAGTGGGGGTGTGCACAAGTATTCATACAGCATGAATTAATACTTTGTGGAACCACCTTTTGCTGCAATAACAGCAGCAAGTCTTTTGTGGTATGACTCTACAATATTTGCACATCTAGAGACTGACATTTTAGCCCATTCCTCTTCACAAAACAACTCAAGCTCTGTCAAATTAGAAGGAGAGCGTTTGTGAACAGCAGTTTTCAGGTCTTTCCACAGATTTTCAATAGGATTTAGGTCAGGACTTTGACTGGGCCATTCTAACACATTAATATGTTTGTTTTTAAACCATTCCATTGTAGATTTAGCTTTGTGTTTAGGGTCATTGTCCTGCTGGAAGGTGAATCTCCGCCCCAGCCTCAATTCTCTTGCTGACTCCAGCAGGTTTTCCTCAAAAATGTCTCTGTATTTGGCTCCATCCATCTTCCCAACTATTCTTACAATCTTCCCAGTCCCCGCTGAGGAAAAGCAGCCCCATAGCACGATGCTCCCCCACCATATTTGACACTGGGGATGGTGCACTCAGGACGATGAGTAGTGTTAGGTTTGTGCCATACATAACGTTTTGCATTTGGGGCAAAAAGTTCAATTTTTTCTCATCTGACCAAAGCACCTTCTTCCACATGGTAGCTGTGTCCTCCATATGACTTCTAGCAAACTTCAAACGGATTTCTTATGGCCTCCTTTCAATAATGGCTTTCTTCTTGCCACTCGTCCATGAAGGCCAGATTTGTGTAGAGTACGACTTATAGTCCCATGTACAGATTCTCCAGCTCAGCTGCAGTACGTCGCAGCTCCTCCAGAGTTATCTTGAGGCACTTGGTTGCATTTCTTACCAGTGCTCTCCTTGTCGGTCTGTTAGTTTAGGTGGATGCCCATGTCTTGGTAAGTTCGCAGTGGTGCTATACTCTTTCCATTTCTGAATGATGGATTGAACAGGCTCCGTGAGATGTTCAAATCTTGGGAAATCTTGTATAACTTAACGCTGCTTTAAACTTCTCCATAACTTTATCCCTGACCTCTCTGGTGAGCTCCTTGGCCTTTATGATGTTGCTTAGTGACCAATACACTCTGACCATAGCTCTGAGGCCCTCACAGAACAGCTGGAATTATACTGAGAGTAGATTAACACAGGTAGCCTCTATTTAATGGTTGGGGCAAGGTGTGAACATTCTGCAGTAATTAGGAATGTTATAAAAGGCAATTTAATGCACTCAGAAAATGCTGTATGAATACTTGTGCACGCCCACTTTTTCACTTTACTATTTTTTGAAAAATAACAGACTCGTGTATCATTTTGCTTTCACTTCACAGTTGTCTGTTACTTGTGTGTGAACTTTCAGTAAGAAAAATTCAAAATAAAATCTTTATGATTATGGTTGTAAACATGACAAAATGTGCAAAAGTTCAAGGTGTATTAGTACTTTCAAGAGGCACTGTACATATGGCACATTGTTATAGAACAATCTAAATCGGGGTGCCCAAATGCGGCCACAGGGCAAGTTTCATTATTCCACACAATTTAAACCTAAAAAAATAACATTTTATTGTGAGTCAGATCTGGCATTATGGTGCCAAGCCTAAACAAATGTGTGAGGCACGGTTTTTGTTTTTTTTATCCTGTGTAAAAGCATTTTTGTATATCTAATAACGTAATGAAAAAATGGAGAAGAGTGTTGAAGTCTGAATCAAGTGGCCATTTATTGTCTTGAACGCAGGGAGAACACAGACGGCAAAAATGGCGGGCTCACAGTGCTCTGCCCTCTTACACACTCGGGGACATACTTATACCGTACTCGTACGTATCAGAGCGACAAGACGTGATAGGCTGACGTCAACATATCTGTTGATTCTCTGCATGTACGCACTATCCCAAGGCCTAGTCTCCATCTGTGACATGACCTGAGATGACTATTCAGGTCATGACAGACATTCACTTCAGCCGTTAAACATGTGCATGGCAAATATATTTTGACACTACACCCGTCTGTCCCAAATCAAGATCAAGAAATAATTGCTAGTGAATTTAGATGTACCACTGCCACTTTTTCACCTAGAGGTTTTATGCGTTTCTTGTGAAAATGAAGCCCCATGATTATGTTTTAATTCTTGCTTTATAGACTTCCTCAAAGCTAAACCTTTATATTTTTTTAATTTAAATTTTGTGACTTAAAATCATCCATCAAATTGAATAACTATATTATTTTCCACAGCTGAAAACCCACCCTCAGTCCAAGTTCATGCTGAGGTGCACAAGTCTCTGGACATGTTTGCCTCCTGTTTGGCGAAGGCCATCGAGACTGACGCCAAAGTGGCTCTTTTTGGGGAAGGGTTGGATTTACCTGCGGGACTGTTCACCACCAGAGCAGCCCCAAAGCCCCGATACCTGGACGGTCAGAGACTGAGGCTGGAGAGCATAGACGAAGGAATAGTCAAAGATGACAAAGATGAAAAAGATGAAGGACTTGACATGGAGAAGTTCTCCTAAACAGTGACGTGCACACGTTTGTGTTGTTATTGCCCGGGCAACAGCCGGAATATATTCAATAAAAATCTAAATAATTCATTTTAACTACGTGGCTTGGATTCCATACTCATGTCCACGGCGTGATGAGCAGGTGGGTAAACTGAACAACAACCACGAGAGAGAGGCATTGGTAAGGACTGAGTGCAACCTAAAATGAATTGATACTGGCATAATGGCTAAAAAGTAAACGTAGACATGTCGGAGATCTAACTCTGTCTGCGCCATGAACCAAGAGCCCTTCATGCCAAAAGAGCAATAGCCCTGTAAAACGTCTGTGCACGTCACTGCTCAAATACATTTGAAATTAATCTGCAAAGAAGAATCTATAGCTTGTGTTTGCTAGTGTCTGCTTCTGGGGAAAAGTACACCCTGATCAAATATTATACTTGAAATTTTATCCAGTAAGTATTCTCAGCTGGTGGTTATGGTGGACCAAGTATCAATGTAACAACACTGTGGGTGACAGTGGCTCAGTTGGTCGGAGCTTTCATCCACAGATCAAAAGATCAGTAGTTTGAATCGTGGCTCTGACTGGTGCAGACTGTGAATGTAATAATTATGCATTTTATTATAGCGCTTTTCTAGACACTTGGACGATTTACATTGCATTATTCATTCTGGTGGTGGTAAGCTACTATTGTAGTCACAGCTTCCCTAGGGCAGCCTGCGCCATCGACCCCTCTGACCACCACCAACCACTCACTTCCGGATATAAGACGACCCACTCTACCAACTGAGCCACTGTAGCGTGAGTGTGTGGTGGTTGGAGGAACCGATGGCCAGATTGACGCTTCAGTTTGTTAAGCTCACCATTGCCACGTATGGAGTGAATAAATAATGACTAGTGAAACGCTTTGTGAAGCTGGTCAACTCAGGCTTGTACAGCACAATTCAAGTGTAAGGAATTATTATTTACATTATGTATTGACATAGGAAACATTTAAGCAACCTACAGTTGTGGTCAAAATAATAGCGGTGTGTTTAAAAACGTTAGTTAAGCACAAAATCTTCATTATAGATTTATTTCGATGCATTGGAAGCATTGCCCATGGTTTTCTAAATCAAAACATTAAGAGAAATGTATCATTTCTACAAGTACTTTGTAGAACATTTAAAAAAAATGAACATTGGGCTGTTCAAAACATAGCAGTGTCTGCATTTGTCTTTACAAGCTCAATATGACTACATAAAAAGAAATTCCCCATAGGCTTTAGTTTTCCTGTGAATCAATAAACTAATATTTAGTTGTTTGACCACAGTTTATTAGATCTGCTTCACATCAGTGTTGCATAGAGTCGACCAACTTCTGGCACCTGTCAACAGGTATTCCAGCCCAAGATGCTTTGACAACATTCAACAATTCCTTGGTTTTGTATCGGAAACTGCATTTTTGATGTCACCCCACAAGTTTTCTATGGGATTAAGGTCTGGGAATTGGGCAGGCCACAACATAAAATTAATTGTCTTGGTCTAGAACAAAGATTTAGCTTGCTTACTGGTGTGTTTGGGGTCATTGTCTTGAAACACCAATTGAACTCCCCACTGCTAATATTTTGAACACACCCCTTTCAATTGAATATTCAACTACACAGAAATAAAAGCATGAAAGCTGGGTCTGTGTTTCTAAGAATCTACTGCACCTACTGGTAAATTGTTCATGTAGTTCTATGATTTATACCAAAAACTGTGAATAATCTGGTTAGTCATGTTGGACTGCTATTATTTTGAACACTACTGTACTGTATACTGGACCAGTCAGAACCAGCAGTATGTTTTCATTGTCGTTTTAAACATATCTTGTAATACTTGTATGTTTTATAGTCTAAAGCTTTACGGAAGGGGGCCAGGCTTTTTTCATTGAGGGCCACACATTGAAAAAATATTTCTCCAAAGCTCACATTGGACCCTCAGGCCATAGTTTGGACACCCAAGCTCTAAAGGACCAGTCCATCCTCTTAAAGTATTTTGTTTACTAGGTGTGACAATGCTATTTATTTCTTTTATTGAAGTGTATTTTGAAAAAATACGTTGACTGAAAAGAGAAAAAAAGAAAATTCTGTTTAATACAATCCAGTCCATGACTCATAAAATCGTATTGCGATCAGGAATGGTACTCTCCCAAGTTGATCCGAGCTACATCTATTCTTGTTCATAACTGATAATGGCTGTGCACATAAATTATTGCACTCTTATGAAAGACCACTATTCTTACAACAGGAGGCATCTGTTGTTTTTATACCGTCCAAGTAATAAGTGAAGACGTAACTCGAGTAAACTCATTGCTTTTCATCCTTATATCAAAGAAATCCCATTTGTGTATAGCAACTGGCTTCAGTCTTACCTCATTTTCTTACTGTGTGGTACTTTTTTATGTTAAAGATGTATTCTTAAAACCTAATGTAACTTTTATATCTGTAAAACACGTATTAAATGTTTTTCGTACAGAGAATTATACCATTTTTTGTGTGTGTGATTGAAGGAGTACCACCTGGTTTTAGTGCATTTTACTTTATTTTTTCCAAACCATGTAAAAGTATTATTGACATTACCCTTTGGAGAGCCATTATATTTTTTACAGAACAAATTAAAGCATTCTCCATTTATAGTTCCTGTAAACTACTGTACATGCGTTACTCCTGGAGGCACGCAAACACTTTGTTTGTGCTAAAAACTCAACTTCACACATTAACACTGTTCAACGCTCCCTCTCTCGCCAAACAAAATATTGCACATCAGTCAGAGCCATTGTACACGATCAGTAAAACATACCAAAATCCCGCTACTGCATTCACACCAACGTATAGACACTTTGTAAGAAATACGCTTTAAAAAAGGAGGCTAGAAATTACACTGCTTTTCAAAAGGAGGTAAACTGCACTAAACTGAACAAAACCTGGGTTTTCAAGTGCTATACAGCGAGAAATTCAACTCAAACATTCAGGCTACTGCTCGTCCTCGTTTTCTTGTCCTGAACCTTCAGAACGGTCTCCCTCCAGTCGATCTGAAAGAGGAATGTGTAGACACTATCCAAATCACAACAGAAGCCCCGCCCCAAACCCCTGCTTATATGTACATTCCAAGTAACAATTGAAGGCTAAATCCTGTTTCAAAACTAAAATGGGACATCACTAATTTCTTTCAATAGGCTCTGCATGAAATGAGTCATAGCAACATAACGTGAGGGTAACTACCGTTTTCCGTCAGTTTAGCTGTGTCTTGCTGAAATGAATATATAACTAAACCGTATGCGTCAGAACATGTTAAAACTGTATTAAGGATGTAAATACTTCACTGTGTTTAACTATAGAGTTCGGAAAAATCCACTGTTACCATGGAGAGCCGCCATGTTTGGGTGCTGGCATACATTTTTCATAGACTAACATTAGCTAAAAACAGCATAAAGTGGAGAAAAAAAGGTGTGGAACAACTCCGTTACAGCTGAGTCACTGCCGGTAAATGCATCTAACACGCTGGTGTCCAAGTGTTTTGATGTGATCAGTAACTCAGTATTTTAGCTTTCCAAATCTCCATTAGTTTATTATTGCTGCTAATCCCATGATGCTTAGTGATATGACATCACAATCCTGAAATCTAAATGTTTCAGCCTTAAAGCTATAGGTTAATGGCCATACTGCCTTTGCTAAATATTATTAATTTAATGCTAACAAATGGTAAAATAGCACCAGCAGTGGAACCCATTTTTACAGTAAAATGTGGACAGGAAGTAGTCTTTACCCTACACTGGCGAAATGGATGTTAGCCAAACACATTCCGTGCCCAGAGCCTATTGCTTGATTTGTAGGCAACCTTTCAGGGCCCTCAGTGAGCCCTGGACCACATTTGGGGAACTGCTGGATCAACAGAACGCACAACACAATATTATTTTTGTATTGTGTACCTGATCTGATGTGATTGAGGGAGGCCAACATTCGTAGCATGAAAGACGCAGGAACTGTGATTGTGTTTCTCGTTTCTTCCAACATCAGCTCGTTTCGAGTGATTACCTTGAGAAGAAGGAAATATAGACATTTTAAAACCAACTCGCAGACGTACAACTTATGTTTGTACAGTGTAAATAAGCCATTACCTCGTTAGCAAGAACCCTGTTGAAATTTGGAGACCCTTCTAGTGGTGACCAGATTTTAATATCATAATCGATCCCCGAAGAAGCCAGAACTAAAAAGGAAACGGAGTGTAATGAGTTCATTGAACCGCAGCAGTCCTTTGAAGTCCATGTAAAGGCCTTACTGGGGTCGTAGGGATGGGGCTGCAGGCAGTTTACCACATGGTTGTCGGCCTCCAGCAGCATGAGGTGCTCTGCTGTGTGCCTGTCCCAGATAAAGATGTGTCCGCAATCTGAACCGCTCAATACAAAGTTGTTGCCCCAGAAACATGCTTCTTTTATCTGAGTAAAAGAGAAATACATTTAGTTTTTGTTGAGTTATACAACATTTGTGCACAACGGGACAAAGTGGGAAAAAATACTGTATGTTGAGGCTGCGAAATAAATAAATCTAATTGACAATGATGGTTTAATTATCAAATTGCAAAAGCTGCAATGGTTTGGTAATATAACGTCCTCTGCAAAGTACATAAAGAATAAAAAATATATTTGTCTTTTCTAGAGTGAATTTTTAAAAAGACAATCATAATACTTACTAGCCTTACGTCCTAAATCATCAACATTAATGCTGCCTTTAGAGCGAAGCAATATAGCCACAAAAACACCTATGTTTTCCTCATGATTTTAGATAGATAATATAGCTTTTACTATAATACATTTCTGAACATAGGCAAAATGGAGCCATTAAATCAACCTCAGCTCAGACAAAACTTCAGTATCATATACACACACATCTTCCATTGTCTCTTTAAACCCCACACCAGAAGCTGTAGACCTAACGATTATATTTACCGGTAGCTTAATTGCACAAGCCTAACTATTTGCAAGTTGTACCATTGTCCTGGAGTTGCGATGGCCCTTGTACACCATTTTGACAGAAGGCCTTCGGATGTTCTGGGTCTCGCCCTCTTCCATCTCTCGTCTCTCCTTCCTCCGGCGAAACAGCTCCTGGATGCGAGCGGCTGCAGAGCGTCTTTGAAACAAAAGGCAAATGTAAACTTTAAGGTGAAGTCCAGGAGCAAAGACCTCCACATGCTGTTAGTGCAGTTCATGACCACCATGCTTCAAATTTTTGTGTTTTAAAAAAAAACGTTTTTATGATTTTGCACACAATGTAAAGCAACAAAGCAGTGCCAACAAATGCACTCTTTGAATAAGTTGTGAAAATACATGTATTTCCATCAGTTGTACGCTGGTTGAATATTAAGTCAGAGTGAATTTGTGAATAACCCATGGAAAATGAACCTTATATCAGGATGCCATGCATTTCTTTTTGCATCTAAACATGTTTGGTAAAAACCTCAGGTGACGTCAGCACTCACATGCACGCCACCATTGTATAAAAAGATTTTTTGTGAGAATCAAAGCAATGCTTCACTTCATACGGTGCCGTCTCTGTCGCACTTCAGAGATTAGATGCTGGTGCAACGCTTTTACCTGATCATTCTATCTCCTACAGCAGATCCTCTGGAATTAAATCTATCATGTGGTGAAACAGTCATCATCAAGACTTGACTTAAATACATGACACTGTACATTGTCATCATGGCCACACAGTACGGTTTTGCTGTTGGCTGCGTACCTCTGTCCCTGCCCTCTGAACCTCACAGACGGAATGAGGATGGGGTCGTCGTCACTATCGTCGGAGTCGTGGCTGGGCCGTGCAGGCTGGCTCTGGCTCTGGCTCTGGCTCTGTTCGGCCTCCTGCCCCCCTTCTGTGGTGGGCTCCGCTCTTCGGCAACCCCCCGTTGTATCCTCCTCCACCCCCTCGGGCTGACTACGCTCCTGTGGTGAAGATGCCAGACTGTCTCCCTCCGCCTGGGCTGGAGCTGACGACGTGCTGGGGGTGTCGGCTGGAGCCTCCGTGCACGATGTGGTGCTGCTCTGTTCACCTGAATCAGAGGAGGCTACAGGGAGAAGACGCTCGGTCAAATACGAACCGTAACAACGAACAATCATCTGCAGCACGAGTCAGCAACACACCTGGTTTTGAAACAGAGCTTTCCTTTTCTCTGCTCACAGACACAGACTCGGACGCTTTTGGAGCTCCACTGCCCATTGAAGTGGAAGTACTACTGCTCCTGGGGACAAACAAAACACATGAGTAGATGATTTTCATAATATAGTTTCCATGTAACACACATTTCACACAAGAAGTTTATTTGGGCCGGTACACAAATATATTTTGTATGCGTACTTTTGACATCCATGGGTCTCAAGTGATGAAGAATTGGACAGATGCCACAGCAAGTAAATATTCAAGCTAAATATTAAATGTCCAAAAAAATAGATATAAATAGCATCCATAACAGAAAGAACACCTGTGACTGAAACACACCAGTAGCAACATACTTGCTCCCTGCTCACAATATTCACAGGATGTATGGGCATTACCACTCATCTGTGAAGTCGAGCTTGATGGTGCTGGTGGTGGTTCCCTCTGAGCTGTAGTGGAGGCTGAGGACAGGTTCAGCCCCGCTCCGACTCGGGCCACTGCTGCTGGGGGCAGACGCCGCTTCATCAGGGGCAGACGCTGCTGCTTCAGCTGCTCCTGTAGGAACCAATAATTACACACAAAGTGAGCAAGAGGGATATGGTTTGAAATTTTGACTTGAAAACAAAATCAATAAAAAAAACATGCAACATGTTCCCATCTGGGGCCAGGGCTCCCCTGAAAAAGAGATTCTTAATCTCAGTGGGACTATCCTGGATAAATAAAGATCAATAAATAAATAAATGCACCCTTGTCCACACAGAGATCCAAAACCCTCAGTGTCCTCTGTGTCTTAACATGCTTCATACAAAATGGGCAGTATTTTATAGTACACATGAATACATTGTACACTATGAAGAATTGAAGTTGTAACTTGCTGCTGAATAGCTGATATGAAACATTTCAATATCAAACAGACACATTTTTATACAGAAGTAACAAATAGTTTGAGGCGATGAAGGAACGACGCACCCTGCTGTTCATCAAGAGTCATGGATCCCAGCTGTTTGTTTACCACAGACGAGGGAGAATCTGCAACACAAACCAGAAAAACCAATGTAACTACACGCCAGACTCATTTTCACACAAACGAGGAGCACAGCACTGTTTAGTTCAGGCAAAGGTAAAGGTAAAAGCTTTGTCACACAGGAGCAAGGTAAAACGGAATATACTCACAACTGCATTATTGAGTAACAGGTACAAGACACTAAACTTTTAAGTAATGTCAAATAGAAATCCTACACCTATAACAAAATTACACTAATTCACTAAATATATGCACGCTTTGTATTAAAAAAAAGTACAGAATAGGTTATACTAAGAGCCAACAAGTACAGCTGTTTGCCCAGGGCTCAGTACCCATCACTAAGGAGTGAGTTCACATTGAAAGAACTCTGGCTACTGCGGAGTTTAGAAAACTGCTAAACTCTACAAGTGAACATTAACTGTGTTTTGGCTACAAACACATCTGTCAGAAAATATACATTATCTATATCTGACAAGCGACTGCATTCTGCTGGTGGTGTGACTGTAAATCATAATACATATATTAACATTTTATAATTGAAAATGCTCATTATAAGTGGACAGTCAGATGACAAACACGTCACGGTTGAGCCTCGTACAAAAAGGTGCCACTCCAACAGTGAACTTCAGGGAAACTCAAGAACAGAGGTGAGAGTGAAGGACGGATAGAGAGGGATAAGCAGAGGTTGCATCACTGTACAATGTTACAGAGTTAGGGTAAAAGTTAGTCATTCGTTACAAATCCAGGCCCAGTTGTAAACTACTGCCAGCTTTAGGGGGAGGGTAGCAGCCCATATGGAGGGATGCGGCAGGGGCGAGTGCTCGGAGGATAACCTGTACTGGGGTGCGTCTGGGCTGCTGTAGTTCTTTCTCTCTCAGAGACAGTAGAGGAAGCAGAGGAGGCAGAGGGAGTAGAGGAAGAAGACACAGCAGCAGCCGCTCGACGGCTCATCCCCGGAGGGTCGGCCAGCCGGAGTAGCCTCTGCAAACGCCTACACACTAAACTTATGGGCAGCCGATGTGGACCGTACTCTAACAAAGGGGCTAGAGAGGAGAGTAAATGCACAATTAGACAAAGGACAGATGCGAGGAAGGGCTGAAGTCAAAAACAGAAGGAAGAAGAGCAAAGATCACTGAGGGAGAGAATGGAGTGGCCCCACACACAGTCACCATCACACAGCTGCAGCTCCGGTGTCCTACCTGAGAGCGCAGCTTCAGAGGTGGGAGTAGCGGTCGCCGGAGTGGGAGTGACAGTGGTGTCCTGAATCCTATGCTCCGAGTCGGTGGAAGATGTGGGTGTGGACGTGGAGGTGGAAGGGGGAGGGGCTGTAACCGTGGATGAGGATGCTGATGGGGAAGAAGAGGATTTGGGAACTGGTTCAGCGGCGGTAGCAGAGGGGGCGTCGGCAGGCTGCGAGTCTGTGGCCGCTGCAGGTGCAGTAGTGTCCTGACTCGAGTCTGAGCCAGAGACAGTGGTGGCTGCTGGCTGCTGCTGCTGCTGCTGCTGCTGCTGCTGCACTCGGAGGACCTTCTGGACGGATAGCAGTTCCTAAATCAGCAATAAACACAACAGGTGCCTGTCAATTTACATCATAGCAAACTCCATGACAACAAATGCTTTGTGCATGTTAATTTATCAGTGTCAAATTGCACAATATTATAATGCTAACAATAAACCTAAACTGAACCTTAAGTGGCAATATTTCACAAATCCTAATACAACACATTGGGCTTGTTGAGGTAGAAATCAGACTGATTTGTCGGTGCAAGAGTATACAGAGGGGGAAAGCAAACAGACCTGTGCCAAGAAGAGACAGAACATCAGCTCTAAACAACACAAACAAAGGTGTGACTTTTCCATTGATTTACCTCTGGGCCGTGCCTGAGGCCGGGTTCCTCTGCTGCTTTGTGCCTCACTGGCTTCCTCAAACCATCGGGACAACATGTCTGACATCCTCTGCATTAGAGACACGTTTGGGCTCTGCTCCCCTGCAATAAACACACAGTATGCAGACAAGGGGTTATTTTTTAAACAGTGTTGTGCAGGTTTATTGAGAACAACACTTTAAAAGGTGATGGATTAAAAATATAACTCTCATATCTACTTGCTCAATTGGATTTCCGATTACTATTTTTGTTTTCTATAATGTAGTTTTGTAATTGTGTAATGACATCATGATAAAATAAAAATGTTAAATATACTGTATTTAAATCCCCCAGCACTATATATACACTCAGTAAAGTAGGTGCTATTATTTGGTAATAACAAAATGCTGCCAGTGTTTATTGACTCATACCGTCTCGCTCCCTTTCACTCTCAGGGCGAGCGCGGGGCCCAGTATCTGACCAGTCCCCTCTTAGACGCAGCCGTTTGACTGGAGGCTGTCTCAGCTGTGGAAACACACACAGAAAGATTAGCAGTTTGTCACTCAAACTGTGTTCAAAAATAGCCCTGCTGCAAAAGCAAAAACACGTCCTGTCTCTTCCAGTGACCCCTTTAAAATGACACCCCTGACGGAGGAGCCCTAACTCTCTGTAGGGTAAGATAACAGGTCTCAATAAAGAAGGCAGTAACAGAATATTTGTAAACATGGATGTGCGACTTTGAAATGGAGAATTTAGATAAATGTTTATGTGGACACCTAAAAAATGACTGAGGTCTCAGGTGGAGCAAAAGGAGATGGCTGTTCCCCTCCATTGCCCTGGACTATTTGAGTGGGTAGTGCAGCCCAGGCTGTTCTGTATTTGGAAAGGAATGTGTATGGCTGCATCTCAACACAGCTGAACTCACCACAACGCTTCAGACACCGTGATCCAGCACATTCAGTCACATGTCCACTAGTCATCGTTAGCACATACGTGCAGCAGACAGACTCTCAGGCAACATAACTACAGCCGCCAAAGAGCTGCAGCGTTTTAGAAGGTAAATCAGAAAGCATGTTATTCCTCTGTCAGTGGCATTATTATTATTATTATTATTATTTTATTTCTTTAATTGACATACAGGACAAAAACATTATGATTTTGTTTCGTAACACATCCACGTACACATTCACTCCACCCACCCCAATATTTCACACACAAAACACTCTGTTTGCACATCCTGTTCCATCTACCTTTTGTTATTTGTGACCCCATGTGTGAAAGTTCAATCCAAGCTTTAAGTGTGCAGCAGTGAGTGAAAGAGCATGTTGTGCTCACCTCTTCCCTCCGCTCCTCTGATGGGCCTTTGAGTTCTCGCGCCTGATCGTCTTTGGGGTCGAACAGATAGATGTAGTCAGAGGAGTAGCTGACCAGTACCTCCTGACCGTCCTCACTGTAGCACAAAGAGGTCACTCTGCACGACTTATTGGACAGATGAGCAGGAACAAATCGCACACACATCCCTGTATTTACACGCCCCATGTAGTTTCCTGCACAAAAGAAAGTTGTGGAAAAATGCAATCCTGTAAATAGTTTTCTGAGTGGGCTAGTAACACTGGCATCACAGGAAGACAGACTTTTCTCTGACTTGCATTTAAATTAAGGCAATTAACAAATAGTAAACATTCAACATGGTTGTGTTTGAAAAAAAAAAAAAAAGCAGTGATATTAAGGGGTCTCACCTGTGGCTCTGGTTCCCAGCATACGCCTGTCATAAATGCGCACAGAGCTATCAGAGCAGCCCACAGCCAGATAGTAGGGCATCAGCGGAGAAATAGAGATGGAGGTGGCTGCCCTCCGACAGTTTATTAGGATGTCCTGAGATAAAACCAAACAGCATATAAAATAATACATTTAAAATATATATATATATGCTATAACGTCTCACTTTAAAAGAACCCATAAATATTCACTGTGAATAAAATTAAGACAGTTTCAGAGTAGTAAGACTATTCTTAAAAGTCTGAAGCCACAGATACTCGCCCTGATCTCGAAATATGAGAAGATGCACTTGAGTGTCTCCCTCAAACACACACACACACACACACACACACAACACAAACACACACAGCCCATCAGGCAGGGGCCTGCTCAGTCTGATGTGGCCTGGCCTGCAGCCAAAAACAGTTTCTCAGAGTGACGAGACACGAAGCTGTTTACAAAAACAGCAGCTTTGAGAAAAGAGGATGTTGCATGACTAATAGCAGTTACAATGTCCATAATAGATCTGAAGTGAATGCAAATAAAAGTGATTGACTAAACAGAATGGTAAGTACACTCTCGGGGTCGTACATCTTTACAGTCTTCTTTAGTGCAGCTCGTCTTCATGCGGAGATCAAACCACCGTACTGTGCCGTCTTCTCCACATGACAAAAATGTGTAGGGATCATTTGGTACCGTCATAATCTAAAAAAAGAGAAAATGGCATTAAGGTTAGCTCACATATTTATTTATTTATTTGAGCTGTTTACATTGATTTAGTTACAAGCGTCATATCATTACACAGTAATGAAAGCTCAAAAGGTGTAGGCTGAAGCTGGAGCTTATGTGCGCCTACCCCTATATTCAGTACTCGTGCATTTCACATTGTATAATAACAACTGTAACAATTCACATTACATTGTTAAAATTACCATACGCATATGTAAAAAAATTGTACAACCACAAGCGTGTACCTGATTATGAGTTACTTTTTCCTATTACAATTATTGTTTCAACAATACAATCAATCAGTGATATAGACCTTACAATTTGCATCATTTGACATGGTAAGAGCCAGTAGCTACATTCCACATCAAACGTATATTGTCACAAGGTATAAAGATTACTGTACATTATTTGAGTTATATATCTATAATACAAGCATCAAGACTACTTCTGTGTTAAGAAGTTCTTCCATAAGGAATTTTGTCGTGAAGGATGATGTTATCACAACATCCTGCATACGACTAGACCGTAGTAAGCAGAAATACGAGAAAGTTCAATATATTAATATATATATTAATATATATATTAATTAAAGTATGATAATGTCAAAAGTCAGTATATAAGTGGTAAGTTGGTTATTTAGTAAGTTTACAGATATACATATATAACAATTGAAATTGAAGATGAGTGCATCAGTGGGTCCAGAGTTGTAGAAAATGCAGGTGCTCTTCGAGGACAAGAACATGGAGAACATGGACTAAGAGAAAAAGAAAAAATGTCCGAGGCACTCTGAATAATAAGATAAAGTCCTTTAATGAGCAGGGGACGTATATATATATATATAACAGTTCTGTATTTTAAAATCACTGACCTCATAGGCTGTTCCATAATGGCAGGTGAACTGGCACTGTCTGTTGTGTTCGGGGCTCTTCTCTGTGTTAGTGTAGTAGATAATGCCATCCCAGAGCAGGACACAATCTCCTGATTGTTTGTGTGGGGCATAAATTTTGCGCTGAAGATATTTGCACGATGACCTGAACGTATTGACTTCTTAACCTGACCAAATTATCAAAAAAGGGAAATCAGTCATGTGTGGCCTGTTATTAACTCAGACAGAGAATATAACATACCTTTTTGTTGTATGGATTTGTGATAACCAGAAAAGTGTCATCGGACCCTGAAAGGAGGTACTCTCCTGTGTCATTCCATGAAATAGTGTTAACCTGCAGACAGATAAAACAAACGTGGTTCTATTTGTGCAGACTCGCAGCCAGACAGTTTTCAAAAAGCATTCATATAATACATAATTTATGGCGTTTTGGGTTATTACTGTATAATAATAATAATAATAATGGATTACACTTGAATTATGCTTTACAAGCTTGTGTTACCAAGTTTTTCAAAACACCAAACGCCAGACTCAGTGGTGGTAAGCTACTTTTGTAGCCACCGCTGCCCATGGTGTGTAGACTGCGGAAGCGAGCCCAATCTGCGCCATCGGCCCCTCTGACCACCATCACTCTCACACACACACACACTCTCTCTCAAACCTATGCAGACATGGGGAGAACATGCAAACTCCACACAGACAGGCCCCATCCGGGGAATCGAACCCGGGACCTTCGTGCTGTGAAGCACGAGTGCTAACCACTGCACCACCAACATTCCTATTTAATGGCCGATTGTTTGCTATTGGCAGTAGCCTATCGATTAAAAAGTACCATTCTGTGCCAATAGTCTAGTGGTTACACCTGTGGCGCTGATGGCAGAACACTGTTCTCAATTCCTAGCTCAATTTGTTGAATGTCTTTCCCCTTCTTCACCCACTTCAGCTCTTTCACCCTGTGCTGTGCTGTCCTGTCCCTAAGCCTTTGGGACAATATACAAATATTCAAAAAGTACAGATAATTGAGATCACCTATAGATGTAACACAACTTGATTAAAATTCAATCAACTGCACCCAAGGATGCTTTTGGCTTTGATTAAGACACAGTGCAGCTCTCCCATTACCAGGTCACAGAGCAACAACTGCTGATAGTGTGACAGGACCTGTGACTGTTATGTCAGCTTCAGGTTTCTTTGAGAAATGAACCACTTGATCAAACCCGAGCACTGCTGCCTTCAGACACCAGAGCTTCACGGACAAACTGTGGACACATGGCAGAAAGGATGCTGGCACTTATGCAATGTGAACTTGTAGGACACTTACGCAGCCATCGTGGGCATTGAGAGTTGATTCAAGTTTAAGTCTCTGGACAAACTCTCTTCGACCTGGAACAGAAAAATTGATTATATTATCATAAGTTATCATGGTGCATTTAATCACTTGCTAATTCTGCATCAACAATGAAGACAATGAAGATTCTTGCCATCTTAAATACTGGTGTGGTGTTTTTGGTCATTACTAGTTACACTTAAAACACACACACACACACACACACACAAACAAACAAATGCCAATAGAAAATAGAGACACTAACATAAAAACATACAATATATAATAAAAAACAAAAATATATGTCACAAAAAAATCATAACTAGAACACAATCATATGTTCAACAGACGACTTTATACTGATGGCACTGATATTTAACAACATGAACCAAACATGAGACTTTAAGTAAACTAAAGGTTTGGGGAAAGCCTTTATGATTTAAAGGATAATTTTGCAGTGCACATCACTGTGGCACCCATTAGAGAACTGACCCCCACCCCTTTGTGCCAAATATATCTTTCAAGAGCCCTGCCAACACATCACAGTGCCTCAACAAACACAGGAACAGCACTGAGCATAACATACAGCTAAAAACAGCTCAGACCAAACCCAGTGGCTTCTGCTTCAGTTTCAATTAAACAAATTTGGTTTTCCACAAAATCACTGACTTTAGGGGGCAGCCTGTAAAAACACCGTTTCAAACTTTCATTTAAATAGACAAAAAATAAGGGAGAACCACTGCGCCAAGCATAAGGTAGCCACTGTTATGTGAGAAATACATTGTCATGTTATGCCCCATGCATCCACTGAACTACTTCAGTAGTAAACAACATTGTTATCATTAGCATCAGGGTTACTAGTGTTTGGCTCTTACCTAAATAGTTGGTCCTGATGGTGTAAGGCTCGCTGTATCCAATTACGCGTTTATTGACGTCCCAAACCAGGTTTCCTGAACAGGACATTGTAGCCGAGCGTGTATCTTAATTAACAATAACATTGAACTAAGCTAACCCTTCCCTGCTGATGTCGCCTTTTATTTATTCTCGGTACGATTTTGCCATTGGCATTTTGTCACAAAAAGCTAACATTAGCGAACAGCGAGGCGCTGACATTTCTTGCCAAATGAAAATAGACGGGTTCTTTCTATAGTCCTCTTGAGTTCGCACTGACAGTAGCCCACTCTGTCCCGCACTGTCCCGCTTGCGTCTGGCCCATAGACTGTAGGCCTAGCGCATTTCTGCAAACAGCGGTCAGCTGTGTGAGCACATAGCGCGATAATGTCCGTGGTTTGATCCGTGCGCTTGGTCTGTAAAGCTGGGTGGCGTTAGGCGGGTGGAGACGGAGACAAAGAGAACTTTACATTTTCCGTTTGTCTACAGTCTTGGAATTATTATAATATTACACACTAATATCAGGTTCACAAGATCTTACATGATGTTTTATTTAACTATATTTGAACCTTTCGCTGCTTACATCATCAGTGACATCAGCTGGAGGCAGGAAGTGATCAGAGAAATAAGATTAAACAAAAACGAGTGATTTTAAGTGTAAAACTACAAGTAAAAAATGTGGTCCTGTTGTGGCTTAAAGTGCAAGAACAAGAGGAATGCCATTTGAGACGATAAAATAAGGTTTATCTGATATTTCCAAAAACAGTTAGACATTTGTTTATTGTTACTATGACAACAGCTATAATGGAATTGATAGGAATCTAGCTTCCCCTCCAGCTAAACCCGGAATGTTTACAAACAATTAAAAGGTCTATAGCGTTCGGAAAAAGTTGAATTTAAGTGCTTTAACAAGTCACTCAAGCCAGCACCACCTTTTTTTCTTTCTTGTTTTCTTGAGAGCTGTGGTGCATTATGTGTAATTTTGGCTTGAGCAAGGCAGTGAAGGCTACACTGATCCCCCCTCCTCAACACACCCTCCCCTCCATTGACAGTATATTTACTGTCAACGCTCCTCTCTCCTGTGGATGAAACATATCTTCCTTTTTTTATTTTGTGATGTCACTTCTTTTAGCTTTGAAGTGTGTTCAGCAGCTCTTTTTGGGGCAAGGCAAGAGCGGCGAGCTTCCATTCATTCCCTATGCTGCCTGGCGACCTCCTGTGTATTTCCGGAGGCTTCTTTCCGGTCGCCAGGCAGCATAGGGAATGAATGGAAGCTCGCCGCTCTCTTCTCTTCCGCCGCACTTGGTGTGAGGGGGAGCATTGGGGAGCAGCTGCGTCATGTCACGTGTCAATGACACTCAAATTGAGGTCATTATGTTAAACTGTTCAAATAAAAAAAATCATTCATTTATCTTTCATTGTGGAGAGAGAGAAATCCGACAGACAGACATACAGTATATGGGGCCCTGAAAAAACTTTAGCCCAGGCCATTTTCTTAAATCCGGCCCTGCGTGTCATATAATAAAATGTCAATCTATGCTTACTAAAACAACTGTTTTATGAATAAAAGCTGGTTTTGGTTCTGGTTAAACTGGTTTTGGTTGGATGTCTTAATGTTTGAACATTTTGGCCTGAATTAAATAATAACAATTCTGTAATGATTTGTAAGGAATTCAATTCAAATATTAAATATATTTAGCGGGTCCAGTTTATCGCTCATAGCTACAATTGCAGACTTACGTTAACAACCATAGGCCTAATTTCTCAATAAATAGGCCTTTTTATTAGGCCTTTCATTAACTTTATATAAACCTCATTTTTACATCTTCACTTGCTTACAACACTTCTACCAATGATTTTATTATGACCGTTATTTTTGTGCACAAATGTGGAACAAAACTTAAAACTATAATGACGGTCTATCAATAATATGTCTATGCTCCGAGGCAGCAGGATCCAAAGGTGCATCCTTCGTAAATGAGCCAAACGGAGGAGTCGAGCTGCGAGGGGGCGAGTGGTCTGAATGAAACAGCCACTGGCACCAGCGTTGCCAGGTGGGAAATGTAGGATTATCGTACCAGAGACTCAAAATTATCGTACAAATGTCGAAAACAAAATGACAAGGCTACGAGAGAGCTATAGTCAAATAAAATCACTCTGGAGATCGTGTCCTATGGGTTCTTAGAGTTTTGTGGCACTCACTAGTTGTGTAGACCAATGTGTCTATTGAGCAAAGTAAAAAACAAAACAAACAAAAAACTATTGAGCAAAGTCATGAGGTCTCGATGCCACCTACTGTTAAGGAATAGACATAGCAGGTTTGCTTTTAGTCTTAGAAAAACATATGATAACTGACAAGAAAATGAATAATAATCTGGCATCATTTAGTGCCATTTATTTTGTGGAACATCATCTGTTTTTGTCCACAAACATGGGACCAACTGAATGGACAACAGTAGGCTACATATTCCATTTAACAAAGTGCTTTCTGCCAAGTTATAGGCTAACATAAAATAATGCGCACACACTGTAGCACTCTTATTTAAACATTATCAGAATCATGGGGCGGGCGCAACTGAGCATCCCACCAATCATGCTCCTTGTTCTGAAACATACACATAAACGTCACTCCCTTCATATTCTCTCACTCCCAGCAAAGCACGGGGTTTAAAAAAAAAAAAAAACTCTGTCTCCGGCAGTTGCAAAATATACATTTGGCCAAATTATCGTACATTAGACATTATTGATCGTACATCGTACATAGGGCAAAATTATCGTACAAATACCATAATTATCGTACACCTGGCAACGCTGACTGGCACAAAAGTATAATAATCCATTCGAGTTTCCAACCCATGCGTTTAACCAATCAGGGTTAGTCCAGACCATATTAGACCCTCCTCTCGGGTAGGTTGCAGTGTGGGGTCAGCTCAGGCAGCTAGCAGAGTTAGCATGGTTGAGTTTCTTTGAGCGGAAGGTCGACAGTAGGACGACATCCTCGGCTTTCCAGTCGTGTTACTGTATTTTTCTGCCCCGTTAAAAAGCTTAAATAATAGTCTTTTATTTAGGTAATACTTGCCTGCTAATTTGAACGAGCTAGTTTGAAGGTGCACTTCTGTTTTTAGCTGCTAGAACGACTTTAAAACAGGATCATGGCAGCACTCAGAGCCTCATATCACAGGATCCTTGACAGAATCGAGCACATTCTGCCTGCCAAACTGAGACCTTTTTACAATCACCCTGCAGGTAAGCTTTGGTTAATGTTAGTGATATGTTAAACTGTGCATCTCCATTAGTGTATGTTGCAAGGTCGTGTTTGTTTACGTTTGCTAAATACTATCAGTTACTATATCGCTAACACTGGCCTGTGCCATCTTATTCAATATTCAGCAGGAATAATTCGAGCTTAATTGTCTTAAAACACCTATTAACCTACAATAATAGAGGCCATAATTTGAGTGGTGTACTGCGTCTTCTGTGTAGACTGCCTCAGACAGGAAATAAAAGGGTCACCTAGACAATCATGAAGCTAACTTTTTACTCAACATTTTTGACAGTCAGCATGGATGTTTGAAGTTTAACCCAATAAAATCATAGAAGCCCAAACGATTTGAAATAAAATACAACATTTACATACAGTAGACCCACTGTACAACAAAGCCCAAACATCACTTTACATGGTAAGGGGTCAGACGTTTGTTATCTTCAGATGATAGCTTGATCTATGGGCAACTTTCTGACCAGGCAGAAAGAACCATGACACAAGTAGGGGTTTTCATTTGACACATCCTGCTGTTTGGTCTACAGCATTTGTAAATGAATATAATAATATAGAATCAATTAGCATACACACATTTTCTGGCTAGTAACTCTTCCAAAGATTCTCAAGTCATGTAGTATTATGTGTGCATCTGGCCACTTCAGTTGTCACTTTTGTTTCACTTAGGTCCAAAAACTGTTTTCTTCTGGGCCCCAATGTTTAAATGGGTAAGTTTTGCCAATCTTTTCTCTTAAATGGGTTATGGTTTGGTAAAGTAAGTAATAATCTTTTCTTTGTTCAGGGATTAGTTTGTGCTGGTTTGGCTGATATGACAAGGCCAGCAGAAAAACTAAGTACTTCTCAGTCAGCTGTACTTACAGCCACAGGTAATGTTGCTAAGTTTGTTGAAGACAGTGCCAAAAGTCATGTTATGCATTTACTTATGCAATATGTCAAACAGATTCTTATCGGTAGTTACACTTTACCCAAAACATAAACATGTTGGTGCGCTTGACCTTTCATGTCTCTCTTGCTCAGGTTTAATCTGGTCCAGATATTCATTGGTGATTATCCCCAGAAATTGGAATCTCTTTGCAGTCAACTTTTTTCTTGGCGGTGCAGGTCTCTCCCAGCTCTACAGGATTTGGAGGTTTGTATTGAAATTGAAGTGCACACATATAATAAATTATAACACACACGTAATTCTATTTTAGTGAGACACTTATAGACATAATGTATTACCCAGACCCTAACCTTAATCCTAAACCCAATTTTAACCCTAAAACCACATCTTGACCCTCAAACAGTCCTTCAAATAAGTGAGGATCACCCAAAATGTCCTCACTCTGTTGGTTAAAAATTCAAACGGGTCCTCAGTGTTGTAATTACAAGAACACACACACATATATACATATATTATGACACGCTGCTTTATTTGCCCTTCAATATACTTAAAAGTAATACGAAGGCATTTATGATGAACTATTTAACAGATGGCAGAATTTCATTGTAATTGTCTTTATGTATTGTAGGCATAAACAAGATAAGGCACAAGCAAAGGAAGCTGGAGAGTCCTGAATGCTACCTACTCTCCACACTTGTGGACTCAAAGGGAGATATGGGAGCTTAATCTGCACTCTTTAATACTTCTACATTGATGTTTAACATCCATGCCATGATCTCGTTTCACCGCATCAACCAACCTTGTTATCCCTGTGGGGAATGTTTTTGGTTTCCTCAGGGTGACATAATAAAGGACATTTAGTCAACACTGAATTGTCAACGCACAAATAGGACTTTTTTTTATTCAAGCTGTACATTTTCATGCACTAATTTGGGAACTCTTTGCCTCACCCTCATCCAGGTGTAGCAATCATTGCAGAGTTCCTACAAAACTTTGTCTTGAATGTTTTCTGATGAAATTTAACTTTGTGCATCTTTTAGTGGCAACTATTTATTAACCTGGCCAAATGACCATTGCCTGATTCTCTAGGTTTTAAACCCATTACAATTTTCTTTATGTAAATGAAGCTTTGATAAAGTAGTCTTGTCAACATTTTCCTAATTTTTCAAGCAGATAAATGTACATGATTTGACTAAAATGGCCATTTGAGGCAAATAAAACCAAATAGTCCCAAGGTGTGTGTGCGCATTCTTGACCCCTTGTACTTGCAAGATTTCCACTAAGCCTATTAGCAAGACCATTTAAAGAGTCACACCAAAAAACATTGTTTTGCCAATATACCATTGGTCATACAACTCATCCATGAATTAATAAAAATGTTGGCTGGCAGTACGCAGTTGATATGCATGTACTACAGCATGATGCGGTGCCTTATTCAGTTAAATATTTCATTATTGCAATAGATTGAAAACGAAACACAAATATGATAAACCACAAACGTTTATTTAACACCATGTTTAGCGTTTTCCACCGACTCTGGGTGCACTGATCTTCATGGGCTTTGCAATCTTGGGTTTCTGTGCAGTCTTTGCAGAGGTCTAATGAGGGGGAAAAGGACACCATTCAGTATACTGTTGTAACGGAAGGAGTATGAATTTGAAGAGTTTGCCATCTGCCCGTTTACATGCATGTACATTAATATTCAGTTGCAATCAATTTTTTGTTGATGCATTGAGATCTTACCTTTGCACTGGGGGCAGTTGGCTTCTTGGATGCCTGTTTTGCCTTTTTGGCCTCCTTGGCAGCTCTAGAAGGAAAAAAAATCTAATTTATAAAATACAGATAATGCAGTTCTTATTGAACAGCTATGAGCACAGAACTTGGCTATTGGAGAGAAAAAAAATCAAAAACAGGGCAATCCTTGTAGCACAACACAAGTGGCTGAAATACATAGCTCTTGCACTCAAACACTGCAAGTATGCTTAAACTGAATTGGCGTCACTTAGCTGAATTATACATTTTTGCTGGGACAGTTGAAAGTTAATGAGTATTGTCACACCAGCCAACCCTGCAGCAGCATTATGTGAAGGCAGACATTTTTTCCACAGTGTACTGGTGTAAATATTTGTGTTGGAAAAATGATATTTGCGCCAGTCACATGTAAATGGAGAATCCATGCATTTCAACCCGTAGCGGCACGTGAAAAACTTGGCAACAATTTGTGACGTACCACAGAAACCCAGGGGATATTTGATCCCATTGACAATATAAACTACAGCTTTATAAAGATTTTAATAGTTAAGTGCAGATTGGGTTGCAGAGTAAGTTCACCCTCTAGGAGTTAATAGTTTACTTGAAGCCGCTTCACAACATACCGGTTTTAGGTTTGAATGTGACAGCGCAGTTGGGGTCAGATATGTAATACACAAAAATGAGCTTCACAAGAAAACAGACTGTACCCTGAAGCAGCACAGCATTTATTCATTAATGTAAAATAAGAGCAAATTAAGTTAGTAGGGCTAGGATAACAGGTCTTTTGCAGTACATTGCAATCAGGCCTGTCACGGTAACCAAGTCTGAAGCTTGATATATTGACACAGGAAACTATTCCGATGAATATTATTGACAACCTTATAATACCACAGAAACTACCTAAGCCTTAAAATACTACAAAAATGAGGAAAAAATGCAAATAAATGTAGTGACATTAAATATTGAGCCCAAAATTGTATGTTTATCTGTCATTTATTGGACAAGTTCACTAGTAATTATCGACAGCCCTAATTGCAATACGCTTTTGCTGCAAAATCAAGTATTCATACTTGTGTGTCAGGAGACATTTGTTTAACTTTTGACCCATTACTACTTTTCAAAGAACATATTGTGGCAAAAGCGTATTGTCCCAGCCCTACAAATTAGCCTTTCAAATTGTATGAAGAGATGTTACCTAATGGCCTGCTCCCTCTGGGCTTTGCGGACCTCGGGCTTCTGGTTCCTCTTGGCCATAATCTCAGCCAGAGACGCTCCAGTGATGGCCCTTTGGAATTTCACTGCGCGACGGGTACGCTTCTTCGTCACTTCTTCCTGTGAACCAAGAAATGGCAACCAAATCAAGAACTGAACAATGGTATCAAAGTGTTGTGTAAACAAGATGAAAACTTGTGAAAAAGCAACTTGTGTTGGAGAGTTTGGAGGCTAACCAATGCAAGAAGTCAAATATGACAATCAAAGGCCAGTACTATGATCTCCGACTGTTCTGTGGCTACAGGTGTGGCGTGAGCGCTGCTGCAGAACCTGCAAAACGCAGACCTGCAGCAACACAATACACAGACCATCACCATGCACACCGGCCACCGGCAGCCACTCAGAATTTACTGCAATCACATTATAAACCAAAACTTACAGACTGGCCCTTCTTGTGCTTGCGCCTGTACAGCACAGTCCAGTTGATCTGTCGGGGATTTCTTTTGGCCAGGAAAGCAGATTCACATTTGGCATTCAGAAACTGGAACACCTACATGCATATAATAGTGAGGTAGAACAAAAAGAGTTTCAAACAGTTGTTAAAGCCTGTGAATTGAACTCCGGGATGAGATTTGACACGGAAACAATTACTGTATACACTCACTACAAATGTAGGCTCTGGAAACCGGGAATATAACCACAACTTTTAACGATCGTGCCTATGTGAGAGTGAATGACGACATACATGGTAATTGAACTGTGATGCTAATGTTAGCAAGCTAGTCGTGTGGTTTATTAGCAAGTGTCAAGTTTTCCCCAGTCCGTATGAATACATTATTGGTTACATTAGGCAGCGTCTAATCCTGACATGAGACACTTCTGAGATAATAGGTAGACAACACCCGCCGGTGTCAGGCTTACCTTCCCATCTATCCTGGCGTATCGGCGGCCATGGCCCGGTATATCTTGTACCCGCTAAAACTGCACAACTCGACCCTGAGAACGACAAATATCATACATTGTCGACAGCAGCGTGGATGTACATCTGTTTTATGCAACCTCTGTTTATTAAGGGTTTGCCTAAACACATAGATGGCTGTAGATATAATCCCGTTCACTTACTTCATGGTGGCTACGAGAGGGGACCAACCGGAAAGAACGAGAGCTAAAGCGGAAACGGAAGTGGAGACTATCGCCAATATTTATATCTAACGTCAAACACAAAAGTGTTTTACAGTTACACATTTGACACAATATAACAAACGTACTTAGAAACTGTTCTTTAAGTTTATGTAACTTGACTCACCTTTAGCAGATCTCGCATCTTTGATACAACTTACATTACATTTCCCATAATGTAGCCTGAGCTGGCGGGCACAGCGGCTGCTCTTCTATCAACTCTAACGAACGACCGTTTCTGCAGCTAGTTGAGTTGGCTAATGGTTATTCCGAGGAAGGATGGGTGTATCGGATTTACTGTCTGATTCAAAGCTCGGTACGTAATGCATATACTGTCAGATTGCTATTCTAATGTATGTGTGTTTATTTGTGAAGAATTCCTTGTGACGACGGTTTGTGACTACGTTGAACTAGCATCTTCTGTCTATAGTATCACATTGAAAACATCAGTCATCATATAGCCCGTATTTTCTCTTATCTTGTGGTGGTGCTCTTTAATGTAATTTACGTATGTGGAAAAACAAACACATCTATTTTGTTTAGAAAAATATACATACACACAAAATATACACATACCCATTCTGTGTGCAGTGCACTGCAGCTGCCTTTCAAAGTTTGTCAATGTTGCAGGGCCTGTGGTGGATCTATCAGCCCAGGGTTTACAGAAGCTGGATCCCAGTTTCACATGCTCAGAGGACACTCACACTCTCATCCTTGATGGCAATCAAATCATGAAACTGGATTATATGGAAAGAAGCCCAGGCCTTCAGCAGGTATGAATTTTGGACCATGCTAAAGTATATTATCAGACACATACCTTTCTTTTTAAAACATTTTTGCTGTTTTGTCCACAGCTATCTGTAGCCAGTAACCGTATGGTGAGGATGATGGGTGTGTCTCGGTTAACAGAACTAAGAGTTCTGAATCTTCCTAATAACAGCATTGGCTACATTGAAGGACTAAGAGATATGCCTTATTTGAAATGGCTAAACCTATCAGGCAACAATATAAAGGTGAGTAAAACAAACAACATTGTATATCACAGGTTTATACTTGCGTGACATTGACGTATTATCATTAAATATTATTTTATTTTGTTTTACAATTTCAGGTTATTGAGCAACTGCACAACTGTGTTTCACTTCAGCATTTGGACCTCTCTGATAATAACATATCAGTTATTGGAGATTTGAAAAAACTTGATCAATTAAAGGTAAGAGCATTTAAGTTTTAAATAACGTTTTGTCTGTAGCATGTAACTGACTTCCGTTTACTTTTTCAGACATTGCTACTCCATGGAAACAGCATTACAACGCTGCGCACAGTTCCTGCACACCTACCTGCTCATTTATCCATTCTCTCCCTTGCAGAAAATGAAATCAGAGATCTCAATGAGGTACAGTAAGGCCATTGGGGAGATAATTCCTTTATGCAGGATTTAAACTTGACAGACATGTTGTGTTTACTTGTAGGTGTCATATATAGCGCCTCTTCAAGAACTAGAGCAGCTGTCTATCATGAGCAACCCATGTGTTATGGCCACTCCTTCGTTGCCAGGGTTTGACTACAGACCATTCATCATGAGTTGGTGTCTGAACCTTAAAGTTCTGGATGGTTATGTCACCTCGCAGAAGGAAGGGTATGTTTGTCTTTTTGGATACGATATATAACAGCTGTAACATCTGTATTCTGCTTCATTTTAGTCTGAAAGCCGAGTGGCTGTACAGTCAGGGAAAAGGACGTTCATTTCGACCAGGTCAACATGTCCAGCTGGTTCAGTACTTAGCCACTGTTTGTCCTCTCACTTCCTCACCAGCCCTTGAGACAGCAGAGGATGCAAAACTGGAAAAAATCTTGAGGAAGCAAAAGTAAAATAAAATTATTAAATAGATAAATTGTAAAATTAATCATGGCTTTCATAAAGATGGTTATAAATGATTTATTTGTCTCCTCAGATTGCACCAGAGGCAGCTCTTAGAGGAAAGTCATCCAGGTTGTCCCAGCCCTCCTCGTCCAACACAATTAGATGTGGAAAAGCACAGTGCATCACCATCACAAGAGGGAGCCAAAGATTTGCAAAGCACAACTGCTGCAGCAAAATCATCCAAAGATACCCGTATGGATTAGTTTATGTTTTTACCTCAAGGTTTTGTATGTTCTTCCAGTACTGTTTAGTGATATTTTTTCTTATTTTTTTCATTACATAGAGCCAGTTGTGCAAATAAATACCTGGGTGAGCTGTGATGCAGCTCATGCATCTCTACCAGTGATTCGCAGCCCACGACTTGGAGATGAGCCCATCCTTTTGGAAGATGTGCAAACAGATGTGGACAAGCTCAACAGTAGCATGCTCTCTTCTGAGTCCACATTTGTTCCATTCAAATCTGAACTTGAACTTCCCACTGGTTTCTCTGACAGTGAGGACGAAACAGAAACATTTGAACCTGACTCTCTAGCTCCAAAGATCCCTGAGCCGAAAAGACATCACTCAAAGAGAGAACAGTGCTCTCCTTTGACTGAACAGCAAGACGCCACAGCTAACGCAGCTCTCCTAAACAGTAATGCTAATAGCTGCGACCGTCCACAAAATATTGTCAAACCTTCATATGACAAAAGCCTAAGACATGACGCCACTGAGCAGACAGAAGTGAACAACCCTAACTCGAATGCAGTGGAGGCCGACAAGGCTGCCATTAAAATACAATCTTGGTGGAGGGGTCAGCACTGTCGGTGTTTAAACCCTAAAGCAAAAGAAGTGAGAAACGAAATTCGTCTGAGGAGGATGCAAGACCACATCCTGTTTCTGTCAGAGAAGTTGGACAAGTAACTGACTAATTGCCACTTATTGTGAATTATTGTTGAAAGCATAGTATTAGTCTTATAAAGTAGACTTCAGAATAACATATGAGAATTTTGAATCTGTTTACAGCGTGCAACAGCAGTTTGAAGACGAGCGGTTACAAAGGATGGTGCAAGAAGAAGCTGTCAAGTTTTTGTGGAAAGAAGTACATATTTCTAATATCCATATGCTTGAAATAAATGCACAGATCAAAATTAATACTCTCTTTTAATACAATGTTGTTGTTTTTGTAGCTCCAGTCCATGCAGCTGTGGAAACAGTCTGTGGAGCACCAGCTAGCAAGCATTACTCCTCTAAGCCAAACCCCGCTTTTGAGACCTTGTGAGGCTGCTGCACCAGTAGATTCCAGCACTAAAAACCCACCCTGCACCGACGTGTCCTTCCCAGACTCGGGCTTTCAGTCGACAAGTGAACCACAAGCCGCTCCAGAGGACAGCTTCTTGAGCAGTGTCACTACAGACTCTCTTAAAACTGTGCGAGCTTTGAGTCCGCTTTTTCTGGCTTAGTTTGTGCAAATGAAGCGAGTGAGAGCCCAGACTGCAGCCTCTTGGAGCAGTACTTGTCCTCAGTTCAGCAGAGAGAAGAGGAGCAGAGGAGGCGCTCAGCGATAGAACAGAAACGCCACAACCATCCTCTCCATTGTCGCTCCACACAAAAGTAGCTGAGCAGGACCAAACTGACGAGCAAAGGACTGATGCAAACACTTCTTGCCCAGATGGGACTCTTAAATAGGGCTCTGTGTGTGAAGTCACAGCAACTCCAATGCAGGATGTGCCGCCCCAGATCTCAAATAACAGTGCCTAAAATACCTTTAGGTTGTGTCTGCTTAGCAAAAGCCAAACGGAAGTTTAGTGTAATATTTAACATGTTTATGGTAAGCAACTCATTTCACTATGTACCTATTTAAGAAAGTTAACACGTAATAATATAAAAGGATTAAATACTAGATTAGCTGTCTGTCTTATTTGCTTTTCAGAAATTTACAAATGTTTAATGATGTTTTAAATTTTCTTAATGTGCATTAATAAGTCCTTTTTTTCATAATCAGCTTTCACTCTATGCTCTATGCTGTTTATTGTGTTTGATCAGTTACATTTGTAAAAAAACAAGCAGAAAAAAAGATCTGGCTCTAGCCATTTAAAAGAGCCGATCCGGTCACGAACGTCACGTTAACGGTCTATGGTCACAGCGTACGTACATTAGCTGTTGTCCACCAGGGGGCGTCATGAATCTTCAGGCGGGGTCGGGGTGCTGCTTAGCTCGCGTTGGTTGTGCCTCAATGGCTGTGATGTTGACAAATCATCGTATATTCTTGTCCCTGCGGTCTGGCGTCATTTAACGGAGGGTAAGTAGAAATATTGCTGTAGCAAAATGCTGTTCATGCTTTATATGTCGACCCTCCCCCATAATGAGCATAGTCCTTGCTTGAAACCATGGTACAGGCGAGGCTTTGCAGCTGTTTCCGCGATGATACAGGATGTGGGTATGTATGTAATGTAAACGGTTCTGATGTGTGTAGGTCATAGTGTTTTAATAGGCTATTAAGATTAACCAAGGTACTTGAAAGTATGTAACATGTATCAATTTTGGAGGGTTGCACTCTGTGATTACACTTCATGTTAAAGCATATGATAACTGGATACCCAGCTAAACAATGTATCCGTTATCCCTAGGATTAAAACTCTACCAGGGAACATGATATGTTCATGATAATAAGTAATATGGAGGAAAGGACTGCAAAATACAATATCCCCTGTTATTATGCAAAGAACGTGTTATTATGTTATTACTGTGCTTTAAATGAAAGGGTAACTATTTTTGTAATTGTTTAAAGCAAGGGCTATCTTATTGTTATTAATTCCCCACTGTTTCTATTTATTAATTTCTCAAATTACCAGAATACAGCTCACACCAGACTTCTGTAAATTGGTGTTGAGTAACTCATTTAACAACAAGACTGCTACTTATGTGTCCGGCCAGGCTCTCTGACCAGACTGTGGTTTGGATGACGTTTCCCAGCATCAACCAGCTAATACAGTCCTAGCTCTTTGCATTAGTTACACTCACTGAGGGACCCACATGCTATCACATCTGAAATAAAGCAAAGCCAATAGAGTTTAGGACAAGCTGCCAGCTTTGGTCAGTGCTTCAATGCAGTGTTTTCTTTCATGTTA
Organism: Neogobius melanostomus; assembly: GCA_007210695.1. Lineage (NCBI taxonomy): Eukaryota > Metazoa > Chordata > Actinopteri > Gobiiformes > Gobiidae > Neogobius > Neogobius melanostomus. Next base: position 3,032,338 of record VHKM01000048.1, read on the forward strand.
AGGTTGTGCACAATGCATAAAATATATATATATGTATAACACCAAATGCATTAGATCCCTTACCGAATGCATCTTTCCCCTGTGATTTCAGAGTTCTTCCCTGCTTATTAATGGATGAGGAGACCTTTAGTGTCCAATGGGGCTCAATCATGACCGAAGGGAAGTCACCATGTGTCGAAATCTGTCCAAATATACCCTCATCTTCCTTTTCCTAGCACTTTCTGTTCTCATTTTCCTGCTTCGTAACATCCACACTGTTGAGGTGAGTTTAGCAGAGACCAACAGTAAATATTGTATCTAAGGTCTGAAGGGTCATGAGCAGGGGTCAAGTTTAATATGTAAGTGTGAAGAAAAAAATGAAAGAACAAGAAAGATCGCACAGCTTGCTTAGCTCCCAAGTAGAATTTTTTTAAATGATGCTTACACTTAGATGACGTTTCGGGCGTCTTGGCCCTTCATCAGACCTGCCTCCTTCCCTCGTCTGATGAAGGGCCAAGACGCCCGAAACGTCATCTAGGTGTAAGCATCTTTTTTTTTTTTATCTACTTGGGAGCTATGCAAGCTGTGCGGATCTTTCTTGTTTCTTTGTATTTTCTCTCGGTCCGGCACGCTTTTTAAGTTTTTTTGGGATGTGCGTGTCTTCCTTCTTTACGATAAAGGAAAATTGCCAATGACAAACGCATGTATGTTACCAGGTGTAGTTCAACAGTTCATATCTCAGTCTTCTTTCAACTTTCGGGGACAAACAGTAAAGCTAATCAGACCAATATTCTATTCATTGATCTAAATGCTGTGTAATTAGATGCACAATCTTTTTTTTTTTTTTTTTGTAAATAGCAAATATCTGCTTTTACAATATACTGAAGCAAAAAATAAAGTATTTAATTTCTCCTCTAATATAAGAAAAAAATGGTACAAGGCCTTTAATCAACAACAACAAAATAAGCAAAAAAAGTCATACCTTCTTACATAGCCAGTGGGAATTGCCTGAATACAACTGGTTTCAGGTGAATCATTTGTTGTTTCTCCTCAGAACTGGAACTGTCACACCATCTCCGCGCTCTACCAGCTCCAGAGCCGGATCCAGACGTCTTTCATCCCGGTGTCGCTACCCACGTTTTACAACAACCACACCTACTGCTCTCACCTGGGGGAGAGGCCGTCCCGTGAGGAGGAGCTGGAGGAGCGCTACCTGCTGGACTCCATCGCCTGGCCTGAACACACCCTTCAGTCCAAGTCTTTAACTCTGCGGCTCACTACAGACCCGGTGCACAGCCTCTTCGCCATACTCCCTTCCAAAGCGGGACGGGAGTGGCATTATGGGGGCCAGCTCGAAGCCCTGGTGCAAGTGCATGACTTTCAGGGGCGTCCCAAGCACTATGGGGGAGACTTTCTTTTGGCCAGGCTTCACTCACCGGACCTCGGAGCAGGGGTAGTGGGCACAGTGCTGGACCACAAAAATGGTTTCTACTCGGCCCTGTTCCCGCTGCTCTGGACCGGCTCTGCGCAGGTCGAGGTGACATTAGTGCATTCGAGTGAGGCCGTTGCTGTGCTGCAGCGCCTCAGGGAGGAACGCTCTGATCGGGTGTTTTTTAAAAGCTTATTTCGTCTGGGCTTCTTGTCTGAGACCACGGTTTGCAACATGTGCTTACCCCCAGACCAGCAGCCTCTGTGCAACTACACCGACCTATACACTGGAGAGCCCTGGTACTGCTACAAACCCAAGATGCTCGGCTGTGACACCCGGGTCAACCACGCCAAGGGGGGTTATCTGAAGCACCTCATCACCAATAATGAGGCACTGCTCTTCCAGAGGTTTGTAAATTCAGACTGTAGTGAGTAATTGCAGTTGCAGAGTTACATTTAATTTGGCAACAGACAGTAGGGAGAAGAAGGGAAACGTTTAGGTGGACTTCCTCTCTGGACTTGGTGGGGGCGTGTCTGTATAGTTTTCCTCTGGGTGCTTTGGTTTCCACTACTGCTAAAATGATGTACAATGCAAGAAGCAAGAACGTCCCCTCTGGAGCCAGGACTCCCCTGAAAAATTATTCATAATAACAGTGGGACATTCCTGATTAAATAAAGGTCAAATAAAGACTAAAGACCATGCCATGTTTTGTATTACGCAGTTATTCATTAATGTCTAACATTGTTCTTGTAGTGATGTTAACCTCAAAGTGCACATTCACGCGTCGGGACCAGACAGAGTCAATGTGCTACCGCCGCTCAAAGGTACAGCAGATATTCATAGTTTGATTTTCATGCGAATCTGAGTATTTAAATAAGTAATGCTTTTTTTTTTTTTTTCGCAGATAAAACTGTAGTTGAAAGTGACACATTTAATCTGGAGACAACAAAAATAGCTCCCTCTGGATATTACATTGAAGACACCTGGATACCATTGAACGGGTTTAAAATAAGACAGTTCAATAACTCGACTGTCGCCACTCAGTGTTTGAGGAATAAAATGATCTACATGTACGGGGACTCGACAGTGCGCCAGTGGTTTGAATATCTCATTGCTTTAGCATCAGGTAACTTCATTAGTTGTTGTCTTTATTTTTGTGATATTATTCTGGTACTCATTTGTTTGTCGTTTCCTAGATTTAAAGGAGTTCAATCTGCACAGTCCTAAAAACGTGGGCCCCTTTATGGCAGTGGACAGCACCCATAACATCCTGCTGAAGTACAGGTGCCACGGCCCGCCCATCCGCTTCTCCACGGTGCTGTCCAGTGAGCTGCGGTACATTTCCAACGAGCTGGACGGGCTGTCGGGGGGTCCCAACACTGTGGTCGTCCTGAGCATCTGGGCGCACTTCAGCACGTTCCCCGTGGAGGTGTACATCAGGCGCCTGCGCCACATCCGGAGGGCAGTGCTGAGACTCTTGGATCGGGCCCCGGGGACAATGGTGGTGATTCGGACAGCGAATCTCCAAGCGCTGGACCAGGATGTGAGCCTTTACAACAGCGACTGGTTCTCGCTGCAGCTGGACCAAGTGCTGAGAGCTATGTTTAAGGGACTCAACGTACTTATGGTAGACGCCTGGCAGATGACACAGGCGCACCCCCTGCCTCACGCACTCCACCCGCCCCCAGCCATTGTGAAGAATATGATAAACATGCTGTTGTCCCACATCTGTCCCGAGAAAAGGAGCCGTATGATCTAGAACATGTTTGTAAGTCAATGGTGTGATTTCCCTTTTTAGTGCCGTTTCCACATTTATTTGTTTATGTTGCAAATTCTAAAAATTGCCAAAATGGTTAGTGTGTTTTACCAATCTAAATAAAAAGTTTAGCTGATTATCTCTTAAAGTGAAATATTTTACATACATTAATACAGTGTAGTGTATGGTTTGCTAAAGGTAAAAAACATGGATCAGCTGCTACTAGATGTTCCTACATCAAGAAATGGCTTTATTAAATGGATATTGTGGATCGCTTTATGTAAAAACAAAAAATTATAAACGATACTTCTGTACTATATTTCCCTCAATTTCAAGGACAAAATGTGCAAAGATCTAAAGCGTATTGTTATTGTCCAAAGCAGCCCTGTTTAACACTTTTGTTCGGTTAAGAAACACTACCCTTATGTCCTGTTAGCGGCATTTCATGCCACTTTTGTGACGGTTTTAAAAAATATTGTAGATGAACACTTTTTCAAACTTTTTTCATACAAATAGGTTAATCCACTTCTGTTCTGCACAAAAATAAAAATATATAAAAAATATTGTACTGTTTTATAGCCAATAAAACAAAATAAACAATATGAACACACAATTGTTCATTTTCCATATAAAAAGTGAGTTTGGGCAGAAATTGAATATTCATTTTAAAACACCTTTGGGTCAAAGATCAGTATTAACTTTGATTTTCAGCATTTTTTAGGTTTTATATAAAGTTGAGTTCTATGTTAATCCACTTCTGTTCTGCACAAAATTACTGAAGTTTGAAAAAAATATTGAAATATTTAACAATTTAATAGTTTACTGTTTACGGTTTACTGTTGTCACATTTAAACTATTGGCTTGAAAAGACATTTGAGGGGGGTAGAATAAATTACCAAGGAATATTTCACGTTGACAATAATAGCGCGTGAAAACTAAGGGTTGTCCATCTAAAAGAAATTCTTACCAGCTGCCTCCAAGTATACAAAGAAAAGTTGCTGCACTCATGAAAAGCATGTGTCTTTGCTTTAGTAAATACTGTACTGTCAAAGTGTTTACAAAAAGAATTTAAAAGCCATATGACTGCATCAATTGTGTTGCAATTTTTACATTTTCTTAATGAATTAAACACGATTTTACCACAGCTTTGAAGTTCATTTGTTCCATTATGATCCACTTACTGTTCATCTAGGATGATTAGGCCACTGGTTCTCAAACTTTTCACACTATGTACCACTTCACAAAATATTGGACCCAAGTTCCACCAAATAGAATACAAAGTTCTACCAGCAAAGATCAAACCAGCCTGGTTCTGTAATAAACAAACGGGACAAAATTAGACATGGTTTACACCCAATTTAGACTTAATCTAGGAAACGGATGCTTTATTAAAGCAAAAAACAAATTAAAACTATTTCAATGTCTTTAACTGCTGATGACGAGTACCCTCTGTGCACATGACCCTGAAGAAGTTTTAGACCCGCCAGTGGTACACATACCACAGTTTGAGAACCATTGGCTTATGCAGTTTTCAGGGATGCCAAAAGAGGGCACTTATTCCAAACTAGAGTTTTCAATAGAGCAGTTACACAAAGTTTGTAAAATGGTCTTTAACATTTGTTTTATTCAAACGTCTTGTGTGTTCCCTTAAGATCATGAAAAACATTATTCTTTAGATATGATAAATTACATTTAAATTTTTGACAGTTCATTTTATGCATCAGTAACTTGGCCAAACAATACGGGCACTATTTTGTCACAAAACTGATGGGGACAAACCCTCAGCTCAATACGGCATTTAGTAAACCATACACAGGGACAATATTTGAAGCCACATTTCAAGATTTTAAAATCGAAAGACTGGGGCAGTAATGTCTTGAGGTCACTGTAAAAGAGGCACTGTAATAGGTGTCCTTCAGAAAATATTTTAAAATTCCTCAGACAAAAAAAAACAAAACATGCTTTGAATGCTGAATTTAAAAGATGTGCCTATAGAATGGCAGACATAGGGGCCGGTATCATTGTGATGATAATCTAATGTGCATTTAAAATCATACAAAGAAGTAAACCTGGGAAATCAGGAAACACCTCAAACTAGAACAAATATGGTTTGTTGTCTTTCCGCCAATGTGGCAGGTCCAAGAGATGCGCACAGAAAACGATGATAAAAACAAATCCGGATCAAGGATCAGACGTCTTGAACATTCATGGCCTCCTGGGGCCAGGTGTAGGTGTCCAGAGTGAAGGAGTCATAGTCAGGACTGTAGATGTGGGACAGCACAAACGCCTCCTTGTCTTTAGGCTCAGGGTACAAGGACGCCATGTTGTGTTGGTATGCATAGTTTACAAGCTGGAGAGAAGACGAATAAAAAAATAAATTAATGTAAAAAGAAAAGCTCACTGATCCTAGTAAAAAGGGTTAAAACGTTGATTACAGCGCCTTGCGAAAGTACTAATACACCTTGAACTTTTGCACATTTTGTCATGTTTACAACCCTAAACATACAGATTTTATTTTGAATTTTTTACTGAAAGTTCACACAGTGTGAAGTGAAAGCAAAATGATACATGATTCTGTTATTTTTCAAAAAATAGAAAACCGAAAAGTGGGGCGTGCATAAGTCTTCATACAGCAGGAATTAATACTTTGTGGAACCCCCTTTTGCTGCAACAGCAGCAAGTCTTCTGGGGTATGACCACAAGGTTTGCACATCTAGAGACTGACATTTTAGCCCATTCCTCTTTACAAAACAACTCAAGCTCTGTCAAATTAGAAGGAGAGCGTTTGTGAACAGCAGTTTTCTTTCCACAGATTTTCAATAAGATTTAGGTCAGAACTTTGACTGGGCCATTCTAACACATTAATATGTTTGTTTTTAAACCATTCCATTAGATTTAGCTTTGTGTTTAGGGTCATTGTCCTGCTGGAAGGTGAATCTCCGCCCCAGCCTCAATTCTCTGCTGACTCCAGCAGGTTTTCCTCCAAAATGTCTCTGTATTTGGCTCCATCCATCTTCCCAACTATTCTTACAATCTTCCCAGTCCCCGCTGAGGAAAAGCAGCCCCATAGCATGATGCTCCCCCCACCATATTTGACACTGGGGATGGTGCAATTTTTGTCTCATCTGACCAAAGCACCTTCTTCCACATGGTAGCTGTGTCCTCCATATGACTTCTTGCAAACTTCAAACAGGATTTCTTATGGCCTTTCAATAATGGCTTTCTTCTTGCCACTTGTCCATGAAGGCCAGATTTGTGTAGAATACGAGTTTTCCCATGTACAGATTCCCCCAGCTCAGCGGCAGTACGTCGCAGCTCCTCCAGAGTTATCTTGGGGCACTTGGTTGCATTTCTTACCAGTGCTCTCCTTGTTTGGTCTGTTAGTTTAGGTGGACGGCCGTGTCTTGGTAAGTTCGCAGTGGTGCTATACTCTTTCCATTTCCGAATGATGGATTGAACAGTGCTCCGTGAGATGTTCAAATCTTGGGAAATCTTTGTATAACTTAACGCTGCTTTAAACGTCTCCACAGCTTTATCCCTGACCTCTCTGGTGTGCTCCTTGGCCTTCATGATGTTTTTAGTGACCAATACACTCTGACCATAGTTCTGAGGCCCTCACAGAACAGCTGTAATTATACTGAGAGTAGATTACACACAGGTGGCCTCTATTTAATGTTTAGGGCAAGGTGTGAACATTCTGCAGTCATTAGGAATGTTATAAAAGGCAATTTAATGCACTCAGAAAAATGCTGTATGAATACTTATGCACACCCCACTTTTCAGTTTTCTATTTTTTGAAAAACAACAGAATCATGTATCATTTTGCTTTCACTTCACAGTTGTCTGTTACTTGTGTGTGAACTTTCAGTAAAAAAATTCAAAAATAAAATCTTTATGTTTATGGTTGTAAACATGACAAAATATGCACAAGTTCAAGGTGTATTAGTACTTTCGCAAGGCACTGCACTTACTTTGACGGCGATCTTAAAGGAAACCTCTCGGATTGTGTTCAGAGGTGGATACAACCGGCCTTCAGCCAAGTTATCCTCTGTTACCATGTCAGCTATAGCCTGGGTTTAGGAAAAGGACGCACAGATGACTGGCCGTGTCGTATATACTATTGTCTTTAGTAATAGATTAAACAAAGCGTAAGGGTTACCTCTGCTGTGGTGAGGAAGATGTCCTCACTTATGTGGCGCACCCCACAGGCGATAACACCCAGAGCAACTCCAGGAAACACATACGCGTTGTTGCCCTGACCTGGGTAGAAGGTGCGTCCATCTGCCAGAGTCACTTTACTGAAGGGACTTCCACTGGCAAAAATACCCCGACCCTAACCATAGAAGACAAGGGAGCGTTAGAATAACACTTTGGAGTCACGGTATTGCCTCATTGTTCACCTCTGTGAGCGTGTAGCACTGTTCAGCTGTGCACTCTGCTTTGCTGGTGGGATTACTCAGAGCAAAAATGATTGGTCTTTCATTGAAAGACGCCATGTCTTTGATGATCTTTTCAGTGAACGCTCCTGTCATAGCAGCAACACCTAAAAGAGAATTCAGGAAACGGAACAAAAACACTTCATGTCACATAACATTCAATTTCTCAAATATTTCTTTGTCACATGACAATAATTATATCAAATGATTTTGATAAGTGCCAATTATCAGATCCTTGAAGTGGTTCAAATAGAACCCCACAAATCTAACCAAGCGGTCATGTAAAAAGCATCAGATTTAAGTACAGTAATTTGTTTTACATTACACACAGGAAAATTGATGTTCAATTGTGAAATGCAATTGAGAGTCAAACTAACACTAGTGTCAGAAGAGTTAGTTGATTTGTAAGAATTTAAATGGGTTATTTCCAACGGGGATAACGTTAAAGATGTCATGTCACCTTTAAGAGGTTTTGTTGGTTTTCCGCCACTGAACAGGAGAATATATGGGTATAAATAAAACGGTACTTTGTTTTATGAATTTCAATGCATCACATCTAACAGACCTATGATGGCGGTGGGTTTGATGGTCTCGACCACCTCCCCGAGCGTCTTCAGGTGGGCGTGGTCATGGGCAAACTCCTCCTTTTCATGGTTAAGATTTCCTCTTCCCTGTTTTTTTTATTTTTTTATAAACCAATAATAATTGAGTGGTCAATCATTTATTACAGAATGGAAGAGATCACTCTGTGCATACCTTAACAATCAGACCTTTGGAGTCCACCATCCATATTCTCTTGGCGCGTCTTCTCTGCTCACTCCCTCTTTAGACATGGCCATGATGAGCAGGTGGGCTATGCCCATGGCAGCCTGCGTAAACACAGGATTATATTCAGGGCAATCTTTGCGAGATTAGGATGTAGCAGTATAATCTCTAAGAAATATGTAATTTATGTTGTGCAGCGGATAAAGCGGAAGAAATGGATGGTGTTGACTCACCTCCCCTGCTCCCTGAAACACAAAAGTATGGTCTAAAAGCGTGTTTTTGGTAATCCTTAGTGCGGCCAGAACCCCAGCTACAGCCACGGAGGCTGTACCTATAGGACACAGAATAACTGGTAGGCAGCTGTAATGGGAAACAGTTACGGTTTTCTTTAAACATAAAAACTGATTGAGCACCTTGAATGTCATCGTTGAAAGTGCAGTAACGATTCCTGTATTTGTTGAGGATGCGAAAAGCATTGCGATTTGCAAAATCCTCAAACTGAATCAGGCAGTTCATTCCATATCTGAACAAATTCAAAATTAAATTGATGAAAGTGCAATGCGAGTCATTATTCTCATAATGTTTATAGGAGAAATATGGTGGATATTAAGCGAGTGCCCTGTGTATCTTTACAGTTGCACGTACTTATCGGTCACGGCCTGCATGAACTCTTCAATCAAGTCATCATACTCCTTTCCTCTGATTCTCTTGTGTTTTAGTCCAATGTACAAAGGGTCATCGAGAAGTGTCTGAGCCAAAGAATACAAAAGAAACTGGATCAGCAAAGTACAGTGAAACTTCGCTCACGTAGCAGAAGATAAGTTGCTTCTCTGTAGTGAGCTATAAAATTATATTATGCTGGCGGCACTGAAAGGACTTTAACCTGGTTGTCTGTGCCAACGTCCAGCAGCACCGGGAGACACTGCTGAGGAGCTACCCCTCCACAGGCGGTGTACAAAGCCAGTTTACCTACAGGGATCCCCATCCCATAACTGCCCAAGTCTCCCAAACCAAGGATACGCTCGCCGTCTGTCACCACAATGGCCTACAACACAAAGTAGAAAAGTGTTAATGAACATGTTAATATTATTAATAAGCTGAAATTACCTTTATGTCTTCTTCAGGCCAGGAGTTGAGCATAGTGGCGATGTGGCCTCTGTCATGGATAGTGATGAAGAGGCCGCTGTAATTAAAATAAAGTCATCAGTATTGCAGAATCTAAACATGCATCTATTATCTGTGGTCATTTAGGGCATTCGAAGAAACGGCACAATCATCAAATACTTGGGTACTAACTCTTACCGTGGCCTCCTGAAGGCAAGTCCGTACTGTTGGCAGGCCAGACCGACTGTAGGAGTGTAGACGATAGGCATGAACTCCTCTACATCAGAGGTCAATACACGATAAAACAGTTTCTCATTTCTGTCCTGCAGCGTCATGAGCAAAATGTACCTAAAAATAATAATCACAATATACTTTTTGCCTAGTTGGATTATTATATAAAAGTATTGTGCCTTTACTTGTCGAGGGGATTTGAGCGCTGTTCGTAGCTCTTCATGACACGCAGAACTTGAACGTCCTGGGACAGAAAGCAAGGAGGCAGCAGGCCGTGGATGCCCAGCTGTAGACGCTCCTCCAACGTGAAGGCCATTCCCTTTGAGGAGGAGACCAGCCATTATATAAAACACCACATCCACTAACACAGCGCATAATGGAACAGTGTGTGGCCTCCAAGAGAAGCCACACAAATTACATGACTCACGTGTTAGTCATGTAGTTAAATATGACTTGGACAAAACCAGGTCGTATTTGGTGGAGAAACTCATGACAAGTTATTTTCATCAACAATAATTCTGCAGTTCTTTTGTAAAGCCCGTCCTCTGGTTCACATTTGTCATACTACTGTACATCTGCGTAGCTGCTGGCGGCCATCCCAAAGACGGAAACTTTTTTTAATCTATTTATTCTGTCCAATAGTGAGGCAGCTCCGACTCACTCCCCTGTCCAACCCACTCCCCAAAACTCAACCCCTTCTTACAGAAGAGAACAATGGAAAATAAACTAATAAAGTTTGCTTTTCTCCCACATTAAATATTAATGCAGATTTATAATATGGTGACTTTGCAAACAATGTCGTCAAACCGGAAAATTGAGCATGTATTGACTTAGTAGTTAGATCATTCAGTACTTTTTACTTCTACTTGAGTAAGATGTATCTCTTACTTGAGTAAAAAAAGTTACTTGTGCCACTGTGAGTACATTTTAATGCCAGAGAAGCTTCATGTCAACCTAAAATGTATGTAGTTTGTGTTTCGTGCCCCTTTTTCTTCAGAAATATATCTATTTGTAATGCATTTTCACATACACAAGACACTCAAACAGTTACTCAGTACTCACAGTACTAAAGTAACATTTTCTCAAAGTGCTTTTTTACTTTTACTTGAGTATATTTGGGTCACTACTTTTTACTTGTACTTTAGTACAAGTAGGTTCCTACCCATATTCAAATCATGTTTATGATCCATATACAGACCAGAGGAAAATGTTACAGAGACCAAGTCAAACTGCTTTGTTAGCTTTAGGGAAAGTAGTAGAGAAATTAATATTTTACTAAAAGAAGCTGTAGCAACTGCTTATTACATGACAATGACAATCACTCATAAATGAATAAAGACAGACTGATAAAACATAATATAACAACAGTTGCACTTTCTTTGTGAACTCTGGAAGTTTGCTCTGCACAAATAAGTCTCTGTCAGTCAGTGATGGCTGAATGGGCAACTTTTTGACAGAGATAGAGAAATACGTTGCACCAAAATCTCAGCACCAACCACTATCATCAGGAACTCTGAGTACAAAGCTCATTTGGAAAACATTTGGAATCATCATCAATTTGGATTGATGATGATAACGATCATTATTATTATTATTAACCTTCAATAACATGTTTAGTCCCTTTGACAATGAGTTATTGTGAGCTGAAAGGAATAAAATGTCCTGCACCTCTCCGGGCAGTCCACATAACACAAACTACTTTTTTAAATCATGTCTCTGCCTGATGAAATTACAGCAAGGATACACTAAATTAGGCAAAAACTGTATTTCATCACAGTTTTTGATACTACAGGCCTCAGTACGTCAGCCTGGGCACAGCTATTCTTCTAGTGTTGTGGGCACGGTTGTGTTGTGACCTCTGTATGTGGGCAAAGCAAGCCCACATACAGAGGTCACACAATCTCATTTCAATAGTACGAATGTTTGAAGAAAAGCATCCTGAAGACTAAGGCAAATGGTACATCTGGTAAACACACCTTGTTCAGATTAGGATTTCTGGTGATGTCATAGCCCCTCTTCCTAGTGAAGACTGTGCGATTGCTGCTGGTCCCAGAGTGGCACACCCTCGCTGCCTGGACACAGGCTCTGTCAAGCCCAGCAGTGGGACCTGAAGACCCCCCAAACACCTTCAAGCCCCCTGCAGGGCGACGACACAGCGACAGGGCAGCCCTGGCCGGGCACGTGATGGAGTTCATGGTGCCTGTAAAAGAGACGCAAACCTTTTAACATTGGATGCTACTTATAAACATTCCAGTGTGCCACCACCAATTTACAATTTATTACAAATAAAGCTTCCATATATCATTTTGGTTATTATGTGAGTAAATGCAATTCTGCTATTAGAACCTAATCTGAAAATCATTATGTCTTTACTTAAGTTTTATTTATTATCTGCCCCAGATCCTAGTCATAGACTGTTCCTAGTGCCCATCGCAATCCCTCCTGTAGTAGTCCCCGTGCCAGGCTTTGCCCACCCCAGCTATGACGGGGACAGGACTAAAACAGCTCCAGTCAACCCCGGGTCACCTCAGTGCAAAAACAGACTCGTACTGGAAACCTCAGACGCGCGCGCTCATTACAGCGTCAGACATTTCAGAGAAGTCGAGTAAACAAGATAAGCTACAGCCTCAGATAGAAGGACTGCAGATAAGCAGTCCTCATACTATGCGATTGAACCAAACCGCAAGCTAATGCATATCCAAGCAATCTAAAATGTAATACAAAAGCTTAGTTTAGTTGAATGCGCGTGTCTTTGCTGTAATCATCAAGTGCTCCTAGCCAGGGAGTTAGCTGCTCTGCACAGCACACTCACTGCACAATAGCCCACATTACCTCTTTCTTTCATGCCATCTACGCAACTGCTACGGGTAACTTCAGCCACAGTCCAACAGAAACAGACCTTACCTGAAAACTGCGAGGGTAATCGTGCACCAAGGCTCTCAGTAACTGCGCTGTTTCCAGTCAGAGGATGTTGTGTGGACAGCTGATCCAGGGCCAGGCGTTTTGACATAGGCAGTTTCACTTCCCAGTTATTCGTTCTGCGGGGCCAATCAGACAGGAGCAAGGCGGGACAGGGAGCCCAACCCCATTCCATTCCAATCCCAGCCCATCCATCACTTCTCCTACAGGTATAAAGATTTTTAAACTACCCCCCGGTAATCTGAAATCACTTTTAAAGTACCGGGAGATAAGGTGAATGGGGGGGTATTTTGAAATCTTTACACCTGGGGAAGAGCATAGTCAGAGCATAGTTTCTTTTCTTTTTTTTTACAAAGACTGCACTTGTGTAAATATACTACTTGCCAAACGTAACTCAGTTGCTGCTCTGCTGCGCCCTCTGCAGAAAAAAACAAACCCTGCGCTGCCGATAATCTATGAGTGTCTTTTTATATTAAACCAATTACAGCCAAACGGTGTACAAAAACAACATTTATTCAAACTTTACACATTATTTCAGTTAGAACAATGTGAAAATATCCACCAAAGGTAAGCAGACATTTCACAAAGACCTGCATACAATTAAATAAAAGCAAGTTATTATGATAAAAAAGGAAACTACTTTATATACCTTTTTACTTGTTTCTAAACAAATTCAAAATACAGACAAACCTAATAATAAAAATACAAAGAAATGCCAAAAAGAGCATGTTTTACAGGAGCAAAAAAGCACCAAAAACGCACATAACTCAAATACAATGACATCAATTACAAACTGAAATGTACAATGACAAAACAATTATTTTTCTTTCATTATGTATAAAAAAAAATATCAAAAAGAAAGAATTGCTTCAGATGACTACACTGGTGCCGCTACGGGAGCTTCTATCCTACAAGAGACAAGTAAAGTAGTAGAATTAAAGACAATAGCAATGATATAACCACCACAACCAGACAAAAGGGAAAGAGCAGAAAAGAATGGAGCTGGAAGAATGGATTTTGATTATTACAAGATTAAGTCATTTATACATTGTTAAAGCCACTCAAACATCAAATGAAAAAAAGATAATAAGTTCATTAAATTAAGACTGTGTGCTTACAGAGAGATGGTTGTAGTCCCCTCTGCTGCTTCCTGGTTGCATCTCGATGGAGAAGTAGCTGGGAGGTTTTTCAGGCCAATCCTTGTATTTACCGCCCTTTCTCCTCCTGCTGTCATCTTCATCTGAGCTCCAGGATGCTTTGTGTTTTTGAGGAGGAGAGTAGCTCCGCTCCCGCCGCCGGCCTCTGCTCTGCAGCTCCTCCATTAGGTCGTCCCGGCTGCGAGCCCGGGGTCTGGATCTATCACTCCTCCGCCCAGAGGACCCCCCTCTCTCGTTCCTACGGTGACTGCGCCTGTTGTCCCAGTCTGAGTCTTCATTATAATCCCGTAAGATCCCACGGCGCGGAGGAGAGGTGTCTCTGTGTCCACGGACACCTGAACGATTTGTACTCCCGCTAGACTGACTGGAAAGTCTAGGCCCAGCCCGCGCCCCCTCAGCCCCACCTGCCACCCTTCGGGAGTTATAGCTGGGATTGCGCTGGATAATAGGAGGCAGAGTGATCACCCGCCTCTCCATTCCTCTCACACCCATCTCATCCAGGGCAGACAGCATGCTCGGAGGGCCAGGTGTGTAGGGGACAGGGGGAGGCGCAGGTGGAGCCTGGGACTGATATGGTGCCATATTTTGAGGCAGTGTAGGGACGTCCAGTCCTCGGACCTGGTGCTCAAGGTAGTCCAACATATGGCCGTTCCCATGCAGACTCCCCTGCAGGCTGCCATTGGCCATGGGGGAGGAGGACCCTGGAGGGCCATTGGTGAAAGTGGCATGGGTGCCATGGCAAAGTTCTCTTTCCTTGGGTAATCTGAGTACGACCCTGCAATAAAATATTATTTAAAAACAACATTTGGAAGATATTATGGCTGCAGGATTCAAAGGTGACAGAAGTCAAATCTTTCCATGTAGGATATTATTTTTCCTAGTCATGATTCTCCCTGCCCAGCCAGACGCTCCTCCTTTCTGTTCAAAAGAAGAACCGTCTGGGTAGCTACTCGCGTCCAATCATTTCCCGATTTTACCAATATCGGTCCAATCACACACCAAGAGACGGAAGCCATCACCCGTCACCGTACTCTTCCAAAACATTGAAGATGGGCGCAGCCACTGATACACTGTTTCCTTCCGCTCTTTTTCATCTGTTTTAAATTATAAAATATAAAATCCCTAAAACCGGAGCAAGAAACAACGTTGGAAGTGTTCCTTGTGAAAAGTTACATTTTGAAAAGGCTTCCTGTCGCTCGCTCCTGCGACATATCCAGCGTTGCTCTAATTGGTTAATCCCGTCTGTCAATCACTCCACCGGGAAATCGCTGAGTTCACGCATGCTCCCAGACTACATGTCTTTGAAAAACCTTTTAAAAAGCATGTAGTTTGGCAGGCCAGGCAAAGTCATGATCTGTGCAATCATGTTTAATCTATGTCAGGGGTTCCCAAACTGTGGTACACGTACCCCCGGGGGGCAGGAAAACCTGCTTGAGTTCACTGTAATAATGGAGGAAATAACATAATATGACATGTATATTCCCAGTGTTTTCAATCGTGTCAAACTAGGGGGTACGCGACTCGTCACCCAAAGCTTCACGGGGTACACGGCTCCAATAAGTTTGGGAACCACTGATCGATGTCAATTCTGTGTGATGTGATTAACCAAAAAGGAGTCTCACCTGAGTATAAGATTGGGACCCCTTGAGCGGATGCATTGGAGCTGATAGGAGCATAAATGGGTTGGCCTTGCATCCAGGGAACCATGGCCTTTTGTGCCTCTCGTATCATCCGGTGCTGCATCACCGCTGGAATAAGATTACAGACAGAAAGTGTTCAGATTCAGAAGGTGTTTGTATGTTTAAAATTGTTGCCGTCTTTTTATTTAAAACCTTTTTCCGGGCAGCAGCATGTCTGTGGGCAACACGGGCAGCGGATATAACAGCAGCACTTTTGTGGGCAACACTGGCAGCAGCAGATGCAAAAAAGCATGATCAACAGGAGCACACCAATGATGATGAACAGCACTGTCAGCCAATCTGAAAACGTCAGGCCCCATTATGTTAATTCTTCACCGCTCCAAGTTTCCAAGCAGCTCAGAAACTCGAAATAACTCACGGTACACGATGAGTTTGACTTCACGATCAGAATCCCCTGTTGTGTCCCCAGGAGCGTCGATAGTGCAGTAATACACTCCATTGTCCCACCACATCACCTCTGTAATGACCAGCTCAGCCTCTGCAACACAGAGCTGTCATTAGTGTTTCAAAGATATTGAGACAGAGGAAGAATAAGTAGAGATGATCCAATATCGCTGACTAGACTGTGTTGATTGAGTAAAGGGCGTTTCACTTTAATCTTCAGAAGCATCTTGAGGGGGCAGTGTTTAAATAGGCCTCTAGTTTGTGCTTTACCAGTGTTATATCGGACTACAAAAGCGAGAAGAAGCAACAGAAAATGGAAGCGAAACGTTCTTTGAAATAATTCCTGGACGACAGAGAGTGAATTACAATATTACTATATAACTATGACCATATGACCACAATGAGAATAAAAATATCTTTACTCACTGTTTTGTATCGTTATTTTTCGCTCTCTGTAATCTGCACCCAATATGGGCTCATTTAAACCTCTCTTCTGGATCACAGTGCGGACAGTGCGCTGGCGATCGGGGCAGTCATTGGAGGGGTCCTGTCCAAGCTGCAGCGCTGTCTGATATGCTACAAGACAAACATTTTATTTCAGTTAACAGTGCTCACTTTAAGCGTGTCCAGGAGCATTAACATTTGAAGGAAGACTGCTGAACTAATACAAGAATCACAAGCGTTAAAGAACATGTTTATAGGGATACACGATAAATTACTCTTTTTCTGTTGTTGTTTTCAGTCGACATTACATTACCTTAATACTTTCAGTCTTTGCTGATTATTGGTCCATTAAAAATGTAATTTAGTTTTGTGGTCAATCGTGCTGCCTATAAAGCATGTTAAAAACAAACCTGTGGAGTAGTAGTCCAGCACAGGGTCTTTACAGAAGGACTTGTACTTCCAGGACACCAGCACGTCCTGAGGGTTTGCAGAAGTGCTGTAGTCGCAGCGCAGGATCACAGACGCAAACAGAGTAGTGCTCCTCTCGGTTTCAGGAACAGTCACCTGAATCGATAAGACATCTAATCCGAGAACAAAACAGATCAAAACAAATTTAGTTTAAAAAGAAAATTAACTGTCTTGTGTTTGTTAAAGCTTGAGGGCAGGTGAAGAATGTGACCAGACTGGTTAAATGTAAAAGTCTTTATCTGCAAATGACATAAAGGCAGCTGTCAGCTTTGAACATGAAGCGCTGTGTGTAGGTCAGATAAACATCACAGAGATAATTACAGCCCTTAAACAAATCATTAGAATAGAACATACCTTTAATTTTCACACTAAATCTTCAGACTGCAACTATTGAGTCTGTCAATCCATGAATCTCTAATCAGCAATAACTAAGGCCTACTGTACAGTGTCACACTGTTTGACAAATTTGTTTAAAAAGTCTGTAGTGTAGTGTTCCATATCTACAATCTTGATCAATGAAAAAGACACCTTTTTAAGGAATTATTAAGGCATTGTTCCTGAATAATAAAACACTTTTACCAATATATAAATATTATGCTAATCCTTATGCAGTGAAACAAATAGTAGTGACAGTTCTAGCTGTGTGTGTAATAACATATTAACATATTAAAATAAAATAATATTCCAAAACTGGAAAACAAAACACACAATCAACATCAATCATTGGACAAACCTTCTTACTCAATACATAACATCCTCACAAATAGCAGCTCGCCATGATGATGACATGACTTCCTTCACATACTCCTGGTCACCATTTTGACATCAACTCCAACAATTTCTCAACATCAACTTTATCCCCAACATCCAACCACAAATTAATATAACAAAGAGACTAAAAAAGCCACTCACATTGTTATAAACCTTTACATATAAACAGACGTACATACACACCTGCACACACCTACGCACATACACAACACACAACACACTCTCACACACCCTCTTCAAATAGATATGTTAAAATCAGTTATTATTACTATTTACTTATGTATTTTGGAGCGTTTATTTCCAAATCTTTATTTTTCTTGTCATCATTATTATTATTATTATTTACATTTTCTTTCTCACTTAAATTGGATATCTGAACAAACTATACACATTATTTCCGAGATTACGATCAGGTACTGATGGCAATCGAATTGAGAAGACAGGTTCTTCTAACGCACGTAGTAAGTAGCCTCTGCTTCACAGCTAGAAGGTCCCGGGTTCGATTCCCACCTGGACGGGGCCTTTCTGTGTGGAGTTTGCATGTTCTCCCCGTGTCTGCGTAGGTTTCCTCCGGGTACTCCGGTTTCCCCTACCACTAAAAACATGTACAATAGGCCAGGATGAATGTGAGTGTGTTTGAGAGTGCGCATGGGGGACGACGGATGCAAATTAGCCCAAGGCTACAATCCGGTGTGGCTTACATGAACGTATGTTCATTAACATGCACTGTCCCGACCAAATAAACCAATAAAAAAAATAAAAAAAGATGGGGAAGGAAAAAAAGAGAAAAAGAGGGAAAGAAGGGGAAAGGGAAGAAAAAAGGGAGAAAGAATAAAGAGGAAAAAATATATAAGCGATTTAAATCAAATCAATCAAATATACACAACCTAGAGAGCAACAGGGCAGACAAGAAGTGGGCCAGATGCGGGGTATCTCCTAGCCTGGTGGGACCAGAATGATTCCTCTCTGTATTTTTGTATACAGCGGGGGATCAATCGCTGGTACAGCGGTGAGTCTGGATTTTTCCAGGCTAGGGATCTCCCACCTCATCGGCTCCACAAATTACTTGTTTTTTTTTTTAATGCACCTCACAGGACTGACAAGAGGACAAGCAGGACCTGTTGAGTGAGCCCGTCTTGCAACACGCTCTGCTTATGTTTATTATTATTATTATTATTTATTTATTTTACCAACACTCAGCAAGATAAAAATTAGTAATAAGTAATAATTGTAGCGATGATGATGATGATGATGATGATGATATAAATATCTACTATGTTTCTGTTCTCTCTCTTTCCCCCTCCCCATTGTATATGACATTGTAGCCTATTTTACTTTACATACGTTATGTTTAATATATTACACTTACATATAGACCAATTTGACCGCATTCGACATAGCACCTACACACCCCTGCATTGCATACACATCCACACACACACACAGAAACTCCACAAACCAAGGCAGAACTGAAACAATAAAAAACGCAACTCGAATAATTTTTTGACCCCCTTCCCCCCAACCCCACCTCCCTTAACACCTGTATTTGTATACTGTATATATTAGATTTCGAATATAACTTTTTCTTTATTTTATGTTTTGTTGTTTTAATTGTATTAAAATGTAATAAAAAAATTAAAATAACATATTAACGCACAGCCGCAAACTGTTATAGAGGTGTCACGTGACCCGCGCGGCCTTGTCCTGTTTACATTTGTAGATAATTAACTTAAGATGGTTTCGACTTGGATTCACAACACTACACGTATTCAAATAAAGCCACTGGTATAGATCAAAAGAATAGATACAAAACATTTGCTCCCATAAAGAATTTGTCAGCCTCACCTGTGGGCAGGTGAACGACCAGTACAGCCAACAGCATCAAATTTCCCATCGTGTCGTTTGCCTTCTTCCGCGGACGACTCCGTTTATCCTTTAGGTGCTACAAAGTTAACAACACAACTGGCAGCTTCAGATAATCGCCGAATACCTCCACTCTGCATCATCTAAAGCCCGATTTCTACTCCGTGAATAGTTATATTTTCATAATAGACTAACGCCGTAATAAAGACGTGTGGAGACCATAGAGACTAACTTTCCCCAGCGAGCTCAGCAGGACACCCTTCCCCCTCCAGCTTCAGGTGACGTCATTGACCCGCCCAGAAACAGACAGGTGCAACTGCGGAGCAACATCATGGGAGGAGAGATCTTTAGGTACAGAATACGTTACTTTTTCCAATCAGAGTACTGTATTTTGAATACTTAAAATACTTTATATTTATTTATCGATGCACAAATGTGCCGTAAATATGATGAAAAACAGGAATTCATGTGCATTCTGTTTATGTATAAATACATGTGTGCTTGTGCTTGTTGCCCTGCCTGTTATGAACTTGTTTGCCACAAATTATGAAGGCAAAAAAGCACTGCAATAAAGCAGCAGAGATCACTAAAGTTCTCCATGGTATTTTTTCTTTTCCCTCTCGATATCTCGGAATCTGAAGCAAAAATTAGATTTTAGGTAATGAACTGTATTCTAAATACTCTCAAATTAATCTAAAAATATGTATTCCGTTACTACCCAACACTGATTATTAATTGATTTTTGTTTATTTTAGGTTTATGTAAGAAGCCATAGAGGTCTGTAGCTTACACATCAGTTTTATGGCTAAGATCATTCTTGCCAAAAAATCAATTATTACCATCAGTCATATAGGCCTGACCGTTGTCCAAATTATCTTCATATAACATCGTAACTCTCGGTCTCTGAATAAAGGTCACTCTGATGGGGATGTGCCATGTTTACTCCGTTTTTGTGAGGCAATATTTGAACCCTTGTCTTCCAAACAAGAGCTGGACTACAGTGATTCTCAGCTCACATCACAAACTGAGCCAGTGTGTAAGTCAGAAACTCCTGTAGACAAGGTAAGAATGCACTTCAAAGCCATGTCAACACCTCTCCCTGTACAAACAATCACTATATACTGTGAGTGCAGAGTTCACAGGGTAAATTCTTAATGTTTATTAAGTTTGATAAGGGTCTATTGGATAATATCTGAAAAGAGTTATGCCAAATCACACAATATCTGATATCTGCATTTACAATTATAGCAATATGATGAAATTGATATTATCAAATCAAATAAACATAAAGAGAAGAGTCTATAACAGTAGTAGTGTGTGCAGGCATCATCTCTGGGTCAAGGTCAAATCCCTCAAAACCAATAAAATGTAAAAAACATTTTTATCCTTGACATTGTTTCTTTATTTTTTTTAAAAGAGTGCAATTATAAACAACACATTATGAAAATACAGTTCTTATACTTATCAACATACAAAACATAAAATAAGAAAGTAAATCCTGAGGTGCCCAAAATAAGTAAAAGGCTATTTTTTTTAAGAAAGGCTGCTTTAAATTGGCACAAAACGTGTGGCAAACTTCCAACTGTAGCTGTACCACAACTCACAGACGAAGAACAGAGGCAGATGAATGGACGCACATTCTCACTTTAGCACATGCTACTCAGGGCTTGTTCAGTGTATGGGCTCTTTTACAAAACTTCAGTCATAGTGGCTCATTGGCCGAACAGTAACAGGACGTTTAAAGTGAGTGGACTGCAGAGGTGTCTGAAGGATGAGGCAGGTCACACTAAGAGAGAGTCCCTGCTCAGTGCAGCACTCTGTTAAGAACACAGTGAGACCACATATTAGTGTCAGTGCATTCAAACATATAGTCTAAAAAGTGTAATGCAGGTGAGTGATGCTTAGTTACGCAGAATCATGTGACTGTGTAAGCTGTGTAAGTGCAAATGGACAGAATTTCAAATTACTATTCTGACAGGCACATAATAAAACTTAAGACTATTGACCGTTTGTGTTATACTATACATTTTGATTCCATACATATATTATTTAACAAAAAAAAAGAAGTTTTTTAACAAGTGCCCCATTGCCATCCTGAATACTGAGATGAAATTAAATCATGTTTTGTATTTGGCTTCAGAGAAAAGGTCTGTTCCTGGTAGCATTAACTTTAAACAATGCTTTTTTCTACAAGTAACTCACCAGGTTTCGGTTTCTGTCCCTGTCTCTCTGCTGCCCTGAAGTGTGTGGGACATCCCTGGAGGTGGCCGGGTGTAACTGAAAGGCCGTGAGGCTGGAGGCTCAACAGTTCGATAGTGCTCTGCACCCGAAGGTTCTACAGTTCTATAGCGGTTTGTGGCGGACCTGCCCTGCGGTTCCGCTCGCCTCCCACTCTGAGTAGGGAGGTAAGGGTCATCCTCTTCTGGACGGTTGCTTGGTGACCTGCTGTAGAAGCTGTCACTGGCTTTGCCTCTGGAGCTGCCTTTGGAGGGAGTGTCACTGTCCTCGTCCGCCCTAGCAGCCCCCCTGTCGCCTCCGCGCCCTCTGGCTTTGCTCTCCAGCACACTGGTGAGGTATGCATCATCATAGCCTCTGTTTTGGTACGGTCGACTGGGACGATCACTGTCCCATGTGTCTGATCTTTTCCGTGGTAAAGGGGAGGGGCTGCGGCGTCTCCAGGCTTCCTCCTCGTCTCTGTAGGGGCGGCGTGGAGGGCTGTAGTCCCGCTCATAAGTCTGATTTCTACGACAGCGATTGCTGTACGAACAAGCAAACTCTTCCAACTCGTCCAGAGAGCCAGTACGCCCCCTTCTGCCTAAAGTTTTTCTCTGCACATGCTCTGAACGACGACCTGCAGTCCTACGGAGAGAACATATGGTTGCGTTATAAAGGAAAAGTTTACAAACAATGGCACAGCGTGTAAAATGTACCTGTCGTCTAATTCATCATCTGAGTGGATGGCTCGGTCCCACTTATATCTGTGACTCAGCGCCGCTGGAGCCGCTCTGGACACTGACCGGTCATCCAGGTCAGGGATGGGAGGCAGCGCCTTCATCTGCACCTTCTGATACGTGTTTCTGAAGTCATTATTGCTCCCTTCATGAAGAGAGCTCAACTCAGAGAGACTGCTGGCTGTGGAAAAAAAAAATAGAAATGTAATAACCTACAGGTGCTCGTCATATAATTAGAATATCATCAAAAAGTTCATTTATTTCTGTCACTTAACTCAACTTAAAATGTGAAACTAATATATGATATAGACTGATGACATGCAAAGTGACATATGTCAAGACTTTATTTGTTATAATTTTGATGATTATGGCTTACAGTCCATTTTCAAAATATTCTAATTTTATGAGATTTTTAATTTGGGGTTTTACAAGCTGAGCCATAATAATACAAATTATAACAAATAAAGGCTTGACATATCTCACTTTGCATGTAATGAGTCCATGTGTGTTCATTAACATGTGTGTTCATTAACATGCACTGTCCCGACCAAATAAACCAATAAAAATAAAAATAAAATAAAAAAATATATTAGTTTCACAGTTTAAGTTGAACAACAGAAGTGAATGCACTTTTCCATGATATTCTAATTGTATAACGAGCACCTGTATAAGAGAATAGTAAAGGTTCATAGTTTGTATACTCTAGTCTAGTAAAACTTATTTAGTAGGATGAGGATGAACAAAGCACAAAAACATGCACAAAACAAGGGCACTAGCACAGATAATAAGAACCTGCCGACGCTACTGGCTTACGTTGCAGTGTAGCCATCTTGGCAGAGGGCAACTCAGCCAGCACCTTTTCTATGTAGTATAAGACTTTCATTGAGTCCTGGTCTGGACTGGCTTTCAGTCGGTAACCACTGCGCACTGTGGATGCGGCCAAACAAACATACATAGGCACATATAACCATGCGGGACAATGCTGCATGACATAAATGACATAACAAACAGACAACGACTTATGAAGTTAGAGGTAGAGACATGGAAGTTAGTGAAGTTAGAAAAGTCTCAACAACAAGATTACAAAGTCTCGCAGCTCACCTCCAGCTAAATTATTCTCCACTGAAGGAAGAGAGACCATTTTAGGCTCAAGGTGGGACGATGGGGCAATAGGCACCACGGATGGGGGCACAGAAGGCACAGCAGGGATGTAATAAGGATACAGAGGGATTTGAGCACACTTTGCAGATTTGGCCATCTTTCCAGCTTCATACACTGATAGAAACATAGAAAATATAATTAATACTGTAACTCTATATTATGAAAAGTCTACACCTGCTACTCGCTTAAACAAAAATACAACACTGAATGAACTATAGGCATTTTGAATTTGCCCAACAAAAGGCAAACAATGAAAACAAATATTTTTAGTTATTATATATTAATTACAAAATGAATACCACCAGATAGTATTATAGTCTAGAGCAGTGGAGTCCAGGGACCCTTGGGGGGCCTTGGGGGCAGAGGGGCCTTCAAAGGTTAGTTACATCATTGATAAGTTGAGTTTGAAAAGAACAAGGTGTATTTGCATTTTAATCAGTCACCAGCCTATAATCACTATTACTTGTAAATTGCCATATAAAATAGGGAAAAAAAGATCACTTGTAGAGCTGTGGGCTCTTTGGATCTAAAGATGGCCGCAAAGTGCTGAACTTTGGAAATAGTTGGTGTTAGAGGATAACATTAAATCGCTATTTATCATACTGACACGCAAGCAAAACATTCAGTGGCTGAGAGTGGGCGCCTGAGCACCACAGTCAAGGCTATGACAGAGATAGTACGCGCCCACCCTCAGCCACTGAGTGTTTTGCTTGCGCATCAATATGATAAATAGCGATTTAATGTTATCCTCTAACAGTTGGTTTGGGGCATGAAATTTGCTACTGTTCCTCTGTACTCACAGTGGCGTGGGCAGCAGCAGGTGTCGGGGCAGCAGCAGCAGCTCAGGTAGCAGCAGCAGGAGTGAGGGCAGCACTGGCACCAGCAGATCCCCAACAGCAACAAGAATAGGACACTGCCCAGCACCACTGAGCCCACGAATGCCCACTCTGCAACGCAAATAGATACGTCACACACACATCACTGGACTCTTAAAACTTAATGTAACAACAACGAGCCCATAAGGCAAACAAACAGAAACAACTAACTAAAGTCAAAGCCACGTAAAGCCAGTTAATCACTCTTGTTTTTATTCGTTTTTATTGGTATTTCTCTCAGGAAGATTAATAAAGCTGCATGCAAGACAGTGCAGTGCAGGTGAGGTAGCGTACCTGGCATAATCTCCAGATCAAACTCAGGCAGGAGATCGTTCTGCTCACCTGTCCTGCCTGGAGAGAGAGGGAGAGCACAGGTGAGGGCGGGCAGACGAAGCAGAGTGTAAAAAGGTAATGCAAATAAAGGAGTTGGCCTTAGCAGGAAGTTTAGAGTTCATGCATATCAGGGGGTTAAATGTGATAAAAGCAGAATGAAATGCATCACTGTCTCCAAACAGTTGAGTTGCGTCGCTTCATTTTAACTTCTGCAGAAGATTGTTATCTATTTAATAGTTTAAAAAAAAAATTATGTTTGTGATCCTGTCGTGTAAGGTAAGGAAATGTAATCATAAATGGAAGCTGATATGCTTGAAAACATGGAGAGTCCAGCAGTGTCCAGACAAACCCCTTCGAGCTGGTTCAGGATGAACTGGACCGCCACACATTTACAGTGCCTCTTGAAAGTACTAATACCTTGAAAACCTTGAACTTTAGCACATTTTGTCATGTTTACAACCATAAACATAAAGATTTATTTTGAATTTTTTACTGAAAGTTCATACACAAGTAACAAACTGTGAAGTGAAAGCAAAATGATACATGATCTACAGATCTAGAGACTGACATTTCAGCCCATTCCTCTTTACAAAACAACTCAAGCTCTGTCAAATTAGAAGGAGAGCGTTTGTGAACAGCAGTTTTCAGGTCTTTCCACAGATTTTCAATAGGATTTAGGTCAGGACTTTGACTGGGCCATTCTAACACATTAATATGTTTGTTTGTAAACCATTCCATTGTAGATTTAGCTTTGTGTTTAGGGTCATTGTCCTGCTGGAAGGTGAATCTCCGCCCCAGCCTCAATTCTCTTGCTGACTCCAGCAGGTTTTCCTCCAAAATGTCCCTGTATTTGGCTCCATCCATCTTCCCAACTATTCTTACAATCTTCCCAGTCCCCGCTGAGGAAAAGCAGCCCCATAGCATGATGCTCCCCCACCATATTTGACACTGGGGATGGTGCACTCAGGACGATGAGCAGTGTTAGGTTTGCTCCATACATAACGTTTTGCATTTGGGCTAAAAAGTTCAATTTTTGTCTCATCTGACCAAAGCAGCTTCTTCCACATGGTAGCTGTGTCCTCCATATGACTTCTAGCAAACTTCAAACGGGATTTCTTATGGCCTCCTTTCAATAATGGCTTTCTTCTTGCCACTCGTCCATGAAGGCCAGATTTGTGTAGAGTACGACTTATAGTCCCATGTACAGAGTCCCCCAGCTCAGCGGCAGTACGTCGCAGCTCCTCCAGAGGTATATTGTGGCACTTGGTTGCATTTCTTACCAGTGCTCTCCTTGTTCGGTCTGTTAGTTTAGGTGGACGGCCGTGTCTTGGTAAGTGCGCAGTGGTGCTATACTCTTTCCATTTCAGAATGATGGATTGAACAGTGCTCCGTGAGATGTTCAAATCTTGGGAAATCTTTGTATAACTTAACGCTGCTTTAAACTTCTCCACAACTTTATCCCTGACCTCTCTGGTGTGCTCCTTGGCCTTCATGATGTTACTTAGTGACCAATACACTCTGACCATAGCTCTGAGGCCCTCACAGAACAGCTGGAATTATACTGAGAGTAGATTACACACAGGTGGCCTCTATTTAATGTTTAGGGCAAGGTGTGAACATTCTGCAGTCATTAGGAATGTTATAAAAGGCAATTTAATGCACTCCGAAAAATGCTGTATGAATACTTATGCACGCCCCACTTTTCACTTTTCTATTTTCTGAAAAATAACAGAATCATGTATCATTTTGCTTTCGCTTCACAGTTGTCTGTTACTTATGTGTGAACTTTCAGTAAAAAATTCTAAATAAAATCTTTACGTTTATGGTTGTAAACATGACAAAATGTGCAAAAGTTCAAGGTGTATTAGTCAATGGCCGCTGGCTGCTCTGCTTTGTGACGACGACACTGGAGGCCGCCATTGCTCCGCCATTGCTGTAGTACCGCCATATAGCCGCTAGGCCCCCATTGGAATGCATTGTACTTTTGACACGTTAAAAACAACTTTAATGCCCGGTGCCTAATTTTTTGGAACTGTCTACAGCTAGATATTCCTCCTGTGATTACGCTGGGTTAGACACAATCAGAGGCACCGGGCTGGTTATCGTAGGATAAATTTTAGAAATCTCGTACCTAATGAGGGTCGGACTGTTAGCATTGGAGCTGCGCGAGCTACACGTCACGCAAGGGCCGTGTCTACAGTGAAGATCCCGCACTTATGCCCTTATTAGGAACATGCTTCGTCAGAGCAGGGGAGGAGTCTGTAAATCCGCCATGAATTCCCCCTCGAACGTGGTCATTGTGGTAAATGGGGAGGAGTGAGGAGGAGTTGTCTATTATTTGTACAGTCTATGGTATTAGTACTTTCGAGAGGCACTGTATGCACACTTCTGCAAAAGAGTTGGGAAGAACTTTCTGAAGAATATTTGAAATCCATTGTATAGAGACTGTTGTTATTTCTGCCAGAGGTGGACACTATGATGAGTCAAAGGTTTAGAATTTAAAATGAGTTTGGTTAATGAATGGATTGACTTTGTAATAAGTACAATGAGGTACTAAACGACAACATTTTCAAGATAACTGGAAACTTGTGTAAATATTAGCTATTGACAAATGAGCCAAATGAATCTGTGACCCCCTCGCTGCACCTCCACAGTCCACAGAACAACAATATTTGTCT
The DNA here is from genome assembly GCA_007210695.1 of Neogobius melanostomus. NCBI lineage: Eukaryota > Metazoa > Chordata > Actinopteri > Gobiiformes > Gobiidae > Neogobius > Neogobius melanostomus. Next base: position 3,059,742 of record VHKM01000048.1, read on the forward strand.
GACATGATTTGACCCTGCAATGATCTCCATAGCCAGCCAAATTATGATACAGTGTTCCTTCTCCCCCCGTTCGTCAGCCTCCTCACGGGCAGATTTAACCAATCACAATAAAGTGTGAACGCACAGAAAAAGCAGATAAAGTATTGTTGCATCTGATTCAAAAGTCGCAAAGCGAATCTAAACTGTAATCTAGGCTCAAAGAAAATGGAGATACAATTTCCACAGAGCCACACCCACTCCTAGTTAAGAAGTCATGCCAAATAAATCATCTTCTTTCAACATACAGTGCCAAAGGTGGTCTCGATAACTAACTTTGATTGTTTTAGTTAAAGATCGCACACTTGTACACCTGTTTCCTGTGCATAGAGTTTAATAAATGGACATATTACAAAGCACACAACTACAAAAGGAGCGTAAAGGAACATGCATGTGAAAACAAAGAGACAGCGTTGGAAAGTAGGGCAGCCGATCTGGGACAGTTGTTTACAAAAAGGCCTCAAAGTGTGTCATACAAGTCATAGAATTATAAAACAAAGGCTACGTTGTGAAGTAAAACAAACTGGATAAAATGAAAGAATTTAAGGAAACACTTCAAACTGAACCAACAAAAAGGAGTAATAATCATTTTAAATAGTGACAGACTTTTGGCTGGTGTTTTACTTGGAGGATCAGCCGTAACGCTATAATTATTGTAATAACCACTCACCTGATCCCTCAAGACTACAGGGATGAACACACCGCGAACATGGCCCAACTGTGCATAAAGGCTCATTTTCAACTAAACCAACTTTCTGGAGCTTTTAACCATATTGTGATGTTGTTCTCTCATGAAAAGCCTACCTCGAGTTGTGTTTCATTCATGCATTTGGGGGATTCTTCCATAATTCAATCTATCTCCTCCTCAAGTGCTCATAACACTGTGTGACATCAGCTGATAACATGGCGTTGCTATTATTTTCTTTTCAAGTCTAGATACCCACACTAAACTTGTTCTGATCTTTTCAGCGCTCCAGCTGCCTTCCCTGCCAATATCTGGCAGTCATTGTTTTTTTAAGTCTTTTTGAACTGTTGCAACGCCTTTATTTCGAGCAGTGAGACGGTCCTGCTTATCTAGACATGTACATTGATTTGAGTTATAGTCATGAAATGCCAAGGCTAAAAAGGTACGTTAAATACTTTAAATAGCCTACATGACACATAACATAAGACTAGGGTTGCACAATTAATCACAAAACCTCTAATCATGTAGGAAATATATCCCTTGTCTCTTGTCTCAGTGGGTCTTACTAAGTTTAAACCCTGCTAACCCAGACTTCAGACAAACATGCACTGAAAGGCATGTGATTCTTGTATTAGTTAAGCAGTTGGTTGTTCAGTCGGTTCTTCTGAAATTCTTTCATGCTCTTGGATATCTTTAAAAACCTGCACTGTGCACTGAATCTAATCACAATTGTAAATACGTCAGAAAAATCCTTCAAAATAGGCCTGTTTAACGGCCTTCACCTGTGATTAAGATAAATATATGTATATCTACGAGTAGTCTGTCCTACAGTGCATACCACTGGCTTAGTGAAAGTGAGTAACCTGATAGAACCACACAGCTATGCGGTGCTGAAACAGGCAGAGGGAGCAGCAAAGTATGTGGTAGACGTAAAAAAGGAAACAAAACTATACCAGACAAAGGAGGAATAACGGCTCAATAATGTAATTTGAGACTCTTGTAAAAATGTATCAGTAAAAAGCTTATTCAGGCATTGAAAAGTGTAAACCTCCACTTCCTCATCTCTCCACTGAACCGATCATAATCAGATTAGTGCACAGCTGAGCATGTTGGGGCACACTATTGTCAGTTGAATGAAAAGCACTGCTACAGTAAAGCCCTGAGGACAAAGTTTACAGATGCTGCTTCTTTATCTTTCTTAAAAAGTCTCAACCACAATATATGGTTTATAAAACAGAACAAAGCTACTATGGCAATGTGTTAAAGTTAGACTCATGTTACACGTGACAAAAGGCTCCAAATGGGAGAGTAATTCCTGAAAACAACTAACTGAAACATTCTCCAATGTGGGATTATTTTAGTGGGTTGGTAAATTTGCAGAGTACATCCTTTGTAATTAAGGAGGCAAAATGATTTACCAAAAGTACTAAGTCTAATACAGTTCAAGTGAGTCAGCGTCTGCCTTCTTAAGCTGACCAAACAATAGTCTGTCATGGCTTAAGTCAAGAGCCTGAAGAGGCAAACAACACTCAGCGGTTTCCATGGTACCTGTGTCTGTAAACTTAAAAAAAGGAAAAGAGACCCATAATTATTCTAAATTGAGCATTAGACGTGAAAAAATAGGAAAAACATACCTAGTTGCCTTGTGTTCAATTCAGGACTTAGTTTTGAGTCATCCTGATCTGTCTCCACATGAGTTCAAAACAATTGCCCCTCACCTGCTGATGTCATGAGGTGGTGAGCTAATTTTACTTTTTTATTTTTATTTCAGCCACCCTCAGAAGACTTGCTCTGAGCATTTAAGAGCTCAAATTGCCTTCATGTGGGATCATTCCTTGCTTACATAGTTTACATAAATAAGGGCTGAATTTTACCTGTTTTGCATACCGCTACATATACTATTTAAAATCTGATATAAAAAAGGATAATGTGCCTAAAAGTACTTAAAAAAAATCCTGAATACCGCACACTATAGGACATTTTAGATGCTAGTAACGTAACCAAATCAAAGACAAAGTGTTAAACTTGAACAAACAGGACCTTACCGAGCACCAGTAACTCCAGCTGGGCTTCATTCTTCCCCTCCACATCATCAGCAATGATCACTTTGCAGAGATACACTCCACTGTCGCCCCACTGCAGCTCCCCAATACGAAGATCTGCCTCTGAGAGAAGACACGCAGTAGATTTTTAACCAAGATTTACAATAAGATATGACTTGTCGCTTACAAAGAAGGACCATAATTAAAGCATTTGTCATTTTAAGTTAACGTTTGTGTCCTGGAAAATTAGAAATGCAGATGTAACGACTAAATAAAGCATTTTGGGAAGTAAATTTGGTTAGAAAGCAGGTGTTTTCCCAAGATAAGGCCCCCGCTTGAATGAGGAACGAGGAGGCTTTTATGTTTGTGTGTGTAAAATAAAGACAAAGGGGAGAACAGGAAACAAAGGGCGGCCAGCTCAGAGTGACAGATCTATAGGGCCAAAGGCCATCTGCGGCTAAATGCATCACTCGTCCAAAAACAGAAGCCCTCCTTACTGTTAACGATGCTGATGTCCCTTCCTTTGTAGTGCTCTGCCAGTGTCATGGAGGCGCCCTGTGCGGAGGCCACGATCCGGCTGGTGCGCCCGCTGTCCGAACACTCCAGGTGAGACTTGGCGCCCAGGTCGGAGGAGCTCTTACCCAGGGACTCGGGCAGGGAGAAGGAGTCTCTGGTGCGGTCCCGGCAGAAGGACTTGTACCACCACTGCACCACGGGCGTCTGCGAGGAGCGCGTCTGGAACTGGCAGGACAGGACCACCGGCTGGAAGAGCATGGCGTGCTGCCGCTTCTCCCGCATTGAGACGTGGACGCCATCACACAACCAGGCTGGCAACGAAAGCATGAGTGTGATCAAAACAAGTTACCTTTATTAATAAGTCACATGGAAACGAGGACCCATCAATATCTTTTCAATCTTTTTTAAATTAAAATAGCAATAGTTGATGACTGAATATTGCAACTATTCCAATATTTTGCTAGAACCTTTTGATACAGTAAGATAAATAAAGTGTGTCAATATCAATGACAAAGTTAATTAACAAAATGGGTCTAAATTACGGCTACGAAGATCATGACCGATTTATTTTTCATTATTTAAATTGTAAGAAAAAAGTGTATACCTCGGTCAGATGTAAGGCCGATATAACCGATTTATTTGTAGTTTCTTGTGACTGAAATATCATAACAATAATCAGGGCATTAATGTTCTGCTGCCCATTGGATACAACCTTTCTTATTGTAAACTGTAAAAAGAGAATACAAAAAGTTGGAAACAGTGAGAAAAAAACTGACAAAAACACCAACAACAGTAACAACTGTGACAAAACAGGAAGTCTCTTTGAATTCATTGGCCTCCTCAATAATAATTCATCATACTGTACATCCGTTGTTTCAGAAAAGTGAGCAGATAACAGTAATCACCTTAGTCAAACAGGTCCCACCCATTGACTCATTGGCAGAAAATAGGGATCATGAAATATGTGTGGCGCAAATTACAAACTGCATTGCATCAGCACAGGTATAATAAGCTTAGAATTTGGCGAAATCGTGTGCAGTGCTTTAACATCCTTTCATTTCCTCCGGGACCGTTTCCACCTGATGTTGCGGGGACAGGATGAGACAGCGAGGTTCCTTCCTGCTGTCGACCACTGGCACATTATTTGGTGTGTCTTTAGTATTTGCTAAGGACACCGTCTTAGCAAATACTACTTTTAGAGGTAGTTTTAGTGAGCTGCTACCACGTTTGTGTTCTTGTCCGTTAACTACCTTGCTGAGTGAATAAAGTGATTAAAATGGTGCCAATGGTGTCTTTGTTTTGACTGTAGCTCAATCAGTGACTCCTCTGTCTGTGTGAGCAACTCTACCTGGAACATACTTGAATCTTATTAAAACAGGAGAGATTAGGGGTGTAGCGGGGTCAGAAAGGGTACATTCCAGACTAGGCTGTGTGTCTTTGGGAGAGGAGGGGGATGCCTGGAGATTGTGCAAAGACAGGGGGTTGTCATCACAGAGGGAGTGAGGGAAAAGAGCCCAGGCTTGTATAGGGTACACTGGGGGGTTTCTCAAGATCTTCAGATACTCTGTTAAGGTGGGCAGGAACAAGCATCTAAACATTCCCTTTGCCAGGAAGCTAAAATGATGCAAATAAACTGCCCAAGTCTTCTTGGAACTGCACTGTTTCCTTCACGGGGATCTCTCTATAAGAAGTAGATCAATTTGATTGCACAATTGCAAAAAAAAAAAAAAAAAAGACTTGCAGGCAGTACTATATATCCTTGCAAACAACAAAATGCCTCGGCTCCATAGAGTCTCATTATAGCCCTTCGTTAACCCTATAGCTCATATCTCTACCACATGCATATATCAGCTTTGATTACAAATTGCAAATAGCTTTTTTTGGGGTACAAAATAGTGCAACCCTTGTAAGAAATCCCCATATAATCTTTTTTAAGCCAATAAAAATGAGCCACCTAAACTCCTCAAAACCTCCCACTCTGACCTTCACTGAGTGGCTGTTTTCATGGACCCGTCTATTGTTAGGCTGTGCTGCGAACCTCCTCCCTCTGTCCCACTTGAAGAATGAGGATGGTGGGAGTAAGGGGGGGTCACCAACTCTTGGCCAATGGGAACTTTAGGCCTAGTCCAGCTGGGTGCAAACAGGCCAATTAACAACCAGAGATTTCAAACCGCTACTTGGTAATAAAGGCTATTAGTTTAATGGTGATGAGAGAGCACATAGCTCCAGCAACAAGTGCCAAACAGTGACTATTGTTCCCATCACTGTAGGCTAATGAGCAGGTCTGGCCCACAATCTCAGGCGCTTTCAAAACCTCACATTATCTTTAACCATTCAACACTCACATATATTCAAGTGGGAAACTTAGATGCTGCATATTTCCTGAAACAGGCAGACCTTTCCTCTCGTCAGTTTCCTGGCTCAAGTTTGTCATGCATTCCTTCACATTGACTCAATATCCATCAAGAATTTGAGATAAGAGTAGCCTTCAAACGTGAAAGCTACTTCTTCATAGTTGACCAAAGCTGGTCAATTTTGCAGTGCAAAAATGTAGGAAATTATCTTATTATCTTAGACCCACATAGATACTACACAAAATAGATTACAGCCTTATTTATTTTTCATTTTCCTGCAACAACAATCCTAATAAACATAAATGTAGGTTAAACCTTAATTGGGCACAAAAGCCAACTTCAGAGTGTAATATCAGAAAACAGTTTAAAGTGTCAACAAATAATCCTAGGCTTATCCAGTTTTCATCAGAAAAAAATAAACCGCTGATAGCCAACTTCGATGGGACCTGCTGCGGATTAAGTCAATCTCTTTTACGACAAAGAAACTCCAGGAAAATGATACACGACTGACCTGAAACTCCCAGTAAAACTGTCAGATGGTAAAAGTCCATTCTCTATCAATGTAAAGTGCACTTAATCCGGTGGACGCTCATCTCGTTGTCCGCTGGACCCGCTGCAAACAGGACTTGAAGCCTCCGAGTAACGGGACCGTACCACTTTGCCCCGAGGTGAGACTGCAAATGCAAACCGCACAGGACGCTGCAATGTTTGTGCAAGCCACACTGTGGCAGTACTGAGCAACTAACAGTCTGAAGCGTCCGCGCACTAGATCTGTGCCCCAGTGCGACTGCAAAGTCATAAACAGATCTGTTATGAGTAACTTGTTTTGGGATGGCTTAGCCTTGTAGTTGAGATCTCGCTGCACTACGAGTGCACTATATAGGGAATAGAGTGGACATTTGGACACATCCTCGTTTTTATCACAATTAAATGATCAGGTTTAGTGTAATGAGACAACTCTCTGTATAGGCATGCTTTAACTTTTAGGTCTACTAATACAACAGTGTATGGTAAATGATAAATGGTCTCATCTTATATAGGCTAGCACTTTTCCACCTACATTACAGTAAGCACTAAATCACTCACACGCTCAACACAGACACTCAAGGTGGGTGAAGTGTCTTGCACAAGGACAGTGTGGACTTGCAGGAGCTGAGATTCCCCAAACCTCTGATCTAGTGCAGTTGAGATGACCGTTAAGCATCGACAAATGAATTCTCTTTTAAACATAATTCCTTTATTGTTAGCAATGGACACATAAAAGAAAACAAAAACAATGCTTTGAAAAGCAAATTGTCAATAAGATACAAAAACATAGCTATTTCTTTAATATGCTCATAATCTATATTTAAACTCTGCTCTGAGTGACACATTCATAGGATCACTCAGTAACACACCTAGTCATAACGTCCTCTCTCTGAGTTGTCAAGATGATCACGGCTGCCATAGTGTTGACTGTCGTCAAGTCGATCACGACTGCCACGGTAATGATCACGATTATCGTCAAGACGATCGTGACTGCCGCGGTAACGATCACGATGATCATCAAGGCGATCACTACTGCCACGGTAATGATCACGATTATCGTCAAGGCGATCGCTACTGCCACGGTAATGATCACGATTATCATCAAGGCGATCGCGACTGCCACGGTAATGATCACGATTATCATCAAGGCGATCGCGACTGCCACGGTAATGATCACGATTATCATCAAGGCGATCGCTACTGCCGCGATAACGATCACGATTATCGTCAAGGCGATCGCGACTGCCGCGGTAATGATCACGATTATCGTCAAGGCGATCGTGACTGCCACGATGTTGTGACTGTCAGCATTACTGTCCATGTCCTCATCTAATGCTTTGTCGCTAGTTACGTTTTGCTCATCAATGTCTTTTGTGTAATTGCTTTGAATCTTGTCTGAAGCCTCTCGATCATCCCCATCATGAAACTCCATTTCTCCAGGGCCCTGTCAAGTCATCAAATAAAAAGGACAGCAGAAAAAAAGATTATGAAGTTACATAGTCCTAACACCTTATATTGCAAATAATTGAGATGTATTTCATACCCTTCAGTATATTTGGCCTTCTTATTCTTCTTTCTGCAGCAACAGAAGATAAGTATTGCTAGAAGCAAAACAGCTGCAATAACTCCTACGATTATACCAGCAGTAGCCCCACTCATTGAACCTCCTGAATTAATACAATTGTGATTATCCTCATATTTACACATTCAGATTGAGTGTTGCAACAGAGTAAAATAGGAACTTACCAGGCATCACAGCTAAAGTGAGGTTACAGCTAGATGAAGCAATTTGATTTGTAGATGTGCAAATAAAGAAGCCAGAAAACTCTCTGGAAATGTTGAAGAGCGATAATACTCCATGCTCTGCAATACATCATGCATTGCATTTATCTAAATACAAATACATGTAGCAAAATGAATTAGATTCTTACTTTCAGTTGTCTTGGGAGGGAATGATCTTGGCCTGTTGTCGACGCTGTAGCTCTTCCATTCATAAAGTGGATTGGGAGATCCCTCCTCAGACATGCAGGTGAGGGTAATATTATTCCAATATTCAGCTTTACCCTGAATCGTACAGATTGGTGGAGATGGAGGAACTGAAAATTGAAATGAATGATTTAGAACTTTTTTTTAAAGTAGCGTCTGCAATATGTTATTTTAAGTAGCTAAGCAAATTACCAAGGACTAAAACACTCGTTGAGGCAGATGGTGTTCCCTCATCATCATCAGGAATCAGGACAGTACACTGGAAGTTTCCATTGTCCTCCATTGTCACTTTTGTTAAATGTAGCTCGCTCGCTAGTTTGGCGGGATCAACAGCTAAAGTGGTCCTGCCCTCATAACGAGGTGATACGTCAGCACGATTTGAAGTTGAATAAAAAGTTGCCACTGAGTTCTAAAGGAAAAAACAAATTAATATGATTTTTGGATCATGTCTTGTTGCACTCCCTGATTGTTCCAATCATCTATACAACTGTAAATTTACTCTCTTACCGCTTTGTTATTCTGGATTATTTCCCATTTCAGAATAAACATTTCATAGTTTGGTCTGGCTGGAGAAAATGAACAGGGCAAAGTAATGTCACTTCCTCTTGCAACTTTATATTCTTGTTCAGGGATAGAAACTTGTATACATCCGCAGTGGGAACATGCTATAATAGAAAAAACAAATTACAATATATTTTATGAATGCCACATAACATGTTTCTTTGAAAATAGTAAGGTGCTGGGTTAATGATTAACATCATTGTGCCGTTAAGGTGTGGCAGTCATTCATATAGAAACTGTTCATAATCAAGAGCCTACCTGTGAGAATCAAGAACAGCTTCATACATCCAAGCAAATCAAAAATCATGTTTAAAGTAGATGATAACGATGAACATAGAAAAAGAAATTCCAACTGAGACCCGGAACAGGAGCTGCTTCAACCTTCACAGTGAACACCCTGATAAGGAAGGTGTGACACTTCCAGGTAAAAGTCAATGAGTAATCTCATGTTTCTCCAGGACCAATCATTGTATCACATCTCCATAATGACCAAATGAAACTATGAAATGAAAAATAGAAGGACTGCACTTTAACTTCTGGTTTGTTTGGTTTCAACAGCCTACGACAAAGTAGTAAGATCTATATTGCAGTTCTTTCAGAAGATTTGATTAGAATAAACTTATTACCATTATGTTAAGAGTGCAATGAAATACAAAAAATAAACTCAGTTTTTAAATAGTAATACCAAGATTTTAGCATTTATACATTTATGAAAAAAAAAGAATAACCTTGATATGTGTGCATAATTGACCTTTTTGTGACCCAATGACTGTATGGGTGGTTAGCATGGCACCTTTACTTAATTACAGTGGCCTCAACAACACTCCAGGATCAATTGTTTTAAGGTTTCTGATAGGTTTTCTGGATACAATGTATGCGTAAACATGTAGAGAGCCCGTCAGCCGTAAAAACCTAACCTACCAGAAACTGTAAAATAGTTGATCCTGCAGCATCTGAGGGCCACTGTGATGGAAAGTAAAGCCAATTTAATGTTGTGCAAACAATGACCTGCAGAGCGCAGTGTTGGCCGTCCAATTTTCAACTCAGTTATGGTTGATACACATGTAGCCTACTATCATTGGAACAGCTAAAATGCGCTCACTGTGTGCGGAAAAAGTACTGATTCTGAATGTAATCAACGTACGGCGATGGATTGGTTTAAGCTGGGCAACCGTACCTCATTAAGTTTAAAAAAAAATCAAAACAGTTAAATGATATATATATATATATATTTTTTTTTTTCTTTAACCCATAACAAGACGCTTTATTGATTCGTAATAAAATCGTAGAAACAATATGAATTTGGTTAATTTACCATTCATATGTGCATTACAAAAACAAAGCAGGTATAATCATGGGTAAAATGGATTCGTTGGAAGTTGTCATTCTGTGTTTTCTACCTCAGAGGAAGAGGCAGCGATACTGTATGTAAATAAGTGAGCAGACCTCTTCTCCACACGCCTGTGTTTGTGAGTGCGTGTAGGTGGTAGGCCCAGGGCTGGGATTTCGGGTTAAATATTCAAAATGGCGGACGGAGGAGCAGCGAGTCAAGATGAGAGTTCAGGACCAGGTAATGATTACAGCATTTTACATATTCATACTCATATTCAAACTCTGTCCTCGCAATTTGTCATTAGGAGGATGCCAAAGAAACGGAGATTGCATTGTTGAGCATGATTGTATAGGGTATATCTTTCGTACAGACAACAGCTAGCAGTTGTAAATTGACAGAGGAGGAAACGAGCTATTGCAGTGCGACGGCAAATTACATGGAAACATGCCTCCCCCTTTGTGTGATTAGATGGCTGTACGTCGCTGCATATTCATATCTCTGTCGACAAATACAGTTTAGCATATTTTATTAGTAATCATCGACGTGACTTGGAGCCATACATGATATATTTAGATGTTTCGTTAACGCAATTTGATTGATATGAAGCCGCTAGCAGGCTAGCACTAGCTCGCCTGCTAGCACTGTGCTTTGTGTTGATGCACACACAGACGTGAAGCTTTTGAAAGAGCTTTGCATATTCATTTTGTGAGCGGTGCAGTGGTTGCGCTTGTTTGTCTAAAGATACTTGAAACAACATGCACGGGCAAACGTGTATTTAGTGTCAACGTTAATTCTTTATAGATGCTCCGTGGTTACCTCTCCGTGGTTTTATGGCATAGCATTTTCCCCCAGTCTTTGTGCTGGGCAGCAGCCTGTTGTGTTATTCATGCGGGCCCCGCTGTAGCAGAGTGCGGAGTTCAGCATATTCTCTCTGTCTGCTGTAGCCGCGGCAGGAAAACAGCTGCATTTGACCATTTAGAAAGACTCTCCACCAACAGGGACATGTTTGTGGCGGGGCATGAAATGCCACGAGACAGTTGATGCTGTGATAACGAAGAACCTCAAAGTTAACGGGACTGAGCCGAGGAGGTCCAGCATAAAATCTAAATGTGAAGTTTATTTCAAATTTAGGTAAACTTCAATCACATAAAAAAAAAAGTTTGGTCCATTATTTCCACATACAGTGTGGCAGTGGAAAACAATGATAACTGTATTGGTCACTTTTTAAAGACTTGTTCGGCTACATGCATCCTTAAGGCTCATTCGTACTTCATAAAAGTTATTGCGTCTTATGAAGTATGAATGAGCCTTTAGGTGATGGATCTTTGCATTTCCCCACGGGAGCATCGACTACTGAAGTTGCTGCTTTGCACTGGTTGTACCTGTGATTCCCCGAGGCGCAGGGAGGGGTGCAGAGACCCACTTCCGGAAAGCCACAATAATAACAGGCAGTGCAGGATTCAAGGCCGGGCAAGACGCAGCTTGACTCCACTCTATTTTTCTAGTCTTTTCTTTTTTTTCCAAATAGGTGTGAAGGAAGCAGTTGCTATGTCTTTTGAACAAGGCCAAGATTAAATCAAACTTAATTGCAAAGAATACGCAATAACACACTTAATGTGTATAGCAAAAATAGTTATATTTACATACAGTACTTTCTCATTTGAAATGGGCATGCAAAGTGAAAATTAAAACCAGATTTCTGTCTTGTTTTAAAACAAGACAGAAATCTTTTTGTCTTCCTCACTCGCGTTTCTCATTTAATCAGTTTTACAGTTCCTCCCTCTTTCCAGCCTTGTACTTCCACCATGAATATTCATTAATGTAAACACAGTTGCTATGAATAATGCATCATTTGCAGTAATAAATTCAAGACGTGCTGTTTTTGAGTACTGAGAAGGCCTTCTCCATGAGCACTTTTTTTAATATCTTACTTTGCAATAAGTTTTGTAAATGTCATCAAAAACCTTAGGTTTTACTATTTTATGTATTATTTAAGTATTAAACATATTTTATAGGAAGTAGAAAAATGGCATTGTTTGTTGTGGGTTTTGGTCAGTTGGCAGTGATTTAGAGATAACAGCAAATAGCGTATCTATGTGTTTGAAAAGATCTTTACTGTTGAGTCCACACAAAGAAATACCACAGACTTACAATTAGTTATGTCTGATGAGTCTAGCTCCATACAGTGGTGCTGAATGTAGATGCGCTAATTACGTTTTGCTTTGTCTAATGTTGAAAGTCCCAGCTCGCATTATCTGTGCTGAATTCAGCTCGTATTATGCATTTAATGAGTTACATATTTAAAATTCACTGCACAAGATATTTGTGCGAAGTATTGTTCCATCCAAGACTTTGTCAACCAGTCAACCCCCTAACATTACGCTCACTTGAGAATATGCAATTTTATAGTATGATTTAACGGTATGGCTTGCATTTCATTTTTATTTAAACATTTAGTTAACTGTGCTTTTGAGTTGAAGCAACTTTATCTTGACACTACAAGATTGTCTACAGTAGGGCTGGACAAAATATCCGATCAGATCACAATACTTTGTGTTGCAATACCAAGAATTGATACTTAATCAAGTATCGCAAAACAGTTACACAGCACTTTGTTACATTTAGTGTTAATGCACTTTTCAACCTTAACACCAATAAATGTCAAATTGTATTTGGTTTATAAACTTGGGACACATGACCGTTTTCTTTTTACACATTTTAAGGTAAACATATTTATTATCACTATTATTACTTACTGTATTGCAATACGTATCGGATCGGCCCCTGAGTATCGTGATATGTATCGGATAGTGACAAAAGTGTATCGTCCCAGCTCTAGTCTGTAGTGTGTCTAAGTAAAATGATTTTTCCCTTGTGGACGTTAGGGCAACATCATTTTTGATAAATATTTGATTGCAATTTTGTTGGCAGGTATTGTGATGTGTTTAGTTTGGTTGGTTGATTTTCTATTTATGTTTTAAATCAAGAGTCAGTTTCCAGTCCACATTTTAAACAAGTCCGGACCAGGAGCATACAGTGACTGGTTGATGTACTCCTTATCTAATACAAGGATCACATATATATTGCAGGATATTGTGATACTGATGATAAAGTCCTATTTTTTGCGTGTTCTTTTCGCCCAGGGGCCTTAATTTAATCTAAGTAGGACATCGTCAAAATCTTTCTATCATCGGTAGTTGGGGAAAAAAAAAAAGAAAACTGACATCATCTCAAGACATTAAAATTCACGGGACACCTACTACGCTGCACCAGCAGGACTGATTTGTCCTGTTATATTAACCTTCTGAGCAAGGGGTAAAATGAATTTTAAAGCCTCCCGAAATGAAGCACTAATGGAATGTAAGGCTAATCTAAATATGCTAATCCCCTAACACTTCATAAACATTGACAGCAACAGCCCACCGCCCGCTCTGTAGCTGCTCACAGGAATGCTTTAACCGCAGGGGGCCTGAAGTAATGACGGCCTTGTGCTGGATTAACATGGACTTATTTATTTCCGATTGAGCGAATCCCCCCCCACCCACCCACTCGCTCCTCACCCAGACCCCTACCCCTCAAGTTAGGCCTCGTCTGACTCCCGCAGATTCTTCCTGTGAGTCTAAGACATTTTATTAATGGGTCCCGGTCTCGCTAACATGCCCAGACCGCCGCAGACAGGCCCCACACTGCATTCTGGGTAGATCGGCGTCCCTCTACCTGCTCTTAGTTAATTACTTTTTAGCTGTGCACTTTTAGAATAATTGGTCCCGTGCTGCTACCTCCCTCCCTCCGTCTTGCCAAGTGCCAGTTTGAGCACTTTTTCTTCCCTCTGTGTCGTTCTTATTCCCCTGTTTTTTATCGTCCTCCAAAAGCCATCCAATTAATATGCTAATGAGCTGATAAATATTTATAGGGGTTTAAATTATGCAGAAAGCTTTCAGAGCCCGGTGTGAAATGCGTTGCTCGCAGGACTTCAAAGCCGTGCATTGCTAACGAGGCAGAGGTAGATTTGCATACGACTTTAATCAGCTGCATACTGATTATGCTTCATTATGGAGTTTGGGGCGGGGGGGTGGAGATGGTGGAGGCCGCCAGCTGCTCTTGCCGTTTGTTTCATTCCAGCAAAAGAGAGAGAGAGAGAGAGGGGGAACTTTTTCAGAAGTACTGACAATCTTGGCATGCCAGAGAGAGAGAGAGGGAGAAAGGGGCAATGTGGAAGAGAGCGAGCTATAAGAAAAAGAAACAGAAGAGAGAAGGCGCGCTGTTTGCCTAAACCTTGTTGGCTTTCCCAGTGTGAGTCTCCCAGTGCGAGTCTCCCAGTGCTGCGCAGTGAACCGTGAGTTGGACAGTGCCACTGAGTCTGTGTATAGCCCGGCTTGTATTGAAGTCTGCTCACTGACCAGTGGAGAGTGAAGACAGAGAGGAGAGGGAGGAGGAACTGGGCCGGACAGGACAGCCTGTTGGCAGGCGCGCCCGGCCAAGTCACAGGCTCCTGCAGTCATGCTGGAAAACACAGGTGGAACTAGTGTGGGTGAGTTTTTACAGCGTTGTTCAGGCCAGTCGTTTCACTTGGCTTCTTGGCAGGAGAGTTTAGCGGATTAAATTTCTTGCATTTTAAAAGTGTTAGTGAGTATTAACTGCATGGTCTCTCTCTGCTCTGTCTTCATAGATGTTAAAGTGAATAATCAGTCCGGAACTACTAAATGTGCAATGGACAGTGGTGACAACAGCTCCGGTAAGTGATGTCAATTATGCCCTGTTTTGATTTTGTTTTCCATGACACACGTTTTGAATGGCTTTTGCTAAAACAAACAAAGACACACTGTAGTGTTGATTACAATAGTGCATGTTGGGTATTGCTGCATTTTCAACTTAAATTGTCAACATTTGGCATATGAATAATGTTCTCCTATTTCTACGGTTGTTGACTTTGAGCATCAGGCAGAGCTCTGTTACTTATTTCTTTTTGTCTGCAGGAATCCACAGTAATGGATTGGACTTTCAGAGGCAGACGATGCCAAACACATGTGCAATCACAAATGCACATGCACAAGCCATCCTGCAACAGGTCAGCCGCTGGTTTGCTTGTACTTGCCCAAAAAAAAATATTGAAAGTTTTATAAAGAATTTTGAGCAGTTTAAGTGACATACTGCACTTCATATGAACACACAGAAAGAGATCATTTAAATAAGCCAGGCTCTCCCAGTGTCGCCTGGCAACAAGGCAGATTAATCAACCCTGTATGCTAATTAGCGCTCTGCGGTTGCTCGGAAACAGATGGCTGAGAATATGCAAATCTATGCAGAATTTACATGCACTGCATAACAGTTATTGTAATTATCTCAACTCTGCCTGCACTTCCCTCTGAAGACTGTTGAGCCTTTAAATACTCATCATTTATATATTTTTTATTTATATTGCATATTAATTCTCTGGAAAAACCTCAGCAGGTTGCTCACATATTGTCTCTGTAGCTCAGTTTGAAATCTTATGTTGGCATTACACAGGAAAATTTAGTGCTAATATTTCTATCTAAGCTTTCATGTTTTATGTCTGTTAGTCTAAGTCGGAAGACTCGAGTGCGCTTCCGACCTCCGTCCAGCAGAGCGTATTGCCTCAAACACAGCTAATGTTGGCCGGAGGACAGATAGCTGGAGTAAGTGGCTTGTTGCTTCATTGCATAAAGTTAACATTGCCAAACTTGTGCAAAAACGGAAAGTAAATGTGACTTATTCATGCCTGTTCATCCCAGTGACGATCTGGCTGTGACCACATTATCATTGACATAGTTCACTTATATGTGAAAGGTTAAGTTTTGTCACAGCGTTCAGACCTTTGTGAGTGTGTTAGTGACACTCAGTCAATGGGAGTGTGTTTACTCTGCATGTGGTTTTGAATTTATACATGGCATCATTTCCTTCATGCCTGGCTCAGCTGCATGAGTCCTCTATTTGTCTGTCAAGAACATCGAGTCATCTTCATAGTGTTGCCACAAAACATTCATAATCTTTCCTGTCATAATACATATCTTGTAGCACACAATTACAGCCATCTGCGGACATCAACACATCAGTGACCTGAATGATTTTTTGCTCCTTTTTGTTTTTTCAAGAATCTTTTACATGTTCTGTTTTGTGGCAGCATTAAGTCATTAAATGTGAATATTACAGCTCTCTTTAAATCAATGTCTTGTTTATTTTCTCATTACCTGTCGATATTATGTTTAATGCTGTGGCTCTAATGTTGCCTCTGTAGTTGACCCTGACTCCAGCTCAGCAGCAGCTGTTGATCCAGCAGGCTCAGGTCCAGGCCCAGCTCCTGGCAGGCCTGGCGGGGCAGCACTCAGCGAGCCAGCAGAGCAGCACCACAGGGGCCAGCATCTCCGCTTCGGCAGCAACTCCCATCACACATCTACCCTTGTCACAGCCCATCCAGATTACCCCAGTAAGGCTCCAGACAACCATGTTTTACCTGTTTGGGGAGGATTGGGAGGGAAAATGGGTGTTTCTTGGTCCTTAAATGTATACATATTTGTCGTTGCAGCAGCTACAAACCCTGCCCCAGTTTGTTTTGGTCCAGCCTGGCCACCACGTCACGACCCCACTGTCCACTCAGCTTATCATCTCACCAACACAGTCGGGCCAGCAGGGTCTGTACTATTATATAATATACTGTATTATATTTCTATACCAGAATGTTGCTGGTCCCTCTTTTAAAAACACCTATTAAATGTACAGTATATTGTGTTCCCCTCGTAGGCATATTGCAAGCCCAAAGTCTTCTAACTCAACTACCTCAGCCTCATAGCCAAGCTAACCTCCTGTCAACTCACGCAAACATCGCCCTTGCAACTCAGGTTTGGAAACACTCCTACTTATTCCATTATGTTACTTTTGTCATGTCCAGTCATTACATCTTTTTTTGTTTGATGACGCAGCCTGCAACCCCGACCCGCACAACCACCGCTACTCCCAGTATTGTCCACAGTCAGACCCCCCCTAAGCGGCTGGACACCCCCACTCTTGAGGAGCCTAGTGACCTGGAAGAGCTCGAGCAGTTTGCCAAGACCTTCAAACAAAGACGTATCAAACTTGGCTTCACGCAGGTGTGCATAGAAGTCACTCCAAAACGTTTTCATATACAGTATCGTGCGTGATTGTCACAATTTCCCCCCTTCTTATTGTGTCAGGGCGATGTGGGCCTGGCAATGGGGAAGCTGTATGGAAATGATTTTAGCCAAACTACCATCTCACGCTTTGAGGCCTTGAATCTAAGCTTTAAGAACATGTGCAAACTCAAGCCACTACTGGAAAAGTGGCTGAACGATGCAGGTTTGTCTCCCAACCTCCTTGAACATGCGCACCTTTGTGACTTGAACCGTAGCACGTGACTTTACCTGGCTCCCTTTGCTTTGCATCTGCGCTGTTTGTGCAGAGAATCTGACGTCGGATCAGACGCTGTCCAGCCCCTGTGGCCTTGGCTCCCCGGGCCTGGGCATAGAGGGCATCAACCGCAGGCGCAAGAAGAGGACCAGTATCGAGACCAACATCCGAGTAGCCTTAGAAAAGAGCTTTTTAGAGGTGAGTAGCTAATTTGTGTTTCTTAGTTATTTTCCGTAACTTTTCCACTTTGTTGTAAATGTTATTGTACTAGATATTGCACGACTGAAAGTATTGACTGGAAATCTTTGGCTTCTTTGCCTATTCAAGCAGAACCAAAAACCTACCTCTGAGGAGATCACCATGATTGCTGACCAACTCAACATGGAGAAAGAGGTTATCCGAGTCTGGTTCTGCAATCGTCGACAGAAGGAGAAGAGGATTAACCCTCCGAGCAGTGGAAACGGTGGAGGCAACACCCCCATCAAAACCATTTTCACGCCCAGCAGTCCCCTGGTACGAATCCGAAGAGACAAGTTTCTTCCAATTCACCTTTGAAGCACTTACAAGCCTTTGCTTTGATTTGTTAACTTCACGTCAGATTTTGTTTTACAGAGTCTGTTTATTGTTTATCATCATAGGTGGCAAGTACAGCCAGTCTTGTAAGCAGCCCAACTATGAGCACACCCACCACTCTGACAGTAAACTCCGTGATCCCACTCACCAGCACCAGTGTCTCCACTTTGCCTTTCACAGGTTTGTATTTTTGAAAGCGTAAGGAAATAATCCAAGCGTCCTATGTGGTGGTTTTGTCTAATGTACGCCACTTAACCTATTTTAAGCTACAACTGTTGGAATCACAAATACTGCATCTGTCATCTCTACGGCGCCTGTAGTAACCACGGCATCCAGCTCTCCATCCCTCAGTCCTTCACCAACTATCATCCAGACCACCTCCTCGGAGAGCAAAGCTGGAAATCAGGCTGCTACCCAAGCTGCGTCTTCCTTGGCCACTTCTCTTGAGACGGGGCATGTGATGCTAACTGCTCAAGGGCTGTCCGCACTGCAGGGGTCCCAGATACCCACCAGCTTTGCTGCTATGGCTGCTGCAGCAGGATTCAACCCTGGTCTAATGGCATCTTCACAGTTCGCTCCAGGGTGAGTTTTAGATTTCTATTTTTCCATTTTTGTCATGTTTGTCATATTACTCTGGTATTTACTCGTGAGCCTTGTCTAAAATGCCCTTTTTAGAGGAGCTTTTCTCAGTCTCACTCCTGGTGGCCTCGGTGGTGCCCTGAGTCCTGCACTCATGAACAACAGTACACTCGCAACAATACAAGGTAACCTCCAACTAAAAAGGCTTTAACATTTTAAATGTTTAGCTCCTTTTATGCCAGTTGCAGGTGATTTAAAGTGAATGTTTTTTATTCAGCAGCTCTGGCATCCGGCACAATCCCCATCACTTCTCTGGACGGTGGCAACTTCCTGTTTGCCAACACCAGTGCCGGTAACACGCACAACCTTGTGACAAACCTGTTCCTGCCCCAAAACCTGTCCCTGCTCACCCAGGCTAACCCAGTGAGCTTGGTGTCAGCTGGGGCGGGGGGCTGCAGGTCACCACTGATGCTCATCAAGCCACAACAGGAGCTGTGCCTGTGCAAGCCTCAACTATTACTACTGCCTCCAAAGCTCAGTGAAGCCGGCCCAGCTGCATCATAAACGGCACTCGATTACTTTGATCATAGATTCTTTTATTCCCTCTATTTAAGTACTTTTTTGCTGCCACCAAAAACAGCCTCAATTGATACTGGGGTTGGGATTTGCTTTTGTTTTTAATCTTTTTTAATATATAATTTCAAATTTATATTCCTTTTTCCCCCCATGAACAACTCATGTGGTTGTTGGTTTCATGTGAACCATGATAAATGTTCAGGAAGAAATAATTGGTGATGCCATCAGGCTGTTATATACAGAATAATCCCTGATCTCCTGCAACAAATCTAACCAAAAAACTCTAATCATTTCATTTCTGTATTAATGTTTTGCCTTCCAGTTGAATTGATCGGCTACTAGTTTGACTATATTGACATTTGTACTACATAGCATCACACTTTTTAGACAGGCTCTGTTTTAAACCATATCATTTTTGTTCTAGAATAGAGACGTCTATCTCACCTATATTAGTTGACATTTGCATAACATTGTAAGTCGCATATTGAGTTTATATCTATTGATTTGTCTTGTGGTTATAAGGCTTTAAAAATGAGTAATAAGTGGCCGATATAAAGGTTATCATTGCTTTAAGGGTCAGAGGGACCAGATTTGGCTCTCTGTTCTTCTGGAAACACTGACTTTTACAGCGTCTTGGTGGTGAAGAAGCCACTGAGCCTTGTAAAATAAATGTCTAGGTGCAGACTTTACACTTTGACTTTTTAAAATGCTTAAGAGCTTTAAGAGAAACTGCAACAAGCAGTCAGTTTTCTATTTGGTGAGTTGTGGTGAATGGTAGTTATTTGGGAAGTTGTATATTATTTCAGGATTCAACTAGAAAGTCTCCAAGTGCTGTCTTTAACCTAGTAAGCACTGAAGGGTCGATAACCGGTTTAGGGCTTGTGGATGATTTTGTCATTCTGCGAGAGGTTGCATTGGCATTGATGGAGTTATTGTGTTGTATTTTACGTTATGATAGTAGTATCTACTTGTGCACAGTATCTGTACCAAAAAACTGGATTGATGAGCTGCAGTCTGTTTGGGTGGAAGGACATTCTTTGTCTGCAGTCACGTGACTGGCATATGTGCTTTTTAAGATATACCAAAATATTTGTTCAAATATTTGCTGTTTGTAGTTGGGTAGCTTAGTCTTGTCTATTTATGAGTACAAATCTTTCCTTGTCAACTGAAAATAGAAATGCAATATTTTTATGATTATTTCCAAAGATTTTCTTATTTTGAATTTGAATGAGTGTCTGAGCATGACTCATTAGCAGCACACACAACCAAAAAGTGGGATGTTGATGACCAGGGGTTTTATTTTTATTTTTGGACCATACACTCAAAAACCTGAATCTTTTTTTTCACTATGGCCGATTATGGGTTGCTTTGAGTTTAATTTGGCTGGTTTTGACTGATGAGAGATGGTTCTGCTTTTGGTTTTCTACTATTCAGCCATAAACAGCTTAAACCAAAGTGGTTTTCTCGTCGTTGCTGTGCCTGTCCAAGCACAAGAGCTGTTCTTTTTCCATTTTTCTCAGTAGGTGCTGCTGGATAAAGGTCACAGAAACTTAGCTTTACCAACGCGCTGCTGGAGCTCCTGAGACAGTTGAGCTGTTTAGAGGCCTGCATGCTTTCTGATAGCTTTATGACTACATCCTGTAAATCAGGTTTGGTGGTTCAGGCGACCCTCCTCTCTGGAGAACTCAAATGTGTAACTACATCAGAACTAAACACTCATTTTCTTCTCCACCACCACTAAATACCAGCATAAAACCTGAATATGTTGTTCTTGATTCTGTAATATCTGCCAAAATGATCTTCGAGCTGAAGCCCACGCTAAAGTAGCATTGCTCTTTTCCAAAGGTAAATAGTGGGTTTAACCTTATGCCTGTAAGAAAAAAGATCTTAATTTTTTACATACTACTTTTAACTGGAAATACCTCAGCAGCACTAAAATAAGTTTAACCTTCAGATATTTCTATCAAATGCAGAATGTGTCAGTGCTGACTTGCCGTTAAAGGCTGATAATAAACTACACATAAACCATAGGAACTATATGATAATCGACTACTGCTATTTTCTAATACTACTATTTATGAGGTATTTACAGTTTATTTTTATCCTTCTTGCCAAAGCTTTAGCCTTTCTCTTTGCAGATAGGCAGGTGTCTGTCTGTTGTGTGGTTTCCCTCATAGGCCTAAGGACATCTGATCTCGTTTTGTTGCAGTTACTTAGCGTATGCTCACAAGTTCAATGAGTTGCCACTACCATCATAGGATGTTACTGAAATATTTATCTGTGGAATTAGAATTAATAACCTTTTGCTAATTCTATACATATAATTATATCTAATCGCTTGTAAGATATTCATATTTTATATTCTAACCAGTATGTTATCAAGACTGAATGTAGTGTTTTTCATATTTACACGGAAATCTTTAAATTCTTCCTCCTGTTTTTATTTTTTTTGCAAAATAGCTTTTTTCCCCCCTAGAAATGCGTCCAAACATGGTAGGAAACGTCAGATTTCGCCTTATCGGATTTGTGTGAACCAGCCATTAGTGGGGCATGAGTGTGGACTCCCTCATGGTTTTGCGCTGAGGAAACGTGACCCGGATCTTGTGGCTAGTCCTTAAAGGTGGGCTCCCCTTTTGCAGCAGATCTTATATTAGGATATTATTGGTTGTTGAGTTGTTGTTTTTTACGTTCTATTTTCAACGATACTTGTTCTGTGAGAAGGCAAGATCACTGGCTTTATTCGTTCAAAAATGTCACCATTATCATTTATGCCTTATTGTTACATAGACATGAGCATTGTAGCATTGTTGTATGAGTGAGCGCACAGGAGAAACACGCTTATTTTCCAGCTCCTTGAACTTGGCTGGTGCATTTCTTTCGGAAACACTACGATGTACTGGGCATTTCAGATTTTACGATTATGTGGCTACCTATGTTTTTAGATGATACAGGAAGAACCTGTGTGAAAAGCTTTACTAAATATTCCAGCAAGTGTGTGTGTGTGTGTGTCCCTGTGTTTGTGTGTATAGGAAGTGCGAGCTATAAATCTGCATCTTCCAGCAGGTTTCAATAGAGGGTGGCGAGACGTGACATTTTTATATAGAGGGGTTGTTTCAGTGAACCCAGCAGAGCCAGTGACAAGTTGAAATGATGTGTCCTAACGCTGACTGGCACTGACCTAGCTTAAATGCCTTTTCTGCATTAGCTCATTTCTAGATATAGAGGATGTTTGTTTGGGTCAAATACACAGAAGTAGTTTGGAAATCACTGGTTTGCTGTTTTTAGTGCTGTTAAAGGAAAGCACCAATAAGGCAAAGGATATGTTGTATACCTCATTTTTTAGCTTAAAGACTAAAAACCTGCTTTAATCTGTAACTATACAAAAAAGATTCAAAAACTCTAAAAACATCAAATGTACACTAAACTAAAAGTAGTAGCCCATCCCCGCCTGTACTTTGTCTTGTTTACAAAAGGCCACTAGAGGGAGACAGTATACACATAATGTCCTCTTTTTTTTCTCCCTTATTTCAGCCTTAATACTGTGTCACATTTCCTCTATTTATTTTTTATACTTTAATTTAACTTTCCCTTGAGATTTTTTTTTTAACAAACATTTTTTTGTTTGATTTTGACAATCTTATGTTATTCTAACGTGACAAAGTACAGGTAGGTTTGTGACTTCACGTGAGTGTCTCAGCCCGCTCTTGCTCTCCCTCGCGGTAACAACATTTAACCAAAGACTTCTAACTTGATTGTATATGAATGACACTGTTTCGCCCATCCCCGCCACACTGCTCAGCATCAAATGCCAGCTGCTCTTGCTTGCCACAGATGACCATTCATTTGTAATGTCTGCTCTCTGTGCATGTGAATGTCAAAAAATAAGATGAGTAAACACCTGGCCAAACTGTGGTGCTTGTGCAGTGGTTTCAGTGCCTGTGGGTGGGGATCGGGGGAAGTCAGAAAGCACAGAGCGCGCTCTGAGACACGCATGTAATTCAACCAGTCCAATGGTAGCTGGGTGATGTTTGCTAATACACACTGAGGGTTTTTCCTGTGCACACTGTACATGCTCAGGACTCAATGTTTTTGTCTGTCTGTCTTAGACGCTGTAGCTTGGATCCACTTGTTTTTTGTTTTTTTCTTTCTTTTTTTTTACCCACAATTTCTTGACGTAGACATTGTGGTGGTGACTTGTATCCATCACATCTGTACACTGTAGTCTCCGGACATATTCCTGTTGTCTCCAGGTGAAATACACATCCTGCGGTTGCGAATCTTCTCATCGCTGCCTTTACTCGGCCTCTCGTTTGCTTTCACGTTGCATCAACTATGGACTGATCTGCTGTGACACTATGCATCATGGTCCTTCACTCTTTATGGACTGTGTCCCTATGGCTCTGGCCAATGGGCTTCAGTGACACTTTGTTTAATGCTTTATTTAAAGTGAGGTTGTATAGATCTTATGAGCGCTATCCCAAAGCAAAAATCCAAATATTTAACTTTTGACAAATGCAGATACCAAAGAAATCTTTCCTGTCTATCTGTTCTCTCCCTCTGCCCTGCAGCATGTGTATTAAGAGACAAACCCAGCACTGGCTTTAGTCCTAGCCTCAGTAATTCCAAAGCTTAGATGTATATTTTGGTATATTTCTGAGAAAATAACCTGTGTGAGACTGTCTGTTGAACTTTGTTGTTTTTCTGTCACAGCATGGAACTAACTACAGAACTGTCTTACTCTTGGTAGGTTTAAAGATAACTGTATTTTTGTATGTTTGAGGTGTTGTGTGTAATATCAGTTCAAAGCCCAAGTGACCATTGCTTTAAAAAGATAAGAAAAATGCCAACTATGTACATACTGACTGTGTATCTTCATGAATGCGTTCTGTAACACATATACTTCTCAAAGCTTGGGCTCTTTGTAACGAATGTGTTCCTATTTCCCTGCTCCCTTTTGAACTCTGCAGTTATTATGAGTGACTTACCAGGACTATTGTAAAGAGGTCTGGTTTCCATTACTGACTGAGGGACACTGCTCCTACATGATGAAACGAACATATACACAAAAAGACAAAGGAAAAAAAAAAAACTGGCGAACTAAAAAATGCCTGCCTCCAGCTGTGGTGGCGTAAAACTGAAAGATTGTGTAGTTTTAAGTATGTGAATCAGGATACATAGTAGGTTTTGATGCATTTGTCTGCTGTATTTTTTTGTTTGTTTTGTTTTTATACACATATATGATAATCTTTTACTGTAATTGTACAGTTATTTTTTGTTGTAAACATCATTAAACCATTTTCCAACAGTTTTTGATGTGGCACTTTGTTTATTTCAATAGGTACAAGTCTCCAGAGGTGGGTAGATTAACCAAAATAATTACTCAAGTAAGAGTAAAAATTTACTCTTTTTTTTTTAGTAACTGAGCGTAAAAGTCTGATTTACGATTCTGTCGTGACAAATTATGAGAAACAAACATGAACATTTTTATATTTTCCAAGAAAAATACCATAAAAATAAATCATGAAGTAACAAAACAAGAAATACACCTTTTTATTATTGAAGATTTTTCTAAGATTTCCTAATAAGGGTTACTTTTTCTTTTTTAACAGAAGTAAGCGTGCAGATACTTGAGTACATGTACTTGAGTAACAGTAACTGAGTACTACCCACCTCTGCAAGTAGCATAGGCATTTTGAAGCATAAGCACAAATATCAACCCCAAATGCATTTTACACATCATTTTGACGTATGTTGGGATATTTCTCAATGACGAGGCGTAGAGGAGGACGTCCCAGGCACAGGCTCGGCCCCTGCCTCTCGGTCAGACTGCACTGCGGCCTGTGAGTTAGGAGATGTAGAAATGTACATTCTGTTAAATAGAATACATTTTCAAGACGTTCCTGTGATAAGTACCTTGGATCTCTTTCTCTTTTCACGTTTCCTCTGGGGAAATATCAATTCAGCACAGTCAGATGCACAGTGAGCGGGCCAAGCATGTGTAACTTTACCACTTTAAACTCACTTTAGATGGTTCGAGCACTTCATAAGGGTCTGCATTTTTGGCCGGTTAATCTCCTAAAATAGACAAGTAAAACAAATGATAAAACCAGACTTATCACATGTTTATTAAGTGTTCAAATCCACCAACCTGGTAAATGCCACCACTGGGTTCCAGCTATTCATGATAAAACACTCCATATTAATGTTGAGGTTACAGTGCAGTTTAGATACATTCAATTGTATTTGTATTAAATACATATAAATTGGTACATAAAACTCACAGGTATCATGGATTTTGCATCTTGATGGGAAACCTATGAAGGCAATGTCATAGTTTGTGATAATCAAAAGTCAGGCAAGTGCAGTAAATGCTTATAATAGCACATGAAGTCACCTTTTCTCTGAAGAACAAGGCTGTTAAAATAATGCAGTAAAAGATGAGGGCGCCATCCAGGATGTAACAAATGACTGGGTCTGTGAGAGAAAATCTAAAGGGCAAAAAAGGAGAGAGATTATTAAGCCATTTTATGTGATTTGGGTCAGTGTAAAATAGTATAGTTTAAATATTTACGCATTTAATAATTAATAATGGCTTTTAGAAATTATAGTGGCATTGTAATGCTGTACTGACTTAATATGCCAACATTTTGGGCAATAATTATTAATTACATAATTACAATTATTAAATATGATTGACTATGTGGATTTATGATATACACCTGAAACCTCTTAAAGTTTTGTTAAACACCATTTGTAGATTCATTTTAACTTGCCCGTATAGAGCTCATCATTTATACATCCAGCTCAACTGTTTCAACCTGACAAATGACGGCAGCACCACTGGTTTCAATTCATTTTCAAGTGTATTTATTTTAATCTACGCACCATACTTGAAATGTTTTCTTGTCCCTTCTACTTCATCTTAACCTCTTAGACACTCAATATCCTACATTTACTGTTCCTACTGTGCGTAAAGAGCTGGCCCGGAGGTCCTTCTCCTTTAGGGCCCCCTTTGACTGGAATCATCTGCCTGTATCACTGAGGTCTTTATCAACCATTGGTCTCTTCAAAATGGCTATTTTTGTTTATCTAAAAACTGAATGCCACTGTTTAGCGTACTCTTGGTTAGAATAACATTATTATCTTTATTTTACTGCTTTATTTGTTTTTCTACTGTAAAATATTGTAAATTCTGAGATGGTCGTGGGAGCTGGAGAGGCATCTAAGAAAATTTGTCTTTAATGTTTGTCTGTAACTGTTTGTTGTGTAACTTGTCCTGTGTTGTGCTGTATTCAGTTTCAGTTCAGTTTTAAATGTTTTGGTTCTCCTTGAAAACGATGGGGGACCAAAACAATGCAACGATGCTTCATCTCAAGGGCTTTTACCATTAATAAATTCAAATAATTGCCAAAGCCTATGTCATGATTATCAATCAATCAATCAATCAATCAATCAAGACTTTATTTATAAAGCGCTTTTCATACAAAGTTGTAGCGGAAAGTGCTTTACAGATTAAAAGCAGTTCCCGCCCACCCAGCCACCCACTCTTCCAAATAAAAATAGACAATAATACTGCTCACCCCACCCCCTCCCCATAGCCACACGCACACACACACTGACGCACATGATTAGCTAATGGACGTAGGCAGGGCTGAGTCTGGGTACAGATGAACCAGGTAAGGAAATACCGTCAGAGGAGCCGTCTGGACCAGGAGTGGCACATCAGCCGCAGCCACAGGGCACCGCCACAGGACACTCAGCTGAGGCGCAGCAGAAACACCACGGACAAGATTGCGGATACAAGCGGCCGAAATGAGCTTTCATCGCAGGGTGGCTGGGTGCACCCTTCGAGATCGGGTGAGGAGCTCAGTTACCCGGGAGGAGCTCGGAGTAGAGTCACTGCTCCTTCACGTCAAAAGGAGCCAGCTGAGGTGGCTAGGGCATCTGTTTCGGATGCCTCCTGGTCGCCTCCCTCGGGAGGTGTTCCAGGCATGTCCTATTGGGAGGAGGCCTTGTGGAAGACCCAGGACACGCTGGTGGGACTATGTCTCCGAGCTGGCCTGGTGTCGCCTCGGGGTCCCCCCAGAACAGCTGGAGGAGGTGTGCGTGGATCGGGAAGTCTGGGCATCTCTGCTGAGACTGCTGCCCCCGCGCACCCTCCGATCTCGGAGGGTGTGCCTAGCCACCCTGCGAAGGAAACTCATTTTGGCCGTTTGTATCTGCGACCTTGTTCTTTCGGTCATTACCCAAATCTCATGACCATAGGTGAGGGTGGGAACATTGATCGATCGGTAAATCGAGAGCTTTGCCCCCCGACTCAGCTCCCTCTTCACCACAACAATCCGATACAGCAACCGCATCACTGACGCCGCACTGATACAGTACATCTGTCGATCTCACGCTCCATCTGTCCCTCAATCGTGAACACGACCCCGAGATACTTACAACCCCATGAACTTCTACCTTAACGTGGTGGGGTTGTCTGAGTGCCCAAATGATTCTTGGAGCTATGTTGTCTGGGGCATAACGCCCCTGGTAGGGTCTCCCATGGCAAACAGGTCCGAGGTGACGGGTCAGAAGACCCCCATGGATAGTGCAACAACAAGGACCGTGACGTCGCCCGGTATGGCGCAGCCGGGGCCCCACCCTGGAGCCAGGCCTGGGGTCGGGGCTCGAATGCGAGCACCTTGTGGTCGGGCCTTTGCCCACGGGGCCTGGCCGGGCCCAGCCCGAAAGGACGATGTGGGCCCGCCCTCCTGTGGACCCACCACCCACAGAGGGATCCGTAGGGGTCGGGTGTAGTGAGGACTAGGTGGCAGTCGAAGGCAGGTGCCTCAACGACCTGGACCGCGTGCGCAGCTTCTGGCGTTCAGGACATGGAACCTCACCCTGGGGCACATCACATGTAATTTTATGGACCTTAGAGGAGCAGTTATCCACATGAATGTCCTCTCTGTGAGGTAGGATGTAAACCATTTGTGGACACCGCCAGAGAGGCCGATGTGTTTTAAACGAGTTAAAAGAATAGTATGGTCGACTATATCGAAGGCAGCGCTCAGATCCAGTAGAACCAACACTATCAGCTTTTTAGAATCATAATTTAATCTAAAATCGTTTAAAATCTTTGAAAGGGCCGTCTCGGTGCTGTGGTATATACAACAATTATATGGACAACACCTCCCACCCCAGCATGGGACTGAGGAGCTGAGCAGCTCTTTCAGCGGAAGACTGAGACACCCTCAGTGAAAGAAGGAGCGCTACCACAGGTCCTCCATCCCCACTACTGTCAGACTGTACAACACTACTGTAAAGTAACATGTGCAATAATCATTATGCAAAACTATGTGCAATATTCCCTGTATCAGCGTCACTTTATCAACCACTGTAAACTTTGCACTGCCGATGCTGACATTTTATAGTCTGTTTTAATTTTTAATTTTTCATTGTTTATACTTTTTGCCCCTTAAAGCTTTTGTATTCATTGTATATAAGATACCTCTATTTACTATTTAATTGTTTGCACATTTCCTGTCTATTCTGCACACCTTGAGTGTTTCTTGAGAGCTGATGGAACAAGTGAATTTCTCTACTGTGAGATCAATAAAGGCTTATCTTATCTTATGTGATATATATACGTAATATACAGTATGCCACACATGTAGATCAGTCATTCAACATGTTGTATTAGACATCTAAATTAGACATTAAGGCAATTTGATCAACTTTTTGAAGAATCTATAAAACAATCTAAACTTTTTTTTTTACTTCTTTTAATTGTCGTTACAGTTCTTGAATAGGTCAAGATGTTAATGGATTGTGTGTTAAAATGTAAAAAATAAAATTAAAAAAAATCTATGACTAAAGATGTACCAATTTGTATGTTCTATAGTTCGCGTTCATGTCATTCTAGAATGTCATGTCAATGATTTCAGTTGGAGGCAGGGGCTAATACAACTCTTTGGAAGGAAATGTACAAAAAAAGCATTTGTGGTCATTGATTGATTTGAAACCATTTAGTTGGCATTGTGGCATTTGGCTTATACTGCCCTGAGCTAAACAGAGAATTAACAGAAAAACAACAAAGGAGTTAACTAAAAGTACTGTGCAGAGTCCTGTGTGTGTTCTCATAATGCATATTGTATATCTATGCCCTTTTCTAGTTTAGTTTCTGGTTTCGTTTATCTTTCTTTATATGGTGTGACTCTGATAGTTATTGAATCGAATAATCATATTCAAAGTTTAATCAAAAGACAAGAAATAACATTTTCATATTTTTATTAGTGGGGACTCGATTAAAATATGTAATCGAGTCCCCACTAATAAAAATATGAAAATTTAAAAGTTAATTGTGGCCTTTGTAATTCATTTATCGCAATTAAGCACATTTAAGCATTATTTTTAGAGGTATATTTTAGATGCTGTATTATACATTTAAACTTTGGCCTAATTAATTAATCGGAATTAACTGAAAAAATGTCCCAGCCCTAATATTTATGCTACTTGCTTTGTTGGTGATAAGAATTCCAATGGCTGACATGAGGCAGAGAAGCAGGAGAGACATGACTAAAAAAATAAAATCGTTTTCTGCATTTGCCCCATCCTTTAAATGCGGCGGGGGCAACCCATAGGAGCAGTGGGCAGCTGAAATAAGCAGGTGTCCGGGGACATAATCTCCCCACTGCGCAAAGACACGTTCAAACGACGTCTTTTTTTGGGGGGTAATTTTTGGACGTCCAATTTCGGTCCCCTGAAGGTGCAGACTGTTACTCCAGATGACGTCCTTTTTCCAACGTCTTTTGGACGTGCAGTGTTAACGTTCCCAGGACCTCCGGATGAGGGCCAATTCTAGTCCAAATTAGGTCGACGTCTTTTCTACCTTATTTTAGACCGTTTTTATAGGCCTATATAGGCTCTCTATATGTGGAGTCAGAAACACCTGGCTGGAGGATTCACCTATTGTACATGTTTATAGTTTTAGGGGAAACCTACGGGGAACATGCAAACTTCGCGCAGAGAAGCCCCATCCAGCCTGGGGATTGAACCTTAGAGCTCTGTGAAGCACCTGCGCTGCGCCACCGTGCCGACACTTGGGCGTGTCTCGCTCCAAAGTTTGGTGAAATGTTGACAGCCTGGCCTGGCCGAGTTAATAAATAGGCTATGTAGCCTAGAATTTTTTTTCTTTCCTAAAAAAAAGTGACATTTAATTTGGGGCCATAGTTTCCCCAATAAAACACAGAACAAACGAAAGCAAATGGCATAATGTTGAGAGGAGTGTTAACATGAAAGACTTATGTATGGAGGGAGGGCCCTGACATTCTGGCCCCATTCGATTGATTTTGCCACTTGTCATATTGTAAATTTGGTCTAATCGTCACATAATTGCTCAACACTGCTCAGGTCTCAACCAAGTCAGTTACTTCACTAACAGGAAACTGTGTGAGTGGGCTCTGCTCGTCAGTGTCTTCCTGTCAAAGATGGGTCGTCGTTTTGAGGTTCGTGAGGCCCTTTATCTCATTGTGGTTGGAACAGTAGCCAAGTTTAGAATACGTCTTGTGAGAAAGTTGCTCCATTTTTGTTTGTAATTGCTTTTCATAACTTCGCTAGCTTAGCAAAGTACCATTAGCAACGGCTCTCTAACGGCGGGCGTCGGGTCGTTGATGTTTAGTTAATTATCCTTACAGATTTAAAACACACTTTATTTACTTTATTTATGCCCACCTCATAATTTAAGATATTTTTTGCCATATTTTTACAGTATCATAAAGTTATGCTAGTTTAGCAAGACATTTTCAATAACATGTCAAGGCTGACTGTTTATAGACCTAATAATAGAGGTAGACTTTGCAGATACAGACACACAAAAAGTCCGCACAAAAGTGATGGTTTTAGTAAACATTAGGCTATTTGGTTTATATTGTATTTTTAAGGGCTTTGTGTTCCACAGTAGTGGCTATAGTCACTCTTCTAAAATGGGAAACAAATGGTCAGCCTATTAAATTGCTGTAGCCTACAAGAAGGCATACAATGTCTGTTAAATGTGTACTATTTAGTTAAGCTATGTGCAAAATTCATAGTACTAAATACTTTTGTTACTAATTCATTTAGACAATAGATTTTAATCAATGTTTATTTATAATTATTAACAATTTGAGTTGTATGTTTTAAAATAGTTACAGTACCGGGCACTTACCTTTACAGGATGCTGGATTCAGGAGAACCAGAAGCACAAACCCCACAATCTTAGTACGGTACATCCTCTTGACTGCTTCTACTCTCAGTGTTGACTTTTTGTGTCTGTTGCTGCAGCTTGATCTCAGTTTTCTTTTCTTTTTTGGTTTTCAGCTCAGTCAGAGCAGAGGAAGTGGCTTTACTTACTACCTGCCCATATGGACGTTGTGAGGACTACATCAAAGCATCACTATGGTTAGTATAGCATCCGCAAATGTTTTTCCATTTTCTTGCAGGTTATATATTGAACATTGTGGTGTAACACACTTTTTGCTGTTGTACCTAGCCAACCAACATGCATAGATTATTAGGCAAAACAATCTAAAAAAACGTAGTGAAAAAGCTGTGAAACATATTAGCTGCAGGGTCAAGGCTGGTAAATACATTCATTGCATCAGAATATTTAAGTGTTTTCCATTTTCCATTTCCATTGGTTTAACATTGTTATATTGGGATTCAGAGCAGTGTGATTTTGCAATCTAATGTTCATCTCTAAATATGAAGGGGGTGAGAGGGGGGCAGCACTGCTGATTGGATCGAGCACACCGTAAATCCATTCCATATTT
Source organism: Neogobius melanostomus (assembly GCA_007210695.1). Taxonomy (NCBI): domain Eukaryota; kingdom Metazoa; phylum Chordata; class Actinopteri; order Gobiiformes; family Gobiidae; genus Neogobius; species Neogobius melanostomus. The sequence goes on from VHKM01000048.1 coordinate 3,091,688, forward strand.
AATTTTGTGTTATGTGCAGCAGCATACCTCATGTTGTTAATTAGTATCTATGGTATGGTCATAACATGGTAAAAAGCATGGTAAATAACACTCCCTTTAAAGGAGGTCTTGACCCTTTACCTGCATATCACAGAATCACGCTCATCTGTAACTTGCAATACATAAACAATATTGTGTGTGATGTTTTTTATTTAATTTAATTTATTTTTTCTACAAATTGTTTAGAAATTGCCAAAAAAAGTTTTAAGTTGAGTTTAAAAATGCAAAAAGAAGAAATGGGACAAAACAAATATCAAACAAAACCTCATGGGTGAATTAAGTTAATTTGGGACTTTATTTGTGTAATTTTTAGCCTGTGACATTAACTCTTGTCCACAGTGAAGAAAATGTCCCAGCATGTGATACATCCCTGAAGGGTGTCACTTTCTGCGTGATATTTTTATAAAATGTGGCTCTCCATTTTGTTGGCGTTGGCACAGAACTAATATTTTTGTTCTTTTCATAGGCAAAATTAAAATTTATTTACAGTCCAGTCCCACTAAATTGTTCAGTTTTCTGTTCTTGATGGAAACTAAATCTTTAATTAAACACCTCCAGACATAACATATAAACCAGAAATAAAATCCTTCTCTACTAGAACTTAATTTGGACAGAAACAAAAATGGAGAACACCACTTAGTCTAATTAAGTTCCAGTTAATATTTTTTTTATTTTAGTGGTACATCATCAGAAAACAATGCAATTTATATTTTATTTCAACTCTTCACAATATAATATTTGCATTTTTTTTAATACTAGAAATAATAATGGTGTACCAAATTATTTATACAAATTCATATATACACTAATTTAAAATAATTAGCAGGTATTTTGCAGCACTATTACCTAATTAATTTGGCTCACACTTTTTAGAAATTAAGTCAAAGGCTATTTTATTTGCCTATGCTGTCCCAAATTACATGAATATCTCATTCAGTTAGCAATTGTTAGTGTATAAACATATTGTAAAGATAAGTAAGTGCAGCATTACTTTGGAATATTTTATTCTCAAGTAGAAATAAAACATTTGTTGAGTCAAATGATTAATTCTAATAATAAAAATAATTAAGTAAGAATTTAAAAAAGCATTTGTTGAAAATACCACTTTAGTACTGAGTAATTAATTAGTGATGTAATCACTAATAATAATTAACTCTATTTTTTTTAGATTTCATCACAGTGGAAAAACTTAAGTAGAAGTAAAATGTACTGCAACTACTCTAAGAAGTAAGGAGCATAGCAAGAAGGCTACTTCAAAAGCCTACTCCATTCATGTATGCCTCCTTGTCCAGAATAAAAAAGGCATGCTTGAAAAGGTTTGAGAACCACTGTGGGGTTAAAATATCATGATTATGCCTCACTTAAAAGTATTAAAACATAAAGAAATTCTATATAACATGTATATTCTCCTGATCTGACCTTTTAACTGTAAGTAGTCGTAGGAAACAGCTACTGTTTTTGATCGCGTGGGACGGTCACGTGTTTTAAGCGTCGTATCACATGACCCAGATCACAGACTTTACGGTGGTAAACAGCTAACGACGCTACACAGGATTTTTCCGCTCTTTGGTTACGCTATATTGCCTTGTTGATTTGCTCCCAATAACAAGAAGACGTTTATCATTGTAATATTTCTGCAAAAAGACGCACTACATTATATTTTTTTATTTGAGCTTTTATTGTTATTGAAACTGGGCTAGGGCTAGGCTCGCTGCTACTGCTTTGCAGCGACATAGTAAAATCAAAGTTTGAAAAAAAGATATCAACAATGGCGCATGTTGGCAAGGCACTGTGCATGCGGTTAACACTGCACTTGATTGCAGGTAAGATATGATACTTTTGTTTGTTATTGTAATGACACTACGCGGTGATAGAAAATGAGCTACTGTAAAAAAAAAAAAAAGTTCACATAAATGGTTAATCTTAACTGTATGTGTATATATGTATATGTATGTATGTATGTATATATATATATATATATATATATATATATATATATATATTTTCTATGACACAACATAGCTTCTAATGATTTGTTAACCTCGTTAATCTTAATCATTTTATTGCAGTATATTTGGCTACGTTACTGTTATTGTTAATGGTATATTGCCATCTACTGACAGATGAGAGAAAAGCATCTTGGCATTTTGGCTGAATATACTAACTTTTTTTCTTGCAGCTGCCATTTTGCACCAGGCTGCTCCTGATTTTGTTTCCACACCAGCACCTCCACAAACAACTACTCCACCTCACAAAGGGCCTGTTATACCAGCACAAGGAATCTACAACGTGAAAAATGAGAATGGCACGGTCTGCTTAAAAGCAAATATGGGCCTCCAGATCAATATAAGCTTCACCTCTGTCACTCTGAATTCGGTAGGCAACTCTGGTTGAAAATACAGCTCTTTTCATGCTTGTATTTGACATGTTTATGTAATTTTACAGTCTGAGCTACGTGTTGTGAACATAAACCCAAACGAGACCTCAAGCTCTGGATCCTGTGATAGAGAAACTGCCACTCTGATTCTCAATTCAGGCCAAAAGATGGAACTTAACTTCACATTTTTCTTGGTATTTTATACTGCAATGTTCTCCAGAAACATTTCTAAATAAATGGCCACCTCATTCATTTGGCTTAAAATGTTATTCTTCATGTTATTCCTAGAACACTACATCTAACAAATTCCATTTGAATAGTGTGTCCATTTCAGCAGTTTGGCCCGACATGAAAGGCAAGTTGCATGCAATTTATTTGCTTGTGTAGGCACTCTTACAAGTGGCATGCAATTTATATTTGTTTGTGTAGGTACTCTTACTTTGTTTTGTTTTGTTGCGTCTTCATATAGGAATTTTTCATCCCACAATGACAGCCTGGATTACCTAAGGGGCAGTCTCGGTTTCTCATACATGTGTCGGTCAGAGCAAATCCTTGAGGTGTCCCAGAACTTTTCTCTTAACACCTACGCGCTACATGTGCAGCCTTTTGGTGTGACAGGAGATAAATTTGGATCTGGTAAACACCTCCATCCTAATCTTTTCTACAACCTTTTAACACATACTGTAGTTAAAATCAAATCTGCCTTGTGTCTTTCAGCTCTGGAATGCCTGTTGGATGAAGATGACTTGATTATTCCTATTGTGGTTGGAGCAGCTTTGGCTGGACTTGTACTTGTTGTGCTCTTGGCCTACTTGATTGGCAGGAAGAGGAGTCATGCTGGCTATCAGACCATTTAAATTGGTCTGCCATTCTCTAAAAGGCCAGTGTGCACTTTCAAACTCCCAATTTTAATCTGTCCTCTCATCCTACAAGCCCTTCTCAATCGCACATCTCTGTTCATGTGCTTTAAACACTACCTATATCCTCAGAACACTGGGCTTGGAGCTCACACATCTTGGTGAACCTTTAATTTTCTTTAGGAAATTTGAAAGGGATTCAACTTCATATCGGTTATGTTCATCTTTTGCATTGTTCATAAAGGGAAACTTGCCTTCAGTTCGCAAACCTTAGATTCATAATGAGAGATGCGCAAATCTTACAAGAACATTACTTAAATAATTACCGACTGCTTATTATTTCAAATTTCATTATTTCTGTTGTAACTTTAACTACAGTTTTTCTACAATCTGCAGTGTTGTTGGAAAGGGATTGTAGTCGATGTTATTAGTCAACTTTTCAAAAATATGTGGACATTTAGACAAAAGCATGGGTGGCACAGACACATGAATAAATGAGTATATTACTGTTGTAAAATAATGCATTCACCAGCTATTTGTTTGGGGCATCCTTTGTAAGAATTTGTTAGTTATTTATTTTTATTACCAAAGGGAAATAAAGTTACTCTGAAGTTGTTGATTAGGTACAGTGGGGTTTATTGGTGCCTTTTAGGGTAACATGGGAGCCACACACATTGTCAGTTTTCATAGGTACTTATTCACTGTGTGCCATGGACATACTGGTAAGTGGTATTTATCTTTGTCATGTTAATTATTGTTTTGTTTTTTTAATGTTTTTGTTACCTGTTTCAGTATAGTGGTTTAATATTTTAATGTACTGTAAAACTTAGGTCAATAAAAGTGAATAAACAAAGGTTTTCTGTTTTATTTAACGAAGTGCTGGTAGGGCAAACATTACAAAGGCACTATTTGTAGAAATGCTGCCTGTTAGACATTTGCTCTGTAAATGGCAAATTGCAGCCCTAGCCATATGGGGTTCAGTGTTAACTCTCAATATTGTTTACATGTGTATTGCTGTACAAAAACTCAAATTGTTATCTTCCCCATAAATGAAATATGAAGATTATTATGGCTGATGAGATTCCTTCTCAGTAATGTTTTTCCTGTATTTTTCTCGAAGTTTATTAATAGTTGCCTTAGATAGTCTTCCAGGTTCAATAAATATTTTCTGTGAAAGAAATTATGCTATGATGTAAGAGTATCCAAAATCAACAATGTAAAAGGATGTAGGACTCACCTGCATAAAGGTGTGGCAGTCGAGAGTGAAGGCTCCTTGGGTGATTTGCTTGAAACATTCACACACATCAGGCAGGGAGCGAGCTCTCAGTATCTCAGACTGATGGTGAATTACCAGAGTCAGAGCAACACGGAAAAGCATCTTGGAACCTTCATAAAAGAGACAGTCCCACATTCGCAGCACAGTCTGCAAAACATGCACCCTCAAGTTAACAGGCGGCTAAAGGTAAACTCATGCAACTCAATGTTTTCTCACTTCTATGGGAAGAATGTCAATGTAGAGGCAAATGAACCAGCGAGAGACCACCAGTGTCCAAATACCAGGGTACTGGTCCATAAGCTGACCAACAGCAGGGGCTTTAGTTCTTACAAGTTCCCCTAAGACCTCCTGGTCGGTCTTAAGTCCCAGCATAGCAGGGCTGTAGTAGTCTGTAATTGAACGGCTGATTAAACATTCATTTATTCAGCAATTCTTAAAACAGGAAAATCTAAAATACCAGGGAGTAATCTGCCCAACAGAGCATCCAAGAGCCAGAATGATTGTTCTTCATCTTTGGTGATAATCATGAGATAACCTGCAATAAAGTTCATTCCCTGTGGAGCAAAATATAATTTTACAATGTTACATGCAGTTTAAACGAACAATCTACTCAGTAATATTAATAAAGTATAACTTAAAATGATGTTTACTGTTTTTTGGTTGATTATGGCCTCTTATTATGGTCTGATTTTACTCTAGAATATGTATACAGGAACTAGATAAACTTGTTTTAAAGCAAACATAAAAGAGGTAAATGGTTTAGCTTTTCACCTGACAATATCCTACATCTTTATTGTGGTGTCCGTATGCCACTAACACATTGTACAGTGCTTGTTGCAAGCAAGACTCTGCTTTGGTCTTAAATAGGATGTTGTCAGGAAAGGTTCGATGCATGTCTGTAAAACACAAACATTGATTCAGAGCATAGTTGCTTCTGTTTATGTAAGGAGTTTTACTGTTATACCTGTGTGAATGGACTCTTTTAGTTTAGTGTCATGCTCAGCTGCCAAAAGTGACTGGTAGTATCCTTTGTTACTCTCTAGTTTTTCTAGGGCACCACTTGCAGCCATCCAGATCCTGGCTCGATGCTCATTTGGTACACCTTTTCGCACAAATCTTTTCACTTCCACACACAAAAACAGACAGGAAAATTAAACTTAAATACATACTTCATACAGTTTTTTATTCTAGATATTCTGTTTCATGTACCTGTCATGTTTTTCTCAACAAGTGGTGTCTCTTGAAGCAGCTGGGACCATCTTTGTGACCGTCTGCTAAGTACTGTAGCATATGTATCCATCATATCTTTGTAGGTTTCAAAATCATGAGGTCTCTGAAATCCATACAGGTCGGTCCTGCTGCATAGTAGAGGACTATACAAATAACTGCTGAGCGGTTTGATAGAACAACAGTGGCATTATGTTTCATCACCATAGACTATTCCCTAATGAAGGAAAACTACTGCAGCTTTGGCTGGGTAGGGTTTCTAAGACAGACAGATCAAATACCCTAGCAGAGTGACTATAGTTTTAAATTACTGCCAAAGAGAAAGAGAAAAGAATAAGAATAAAAAGCAAAACTATGCATCAAAGGATTGAATTCACCATCTTTCCAGTTCAAACAATCAAAATACAACAATTGTCAAAGAAACAAAAACAACTTACCCATTAGTAAAATTTTCTGAAAGAGGCTTAGGGCCATTTCCTTCCATTTCTTTATCCATGTTTATCTCTGTATACAATGATCCAGCTGTCATTTATTTATTTTAATTCTATCTGATGGCTGATGTCAAAGTAAAAAACAATTTCAACTGGGTATGTTACCTGACTGCTAAAGAGGAGGGGCTGCTGTGCAGAACTCCCAGTACATCCACACCTGCGCACAGCATTTACATAAAGGAGTGGACTTTCTTACATCACTACACTATTACAAGAGCAGAAGTGAAGGCAATGGTTATAAAATGTAGGACACTTTTATAAACTCTATTATGGGCTGTCTGTGTCTCAGTTGTTCAGAATATTCCTTCAAAATAGTGTTTTTCAAAGTTATTAACTAGCTGTTTTTATGTTGATATTTTGCCTCTCTTCCCAAAGGCTTTCGCCAAACTCATCTGATCAAACTTGGTTTAATTCTGGTCCCTCCTGAGGACAACACAGTTCTGTTAATGACTTTTCAAACCTCTTCTAGTTTAGGGGTGTTGGAAAAAAATGGGAAGATGTAATAATGAGACGTCTTATGCTTGGATCAAATTTTACTAAAACCAAAATGAGAATGTTTATTGTAACAGTATATTAACATTTGTTAATGTTACTCATTTTGCAGCCATTAAAATAAAAATAATTTTTCAGTCAAAAATATTTTGAAACAAAAAAAAACAATAATGAACTGGAACCTCCTGATGCTTTACAAATACACACATCTATAAACTGATTATTTCAACGAGAAGGGGGAAAAAAAAATCTTAATCAATTTATTGATAAAAAAAAAATCATGCTTTATTCATTTAAAATGAACAATATACTTAGGCTACTTACATAATGTATTAACAATATTCAAATGTTCACTACCTTCAGTAACACTGGACAAATGGGCTCAAACAGAAAACGAATGATGGATGTTGTTAAGGCTTACTCTGTCCTGTTTATGCCCTCTTTAGTGTCCTGCCATAACATACAGATATGCATCATGCAATCCTAAAGGTCTGCATTTACTGAATGGGTCAATTTTGCTCAAATTCGATTTAGCAGCATGAACATCTCTGACAGATCTACTTCTAAAATCAAAATGACTTTTTACATTCAGACAAAAATAGGTTGTGATGTGGTAAGACTGACGACATAACATCTGTACCCAAGTGAGCCTGGCATACATTATATCACAAACCAACAACAATGTCAAATTAAAGCACTTCCTTGTGTGAAAATCTATTTTTCAAAACATCCCAAGTCTATGTAAAATGTAATCAACATGCTTTCATTGAGAGGTTCACCACTCCTTGACATGACAGATCCATTGAACAACAGCTTCATCCACAGATATTGAGGCATCCCGTATGAGATCTAAGCATTGACTGTACATAACAGAAGTGTATTTATAAATTGACATAATTATATTATTCTTCATATAGCTCTCTGTAAACTGTCCCAATAGATACAGTATGTACAGTAAAAACTGCAACAGTTCTTGTGCTGGTGTAGTGAGCACTATGTCCCAACAATTTGACATTAGAGCTTTGCACGGTTACCCAGAGCTTTATAAACATACAGAAGAATCTTAAAAACACACAACTTTCTTGCCCCGTTTCTTTCAGGCAGACCCAGTGAACCTTGTCTCAGAGCTGCTGTCATCTCCAGTAATGTGCCGAGGCCTGGCACTTGATTCTCATCCAGAGGCAAGGCGAAGGGACTTCAGTATAATGAGCTTCCACCCCAGAAAAAAGGTGACACTGGCAATGTCCACACCACACCTCAGACCATGAGGACAAGTATGTGGCCAGTTTTTTGTAGCTCTCCATAAGGTGGTTTCCTGACAGCTTCAAGTGCTTCTGTTTTTGTGGTTAAGTTAATAAGTTTTGTATTTGTACAAGTCTTAAAAAAAACTATGAAGTCACTGTAAAAGAAAACAACAACCTGATTGTCCAGAGTTGGGATAAATTAGAGAGTTTTACGTTTTGATCCCGTTACAATTGGTCGTGCAAATTCCACAAAATCATCTATAAGAACAGGCCATGCCCCTGAAGAAAAAAACAACAATATATAAAACTACATGACAGAAAGCAAACAAATTTGCTGAAAAAAAAATTGGTTGGACACTTGCCTTCCTCATCATAGTTGGACATGTCATCTGCAATCATGTTTCCAAAATCCAACAATAAATTCCATGTGTCTTTAGGGATAGATCTTTTATGGTGTTCCTGTCAGAGATAAGCACATGTTTCAGAAAGATATGCCAGTATTATGTGTCAAATATGTGTAACATTATACTTGAAAGTAGGGCCGGGAAAAAAATCGATTCAATTTAAAAATCGAGTTGGTAGGTCAAATAGTTCATATTTCAAAAAAAAAAAAAAATAGATTTTATATATATATATATATATATATATATATATATATATATTTTTTTTTTTAAGAATTTATTTATTATTTTTAATGTTTTTAATATATTTTTTTTAGCTCTCTGCCCCCCTCTCTGAAGAAGGTCCTGCTATAAATGTTCCAAGAAGAACAGAGCCCACCTCAGGATTTTTTGTTTTATTAGCTCAATCGAAATACAGCAATAGCCGTCCCGCCTTTGCTCTGCCCAATCCCGTCAGACCTTGGAAGCTAAGCAGGGAAGGGCCTGGTCGGTACTTGGATGGGAGACCGTTTAGTAACACCAGGAAGCCTGGCGAATGTAGTGTGTGAGTGAGTGGTTGGTGGTCGGGGGGATGGCTGACTGGTTGCCTCGCTTCCATCAATCTACCCCAGGGCAGCTGTGGCTACAACAGTAGCGTACGACAGTGACAGTGTAGCGATTTGAGAAACTTGGTAATACCGGCTTGTAAAGCGCATTACAAGTGCAAGACTTTTCAGTTAGAGAAATGGTTGCCTTTGCAATTTTGTTTATGTTGATGCACTTTCATTAAATACAATAAATATATATATTTAAAATATATTTACAGTTCGCCGTTATTTTCTTTAAAATGGGGAGAAAAAAAATCGAATCGAAACGTAAATCGTGTTTTTTATTTAAAAAAAAAAAAAAACGCTTATTTTTTTGGGGGGGGGGGGAATCGCCCAGCTCTACTTGAAAGTAACACTTCATACATTTAAGATTTAATGTACTCACAAGGAGAAATTTGTTCCAAAGATCCAGGAACTTAAATCTCTCTGAAAGAACAAGCTTCCAGTAGGCTACTGCCATTTCCAGATCTGCAAAAAACAAAACAAAATGGTAAACTTTGGCAAGTTCATTGGAAACATCTAAAGGGCTCTTTTATATTGATAAAAAAAAGTCTTACCTAGACCTTTTTGTCCTGGGTTTTTTGCAAAGTTAAAAGTGAACTGGTAGAAATCTTTAAATTTTCCGCTATCTTTAAGTTCTTGCTCTAATCTTGGCAAAAGTGCCTTTAGCTTTTCAGGACTGTCACATCTAGGAAAAAAACAACAAAACAAAATAATTTGTTGAACAACTGTATTAATGATAACAAATAACGGACACCATGACACATAAATCTGAATTGTCAAAACACAACTGCTCCTCCAATGACTGCTTTCAAGCATGTCAAGCACTGCAGCCATAGTTTCTCTAAACTATAAATAGAAGCCTTCACTCCAAGGAGAGGCACTAAAAGGAACTATCAAAGATACCCTGAGCACTGTTTACATCCCTGGGCAGGTAGCCATGTCAGAAACTAGTGATGGCAACACTCACCCCAGCTCTGTCATGCCATCTATAAACTCCTTTTTGGTGAATTCACACTGTGTGGCAGCACGAAACTTCCAGGCAACAACCAGTACAGTAATGCTGGTGGGATCCAATGACAGGTCATCGCAAAACAGTTGAATTCCATCAATACCAATCTTATTTTCGTCTTGGGGATCTATTTTGAAATGAGGTGTAGCAATCAGAAATGTAGATGCAGTATATAGACAGACTTAAAAAACAACAACATACCTTTGTAACGGTTGTATAGCTGTTCCAGTTTTTTGCGGTCCACTGATGTTTTCATTGATTCCTTGCAGTAGAGGTCTGGATTTTGAAAATAGTTGTCGGTAGCAACTTCTAGTTTCCAGTCATTCTGTGTTAGGCAGTACACAGCGGTTTTTTCTCCGGCCTGCGTAAAGGACATGAACTGCCGTACCTTGTCTCTTTGTGAAGACTTCAGCTTATGCTGTAGAAGCACAGGACAAAGTCTGTCAGGCACTGGGGTTGAGATTAGAGCCAGCAGCAAAGACAGACATAGCAATGCAAAGACCAAAACACACAAAAGAAACAGATCTATGCACATTCAGGCCAAGTGTCATGTCAGTAGTGATAGTCTAAAAGTTGTACTCTTGTTTGTGTCCAACCCAGAGGCAGCATGAACATTTCTAAAGGGAGGGGTGTCCCTCAAACCACCCCCAACCCCCAATCACCCCCTCAGAAACTACTGCTAGATGTAATATGAGTAGGGAAATTGGATTCTACCACCACTTTAAACATAAAGTGTTCAAGTGTGGCACAACCACATTTCCCAATATAATCCCTAAATGCCATTTTAACATTACAAGACCTGAATCACATGAGAATATGTTTTGACATTCATTCAAGTTTTTACTGTAAAACTTCACGCTTCCCATTGATATTAAAAGTTCAACAAACAATGTTTTAAAGCAGAAATCCAAATATTTTACTCTATGTTAAGTTAATGGCCATCATAGTGTAACTTGACTATCTTTTTGAGCTTTGAGTGTAATTTTCATGTAATCGTTTTATTTGTTTACTTTTTGCGGGGAGGGGGGAGGAGGGATTTATAGGTCAAAATGTGTATAATTATTAATAAGTTTATTCAAACTGGCATTGTTATTCTTGCAACCAATGTATAGTGCTAGTAAGTAACTAGCTAGCGTTAGCAAAATTAGCCATAACATGTTGGTAAATTAATTATTAGATAGCATTATAAAGGTGACACAAACTGACAGTATCTTCATAAACGATTTGATACTTTGACAAACCGCTCCGTTTGTAAATGCTTCATACAATCCATAAACGAAGTGAATAGATTGACGAAAGGGGGACGAGGAGCTAGCTAGGCTGCTCTCAAAATATCACTGACCTTCCCTTTACAGCAGTGCACCAAAGAGCTGTCCACTACAGTCTTAAGTAACAGCAGAGATAATGTACTTTGGGTATCATCACCACCCTGAGTATGAACATTTAATGGAACAAGGTCTACAATTAGGGTTTATGTTTATTTTGGTTACCTACCATTTTCGCACCGCTGTTTGACCAGTTTGGGAGCCTGACTATCGTTCATTGTACGCATGCGCGGAAGCGCTTATCCATTACAGTGCGTCCAATGCAGCTATTAAAGGGAATGTCTCTAGCCCCGATCAAGTTTTGTTTGCATTTATCCTTTAATAATCTCATCACACAAATATATTACATTGTATAATTGAGACATTTTGTACAAACTGTTTATTTTGCAAAGGGTGTAAAGAACCATACATGATATGAATGTATCAGTCCACAAATTAAAAAATAAAGTTCTTAAGGGCATACGGTTGTCGCTTACATTTTTCAATTCCCTGACACAGCATAAGAATATAAATATGTTAAGATATTACAATTTCTGGTTTCAAGAACATAATATATTCACTCACACACATTCTCGGTCTCTTTTGGCTCTCTATAAGGCAAAGATATGAAAAGAAGAGCTGCTGCATCTGTCTTTCTTTTTCTTTTCTTTTCTTCATTTTCATGTGAAAAATAGAACACTCACAGGCAAATGGACAATTTTGAACACCTTGAAACTTGAACAATACTGTGCGTATATGCGTGTGAAAATGTAATGATAATTAAAATAGAATTATTCAATAAATTCAATAAATAATAAGAACACGTGAGTTATCATGTGTTCTTCAGCAATAATTTGCTTGCCTTGAAGTTCCCATCTTCACTTGAGTCGTTCTTTCAGTCATACTGTATGACTGTGGATAGATGCTCTCCTGAACGAAAGAGGGCACTGTCTGCATTAATCTATCCCCAAACTCCTGCAGATGAACGCTCTGGGCCTGTGCAACTTTAACGCATTGCTTTCGTTTCCATTGACGGTACCCAATCATACACGGCTATAGTGAGGCACCGCCAAGCTCAGATTGAGAGACGCACTGTTGGAGTAGCCTAGCCTAGAGTGGAAAGAGAAGCTAACAAGCTGCTAGCTAACTGTTGAGTGCCACGGTAAGATGCATAGGCTCAATTTAGTTAGGCCACTCGTTTAGTTTACGCAAAATGCAGCTTCGTAATCGACTGGTCGCTGCTAAGCGTTTTAATCTGTTTTGTTATGCGTTGCACATATTGAGAAAGTTATTGCCAAACTGAGACAGCAGGATTTTGTTAGCTTTTAGCCGCGAGGCTAACAAAGCGCAGGCTTGTTGATCACCATTTACCGCAGACTGCGAGTGGACTGGCATCTGCGATACTGAATGCTGTCAGTTAGAGATAGGTCATTTCCACAGAAGGTGTGTATGTGGTCACTAGATAATCACAACTTTACATTTCACTGGAACGCATCCTTTTCGAAGATGCAGTGAATGCATTAAATAATTGTATTTGATGCAAAGTAGAAGTTTTAGCTCTTTCAAACTCACATTGTTTTATTTACTGATAATACTTACCATTATCAACCCATTCATCACTTAAACGCACAGGACAAGGACCTGCTGCATTTGTCACACAAGACAGCCTAACCTAAGTTTTTTTTCTTTTTTATGTGGACAACTGTTTTTATGTGACAGCAGTTCTTTGCACTGATAAAACGTAATAATGATGATAAAAATCTAAAGTAGTTTAAGTCAGAGTGTTAAGTACTAATACACTCATGCCAATCAAGTGAGCATGACATTTAACATTGTTAACACGCAAATAAGACATCATTGTATATATAAAATCTCTCTATGATGTCTTGCGCCCGACTGACCTCAACTTTATTTTCTTAAAGACTAGGCCTGTCCCTGTACTAGAGTTTAATTGTGGTTTAGTGTGCTGGCTTTGTTTCGACCAAAATACTGTATACCAACATGGTAAGTTAAAACTGATCAAATTAATTTTTTGTAGATGCAATTAAATATGTAACACATTTCCATTACAAATAATTTGTAGTTTACATTAGTGACTAATAGCTCTTCTGATTTTTTTGGGAAAGGACAAATGGTTATCTTAAAGCCAACATAAATAGGTTTACTCATAGTGTAACTATGAAACTGGTTTAAAGCGTATTACTGTATTAGTTTCCTGTTTGAGGGGATTTAGACCTCCTCTTCCTCCAAACTCAATGCCAACAACAACAACAGCCGTCGAAGAGGCAGCAGAGTGCACTCGTAAGTGCACACTATAACTATATTGGTTGTGTCTAAGGTGTAGCATGCACCATCGTTTACGAATAAATGCGGAAGATTTTAATATCAATGAGGGTTTTCATTAGGAAATGTATCCCAACCCGTGCAAACGTGCGCAAGCTAGCTCAGCTAACAGCTAGCAATACAGTTAGCTTGCTGTACAGAACAAAACCCATGGCTAGAGATGTGTAGAGGTCCCCTTTGCTAGTATAGTGCTTAGCAGCGCTCCACTATTTTTCAAAGAATCAATTATGTCCAAGTCTAAAATGGCGAGTTATTTAAGTATACTTCTATAACATGTGCCAAAAGTTACAGACGGTCTCGATACCAAGTGTAGGCCCTCTGTGTACTGAAAGCTTGAAAAAGTTGTCAAAGTGTAAGTGAGTGCATAGATACTTGAAGTAGTGCCATCAAAAATATGAAAATTCGCTTTTTAAATGAGTAATCAACAAATCAGTCTCGTCTTAAGCACTTAAAACGTACAAGTTAAACAAAAGTGCGTGCAGAAAATAACTTTTTTTTTCTTCCAAGGGCCTGAAAAGTGACAACAAAAAAGTTGCAGTTGTAACCTGAAACTTATCAACCCCGGTCCTTTGGGATCATGGCTAAAGATGTAAGTTGGGATAATATTTACTCCTCTTTTGCCATTAAATTCTTTCATGTTCACATTTCTTTCTGCTTTATCAGGCTGGTATTATTGAAGCAAATGGAGAATTAAAGGTTTTTATTGATCAAAATCTGAGTCCTAGCAAAGGTAATAAAAACAATCGGCATAATAATTTGATACATGTAATGTACATTAATGAGTCAGTGCTTGGGTACTCTGTCAATATCAGTTATACTAATTGTGTCTGTTTTTTGACAAACAGGTGTTCTGTCATTGGTCACTGTTCAGCCCACAGCTACCCCTGTGGCCAAGCAATTACTACCAAAAACGCTTGGGCCATCCAATGTCAACATTGCTGCACATATGCAGCATGTACCACACATGGTAAGTACACAGCTCTAGAAGGCTCTTTCACACCAACTCGATAATCTCCAGTTGGGAGTGGTCGGGCATGTTTTTGCGGGACGCGTGTATTTGGTGAGACCAGCACCGTCGGCCAGTCTGTAGTTGTCGGTGAAACTATGTTTGAGCGTTTGTGTTTGTCAAGTTGGCGTGTCACTGCACTAGAAGTGTTGTGATTGGCCTAGTGTTAACGGCTAGCCAGCGAATCAGGTGGATATTGGAAGACACAGTTTTTCTAAGGTGTTTTTGATTTGTCAGACATTGGTCTCCCTTGCACTAATTTTGGGTCATGCTTGATGCGCACTGTATTATCAACTGGACGTATAAATGCTTTTGAATGAGGACTGGTGCATTTACTTCACAACCTAGACGCACGTTATAAACGTTTCACAGAGAGCCACAACATATCGTGTACACGCACTGTGCAGCTGTCGGGCTTGGTCTGGGGTTTGGGTTGCTTCGATGTAGATGTTGCTCTGAGGAAAGGGCAGACAAGAGGAAACCTGAACCCTGAGGTTGAGACAAATAGTCGCCCAGCCCTCCCAATCAGCGACAGGGCGTTGGATTGGTGTAAATCCACCTTTACATGTAACATCACCAGTTAGCTCTTACAGAATGCTGGGTGACAGACCATGTGTGTACAATGAGTGACCGGACAGAGGTTAGATAAAGGCACTTGATCCTAAGCTTATTAACTCTACAGTCAGCAGGATTATACCAATCATCTCATTATGTTTATAGAAAGTATACATAATGGCAATCCGCTTATAGATCACCTTAGTGAACAAAGAGCATTCGACAATTTTACTTAAATTTTCATCAGGTACTATTTTATTTATTTTAGGTGATTGGAACACCACAAAGACCAACAGTATCCAATACAATATTGGTAAACAGTCCACATACTCCCAGTTCCCAGTTCCTTACTCAAAGTCAACCGCCCGACGCATCTCCATGGTCATCCGGGTAAATGTCTTTTCTGACAAATCTTTTGTAAAACTTTACAAGGATAATAAACTAATGTTGTTTTGTAGAAAACGTGGTAAGAAAGGAGAGAAGAATGGGAAAGGTTTAAGGCACTTCTCTATGAAAGTCTGTGAAAAGGTACAAAAGAAAGGAATCACAACCTACAATGAAGTGGCGGATGAACTTGTTGCAGAATTCAGCTCAGCTGCAGACAACCACATGTCACCCAATGATGCAGTAAGTCTTTAATTATATATACTGTAGTGCTGGGCGATATGACGATACATATCGTGGGGACGATAGAAAAGTGCCTATCGTGCCATTTCTCTTCTATCGTTTCTATCGTTTCTAACCTAATTTAATCAATTATTAAAGCAAATATGTCATTAAATAGGCCACAAGAATGTATTAGTGTTGTCTTGTCACTATGCATCCTCTAGGTTTATATTAAGTGATTATAAACAAGAATAAAAAACTTTTCGCAAAGAACTCTGCCTTGTGGTTTTGCGACACCCCCTGCTTTACGATATCTCTGTCCGCCGCCACACCTGCTGTAGCAACGGCGACATCTAATGGACGTACACGCGGGCTCTCTCTCCCTGTTAAACACCGCGTGGTTTCACTGCTTTACGCACGGCAACTAAACTGCTTTTTAGTGATGGATCTTTTTAGCGCGTGGATCTGGATTAAACACACGAGAGAGAAGAGAGGAGAGGCGTGGTGCAGGAGGTAAGAGACGGATCGGGCAGCGCGTAGAGCAGCTAAAGACGTACAATACAAACTGCTCGCCCACTGTTTCTTAAACATTACATTAAAGTTGAGAAAATGGCGGTAATAAGCTCCAATTTACATTTGTTTTAGTGTAATATGAGCCTTGATATTGAGGAGCAGATGATGCTCTGAGTAAGTCGTTCTCTACGCACGAGTTTACACATTTCTGTTGTTAAATTCGTGTTGACTCTGGTCAGATCATGTTTAGCCCATTTATCCTGCAGTCTCACATTTGACAATTGACACATTGACAATATATGCTATATAAATTATCCATAGCAAAACCACTGCTTCAAAATAAAGTTGAAAAAAGTAAGCAATGATATTTTTGTCAAACCTTTCAAAGAATAACTGAAAACTGACTTTATTGTGGTATATCGTGATATATATCGTTATCGTGATATAAAATAATCCATATCGTGATATAAGTTTTTTCCATATCGCCAGCACTAATATACTGTATATATATATGTATATAAATAAATACACACACACACACACACAGTCCCTTCACTTTGGACCTGACCCCTTATGAACACTTTAACATCTTATGCTTTTAATGTATTCTAGCATGTTTATGACCAGAAAAATATTCGCCGGCGTGTGTATGATGCGCTTAATGTACTGATGGCCATGAATATCATCTCTAAAGAGAAAAAAGAAATAAAGTGGATTGGTTTGCCCACTAACTCGGCACAGGAGTGCCAAAATCTTGAGGTAAAAATAAATCTATTGAAATATTTTGGACTTGTAATAATGCTATCTTCCAACAATATAATTTTTAATACCCAGGTAGAGAGACAAAGGCGGCTGGAGAGGATTAAACAGAAACAATCGCAGCTTCAGGAGCTCATTCTACAGGTGTGAAAGTCTCTCTGTTGAGATGTTTTAATTGTTGATCTTAAAGTTTTTATCTGAAATTCCTTGAATGACAAGTGGCTTGTGTTGTGTGAATAATCTAAGATCTTTTCAATTTTATAATTGAATACATTTTAGATTTTCCACTTCGTCTTACAACGGTTATAACATCAATAATCTTTTTTTTTTTTCTGTACAGCAAATAGCTTTTAAGAACCTTGTGCAGCGGAACAGACAGACTGAACAGCAGGCTAATAGGCCTCCGCCTCCAAATTCAATAATTCATCTTCCATTCATTATTGTTAACACCAGCAAGAAGACAGTGATTGACTGTAGCATCTCCAATGACAAGTATTTACTTTATTCAAACATCTGTTGAAAAACCAAATCACTTAATTTGATTTCACTGATACTGTTTATTTTGCAGGTTTGAGTATCTGTTCAATTTTGATAGCATGTTTGAGATCCATGATGACATTGAAGTGTTGAAACGCATGGGTATGGCTTGTGGCTTGGAGGTGGGAAAGTGTTCTACAGAGGACCTGAAGGTTGCACGCAGTCTTGTGCCCAAAGCTCTGGAGCCTTACGTTATTGGTGAGTATCAAAGACGAGGTAAATACTAATTTGATTAAGGATTTTAACGTTATATCTTCTGTCTCGAAAAAAATCTGGGTACTGTCGATGCAAGACTTTCAGACTTTGAATTTACCACAGACAAACGTTAATGTTTGAATCTATTTCAGAGTTTCCGTTAGCCGGCTAACTGAAAAGCAAATGGCCGGTAAAAATAATTTCCATCGGCCAAATTGGCTGACAGTAAAAAAAATAAAAATATGGAGAGAATATAGAAACGTATATTAAATACAACATTTGACCTAAATCAGTGACTGACAAAGTATTTTCGAGACTGGCTTAAATATTAAAAAAGGTTCAATATTTCTATCAAAAAAGGTTTCGACTAACGCCCTTCGCACATTTTACAAAGCGCAGTTCAAGCGCCTTCATCACTCTCTGGATGTAACGCTTTTTCGTCGTGCTTTGTCACATTTTCCAAGAAAACTGCGAACTACAGGTACATTTACTTTTATAAAAGAGTGTTAAGAACTCAACAGCTAATAAATTTGATTAGGATATTCTGTAAACTCTGTGTGTTCAGTCAGACTGACGCGCTGTCCCACAGCAGCTCTTCCTGGAAGAGTGGCGGGGTTTAGAGGCGCTTCCCTCGGTCAGTCTGCACAGATGCCTTGGCTTAGTTACCGGTGTTCGGAGCCGCTCTAGAGTGTGGCAGAGCTGGGTCCGTGTTGAAATGCTCGAGACTGACTTAAGCATTGTCGATTTGTCCCGCCATAATATTTCACCGGTGCGAGACGCTAATTTTACACCTGCAGCCACGTTAAAGCACGGAAGGGCATCCTACAGCCCAACCCTCGCTGTGCAGCTGTTGTGGTCAGATATGGAGGGTCGTAGATTCCTTCTGTCAGAGTTATAGCGCAGATGAGTGGGATACGTCCGCGTGCCACCTGCCGCCTCTATCGTCTCCATGGGCACAACTTGTTTGGATTTGAGTTGTTGCATTTTTCTCATGTCGTTCTTTCATTAGAAATAGCCGTGTTTTGAACCCACTAAAGCACTCGTGTAGCGCTTGGTCTAAATGTTGATTGTTATTGATAATAAGCCACATTCATTAAATATATTTTTAATGGCCGGTGGTAATTGTGAATGGCCGACATTTTACGACCCAGCCGGTCAAAGTGACCGACAAAAAAAATGTCTAGCAGAACCTCTGATCTATTTGTTTAATCTAGTGACACAGAGTAGTGTCACTTTCCCTCAAATGCAACAATTGAAATCAAAACAAGATGGCTTCAAATCTAGTGGATTAGTGAAGGTCAGAGTTCTGCAACAAGCATTCTGGTATACATTACACGAAAAATAGATGAAAAATCTGAAAAACAAAGTTTATTTTTTAGCTTAAACTGGGCATTTTATTTTAGTTGAGGCCTTGCATTTTCAGTTTGTCTTGCTTGTACAGTGTGTGCATCTTATTTGATTGGTCATTGGTACAATGTGTTCTCAGACTATTTACAGTGAGGATACATTTGGTATGGTGCTGGTCTGGGTCTTAATCTGACACTCGTGTGCATTGTTCGTGTTAGGTTTTCTCTGGAATCAAAGATGGTTATTAAAAACAATGACTAAGTCATTAATGACACTAACATCTAAATTGGTTAAACTCTTGGCTTGGATTGTACCGAAGAAAATGTAGTTTGCGTGAACCCTGGTAGTAAGACGTATGGTTGGGGGGGGGGGGCAAGGGGGCAGTCTTGACCATTTACCACATGGCTATAATGTGTTGTTTATATTCTGATCTCTTATGTCAGTGCCCTTTGCTGGACACGTGTGGAATTCTTTTTTTTAATATATAAATTACCCCCTAATGGCTGGAGTGAGCATTCTGGCTATTTCTTTAAAAATCTATAACCCCTCACAGGAATGGGCTAAAGACGTACTTTTTTTTTTGACATACTCAGAAATACATGCTCTACAAAGGGCCACATTAAATCATCGCAGGGCCTTGTGTTTGACACATGTGCCTTAGAGGAACAGAGAAACATTGCAATGAATATTGGTTAGCTATAAATTTGTTTAATATAGGTTTCATTTTGAAGCACAGAACCTGGAGAATTCAATCGCTGAGCTAGTTTCAACCACAATTGTATTTTTGATCTCCGCGCAAAATGCAGAGGCTAGCGACAGTATAAGTGGGAGCAACATCCGGGAACTTTTGCCTGAGCCAAGCCCCCTTTTTGAAACGAGAGTTAAAAATTACATTGATGTGTATGTGGGAACAGGGATCATTTCTCCTGAGGATAAAATATTCCAAACCAGTGACAAGAACCACAGGAAAATAGCTGTTCTTGACTACGGACACATCGGCTCACTGTATGATTTTTCTTTGTGGAAAGGTATATGATATCTGTCAGGGCTCATTATTGGGCACATTGTGGCCATGTATTATGCTCTTTGTGATGTCTTTAATCGGTAATTATTCAGACTTATTAAACATGCTCAGAGTTCGGCCTAATGAATGATTCTCTGGGTTTTAAAACGCCTATTAACATTAGCAATAGCAGCGAGTAGATTAGCTGCCTAATGAACCATGTACAATTCGCTCTCATAAGCTACAAAACTTCATCGTAGGCTGCATGGTTTTAATTGAATAATAACAATATAAAAGGGACAGACTAAAAGCTGATGCTGTAATGACCTAAAGCAACCAGCTAAAGTTACACAAGCAAATGTCGCTGACAAGTCAGTGATGAACACGGTGGGTTTCAGCTGCTCAGTTTAAAAATGTTAACCATGTTCTCTATGAATTATCTGAAGCAACAGATCACTTCCATGGCTTCCTTTTAACATTAGATAAATACATTTTTTCCTATGTACATTAGAAGTTCTTAGACAATCGTTCCCCATCCATTTCAATGTACGAGAGCTGCTGTTTCCCCCCAAAAAGGGGCGGTAACCTTTTGGAGCCACTACTGTGACGTAGACGGTGCTCCCATCTATGCTAATGGTAACAGCAGCCAATCAAAGCTGGGACAGAAACTGATCGAATCACCTAAAGTAATGATGTATCGGTCAAAAATATCGGCCAAGCTTATCAACATCGGCCAATAAAAATCGACATCGGCCTTAGAAAAAACCATCAGTTGACCTCTAGTCTCGAGTAGCTCAGCTGGCATGCAGCCCTTGCGCAGACTGCTTCGCTCATCAATTCACTTCAGAAAACTAGAGATGCGCCGATCCAGCTTTTTTGCTTTCGATACCGATACTGGAGATTTGAGTAGCCTATCTGCTGATATCCGATTTTAACCAATACCAAGAGACTTTATTAAAAGTGGCTTTCTCTAGGTGAAAACGTGAATGGTCCTCTTTTCTCGTGTCAAATTAATAGTGATCAATGGGAGGAAAATGTATGTGAACGCTTTGGAATTTCTCACATTTCTGCATAAATTGGTCTTAAAATGTGATCTGATCATCAAAATCATAAGAGTGAATAAACCGTGTCTGCTTAAACTAATACCACCAAAGCGATTACAAGTTACCATATTTTTAATGGCCAATGGTGTAAACATTCACAGGACAGGGAGGAAGAAGTAAGTGAACCCAGGAATCTCGCTGAACTGCAACAGTTTTTTATAAAGAGGAATGGTCCCAGATTCATCCTGATCGTTGTCAAGAAAACAGTTGCCATTTTTCCTCCACTCACAGGGTATCCGCGGGTCTTAAAAAGTGTAAAAAAAAGTTTAAAATTCAAGAATCGAAGTGTAAGGCCTTAAAAAGTCTAAAATTCGGCCTATTTGGTCTTAAATCCATGGTAAATTGGTCTTAAAAATGAACATGTGTTTGACTCTTATTTGCTCACAATTTTGTTTAAAAATAGCCAACTAATGCACAGACGCGTAGCTGTGAGTAGCGTATACCGCTTATTTACATGGTCCGAGAATTCAAAGCGACACCTCCTTTTTTCACGCTGACGTACTGGCCGCTGCACGCCACAGCGCGTAAACTCACCAATAGTTGAGCAAAGCAGAAGGACGCTCTCCAGAGCTTCATCCACCCAAAAAACGATTGAAGTAAGCAGAGGGGGACCTCTTCAGGAATCCAAAAGATGACAAAGTTGTTGTCGCTAATGGACGTCCGTCATGCTAATCCTGTCGTGGGGAAGTTGCAGCAAAAGGCACCGAGACGTCCAACATGAGACATCTTGGAGATAATCCTTTGCTGTAAATGTCCAAGTCAACGAACGGCGTAATTCCCAATAAAGTTTGCCCAAACGTTCGAAAATAGCCACAACTGGCTCAGGATGCAAACAAGAACTGCTCAGCGTGACAGAAAGGAAAGTGAAAGCGCAAACAAGAGTCCTGTTACTTTAGAAACACGTTTCCTCAGTTTGTTCATCAAAACACCTGACAAAGAATTAAGCAGGACAGCATAAGTTTTGGGAACATAAAACCTAGACTACACTGTGGCCTAATAATAATATAATGAAAAATAATTATGATAATTGATTATAAAGTGGTAAAGTTGAAATTATTTTAATGCAAAGGAGTCTTAAAGCCTTTTCATTTTTAAAAAGGTGAATGTTTACTAGTTCAAGTATTAAAAGGCATTTTCTAAATGGATCGAAACATTTGCAGTGGGGGTGGTTTGATTACTCTGATTACAGCGTACTCAACAAAACATTATTTACATTGTAGGATTGGGACGATGATATCGTCCATCGTGATGGATGAGCAACATCACGATGGAGAGCCACCATCGTGATGCCACACCCCTCCTGTCAGAAACACGCGCTCTTCTGTGGGCCTTGTGAACCTACAAACTTTGCTGGGAATGCACTGTAAATTAAATCTCGAATATAGCTAATATGCACGCTAGTTTAAGTAGCCTACCAGAAGCCCGAAGACATGATGTGTTTGCCGTAATTATTAAAATAAAGACGCAGCGTTGCTCTATTTCTGAAAAAAAGCAGAGCGTTTAACACCGTGTTTCGCTTTGCTTTTCGTACGGAAACTAAACAGTTTTAAAATGCCTTGATGGATCTCACATCAGAGCTGAGAGCGCATGGGTTTGGATGTTTTCACGAAGGACTGAGAGAGGAGAGAAAGAGGCGCGGTGCAGGAGGTACGAGACTACGGGCACACGGACCGAACGGCGCGTGGAGCAGCTTCAATAACGTAGGCTACGACACAAACTTCTAAATATTGTCCTGTTCACCCACTGTTTCTTAAACATTACGTTAAAATAAGCTCCGAATTACAGCTGCATTAGTGTGATTAGAGCCTTGTTATTGAGGAGCAGATGACGCTCTAAATAAGTCGAGTTTTAACTCGTGTCTATTGCAAAATTCGTGTTCCATGACTCTGTTCAGATCATGTTTAGTTTAGATACATTTATCGCATTACCTACATTAATCTCACATTTTTCCTAACATAAATAAAATTCAGCCTATATATATATAGGCTATGTAAATGTCTTTAAAAAATGCTTATAATGAGAGATGGACTATATCGTCCATCACGATGGTTCACTGTAAACATCGTCAACTGCCAATTAAGGGGACATCGCCCAACCCTATTACATTTGATATCATTTATGTCTGAACGTGTGTAATTTTTCTTTTGGCCCATCATTTTATGGGTGCTTGACATAAAAATGGGAAAGCCTCGCCCATGACAAAAACTATAAATATCAGTTTCCTTTCATTCGGTCGATAATTGTGAATAATCGTAATAAAAAATATTATATTTTCCCTCACAATAATGGTGACTCAATGTTTTAATTGTGACGCCCCTAGCCCACGCAAATGGAGTACTATTGCTCTGCTCTATTTTTATTATGGGTTAGGGTTGTTTTAACTTGAATGGTTAACATGTTAAAATTCCTAATGGAAAAATTTCAGTTCTTAAGTTTTTACGTCCTACTGTGATATCAGTTATTACAGTAGGATAACTGATATCCTACAGTTTGACACCTTGATTTTTGTGACTATGATTTTCTTTACATTCTATTTACATTGCGCTTTTAAAACGGGTCTTAAAAAGTCTTAAATTTGACTTGTCCAACCCTGCAGGTACCCTGCACACATGATGTGTGTTCTGCCCAAACTATTCAACTTTGATTTCATCAGTCCATAGAATATTATGCCTGTAGTGCTGTGGAGCATCTAAGTGCTCTTCCACAAACCAAAATTGAATAGTTTGCGGGATCGTGCGAGATTTGCCTCGGTCAGGCGAAAACAAATCTGGTTCCGCCTCCTGCACATGTGCCGAGTAGGGGAGAGGTGTGTAAGACACACGTCACATGGGTCAGATACAGATTTCAATGAGATGGATGATGCTGTGCTCTGGATTTTCTTGGCGGTGATACATGACTTTGGATCTTATCGTGTTTAATGGTCTTCACCACTGGATTCATAACATGGTCAAACTTTAGGTGCTTGGCACAGAGTACTGTGGGTGAATGATGCAAAGAAGTTTTATAGCGTTGCCTCAGTTTTCTTTTACTTTGTTGCAAGCAAGTTCACCGACCATAGCAGTTGCACCGTTAGTAATGATGGCGCTAACTTTACTCTGCTGTCGTCATGTTTTTAACGTGTCATGTAATTAACAAATTTGTTCCCAAAAACAGGGTTTCCCACTAATACATTAGTCTATGGCGGCCCGCCATAGTCTATTTTTATCCACCACAGTCTCGATCTCCCCTCTCTGTCTCTCACACAACACAAACATCTGCAGCAGAGGCGCAGGTTTAACAGGACAAATAAGGAGCAGTGAACAATGTCTCACTGTTTAAGTAGCCTATTATTATTACAAAAAATGAAGGCAGCTTGGCGTAGTTTTGTTTTCGCTTATAAACTAAAAGACCACATGGCTAATTTGCATAGTAAACTTCTTTACTGCGCTACTAATGCAGCTGTCACTATAATGAATTAAACCAGAGGTGACGAAATGGGGGACCTCAGTCTGGGTCCGGATCCAAACTTTAGACCCGACATGACTCCCTCAGTCCTGCAGCTGCGTCTGCGCTGTCTCACCCTCGCTCCCTCTCCCTCCCCCTCAAGCTACGCTATCCCAGCTGAACAGAAAGAGAAACTGCAGCCTCTGAGCTCGTTTTAAACTTTTACAAACGGCAGCAGAATGATTGAAATACGGCTCGCTAAAGATTTAAAACCGAGAAGACGCTAGTCATCTAATTAAATATGCACCCGCGATAGTTACGCGCAAACCTCACGGCTGTTTCTCCATCCTTTAAAACAAAAGAGCAGCGACCAGGACCAAACCAGGACCAAACCTGGAATTTAGTTCTCTCCCCTCCCTCTCTCTCGCTCTTGCCCTACATGAGGTGAGAGCTGTTGGTCAGTGTTTTCTCTCTGCAGCATCAGGCTGAGGTTCAGAGTCTGTGTCTGAGAGCTGCAGGGGCGGTGCTGAGAGAAGAATCAAGGGCCTGAGCCCCCTGAAAGAAAACGGATCCATTACATTATTTAAAAAAAAGAAGCTGTACCCTATGTAAATTAACCAGAATTTATTCTTTTCACAGCAATAATAGCCAAAAATAGTTATTTTTTGCTTAAAATGCACCAGAATGCAGGAAAATGCATCTAAATTTTTTAAAAATCTCCCGGGGTGATCTCCCCCCAAGTTGGCGCTCCCTCCCACCACAATCTCCTTGACTGTGGCTGTACCAGCGAGTGAATCTGGTCACCGTTGTGTCAAATCCATTTCCCACAGCGGTACATACGCAAGCAAACAGGAAGCGGAGTAAACCAATCAGCGAAGGGCGGGCGTCTACAGTTGATGTGGTGTTATTAGCGGTTTTGCGTTAATATTAACGCAGGATTATGAATCACGAAACTCACCTACTGTCGATGTGTTTTTGGTCATTTACCGCCGATTGGAGACACGCTTTCTCTCTTTCGTGCGTCGTTCGTAGATTGTTATTGAGGGGACTTCCGCGTCCCGTGAGTGACGTTGCTCTCTAAACACGTCACGGCAAATAAACTAATCTGATTGCACGTGAATGGATTGATTTTTGCGGAAGCCGCGAACGAGGGCGGGGTGACCAGACTGATCCCCCGCTGGATAAAAAAATACAGAGGGGAATCATTCTGGTCCCACCAGACTATGAAAACTAGGGATGGGAATTGATAAGATTTTATCGATATCAATACCATCAATTTTACCTATCGATGCGATTCTTTATCGATTCTCTTATCGATACCTGACTTGTCTGTGTGTTGGGGAAAAGCAAGGAATGAATGTGCTTTTGATAAACTTGATCAAAAAAGACACATTGTTAGTTTTCCCAAGAAAAAATATTTATTAAATAATGCAAGTTTCCAAATATACTGTGGCTCCTGCTGGCTCTCAGCCTGCCTGGCATCCTCTAAAATATAATGGTAACATTTGTACTTTTCACCAAGTGTCTGTAACTTATAACAGACTGATGCTGTTTTGTAACACCTAAACAACAGGACTCGGTCTCAGCCCAAACCCTACAGATTTTCATCTATTTTTGCTTCATCCTGCGCTACATTCTCCTTCCCCCTGTCCGTGTGTTGCTGCTTCTACCGCGGGTCGCTGTGGCTGCAGCCCGTTACCCAGAGCTCATATAGCGCACTCATAGCGGGGACGGGCAGAGGTACCCCCGCTCACAGTGCACTCAGGGCGGGGACAGGCAGCCGCAGGCTCCGTTCTGAGCCCCGGGCCTGTGCGGAGGCTGCAGAGGTGCGCTCAGACCGGGGACAGACAGCCTCGGACCCGCGCTCAGAGCACAGTGGCAGCAGGCGCAGCAGCGAGGCACTGAACCCCGTGTATCATGACAATAGCGACGTATCGCAAGTTTGGAAGGAAACTCCAAGCCAATACAGCGGAGCGTTCGCAGCAGCAAAGCGAAAACGTAGAACTGACACGTTTATAACAATGGACTGTTTTAATTGACGACTCGTCTCTCGTGAACGCGTAAAACGGAGGGGAAAGGCGACGCGGAGGGCTAAGGGGTAGAATTGAGATTGGGCCATGTTTCCCTGCTTACTTCGAAGGAGCGTCAACAGACTCGGAGCACATCATCATTACGCACGTGGGTCTAGCTCCGCGGCGCGCTATGGTGTCCGAAAAGGGGGGAAAACGTGTTTTCAGAGCGGGAGCATCGATAAGAGGGATCGATAATGAAGTAGACGTACGGTTCCGATGCTTTGCTCAAACAGAACCGGGTCTACATGTAGAACCGATTCTCGATTCCCATCCCTAATGAAAACGTTCCTCTGTAAGAACAAATCCTATGAAGTCAAAAGGACTCTTACGAGCAAATAGTCTACAGTTGTGTACACGCTCATGCTCCTGATGGAACCCAAAATTTGGAGTCATATATATTTGTATATATTAAATCTTGTAATTCCAGAAAATGTATATAATTATAAGTTACAGATACCCTGTTTATTCAAAATAAGTTGGAAATACTACTTGCAGTCTTTTTCATGGCAAGTAAAGTAATTTATTACTGTTAAAACTGTTTAATCCCACCGGTTATAAATGGCCCTAAATGCACCCTGCATAATCTTATTTGATACAAATGAGCATCGGGCTCGATCTTGCAATCTTGTGTTTACAAATCGGGTGCTCTCTTCGGTGAGCTTCTCAGACGGAACATCTCACCGCCGCACCTATTTCAAGGAACAGGCCTAATATCTTCCCAGGATCAAAGGTTTTGCATTGTTCACCTTTGCTTGATCATAAAAAGACGCTCACACTATGTAGAAGTTTGTTAGTTTTTCCCCCCCTCAAATTTCATGTTTCCAAAGAGTGGATTGGGGCCAAATGTGTAATTTTTACGAATGTACTTCATGTTTAATCCCTGCACAGAACAGTTGCTTTGGGACTGTATTATTGTAATAGAAGTGATGATGAGGCAGTGATATTGTTGACCGCATGGTCTGTTGCTACTTCCTGACGCCTGAGCACAACAGTGAGATGTGCTGCTGTATACATCTGTAGCATCTATCTGCAGTGAGTGAAAGAGTTGAGTGTTTTTTGCAGGTTTGAGTAGACCAGCTTGTGACTGCAGATGGAACCAGAGGACTGGGTCTAGTGTCTTGCCCATAAACATTAGACCGCACTTTTCAGCTATATTATAAAACAACCCGCCCCATAATCTGAGCCACTGTCATCCAGTAAAAAATAGAACAAAAAAATGTTTGGAGCCCTGGTTATGGATCTTCTGTCTTTTTTTGGATGCATGCTCTCATCAGTCCACCTTCAATTCGCTCCTTTCCCTGGTGTTTTTGCTCTGAAGTATATGATTGCACAGAAAATAACTATTGGACTTTGTATCAAATTAAAGACGCACTGTAAGGCATAGTTCAGAGAATTAAAGTAATTGCTGACAATCCCACTGGATTGGAAACTAAGTAGTCTGTTAACACCCTATGTAAATTCATATACTTGGTGTATGTTTTTCCCACAGAGATGGCAAAGGGACCCATCAGTAATGTTTACATGACCGGCGGCTCTTCTACAAATGGAGCCCGATACCCTGCTGGCAGGTTAGAGTGCTGCTCAGTACCTCCATTTCACTGACGTATTCCATTGTAACCCTTTGAACATTGTTTTCACAGTGATGGATGCACTGATGGCACCATGGCCTCCAGCTCTAATGATTCTCACTACAGTGGCTCACGTGTGGAGACTCCAGTGTCGTACATGGGGGATGATGATGATGAGGATGAGTATGATGAGAATGATGATGAAGACTAACCTATCGACACCTTGCCACTCCAACAAGCACAGTCCTTAAAACCATCTTCACTTTGAGGAATCTTGTCGCCTTTCCTGGTTTTCAATGCCTGCATTTCTGGTTTACTCAGGCGTGAGGTTCAGTAGAAATAATAATTAAAAAAAAACATAGCAATGCGCCCTTACTTTTCAAACACGAGCACCTGCACCACTGTGTTGAGGTCTTGTCAAGGGAACTGTTGCCACAGTGCACAACAAAGTCTTTGTATGTCCAAACTGCATCTTGATAAGCCATGCCGATAGAAACCTCTGTAAAAGTGTCCTGCTGTTGAAGAACTTATAATGTTGTTCTGAATTTATTGCTTTGTTGTGATGAACATGTGGCAGACCTGTGATCAAAAGTTGGCTAAAGTGTATACTTTAGCATGCTGATGATGCAGCGCTGAGGACTCTGAATGGCCTAAGAGAGACGCCATACCATCCGAATATGTGGCTACATGATTTTGTCGGCACATTTGTTTTTTTCCAGCAAGATGATCTCTTAACCCTGACTGTGTTGGGCTGGCTTCCTTCTGTTCTGTAGGCAGCTGCTTTCATGTTTGCTAGATTTGTTTTTGTATTCTTAAATTCTCTTACACTGCCCTGTAATGCCTTGGTAGTGTTAACAAAATAATGGCACCAGCAAGGTAAAGACTCATAACCCAGGATCCTGATAGGTTAATAAGCTTTGTTAAGTATAAGATTCCTATGATGATTGTAGCTTAGAATATCCTGTAGAGGCCAGTGGTAAAATAGACCTACGGAAATGGTTATTGTAACACATATGTGGTTGTAGAGGTCTTTATATACCCATTCAAAGATCTCCCTTTTAAACTGAGCAACACATGTACTGACTCTTCCAAAAAATTTTTTTTCTGTAATCTAATATAAGTTTGCAAATTAAATATAGATTGTTTTAATGAGTTTTAGTTGTCTTGTCTCTTGGGTGTCATTTGATATACAAAAACTGATGTACTAACTCTTGTGAAGACTTTTTTATATATTGGACTTTTGATTGTGTGGTAGAACTGTTCATGAGTAATTAAATCAAAAACATTCCTCACGATAAAATATTAACACAATCTACTATCTGCTTTCTACCAAGTGACTTTTCACTTGTCAACATTTGTAATTTTTTTAGTTTGACCTTTATGACATTATCTGTCCTGTTCTGTAAGTGCTTGCACACTTTGTCTGGGGCATTAGGGTGTTAGTGGATTATGGAAAGGTGTTGACTCAGATGTGTGAGTGGATTCTGCTGGTACTGTCCTTGTACCAAGTTCAGACCCCAGTCAGAGCTGGGATCTACAGCCTCTCAGTTTATACAGTTGGTTTTAGGAGTTGCCTACTGATTTTGCCTCATGATCATTTGGCCTTCATCATGGATATTGGCGGTCTAACAACAGTGGTAGCAAATTCAGCCTACATCAATGCGCGAGGAAGTCTCGATGGCTCCAATTCAGCCGTAGCGCGGGACAAGAAATACCATGCTCGCCTCAAACTGCCCCATATCACCGTGTGTGAGGGCTTGAGGGACACTCTGGACTTGGCCTTTGATTCAGTATGTGTAGAACAGCCTATTGGCAAACGTCTATTTAGAGAATTTCTTGATACAAAGCAGGAATATCATGGAGCGTGTCGATTGTGGAAAGATCTTGAGAACTATGACATGGCAGAGGACTCTGACAGAGTTAAGAAAGCCTTAAAGATAGTCCAGCGCTACATGGATCCCTCTGCCAAGAATTACTGTCCATTTCTTCCTGAGGAAATCATAGCAAAAGTAAAAGATGCTCAAGAAGCTGCAGGTGATGACTTGTTTGCTGCAACACTGGCCTCAACATGGGATTATCTGAGAGAGGCCCCCTATACATTCTTCCTCGAGAGTATGTACTTGAAGCGATTTCTGCAGTGGAAGTGGCTTGAGATGCAGCCTATGGATGAAGACTGGTTCCTAGACTTCCGTGTGCTGGGTAAAGGTGGGTTTGGAGAGGTCTCAGCGTGTCAGATGAAAGCCACAGGAAAACTTTATGCCTGTAAAAAACTAAATAAGAAGAGACTGAAGAAGCGGAAAGGATATGCGGTGAGTGAAATCGGCTTCCTTAGAAATTTAGTTGGCCTATTTTATTTTATAAACAAAATTACTCTACTTTAAGAATCATTGTCAGAAATGTTTTTAATTGTCTTTGATTAATTCCCTCGTCTTGAACAAAACAAAACAAAACATTGCTTTCAGATCAGATTACTTTGGGGGAAACTTTATACATTGACTGTCCTAATGAATGTGAGACTTGATATGCTTGTCTTGCCCTGTGCAATGGCATTGCTGAAGCAAGTTTGTATTCGTTGAGCAGTTTTTCAATATTAATTTAACTTTCTGTCCAACAGGGGGCGATTGTGGAAAAGTGCGTTCTTGAGAGGGTTCACAGTCGCTTTATTGTGTCACTCGCATATGCCTTTCAGACAAAAGAGGAACTTTGTCTGGTTATGACTATCATGAACGGTGGAGATCTCAAGTAATTTGACCGTTTCAAATTCTCTCTCTCTCTCCATATATATATATATATATATATGTGTGTATATGTACATACCCATATGTTTTGTATTAAAGGTATCACATTTACCTCGTGGATGAGAATAACCCAGGATTTGATGAACCAAGAGCCTGTTTCTACACTGCTCAGATAATCCAGGGCTTGGAGCACCTACATCAAAAACAAATCATCTACAGGGATCTCAAACCTGAAAATGTCTTGTTAGACAATGATGGTAGTTGTTGATTTCATTAAATCTAGTCAGAATCATATGAATGATTTCCAGTAACTCCAGTAACGTTTTAAATCACAGAAAGAAACATTCACAAGTCTTATTTAAACCTGGATAATTCTATTGTAGGGAATGTGCGCATATCTGATTTGGGCCTTGCTGTAGAATTGAAAGAGGGAAAGACAATGACTAAAGGTTACGCTGGAACACCAGGTAGGTTTCACCTTAGATGCAATTACATTTGAAATGTATTATAATACCTGTCTAAAATGTCTTTCTCTAATGTGTACAGGCTATATGCCTCCGGAAATGCTGAAAGGAGAAAAGTATGACAACTCATGTGACTATTTTTCACTTGGCGTGACTCTGTATGAGTTCATTGCTGCTAAAAACCCTTTTAGGAACAGGGGAGAGAAGGTTGGCAAGTTGCTCAAACTTTGTATTGAAATGTGCAAGCCAAGCAAAAGTATGTGTTCTTGTTTAGGTTGAGAAAGAGGAGATGAAGGAGCGTATGCTCACTTTGGAGGTGACCTACCCTGATATATTC
Organism: Neogobius melanostomus; assembly: GCA_007210695.1. Lineage (NCBI taxonomy): Eukaryota > Metazoa > Chordata > Actinopteri > Gobiiformes > Gobiidae > Neogobius > Neogobius melanostomus. Next base: position 3,123,564 of record VHKM01000048.1, read on the forward strand.
AGTGATAATGCTAAAGCTCTCTGTGGAGGCCTGTTGGCAAAAAATGCCAATGAGAGAATGGGCTTCAAAAATGGAAGCTGTGATGAACTCCGATCACATCCTTTTTTTAAAGACATCAATTGGAGGAAGCTAAATGCAGGTACAGCAAGTTCAATTAGAATACATTGCAGTTACTTTGTAGTGCCTTAATAAAACCTGTTTTTTGTTCCCTCTAGGCATCCTGCCCCCTCCCTTTGTACCTGATCCGAGGGTGGTGTATGCCAAAAGCTTGGATGATGTAGGGGTTTTTTCCTCTGTGAAAGGAGTAACCCTGGAAGATCCTGACAAGACATTTTTTGATGAATTTTCAACAGGCAACATCTCCATCCCATGGCAGGAAGAGATGATTGAGATGGGTCTTTATGGAGAACTGAACATTTGGGGTCCAGAAGGATCAGTCCCTAATGATCTCCGTAGAGAGTCAATTTTAGAACAACCCAAGTCTTCCACATGCTGTATGTCCTAAAGTCACACAGAAATCAGTTCATTTAAAGACTCAAGTGGCTCAATTGAAACAGATTGAGCCGTTCCTCTGTGATTCCTGTGATCTTCAAAATAACTTTGGACATCAATTGTTGCTATAGGCTATTATTGATGTAGTATTTGGCCTTGTAACTAAAACATCTTGAAATGTTCATTATTTTATTGGTTTACTGCACCCATTAAGACATGTCCCATTTTGGGATCCTGGTTTCTATGATACTAAAAACCTTTCAGGATCATCTTTTCTTTTATATGTGTTGATATGGCATAATGTTTAGAGCCACCATTTGTAGCAACTGCATTATTTATTTAAGTTGTTTTAACAAATACAAATGTTACAAAAACACTGGTAAACAACATTCTCTCTGAGTCTGACCAGTGAGGGTTTATTACTGTTAGAATGTCAGTCTAAACACTGAAATAATAAAAAAATATTTTACTTTGCCATGAGATTATTACTGGTTGTTTATATCATAGATTTAGATGAATGGCACCTCACCAAATGCTCTTACTTTGCTGTGGCCATGTAAATTCGGACCTCCTGCTGGGGGAGCTCGGACAGCAGTGTGGTGTTAAAATTCCTTTTAAAGCACTCAATGAACCTCAAGTCGGACTGAAAACGGGTCTTATTGGCCCACAGCAGAGTAGTGCTACTGCCTGGTCTGCAGAAGTGGTGCATGGTTTTCAGCAGTTCATCCAAGCACTCGTGGTGGTAGACCACGTCTGCCGCTAGCACATAATCATAGTGGTAGGATGGATAGGGAAAGTCCCTGTCCAGGTCGGAACCCCAGGTCAAAGGAGCTACCTGAGGAGTGTAGCGTGAGCGGCCTTTTGTGTTTCGCAAAAGGTTAAATTTCAGGTTGGACAAGATGTCTGGCTTGTCAGTAGCAGTCACCCAAGCACCTGAAAAAAGAAAAAAAAAGATTAATAATAGATTTATGACTCACTTTTAGCGAGAGAGAAATTACGGAATACATTCTCCTGTTATTTACATGGATCTTGTAATCTCTTTAACCAGGCTGACCTATATTCCTCTTATTATTTTTATAGCCTTAATTATTTAATTTCAAATTTTAAACATTGCCATCACAGAACTGACGATGAGCTCATATTACTTACCCAAAAGACTAGCCACAATGGAAAGCAACCCAGTCCCGGCACCAATCTCTAGTACAGCTTTGTCCATGAAGTTTATATGTTGTTGATTATTCTCCAAAAACTGACACAAAGCAACACACTAGAAGAAAAAAAGTCTGAGTTAAAACCATGACAAACAAGCCAAAGATTTACTTTACACGTACCCCGGGCCATATCAATGCCCCATATGTATCTATAGATTCTCTGATGCTGATGTCATGTCCTACGAAACAGAAGGACTCTTTTCCCAGTGAATAGAACACACTGGGCTCCCAGTTGTTCCTCCGGTGCAGAGCCTCCACAGCCATCAGCCTTTGTTCTGAAAGAAAAAAAGACCCACACTCATTTTACTGTGTAATACATGTACTCTATAATGAGATCATCTGTACCCTCATCAGATGTCTTTTGCTCCACTTGCTGCCTTCTGTTTTGAGGCGTCTCATTTTCTGATAAGGTCTCCATCATCTATACACAAACTAATTGAGCAATATATAACGTTTCTTAAACTGTGGTACGAGTTCCACAGATGGTGGCATAATTTGTACAGCATCGGTTCAACGGTTAGTATTTTATTTGACATAGGTGTGTGGCCACATTTGCTCCATTAGGCTTTAGCTCTCAGAACCAGGCAAAACACAAATATGGCTACAACACACACGCAAGTACCACCTAAAATAAGTTTACTTTAGTGCCTACAGATGAAAAAGGCTAAACTACGAGTCCTAAATGAGGACTAACCCAAAGAATTAAACAAAATCTGGACCTGGAGAAAATCCTGCGTACCATCAGATACCACATACCACAGTTTGAGAACCACTGCTATATAGTACAAAACATACAGCTGGGGGGAAAAATGTACAGAAACTTACCTACAAATGTAAAGTGGTACTTGCTCTTCTCCTGGTGTGAGCCATTGAGTGCTATGTGGCCATGTTTATAGATGCTGCTTTGTTCACGACACACCCCTGACCTAGGCTGGGGTCCCTTGTCCAAACAGAAATACTTTAACTCAATTATGTCTTGGCTATAGGTTTCAGTACATTCAACAAATGTTAAAATGTTTGGTAGCCCTGAGCCTGGATAAATTATGAATAATATTAATTACAGTAGTTTTAGTGCATCATAGCTTTTACTTAAGTAGCAGCATTGCTCTTGATTAGACCTACATGGTTTTGGATTATGACCAAGTTATTTATTTTAGAGTTAACTAGAGTTTTCACAAAATTCTACTTGTTGTATTTCATGGCTTTATTTCTCTTCGGACTTTCGATTTACTAACAATGTTTTGTCTTGACAGAGCTATCACGTTTTATTGACCTAACAGAGTACAGAGATTAGTGTTGCCACATTTCTGTCTCATAAAAGGATGGTAAACATAGTTGGGATTCTGTTTTTGCACTGCTGCTTTGTGTAATGCAAACGTTTATGACTGGCCATGAAGAGAAAGCTGTATTTGATGGACTTGGGATTAGGCACAAAGCCGAGAGACTTCATCGCCACAAATGGAGGCTGCAATAATGTGTATCTGCTGATACAATTTGACTCGAGGGGACAGATGGGAACCATGGAGCCATGCACGCATGCACTATAGGGGGAGAGATTTCTGGTGCTTCTGAGCAACAAGAACGTCAGGTGCCATTGGCATTTTCTCACACAATGTACTTTAGTTCTGGTTATATTGGTTAAATAAATGAATTTTGTCATGTTCACTCACTTTATAAATGTATCAACTCATCTCAATGAAGAATTGTGATGCTGGAAATGTATTTGGGAAGTTAGGAATGAGTTTGGACCACAACTCACAGTTTAGTGCACTCTACTTGCTCCCATGGACATTGTTTGTAAACAATTAGTAGTAATTTAAAATGTTCACTATTTGATTTAACGCATACAAGACAGATCTGAAATATGTGTTGTCTAAATATAATATTTGTAACCCTCATACTGTAATTTACTGCAAATCCTTTTTAAATGTATTACTAAGAATAGACTGGAAATGCCCGTTGGAGCCTGATCTCCTAAATCCACTCGGAGCCACCTTTCCCAGTAAAAGAACAATAGTCAGTCTTAAATGCTCACAAAAGCCCAGACCATGTTTCTAAAGTAAAGGCTTACTGGTTACATACTGTAGATGTGTGTTTGTTATGGGTAAACCAATATGCACGTGTTGTGTACTGTATGTGTATATGGAAATGGCCGCAACAGTAATAGGAGGAATAAAGAGCTGCTAGTTGTCACTACTGGGTTGGTAATCCTCCCCTCCATGTCCAAAGGTCACGGAAAGGTTGTATGTGTGCCAGTGGAAAATATTACACACTGCAACATGTGAGTCCTATAAGGATTTACAGTAGCGACATGTGCAATGCCAGTGTGTCAATGCAGTCATTAATAAGTGTTAAGCTCCGGACATTTAGATGCAGGGTGTGAATTGGTGGGCTACAATAGTCCCAGCTGCTGTGAGACACAAAGATGTTTAATCAAATGGGCACATAATGAAGTGGCCCTCAAGACGTGTTTTGTTGAGGAATACCACACAGGGGATCAGCTTTCTAGTAAAAAACAAAACCCCACTTTAACCTTTATTGTGAATTAACAATGTAAAATAACATTGAATGCACGTCTGCCTCCAGCTATAAACCAATGCAATGCGCCTCGCCTAATGTGACTAGCCCCGACCCCAGACCCAGCCAGTCTATTATGATGCCTTTGGGCAAGACATTTCAACTGCCTTGGCACCAGTGTCTATGTGCACTGGCGTATGATGTGTGCTTGAGCGTGAATGTGGGACACTGGATGAAAATAGGCCCTCAACCAGTGATTTCCTTTTGGGATCACCCGAGCGTCTGAGAAAAACAAACGACACAAATCTAAATTAGGTTGATGGAGTTTTAACAAAGGGATGGCTTTTTTTTTAATGTATATTCTTAGGCACAATAATGTTTTACACAATATCAACCACTGAATGTATTTTTATATATTTATTTGGATGCAGCGCCCGGGGTTACCAATGTGTAACTGACATGGAAAGGCCTTGACCAGTGAGTTTACATTAGTCTCATATGTATGCATCAACATTAACATGCACTAACTTAAACAAATAAACCAATAACAGCCAAACCTAATGATAACAACAATAAACATTGCAAGAAGAAGCTAATATAAAGCAGTAAATTATATCTAATACAAGAACACACTTGGTAAAAAGTATCCAACCATCACAAACCTCTACTATTCGATATTCAATTTAAATGTTAACATACAAAAGATCTTCAAATCATGTAAATGTAACTGCTTGTACAAACTATGATTCATGAGGCGGCCTACAATGATTATACAGAAACTGTACCAGTATACAGGACAAACATTTACTGATAAGGATAAGAGCAGATAAAAGCCTGAGGTTCCCAACACGTGAAGTCATTGAACTTCCCTGTAAAAGCACAAACAACAGATTATCTTATTGGTTCAAAAATAAAGATAGGCTCTTGCAAAAGTTGTGTGGAGAACTACCTGATGCCAGCACTTCTATACAGTCCTCCACACTGGCTGTGTCGTTAGGCTCTCCCCACAGCCAATCAGCATAGTCCCAATGGGAACCGTCCAACCACACAAAACGTCCGGTCTGAGGATGCATAATTAATTAGAAGTGTTTTCATTCGCTGTTCAACGTCATGATATTCTTCTTCTTCTTCTTCTTCTTCTTCTTCTTTTAAATAATCCTTTATGTTTCATTTTTGTACTTACGTCCAAGAAGCGAATCCCACCAACCCAAGTGCGGCGAGTTCCTCCATTTTGCCTCATCAAGTTCATCATCTCCTTGTGGACATTTGGGCTTGTGATTGACGCCAAGTGGCCACCGGGGAAACTTTGCTGACAGAAATACTGAAATACACAGCCAAGATTATGAGGAAAAGAGTACAACACCCAGGTATAGGCTATCTCCATTCAAATGGATGTTACCTCTGCTTCTGACGCTCCCTTGGGACTTGTGAAAAACTGGAAACACTTCCCTTCAAGCACAACACCAGAGCAAGAGCGAGCCCTATGGATAAAAGGTTACACTACATCATAGTCCAGCCCACACAGTTTATAAATCAACATACATTTTTTTATTTAGTCTTGTGTACAAGTTCAGTGTTTTATTAAGCCAACAATGTAGTACTTTTACCACTTTAGAAAGCAAAAAATAAATACAATAACAGTTCACACAACTAGTTAAAACAATGCTTGAGTTTTCTCTTTTGTTCACGTACATATTTATTTTTCATAATTTTCTTATAGGCAATATTACCGTGCACCACAGGCTCCACAGACCGCTGCATTCGTGGCTGATGTTCAGACTCCAGTGGCTCCAGCCCATAAACTCTTCATCATGGGGGAGATACTCATCTGACAGCTGCAGGGGCTCTCCCAGGGCGTCCAGCATGGGGCCTTCCTCTTCCATGGCCATCGCAGCATCAGGTACGTTTCTCGCATTCATGAACTGATCTTCATCTGTCTCTGGTTCCAAGTACATATTCGGCTCTTCATGCACAGCTTTTGCATTGGACACCTCTAAGAGTTCATCTCTTTGCATCTCCTCTTCGGTCAGTGGCTCCAGCGCCATGATTGGTTGTTCAAAGTCATATTTTGCCTCCATATCATTGTGATCTTCTACTTCCTGGATTGGCTCATTCTCTTCATCTTCTACAACATCTCTTTGCATCTCCTCTTCGGTCAGTGGCTCCAGCTTCATGATTGGTTGTTCAAAGTCATATTTTGCCTCCATATCATTGTGATCTTCTACTTCCTGGATTGGCTCATTCTCTTCATCTTCTACAACATCTCTTTGCATCTCCTCTTCAGTCAGTGGCTCCAGCTTCATGATTGGTTGTTCAAAGTCATATTTTGCCTCTAGATCATTGTGATCTTCTACTTCCTGGATTGGCTTATTCTCTTCATCTTCTACAACATCTCTTTGCATCTCCTCTTCGGTCAGTGGCTCCGGCTTCAGGATTGGTTGTTCAAAGTCATATTTTGCCTCCATATCATTGTGATCTTCTACTTCCTGGATTGGCTCATTCTCTTCATCTTCTACAACATCTCTTTGCATCTCCTCTTCAGTCAGTGGCTCCAGCTTCATGATTGGTTGTTCAAAGTCATATTTTGCCTCTAGGTCATTGTGATCTTCTACTTCCTGGATTGGCTCATTCTCTTCATCTTCTACAACATCTCTTTGCATCTCCTCATCAGTCAGTGGCTCCAGCTTCAGGATTGGTTGTGCAAAGTCATATTTTGCCTCTATATCATTGTTATCCTCTATCTTCTGGATTGGCTCTTTCTCTCCATCTTCTTCTACAATGTAATTATTCATTTCTGCTTTTGGCTCCTGAAAAACCGGCAGCCCTTCCGCGTTTTGTTCATCAAGTTCAGAATCCAAACTAACTTTTTCAAACGGTTCAGCGGCATCCACTTGTTTCATTTCATTGTTGTCCTCAGTCAAATCTTGCTTTACTGGTGACTCTTCGCCATCTTCATTGATTGGAACTTCTTGAAATTGCAAAGCTGTCTGCTCTTTGTTGTCGGGACTTTGGACAGAAAGTTGGAGCGCTTTGCCAAGTTCAGGCTGTGGTGCAGGGTTTTCCTCCACGACATGGCCCTGTACAGGCAGCAGGTCTCCCACTAGAGGGCGCGGCAGTGTTTTTGGAGGAGCAACTTGTGCCTCTTTCTGTTCTAAGGGTATTCCCAAAGCAACTAGAAACAAAAAGATGAGTTTTAAATGGATTGAAATGATGGATTGAAAGTTAGACCAAAGTGCAAGTCAAGTTTATGTGGAATAATGTTGTCATTATATTTATAATATATTAAAAAAAAGACCTAGTTTTACCTGGTTTGACCTTATTGTGATTTATATATATATATATATATATATATATATATAATATATATATATATATATATATATATATATATATATATATATATATATATATATATATATATATATATATATAATTTTGGGCACAGAATGTGAAGAAGTTCCTATGCAAACATACTGTACCAATGGGCCATGAGTGCATCAGAGTATGGCTCTTTTCCTCTTCCAGTTTCACTGATGTTTTCGGATATAAACAAAATCCCAACTTTTCCCCACCAACCTTTTGTTATAAAATTTCACTTTGTAAAGCTATGGTTAAAACTCATCCCTGTAAACTAGAACATGGCTCAAACCTGACTGTTTTTCTAGAATAAATAAACAAACTGCACAATACAAGTCCCTGAATGCACATCCAGGTACAATATGATTCTGTAAATGTTTACTCTGTTGTTTGATTGTGTCTTGTCTTTTGTCTTTTAACATTTAGGTAAATTACTTTTAATCATTATTTGAAATTAAAGGTGCCTTTTTCGCTTTTATAATGCAAGTAAATAAATAAATATTTGTGCGTACTTGACCTTTTTGTGACCGAATAGCCGTATGAGTGGTCAGCATGGCACCTTTACTTTCGATCACAGCGGCCTCTACAACTCTCCAGGATCATTGGTTTTGGGTTCAGTGGTCCGTCAGCTGTGAAAACCTACCAGAAACTCTAAAAACAATTGATCCTGGAGCATCATAGAGGCCACGGTGATTGAAAGTGAAGGTGCCATGTCAACCACTCATACAGCCGCTGGGTCACTACACGGTCAAATAAGCATTCATAAAAAGCACATAAAAGGTTCCATACACACTCTTCTTACCTGGCAGAAGTAACGAGAGTAATGTGAGGGTCCTCATTCTGACTGCAGTTTCAAATACAGAAGCAGTGACTTGCTGTGTACTGATCTGTGAAGTCGTTTTAAGCCTAATGTCACTTTTCTCTCTGTGCCCCAGTTTTATCTGTGTGTTTATGGTTCTACTTATCTTTATAGCCACAGTCTGGGGCTTTTGGTTTAATTCCTTGTTAGTTAATGTTCGGCAGATCTTCCCATCACAGTCCAACGGGGTTTGTTTGAGATAATGTACGAATTCATTCCTTCTTCCTCTTGGCATGTGCATGGCCATAATAAAAAAAGGTACAAAGAGCATTATCAAGGTCCTTCGAAATAAAATAGTCTTACATTAATGATTAGATACTGACGTGAGCTTTAACTTTGGGTGTCAACTTCAGCTGCTAATGATAAACTTGTGTATGTATCTAAGGCAGTGTTTTTCAACCACTGTGCCGTGGCACACTAGAGTGCCTTGAGATAGTGTCAGGTGTGCCTTGGGAAATTATCCAATTTCAGCTAAATGGTCTAAAAAATATTTTTTGAAAACAAATGATCATCCGCAAATAATGTGCTGTGGTTGAGTCTTTGTGCTGTCTAGTGATCGACAGAGTAACCATGTAATACTCTTCCATATCAATAACCACAGGTAGCTATTTTCTTTGAGACAAGAGAATTAATGATGCATGAATGCGACATAGGCAACAGGTTCCTATTCAAGACACTTTGATGAGAACGACTTTATATTGTGAATAAAGGCTACAGAGTTACAGTTTTTAACATTTTCTACTGGTGGTGTGCCTCGTGATTTTTTCAATGAAATGTGCCTTAGCTCAAAAAAGGTTGAAAAACACTGATCTAAGGGCTCCATATTATTAGACCTAAAAACAAATCCAAACTCAGATTACTGTTTCTGCAAAACTTGTGTCAGACATTTTGCTGGGTCATTTTTCACTTGTCGTGGTGCTGGTGTCATTAGTGAGTGTTGTTTGTGTTGTAGCCCAGTTGTGCTGTGACTGATATGTTCAGTGTATGTTATATGACATTAGACCTGCAGAGCGCAGCAGCTGAGGTTGTAGATGGAGAACAGGTGCTACTGTTGAGAGTTAGGAGCCTCTGTGTTAGATTCAGTGTGTGCTCTTGCACACGTGTCTGAGAGAAGGCTTTGCTGCTCTGTGTGTGTGTACCAACTGTGAGCACGTGTGCACTAAGGTCTCACTCACTCACAATGTACTGTTGTTCGCTGGCTCTGGTGATGAGAAACCCAATATCTTAGGACAGGGGAGCTGGGCCGCAGCTGTCCCATCTCTGCACCTCCGATTACAGCTCATCACTGTTCACTACTGAACTTTAACCCAACTACTTTGAAATAATGTGTTTTGGTTTGTTTTTGTATTAGATTGTTTGTTTTGCATATATTGTCATTAAAAAACTCAGCTCTTGATAATAATTCAGCTTTTTTTTCTCCCATCAAATCATGTTTTCCCCCCTGCATTTTGCAATCATAATTAACCATGCAAGAAAAAGTACATTTCTAGTATTGCACAGACATATGTTTTCCATGACTTTATCTACTGAAGTTTGACATTTGAAAATCTTGCGGCTGCAGTTTTCCTGCATGCGCGCCTTCTCAGACCAGCGCGCGCGTGCGCGCACCCGCAGCAGATGAAACTTGAAGACCCTGCAAAGTTTGGAAAACTCCTTCATTCACACTTTACCGACTCCTCCGGACTCCGCTCAGAGGTGTTGTGTGGACCTGGGACACAAGCAATTCACCATGACGATGCTCACGGCTCTTCTCATCCTCCTGCTGCTCAGTGAGACCTTGTCTATTTTTTACTTTTTATAAGCAAGTATGAAAACTTATTATGCGTTGTTTTAAGGCCCCTGGCATGATAATCAGTTGTGCTAACTTAGACCATAGATCTATATAGAGATTAGGCTACTATGGGGGAAATGTGTAATAGCCTAAATTGTATTATTCCGTGAATTTTCAATGAACGTACACCTTGTTTCGCTTCATGTAGCCTTTAGGCAAATAAGTGCTGGGGTATAGGCTAGTTGTTTTTATGATTGCCTTATTTATTCGAGCATGTCTTGAAACCAACATTGGAGATCGTCGACAGTATTTTGATTTTGATTCAGTGCTTCATTTGCTCAGTACGCACTGCGCGCGCACTGATTGCGTTCATTGATTGGTGTGGCGGTGTTTACGTTTACGCTGCTGTAATGGCGTTTGAACCAGGAGCTGATCTAGCGGACACTGTCAGATCCCACCGTTTCATTTGCAGATAGCTCCCCACTGACCCCTGTCGTAATTAGACGAAGATTTAAAGCCACATCTTTATCTCAGAAACACGCATTTGATGTTTTCGGGCAAAGAGCGTTTTCAAAACACACTGTTTATCTGTAGTTACATCACTGGCATCTTTACGTTTTGATCAGGATGTTTACCATAGACTCAGGCCACTATGTCTGTATGTTCTCTGGAAGATAACACTAATTTTTGAAATCTTGGATAGAAACGAAACACACCTTTAAAAGGTATTTGAAAATGTTTAGCTTAGAGACTGAGATGCACTGCATCAGTTTTATTTCAGATCAGAAACGCCTCTTGTACAGTATAGTTCATTAAATCACCTTGGTGGTTCTGAGGAGTCTGCAGACACTATATAACTGATGAATTACATCATGACAGAGAGAGCAGAGGTTCGTGTGGATGGACAGTGATCACAAGTGTGTGTCATGCAGACAACAGTGCAGCCAGCTGAAGAGGATAAGGTCATACAGCGCTGTTTTTTTTTCCAAAAAGAAAGTTTATTCAAGACATTAATTGGGGAAAATTTGTCTACAGACACATTAGTCTCTTTTGGTCTGTTAAACTACATAAAAGAATGATTTGGCTTGACCAGTTAAACTGAAATTGTTCTGTTGTGCACCGATGAGAGGGACAGACTGGAGGAGGTTATCTGGTCGGGGTGAGTGCCTTGTCAGGAACTTATTTCCCACATTCCTTCAGAGCACTGCTCCTGGCACCACCAGGGTCTACGCTATATACAATATATGTGGCTGTTTAATGTAAAGAAAAAGTCCAATTCCCTGCATTATGCAGTATGTCCTGATGCAAACCGCCATTCTCTCCTTCAGGTCCGGCCTGTTTGTCAGTCACAGTCAGCAGCGGTAAACCCAACGTCGAGATCCATGAACACACTGGTGAGACGCATGTTGCCTTCTTACAGTACACTATCTACATTCAGTTTGTCTGTTTAAATGCTAGCAGTGTGATTACTGTGGACTAACATGAACATCCATTTTGATTTTAATCGATCTGATATTGCTGCCCTGCCAGACGCTGTACTGTCCTGTGAGTTCAGGACAGAGAAGGACCAAAACCCTCGGATTGAGTGGAAGAAGATAGAAAAGAGAGTCACATTTGTGTATTTCAACAATAGGTTTACCAGTAAGAAACGCCCTCAATGGTTTTGTGTATGCAGAAAACTGAGTTTGCCCTTCATTAATGTAACCTTTCTCATTGAGGCTCTTATGCTGAACGGGCCAAGATCGACGGGGCCACTCTCACCATCCACTCTGTTAGTCAGAAAGACTCCGGGGACTATCGCTGTGAGGTCACTGCCAGCGAGGACCATGTGACCCTTGGGGAGGCAACTGTCACCCTTAATGTTTTAGGTATAATTAGGATTGTGTATCAATGCAGTGTTCCCTACTAATAGGAGGCTATGATTTATAGACTTTTTGCTAAACAATTTAAAGATCCGAAATACAGCAACTACATATATTATGGCTAGTCTGAAAACATTCTCAGTGATATTTCTCTGTGAACCTCAAAGCCATATATATTTTGGACATCCATCAGTAATCCTTGTTGTGTCCCTTTCAGTGCCTCCTCATATCCCATCTTGTGACGTGCCCAGTCCAGTCTTTGTGGGCTCTAGTCTGGAGCTCCATTGTAAGGACAAGCTCAGTGTGCCCCCTGCCACTTACCGCTGGTACAAGGACAACAAGGGCCTGACATCTACAGGGGACACACCCTACAGCATAGACCCCAGCAAGGGCACGCTGGTGAGACTACAGCGGGTTCAGAAAAACCTCCATATTATTGATTATGCAGCAGTCCTATACTAACATCATACACATTTCTTAACAACTGGCAAAAAATAAGCATTTAAAATAAAACATTACATAATTGGATTTGAGTTGAGTTGATTAAAAATAATGAAAAAGGAACACTTAAACAGCATAGTGACATAGTATTGAGACCCCACAAAAACAGCAGAGCATTCAGAAAACCGTAGGTCTGTGGTGAAAGAAAAGTGCAGCCCCTATATAAGCATGAGTGAAGATTTAATCTAATACGTTTGCTCATAGATAAGCATATATTACCATTTCTCATGCACTGACATCTGTGTCTGTGTGGAGCAGAAGTTTCGGAGCATCTCTAAGCTCGATGCAGGGATGTATCGCTGTGAGTCCTCAAACAACGCCGGGGCGCCCAAGAGCTGTGTGGCCCAACAACTGAAAATTATAGACTGTAAGTTTTTTGGCCTTAATGTAGTTTGATGCACTAAACATTCACCTTATCAGTGTCTGCAAGCCTCTGTATGTTTATTTCCCCAGACCCTTTGAACCTGACTATCCTGATCGCTGGTGCAGCCGGCCTCTTGCTGTTCGTAATCCTCTGCTGTATCTGCGCCTGCGTTTGTCGACGCAGAGGCTGTTGTGGAAGTGAGTGCTTGCTCTTCACTTTAAAAGCACAAACAATATAATATGTATCAATGCACAATGTACAAATTAAGAAGAGTACGGTAAAGTGCACACTGTTTACACAAGGTAGGAATTATTTGGTCCAAGTTCAAGTCTATTTTTTCTCCTTTTTAGACCTGGTTTTGCTCAAATTTAGGTTCAGCCCATTCTAGTACTTGAAAGGCAAGCCTCCCCCCAAACAAAAAACAAGTACAAATATAATTTGTTACTATAATACCTAACACACATACACACACACATTTATGTTGAAAAGCAGACCTGAACAAGGAATCAGTTATTTTGCAAAATTTTATTTGTTAATTATATTGTTTGTTTAATTGTTATTTAATTCGGGACTAAACCCTCAGGAGGTTTGAATCTGGACCCTGGTCCGCCAACTGGGGAACCCCTGGTTTATAATATTTTGCATAGCTTACTTACATGTCCTATTGCTTCAACTGTTTGTTAGCTCGTGTTTTAACCCCAATGCAACTAAGATGTAAGTCACGTGCTATAATTTTATGACCCTTGGTGAAGCCTCTAAATGTCCTCAGTTAACTTGACTGTATCAAGCTGATATTTCTTTTGTCTCTCTACAGAAAATAAGAAATCGAAATGGTGAGTGTTCTCCTCTTCGATGTGCCTATTGCTTTGTGTCTGTGCTCCAAATGAACTGCCACACTTTGTCTTTCAGCCCGTCGCCGTACAGCCCCCCTCCGCCTCACCCCACCCGCAATGTGAGTGATCAAAGCCACTGTTATCATGTCAGGCCTTGTTTTGATTGCTGCTGCGCTATGAATTTAGCTCACCATTTAGCTGGCATTGATAAGTCGCTGATAACTTTGGTTGGACGGTAATTACAGGAAACAGATCACTGGGTTTTCTTTCTGCTCTGCACAGCTCAAGACGTACAAGCCGGCTCAGTCCTTCATGATATGAATAACGGGGAGATTGTCACGTCAACGCCAAATGAACACTTTGTCAGCACTGCACACTGAAAACTGTCTCCACCTTTTTGCCTTTATAGTGGTTTGCTGGATCGGAAAGAAGATGATTATGCTGGATTATGTATTGTATGTGTGACTATGTGCTGACTTGTACTTCCTTATTAAGTGTGTGTCTGTGTGTGGTTGTGCATATTTTCCAATTTATTTAATAGTTTTTCCAGTTATTGCCAATCACTTGCTTTATTGTGATGTTTTGAAGCTCTTTACTGCTCTCTTCAGACCACAAACTGTTACTACACTCATTGAACATTAATGGACCATACTATGAAACAATTAGGACTGAGGGACTGGATTATGTGTCATTTTATTGTCATTCCACCATGTAGCTATGAGGAAGGAAATAGTTTACTCAGGTATCTCTAAAAGAAATAAAAAAAACAACACAGCACAATTACTGGTCTGGCTGTATGAAATTGTAATTGTAAGAAGTAACTAGGGAAAGATGATCCTTGTTATCAATGCTTGGGGCTTTTTATTGTTTGCACACAAAAACACAATAGTGTATGCTGTTGTATGCTGATGTTTTATATGCATATTTTTACACATGCCTTTGCTTTGTCATATATTTGTAATCCTCTTGGAATATGTACATTTCAGTAGTTTTCAGTGTTAGACAAATGAACAGGTGTCTGCACACACTGAATGTTGCCGAGCCAATATTTTTAATAAAGAAATTAGTTAGTTTACATGAATCTGATCATTTATTGAAGAATATTTTTTCATCATTCATTCATTTCATTTATTCATTTATTTCAGGCAGACAATGGTAACAAAAGAAAAATATACAATATATAAATAAAATGATCAATTTCTACCTGAAAGGGAGTGGGAAGAATATGAAATGTTAATGGTGCTAATATGTGAAATATTGGATTAAGTGTTTATGCTGAGACGCTTATAAAGTGACATTTGCAATTTGATTATGAATAAAACCAGATGGTAGATTATAATAGAATAAAATGATATATATATATTTTTTAAACCTCCAGATCAGGGGTGTCCAAACATTTTTCATAGGGGTGCCGCACATTGAAGCGTACACGGGGTGAAGGGCCATAGATCGGTGGTCCCGCGAAACCTTTCACTAGCAGAGGTTTAAATTGTGCCCCACATCTTTATTTAAGCTTAAAACCTTCATGCCAGCTCAGTCTCACAATAAAATGTTAGTTGTTTGGTTAGAATTGTGTAGAATTATTACATTTCAAATAAAAAAGGACCATCTCCGATTACTTGTACCGATTCAGCAAGAAGGCCGAGAGCCACCAAAAATTGTTCTGAGGGCCACACTCTGGACACTCCTGTTCCAGATAAAATATCGCAGGAAATATTTGACCTTCCAACCTTCTACTATATTGGACCAAATTATGTCTAAACTGCAAAATCACCTAATTCAAATGTATTACTAAAGAGGAAATTAACTTACTTTTAACGAAAACGAATAAAGTATAAAACTGCAGATTATCCTGTCCTGAACACATGGTGCCTCCAATATAGTAATAACCTATCTACCATACCTTCCACCAGATGGCGCTAGATCTCTGTCCAACCCCGTCTCCCAATTTTCACAGCGCTGCACGAACGGAGCCAGCCTTTATCTATTATTGTCTGAACAGTAGCGCTTTTGTTTGTGCCTTTGTCCTCATTCTGCCTGTCGCGCTGCACATGATTAAACTCTCTTTTATCACACTCAATCCCCACGGTTCCTCCGTGTGCTTCCAGCTGTGACTGTAGTGTACTCGGAGTCACTGGTCCCTTTGTGAACAATGTTGCGTTTTTATTAGCCGACCCATTATGAGGGGATATTGTTTTTTTTGTGATCAACTTTTTTATTGGTGTGATGTCATTATTGCATTTACAATTTTATCAGTAGGGGAGACCATGGTTGTAACATGGGGAGAGTTGTAACACCACCAATTCCACCATTCAGGGATAAGATAGGAGTCAAATGATCATATCAGTGTTTATCCACTTCCTCCCTGATCCCACATAGTGATTGTCAAGGTTGTAAACAGGTTCATGCAAATTCTATAGAGAAAAAATTGATTTTGAGCTAAGAAAGTAAATGTTTTGACCAAGACTATATTTTGTTTAGTGCTTATACTATTGCACATAAAACCATATGACTTACATTAGATTAAATTGTAGTTTCTCAGGCAAAATGTGATGCACATTTCCCCTGCTAATTTCAAACCATTCTGCTGATACAGCTCGCTAAACAATGGCTGACAGGGGTGGGGATGGTTGTAACACAATCATCCCCTATATACAGTTAATAACATTTACAGGATTTGAATACTTTTACAGAATGCATGCTAATGTTTAAAAAAAAAAGCATCTGATGTGGTCAGAAAGAAGGGCAAGTCAGATCAGTTGCAAAGGCACATGGGATCTGCCATTAACACTGAGCAGATACTGCAAAACATTGCAGAAGCTGAGAGACCAGGGTCCAGTGATCATCCCAGTGTTACTGAAGCATCAACAGAGTTTTCTCTGAGCTGCAGGAGGAAGTGTTGGCTGATTATTTGACTCAGGCAGCAGACCTGTATTATGGATTGACTCCACGTGAGGTTAAGCATATGACAGGTTAGAGAGAGAGAGAGAGAGACATTGTTCTGGATTGTTCTTTTATTTAAATAAACCTCTATTTGAAGCATATCACATGACGTGGCCTCTGTTTTTGTTTCTTTTGTCCAACTGTTACAACTTACCCCAGCATGTGTTACAACCTACCCCGGTAGTGGGGTAGGTTGTAACAAAGGACCACCATGTATTTGACATCAACTCACGAGGTCTGTGATATTTTTGCAGAGGTTTGCAAAATATACATAACGTATATGTACAATATGCAGGAAACCTTCACAACAGGATACACACAATTATGTACAGGCAGAAAAAGAAAAGTCAAATGCAGTGTCTAATCCTCAACCAGTGTAAATAGTAGATTGGACCAAGTAATATGGTCCAATCTACTATTTTTGCACAATGAATTCAGACAGCAGAAAGCTCCAACTGAATGATATCTCTATAGGAAAGGAGCCATTCCCTTACAGTCAGAGGTTGCACTTTCTTCCATCGGCATACTACCATCTTTTTGGCAGCTGTTAAAGCAGCTAATATTATTTGACGATTTTTAATAGTCAGATTTAATTTTGAGGTATCATCTAGCAGAGTAACCCTTGGAGTGCAGGGTATGGCTCTTCCAATAATATTTGAGAGTATCTTCGAGACATTCTCCCAGAACTGAAGAACCTCCGGGCATTCCCACACCATATGGAGAAAAGTACCGTTAGTATTATTGGGACAAAAATCACAATATTTATTGTCTTTTATTTTCATTAGATGTAGTCTCCTGGGCGTAGCACCAAATCCTGGGCCCTGGGTACAAACTATCTTGGTGGCCCCCTCCCTCTCCCCAGTTAATTCACATTTAATATTTTATGTTTTTTAATCACAATCCCTGTTCAAATAAAAAACATAACAATGGTTTAGTTTGACAGTGCGGTTCATTTATTTTCTATTATAACTTTATTATATAAAGCCTAACCAGGCCTTAAAAAACGCTGGAATAGGCTAAATGGCACGAGCCCTCCACCTTTTCACTGGAACCACGTTGACTCGTCTCCAAATGCGCGCGGCTAATTAGCATAATTCATTGTGGGAAAATAGCGTGAGCGACCTGTGGCTTTTGTCACTGTGGCCTGATGGCAGTCAGTTACAATAAATATAAGGAAAGAGAAACTTTAGGGGTTTAAACGAGGAGAGACGGAGCTCTGGCTCTTTCTCTGACTCTGCACCTTCCACTCCTCAGCGCAGCCAGAGGCAGGGACTCGCCTCACCTCATGTTTGACTGTCATTTATGATAAGAAAGTTGCATCTAAGGCCAGCTAGAATTGGTTAGTTTTAAATAAAAGCACATAAGAGCGAGGCAAGACTAATGTTTCTCTTTCCTAGCTCTGTGTCATTGCATTGCAGAGCCCACCTCATCAAAGTCATTGTTGAGTTGAAGCGCGCGGTGCTGAACGCAGGTGTGTGGGCTGAACCATTTGGCACATTTTTAAAGGGATGTCAGGGCCCTGACATTCATCCATCATTATTGTTTGTGCAAAATTCTGTCTAGCAACCACTGTATTTCAGCCTGGTTATGTTCAATTCTTATATCAATTATGAGGAAATTTAGAAAGTTCAATACAGAACGCTTTTTGCAGCACTTTTGACCCCTTGTTTTTCTCTTTGCGAGGCTTATGAGGATGGTTGAGCACCTGGTTTGTATCGCATAGTTTTAATTACAATTATGGTAATATTTGTTTTCTAATCATTCTAATTGACAATTCTGCACCTCAAGCGAAATACGTTGTTAATAGTAGTTTTTGTTTTTTTCTGCATATCATTGTACGATATAAATATAAAGCCCCAAACAATGTTGTGAAGGTTTTTTGTATTTCAGAGTAAGAAAAACTAATAAAACTAATAAAAGGCTAACTATATAAAAAAATTTCCCTTATTGTTTTGACTCTTCATGCCAGTTGCTCCTTTGAAAATGAGCTACATGGCCAATAACTTTAAAGCATCCGTCAAAAAGAAGAAACGAGTCATGGGAGTGTTAAAGGAGTCACAGTGAATTAAGGCATTTTTGAAACATCGGTCTCAAGCTATCAACTTCAGAGCTGCGGTATTCTATGTCAGCTTGTTTCTGTTTGTTTTGCTGCTGCACATTTCTGGCATGCGCGTCTGAAACCCAAGTCAAAAATCTTATCTGAAATGATCAGTCGGCCACAGTCCTCACTGATTTATGAGCTCTTATCTCGGATGGATGTCTTTGCCTCCGCTGCAAATAGGAAGTTATGACTGTGTGAAGATATGAATAATGTATACTGCTGCATCCACTTGCAGCTTCGACTCAACTCCTCTGATGTCAGCCAGTTTAGGGTTGTACTGAGATTACATGCACCAGACGAAACATTTAAACATTCTCAGCTATGCTTTATTTGTGGTTTCCCAACTACTTTTGGACACCTTGACGTGCCGCATTTTAGAACTTGAAGGCCGTGCTTTGTCCTCCTTTAGTGCATTGTAAATTCAGACATTTGCAGAAAAAAATACTGTGCGTCCAACTGTGAAGCATTTGTATTATTTTCATGAACTTACTGGCTACTTTGTCAGCGTTTCTGAAACAGTGACCCTGAAAAGCGACCCTGCAAGTTGAGAAAAGTGCTTATAAGCTCAGAATTTGAAAGTCAGGAATGAGTGTAGACACAACAATGTCATTTACTGTCTCCCTCTTTCATTGTTTGTTATAAAAATCAGGTACAGGGCCTTTAGAGTACTGTGTTGTGCAGTAAATGAGCCTTAAGCATATACACAATGTCCATTCTTATGGGATGAAGACATAATGATTATCACAGGCAATTTGAGCGCTGGAGTGACAGTAGCAGGTGTTTTTCACTGTTGAAAAGGAGGCAGGCTGAATATGCAGGATTACTCAAAACATGCATGAATAACAATGCACGGTAACACTTTATTTTACACACCCTTGATACCAGCCAAATTTAGTACAATGTAATGTGCTGTGTAACAATGTGTAAAAACTTGTACTATTGTATTATTAAACCGTTTGGAGGTACATAATGTAATAAGACATAACCAGGTAGTGTATAATAAAGTGTAACCCAATACACAACTACCGGTTTTTTGTGAGGTATCAAACTTATAACATAGTGAAAAATGCTAAAACAAACAAAAACACAAACAAACCCCCCAAAGATTTAGCTGAATATGATAACTTTGAACATCTCGACATGTGGCCCTGGATAAGCTGCACATGGACGAGGGACAACCCAAAATGCCAGATCGGAAGTAATTGCTCCATTAGAGTCTCAACAGCCTTGCTTAATAAACGCTCACCCTGGATTGCAGCTCCGGGAATGTTGCATCTGAAAAGTGTGTCAGATAGTGACAGAGCACGGAGCGGTGTTAAACTGCAACAGCGAGGGGGGGCGTGGGGGTGGGTGGGGGTTGTGTAGTGGGGATACATGGGGAACGAGTGGGCGATGGTTGTCACGGCGCATTCGTATCAGTAAACAACGCTTTTATTCAATGCGGAATTAATCCTCCAGCCAGGTTTTACTTCATGACATACTGTACCCTCCCTATTACCGAGGCTTTGTCCATGAATAAAGCTCTGTGTCTCAAAAAGGCTCAAAAAGAGAGCAGAGGGTGAAGGCTGCACACAAACAAAGCCAATAAGATTTATTGGAGAGTAGGCAAGGATATTCGTACAACTCATACACAGTTACTTCAAATTACAAGAAGGCAGATAAAAATCAATCCATGAAAATGAATTAATTACAGTAAAAGCAAAGGGTGCAGATAAAATACTTTCAGTTGTCAAATGCACGGCTAAGAGGAACTGCCTTCAGCCTGGTATTTGAACATTGTGGTACAGAACAACACCACACTGGCACCACACTGACCGAAACCAAATGTTTAAAATAGATTTGTGGGCACACCTCTCACAGGGTATTGGTCAAATCTGGCAAAGATCCACAATAGTCACATGATTTCAACATTGAGAGCACAAAAGCACTGTGACTAGAATCATCTACCCTCTAATCCGGCTACACTTGGTAAATAGTGCAGTGTCAACTTGCCTTTAAGATGTATTATTATTATTATTAAGACCAAATTCAACCTTACTTTGTGTAAAACAAAAATCTATGAAACAGTACCCTCCGGTGTGTCACTAACATAAGACTAGATTATTACCAAAGCTTGTGATGAAATTCCCTGCTGTTGCCGGGGAGCATAAACATCACTGCTCTAAAGAAATCCCATCATCCATCATCACAAATTTTCTGTCATTATTTGCTCGTTTTGTGTTTTAGACTGGGCTCCCCTTCGCCTCCTGCCAAAAGCACTTTGTAACCCACCACCATCCGCTCTCGGGTTAGGCACAGCTTACATCATGCACACAGCGACGTTCTGATGCCTCGGGGGAGAGACTGTTGTGGCGGTGGGAGCACACGAGAGACCGCTAACAGGACTCACCACTGGAAAACCCTCTTTCCTAATGCGTCGGTAAGAAATAGCAACATTTAAAATATTTAAAAACCCTAGCAGACGTCCCTACAGGCTCTTTAAACCTTCATGCAGAAGTTTGTGTACGGTGCAGAGAGTCCCGCGCATGGAAAGCCATATGATGCAGGAGACAGTGGCCTATACAAGACTGCAGTGCAATTACAACAGCAGAGAAAATACTATGCCTGCAATAATGCCACACTCTTCTGAGGACACCCACACCGCTGTGCTATTTATCAGAGCACAAATAGGAACAGAGTGGGCCGCGTGTTATGAATGTGATGCCAACAGCCTGACACAGAATCAGCCGAAAACCCAGACGCTCTACTATATCAGTGTGTTTACATACTGGGGCAGTCAGAGGTCAGGGCCAACGGACAATAAGGTTTGCGGTAATATATTGTCCAACTCTGATCACTCAGACAATTTTCCATTTTGGTGGAAACGCCATGTAACTCTGCAGTGTTTTTTCTCTGTTTAATGCAACTCTATACTCAAATTTAGACACATTTCCGCACACGCTCCCCCCCCCCATTGGTCAGTCCCGTCACGCTCCGAGTAAATGACAGGCCGATTCAGCCAATCCCAGTGAAGCATTTAGAGCCAGAAGCAGCAGGTACCTGGCTTATATGCCTCGTAAAACCCATAAAGATGATAGGAGCACATAAATATCACATATCGCTCGGCCCTATTTCAGCATGCACAGATATAAGACCATTTTTGTTGGCTCCGAGGTAATTGCTCCAAAAATACCAAACGGCGATTCAGATCCACACACTATTTTCAAAGCATTTTTTGAATTGTTATTCTCTACCAAATAAAACAAGCACAATTTTTCTTTAGTGCTTCTGATCAAGAAAAAAAAAAGCTTTTGAGCAATGCCGACTCTTTGATTCTTTCATGATCATGTTCATTTGGAGCTCAGAGCGCTGCAGGCATTTTATCTTTACTACAAAAGCTGCTGGGAAAAGATACACACCTGTAAAGAGTCCGGTGGATACCATTTTGAAAGATATTTTGGCATATATTTGACAGGACAGTGTGTGAAATGGGAGGAAGAACGGATAAAGATATTCAACAAACCAGTCAGAATGAGGATTCAAACTTATGATGCTGGCAACGTGCACTGTCCGAAACCCTCTCTACCATTGTGCTACTTGAGGCCAGGGTTGCCAGGTCCAACTTAAGGATAGGTTTATTTATTTATTTTTCCTCTGGTAAGTTAATGGGTTGCCCAATTCTTAATTCAGAGAGAGAGAGAAGGTGGCAGGTCTGGGTCACTCATTTTGATCTTAGGTTCATAATAAGTGCCCCCAGCTATTGATCACGTACATACTCACATCACGCCCCAGTGGTCCTGGACCCGTAAGTCGAAAACACTGGAACATCAATCAAAGTGATGAAATATAAGGACATATTCATTAAGAAAACAGAATATTCGCTATAGAAAAAAGAATTCAACCTGAAAAGACTCACAGAGACAGAATGTGTTAGGAAGTTTTATTGAACATGAATCATGATTGGGGCTCCGACCCCGGCGGAAGATTGCATTAACGATATGGATTACATGACGATGATGGATGATAGTCAGAATCTTCCCCTGGAGCCCAGACACTGGTGGTGGTAGGAAGAGACCCGGGGCGGCCGGTTGACGCGACTAGCAGAGCCGAGGAAAGGCCAGGCGGAGAAGCGACGGAGGAGGGTCGCAGCACGCCTGGGAAACGGCTGAGTGATTGACCGGAATCCTGGGCGATGAATGGCTGAAGCAGGATGAGCAGCTGCAGTGATTGGCTGATTCGAAGGTGGGGCTCGAGATGGGGCCGTGATTGGGTGATTGGATAATGAAGGCTGCAGGTATGTCTTCCAGGTTGAATTTGTGCTGAAGGTTCATAAGTCCTCACACTGATGCTCAAAACTAGCCTTGCTAACGCCAGACTGCTGTGTGCGCTCAAATCTTTTCGAACTTCACAACAGCCTGGGGACCATGGCCAACATTTTTGCATCGATTTGGGGACCAATCACAGAACGAGGAGGGACGGCAAGACAATGACGCGCTACTCGACATACGGAAGCTTGTAGTTTGTTTAGGGATAAAAAAATATTTGCGGATCCAACATGACAGCAGCAGATGCGATGCCATCTTTCGATCAAGCTTTAGAACGTGTTCTAAATAGTTTAGCTTGAAAGTTTACAGCGGGTTCGTCATACGTCATCTGATACCATGATACGATTGGCTATGGCTACGTGCGGACGCATATGATAGACATTTGTAGCGCCCAATAAACGGCTATGGACAATCGTGAACACCACCTCCCCTACGAGAAAATGAATTGGTGGTCCCCAGACTAAATATCACTTGTGATTTTAGTCTGGCGTTAGTAATACAGTGTACTGATAGCTAGCAATTCTGACCCTCCAAACAGTATCAAAACCAATATTTACATGTTTCATGTGCACCTCTTTCTGATGAAAAGTTATTCTGGGGTTTCTTTTGGCTGGGAAGTTGTACTCATCGTCCTGCTGCCCATCACCGTTTCACACACCCTGTGCTGCAGCACGCTGTTTGATAAGACTGTTTAACATTCTAGAGGCCTGCCGAGCTCTCGAGTGCTCCCAGTATTATGCTTTTAACTGGTTTCCCCAGAGGAGTTGGGGAAAGAGGCAGGACACATAACGGAAAAGGGAAGCCATAACACAAGCATCCTTCTGGAGAGAGATTTCACAGGGCTAAAGCGCCTTATTGAATTCCTGTCATGATTGTGTGGATAATAACCTCCACCGCGCAGCCCCCAGGACACATCTGACAGTGCGCAGTGCTGCTCCCCTCAGAGTTCGGTCTGTACAGTCATTGTCTCAGAGAAAGGGGGACTTACTGTATCACACATCATCCTGCATTTGGTTAAAAGCGGCTGTCCAATTGAGGTTTTTCAGTTGACTTCATTTGGAGCCAAAACACAGCAAGAGTTGTGCTGCAAAACATGAACAAAAGGCTGTCACTAGTCAGTCGGAATGGTGTTTATTTCCTTTGACAAATTACACACAGTTTGTCATAACAGCCGAATGTGATCATGCGTCTTACAGGGAAAACCATGAGTGGTGCCAAATAAGCCCTGCTCATCCATGATTTTTCATACTCCAGACCAATGACCAATGTGCAATGACTACATCTGAAATCTCAAAAGAATAAATCACGAAAAGACGGGAGCCTGGATACAAGCAGCCTAAATGAGTATGTAGTGGCTGAGGAGATCCCGTGGAAGACCTTAGACATGATTGAGGGAAATCCCCATGTTCCTGCTTGGACTGTTTCCTCAGCGACCTGGCCCTGGATGAACAGAAGGAAGTAGAGGAATAGATGCCACTCAACCTTGACACAATTACAGGATTCGTGTTCCTGAGTTTATGGGAGCCAAGATGATGATTGCATTAATATTTGAGCATCTTTCTTCTCCCTCATCACTGTCCCCTACAGCCCAGCCTGCTCACACTGCATCACAGAAATGAATATTTATCAGACATGGAAGACAATTCACTCCCCATCACAAACGCACCATTTGTCCTCAATCTGGAAAATAGCACATTTCTGCAAACAGCACCGCGGCGGAAACTGAAAACTTATTCAGGGAGGACGCTTTCAGATGAGTAGTGAATTAAAATGGCTGAGGAAGTGAATCAGAATAATTGTCTTCTGTAATTGGCAGGGACTCATTAAAGTGGTGCACAAAAGCGACATCAACACGGATTATGACGTAAGTAGAGAGATGCCGGTGTGACTGTGAGAAGTACAGTCTAATGACCTGGAATTGTTTTTATAGTACATTCATTTTAGTGATAAAAGATAAAATCCCAATGCTCAAGTATATAGTAAAGTATATTATAAAAAAGCCATGCGCTATTCCAGTAGTCTTTACTCCTAGACCTATTTCTGATTGCTTGATTCTCCTTGGTCATGCTCGCTGCGTTTCCAGGCGAGGGCGCGTTTGATTATAGCTTCAGTCTCTCCCTGATTACAGCCTCTTGTCTCTGTGAGTGTCGTGTTCAGTGGCTGTGTGTGACCTTGGTAGAGACAGAGCCGAGAGAGGGACGAATCCAACAGAGTCTTATCAGTGTGGGAGAAAAACTCCATGTCCTCACGGCATACTGTAAACCTGTAAAACACTTGTTTTTGGGACTGGAAGCTTGACTGTCAAAGTTTTGGTGGATCTCTTGTCACAAAAATATATGTTTGTGTTCAATAATTTGCAAAGATATTTGAAGCTATAAAAAAAATTATATATATATATTAACCTCTCAACCCCTGCCTTAACCGATTACATTTCTCAAGTTTGACTTTAACCAAATCTAAAAGCTTCTTGAGAAGAAAAAGTCACTAATTCTTGAAGAGGCTGAATTGATGAAAGTTTGATATGTGCCCTGTTTTGTGAAATGCGCTCCTTGGATTTTGGACTGAGCTGTACAGGAGCAGCAATGCAAAAGGAAACATGAGGCTTATTACGACGACCACCGCTGATGCTCTCTTCATTCACCAGGAGGTAAACGCAGTGCAGTGGCACTTACACACGTTGTAAATACAGTCTTTCTAACTTTTTAAATGTAACAAATGCAGCCGCTCATATCAGCAGCTTGTATCCGTGCGTGTGCGCATTGAGCAGCCGTGCCACACGGTTTGGATGGACATGAAAGAGTAAGAGCGCCCTTAAAGGAACAGGCCACGTTTTTCCATACTGACATATGTTCTTACCTGAGCTTAGACGAGTTGATACGCACCTGTCTGGTTTTTGTGCGTGCCCGTGGAAGAGCGTAGTCGCTTCTAACTTCACCTCGTTTGGAGCTATAGGAATATACTGGGTGAGGCCAAATGCTTTGGTCATTTTGCGTGACTGAGGGCACGCACAAAGACCAGACAGGTACGCATCAACTTGTCTAAGCTCAGGTAAGAACATATCTCAGTATAGAAAAATCCTGGCCTGTTCCTTTAAAGGAGCGAAGAGAATCCAGCAAGCGCTGGCTGAAGTAGCGCTGCTTGTAGCACATGCCTCCACCGACCCACTTTTTTCCCTAAGCTACGCCCTCAGGCTACTGACTACACCGAAAACTTGTTATGACCATCTTTGTGTCAGGCACAAGATCTGGCCCATATACTTCTTGAGTGTAGAAAATATCTTTGTTAGATAACTTACAACAGATTATTTTTAAGTACTGGAATGAAACTTTACTGTGACAGCATTGCTCCCAGAAGGTCGTGAGAAAAGCTCATAAACTCATGTATTGTTATAGAAGAAATCCATTAGGAAAGTTTGAAAATTAGTTTAGGCCACAACTTGACACACTCCCTCTATTACTGTTTGTAACACAAAAATTACAAAGGGCCTTTAAGGATGTGATTGAAAAATCATTAATTACTCACTGCACTAATCACAAACTTTCAGGTGATTAAGATACGTGACTGTTGTATAGTTCCCACAACAAAACGCGCCAGTGAGTTTGGATGATTCTTAAACTGTCAAAGTCATTTTGGATCTCTGTTATTGCCTTTCCTGAACTGTGTTTACATTTACTCACAGATTTTGAGGCATTTTGTGCAAATAAACAGCGAGCAGCACCAGCTAAAACATAACACTCCCGGTAGATGTGAAATATATGTTTTTGTTTAGAAAGCAGACTGCTGTGCCCGTTGTGGGTTCAATATCAGAAGTGTAGAAGTGTCTCGGTGCAGCCTGGCGGGAGAAGCAGCAGGAGCAGATACATGTGGAGTCTGACAGTGAGTGATGGAGCCAGCCGTGTGGATACGTATGTCACATGGAGAAAGGAGAAAAAGGAGAATGTTTGATAACTTATAGCCATCTGCTCCCGGAGGATGATGAACGACTTCCATTTAGAGTAGGAGAGAGACTTCCTTCATAAGGGCCTCCCTGCGGGCCTGAACCTCGATAGCCATGTTTTGTGTCCTTCTTTCACCTCTGACTGTCACTGTATCAATCCTATACCCAACACTTTTCACTTTGAGGGCACTTTTGGAGCTTTATAGCTGAGACGCAAATAGTGCTCATCCGCCAGGCTGACACTTTTATGGACTTTAGAGGAGGCGCATTTGTCAAGATTATGTGTAACCGATTCAACCTGTCCTTTTGTCATTGTCCTTTTGTGTTTAGCGTGGAAAAAAGGTGTGGGTGAGGAGGAAGACTCTATAATGCAATACTTTTATTGTACGGTGTTTCAGGGAAGGCCAACAATGAGCCAAGAACCCCACTCATTTTGTAGTTGGATCACTGTACAGATAGGCCCGTCCCATTTTAAGATGCAGTTGAAGACACTAATTTGCTTCTTATAGTTGTAACATTTGAAGATACTTTATGAATAAATAAAATTTGAATTTACATAAGATCTGTACTTCTCAAACTGTGGTATGTGTATCCATGGTGGAGGTATGTGAAAGGTTAAGTAGTTTTATGATGTGGCCCTTCGTTGAATAGATTTATCTTCAGTGTCTAAACATTGTGTGTCAGTCATGGCCGAATATATTCACACGGCTGCACTTCTTAATCGCAGACGACAGAAGCAGTGATCAAGTAAGTAAAACATGCTAATAGACACTAATAACGCCGGCAAATGAGTGCAGTTACAGTCATAAAGAGCGGTGATGTGTTTCTTTCTAATTGCTGTCTTGAGAATGAGCCGACACAAATCACTGTCTTTACACGTTAGAGACTGTGCGTTACATTTTAGTTAAATAACATCGGTTATTTGGTACAATGGTGAACATAACACCAGTGGACCTGGAGCTTTTCACAAAGGTTAAATAATAGACTTTTTTCCCCATCCTGTATTCACCTTATTGTTGTTAAAGCGTTTGTGTTTTTGTGTGTGCTGTCAATCGATTATATTTTTTAATGGAGTTAATCTTTGTTGACTAAGTTCAGGAGCAGGACCACGCCTCAATCAATCAACCTCTGCATACCAACCAATCCTGCATTCACCTAACCACGCCTCTAATTAACCATGAGCCTATATATACTCACCAGGCCAAGCCTTCATTCCTGTCTGTTCGAAACTGTCGACCACACCCTCCCTCCCTCTACATCTGTTTAATATTCAGCGCTGATTCTCCTGCTTCAAAAGGGGGGTCCTGAAGAGCTGGGCTCATTCGAGACGGAGCCCCACCCACAGTCTCGCCCAGTTCACTCTACACTTCTAAACATAATTAAATTAAATTAAATTCTTTAATTGCGCTATGTCCTTTTTGGTCCTTGCTAGTGAAATCACGATTAATCACACTTATGAAATTTGAGTAGCTCTCTGTTGCTTTTGTTACTTAAATGTACCTCATGTAAAAAGTTTGGAGACCCCTGGTTTACGAAATGTAGTTAATACAAGTGCTTTGTCTTTCAGGTGTGCTCAGATACAGGAGTGTGTTTGGTCAAAACATATGATTCGATTATTCGCATTAATATTTAATAATTAATAATCGTGAGTTCAAGCTTTAATTTTGACAGGCCTAGTTTTTTGTTAAAGTCTCTCGTGTTCCTTTCTGGGCTCTGTAGATCATGAAGCCGGAAGATGACCTGAAAAAGATTGTTTTTAGTGATACTTGTCTTACTTTCTGTTCTGCTTTAATGGTTTGGCTGTGAGGAACTGGAACTGAAAGGTCACACGTTACTTCATGAACAGAAACGAAAAAGCCAATGTCAGCTCAAGTCAGACCTGCAGTTTGACCATGAACACAAGAGGGCAGGGCCCATTGTGAGTTTCTGAAAAGGGTGAATAGGATTTTCCTATTGTGCATGTTTAAGCTGGGGAGCACCTGCAGCAAACCCGCCCAGACACAAGGAGCAGGGATCATAGAAAGGATCACCAACCATCTGGGATTTGCAGAACCACCACCATTACAATCTAACAACCTGTTTTGTTTTTTTTACATTATTGGTCCATAAATTCACAAACCCATGTAATGCAAATTATCTCTTCTCAATTATGTCTGAATGCAAAATTCTATTCTTTCTCTTTTTTCAGGCATCACAGTGAGTTGTGCAAAACAATGAAAACACAGAACATACAAACATCTTCGCTCCCCATCTCGAACTGACTCCTTATTGCCTTCTGTTAATATATTTCCTTCTGCATTATTAGTAGCTGCTGTTTGAATAAAACACTAAATCTGATAACCATGCCTGCAGTGACTCATCCTCTTGTTGGTTTTCTCGGGACGGAACAGGCAGCGAGATTCGACAATGCATTCTATCGGTCGGACATTCATTTTCTCCTCACACGGCCGCCCTGCTGTACCACGCTTTTACTGATGAAATACACAGGGCTGATATTGTCCTTGCTTGGATGGATTTGTGCCGGGAATCATAAGTCTGAGTCCAGTCAGCGAAAGAGGCAGAGGAGACAGAGAACAACGGCCACACATCGACCCGATATATGCCCGCCCATGACAAGGACTGTATTCTCCTCCGTGTGTTGTGTTGCATA
Source organism: Neogobius melanostomus (assembly GCA_007210695.1). Lineage (NCBI taxonomy): Eukaryota > Metazoa > Chordata > Actinopteri > Gobiiformes > Gobiidae > Neogobius > Neogobius melanostomus. The sequence goes on from VHKM01000048.1 coordinate 3,153,266, forward strand.
ATAAAGATATTAGTATATAAATAGAGACCAAATTAGATGCTCTTTTGAGGATGATGGGCCATGTTCAAAGAGACAAAAAGTTGAAAAAACACATTTATGGGTTGCCAAGAATGCTGTGTCATAAAGTTGAGTTTCCAAGAACAGTGGTTAGGAAATAAAAAGTGTCCTGAGCTGAAAGGTTGTTGATCTAACGTTCCCGGTATACCCCAGCTGAGCTAATACGTACATATAGGCTAACTGGAACCGTGAGTCAGACAGTGAGAACAGGCTTTGTCTAAAAACAGTGTGGCATGATGCCCCCATCCTCTTGTGGGACCTCAGTAAGGTAAATGGGTGGAACATGTTTCTCGAGGCCACAATACTCAAGCTTCTCATTTTCACCCAGTCAACACATGACACCCCTCTTCCTATTGCCACTCCCACTGCCTCCTTTGTCACTTTGCAGTAGCCTATTGTCATGGTGCCAATCTGTTAACCGCTACTGCACCTCACGCTCATACACGAATGCCACCAAATGTTTTGATTTGATTTGTTTTGTTTAGGCTATTGGTCAAAATGCAACTAACATAGTTTCTTTCTTTAACCTCTTAACTCCCACCTGAACAACGAGCAGATTTTTCTTCAGTTTGGCTTTAACCAAATCTAAAAGCTTCTCGACTGGAGAACAACAGTGTAATGCCTCATTTGAAAATTTTGTTGCATAGACGCTGTGTTTTGTCACATTTTTTAAGCGTTTTTGTCTGTTTTTTTTGTTGCTCTTTTGTCCCTTTATTGTCGTTATTGCAGTTTCTGGCACGTTTTTGTCTCTCTTTTTTTGCTTTTCATAAACTTTTTCGTTGCTTTTCTGTCACTTTTTTTGTCACATCTTTGTTGCGTTTTCATCCTTGTTATTTTGACGCATTTTCCCAGATGCTTTTAGATTTGGGTAAAGCCAAACTGGAGAAAAAATGTCCTTGGTTCAGGTGTAAGAAGTTAACCTCAAGGCTTCATTTGACAAGACAGCCCGGCGTGAAAGAGGGTGAGGAAATGTTTGGAGCCAGGACTCAAACCCACGATGCCGAGGACAGGACAGTGTTCAACCATAAGCAGCTGCCTTAACCATTATAGGCCATCAGCTGTACGCATTTTTATTCAAGGCTATAAAACAGCAACACTTTGGGACATCTCGGAATATCTAGGTGTAAGAAGCTCAATTAGTCCGTGTGTGACGTATGACAGTAGAAACGTTACTGGCCAAAAAGGCATTCTACCATATTTCCCGCATTTGGTTCGTTAGCTAGTGTTAAAGTTAAGCCCCATCTGACCAACTCAAAGGTTTGAAATGGAGTGCAGCGTCCCCTCATTCAGGCAGGAAGTCACACAGGAAGAGCTGTGCAGATGCTTCAAAAGAGGAAACTAGAGAAAGGAAAGTGCCAGATAAGCCTGAATAATGCAAACATATGAAGGATACTCCTGTCACTGTACAACAAGCCAACTAAAGACGTTACAAGCAAAGTGTTCTTTTGTGCCAAACCCCCATGCCTGACACGCAGGACTACGAGTTAACATGACTGGCAAGCAGATTAATCATTCAGATTAAAGTGTGGTCTCACACAGAGAACCGAGAAACAGCGTCATCTTCTCAAATCAACTGAACTAACGTGAGGGAAGTGATAAAGTTTGCTCTGAACGATGCAGGATTGAGAGAATGTTCCACATTTGGGTGAAGAGCTACAAATTTGCATCTGTTTGGATCAACGCTAATCTTCTCCATTGTCAACTATCATTACCTTTGATGCAAAAGGGTGTTGCACTGCTTAACTCTGCTCCCACGTATCAGTAAGCAAATTTCTGAGGACCTGTATCCTTTTTACAGGAAGCGTTGTATCTCTTCTTTTGACACTCTGTCTATCGGAGCTTTGGGAGGCCTGTGTGTAACTTATACTGTACACAACAGGTCAACATTAACTATGTCTTAAGTTATACCTTTTTAACTCAAATGAGATGTTTACATGCATGCTAATCAGTGAAACATTGACCTGTGAAGCCTGCTGGGGTCACTAAAGCCGATACACTGGCCTGAAGGTCTTGTTTTCCAATCCTGCATAATGCTTACCAAGTAGTTTTTTTTCTCTCTCTCTCTCTCCTCTGTGGTGCCTCTGACTGCAGGAGCATGAGAAGCAGGAGCGAGGCCTTGGGGGAAACGCTCATTTCATCCATTTTCTCTTTCAAGTGTCTGAACTCTGTCAAATCCCCCGAGTCTCGCTGTTTTTTATTAGGTTAAAGAATAGGAAGCTAGCACGCCGCGGTATTCACATGCCTATCCAGAATACATGAACCTAAAAAAGGGTAGCCCGTAGGGATCCTGTTAGTGGTTCGTCTGATGAATGCTAGCGTGCTAAACTGCAGGATCTACACCTCAGTCGACATGTTAAAGGACACTTCTGAGGAGCGTTTACTCGGAGCCTGAAGATCCTAATTTACAAACCTCCACCTTTGCAGTTCAAGCTTCCTGTAATATGAGAAGAAGAGAGGGAGATAAAAGTGCAAAGCTATGCTTTCTTTCTAATGAAAGCTTCTTCTCTGGTGTGTGATGGCTTACACATCGCATAACTATACAGAGTGAAATGTGTGTGAAAAACGAAACCTTAATTTTTACAGGCTTCTCTAAAAATTATACCTTATTTTTTATTCATTCATGTATGAGGAATCATGTATTATCCTTGGTGAATGTAACTACTTTTGAAATCATTGTTTATTTAAGCCTATCTTTAAATGTGTTGTATAATCAAATCTATTTAAGAAATCACAAATTAGTATCTTGAATTATAGTTTCTGTTTGCCTGATTATACAGTGTAGTTGGTAGATGGATTTTACACGGCAATGCTTTTCTCCAAGAGCAACGCCTGAGGCTGGGCATTTCAGTCGTCTGTTTGCATTACTTTTAAATGGTTTCAATGATCCTCAGCTCATGCAAACACCAAACAATAGACCACTTTCCTGACCGTTTGTAATTTTCCCTCCTAAAACAGTGTACATTGATTATTTGCACTACTATAAGGATACGGCGCTGTACTTTTTATGGAACTGGTTAAATGTTGCTGGATGATCACAATGGGACGTATGGCACGCTGTATCAATCGTGTTCTGACCGGCTAAGATTGGCATCACATGATTTTGAAATGGCAACCTTAAACATTTGACTGATAAGGTCCGATCTTGTGTTTCTAAGCGCAGACTGTAGCGTAATTTTTTGCGCTGAGTAGGAGCCTTAGAATTAGGAGCGCACTTTCAGATCTTGTAGAGCCAGATCTGGTGCAATAAGAGGGCAGGACAGACTCCAGTGGCCAATGGTGATGTCATGTAGAACAAAGTTTTTTCCTCCAACCAGACTCTGAGGGCAAGAGAGAGGGGTGGTGGAGGAGTGGGGGTGAACAGATGCTTTTATCTGGCTCGTGTTAACGCAATTACGGCTGAGTGCAGACTGGCATCTGCTTTGGCACAGTAGATCTTTTGCCAAACTTTTTTGTCATAAGCGGCTTTAGTTACATCGTACTATCACGCATCACGTTGTTGAGTCTTCATAAGTTTGTAGATACGACACTGTGCAGTTTGACAAGTTTTGGAGCAGTAGCTGATGTGTGGCGTGTGTAGCTACCAGGCCACTGCTGTCTCTGGTGCCACTGGATACACAGTTTTGGATACGATCAGAACTGGGATATGAGTAGCATTTCCCTACATGTACGTCTGGGTCTGATCTCAGTGGCCGCGTTACATCGGTTGAATTTCAACCAACCATTCAGCGAGCGGGTAGGCGGGTGTTGTAGGTGACGTCAAGCATTTGCTGGTTGTAGTTTGGCAATGTCGGTGGATACGAAAGTAAAGAAAGCTCTTCAATCCGTTCTGGCTCAGCTCCCAAATATCCAGAAACTGACATTGAAGCCTTGGAATGTGCAAGGCTGCCCCCAAGAGTTATGATAGCTTACTTCACTCACTCAGGCGCATTACATATGTCACGACCAAACGCTAGCGAAAATCAGATCCAATCGTTTCAAACTTTAAAAGGAGTTCACCCCTCCCACCTGAAAACGAAGCTCAATTGTGAAGATCCAGACCTTCTGTACAAAATGAGTACGAGGGTATGGTAAGACCAGGCTAGGATATGAGGGACATCAGCGTTGTCTCTGGACTTCACAGGGAAACACGTGGAAATGGGACTTTTCTTCAGGACTTTTGCCAAAGTGGAATCATGCGATCTGACAACATCTGGCACACTGGTGCATGTCACCTTAAAACGCAGATCAAGTGTGGTGTTGTGGCACATGAAGGCATGAGTCGTTTGTTAAAAGAAAACTGTTGTAGTTGTTTTGGCATCAGACGTGTGCGCGCTGATCTACTGTACCAAAGTAGGCGCGCCTATAACAGGATATTTGCAAACTTTATCTTGTTCTTGGTGTTAAACCAGGGACACAACCTAGGGGTTATTGCTAAAGCAGCGCTTGTACTTCTCTGTGAGGCGAGAAGTTACACCTTGACTTTTGAAAGGGAGGAATCCTGTTGCAAACAAATGAATCATATTCAATGATATAATGTCGCCCTGAGCCTGTGCTTTCAACATGTATATTTCAACTTCGGCATCAGATTAAAACATTTAAAATTAAGCCATTTAGAGTGATTTTATATTATTACATTCAAGCAGACTTTTTGTGTGTAATATTTTAATAATAATAATAATAATGCATCGGTTTTATATAGCGCTTTTCTGGACACTCAAAGACGCTTTACAGTGGCATTGTAGCCACAGCTGCCTGGGGTAGACTGATGGAAGCGAGGCAATCAGTCTGCGCCATCGGCCCCTCTGACCACCACCAACCACTCACTCACTCACTGCATTCGCCAGGCTTCCTGATGTTACCAAACGGTCTCCCATCCAAGTATCGACCAGGCCCTTCCCTGCTTAGCTTCCAAGGTCTGACAGGATCGGGCAGAGCAAAGGCGGTATGGCCACATTTTGTATGTCTTGTGACCTTATTAGCTTGTTTAAAGCCTAAAACACAAATTCAAGCAACAAAGTTACTTTCTTACCTTAAAATCGTTTTTGCAGATAAAATCTGCTAGCAACGACTTTCAGACTTGAAATTTGTGTGTAATCAGAGGGGGTTCATGTGACACTTATCTGGTCTTTCAGTGATTGAACTGGAACCCTGGTCTCCCCTAGGCTATATTCTATTCACATACATTTGTTGACAAAAGGGCGGCACGGTAGTACAGAGGTTAGAGCTTGTGCTTCACAGCTAGAAGGTCCGGGGTTCGATTCGCACCTGGACGGGGCCTTTCTGTGTGGAGTTTGCAAGTTCTCCCTGTGTCTGCGTAGGTTTCCTCCGGTTTCCCCTACCACTAAAAACATGTACAATAGGCCAGGATGAATGGGAGTGTGGTTGAGAGTGCGCATGGGGGACGAGGGACGGAAATTAGCCCAAGGCTACAATCCGGTGTGGCTTGTTTACATGCATGAGACCCATGTGTGTTCATTAACATGCACTGTCCTGACCAAATAAATCAATAAAATAAAGAATGCACTGTGTGATAGAATGAACTATTTTTCTCGTTGGACATACTCCTAGACATTCACTGGAGAATAAGACAGATCAACTTTTAAGTTCTTAACAGAAGATGGTGAAAGAATGTTGTGGAGCGGAGGGAGCTGCGCAGGAGGAAGAGGAAGGAGAAGGTGGAGCTGACCCGTGCAGGACACCACGCTCTGAAACAGCTACAAACCCAGGAGGCGCTACACCGTTTCAGAGGAGCAGAGGCAGCCAGCCAGGTTTCCTCCAGGTGCTATGGTTTCCCATACCTCCAAAAAACATGCTGGTCAGGTCGGCCCACAGTGGCGGCGCGGCTCAGTTGCAGCGGCTCAGGACTAATACCTGAACACTATTTGTTGTACGGTATAATGACAAATAAAGCACTTACTTACTTCCTTACTTATTTTGTTTGTCCCAGAAAAACAGTACTGCGGTCATTCATAGGGTCTCGCTGTAATATGTCAACAATTTAAAAACCCTACAGCAAATGTTTCCCATTTTCAAACGAGTAAATTTGGATCTGTTGTCCCAGGGCAGAGGCAGTGGCATAATGTTTAAGTATATGGCAGGTAATGTTTACATACTATTTTTTGGGACATTTGTGCTACTTTTTAATTTACAATCTCTGATACGCTGCAGTCAGATTCCATGCAGCAGTTTCTTTGTCCCCATAAATGTCTGAAAACAGCCTGTACTGCAAGTGTGTAAAATCGATTTGTCATTACAAGTATAAAAATAGGTATAGCCCATTTAAGAGACAAATCATGAGACCATTTTGATGTTTTAATGTGAAAACACATTCTCAACAGAACTGAGAATACCTAATGTAGTGTAACCACAAAAGCCGTTTGAAAATTCACATAAAAAGGTCAGTGCTTAATTTGGCATAATCTAAGCTAAACATCACATCAATCATCGCAATAAGAGCCATTTCCTAAATTAGCTCCAAATGATTTTGTAAACAACATCGCATGGTGTGTGTGGTGTTTTCAAACTTGTTTTTCTCTTCTTCAATGGAACACCAGGATAAAAGAGCCCCTCCAGCCCTGGTCATAAATATTGTGCTTCCGAAATCTCTTGATGGCGATTCCGGACGAAGGGTTGAAATCTCGCCCTCTGTGTGCTAAACATAGCCGAAAGTCTTTTTAGGTAGTGTTATCAAACTTTTCTTGTGTTATTCCCTGTAGACAACCTGACTGTCATCTGGTGCGAGTTCATCCGGTGCGAGGTCATAGTAGCCCAGCCAAGCATGAGATAGCTATATAAATGTTATCTCACATTTTGGTGACCTTTCAGAGGTATTGTGCCAGAACCACAGTGTATGTACAAAGCATTGAATGGGTTGTGAAGACCCATGGGTCCCCAATTGGTTGTCACAGTTGGATGAGTATGCAGAAAGACTTCCCCATTTACTGTCTCTAATGGAAGCCTTGAGGGTAAACACGGGAAGCCCATGCGATCCCGGGAATAAACAGTTCAGTCAAGCCGAGTCACTACTTTTTATTTTCTTGGAATATAAATGTCAATGCTATTTCCTCCAAAAACTGAAATTAAACCACAGGAAGAAGTCAGAAAGCACAGGGGGTGTTTAAGTGTGTAAAGTTGAAAATATGAGCTACAGCAGGAACCACTTCTTTACTCAGAAATGGCAGTGAATAAATATTTTAAGGTTCTGCTCCACTAAAGGGGATTAAATAATGCACCACAAGTACAACGTTTTTCATGTTGATAATAGAAGAATATGAATTTAAAAAAAATGTCCAGAGGTGTTCTGGAAATGAAATTAAATTTGACAATCAATAAATGGTGTTTTCGCGCTTACTGTCCTGTCCGGTTGGCTCGCTGCACGATGTGGCTACGCCTTTTCCACATACCTGAAATTGTGAGCACCAGTACATCCTGTTCCTTTTCATTTTTCATTTTAGAAAAGATACAATATATCAACAATATAATAATACAAACACATTTAAAAGATAATCCTGCCTCATGGTTATATTTCCTCTACCACTTCTTGAACAAACTTTTTGACCTAAGTGCCAGATTGTGTTTTTGAACTGGCCACTGGACCGGGCTGGTCACGGTTTGGAAACTTTTAAAGAAGTACAATTCTCAAATAGAGCGTTTCAGCTGTCCTGTGGATTCTCCTGAGTTCATCAATACAAGAAATAACAGAATCCACTGCTCACAATTAACAGGAAAAGCTTTGAAATGGATGGTTTACAGTTCTGGATGTTGCCAAGTTGTTAAGTAGTACTAGCAAACATCAGACTAATGAGATAAAAACAACAAAAAGTAGGGAAAAAGCCTTGGAAGAACTTTGTTAGCTGCAAGGACTACTAATCATATCTAACACACAGAAGTGACACAGTGGACCACGAGATCTTACTTCACAGGTTAGAAAACTAGGTGGGAATCTCTGGTACTGCTCTAAACTGGTTCAAGTCCTATCTCGAGGATAGGACGTACTTTGTCAAAATAGGTAACTGTGTCTCAGACAAAATTTCCATGACCTGTGGAGTCCCCCAGGGGTCAATCTTGGGACCCCTCTTATTCAACTTGTACATGCTTCCATTGGGTCAGCTAATAAACAGCAACAATGTGTCGTACCACAACTACGCAGATGACACTCAGATCTACGTGTCACTGACGGCAGGTGAACAGGGGCCTGTAGATACACTCTGTCACTGCATCGAACAGATCAGTTTGTGGATGCAAAACAACTTTCTTCAACTAAACTCAGACAAAACTGAGATCATTGTTTTCTGCCCACAGACACAAAGACAAAGTGTTATCAGTCACCTTGAGTCTCTCTCTCTAAAACCAAAAAATCAGGTTAGAAATCTAGGAGTAATCATGGACTCAGACCTGAACTTAAACAGCCACATCAAAGCAATAACATCATCAGCTTTTTACCATCTGAAGAACATTGCTAAGATCAGAGGAATAGTGTCAAAACCAGACTTAGAGAGAGTCATCCATGCATTTGTCTCCAGCAGGTTAGACTACTGTAACGGCTGCTCACTGGCCTTTCTAAACGAGCTGTTAGAGCTGCAGTACATCCAGAACGCTGCTGCTCGAGTCCTGACAAGAACCAGGAAATACGACCATATTAGTCCAGTGCTCCGGTCCCTGCACTGGCTTCCTGTCACTCAGAGAATAGAATTTAAAACAGCTCTGCTTGTGTACAAGTCTTTTCAGGGTTTAGCACCAAAGTACATCTTTGACATGTTAGAGCCGTATGAACCATCTCGGGCCCTGAGAACTTCAGGGAGGGGTCTCCTGGTGGTTCCCAGAGTCAATAATAAACACGGTCAGGTTGCGTTTCAGTTTCAGTTCAGTTCAAATCCAGGCTGAAAACAGCTCTTTTTACCTGTGCATATGAAAACTGAAAGTATTTTATCTGCACTCTTGCCTTTTACTGTAATTGATTAATTTTATGTTAATGTTTTATTGATTGATTTGATCTGTTTGCTTGTAATTTTCTGCAACTGTGAAGCACTTTGAATTGCCTTGTGTATGTATTGTGCTCTACAAATAAACTTGCCTTGCCCTGGCCTTGCCTAAATCTGTTTATGTTAATGATGACTCAGCGTTATACAATTTAAAATCTCCATTGGTCTATTTTCATGTAACAATCCCAGGAATCTAACAGGTTTTGATTATGCGATCCCAAAGTCAAAATGTGCTGTTAGCTGACTAGCATGCTATCTAAAAGCATGTTGTTAGGCTTATCAGTATCACCGTGGTCATGAGTGATGAAGAGCAAAAGAGAATAAATCTAATTCATTCGAGTCTTACTGTTGCCCCATTTATTCACACAGAGTTGGACTTACAATCTCCAGGAACATAATGAACTCCTCTGTTCCACTCTATGTCTGAAAGACTAATTTCCACTGTAATCTAGCGCTGTTAGAATTTCCAAATGAACACCGTTTTATTATACGCAGCAGCACTTCAGTGGATAATGGATAGAAATCTATGGTACAATGAATGCACCTAATTTTTTCTACTGGGCACTGAAGCTAAATATAAGACATCCCTCTAAACGTGGCCCGTTACTGTCGTCCAATGTTTAATTGCTCTGAGCTAAATCGGTCCCTCTGTCTGTTAGTTGCAGGGAGCCTTTCTCATTACCATTTCAAGCCTCTAGTTTGGCTGCCATGTTCCCTCATTATATCTGATGTGGAGTCTGGCCAGTTTGGGAAAGAGGCGTTCAGAACCCAAGCAAGCTCAAGCAAAATTACACAGCACAGCTTGAAACCACAGTCCTGCCAGGCAACAATCGTGATTCTAGAGACCAGTGGTGAAGTTGGTCTTGTTTACAGTTATTTTTGGTCTATCATTGCAGGATACAGGAGATGTGGATTTTATATCCTTGGCAATTTTGTCAAGAGAACAAGTTCTCCCAATTTACATGTAACAATTAGAGCCTATTACTGTAAACATGTTTTTTTAATTGATCATATAGGCTACAGATGTGTAAGCCACATAGCAAGTTGCATGAGTTAGGAAATAAATCTGCTGAAAATGCACAGAACAGTATGGAAATTGAAAAAATAGGGAAAGGCAACAAGATAATAATTAAAACTATGTAATACAGAAATAAAAGTCATATATAGCCTATATACCTTGTAGGTTTCAAATCTTTACAACACAAATGAAACTAATTAGAGAAACCTCTTTTGACATACAGTATGTTTATAATGTTTTGCCATTATGAGAATTACATTTTGCAGCAAATATCAGCTTTCCAAATCCTTTCCATATAAAATCTATGTTACATGAGTTGTTTTACCGGTATATTCGAAATCTTTCCAACCATTCTTTTATCAATGTTACAAGCAAGTATCAAGCCGATACATGATACTGGTATCGGTGTGAGTAAGGTCTTTATTTGTCATTGTACAACTGTACAATTAAATTGTGTTCAGGTGTTAGTCCTGAGCCGCCTGAGCCCACCACCATTATGGGCCAACCTGACAAGCATGTTTTTGGAGGTAGGAGAAGCCGTAGAACCTGTGCATCCCTACTTTGATCTACTCTGATCTGAGACAGCACTTGGCATTTTGAAGCTGATGGTCCTGTTGTATCATTTTCAGTCTATTATTGAGTAACACTCATCCAGTAGTCATGTAGCCATACTGAGTGTTGTATTTTCGCCATATATTTTGTTTTGTTTGTTTGTTTTTCTGTCTCCTTAGGCATGCCAGATTGCCCATGCGAGATCCAGTTTTTGTTGGGCCTGTGTGTGTGCTGTGGGCGGGCAGAATTTGGCTGTGTAACATTGCGATGTAGGTGTGCGACTAAAAGTAGCACTCTCTCCAACATGAGGTGCGCAGATGACTGGTTGTTTCTTTTTGTGTGCAGAATAGTGCCAAACCTGGTCGATTTTCTTCTGTACACGGACAAAAGAGCGTGCATTTCCATACTGTGGATGGAGACACGCTGAATGATGATCAGCCCAATGTTTTTGAGCTTGACAGCAGGCGGCGCAGACTCTGGCCATCACACGCAGACCTGTCCATCAAGTACACAGTCGCCATGGAAACAACCCAGTTCCAAAACCGAGGCAGATGCAGCGATATAATGGACTGCCAGAGAGAAAGGTGCTTTTATATTTGCCTCCCCTATACGTGTCTTTTTCAGTCACGCTAAATGCTGTAAATAAACTCCTCATATCAAGGGAGAGAGAGAGAGAGCAAAAAACCAGGAAAACAACATGTGTGCCTTGTGAATCACTGTAATTGAACAGAATATCTATTTTTCCCACAGCTGCACAATAATGGGCTACTAGGAACAATCATTCTCAGGCGTGGCTGGAAGAGAAGGCTTATCTTATCGACTTAGATGTAATCATTATGGGTATTACATGCAGCTTACATCAGTCAGATAGTGGGTAGATTACAAAGGGGAAGCTGAGGAGAAAGTTAAAAAGCAAGATCAAAAGAGTGAAAGAGTATAGAGGAGACTTTCTTAGGCCTTGAAATGTAGAGTTAAAAGGAAAAGTTGTGATAGATCGGCTCTAATGTGCCAACCAAATCCATATCCACAAAGGTTCTCCCTGATCAAGGCAAAACCATCATTACGCCCTAAACTACATTAATGACAATGAACAAAACAGTTTTGACGAGCCTTGAGTTGAAAACAAATGAATGTAGTTTCCTTTTGCTTATTTTGGTTGGGAGAGAGCTTGTTAATGGACATATAACTGAGAAAAGACTCCACATTGGCAAGCGGCTATGTGCTAATTTACGTCCATAAACATGTTTGTCATTAGTGGACTGGCAATATGCATAGGTCTCTGGCCCAACAGTATGTACCGGCCAGAGGAAAACGATTGAGATATCTCCACCAATGCAGCGTACTGGCCATTGTGATGGATGCTCAGATGAAAACTTCTGCTTCCGGTCATGGTGCTCCAAAAACCTTTTTCCCCCTTGACCTAATAGTGACACCAACAAAAAGAAGCAATTCGTTTTGGCTTTCCATTTTGTTCTTTGTTTTTAGTTCTGGTGGTGGTCTGATTTGGTGGGGAAAAGAAGAAGTGCAGAAAAGCCTTCATGGAACATAGTGTTTTTTTATATTGCCAGATAAACTGTGGCACCAGGACAGTGAGTGACCTCTGTTTCTCTGTGTTCAACATGGTAATTGTATTGAAACGTCTGTTGTTACAACATATGTTATCATTGTGCTGTAAAGTACAGCCCACTTGTTGGTAATATGAAGTCAAAATGTCATAACCAATCAGTGGAGTAACAGCGCTGATTTACACTTAAACAGAACGTACGGTCTGTACAGAAATGCGTGCTGCCTGTACAACTAATGAGGTTCAAAAATAGATTTAAAAAATAATGTTGTGTATACAGTATCAATCACATTAGCCTGGATACCAGCCACCTGAGAGGTTATTACACCCATGGTTTCCAACATCTGACTCTTTTTCTTGTGACTTTTGTGAAAAAGGACCTGACAGTGTCAGACAAACATAGGGGTGACTAATTACTAGTTCTGAAAAGTGCAAAGTCTGAGCAGGATATAGCAAGAAAAACAATCCTAGCACCTGAAAGGCAATAGGGGAAAGAAGAGATGACGAATGGTGAGAAAAGCTCTGCTGCTATAACCCATAAAGTGACACATTCAAAGCTGGGAAATCTCAGAAACCTCCTGAGATCCTAGTGCTCAGAAAAACAGGCACAAATGAGTACAGCTGCAAGTGACAGAGACTGGTGCAGCCACAGTTTCCCCACTGCTGAAAATTTTACTCAATATTACTCATGCATGCACAGAAAGGACTTACTATTCTGAAAATGTACATTTATGCCGCACTTTATCTTCAGTGAAATTACTTAAACTATGGTTCTGCTTGTCCAACAGGGAAATGGCTTCATGTCGACATCTTTGCATTTAATTCAGTTCAGTGAGCACCAGTGTTGCAACTTTGTGTCAGTAATGCGTCTGTCATCCTTCCAACTCCTGTTCCCATTTACAACACTTTGTCTTCATAAAAGGATACTGGCAGTCACGGTGTGATTAAAAATGTGTCCTGCAAGTTATTTTTGGTCACTGATATATTGTAATGACATTATTGTAAATATGTCATGCTATAATATGTGAAGGCATAACAGTTATTTTAGACCATAATATTATGTTGCTTGTGTTCACTTTCGTCAAGCTAAAATCTGATACATTCAGATGTTAAAATATAGAGTGAGTGTCAGAGAGAAATGTAGTGTTTGGTTTATTTTAAATGTACTACATGCACATAGCAATTCATTTAACTTTCTTCTCAACTAATCTGACTTGCCTGAGCTGGTCAGATGGATACACTATGAACAGGACATTCAGGTCGTTGGACATAAGACTATTATTATTATTATCAAAACCTTGAACAAATTTTGACACTACAATCTCAATAAGAAAGAACAGCAGATAAAACAATATAATGTCCCACTTTTATATTCAGAATAAATGTTGTTGATGATGTTATGTTACACCAACAACAAAGAGGAAATTTGAGGTGCCAGGACTTTCCATGGAAGTGTAGCATTTTAGCTTGGGTATTCCAGTGAGCTAATACTGTGGTTGTCTGATACAAACATGAAATAAATATGTTTATCATTATAGGGTTGTAATGGGGGTTTTGGATTGCAGGGAAACAGAAATCAGGATATCGACACACACTGCTAAGGTCACTGTGGAAACACCTCTGACCCAGAAAATGATTGTGGCCAGTGGAGAAAACAATGCTGCTAAAACAGGACTTAATTTATGTGATGCCCTACAAATGTTATCTGTTTATTTGAATGTTTTGGTATATCACCATCGTTTGAGGAGTCAGTTAAAATATCGCTCAGTTTACCACACTTTACAGTTAATGTATTATACACACCTCATCTCTTTGAATTCAGTGTGAGCCTCATGACAAAAAACATTCATGGAAACCTGAAATGAGAAATAAAATGTATTTGCAGAGTCAGTTGGAAAGGCCTTGAAATTAGTCTTCATTCTTTTTTCATCTTTGGAAGTTGAAATGGTGTAAAGTCTTTCACTACTTCTTTACATTGTTGGTATACATTTTTTGTTGTGATGTGATAAATTGTTGTCGCATGTGGTAATGCCACCATGATAGAATTTGTAGAAAACGTTTTTAAACAAGTGACAGTGAAGCTGAGCCTGTTGAACTCTGAGTGGGGAACTGGGGGTGGGATTAAATAGGTTTTCTTCTTCCCACTCCCTTTCAGGTGGAAGTGGATTGTTTTTTTTTGTTTTTTGTTTGTTTTCTGCTGTATATTCTTCTTTGTTGCCCTCTGCCTGAAATAAATAAATAAATGAAAATGAAATGAAAAAAACTATTGTCATGCTGCACTGAAACACGGTTGGAAGTTTAAACCATTGGGACAGTGTATTCAAAGTTCATATTATAATGCAATGATATTGTACTTTTCCCTCCATAAAAACAATGCAACGTGACATGACACTACTTAAGCATTCCCCATTTTTGCTGAAATTATAATAAAAGATAGGTTCTACAGAACAGCACTCTTCTGGACACTCGGGGATACTTTAAATTGCATTATTCATTCACTCCATACTCAGTGGTGGTAAAGTACTATTGTAGGCGCTCCGACCATCATCAGCTCTGCACATTTATACATAGACTCAGGAGTGAAGTGTCGTGCCCAAGGAGACAACGTCAGTCTGCACCACGTGAGCCTTTGTCGCCCCTTTTTACTCTGAAACATTACGTTGTGGCCATACCGCCTTTGCTATGCCCGATCCCGTCAGACCTCGGAAGCTAAGCAGGGAAGGGCCTGGCAGGACTTGGATGGGAGACCGTTTGGTAACACCAGGAAGCCTGGCAAATGTAGTGTGTGTGTGTGAGTGGTTGGTGGTGGTGGCTGATGTGCGCAGGCTGGTTCCCTCGCTTATCATCACCGAGTATGGAGAGAATGAATAATGCACCAAATTGTAAAAGCGACTTTGAGCGTCTGGAAAAGCGCTATATAAGAGTAATGCATTATTATTATTACTGCAGTGGTGATGTTTCTGATGTGTTCACCGAGCAGAGTCTTTATCTGGTGTCTCAGTGTTATCTCCAAAAGGCACACACTTGTTTATCATTGTGTCCCTACTTATCAAACAGTGCTACCTGCCTTTGAACAACGTGTCCCTCGCATAATTCGCCACCACCGCTGAAGATATTGTCATCAGGAGAAGCAGATGGCATGAAATGACCGAGTTATTTAGCGCCCGGGCCCATCGGTGTATCACCATGGAAACCGTTACGCTCCGGCTATTGCGTAATGGCCACAATTAGACGCGAGGAACAACAAAGTGTTTGGGAGTGAAGAGGAGGGCCAGATGTTGAGATGTTGATTCATGCCATCACGCTGTTATGACTACGATGATGATTACGCAGGGAGCAATTATGAGGGTAGAGCGGGACGAAGAGGTAAACAAAAGACCACAGTTACAGGGTTTCAAACAGAAACCACGCAGGCGGAAGTTCGACAACTGACGATGGTTTTGACGGGACTGTCATCGACTTTAAGAGGGCCCTTTACTTTCATTGAGAAGTTTGTCCTCTGCCTGCAACCTTTCCCTTTGCCCTCAATGATGTCACTGCAAGTTCTGGAGGATCGGCCTCCTGAGTGCCTGAAGATACACGGAAATCCTCTCACTGGATCTGATTTATGTAATGCAAGAATGCTAAACTAGAAGAAAAGTTTAGCACATCTGCATTTCAGTGCTGAGACCTTCATCAGGGCAATTTGTGACCGACACGTTGCTCTTGATGTCCAAATAAAGTGAAGTTCTGCAAGTAAGTGTGTGGGAATTATCTTGTCACAATGCGTCCAAAGTTATCCCCAACATGACTTCAGCTAATGGTGATGGAGCTATTACATTTGTTGATGAGTTGACCCAAGAATTTAACTGTGGGAGAAGATGTGTTGGCGATGCTCTTGATGAAACACTGAGATTCAGAGTCCCTTTTTCAAGATAAAAAAAAAAACAGTGAAAAGAGAATTGGACAAAGCTGGCAACTTTTGAGCTAAAATAAAATAAATTCAAGTGATCAATTTCAGCCAAAACTGCAACATAATTTTGGTATGTTTGATGTAAAAAATAAGTTGAGCAATGTCATAATTGTCCAAGAAATTTAGATTTAATGTCAGTTGTCAGTTAATTTAATGACCCTCGGAAACCCTGGTTGGTGATCTGCCTGGTCTATAACCTTTAAGCTTGATTTGACTAAATAAGCTTGATTTGAATTGGTTCATGTGACTGTTCATTTCCTTTTTGCATGTGGTCTTGCCATGGCTGCACCTGGACCATGTAAATACCCTGGTTACTGAGAGATGCCTATAGGCGGGGCCTGAGTTCAAAGGCAGACCGTGATCAAGTGCAGCTGACTGACACGCACCTGGGAGCAGAGAGTCCGCCCCAACAAAGACAAAAAACGGCAGGCTTCACAGTCAAGAGCCCCGAGCCGCCCGGCGGACCTTTTCTTATTCATTCACATTTCCATCATCATCTTTTGGGGGCAAACTCTGGAACAAATCCAAGAAAACCAAAAGAAGTAATGAATGGATCAGTGTTAGTATATTTAAGTCCATCATGTAAACTGTGGGAACCAAATAGATCTTACTGATTTTAACTTTACAACCAGTAAGATCTATTGATTTAGTATTTTGAATATGTTGCATGCGTTGTTAGTGGTTTACACAAAGCTCTGCAAACACAGCTCAAGGGTTGCCTTGTTGCATCCTCAGTTCCTCGATTGTAGCTCTGTGGGCGGCGGCCGCTTCGGTGACGCACCTGCTGGAGCGTCCGCCTTTGCGCGCTCTATGCGCGTCCTCAAATTGAAGACATCCTGACAAGATGGGACACAGGTGTGTGCGCGCTCCAGAGGCACATGTTTTTTAGCTCCTTTTGTTCCTAATCCTTTTACTCTTTAAACTAAAAGCTATGAAATAAAGAAACGAAAACTTTTATTCTGCCTACGAAGTTCATTTACCACACGCACTACATGCCTTACCATATGGACACAAGTACAATTTTGTGAACTTGCCTACCTTAAATCAGAATCATTGAGCTTTAACTAAATACCTGCTCTAGCTCTTCTGAAGACATAACTGGCCCCAAGTTTTGAATTTTGATAGTGAGAGAGTTTAATGCCAACTAGTGTGGGGCAAAGTGTGGGGCTCACTGTGCTTTCTGATTTCTGAGTTATCATCGCAAGTACAAAAAGTAAACATAGATAACTTTTAATGATGTTAAAGTGCATATGACAGGTTTTAATGGTTTGGAAAATATGTTGCATAATTATCATTTATTATAGAAGAAATGTTGGGCAGAAAAGTTATTTTTATTTAATTTCTGAAGCTACTGACAGGAAGTGACATACAGTAGAAGAAGGTAACATTCCATAGCAGTTTGACTCACTCATTTCCCACTGACTTAACATGGTTGCACGGCAACAGTTTATAATTGTTTATGTCACTTCCTGTCGGTGTCCACTAAGGAAGTGAAACTATAAACATCACATAAAATGGCCAGACTAAAGAAAGCTGGGTACAATCTTTAGCAAAATCTTAAATATAATTGTGTTAACTATGTTTTAGCAAAAATTGTGTCTAACGTGTCATTTGCACTTTATGTGTTTTGTTTGTGAAAATATTGGCATTACAAAAAGGAAATATGGAACATCTATTGTTGTGTTAGGCCCAATCAGCTCAAAAGCCACTCACTTAGAAGTCTGTCTCTTGTCATATCTGAAAGAATCCCATCCACATGATTCACCAATACTTAGAGCCACTTGGTTGTAAGGCTTATTCCAATGCTATATGGGCTTTCTTGCTTTTTAGCATGTCTGCAGTTGTTTTGACACGCGTGCTTTAAAGGATATAGCTGAACCTACTGTGCATGTGTCCCCCAGAGAGGCTGTGGCACTGTCCCTTCTTGGCCGGGGCTAAATAAAACATTTGGACTGTAAGTGGGGTGAGTTGACTCTGTAGTTGCTCAGAATTTGCAGACAGCTGGTTAGATCTCTTTGTGTTGTGATTTATTATTCATCAGCACATTCGGCCGTGCAGCAGTAATTGCAGCATGCAGCAGCGGTGCCGTAGTCTGATGGTGCACAAATGAATAAATAAATCTCGACGGTGGGGCCATTTGAACGCTTGACATTTACTGATGAGGCAATTAAGAGAGCAGCGCATAAACACAACCTGTATTACACTGCTGGCCCCGTATACTCCACTACTCTCCATACTAACATGTACATACTGCTGCGCTTCTCACTGCCACGAGTGCATCATGCAGAGACTAATGTATCTCCCACACTTCTGTACATGACCAGTAACATATAGGGCATTTAAGAGTAGAGTACATAGCATATGCTCTGATTGGTTTAAAATAGGCAGCACAATCACCAGGGCTGTCTTTATACAGTATTTGTGTTGCGGCGATCTGCCATCTCCTTCGCCCTACCAGTCTGGTTGCCGCCCCCCTCACCTGAGGCCAGGTGGAACCAGTTGGCAATCAGGTGCACACACCTGGACTGTTCATAATGACGCTCCATTCACTCCACTGTCATGCACAGGGAGCAGCCTAACACCACGACAGGAGCACGGGGAAGCGCCACAAACTTAACAAAGGACTCTCAACAAACACTGAGCGGGACCGGGTTCTCACATTTAGAGCTGAAGAGACTGCCGGTAAGCGCCAGCGTGTGCCTTTATGTTGAAAGTGAAGCTATGTGTTTCTGTTCTGTTGTGCTAATGCTGCGTTCGGCAGCACTTTGTAAATAGTGATTTGTTTTGTGTGGGAAAGGTATACACGGGTTTAAAGCAGATTTTGTGGGTTATGTAAAATACTCTAAGTAATTCATCATTGTTTAGTAAACTATCAATAATTTGGTAAAACTTATAAAAAGCATAAATTTGGTTGAAAATGTGCTGTGTAAGTCATACGCATTTACAAGGTGGATAAAAAGTTGAGCATTCATTCATAATCGTTGGTATAAAAGTTAAAACTCTTTTTAAAGGCTAAAAACATTTATAAAATCAAATTGTGAAATGTTCTAAAATCATTAATATTCATATATGAAATTCTGTAAAGCTATATGGGTGAAAGTGCTTTTGATTATGTAACCTGATTGCTACCTGTAACAAATGTGTGGGTTTTTGCATTTTAATATTTGCCTGTAAATCTGTATATTGTATTTACTTGTGTATTCTGTGTTTCCACTAAGGTTTTTTACCTAACTGACTACCTACCTAACCAACGGATGGTTAAAAGAAAATAAAAGGATAAAAAGAGAACTTCCTGCCTCCAGAGTTTGAGTGAAATCCTGTTTTTAACTTCAGTAGTGAGCCCATCTCACGTCAGGTGTGGGGCCCCGCCCAGCAACCCTAGAATAACCTGACAATTTGCCTAATCCTACAGGATGTAATCACCGAACACTAGCTCAAATGGCCTTTCAATTAGAGAGAAACCTTTTTATGTTACTGTAAACAGTGTTTTAGCATAGTACCTGGCAACCAAAAGTGTGTGCCTCATTGTACTTTCTTTTTCAAAGGTTTTTGGCCCGTCGGCTTTAATAAGCAGGACAGCACCGTTTGAAGAGCGGGGAGAGGCATTCAGCACAACAGGGATGTCCAGCACACATCATGCTAAATAACTGGAGATGACTAAGAATCAAAACAAATGTAAACTCAAACAACTTAGTAAAATTATAATGGCTTTTCCACCAACAGTAGGCACTAATCATGCAAAATGTTTTTGTATTGACCGTTTTTATTTGAACATGTCATTCTCATCTGAAAGTGCAGACAGGCTATATCAAGCTTTAAAAATTCCCTGTTAAACTGCAATTTTCCAGTAATAGTAGACAGCCGGATGAACATGGGAAATGCCAAATCCCTTCAAGCCTAGTGCAATCTATAGAAGGTTGCATTAAAAAACATATATTGTCAGGGCTGCCAACTTTTCACCAAACTTTGGAGTGAGACATCGGTCGGTGCCCTTTCTCATGGCGATAGTGTCTTGTTATCGTATAAAATTATAAGCCAAAAACAAGTATATGATTTACATGGATGAGCACATCAGGAGCAGCATAATGGATCTGTCAGAGGGTAGTCTGGCACCACCCCACATGACCAACAGAACCTGTTTAAAGTGTGGCAGGGCACTTCAAAAGGGGGTTTGGAGGTCCTCCCCCAAGAGATTTTTTATAATTCAGATACGATTTCCTGCAATCTGGTGCATTTTAGATCATAAATATTACTTTTAGCTGGTCTATTTATTGGTGTTTAAAGAATTAATTTTCTGGACCCCCCCCCCCCCCCGGTTTTAAAGTTTAAAGGGGGTATTAGGTAAAATCGACTGTTTCAAGCTTTATATCATATGTCATTCCCTCATTAAACACATGCCTGGAGTGTTGCCTTGGCTCATTCCCATATTTTTGAGTAACAGTGTTGTTTAGATGCCACAGCAGTGTGCTGAAGGGGGCGTGTCGGAAAGCTTCTTAAAGAGACAAAGGCCTATTTCAAGACGTTCAGTACAGCCATTTCGAGAGAGCAATTTTATTCAAGGCAGTTATTTTAATTTACTGCATATACAAACCAACAGAAGGTTACGTCATCATTGTAGTATGCTATAGACTGGTGCTATGTGATTGAAAAAAGCATAATACCCCCCTTTAACATAACTGTGCCAGACACATCAAGCTCTGAATTCTACTTTGCTTTAAACATAAAATTGTTAATCCAATGTTTAATGTCATGACATGTGTTAGCTAAGTCATGCTTTAGCTAAATCTAAAGCTGAATAAACTAGACAAATTAAAAAAATTTACTCGTTAGCATTACGTTTAACTTAGATCATGATATTTCCCAAAAGGCGAACATAAATGCGTGAAATTCAACACAAAATTACAATGGATTAGCAACACGTACTAGGCGACTCTCTTGGCAGTTTGTACAAACATTCATCGAGCCCAATTTCTGTTTATATCAGACTTTTGCCTCAATAGGCAGGTTATCATGGTAGTCAAATGACATTTCATCACAATCTGACAATTATTCACCTTAATAAATCCTCTGACACAACCAATAGCAGCGATCTCCCATAGTTTTCAATGAAGTGCGAGCATTGTATTCAGCGCTTCATTTGTGACGTAAGACCATAGAGCCTTATTACAGTGGGTAATCAAAGACTGGATCTGGATGAGAACCTAACCTGTTTAAATCTCAGTCTGCTGCCTTTAGTCAACATCACCATGGAGACGTACCCACTCCCGGTAAAGTTACAGTCATGTCTTAGGAGAGCTGAGCCGCTCACAGCAAGAGCACATGTTTGTACATTTATGAGGTATTTTTCAATGATGAAAAAATCTTCTATAAAATTAATTATTGTATTTCAATTTTATTTCTTTAACATTCTATGCGGCGCCTTTAAGTCTGCTGTGCTAGAGAATGAACCAATAACTAAACCAACTGAGCTACTGCCACACGCTTCAGCCTAGGCAAATGAGTCAAGCACTAATCTTACATAGGTGTGTGTTGAGGATTTGCTTAAATAAATTAAAACAAAGACTATTCCAATGTGGTTGCCACTTTTCTGGCTTGATGGAGGAGTTTGGACACTTTCATTGGCAAAATCGAAAGCTACATGTATTGAGTATACGGGTTATCTAATTTAACAATGAGCTCAACAGAAATGGGGTGAAATTGCGCTCACACCCCGCAGTCGTCCTTCCTTCTTCTTTCCCTTCCATCCTGACCAACTAGGAGCCCCCCTCGGTTCCTCGCGAAATAACCCAGCCCCTCCGTGACTCCGCCCACTTCAAGTCCGATGTGGATGCGAGAATAGGAGCTGCAACAATGTGACAGACAACAGAGCCCGTCCGCGCGATGTAGTAGTGGATATCTCTTCAATGAAGCGCGAGCTGATGCGCCTGCTCTGCGTGCGACCGAGCAAAATGCGCCGAACAGCTGCACGAGCCCCAGCAGCAGCATCCCGCGAGGAGCAGCACCGTTTTTAGGTAAGGGCTTTGTTCGCTTTTGCGCAGGATTTCCATTCAGTCCTGCACGTGCTCATTTCCATGCGCGCTTTGTGCAGGACACGGAGCGCGAACGTGGGTTTTTGTATTAAAAGAAAAAAAAGGGGGGGGGGGGGGGAGCCACACTCGTTTTGCGATTTACGAAGCCAGCGGCTACGGTTGCCTTTGTGTGAACAGGCTGATGGTTTGGTGGTATTTCAGGTTTCATCCTTGGTTTATCACATTGATGGCGTCCTACAGAACAGCATTCGCCATTTGGCTCCTGTTCTGTTCTGAGGTGTTCTGCAAAAATGGATTAATAAACATTATGTGCGTGATGGCCCTTTTGCAGTGCAGTGTGTGTAGCCGTGTTTTTGTGATGCTCTCCTCCGCACCAACACTGCCTATTTGGAGACTCCTCTCAACAACTGGCCTTTAACAACTTCTCATTTTACTGGAGCATTCTCATTTAGCCTATTATTGAGCATTTTCAAAAATGACTTCATGAGTCCTAATGGATTACGTTTGCAATATTCCCTTGTTTATATTAGCACTGTGTTTGCTGATGACTTTGATGAACTAACCTTGTTGCAAAATGAGATGTTTTGCGTGGTTAAGTGCATGCTGTAACAGGCAACAAGGACAGGACATGGTTTTTACATTTCAGTTTGAACATTTGAATCGGGTTAAATCTTCTGCAAACATAATGCACAGAGACTTTTTGTTAACCTTGAAGCTTAGGGCACCTATCCATCTGCTGCTGACTCTTCATATGGACATTTGTTTTTTGTCTCACTGTGCGATTTCTGCATCATTGCTAGTTTCCAAACTTCTCCTGTTTGCAAATCAGCAATATTGGCCACTGTTGTGATATTGGGCTGTACAAAAACTATTTGATTTCGCTTCGACGACAAGCTGCGACCCGAACAGAAATGAATTGGTAATTTTAAAAAGTAAAATATTTCTCCTCAAATTAAATAAACACATTGAATCATGATCAAAATAACTCATGAATAGTTGTTTTTATAGATTTGAATTGCGTTTTTATACTTTTTCAGTAGATAAATATTGATAGAAATGTTTGAAAGATTGGCGACCCACCGAAAATTGTTCTGTGACCCACTTTTGGGTCCCAACCCACCAGTTGAGAACCACTGCTTTAACCTTAAAGAAAATGACAATGTATGACTTGAAATGAACCTCCGCTTACTACTGGCTTCTGACAATGTTTGCATCAACCATACAGGGACAGTGGCGGAGTAATCTGCAGCCTTCACCCTGTAAAGCCTGTAACACATCAGCCTCAAAAGTGTTAAGTGTTTGCTGTTTAGACGTTGCGGGGGTTGCCATGCGTTGGCCTTTCAAGTGCTGCTGCAGCCAGTTATTTGAAATGACCAAAGGCCGAGATTACGAGGCGCCAGGTTTTCCATTTCCCCTCAATGTCACACATCAACCTTCAGGAGGCTGCAGAAAACACCGTATATGAAAAAACACATTCACTCTTTGTTTTGTGTTGTGGCCACTGCAATCAAAGCTATCGCTACTCTTTCGCTTCTTCTCTTGCAAAGGAATTGTTCTCTACTGCTTTTCCATCATGGGTTTTCTTCAGGAAACAGTGACATACGTATTTACTGCGTGCACTGCTTTGAACTGTTTGATTCTAGGGTGTAACGATACGTTTTTTAACCGATATGATACGTATCGATTTGAGGCCAAACGATTCGATGTAAAACGATATATAATTTTTTTGGACCGATACAATTCAATCGATACAGTGGATTTTCGATGCGATATTCGATACTTTTAACATTGGATTTTCAACAAATTAAGCAATAATTATTACAAGTAACTGAACATAAATACAACAGAAGGCGTTTGCACCGGATTTGATTTAAAAATTCACTTCAGATTTGCTGATTGTTGAATCAAACAACAGTGGACAAAATACACTCACAAAAGTGCAATAAAGAGCTGCATATATTTTTAGTTACGGCATAATCTTTTTTCCAGTTTATTTTCAGTTCGAGCCAGTGCTGGTGGGATACCTTTAACCTTAAGACCTTTTCAGTGAGTAGGACAGGAAAAATAAAGGGCCGCTGTCACATTACAAGTTACTAACAAAGTTACCTGGGTGTACACTGCACGATTTTGACCGTTAGGTCTCACACACAGACACTGTAGGGTCTATATTTGGACTCTGAATGCAGAGCGCCTCATCCTCTTGCTACAACCTCTGTTAACAGCAATGCCAACAAATACAACACTAGCAGTGCATTGCCAGAGCCAAAAGCAACAATACCCAGCTATTAACAGACTGCATTTACTTACATAGTTAGCGAACGCCACCAGTTCATCCTAGCCTGAAATGCTACGACAGACTTCAAACTTCGTCTTGAAATGTAACATCTAAAAATCGTATAAGACAAAAAGATATCTTGTTGTGTACACTCGGCTTTAGACCCGAAACAGAACTTTATCGCTCACCTGGCTGCTGTGGCTTTTCGCTGCTCTTCTTTCCTTCGATGCTGCTGATGTGGAGGCTCTTGTAAACGTATGATTGTCAGGCTGCCGTTATATTTCCCTTGGCATTTATACAGTCTACCACCAGCGACCCGTTGTCTGATGATTATCATCTTTCTTCCAAAAATAAATGCATCTTCGATGAACGTGCAAACAGTGTGCTTCTATTATTGTTGCTCTTGACATAATTCCCCTGCGCCCACTGGGCGCTACAGGCGCTCGATGATGACGCAACATCACCGGGTTAAAAGTTGAATAAAGTAACATTTAGCCCAATATTTTAAGCAAAATAAAGTAATTGTATTTGATTTAATCGATTATTATTATTATTATTATTATGTGTGGTCAGGATTGATGCAAACTAGCCGAGCGGCGATCGACGTAGCAGATCGAAGACATAACATATCGATACATCGATTAAATAGATGAATCGTTACACCCCTAATAAATAAATAAATATATATATATATATAATCTTGATCGATAGAGACTCGTATTCTCCAGATGTATACACAACGAAAAAACTCTGATACTTAATGTTTTGCATATGTTTTGCAAATGATGTTTTGCAAATGATGTTTTGCAAATGAGGAGTGTGTGTGTGTGTGTGTGTGTGTGTGAGGGGGTCCAGGAGATGACTACTAGCGCGGCGGCTAACAGCTCAAAGTTCTTCGTATCAAAGTTGATGTATTTTCACCAGCAGATCTTCTCGCATGAGCCGCCTAGGATCCTTATGAATGTATGAATTATGCAAAATTGACTTTTAAGAGCTTTTTTTACCATGTTAAAATGTTGGTCTCTCATTAAAAACATACCTGGAGTTGTCTTTCGCCCCACCCGCACAGCTTTGAGTAATTATTGGATCTTAATCGGTGGCTATTCTTAGCATCGCGGTGACGGCTTCTCCCGAAAAGCTCCTCTTTAGGTTCTACGTGTCCTATGCTTCCTCACCTCTCATGTCTTGCTAAGCTTAATCCTTTCACCGCAAAGTAAAAGTACTCGCCCTCACTTCACTACAGCGGCGTGCACATGACATGACATTAGGAAGTGAAATTACTGGACATTTCCTTTTTAGCTGTTTTTAGATCAATCTTGCATTTTCTAAGCAAGAAAGTAAGATAGTGATAAATATATTTGAGATCATTACCTAATACCTGCAAAAAGTATAATAACCCCTCTTTTAAGCGTTGCTTGGTGGGTTTTCCGGGGTTTAGTTGTCTGTGATGTAGGTGTTGTGGCAAATGTTGGGATGCGGTGTCGATCTTGTATACAAAACCCAGCACATCAAGGGTTTAATAAAGTAGCAGACAACAATAGTCAATGGTTAGATTAATCCGTTGGTGCCTTGACCTTGTACAGATTTTGCTGCTGAAAGTGGAGTTTCCATATGGCAACAGGCAGCAAGTGCAAACTGCTTACAGGGCAAATAACTACTTGCATTTCCGTACTTATCAAGGCATTGAGCGTTGCGCAATAGCTGAGATACTAAGATGTCACACTTGGACTCAAAGCTGGCTATTAAATGTAATTGCGGCCTGAGCATTGAGCTTGAAATCCTTTTTTTTTTTTTTTTTTTTTTTTAAACTCACAATGGGGAAAAAATGTTGGGCCAAAATCATAAATAACTAAAAGTGAAATCAAAATCTCACAACACACCAAGCCAGAAAAGGGATTCTGAATCATAACTTGGATCAAAATGTGCATGTGTGCCCTTAGCTACAAAAGCCTGCTCATTATATTGGAAACTACTTGATGAATGATTAATGGAAAAATTGCTGGCCCAGATCTGTGGTATTGGCCGTACCGAAGCAGCAATTGTATCTGGGAGTGCGAAGGATACAAGACGCTATACAATCGACGAACTGAATTATGAGAAGGCTGATCAATGGGCGAGCTGTTGGAAAACGATGCAGCGTTTTGTTTGCGCCCAATTACCCACAAGAAATAAACTAGATTGTGGGACAGCAGTGACGGAAGTGTCCAAGGACGGTTCTGCAGAAGTGGTTCAGAGGGATGTGTCTCTACGTTTAATAGCTGCACACTGTAGCACCTGTTCAATATTTCAGGCTGTGCGGAAACGTCACTTTGATTTAGGCACGAGATGAAACGCCCCATCGAGAGAACAGGGCTGGACGTCACAGCATATTAAAAGTTGCCAATTGAATATTAAGGCATAGGACATCTGCCTGAAGTCTATGGGCTGTGTCTGTGGGGGAAATATCGCTGTAAGTTTTTCCTTCACAAAGTTGCTCATACAGCTCTATATAGTTTATTATTCATGATTTAGCTCACCTTTAGGGCTGGGTAGAAAAATAGTTTTATTTTGATGCCAAGTTTTAATTCCTGGAGGGAAGCAGAAATATAAAGTGACTTGGTCCCAGCTGAAATAAATGATTTAAAACTACAGGTTTTGCTCAATTAAATAGTCACATACACATTTTCCTTCCTTTAAAAAAAAAATGGTTCTAGATAATGAAAAATGTAGGATTGGTTCCGAAAAAGTATAGTTTAGCTACAAGCATCATAAAACGTGTACTGTTTAGAACGATTCTCTCTGTGAGCTCTTGGGACTTTTAGCTCCTAAAAGATTCACTTTGATGAAGTTTCTGGCATGGTCCAATGTCTAATGGTCTTCTTTGATACCCCGAAATGAAGAAAAAAAAAGTGAAGTAGAATGTAATAGTTTTGGAATGACCAAATCCAAATTGGGATCACAAGTTTTTGAGTGGTAATGTTGGGGTCATATTGGGAACCCCTGCTCGAATGCGCAGCAAGATAAAGCAGACACACCATGACCTTTCATTTCCCTGAGTTATCTGGGATAGTTTATCTGAGAGAAAGTGATTATCCTTGTTCCACAGCACGACCCAATAATGACCGTTCCATTTTGCCTGACTTTTAGGTGGTCACTGCCCTATAATTTCCCCTCAAAGCTGATTTCTTTAGCCGCTCCATACTGTACATGATTACAGTATGAGGCTTGGCATGAGCTGGCCCTGTGTGAAGGTGTAATTTCAGCTGGCCGCTAACCCACCAGAGCAGCAGTTATCTGAGCCCGGCCTTCAAAAGTCAAACCATCAGAGCCAGCTGTGCCTCTCACTCCTGCTGCAAGGGCACTCGCCACTGATGCATAGACTGTGCTGGGAATTAGTTTAATCTGGTGGAGATGGATGATCGTCTGGCATGTGTCTTCTCCTCTTGTTGTGTCTAGCACGAGATGTGGAAACCTGAGCAGCTTATGGAGAGGTAGGTTTCATTGTATACTCCAATAAGCTGCTAATGACAGGCCATGTGTAGCAGCAAGCGTCCAGAGGTCACTCGAGATTAGGCGGGTTAAGTAGACTGGAAGTGTGCATCTTTGCAACACATATCACTCTGGTCAGCCCCTTCATTTTTTCCACAGTAAAAAGTTCATATTCAGCACAAAAAGAGTCCACCCTCAAAGGTGGAGGTGAGAGAAGTGCACAAAACGTGGACCGAAATTACTACTAGTATTGATATTTACAGCGAATACCACTTTGCTGCCATCTGCCTGCAGCTACTTACTACTTCTGCTCACACTCATTTGCCCAAGATGTCAAAATAATTATGCCCATTATGTCTTTTTTAATTGTAAAAAACTGGATCTGTTACCACCTCCTCTGACTTGTTGCTGATTCATTTTGAGGCTGCTCTGTGCACTGCACGCCACAACAAAGTGCGGGAGTTTGGCTGACACGGCACTACTACTTCTGAAAAGGTTGGATTTCTTGTCAAATTACTGTATGTATTTTCATAAAGGGCCTGTCACAATTGGCGCATTGACCGCAGCGATTTTGTCCCATTTGTTCTGCGCCAAAATTGAAATTGCCATCAGCCGCAAAGACCGCAAAGTAGACTTTTAAGAAATCGCAGTCAGTCACAATAGAGTACGGGCTGCGACTGGATGCGGTTGATTTGGATAGTGTCCAAATGTGAGTGGTGTAAGGAAGAAAGCGAATGGTGAGCGGCTGGGGAGAGGCTGGTGAGCGAGTGTTTCACGGGCCAAAGACATTGATTGCGGACAGTGGTGCGGACTAGAGTGCTGCAACCCGACGGGACCCGTCAGAACTTGACGGGTTCGGTCGGGCTCAGACTAATATTTAGAACTTATTTTCGGGCTCGGGTCGGACTCGGACACATCAGCGCGTTAAAACAACTGAAATGGTGTAAAATTAAAATGGGCCTGTGTAGTTGATTTAGCGTTTTTTGTGGGGAAAAATAAATAAACTGAGCTCGTCGTGCACGATGTTGCCGCCCCACACATGGCTGGAGGCATTAGCGCACCAGTGCTTTTACGCACAAAGCTCAGCAAGACCCTGAGCTCAGGCCCTGCTCCGGGGAAGTGACCAGCTTCTGTCTGACTTAAGGGAGGGAGCGCTCTGTGGTGCTCGCTGAACTCTCAGACACGAAGTGAACGTGACAGTCCGGTACTGTCTGAAATGGTTAACTCTGTGGCGGTGCAGAACGCAGAGCGCCATGTGCCATGCCAACATTACGCGCTGCGTAACCTCAGTTCAAAGGCTTTCTCAAACTGTGCAGCGCTTTACACACATGATTTATCCATTGATCAAAAATAAATATAACACGTACGTCCGTGTTGAAAGAGAGAGGGAAACGTGCTCTTTTAAGCAGGTTAATGGGTTCTGTGAAGCACGCGCATCACAAATGTGGTGAAACTGTTTCAAAGCGTCTCTGTGTGCGTTCGCTTTAAGCGCACGGACTGAGAGAAGTTTTGACAAGTATTGAATTCACCTGTGCTATGTTTGAAGCAGCAACAGTCAGAGTTAGTATTATGTCATAAGTTTACAAAAGATTATGAACTGATAAACATCTGACCGACCTGTTCTGATGCAGCTGAAATCCTTATGAAATGTCCATGTCGTTGTTTAAAGGAAACTGTATTGATTTGCAATGGCTGTGTGGTCCATCTGGTCTCAGGTAAAGAAAGTGGACATTCCCCCTCTTCTCTCAGGCTGTATGTGCCT
Source organism: Neogobius melanostomus (assembly GCA_007210695.1). NCBI lineage: Eukaryota > Metazoa > Chordata > Actinopteri > Gobiiformes > Gobiidae > Neogobius > Neogobius melanostomus. Next base: position 3,182,903 of record VHKM01000048.1, read on the forward strand.
ATTGCTGTGTTTTATGATCTGTCATGTTAGCCGTCTGTATTTCTTCCCTAGGACCTTGCTGCTGGCAGGCTGCCTTTGAGAGGGCACTCTGCTCTCTCAAAGCCCATCATCAAAACGTACTGCCCTTGGTGATTTATCTGAGGTAAAGGCCAGGATGACTCAAACTCTTCCTGGACACAAACCCAACATATTTAGCCTTTTGAATTTGAGGTGACTGTTCGTTCTAATTGTGTGAGGTCCTTGAAGTCTAGTCTCTTGTCCTGTGCTGTACATCTGACTTTCTCCTGTCTGACCCTGCTGTAGTAACTGAGTCACCGTTGTGCTGCTGTGTCTGTGGATGTGCCTAAATGAAACGCGTCCTCTGCCCCAGTAATTACAAGGTGTGCTCGCACTTTACACAGCGCACGTTTGCAGGGCAGAGCCAGTAATTGTGGTGTGTCGACCTTCTCCAGGTGTGCTCAAGCATTACGATTTTAATCCGCACGTAAATCTAACACTTCCTGTGGACACTGTTTCTCGTGAATCATTGCTTTTGTGGGTAAATGGTGGGGATTGTTATGAAATAAGCTGCAGTATTTAAAATCATCAGTTCAGAGTATTTGGATCCGTTATAAAACCAATACTCCGCTGCACGCCGTGTGTCACTGTGAAGCATCTTTAAAGTCTTATGTATTCTGAACAGAAGTAACAGATTTCAAAGTCTTATTTCCAGTTTACAATTTACTTTTTAACACTGACAGCTTATTATTTTGGGTTAAAGAACGTGCCCCAGGTGTCTAATGCAGGAAACTACATTTGAACAGGTCTCCGTAATGGGGAGAATACCTCATTGCTATACATCAAGGAAGTTTACGCTATTAAGTTTCTAGTCTTGCATCACGGAGAGTTCGTCAACCATTACATTATCGGCTGATCCACTATGTATTGTGTATCCGAAAATCAGTTATAAATGAGGTGAAAAATGCATTTGATATTTGATATTGGCACAACTTTTCTGGAGTATTCGCTTACACCCCCATCCCATCCCCTGTTACTGTTTATTGTTGATTCACAGAGTTCACAGACATGCTTTGTAGTTTGTAAACATGATTATTTCTGCTCTTTCGCTCACTTGACTCCAGTTCAGGTATGAAATTTCCCGACAGAGGCTGTGACAAGTGTGAAAGACATCTACCATGCTGCACCTCTCTGTAATGATTCGGTGTAGTCACCTCTCGGAACACGATTAATGAGTTTCCGAGCGGCTCTTTGACGAAAACTCTACATTATGTCTGGCTGATATAATCAGTGCTGTGGGTGCAGGAGGATGGACGGCACAGGCCTAATCTAATTCTCAGCAGGATAAGGCTTTAATGGAGTGAGGACTTTCAGACTGACCTTGATGGAGGAGGTATTTGAGCTGAGAGATTCCCACCCTCAAAAATGAAAAGCCACGGGTACTTAAAGATTAAACATGTCAGCTACGGATCATGGCATGTCGCTTTGGATGAATTTACCCATAATATGCAAATCCATAATGTAAAAGCAGCATTGTAGTTTCATTCATCATGAAATTTTCTGCCCCCAGCAACAATGCGGTCACTTATTCGCACAAACTGTCCTACACACATTGGCCCATCAAACAGTGCATCCAGTGACTTTGACATACACTGTAATCAAAAGTGGAAGAATATCTCTGTGTGTTTTTTTTTGGGTGATGTGGCTTTCGGTAAGTCATACATTATTTATAGACCATTTGTTGAGTACGATAAATGTGTGAAGCCTGAAAACCTCAAAATTTGCAATTGTGAGTTAGCCAATCAGTGACCAGGGCTGCAATGACAACAGCGAGACCCCAAGTGTCCAATAGTTGGAGCTGCCGAGAATGACTTCCTGCTGATAGATGAAGCTACTTTAGGAGTTTTCAGTGGATACGATGTAGCGTGAAAAATACAGGAGCTTCTGATACAAGTGCACTACTGTGTTTTTTTTCAGAGTTAGTATTTCATCAAGTTATCATTACTGCAATATCCATATAGCAAGAAGCCACAATAAGTCTGATAATCACAGTTTTCCATCTGGCTGAGATTTACAGTCATTTCCTGATTTACTTCAGTTTTAGCTTCAAATTAATACAATGGTTTATGAATTTGTTTAAATAGTTTAGTAAAATGCAACTGTTTAAAGGACAACTATCTGATATGATGATTTTGTCATATTGTGCAGCTCTAATAACCAGATAATGGACTGCATTGCATTTATAAATATTGAGCCCAGTGAGGTCTTCGTTTGACTTATTATTGATCAGATTTAAAATAAATGGACCCGCAGTTAAACTAAACTAAATATCTGTATTGTTTTACTGTATTAGTTGCCGTGGCATAGTAACACAAATCCACTGACATTCTCTCCTGGGAGCTCCTCCAGGCTTTCTGCAGGCACAATGAGGCATGTCTGGCTCTGTCGACCTCTGAGTGGCCTGCTCTCCCTTTGCCACTCAGCCTCTTGTATCAGAGATTAAGGAAGTGAAAGGCAAACAGCCGTGACTGCAGTTTTCGGTAGTGTTATTCTGCCACAGTTGTGTGCAGTCATGTGATTGTGCTGGTGGTGGTGACTGGCAGCTCGGAGCATGGCTGAGATGAGCTCTGTGTGCAGTGAGTCTGATGCCCCACATGCAGCGTGCCAGTGGTGCCTGCCTGGTTCTGCTGCTGTGGCTACGAGGGACACATTTAAACAGTGTTGGATTCTTCTCACTATGTTTGAAATCTGGAAGGATTATTTTCATTTATCTGAAATACACATTTTACAATTTAGAAACATCATGCACATGATTATAGACGATGCATTTATAAACATCGCTAAAAAATATTGCCGGTGCACATAGGTATCGGCCAATAAAAATCACCATCGGCCGTAGAACAACCCATATCAACTTCTGATCAAATGCTGTTTTTAGACTTTAGCTCAGCATTCAACACTATAATCCCACAGCAGCTAATACACAAACTGCTCACCTGGGGATCAACACATCACTGTGCAACTGGCTGCTGGACTTTCTGATGGGGAGACCACAGGCTGTACGTGTCGGAGGAAAGTCCTCCAGAACCATCACACTGAACACGGGGGCTCCCCAAGAGTGTGTGCTGAGCCCCTTCCTGTTCACTCTGCTGACCCATGACTGCACTCCAAAGTACGACTCAAACCTGTGTATCAAGTTTGCAGACGACACAACAGTGATGGGTCTCATCAACAACAGAGATGAGTCAAACTACAGGAGTGAGGTGAGCAGTCTGGCCATGTGGTGCACACAGAACAATCTCTCTAAATGTGGAGAAGACAAATGAGATTGTTGTGGACTTTCGAAGAGCGCGGGTCCAGCATGCTCCTCAATCAACGGTGCTGCAGTGGAGAGGGTGACCAGCACTAAGTTCCTGGGTGTGCACATCACAGAGAACCTTTCCTGGACCATGCACACTACATCACTGGTCAAGAAAAGTAATCAGCGTCTCTACTTTCTCTGCAAGAAGAGCTAGAGTCCCAGCCTCTGTTATGTGCAACTTCTACAGAGGGACTATAGAGAGCATCCTGACCAGCTCCATCACTGTGTGCATTCTGCAGTAGGAGCCTCCAGCGCATCGTGAGAGCAGCGGAGAAGATCTGTGGAGCCCCTCCATTAAGGACATGTACTCCACCGGCCATCAGGAAGCTGAACTCCCTCCCTTCCCTGCTCTCCTATGCTCCCACCCCTCTCCCCCACCCCCACTCCACAACAAGGACAAGAGAATGAACTATTTCGATTAATTGTGAAATGAATAATAAGACCCCATGGTTATTTAGTTGTTTGCAAGAAAACATTGCACTGTCTTTGAAGCTTGCTATTTTCAACAATTAAAATTGCAACATACTCGAGTCGAGCTTAATCGCAATCAAATTGAAAAAGCAATGTGATTTTATTGCCAGGTTCTAGCCAATGATTCCATAAAGAAAACTGGCCCCCACCAGCATCAACATAGCCCACTGAAGTGCAGTGTGGCCTAACATCTGCATGGAGACTTGAATGTAGGTCGCTGTGAGGCAGATGTGGGGGAGGAAGAGGAAGGTGAGCGTGGGGAGTTAGGAGGAAGGCTCTCATTATGTCATTATGTCACAGCCTTGTGTAACCGCTGATGTGTGAGACTCATTTACAGACAATAAAACACACTATACTTAGAAACCCTCACTCCTGGCAGCAAGATGGATTTTCAATAAAGCAACTGTGCTCTAGAGCTGCTTCCATAGTTCCCCCTTGCATCTCACCTGGGACTGCAGCATCAAGAAACCCTGTCAGAGAGTCATCCGTTTTTACGCAGCACATTGTACAGTGAGCAAGGGCTATTTAGGAAAAATATTCACTGTTCACTTGTCATAATACTTTGCCAGATTGGTACAGTATATGCTAGAAATCCATTGAAATACCATTGAAGTAATAATTACTTTTTGCTGCAGATTGAGTCCTCCTTTCAGGACATCCTTAACGGCCGTTTCTGAGGTCTTGCTAATGGCGGTGAAGGGCTGCGGACCCTTCTGAGAGCTGGCCTTCTAATTACTGTTGCTGAGATGTAACTTCCGATGTGGTAATAATAACGGCTTCCCCACTGAGGTTGAACCTGTAGCTGTGGACTCGCTCACTTAGACTGAGACCATTTACCTAGCCTCCGTGAATAAGCCTCCCCTCCTCTCTGCTAACACGACATAACTCCCAGTATCATCTCTCTGAAGATCGGGTTCTAATCTCCGATCAAACCCGTCCACGACCACAGAAATGTACAATACGAGAAAGTGCTGCAGTGTGTCACGGCTTTTGCTGATTATTGCTCTACATTTCAAGCTACATGATCCTAAACACATTACGTAATCAATAACAGACGGTGGAGGCAATATGTGTGTTTTAAACTGAAAGGGAATTGCCTAAAAGATCATGTTACTGAAGTTAATCCACGTTTTGTTCAAAGGTGCTCTATAAATGAGCTGCCTTCATACAATTACAATGTGTCTCAAGTATAAAATGTGTCAAGTTCATGTTGTTCATGAACGATGCATTAGGAAACTGAATTTGATATGCTTGTATGATGCTATAAAAATATACATAAGGGAGAGCTGGTCCAACCTTATGGTTTTGTGTTTCCATCAAAATTAATGAAATTTTCAGTTTGAATTCACGTCACAGGCTGAACAAAATCATTTGTAAATAACATGATATGCTTTCTACTGTGCATTAATGCTGCAGTTATTTTCATCCTAATCCGCCTCTGGTTATATTATTGTGCCTGGTTGGTTGGTGTCCTGTGTAGTGCTTCTGTCTCTTTGTCTCGGATCACTTTATTCACCCGGATCAATACCTGAGTGCGAACTAGATGTTAAATGGCGGCACTTTACAGGAGCTTTACTCAAGCTAAGCTCACCATCAACCTTTCAAGTTAATTTGGCCTGACTCTATCACATTGATTTCATATAGTCCTCTTTGAGCTCCGCCTTAACACTTCTAAAAGATCATATTGTCACTGACTGAACTGTGAATGGCTGTAAATCTCATATGTGGATGATTTAATTAAAATGTTTTGACTCTTTTGACAGATGCAATTGCATTGTTAATGGCTAATGTTGAATATTAATTGGAGTTCGCCTGCAGTTGTTTTCTTTTCTTCGAGTGGCTTGCTGCAGAGAAACAATTGATTATGAATTGATTAATATTCAGTTTATCCTTGGACTTAATTACAAACACCCCTGAGCTTTGCATCTCGTCGTGTTGGCTTGAATCCATTGTATCTCACAGGAAATGCCTTTTAGCATCAATGGGAATCTAAATGAATGGAATTAATGAGGAATATAGGGTCTAGAATGCATAGAATATGGACTCCTGGTCCATCTCTGACATACTGAAATCACTTATCAACCAGCTTATAAGCCTACTACAATTCTGTTGAATTGTGGTTGAAACAAAGGCACAAAGACTTAACTTGGGTTGCCTTGAGCTGTAGAGTAGAAGACACAAGCACAAGTTTCACTAAATGTGGACTTGGCCTCCCTCATTTATTCAAATACTGTCTTGTGCTGGGATTGTGGAAGTTGGAGAGAGTCCCTGTGTGTTAATTTCCAAACAACTTTAGTTATAAGATTGAGGGCTCACTTTGCTTACTGATTTGGATCTGGAGAACCAAAACAAATGTCAACACAAAGTACTTTTACATTGTACCTTTGAGGAAAAGAAAAGAATATAAGTAACTAAAGTAATCCAGAATACTGTGGAGAAAATCTGCCATGTTTGACATCCACAGAATTACAAAGACAAAATATAAACGGCCGTGGAACAACTGTTGGTAAATGCAGTCTATCAGGGCAGTGGTTAGCGTTTGTGCTTCACAGAAAGAAAGTCCCGGGTTCGATTCCCACCTGGACGGGGCCTGTCTGTGTGGAGTTTGTATGTTCTCCCCGTGTCTGCATAGGTTTCCTCCTCCAGTTTCCCCTACCACTAAAAACATGTATAATAGGTGATTCCTCCAGCCACGTGATTCTGACCATCAGCCTGGCTCCACATCTGGAGATGGGTCCCATCTGCCGTTGCCCACTGCTCCTTATGGCTCGCCCCAGCAGCAGCAGAGGACAAATTTCCCTACAGGGAAATAAAGTATACAAACAAACAAACAAAACATAATGTTAGATACCTCCTGGGTGAATGCAAACTTGAGCATTTCATATTTTCAAATCCCTATTGCTTTAACATCACACTGAGAATCTGATTCAGTGTGACACACAATCCTGATCTCCATTATGTCCGTATTGCCTCCTGTGTCCGCTTGTATTAGGAACAAGGTTGAAGTAGGCCATTTTTCTTGAATGTGTGTTGAGGGCCTGTAGAGATAATAGTGCAAACTAGAAAATCACACAGAAATGAGTGTGGTTTACTGTTGGCCTTTTTTTGTTTGTTTCATTAACGCCTTGTTTCTTTCCATTTCTTCTCGCTGCTTCTCCTCATTGGCCTTTACTACGTAATGACCCTCCTGGGAGAAAACCATTCCTTCATTTTCTCTCTGATAAACTGAGCTTCTATTAACAGCCTTTTTTCTTTATATGTATCAGTCTTCTCCCTCTTCCTTTAAAGACACTTGGATATCTGGACTGGCGCCACCATTACCAGTTTTCACTGCTTTTTTTCTGACTGGCCTCCACCCCCTCTCCATCTGTGCCACACGTTTGTTGTTGTATGCACTCAAGCACACGTCCTGATTACTGCCAGGTGAAGGCCAAGTCGTCTACACTTCCACACAGTAGCCGTCTGTTGGTACCTATAGATTGGTGTCTGACATTGCCAGGAGTCGGTTGTGCAATTCTCTATAGTCTGCGTTTGTTAAAAGGGCATAAGCTATTATCACCCCTGGTTGCATTCCCATTTGAAATGCACAAATGTTAAATGTTACATATAAATCATCTCCCTCTTTAATTCCTTATCTTATTTTGAAATATTTGCTGTAGAAATATTCACCGTCTTCGCAGTAACCATAGCCATATTAAAAATAGACCGCTATTTCTCACTTCTGCCCATTATTGACCATGAGCAATGGCGTAGCGCCAGTGTCTTGGAGCCCCAAGCAAAAATTCACAGGGCCATTTAATACCATTAATACTGTATCAGGCCACAAACTGCTCAGTATAGTTGTGTAGCAACCATTCAAAACCAGAGTGAAAGTTATTTGCAATGGGATAGTTGATCCCATTAGACAATAGAATATAGGTTCTTGTACACAAACAATACAAGTATACAAATTCCAGGACTAGATAGCTGCAGGTAATTTTTGCTGATTTCATACTAGCACCTTCTAGTACTTCCTACTCAAATCTTGTAGCTTTCAACTTGTTGGAACATTTGTAAAATTACTAACCAATCTTAAAATGCATGCTCCGTTAACAAGGTTCCACTTGCAATACAGGGCGGCACGGTAGTACAGTGGTTAGCGCTCGTGCTTCACAGCTAGAAGGTCCGGGTTTGATTCCCACCTAGACGGGGCCTTTCTGTGTGGAGTTTGCATGTTCTCCCCGTGTCCGCGTAGGTTTCCTAAGTTTGCATGTTCTCCTCCGCGTAGGTACTCCGGTTTCCCCTACCACTAAAAACATGTACAATAGGCCAGGATGAATGTGAGTGTGTTTGAGAGTGCATGGGGACAACGGATGCAAATTAGCCCAAGGCTACAATCCGGTGTGGCTTGTTTACATGCATGAGACCCATATGTGTTCATTAACATGCACTGTCCCGACCAAATAAACCAATAAATAAAAAAATACCACAGTTCATACTTAAGGCTCACGGCGTAACTTTTGGACTTTACTGTTACCAGCAATACAATACATGTTCCTAGTAACCGACGAGACACCTCATATTTGGCTGCCTTAGTCGACATCTCCATGGACACGAGCTGGAGACGTCCCGCTCCCAGTAAAGTTACAGTCAGGTCTGTGAGCCACTCACAGCAAAGACACGTTTGTTTGTTTGTTTATTCTTCAGGTATTTTTCAAACTTGTATTTTGATATTTTTTATTGGGGAACATTACACGGTGTGTCTTTTTCAACTTCACAAAACGAAGTATCACACAGTAGATTTGGTTAATGTAATGGCAAAGCTTTCCAAGGAGTTGCAGAGCTGTAGAGTGAGAATACAAGTCTGAAAGCCTTTCAGTGGAAACTTCTGTAGAGGCCATCAACTATCCAAGCGGCGCGCAGTGGGATAGGAGGAGGAGCATGGCCCGTTCCTCTCAGAACAGAGGGATCATGACAATGTTACAATAAACGGGTATATTGCTAATATGAAACAATAATGTAATAGAGTCAGAACTTATAAAAGACTCTGCCCCACTGCCCTACTTTAGAAAATGACATTACCATAACTGAGGAAGAATTGGGCCAGATTTGAAGGTCTGGTCTGTCAACCTTTACATAGCAGTTGGAACTGTGCTATCCTGGGTTTGGGCTTGCTTGGGGCCTTGTTGGCTTAAGGGCCTCAAGCAGTTGCCTGACTTGCCAAATGACAAGCTCCGCCTCTCCGCCGCTGGCTGTCAATCATGTGTGCGGCCTGACAACACAGGGCCAGCAGAATCTGTTCTGCAGGCTCTGAGGAGGAGCAGCTCGCCAGAGGTGTTTAAGGCACTTTTTGAGTAGGAAATTACACATCAACAAAACCAATATAAGCGACTCAACTGTACATTATATAAATAAATTAGAAAATAAATATAATATTAAGACATTATTTACACTTACATTACACTTTTTTTCTTCATTTGGCCAGGGCTAGCAGAGAAGGCCCTGCTGGCCCTGACAGCACACCACTGCAAATACTAGATTTCCCATCTATAATAAAACTCTAGCTAGGATGTTGACGTTTTGTTTTCATTGACTCTGGTCATTTTGACTTGACATTTCCAAAATGACGTGGCCCTGCCAGACACTTTCAGTTCCTCTATGGGAATCCTGAGGCCATAGTCCTCCTCCTTTCCTACTCTTTGATACACTTATGTTTGCATACTAGTTTTTGTATTTGAATAATAATTTGACGTTTTTTCAGTGTCAGACTTCAACGTAATAACACAGGAAGAACAATAAAGGGTTTGAAAACTTGAGTTCTTCCATTTTAGACACTGATCCAGATGCAAAAACCACCGGCGACTGCTCCCTCTGGCCCAGTTACCTCCCGCTGTTCCCCTGTGGCGTTGGCCGGGTCACTGGCTATGCTCTGGCCCTTGGTGTGGCCTGTGAGAGTCCAAATAAGAGGTTTCACTGTAGGGCCCACCTCTGCTGCACGGGGCACCCGCACACAGGAAGCTGTAATTGGGACAAGAGCAGAGACCATCCCCCCTGTTCGCCTCATTCTCAAGAGAAACTCTCCCACATTGAGAGCCAGAACTTTTAATTACCAGTGGTGAAACTTGAGCCCCAATGTCCCATTTTATTCACCTTAATTGCACAAGCCATCGGTTATAGAGCACACTAGTGGAATGTAAACGTTTGTGGCAAATATCAGTGCTGTTGTACAGTGTTTTTAACGACGCGGGTTTTTGATGACTTGCTGAATAAATACAATTGTTGCACACACACAGAACAACAGAGGATCCGTCAGAGCCAGTCTCGTTTGAAGCTCAGAATAAATGTGTTTGTTCAATAATTTAGGATTGGTTATATCTTTGTGTGATTTATCTTTTCAAAGACGGTTAACTCTGCAGTTGCAGTGTAATTTCTGAAGAGTATAGAAAGGGCTATACATTTCCCTTTGCCAAGTAAATAGCTTTGGTCTTTAAAACGTCTCTGTAAAGTTTGTTAAATTGAGAACAGACTGGTTCTTCTCAACAGGAGGTGTTTCCAGCCTCATATGTCTCTTGTCTTTACTAATTTGCGGTTTCTGTGCCCTCAGGGTGCTGTTAAATCCCGGCCAGGCGGACATGGAGGAATAAGCCTTTGTTTGGTGAGTTATTTGTTTAGCTGTCATTTGGAGCTTTGTTTATTTTCTGAGCTTCTCTCTGAACATTGATCTCTCTGTTCCAGGCTCAAGACTGACCTGTGGGCTGCGGGCCGGGACACTGGTGTTTGGACTGGAGCGGTCAGGGCTGTGCGTGTGATTGGGTGATGATGTCCAGCATGAGGCAGTGGCGTCGGATGGTGCTAATGGCCATGTTGGCCTGGGTCCTCCTCTTCTTGGTCTGCTCTCGTACTTCTTGGATGCTCGAGTTGGAGAGCCGCTGACCTCGGCTGGTTCTTTACTATCACCGCACCCTGACGTTCGCCGCCTGGCCTCCATACAGGCCGCTATTACAGGCTTCAGGCCTGGGCCCGTCACTGTGACCGCTCCTTACCAAGGTGAACAGTCCAAACCAGAACCAAGCAAGAGCTACCCCACTCCTGAGTCTAGTGTGGAGGGAACACACAGCCCTAATAGCGCCCCCTATAGAAGCCAAGAGGTCAGTCAACAGGATTATCTTGATCCTCAAAGTCTGGCTGCATGGTCGTCCTTTGGCACAGAGAATATAGATGAACCTGGAGCACACAGTCGAGAAAGGACCTCTCAGCAGAACACGGACTATCAGAACAATGTTAGCAATGCTGTTGAGGAGGATGAGGAGCTCAGCAACAAACGGAGGACCACAGCAGGCCGCAGGTCTGGCGCAGACTCCAGGGACGTAGAGGAGTACTACTTCTCTAAATCCTACTCGGTGGTGCAGCGGTTGTGGCGGGGCAAGGTGTCCTCTGGGATGTTAAGTCCTCGTCTACAGCGTGCCATGAAGGACTATTTGAGCGCCAACAAGCACCATGTTGTGTACAAGGGACATCGCACACCAGCGCAGAGCCGAAAGAGCTGCTGTGCCAGATCAAGGCCCAGGTCAAACTCGGCACTGTGGACGGATCAGAGGAGCCCTTCAGCTCTCTGGGTGGGGGGGTCTGGTGCCCTCACTCCCACTCCAGCAGCTGTATACGCGCAACGGTCCAGGCCTCTTTAAAACCTGTGCTGTTGTCACCTCCGCTGGGGCTATCCTGCACTCAGGACTGGGCAGGGAGATAGGTCAGTACATGTATTGAATAATTTACTATTTATATCTAATTCATATGTAAGTAAGTCATATTTATTTATATAGCACCTTTCACAGACAGAAGTCACAAAGTGCTTCACAAAGATACATACAATACAATACAAATTACAGTCACAGAATATGATGGTCATAAAACAACCCTTTATCACTGAAATTTAAAATGCTTTCTGAAACAAATAGGTTTTCAGTTGGCTCTTAAAAGTATCAACAGAATCAAGTAAACATAAGGAAAGCGGAAGATCGTTCCAGAGCGTTGGCGCGACCGCCTGGAAGGAGCAATCTCCTCTGGTCTTGAAACGAGTGCGAGGGACCATGAGCAGGTTCTGATCCTGAGACCTCAGCCTCCTAGAGAGGGTATAAGGACACAACAAGTCTCTAATGTAGGAGGGAGCCTGGCCATGCAAGGCTCTGAAGGTCAACACCAGAATTTTAAAGTTGAAATGAGAAGTAACTGGGAGCCAATGAAGGGCTTTTAGAAAGGGAGTAATATGAGCCCTTCTGTTTGTGCGAGTCAGTAACCTCGCCGCAGAGTTTTGTACCTGCCTTTTTGTTTAGACAAGTGAATAAGCTGTTACAATGGTCTAAACGGGAAGACACAAAGGCGTGGATAATCATTTCAAGATCATCTCTGGAGTTTAGAGATTTTCCTCAGTTGGTAAAAACAGTTCCTTGTCAGCAGTTTAGAGTGATGCTCTAATGACATTGCTTTGTTAAAGTTAATGCCTAGATTTCTAAGGCTTGTTTTAGCAGACAAACTCAGGTCGCCCAAATACTGGTGAATCCCTGGAATAGCGTCATCGGGGCAAACACCAGCACCTCCGTTTTGTCTGAGTTTAGTTGCAGGGAATTTGCACCGAGCCATTGTTTAACTTGCACAAGACATTTCAGCAGAGAGCTTAATTTCTGGATCTCAGAGGGCTTAAAAGAGCAGTAAAGCTGAATATCATCAGCAAACAAATGATATGTAATTGCATATTGTTTGCATTTCTACATGCATCCAAATTGAAGAGAAGCATTTTAGAAGTAACTCAAAAATGTAGTGCTCTGAAACAGTCACAAACGTGAAGAGAGCTCTACTGAAATAAAGTGTTTGTTTCTCCGGGGAATAAATTATACTGGTGTTGCAGAATTATAACATAGCCAACACCAACAATAAAAATCTCAGACAGAGCTCCTAAAAAGCTTTCATAACCCATTTAGAAAAAAATGGGTGCACATGTGTTTGCTGCCCCTCTTCTCTTTTTTTGGCCCTTTCACATAAAATATTCCGTGCTAACATACTCTAAATCTTTCACTGCTTTGATTGGCTCACAGCACCTGATAATCCCCCAAACAATCTTTATCACTTTTCATCTCCTCACGTTCTAATTTCTCTATTGATCAATGAAACACAAACACACTGTATGTTTCTCAAAAGTCTTTCACTGCTTATTGTTCCCATCTGTTCAAGTTGGGGACTTGTCCCGCAGGCCCGAGGGCTCTCTAGTCTAACCCTGCATGATTGAATGACTCTACACACCATCACCAGGCCTCAACATTTTTGCAAAACACAACAATCCATAGATACAATGTTCAAATGTTATTTTTTACCATCTGGAACAAAATACGTACTGACCAATTTTCAATAATTGTTGTGTTGTTAAGGTCAATTATGCCACTTTGCCACAAAAAACACAAATGACTTAATTACACCGTAGACTGATGGACTCAAACAATTGTCAGGAAAACATGTATTACTGCATCAGGGATCAACTGAGCAGACCACACTGCATCAGTAAATGGAAGCTTTGAGTACAATACACTTTTCTTGTAACACTTAACACAATCTCTCCCTTTTTTCCACAAAACCATGCAAAAGACATTGAACATATACAAAAACAAACCGTGGTATCAAAGTACTTGATTTCATTACTTGAGTGAACTGGTCAATTTTACTGCGATAAAAGTAAAAGTAAGTTACTCAATCAAATGATTACTTGAACAAACGTACTGTAGTATTTGTTGTATACAATTATTATTATTAAACCTTTTAACCCTCGCCTATCCAAGTGCATTTTCTCCAGTTCAGCTTCACCCAAATCTAAAAGGTTACAGCCTATTGGCCAGAGTAAGTCTTTTCTCTGGCCAATTTGTCTTTTTGTTTTCTTGCTTTGCTTTTTTGCATTTTTGTCACATTTTTGCCACTTTTTTGTCACTTTTTTGTCACTTTTTGTTGCTTTTCTGTACTCTTTGTGGCTTTTGTTGCATTTTTTATGCATTTTTGTGTGACTTTTCCAACCTCATTTTTGTCCAATTTTGTCACTGTTTTGACACTTTTTCCAAGAAACTTTTAGATTTGGTTAAAGTCGAACCGAAGAAAATGTGCTCCGTTCAGATGGGGGAAGAGGTTAAGGACAAAGGCCAAATCAGTTAATTAAAGCAGCACTAAGTAACTTGTATTACCCCCAGAGGGAGTACGGAAAGGATTTATTAAGGTAAACAAGTGTTAATGGGATGATTGGAGGGTCTTTCATCTCCCCCTGGTGTCTCTGACCAGAAAACAACAATTGCAGCTTTCCCTGCTTCGGGTCAGAGGTGCAATACACACTAATGGAATCACAAAGAAGAAGCTAACAGGCTAACGGGCAAAGCTAACTGCGGGCTAGCGCCACTTAAACAGTATTTACAGCCAGGTTTGAGTGAAAAAAATTATCTCCATTGTGTTAATTGGATGCACAATATCCTTCTCTCCTTTGTCTTTATGTCGGCGTAGTATTTACTCTCACGGATAATTAATGAATAAAGAATAATGCAACATGCCCTCTAGGGGCATGAGTTACTTAGTACTGCTTTAAATAAGTGTTACAAAGAATTATACTTACGTCAAAAACAGAAAAACTGCACCTGAAACACTAGCTGTACAGCAAAACGAAGGGACAAATCTTCTTCCTTGTTGTGGCATTGACGGTACATCTTCACACTGCCCCCTACTGTTTTTGGAGTATCATAAGACTTTTAAATGGGACAAAACATGCTGCAAATGTTATACTTTTTACCTTGGAGACTTCATAGAAATGCAGTGGAGTAGAAAGTATTATATTTATCTTGAAAAAGTACCGGAGTAAAAGTAATACTAGTCAAGTAAAGTACAGCTCCTCAATATTACAGTACAGAAGTAAATTTACTTACTCAATGTAGCCAGACTTTGATTCAAGTACGACATTGGTTTTCATACTGTCGGTACTTTCACAAAATCAATTCAGTTCATCAATATTAAGGGAATGTTAGTGTAGTTTGTATCCAGTCTCTATCTCACAATATTAAAGCAATGCTTCTGTGTAAATTGGAAAGGGTGTCTGCATTGACATGTGTCCACCCAAATTGTAAGTTAATTTGCCCTTTGCTTTATTCACACTTTCAGACATTTAAAAAGAAAAATCACAAATATGAAAATCTCAATTTTTCTGAAGCCGTACATTTATCACACTACTTTTCTGTTTATTGTGTTGCTTGAGATTGCTTTATCTTGTGACTAGCCTCCTCCATACATTGTGTCTGTGCGTGTTCTTGGTTTGGCAGCGCTTTGGCAAGTGGGGTGTGTGTGAACTCAGTGACAGATGGCCGGGTAGTGAAAAGCAGCACCCCCTCTGGTAACCAATCAGGCGCCCTCGCATCGCATATAGCTTTCTTGCATTGTCGTGAGAATTGCACTGCTCAGAGCGACAGTGCAAAATCATTTCAGAAAGGGCAACTTCATGTACTTTATTTCAGGCTACCTCGATGTGGGAAGGATCAGAGTAGATTAGACTTGGTGAAAACGCGTCAATAGCAGCTTTGAAGCTTCAAAATCTCAGCTGGAAAAGTTCCCGTTGAGAAAGATATGTGAGCTTTATAAGGTCAACTGTATTTATAAAGATGTGGGCGCAGAACCGGTTTGCAGCTGAAATGCGTGAAGATTTTGTGGATTTAATTGTCCAATAAATGTCCCCTCGACATTCAACCATTATTAGTTTAGTAGTACATGCATTAGCTGATTAAGTGGCTCTTAACTAGTGGGTTTGAAACGTTTAGATTGATCAGCTTTAATTATCCTCCAATTTATATTACATTTAGAGTGGACTACATGAGATGGGGATGGGAGCCGTTAGATACCAAGTTTTGATACCTGGTGGGTACCTGGGAGATGGGGCTACAGAACTGTACACAGCAGCCCCAGCACAAATAATCTTCTTGTTTTGCTCAGAGATGTAGTTAAGTTATCTATTACAGTTCTGGTAAATTGTTCTCATGATGAAGGGTTTATTTGTCTAATGTACGGTTCAGAATAATGTTATTTCCCATAATATTACCAAGTAGTAACTGTTTCCTTGTCCAGTCTTGAGAGTTAGTATGTTAAATCAGAACTAAGTAACCCATGCCCAGAGGCCGTAAGCGCCACTGCAGGTGTCGTAGCATGTTGCGTTAATCTTTACTCATTAATCGTCCGTGAGAGTAAGTACTACACTGACAGAAATGACAAAGGGAGAGAGGGATATTGTACATCCAATTACACACTGGATATTTTGTATTGTATTTATTTATTTGTAGGAAAAAGCCCCTTGAGATGCAGCATCTCGTTTACAAAGGGGTGCTAAACTTAAAAGGTTCAACAATAAACAATAACAATCACAGTAAACTCATTCATACCTACACTGTAAGAAAAATTAGTGTAAATTTACGGTAAATTACCGGCAACAAAATTTGCCAGCTCTTTACTGTAAATTTACGATATTGCTAAAGTTCTTAAAATAACAGCTTGGAACCGTATAAATGTTACAGTATTGAACCGTAAATATTTCTATTTTAACAGGGAATTACCGTAAGATGTTCTGGCATAATTTGACGGTGAACTACTGTAATCATATTCAACGTTAAACTACAATATGTGTGTCTGTTAATTAAAAGAAAGTGAGTAAAACATGTTTAGAGAAAGTGGAAAGGTTTTACCTTTTCCACCAGTTAGATAAATCCCCTTCTATAGACAATAAGGTTTTTAATCAGGGTTGCCACATTGGGATTGACGGTCGGTCACTGTTTTCCTTTTGCTTATTTTGCTTTTTTTTTTTTTTACCAGTTTCCCAGTTTTCTTCAAAATGACATTCCCTTGACCTGCCTTGGAGCCCTTTTCGGTGTTGATGCCAATGAAACGTCTGGAGACAAATAAACACAAAATGATGAACAACACATTTTAATTCTGTTTAATCTAGTTTTATCACAGTAGCACTATGCATTTAGATTTTGATATTTTTTGCATACCTCTGAAAGAATTTTAAGGCCATAGAGACTTCCTCTTGGTTTTCAAAGTTGAAAAGATGATATGCAGAAAGACCACACTTGAAGCCAGCTTTGCCTTGGCAAATCACTTGGCCCTCAAGACTTAACATCCATTTGCCAGGAACTGAAATAAAATTTATAATACAAAAGAATGAATCAGTACAAATTTCATTCAACCGATAGACAATGCTCCTGTCTATTAATGGAATTCAAGCCAACCACCATCCATCCAGTATTTAGCTGATGTTCAACTGCTGTCAAACAGAAAACCCCCAAAATTCTTATCTGAATTGGGCGGCGCTGTAGGCCGAGGAGCCTTTCTGTGTAGTGTTTGTTGTTTTAACAAGAGAAGTGTATGTTCCACCTGCTACTAAGAAATGTACAATTGGGTGTTCTTTAGTGTCAGGTCATTGTTAGAAATCAGAAAGGTTGTGTGAGTCTTTTGCTTAGACGGAACATAATACCTCCCCTTAAAGGGGGGTATTATGTAAAATCGACTTTTTCAAGCTTTATATCATGTTAGTATGTCATTCCCTCATTAAACACATGCCTGGAGTGTTGCCTTGGCTCATTCACATATTTTTGAGTAATCAGTAAAAACTTAGACGGCAGCCATTTTAGGTGTAGCTATGCCTCAGTCCTCCTAGAAACGCCCCCACCTCCTGGAGACGCCTCTGGACCTTTGTCACCAGCCAAGCCACCAACCACTGCTCCTCAGCTCAGCAGAGCCCCTCCCCGCACAGTAGTGTTGTTTAGATGCCACAGCAGTGTGCTGAAGGGGGCGTGTCGGAAAGCTTCTTAAAGAGACAGAGGCCTATTTCAAGACGTTCAGTACAGCCATTTTGAGAGAGCAATTTTATTCAAGGCAGTTATTTTAATTTACTGCATATACAGACCAACAGAAGGTTACGTCATCATTGTAGTATGCTATAGACTGGTGCTATGTGATTGAAAAAAGCATAATACCCCCTCTTTAAGGAAGTCGAGGAAAAATGGGTTCGTTCAAGAAGTCTTTATTCAATCAGTTACAAGCATTTGGAAGTCTCTCGTTCATGTCCCGTCTCCCCCACTTATACCGTTAGCCCCACGTCCACACAAGCATGTTTACGTAACCATTAATCATTAACCTTGTACCTTGTTCAGTCTGACATTAACTTGGTCAAGCTAGTTCTGATAGTGACTCTCACAACAGGGCCTTACATAAGGATGACATGCACATAAATCTACACCATAGCTTCAGTACTACAAAAGTGAAAATACATTACGCTTATGGGGTAAGGGCCAACGTCAACTTTGTCGTAGAGTGACGAAATTCGGTACAGCCATTCGTCATGTGACGACAAACAAAAATATTATTGTGGCCACGCCCCCTGACAAACCGCAAGTCCGCCATTTTGATAGGAAGTCTGGAAATGCTGAGTCAGTGTTTTCGCTGACGTCGCATTTTAACGAACTCCTCCTGGGGCGTTTTACCAAATGAGCTCCAAATTGCTCCAGCTCATCTACAGATGTGGGGCATCAAAAGTTATCCACATTTTTTGCCTATGTTTTACGGTTTGTGTGCGGCGAAGCCGCAATCTGTACGAACAATTTTTCGATTTATCGTAAACTGCAAATTGCTCCCATTCGCACAAACAAACTCCAATTAAAAATCGGAAATATACATTTTATTTACCTTTCACCCCCGGACACAACAAATGTCAAAAAGTGACATTGGGCGCGATAGCGCCCCCTCTAGGCTGAGAAGAAAAAATGCATTATGGGAAAAAAATTAGTTTCTCGGAAATGGATAAAATTCGGCAGAAAAATAGTTGATGGCATCCCGATCAAAAAACCCAATGGGACCCATATTGTATTTTGTACGGTGTTTCCATGGTGACGCCCGGGGCCCCCCATGTATTCTAATGGGACTGACACATAAATCTCACATTATACACAATTACAGCGCGTTAGCGCCCTCTGTAAGGAGCTTGTGGACAGTAGTTATTGAAGTACGGCCCGTTAGGGCCGTCCGATGCTGCTTGTGAAATAAAAAAGATTTGGGGCACGCTAGCGCCCTCTGCAGGTTGGAGCCATTATTCACATGGAGAGGCTAAAAATGTAGTTTTGATGTTTACTTACACAGATTAACAGCATATCAGGGCAATAATATGTAGTGGGGAGCTCGTTAGCGCCCTGGCTATGGTTACACAGGAGTGGTAATGGAGGCACGCCCCTGACAAACTGAAAGCCCGCCATTTTGAAAAATGCTCTATCACTCTATTTACCATAGCCTGTAAATTGCTCACATTTGCACATACAAACTGATTAAAATTGGAAATATACATTTTATTGACCTTTCACCCCCGGACACAACAAATGTAAAAACATAACATTGGGCGCGATAGCGCCCCCTCTAGGTGCAGAAAAAAAATCCATTATGAGTCGAAAAATTCGTTTCTTGGAAACGGATCAAATTCGGCACAAAAATAGTTGATGGCATCCCGATCAAAAAAGCCAATGGGACCCATACCATATTTTGTACGGTGTTGCCATGGGGACGAGCAGTGGCCCCCATGTTATTCTAATGGGACGGACACATAAATCTCACATTATATGAAATCACAGCGCGTTAGCGCCCTCTGTAATGAGCATGTGGACAGTGGTGGACAGTGGAAGTACGGCCCGTCAGGGCCGTCTGATGCTGCTTCTGAAATAAAAAAGATTATGGGCGCGCTAGCGCCCTCTTCAGGTTGGAGCTATTATTCACAAGGAGAGGCTAAAATGTAATTTTGAATCTTTGTTTACTGACACAGATTAATGGTACATCAGGGCAATAAATGTAGTGCGTTAGCGCCCTCGGTAGGGTTACACAGGCGTGGCAATGGAGGCACGGCCCGTGAGGGCCGTTCGATGCCGCTTGCGGCTTTAATTTTATTTGTTTCTATAATCTATTAAGCTCGTCTCTGGGCAGGCATGGTGCTCTGCAGTCCTACGTCTAAGAACAACACATTTCTTGACATATTTGTCAGGATCCCACTTATTCAAAGGAGGCCCAACTAAAGAAATGAACCTGAGTGCTGAAACATTACCTATTAACAATGTTGGCTTGTTATTATGTTGTCCATTTAAGAAAATCCTCTTTCACAGTCAGCATTGCTTACAGTAGGGCTCTTGCATTACTTTTTTCACTGGGGGAGATTTGTCGTTTGTCATTGGCCACTGGGCCGGTCAGGGGTGAGCCTCCCACCACCAAACGTATTCATATTTTTGGGATAAATAAATGAAAATTTCATTATCATCACTGCTTGAACAGAATAGAATTGGGCCTAAACATAAAAGTTATATTATATTCCAGCAGTTTAAGGCTGTAGATTAATACAGAATAATAAAGAGCCTAATAATAAACTAGGACTACTCCGAACTAAACCAGGATTAATCCAGGGCAAAAACATGCTGCTGTTCTGTCCAGACCTCGCGCTTTAGGAATAAACTCCGTCAAGGAAGCGCTCCTAGGAGATGGCGCGCTCATTATATTCAGCTTCAGCCTCTTTTACCTGTTAACTTCGCAAAGAGCATCTCTGTGCTTGTACATTTCCCACAAAGACGTACCGAATGAAGTCAGAGCAGAAAGGAAGAAAAATGCACCTGTCAGATTAATGATTCAGATGTTATTTGGTTAAGTTAGAGCCCAGATGGCGAGGTTTAGCGTGTTGACCGGTTGAACATGAGAGCTGCCGGTGCAGAGCAGTTATCCAAAACTCACGCACCATTAGCTTTATCGTCCGCTTTACAAACATCCACAACTGAACTGGTGTCCTTACCTTAAAGTCGCTGGTTAAGCCCTTTGCACCGCGTACCGCAAAGAGTCCTGCTTCTGCATGGGATAATCCGAGCAAAAAACACGATTCATACTGTCCTTGTGCTTCGGTTTGATCAAATCTGTCAGTCCGTCCAACGATAAGCCTCCTGTCTTCTCAGTTTAGCGTCTTACACCGTTTTACAGAGCCATGTTTTCATTTGAGCCCGCGCTAGGAGATGATGGTACTGAAGCAGGAGGCACACTGTTACGCAAAGTGGCGCGAACTCGCTGCGGAGCGACGCAAATGCGGCGCGGATAATGCCGGAATTTTTTTTTTTTTTATGGAAAATGAGGTCCGATTTTATTGTTTAGCCTCTGGGACGTATATTGAGTAGGCCCGACCTAGTATTTTGCATTGATTTATCTCACAGGCAGAATTTCGTGAAAATGACAAAGTTGCAATCATTAACTTTTTTTTTTTTTTTTTTTTTCCCCCATGCGAAGGTGGGGGAACGCCGTTCCCGCCCACTTTAACCCCTGTCGACAAGACATGATAGGCTGACGTCGACATATCTGTTGATTCTCTTCTTGTACGCGCTATCCCAAGGCCTAGTCTCCATCTGTGACATGACCTGAGATGACTTTTCAGGCCTCTACCATGTATATGTTTCCCCATATATATATATATATATATATATATATATATATATATTATATATATATATATATATATATATATATATATATATATATATATATATATATTATATATATATATATATATATATATATATATATATATATATATATATAATATATACACACATACACAGTGGTGTGCCGTCAGGGCCAGCAGGGCCTTCTCTGTTGGCCCTGACCAAATGAAGAAAAAAAGTGTAAAATGTCTTAATAGTATATTTAATTTCTAATTTATTTATATAATGTACAGTTGAGTCGCTTATATTGGTTTTGTTGATGTGTAACTGTAATTTCCTACTCAAAAAGTGCCTTAAACACGTCTGAGGGGGAAATCATGGCGGATTTACAGTCTACCACCACTGAGTATGGCGTGAGTTAATAATGACTACAGTGTAGCGCTTTGAGAAACTTGGTAACACAGGCTTGAAAAGTACAATACAAGTGTAAGCAATTAGATGTATCCTGTATTCATTAAGCAACTGCCATGTAATTACCATTATTAAACATTTAGTTACCATGCTATTTTTTATGATCATTATTCCATGTGATTACTGTGATGTAAAGTGCTAAAGTTTTACTACGATTGAATGGTTCTACGCATGAAGTGAATACTCATTTCAAACCTACAGGACTGATGCAGAGAAATCAAGTACAGGGCCATTGGCTATTGTAATGATTTGAAAGAACAGAAAACGGCATGTTTATTTTATGCAATGTGGCGCGATATATAAACCTCAAACCTATATGAATTATGGTTAACCTATTTAATACAAACATACAGTCTGGTGTAAATCCTGGCTTCAGCTCTGAGATCGACAGGTGTTTCCAAATCTCTGCTCAAGCGTGGCTGTCCCCTATCAATATTTGCATTCTGGTCACAGTCCAAATGCTGAAAGTAAAGCCCGCCCCATCAACAAACTTTGCACGACTACACTGGCTTCTGCGGGGATTAACTTGACTTTAATTTGTTTATAAAATCATCTTTTTTTAATTATTGACTATGTTATAATGTTATATATCCTCATCAAAACATACCTAAAGTGGTGTTTACTTTTTAGCATGCTTGATGCTTGCTACCGTCATCTTTAGCTTTCATTTTGACCTGGCTCTTTGGACTGTTGCAGCAGATGGAGGTTTACAGGTGGCGTTTTATGTGATTACATTTGAATCGATTAAGAATTAGGGTGATTTTTGAGACGCATATAATACATTAAGTTGCACAACAGCAACATTGAACAAATCATTTTGCCCAGACCAAGCATTTATTCCAATATCTTTGTTTTATTGGGTAATGAAACGTAAAAGGAAAAAGTTGAGTTGTCATCGTGGATCAGCGCTCCTTTTTGGGTAAATGGTCATGATGATTTTTGTTATTTTTTAAAATTCTTTACCCCCCTGAAATTTAAATTGTATATTGGTCGCACAGCCCTCCTGAAACTGCAGAATTGGCACAACATGCAGAGACTGTTGTTCTTGTTTTAGACCAATGAAAAAGGTTCTTTTAATTTAGACATTTGTATGCATTTTGAGCCATCATACCCCTAAGGTTTGGTTGTCTATTGCCCACATGTTTGGATCAGCAGTTTAGTTGCTCTTTCTTGATATAACATGATAATGCTGTTCCTCCCCTCCTGGAACCGCCACCTTAACGTGGTGGAGGGGTTTGAGCGCCTGGTAGAGTCTCCCATGGCACAGGTTCTAGGTGACGGGTCAGACAAAAAGTGGTTCAGAAGCCCCTTATGACCAACAGGCCCGGTTGGAATCATAAGGCTGTCCTTCTGTGGACCCACCTCCTGCAGGAGGAGCCATAAGGGGCTGGTGCAATGTGATTTAGGCAGCTCCAACAGCTGCCCCCACGACCCGGCAATGGACAAGTGGAAGAAAATGGATGGATGGATGCTGTTCCTGTTTAGGTCCTCGTCTGTAGCAGTGGGGCCATTGTAAGGCACTCACTCCTCAAAGCAGAGATTTACCCTGCCACCGAGCCGTGAAACAGGAGAACATTGTAATTAAGCTGTTTAGTTCTATTGAACACTTTCTCACTGTTTCTTGGTTACGTTATTCCTCCAGTTTTAGCCTCAACAGGAAATCAAAGACTATTGATTGTGTATGTGTGTGTGTGTGTGTGTGTGTTTCACTGTATTCCTAGCTGCTCAACTCCATAAACGAATCTCCTCTGTGCAGTGACAAATGAGGGGAGTACTACAGTTTTTTTCTTGTATTAAACTGAATTGAATGCTCAAGCCATGCATTTGAAAAGGATACAGTTTGTTATTGGGCTGACATTTGGATGATTGAGGTTACTGTATAGAGATGAGGGCACAGTGCGTTGCTGCCCTCATGTGGTCAACTAGGGGTTTTGCAGTATGATTTCTTGGGGAAATGGCAATTTAGTAGCCTGTCTAAAAACAAAAAATGCAGGCCTGTCGTCTTTTACAAATGATCAGACTGCGATAGTTTAAAGTTGGACGGTGTAGGTGGAAGAGTGCTGAGCTAAGAGCAGGCACAGTCTCAGAGGAAGACCATTGCATTGTCACACAACATATCAGAGGAGGAGTCTTGAAGGATGAATCCAGATAATACATAGATAAATAAATACAATGAGAAAACGCCACCAAGTATGACTAGAATTAGAAGTGCAATATTGTTTACATGATTTTAACAAGAGAAGATGAGCTTCAGGCATCAAAGGAAAGGGAAAGATGCCTGGCGTCAGTTAATAGATAGGCAACTTGCAACCAATGAGAGAACATTATTTTTACAGAGGCGAGGCTGCTATGACTCAAAGTATTTGAAGTGAAAGTAATCCTTTATGTAACATAACCTACAGGTGCTCGTCATCATGAAAAAGTTCATTTATTTCTGTAATTACTTAAAATGTGAAACTAATATATGATATAGACTCATTACATGCAAAGTGGCAAGCCTTTATTTGTTATAATTTTGATGATTATGGCTTACAGTCCATTTTCAAAATATTCTAATTTTGAGAATTTTGTGAATTTTTTTTTTTTTTTTTACAAGCTGAGCCATAATAATCAAAATAACAAAGGCTGTACATATCTCACTTTGCATGTAATGAGTCTATCATATATAGTTTCACAGTTTAAGTTGAATAACAGAAGTGAATGCACTTGTTCATGATATTGTAATTATATGACGAGCACCTGTATATTACACTGAATAAACAGATGACATTTGAAAAAGCATTCAATATTTTAGTGCATATGAGCGTATTTGCGCCCCCAAAACTGTTGAAGAAACCGTGTGTTAATCCTGACCAGTGGTTCATATCCATGGATAAAATGGACTGTACAAGCCATTTAGGCAAATGAAAAGCCAGTTTTTAGTAGAATTATACGGCTGATTTTATTGCTGGAAATGTTAGTCTTGGTTACCTGACTCGGATACAGTGGTGCTAGTTCAAAGTCAATTCCTGTCACAGCAGGGGGGCACCAGAGGAGATGTGGAGTGTGTAATAACAGCTGCCGCTCCGGAGACCAAAAGGGAGTCTAAAAAGGTGGCATTCATTTCAAATTGGCACCAAATCGAATCAGCCAATCTTCCATACAGAATGACCGATATGGCAACTGTATATTTTCTATCTAGGTTACACACATCATTATTATTATTCACTGCCACTGTTGGATTACATATTCTATAGTCCTGGAGGATTTTATACTGCCCACAGCAGCAGCGCTATTAATGAGCTCTCTTCAGACTTCTCTTGTTTTTATGCAATCCTCATCTTCTTAAGCACACAGAAACTGAGAATTTATGAAAGAGGAGGATTGTTCATTTGAAGGCACATAGAAAATAACATTTCATCTGCCTAACTCTGAACTCCAAAAATACATTCCCCATTCATTGTTCTCATAGTTTTCATGGGAAAGTAATGTTTAACAGTTTAAAAGAATTGAAAGCTAATCAGCCACTAGGCTATATAAGTATTTTACTTGCCTATTACCCTTGGGCGGGCTGACCGAGTTGCTGTCTTTGACTTCCACCAAGCCCACCCTCCTCATTTCATTTATTTGGTTATTTGAATAGGGCAGTGAACTAATAAACAGACTAATGCTGTTTATATTCCAGATTTATAGTCCCACGGGATGAAACGTATAAATCACCAGGCAATACCAAGAACAATTCAGTATAGATTACACACACAGGGACAATTCTATCGGTTGGGAACGTCACCAACATTGCCGTTTTATGATGATCACTTACGAGCCTCAGTTTCAATCATGAAGCTCCACCTGCTTGTTTACCTCAAATTATGTCTGTTCCGGAGCTTAGAGTGGCGCTGTAGGAAGGCTACAAGTGTTAGAAATTGTACCTCTCAGTGGTAACTTGAATGCCAATCAGTGCGGTCGCAACTGGAAATTGGTAGATTAAGAGTTGGAAAGAATCTTTGTTGTCATAGACCCCACTGGAGTTGGATAGAATTGGCTTCTTATAGTAATAATTGCCAACACAATCTGTTGAGTGTCAGAAATCTATTGTTAGGAAATACCTGAATTAACCACTGGAGGGCACTAAAGTCATTCTTGCAATGGTTTTGTGGACAGTGATAATTTACCTTTCTGCAGCAGTCCCACTGTCGTCATGGTAACAGCTCCACAAACCTTTCACAACAAACCGCTTTGTTCCTGAAACGCTAGATTTGCTTTGTATAGTTGTATGTGTGCTTAACCTGATACAGTATAGACTGCATAATTGATGATGATGCATTGGTTTTTTATAGCAATTTTTTTTTAACACATTATACACGTACATGCATTATTCATTCACTACATATGCGGTTGTGATAAGATTCTATTAGAGCTGCTCTGGGGGTAGAATAAGGGAGGCTGCCAATCTGCGCCATTGGCCCCACCACCAACATACGTCACATTCACAAAGGCAAGGCGGGTGAAGAGTCTCGCCCAAGGACACCACAGCTTGCACCGGCGGAAGCAGAGTATCAGCAATAAGGCTGCACAATTTAATTGCAATCAACAGATAATCAATGGTCAATACAATACACTGGCCTGATTTACTAAGCCAGGTTCTACATTGCAAGTAGTACTTAAAATTATTACATGTGATGTTATTGCGTGAAACTTTTAATATTAGTGATGCAATGGGGGTATGTAAATGAGCTGTGTATTTTTCGCATTCATGAGGGACACAAATTTCTTCTGCACCTGCTTGCACCACTTCTATTTTGCACCTGTACACACACGCTTAGTAAATGAGGCCCTCTTTTGCATTTAAGACAACGAATGGAAATTAGCCCATGGTTACAACCTGGTGTGGCATATTTACATGCATGAATCTCATGTGGGTTTATTAACATGCGATTGTCTGTCCAAATAAATGAACAATAAATAAATAAATAAATGATTTGTTGGATAAGCAAATCGTGAACATGACGAGGCTGACCATAAAGTTTTGAATTCAACATTGTTTGAACTTTACCCGCGTCATTTTAAGCTGAACGAGCGAACATTAAACTATGGACTATGTTTCTCCTCACAGATGCTCTGTCCAGTCTTTTGACTTATGTACATAGAAGCCAATGGCCCTGTGCCACTAAGCCATTAGGATGCACCCGTTTGGTAGATGTTTCAGACGTGTTTCCCCTTGCTGAATGAGCCCAATACTCAATATGCTTCATAATGTCCTTTATTTTCTCATGTAACACGACAATGGTCAAACTGTTTTCCTTCATTTTGCAGCACTGAGGTCACTCTCTTCAGTCCTTAAATAGGTCCACCTGGTCAAACACACAGTATGTGCAGTGCCTGATGGTACACAGGCATTAAAGGCCTCTAAAATTCTCTTAGTATTAGCAAAAACAACACTTAAAGGTAGAGAAAAGAACCATGGAACACTTGTTGCTGCTGCTGTGCTGGTTCATTATTGGTAAATTCACATCTTTGTGTCAAATTGCTTTCATGTGAACAGCTCATTTTATATGTTAAAATCTCGATTGGTTTATTATTATGTTATATGCCAGGAATCCCAGGAAGGTTATCTAATTTTTCTACACAAATCCAAAAGAGGATTTGGAGTGAAAAGTGTCTGAATTTGAGTGTGAGCTGCGTTAGACAGAGAAAAACACTGATTCACAATATGGTGGTGATACGTCCAAATTACCCGCAGATGAGATTCCGATTAAATTTTTACAGTCAAATCACCCAGTCTTACAGCCAGTGGCTCTTTATGTAAATTATGTCTTGGATTTTGCAGTGATCACGGTAAACAGCGTTTTCAAGGTTTTAATTAGAGTAGAGTTATAGCGACTATTCCTGCATTGTTGTGGAAAACAAATAACCTCCTAATTCCCAATGGATAACGCGCAAAATCAGAAGAATCGCAACAAGTCCAGTCGAAGAAGAGCCAATGCATAATCCTTTATTTGGTCAAAAACATATCCACAAATGGTCAAAATATAATCCTTATTTTGTCAAAAATATATCACCTATTCCCATTAAGCATAATCCATAAGTTTGTTGGAGCGATACATATCCCATTGCAAAATCAGAAGGGGCGCGCCGAGCCCTCTGGGGCGCGGTTATATTGTAAACTCCGACCTTGAGATGTCAAAATGATGATCTATTGCACGCGCCTACTTTTTGGCTTGTGATTGGTCCAAGTTACGGACCTACCAGATACCCCACATGGGTATCTCCGCCCTTCCTCTGTCCTTATTGACCCAGATCCTAATGCATGTAGCCATGATGTATACAAGGCTGTGGCTATCCAAGGAGCTAACCCCCAGTGGATAGTCTACTCATTGTGTCTCTCCCCCGTCCCAACTAAATTATATTCCCACAACTGTGAACACTTATGCATTGAATTTTACATTTTTACCTTAACATAGTGATTATGAACCTCTTACACTATAACACAGACTTAAAGAACAATTGTATAGCTTATATGGTGTCTACAAGTTCCCCACCATTAGTTACAACATTTAGACAGCTTTTATACCACAACAGTATCACCTCTTGTCACGCAATGGACTCTTACATGATTTATTTATTCATATATGTCACAGGTTTAATGGATGTGAATGAGTGGCCGAAATCAGATAATAACCAATATTGACTTAAAGGACAATAAAAGACACCCAATTTGAGTCGGTCTATATCCTCTGCAGGGTGTGGGGCAGAAAACACAGGGTCGACAGCAACCAACCAACAACTGCCAATACTTAATTTGAAGCAGGTAGCCAGTGGGCTACTCGTGCAGGCAGGACACTTACTGTACGGCACTGCTCCTGCAGCTCCCATGGCTCCAGCTTCCCCGTCCCCAGATGTGGCCGGGCGCCGCCGCGACTCAGCCAGCCTCAGTGCTCCCCGTCTGCATTTCCATCATGTCCGCGTCCTCCAGTCTCCAGTCCTTCCACGGCCTTGCCTGTGTCTCCCGGTGACCATCTGTCACAGCCGTGTCTCCATTCGATCCATCTCTGCTGAGTGCCCATTCATTTCCCCTGCGCGCCATCGCACAGGTGCACGGCTTACTTGCCGCTAGGGATTGGCTAACACAGCCAATATGCCAATATGCATTAAAAATCATAAAAGCAAACAAATCGCTAAAACCTTAATAGCAAATAACATCCATATACACACATACAACATGTCCTGGGTGGACAGACCAAATGAGAATAATTAAAGTCTTAATTCATTCAATACAAGCATTCAATACAAAGGTCAAGAAAGCTTCATAAAACCTCCCACGTTGGTATATTTTTCATAATATGGCTATTAGTTCTCCAGCCTCTTCTTCCTCTTATTTCTCTTGAATAGTCACTATTGCGTCAGCGCCACAACCTAAAGGCACTAGTTTTATTGTTGTTGTTTTAGATGTAAATTTTAGCAAATGTACATTCACATTCCCCTCCCCCCAAAAAGTCACAACCAAAAAAGGTCACAAACTTTATTTCGTTGCACTGCCTCCTCTTAGATTATGGTGCACATTTGCTGTGGCAACAAGAAGATTCATTTCCACTCAGTGTTGCATTCATTTTTCACAAAGATCGTGACTATCCTTCCAGAATTTAATTTATTGGACAGTTCTTAACTCAAGTGTAATAGTTTCTGCAATCTCCTTTTGATGTTTTCCCTGCTTGATATGCATGCCAATGATTTGACCATTCTCAAACTTTGTCAAGACCCTGGGATACGTCTTTCAACATGTTTGCTAAAGAAATGAGAGTGAGCATCAGTTAATGTTAAACCTGAAAGGTAATCGCCCTTGCAGTAATTATCCACCAGGAGGCGCTTGCCTTTTTGCATAGTTACATCTAGGTGGCGTCTCTTTTGGGGGCCACACATTGTATGAGTCCATTATTATTATTATTATTATTATTATTATTATTATAACATCATTATGTATTATCATATTCACATATACAAAGACTGCTCATTCATTCATCAAACAAGAGCACTCTCTACTTGCTGCTATTTAATAAATATATCTGTATTGTAAGTGCATAAGTGCAGGGGTGTGTTTCAAGGCAAAGTCACTCGCCTCTTGAGTGATGATGTGTGTGGTTTGCCTTTTCAGACACACACGACGCAGTGTTACGGTTCAACGCGGCGCCGACAGATGGATACGAACGCGATGTGGGCAACAGGACCACTATACGCATCATCAACTCGCAGGTGAGTGAGAGAGAGAGGCTCATAATGAACATGAGTGCGTCACTGGCAGACAATCCACCTCACAGCCCGGTGCCAATCCCTTATGTGCGCCATGTGATTTGCCTGTGTGGGACTTGACTTGCAGGATGTATACAAGTTTAAATGAACATTATTCTTAAGAGCTCTTTCCACTTAAAGAATAGTACTGTCATAATACAATACAAATAAGAGGCCTCCGTATTGAAAATGATCTCAAATTATGAATAGAAATTGTACATGAAAAATAACCTATGATGACAGACCCATAATACCCATTGGCAGATGTACTGTATGTTCTTTGCATTTGAAAGAGCTCTTTATACGTCACTGGAAATGTATTATATGTTCCCACTGATGTAGCTATTAGGGACAATGCAAGCTCTGCTGGGTGTTTTTCTCTCCATTCTAATGCGCATTTAGTAATCTCAAATTATATTTATTTTGAATCCTAAATGAGGCCGCTGTATAGAACTATGAAAAATCAATATAGAAATATATGTGTTAAAACTCTACATTATTGTAATAGCTTGGTGGCATGGCTCTGTTTCACTCAAATATTAACATGATGTCCAGTCCACAGGGTTTGATTATTGTTTAAGAACAAAAAAAAAAGGTCCTGTAGGGCTGCCATTGCTGTACAAGATCAGAATGGTGCCCTTGTGTTTCCACAAGAAAGAAAACATGTTCTGACCTTTTCAGATCTTGACCAATCCCAGACATCGATTCAACACCAGCTCAATCTACAAAAACGTCACTTTAGTGGCCTGGGACCCTGCGCCCTACACCCTCAACTTGCACAAGGTGGGTTTTTCAAAAGGTTTCATTTACTTGTATGATCATGATTTCAGATGGAGGACTAGTTGCTGCTATGGTAGATACGCTAGTGATTGAGAAAAAATAACTCCATAACAATAGGCATCTTTTTTATCGATTGGGTGCAACGATGATCTCAGAGTGCATATGACGGGTTATTTATTATTTAACACTATTATACTGTATGTAGGATTTGGTACATAAGGTGCATGAGTGAGTGCCAGTTCTACCTTTTAGAATATGAAATTCTCACTCTTCAACTTTTCTTCATAACATTTCAACTCGATGATGAAAAGTTCACTTGATTGGTATAAAACTATGAGTACCGGCATTATCTCATCAAACTAGTCATAGAGAAAGAAAACCCTGTCATGTGCACTTAAACCTTAAACTGACCTTTGTCATTTTGTTGACACAGTGTACATGGGTTGTTATCTAGCCCCAGTACTTGTATTGATCAAATATATGATATTAACCAAAACCAGGTCAAACATCTGCATCTGGAATTTAATTCTGACCTGTTCTCCACCCCCTTTTTAAAACTATAGAGTTTTTTAAAATATATATATACATGTTGAAAACTGAGTTTTTAACATATTAACTCACATATAATAGAATAAATAAAATGAAAACATGCGTCACATCCAGTCAATTTCTCTATACAAACGGCATATCAGCAGTTGTCACACCTGCTATTGTTCCTGCCTCCTCCTTCACATCCGCTGTCTTTTATCGATCTCCGCTTCCCCAATATCTGACTTCCATCTGCCCTTGATAGAACGTGTGGCCATTTCAAATTGTCTAGTATTAGATCTATTGAGGGGGAAAAAAAGTCTAGAAAGTGCATTTATTGGTGTAATGTTGAGCAATGTATTACAATATGAAATTAGTTTGTAGATGATAC
Organism: Neogobius melanostomus; assembly: GCA_007210695.1. Classification (NCBI taxonomy): domain Eukaryota; kingdom Metazoa; phylum Chordata; class Actinopteri; order Gobiiformes; family Gobiidae; genus Neogobius; species Neogobius melanostomus. The sequence continues at coordinate 3,214,647 of VHKM01000048.1, forward strand.
AGGAAGATGAGCACCATGCTGTGAAGTTATTTCTAATGACTTATGTGCATTGTTTTTGATATATCGACCATTAGGGCGGGACAATTGATCACCATATTTAGGTAGTGCTATAAAAAAATATGACTCAACCTTTCACTCCATATTATTTTCTAAGCCACACTGTAATACTTTATCCAATACATTTAACAAAACACAAGCATTAATTTCTTTATGGACGTTTTTGTTGGTAAAAATGCCTAAAATACATGTGATTTTACGTTGAGCGGGCTCAGCTCTCGTCAACTCTCCGTCTGGAGCATCACCTGCTTGCCTCATGGAGATATTCCACCATGTAGCCGAACAAGGTTTTGAATACATGAATCTCTAAATATAACCCATAACAAAAAATAGCACTGTTGTCTGTCGTGCTGATCATTAAGAGCATGTTTGCTTATGTTTGAGTTTAAGACAGTTTACTTGCTCCTGTGGCATTGCAGTTGCACTGTAATGCTAGAAAGTGTTTTACAGGTGCTCGTCATATAATTAGAATATCATGAAAAAGTTCATTTATTTCTGTAATTCAACTTAAAATGTGAAACTAATATATGATATAGACTTACTACACGCAAAGTAACATATGTCAAGCCTTTATTTGTTATAATTTATGTTTATGGCTTAGATAGATGGAACTATTTATTTGAGTGATTATTTACATTATTTACATTAATATTGTAGCAGTGCAGAAAATAAAAAAGTAACAAAAAAGTAACAAGAACTCAAAAGGACAGGCCGAAGCAAGAAAGCTTGTAAGTGCCTACCCCCATATTCAAAATGAATTTACATTCCGGATACCGTGATACAACATAACACTTTACATTACAGATTCCTGGATTACACAATTACAATTGTCCACATTAACTTTACGTACAGCAGCTTTGCTAAAGAAGAACATTCATGTTTAACAAAAGAAAATCACATGATGATTACAAGACTACCAAAGTAAGAAGACAACACGAAGATAGAAATGTATGCAGTTTACCAATATGTATAAGCATTTATTTATTATTTATTTATTTTATTTACAATTTGTACTTTTCTTTTCTTTTTATCTTTCCCATTCGCTTAATAACCATAACCAATCTTTGCTTATAAACACCAGTCACCATTCTAGTAATTGAACATTGACTTAGTTATTATTAAGTATCACATGACCCATTATTATTGACATTCCCATTCCACCGTAAAATTATGAGTTGTGATTGTTTTATTGTTAGTTTGTTAGTTTTGTTTTGTTGTTGCCTTGTTTAGTGAGGTGCCTTTAAAAGCCAGGGTGTAATGTGGCCAGTTGGTAGAGGGCAGTAGCCCCCATCAGCAAGCCCTCACCCTGCTGCCCTAACTAGTTATTGTTGTGAGACAGTTCTGAGCCCTATACTGGGTGGTGCATTTAAAAAGACAAGATTTATGAACCTGTTGACAGGGGGGGGGGCCCTCCACCAGGTTCATCTCTCGCCTGCCCTCGTTCAATATTGTTTAATAGTGACCAGTGGAAACAGGCTGTCACAGCATTATTGTTATCTTTTGCTTATTCATTTCTATCCAGTTCCTTTAATTCATAACAACTTAAACTTAGAGATTAGCTTACAGTCCATTTTCAAAATATTCTAATTTTATGAGATTTTTAATTTGGGGTTTTACAAGCTGAGCCATAATAATCAAAATTATAACAAATAAAGGCTATACATATGTCACTTTGCATGTAATGAGTCTATCAAGTTAAATAACAGAAGTGAATGCACTTTTTCATGATATTCTAATTATATGACAAGCACCTGTATATCATTAGCTTTGGAAATTATATTTGCAATCTTTATGCAGAGGCCCAGATATTCAACCTTTATGTAAGTTAGCTGTGTGGTCCTTCGACATAGATGCTGCTGATGACATTGTGACGCATTAGCTGGAAGTGGCTGTAATTGAAGTGTTATTTTCAACATTGTGAGACCTGTGGTTTGTCTCTTTCAGACCATACTCGGCTTAACCCCTCCCCCGTCTAGTGTGCGGCCATAGATTCCTCCTCTTGTTGCTGCGACATTGACCTTTTTCTGACATTATTTAGAAATACCAGGGGTGGATGAGTATATACAGTGATACTTTATAGTTTTGCAATTCAAATCGACCCAGTGATTCCTTGTGACTTGGACATATGCGACATGATTGGCTGCTGAAATGTTATAAATTAACTGACCTTATTGACGGAAAGGTCAGCTGGTGAGTCATAATGTCAAATTTAATAACTTAAGCATGTTTAATTTATAAATCTCATGATAACCTGTTCCGTGCTGAGTGTGTAGATGGATACATATGTAGCTTGAAACATTTACAAATTACAATATTTTTTAAATGTTAGACGCTGTTAAATACTATGTCTCCTATTGTTTGTGCCATAGGGATTATTACCTGCGTTTTGGTGTGTTTCCTATTATTGTTGTCACGCACAAGCAAAAATCCATTTCCCCCTTGTCCACTTTGTTTGGAGAATCTATCGTCTCTACAATAATGCCATTTCACTGCACCACAGCAAAGGTTGCTGACATCCTGAGACTACATGCATACATTTGCCACCATGGTCCAATCCTGATACAAAACAGATTCAGCCACATCTGACGAAACCAACCTGGGAGGAAAATGTCAGTATCGGCTTATTACACTGTATGCATGAACCATTTCAGTTTCAAAGAAAGAAAAAAAAAGATGCGTGTGAGACAGAGAGAAAGGCTGTTACGTTTTGGAAAATCAATGGGAAGATCAATGGGAAGAATACTGAAAAATGGTACAGTACTTGCTGATAAAACAACCTTAATATATCAGCCGGAGTTGATATATTAAAGAAGCAGGCTTTCCTTGGAAATGTTGATTACGATGTTTCACATGCCACATTTCTAATTTGACAGACACTGCCTTTTGGACAGCGACTGTGGGAAATGTTTTCTGAGGCCAACGACTAACTGCTTTATCGATCTGCATAAACATAGATGGCATGACTTGATTAATAATAAGCTGCATCTAACATAATGATCAGAACACAAATTGCTTGTGTAACCTATTGCATACATAAAACATGAGCGCGAGTACATATAGAAATCAGATTAGACTGAAATATTATGTACTGGGAAATTGTTAATGATTTGTAAGAAATCTATGAATAATTGCAGATGTTGTTAGTCGCAGTATAGGATTGCAGCATTATGGAAATATAAGGTTCTTGGGCATTATTTATCAAAAATATATACTCAGACCTACAGTGTTTTCGAAAGAAAATCTAGATGTGGAATATTATGATTACGATTAGGTTTACATCAACATCTTTTTTTTTTTTTTTAAACATGTTCAGGTCCATGCACATTGAAAAATACTGCTTAAATGAATTCAAGATGTTTTTGTAGCAACCTAAACAATTGGGCCATCGGGTTTTGTGGATAATTTGTTATTTGCAGGAAACAATATGAAGTAAGTGACTGAACCTTCGCTATTCGATAAAATCTCAATGTCAGTTTAACTGCGAATAATCTTGCAGTCCTGATAAAGTAACCACCTACACTGGGGCTCGCAAAAACATTTGTAAATCATGCCTGTAACATGTCCTTCCTGCATCCTTATGTTTCCTCTCCAGTGGTACACCAGCCCTGACTACAACCTGTTTGGCCCCTACGTGGAGCACCGCAAGCGCCACCCGGACCAGCCCTTCTACATCCTGCACCCGGGCTTCGTGTGGAGGCTCTGGGACGTGATCCAGAGCAACACTCAGGAGAACATCCAGCCTAATCCTCCCTCATCGGGATTTATCGGTAAGACATGGCCGAACATACACTAAGCCCGGGCTCACGCGGTTTGCATCTGGCATCCCCCCCTCTGTTTTCTAAACCTTCTGTACTCTTATCTCCACCTCCTCTTGGGGCAGGTAGAAACCTAGCCTAACCTGTCGCACGAAAGAAATGATGGAATTCTTATCTCGGCTATGCACAGTAACAATATCAGCAACACCCCCCCGTGCAGGAGGCAGGGGAAATGTGGGAAATGTTGGTCCCTCCTGAAGCACACCCTAGCATGTCAATCTATCGCTCTCCAGCACTAACACAATATCTGTTGTCGATCTCATGGCTCATACACATTACTGAGTAATGACAAAGCTTTTGTTTATCTCCAAGAACCAGACTATTATTTTTAATTTGCGTCCACGCCACACTTGGAGCAGTAAATACACTTGTCAAGGAATAATCTGTTAGTTTGGCAGTAAACACTTGACATGATTTATGGGGAGTCGAATAAGTCAAAGGGGCTGTTGTTTCTTGTAGCTTTAGCTTTATTTTGTAAAGGCTGTCTGCTTCTGGACAAACAAAAGTGCATCTGACAGGATTGTTAGTTTTTCTGTGACTATTTTGATTGGATAATGCCCGTGGTATGTATTAATCACAGTTTAACAGCGTTGAAGTGACAATGTACGTCACAAAATAGTCTAGTCTTTTGTAATAAGACAGATCTTCCATAGTGGCAGAAAAACACAAAACAAAATTTGACACTAAAGTAAGACATATTTATTTGACAGCACGGGACTAGCATGGTAAAAGAACAGAAGTGGTGTGGTACCTAAAAGAGTAATAACATGTAACTATGGTAACAACAGACCTAATATATTTCAAGATAGAACGACTAAAATGCCCCAGTTTGAAGACCAGGTAAAAGTGTTTTTTCTGTGTTTAAACATTTTATAGACATAAAAAACCTACAGTTTCTTATAAAATGTTTAAATACATCTTCAAGATCTAATTAAAAGCTGTAGAAATTTGCCACATGTGTATAAAACTGTATAATGTATAAAACTTATATATAGTATAATATATGCAACATCATTTTGGTTAACCCTTCTTAATCATTTGTATTCTTTCCTCTTAATGCTGTATGTTTGTGGTAGATGTGTTTGCTCCTCTCTGCTGATATGAATATTCAAACACTCAATTTCACCAATTTCCCTGTGCGTTGGTTTCCTATACCTTCATCAACAACAAAATACCATTATTAAACACTCCATGCTGGTGTTTAGATTGCTTTGCTTTTTGTAAACCAGCAGTGTTTACAGATTGACAAATAGCATCTGTAAATAAAACATTTTGGTTTTTTAGACAAGGCAAGGCATATATTCATTTTGGTGCCACCTTTTAACTACGCAAGGTCTTGGTGAGATTTCCAGACACATTTATATTTATAGCTTTGAGGAAACCTTTCCATTGACAGAGCGATGTATAGGGCTGTCATGTGATTGACAGTTGTAATGATCAGACATGGCTTCTCCAAACACCATCAAACAGCGCACAATAGGTACACCACAGCCTGTAGCAAAATGCCATCTCGCAGTCGTATGATGCCGTCTGTAAGTGTGTAGTTATGAGACACAGTCCAGCTGCGCTCTGCTTTAATTGAACTCTAATAAGTTGCTTTAGGTGGACCATCAGTCAAGCTGTTATCACTTTTCTTCTGATTGATCTGGCAAGTGTCATACTGTGTACAGTATCTGTGTGTTCACAGTGTCAAACTTCTCCCCTCTCAAAGCCATTCTGCGTAGAAATAAGTAAAATACCTCAGAAACATTTCCCTGAGATCTGTCTCTATATTTTAGTCACCAGCTCATCTCAATAGAGATGTTACTGCTTTGCTTTTACAACAGGTTGCTATGTATTAGCAGTTTTGTTACCCATGTGACATCTCCAGAAACTGTGTAACATGCAGTGTGGCTTTCATGTAATGTTTATAATAAACTCTTATTGATCTGTCGGATGTTCTGTCAACGAAAATGTACCTATTTATCCTCTGCTGATTGGTTATTGTGTGGGGGAAAAAAGAAAACTAGACAACTTTTCATCAGTGTCAACATTTAAGGTAAAAAAAAAAAAAAAGCAATAACATAAACTAGTAGCACTTTGATGCACAAGAATCCAAAAAGCCCTACATGCAGATCTAACATCTATGCTGAATGTGTCATGACTCATAGTAGTTTGAGGAATTTGGCACCTGTGGATGAGCAGAAGAGTCTGGGTGGCTGGAGGCTGATTGTAACAATTCACCAAGCACTATTCACAGATGCACAATAACAAATGCCATATTGGTGAGGAATGGGTAAAAAGTCACATACTGGTCATGCTATATGTAGCAAAGTCTGTATCCTGAAATGTAAACCTGAACCTCATACATTTTAAAGGGGGGTATTATGTAAAATCGACTTTTTCAAGCTTTATATATGTTATTATGTCATTCCCTCATTAAACACATGCCTGTAGTGTTGCCTTGGCTCATTCACATATTTTTGAGTAATCAGTAAAAACTTAGACGGCAGCCATTTTAGATGTAGCTATGCCTCAGTCCTCCTAGGAACGCCCCCATCTCCTGGAGACACCTCTGGACCTTTGTCACCAGCCAAGCCACCAACCACTGCTCCTTAGCTCAGCAGAGCCCCTTCCCTGCACAGTAGTGTTGTTTAGATGCCACAGCAGTGTGCTGAAGGGGGCGTGTCGGAAAGCTTCTTAAAGAGACAGAGGCCTATTTCAAGACGTTCAGTACAGCCATTTTGAGAGAGCAATTTTATTCAAGGCAGTTATTTTAATTTACTGCATATACAGACCAACAGAAGGTTACGTCATCATTGTAGTATGCTATAGACTGGTGCTATGTGATTGAAAAAAGCATAATACCCCCTCTTTAATTGAATCCTGATTCGCAGGCACAGTACACATCGACAAAAGTTCAGGAAATAAAATACTTACATTTGTTGACAACACAGTGACAAAGTCGTTGCAGTGCCCAAAAGGGTTTTACCTTTGGTCTTTTTTTTTTCCAAGCTACACACAGCTGTATTTCTTGGTTCATGTCCAATACCTCACTATTAAAAGACTGCCCGGCACACCAGACATTGTTTTGTTCTGCCATGATTCCAATAACATCGCCTTGAAGATGCCTTAGAATCGATGCCGTAATAGCAGCAAATGACAGCATGGAGATGTCTCAAATTGCCCGGTTGTTCAGTTATTCTTCTGATCGTCTTCAATGCATTTAATAGATGTGTTTTGGTTTTTTTTTGTGAGGAAACATAAAAGACATCTGTTCAGTTTGTTAAAAGTGTTGCTCGAACGTTCTTTACATAAAAGGACAGGAATGCATGTCTAGCTCTACATAAAGGTGGTATGCTATTGACAGGTAAATGCGCTGTTGAGAATATTATATCTGCTATATCTAGAATATGCAAAATATAAAAATGTATTATGTATGTTTGTAACTCTGCAAACTTACATGCATGCAAATACACACTCTGGTCCTCTGCTGGTGTGCTCTTTAGGGGATGATCTTTAGGTGGTTGCTACAGGGGGATTGGTATGCTTCATGTGTGGTGTGCTGCACTGGTTGAGGGTTTCTGTGGAGAGCTGGGCAGTGCAGGCCACGGTGTTGCTGTAGACCCGCCGGTTGAGCTGGATCACGGTTGTTTTAGAGTGCACTGAGGTGTTCCCATTCTCCACAGACCAATGGCTGCAGTGGAACAGCGCAAGAAAACACCTGTAGAACTGGGAGCAGAAGTGAAAAAGTAGAGTACATCAGAATTGACCTTGAGTTTAGTGCTTACACATCTCCACAGAGTTGAAAAGGCCAGCGTCATAGTGCACTTTCATGTCAGCTGCTAAACTCGCATGGGAATAGAGAGTGGGTTCAGTTCTATTAGCCTGAGGACATTGACGATGTACTAAGCACTAAGACAAAAAAGTTTTATATATATATATATATATATATATATATATACACACACTGTATATATACACAGTATTATAAGAATAAGTAAATTGTTTATGGCAATAATGCTTTAAACAATACTGGGTCATTCAATGTTATATCCATATTAAATACATAAGATGTATTATTTTCCAATTGAACCCAGTAGAATAAGGCTATTTTTGTGAATTTGCCCACACAACAGTTGTACCTCTCATCCCTCTCATAACATGTTTGTTTTGAGAGGGATTTGGGACTTGCACAGATGTCTGACAGTAAGGCAGGAAGGCAGAGGTGAAAGGGGTGGGAACAGTGTAACAATTCTCAGAGTAAATGATCCACAGAGCAGTAGCTGCAGCAGCCAACAAAGAACGGAAGAATGAAAAACACCAAAGTAACATAATCTATGGGAGCTGAAGGTGCTTTGAATAAAAATACATTTATGTTGGACCATACTGTAGATAGCAGCAGAGCCACTCCACATGCCCATGCATTATGCAGTACGAGGAACAGTGCTCTCTAAGCATAAATGAACTTGGTGGTTATGGACAGATAAAGTGCCTCTCTACTAATTAGAGCCTAAGAGAGAAAACCGATCACTGTCAGAGAAGTATATTAACACATTTATCTGTAGAATCAAATCCAATTTACGCCTATTTTTCAAGGACACCTAAATAAAGAGCTTTTCTAGAAGGAGTGTCGCTGTGTCAAGAATGGTTCTTATCAAACAACGCAGCGCTAATCTTAGTCTTTACTTGAGGATAATCTGAAATCTTCTCCCTCCATTTGATATGTTCTTATTTGTAGGCATTACAACGACTAGAGCAAAAGATCTCATCATTAGTAGTTAAACAGATTTAGGACGGTGGTCTTTTGTCTTAAATAAAAACCCTCTAAATGATCATCCCTGTGTGCTGTGACTCACGTTGCTCTGACATTTAGGTTATACAACAGTGCCTTTCCGGATGTGTCCTCTCGGTGGTTCTTTGTGGCAGGTTTGTTGTAATACTGATGTACCTGTGTTGTACTTTACAGGTATCCTCCTGATGATGGCGCTATGCGAGCAGGTGCACGTGTACGAGTACATCCCCTCCATGCGGCAGACGGACCTTTGCCACTACCACGAGCGCTACTACGACTCGGCCTGCACTCTGGGCGCCTACCACCCGCTGCTGTACGAGAAGAGCCTGATTCAGAGGCTCAACATGGGCCCCGAGAGCGACCTGCGCAAGAAGGGCCGCGTCACTCTGCCGGGCCTCAGCACTGTAGACTGTGACGCCTGAAGCCCCGCAGACGTTTGAAACATATGTGCATACAGGCCCACAGGGACCGGAGACGGGTGCGGTGCAATAAGACACTCAGACGTGGAATCTGCAGCTTGCGTGTTTAAAGTGAGGTAAACTAAGTAAGCCATAGATCGCCCCATGAGGAGACCGGCCCACATCGTCTGTTTACTTTAGTAAGACAAGTCTATGGGATATAAAGATGTTTCCGTTCTGCTTTAGCTGAGCCAAGTTAGACGTGGAGCTTAGGGTAGGGCATAGGATAGTTAAGAGTATGATTTTAATCAATGCCATGTTTTTGATCGTAACAGTAATGTTTCATAATGTTTCTAGCCACAATCATCATGTCATATCTGCTGAATATCTTACAGGTAAAGGAGGGTTATACTTGACTTTACTAGACTGATGTTGTCATTTCTGTGATGTTAAAACTATTCCAGTTTCAGGCCAGTCGCACAATCACATTTACTGTGTTTGATAATTTGCAGTTTAGGACACTGGTTTACATTGTAATAATTTCAAAATGTATAAAAATCGGGGCTAAATAGTTGTAGATCAACAAGTGCCCTATACGTGCCAAGTGCTTGACTGAAAACACTTGTGCCGCCTGGCCCTGAAATCCATCAAACTGGGCTCAGACAGTGGTACACTTTAGGATTAATTGCTATGGCCCGATGACTTTGTTGAATGTAATTCTGGCCTGACTTTGTGCACAGTCCTGAGCATCTGTGTAACTCTGCGCGGCCATTCTTTCGACAGTAACGGCATGAAATTCATTTCCTTCAGCCATAATCGTCTTTATCACTGAATCCTTCAATATTGGTCTGTAGCTCGGAGACGGGGCACTTACAAAGGAACTCTTTGAAGAAGATTTGCTGTGTCTCTGACGAGGATACGTTTCTGTTTACAAGCAGTGCCACATCTTTGTCTGAAAGCTAATAGTTGTGCATGGGAGATGGTTACTTGTTTTTTAACCTTGTAGAAAATAATCTTGAATCATACTTATTACGTTTTTCATGAGATGTTCATGGTTGTTGTGGCAAAGAGAGTAATGGACTTGTTTTTATAATGTGTGGTAAAAAGGGAGGATTCTAGTTCTAAAACATGATGTAGATGTTAGTTGGGCTAAAATACTTGTTATTCGATAGAAGTGTTATTGTGTGGTTTGATATAAGGATCAATACATTAATAATATTCTAACTCTCCAATGCTCCTTTATTAAAATGAGAAGTTAGATGGATTTGACTGTGTTAGCTTGGATAATTCAGTGAATTAAACATGTTTCTAATCCTGGTACTTCATCACATTGATGCAAACTAAGCCAAATCCTATTTTAACATGACTGCAAGCTGATTAGACCTTGATCTGTACCACCTTTGGTCATAACTGAAGACCCTGACCAGCTGTTTCAGATGCTTGAAATGCATTCGTTTTGGATGCATACAGTACCAAACTCGTTCCATCTTGGCTTTATGTGGATCATTTGTTTGATTAAATGTTTTTTAAGTTAGAAAGTGCTCCCTAAATTTAAAGCCACCACTTTTACCCAAGAAATAAAATTGAAATACAAGCTTTTATTTTATGACAGATATTTTCAGCATTGAAAAATACCTTAAACAAACATGTGATTTTGCTGTGAGCGGCTCAGCTCTCCCAAGACATGGCATAACTTTACTGGGAGTGGGTACGTCTCCAGCTCGTTTCCATGTAGATGTCGACTAAAGTCAGCAAAACTTGAGATTTAAACAGGTTAGGTCCTCATCCAAATCCATTCTTTGATTACCCACTGCAGTAATAGCATTTTCTGTGTCGAGCTGGTCATTAGGAGCATGTTTTGTATGATGGCAATAGTATAGTCTAAAATGTTACGCAGTGTGCCTTTTAAAATTATAAGTGCTGTAAAATTTGTAATTGGGCAAGCTGGATGAAATTTAGTGTTAACTTGTTCAAACACAGGTTTGAACAGTGCGTGTGTGTGTTGTAGTCGGTGTAAAGAAGAAACCATTGTTTTATTGCTTGTGATTGTAACACTGAAATGTCAACACCCTGTATATTATGTACATTTTGTTTGCTGACCTTCCAGTGCACACAGCATGCAAGTCTGGACCAGAGCTAAGACTGTCTGTGCTGTGCTGCAGTAGACAGACACCACTGTCATTACTGTAGTCGGGGTCTTGGAGCCCGAGGCCTGAGCTTCTAATTCGGAGCATGTTTGTGTGGAGGAAAAAGACGGCCAGCTGCGCCGCTAGTCTCTGGGTACTTCTAATAAAAAGCAACACCTGAGGGCAGTCATACTGTATCTGTGCATCTCAATTGTGCCAAAACACCTTCTTTCTTGTCTTATTTTGGAAAGCTCATTGTGGGATACAGTCTCAAGAGACTAAATATGCTTTTTATCAAGGGTGGCTCTTGTTAAGCATATTTAGCAAGCAAATGGTGGGATACAAAATTGACAAAAGGTTACCAGGTTTTAATCCATTAACTCTTTTCCCAACTGTCCTGATTTTATTCAGAACCGTGCTGCATTTCACTGCCTCAATGGGACTGTTGGACTCTGTATTACACTGCTGCTGTTGCAGTCTTAAATGTACTGAACAGAGTGAATGAAAATCTCCATGCCTATAGGTTGTGTCTTGACTCTTCTTATTACACTTGAAGTGATATTTAAATGGACCATTTGTATGATTTCAGGTGTAAGTGTCTTTTTTACTGTGTAAATAAAGATGTTGTAATGCTGGGAGTTACCTGTTTATTCATGAGGATATAGATGAGTGGGTTGATCACAGTGCTGCTCTTGGCCAACAGGGAGGGCACCACACTGGCCACAGGGCTGATGATATTGGGCGGGCCGAATGTTGCCATCATAGCCACCACACCATAAGGCATCCAGCAGAGCAAGTAGCACCCCGCTGTGGTCAACACCATGAACAAGATGTGGTACTCTCGCTTCCGGGCTGCAGTTTTACGACATCTGCCCACCTGTGGGAGACAGCTTAACTTTTATCTGGAATATAACCTTTAGATAAGGACTGCATTTGTACTAAAGAGAAATCTGCTGCCCTCTGATTGCATGGCCTGTGTGCTTCCCACATTGACACCACATTTTCAACCTTAATCTCACTTTTCATTGCTAAATCTAAAGGTTTTTAACTTTCAGAATCATTATAAAGGGCTTACTGTATTTCATGTATATTGCTCCTTTGCTTGAAACATCTTTAGTATTACCATCAAGTTCAGGTTTTATAAATTATGAGTTCCCGAACTGTCGGCGATTACTCAAAAAATATGTAAACAAGCCAGGACTCTGTACACTGACCAAATGCAAGTGAGTAAGTTGGCTTGCGTAAAGGTAATCCCATTGAGTGCATACATGTAGGCTTAAGTGTCGCTAAAACAGCAGTGAAGGCATTGAGGAAAAACAACACAAAACAGTAAAACTAGTGTCCCTTTCCTTTCATAATGTTCCTGTTTAATCATGAACAAAAGTGTTTTTGTCAAAATCATGAGAAGATGAAATCTTCTCATCCAAAGTGACTGAAGGTGCTTAGCAGGTTTAGCGGCATAAGGCTGTTGTAATCCTGCCCTGCAAAGTCTCATCTGCCTACAGCTCAACAATATACATAATCAAATGGAAAGGATTCAGCCTGTAAAGTCATGGTTCATTCACAAACATCCATCTTAATAAAATGTCTAGAATTTTCTGGGCTAAATAACAATACCTGGCTTGGCCCGTGAATCAATCCAGTTCAATCATTAATTCAGTAGCTTATATGGTGCACACAGGCATGGCGCCACATTCAATACAGTTAGTTTTATTTGAACCATGATACAGATTAGACAACTGGGTGAGAATGTCTCTTTGGCACATGTGGCTTACTTTGGAGGGAGGCCCACCAAGTGTCTTTTAGACCCGGTCCCAACCCCGTTTTTTAAAACATTCTATGGATCCTTTAAAGACTAACTTTTACACATGATGAATTGCTCTCTTCAGACGGGGGTTTTCCCTGCTGCCTTTAAGGGGGCGGTGGTGAGGCCCCTGCTGAAGAAGAGCAATTTGGACAGTAATGATTTTAACAATTTTAGACCGGTATCCAACTTATCATTTTTAAGCAAAATCTTAGAAAAACTTGTCTTTATCCAACTTAATGATTTCATTACTGCACATAACGTCCTTGAGAAATTCCAGTCTGGCTTTAGGGTAAACCACAGCACTGAGACGGCCCTTTTAAAGATTTTAAATAATTTTAGACTCACAGAAGGTCACAGTGTTGGCTCTAATGGATCTGAGCACCGCCTTTGATACAGTCGACCACACTATTCTTTTAACTTGTTTAAAACACATCGGCCTCTCTGGTGCTGTCCACAAATGGTTTACATCCTACCTCACAGACAGGACATTCATGGTAAGTGTGGACACCTGCTCCTCTAAGGTCCATAGAATTACATGTGGTGTGCCCCAGGGTTCGATTTTAGGGCCAGTGCTTTTTAACCTCTATATGCTCCCTCTTGGTGATGTCATCAGGAGACCTGGAGTCAACTTTCATAGTTACGCTGATGATACACAGTTGTACATCTACATGTCTCCTGATGACACCAGGCCAATGGATGCACTTTTTAACTGCATTTTAGATATCAAATCCTGGATGGCAGAAAACTTTCTCCAGCTTAACCAGGACAAAACTGAAGTTTTAGTCATCGGTCCTGAGGCCCAGAGAGAGAAACCTTTACCCAGACTACAGTCATTGTCTTTTAATCCTTCCTCACAGGTGAAGAACCTGGGTGTGATTTTTGACGCTGAGCTGACTTTTATTCCACACATTAAGAATATCACAAAGATAGGTTTTACCATCTAAAGAACATAGCCAGAGTCCGCCCCATTCTCTCTTGGGCCAACACGGAGACGCTGATGCATGCTTTTATCACCAGTCGTATCGACCACTGTAATGCCCTGCTTTCTGGTCTTCCCAAAAAGAGTATCTCAGGTTTACAACTTTTACAAAATTCAGCAGCTCGTGTCCTGACGAAGACCAGGAGGCGGGACCACATTACACTGGTTTTAGAGTCGCTGCATTGGCTCCCCGTGTGTTTCAGGATCGATTTTAAAGTTCTTTTAATGGGTTTTAAATGTCTTAATGGTCTTGGTCCTTATCTTTCAGAACTGCTTTTACCTTATGAACCTTCACAGTCCCTTCGCTCCTCTGGCAGGGGTCTCCTAGTTATTACTAAAGTCAACAGAAAGACTCACGGCGAGCCGTCTTTCCAGTATAATGGCCCTCGCCTCTGGAACGACCTGCCGGAGGAGCTCAGGACCGCAAAGATCATTCATGTATTTAAGAGCAGGCTCAAGACCCACCTTTTTAGCTTAGCTTTTAACTGATTAGGACTATTTATTTAGTCCTAATTATATATTGTATTATGTGTACGGTATGTATGTGTATATGTATGGGTATATATACAGTATATAAATATATATACAGATTTTATATATATATATATATATATATATATATATATATAATCTGTAAAGCACTTTGCGATACCTTTCGGTATCACAAAGTGCTTTATAATTAAAGTTTGATTGATTGATTGATTATCATGGCAGATGTTTAATAACGAGAGCAAGCTGATATATACTGTATATATATATAATATATATATATATATATATATATATATTTAAAAAAAAACTCTTCCTCACCCTCCGCGGGCGGTCTCTTTTTCCTCCAAGCTCGGGTCCTCTACCAGACCTGTTACTGTTTGACCACCTGTCAAACAGTAACGCAGGTGTCCTAAGGCGAGCTCAGGGAGGACAGAAACCTCCCGTGGAGCAGAAGGGCAAAAGCTCGCTAGATCTTGATTTTCAGTATGAATACAGACCGTGAAAGCGGGGCCTCACGATCCTTCTGACTTTTTGGGTTGAGGGTTCTGCGCAGTATCACTTTTCTGGACCGAGATGTCTGAGGGTGCTTTCACACCTACATCATTTGGTCCACTTAAAACGGACTGGAGTCCAGAACACCTGCAAGTACGGTTCGTTTGGGCTGGTGTGAAAGCGGACCAGTTTAATTTGGTCCGGACTAAAGTACCGCACCGAGACCACCTTCTGGAGGTGGTCTCGGTGCAGTTCCATGTGGACTCCAGTGTGGTTCGCTGCTGGTGTGAACGCTGACCGGCCTCGAGTCAGACCTGCTCTGTTACGTAGCAGCCTTTTTGGTCCAACGAAGCTTCCGTAGCAAGCCGCGCGGTGTGTTTAGGGAAGCGCAAATTTTCATCTGCACGAGTTTATCTCCGTTCCAAAAACAGCTGCAGAGTGTTCTCGTGCCGAATGCGCGATACATGATAGAACAACAGCAGTATTTGTGCTTGCTGCACAAAGAACTGATGATAATAAATCGCAACAAACACAAACAGGAGAGCACAGTTCATCGTTAAGAAATAAAGTCTTTTCTTCCGGGATTTTTCCCTCTTCATATGCTGCGCCAATCAGCTTTCACCTACGTCACCCAGAACACGGTATTTTGTAAACAGCGCCGCCACATGAATGGGGGGATATATAACATCCACAGTGGTTGGTTCGTTTGCAAAAACTCTGGTGTGAATGAGAACCGAGCAAGTTGAGAATTGCAACATTGTAACAATTTTGGGGCCCAACCGAACCACTTTACCGGACCAACAGGTGTGAAAGCACCCTGATGTATTTCCTGGGATCTGCTGGAGCCACTCCTCCAGTTTGGGGGTCACTGCCCCGAGAGCCCCAATGACCACGGGCACTACTGATGCCTTCACTCTCCAGGCCTTTTCTAGCTCTTCTCTGAGCCCCTGGTATTTCTCTAGTTTCTCGTGTTCCTTTTTCCTGATGTTGAAGTCGCTTGGTATTGCTATGTCAACCACCACGGCTTTCCTCTGCTCTTTGTCCACCGCCACAATGTCCGGTTGGTTCGCCATTACCATTCTGTCCGTCTGTATCTGGAAGTCCCACAGGATCTTGGCTCGGTCATTCTCTACCACCTTTGGAGGTGTTTCCCACTTTGACCTTGGGGTTTCCAGCTCATACTCTGCACAGATGTTCCTGTACACTATGCCAGCCACTTGGTTATTGTGCTCCATGAAAGCTTTCCCTGCCAGCATCTTACACCCTGCAGTTATGTGCTGGATTGTCTCATTGGCCTCTTTGCACAGTCTACACCTGGGGTCTTGTCTGGTGTGATAGATCTGGGCCTCTATTGCTCTGGTGCTCAAGGCCTGCTCCTGTGCAGCCATGTGAGTGCCTCTGTGCTGTCCTTCAGGCAGCTCTATCTAGCCATTGGTAGGATTTCTTGATATCCGCCACTTCAGTTATGTTTCGGTGGTACATCCCGTGTAGGGGCTTGTCCTCCCATGACGGGACCTCCAGCGCCTCATCTTCTGTTCCCCATTGTCTGAGATATTCACTGAGCACGTCATCTGTTGGAGCCTTGTCCTTGATGTACTTGTGGATCTTGGATGTTTCATCCTGGATAGTGGCTCTCACGCTCACTAGTCCTCGGCCTCCTTCCTTACGGCTAGTGTACAGTCTCAGGGTGCTGGATTTGGGGTGGAACCCTCCATGCATGGTTAGGAGCTTTCGTGTCTTAACATCTGTGGTCTGTATCTCATCCTTTGGCCAGCTTATTATTCCTGCAGGGTTTCTGATTACTGGCAGGGCGTAGCTGTTTATTGCCCGCGATTTGTTCTTGCCATTGAGCTGGCTTCTTAGGACCTGCCTTACTCGTTGGAGGTATTTGGCCGTATCCGCTTTCCTTGTCACCTCTTCGAGGTTGCCATTTGCTTGTGGGATTCCGAGGTATTTGTAACTGTCCTCAATGTCTGCTATTGTTCCTTCTGGGAGTGAGACCCCTCCTGTTTGGACTACCTTCCCTCTCTTAGTCACCATCCGACCACACTTCTCTAGTCCGAATGACATCCCAATGTCTGCACTGTACATCCGGGTGGTATGGATCAGTGAGTCGATGTCTCGCTCATTCTTAGCGTACAGCTTGATGTCATCCATGTAGAGGAGGTGACTGATGGTGGCCCGTTCCTGAGTCGGTAGCCATAGCCAGTCTTGTTGATTATTTGGCTGAGGGGGTTCAGACCTATGCAGAACAGCAGTGGGGACAGGGCGTCTCCTTGGTATATGCCACATTTGATGGAGACTTGTGCAAGTGGCTTGCCATTGGCCTCAAGGGTGGTTTTCCACAACCTCATCAAGTTTGCAATGAAGGCTCTTAGAGTCCTGTTGATGTTGTATAGTGCCATATATATATAAAAAAAAAACTCTTCCTCACCCTCCGCGGGCGGTCTCTTTTTCCTCCAAGCTCGGTTCCTCTACCAGAGGCCTGGGAGCTTGAGGGTTCTGCGCAGTATCTTTGCTGTTCCTAGAACTGCACTTTTCTGGACCGAGATGTCTGATGTATTTCCTGGGATCTGCTGGAGCCACTCCTCCAGTTGGGGGTCAATGCCCCGAGTGCCCCAACGACCACGGGCACCACTGAGATGCCTTCACTCTCCAAGCCTTCTCCAACTCTTCTCTGAGCCCCTGGTATTTCTCTAGTTTCTCGTGTTCCTTTTTCCTGATGTTGAAGTCGCTTGGTATTGCTATGTCAACCACCACGGCTTTCCTCTGCTCTTTGTCCACCACCACGATGTCCGGTTGGTTCGCCATTACCATTCTGTCCGTCTGTATCTGGAAGTCCCACAGGATCTTGGCTCGGTCATTCTCTACCACCCTTGGAAGTGTTTCCCACTTTGACCTTGGGGTTTCCAGCCCATACTCTGCACAGAGTATATATATATATGTATATATATATACATACACATACACATACATATATGGTACAAAGAAATGCGCAAATAAGTCTGCTCATTTCGCACATGAGCAAGCTTTTGGTAAATTACTCTCTTTGTGTGTACCCATATTTACATATTTACGCTTCTTTCAAAAATGCACAGCCTAGTCTTAGAGCACTCAATATTGATTTTGATAGGTGTTTTATTTAGTCAATACTAGTTAAAAGCACTCTGAAAGAAAATCTATCCAAAATGTTTGCTGTAGCTACTGAGGACAATGAACACTGAAGTGATGGAACCTCCAATTGATATAGGTGAGTGCCTCAAATGGTAGAAAAGGGGGAGACATTTGGTGAGACATGGAAACGTTATATAACAACTTACTAAGTCTCATAAAGAAAGGATGTCATGACCTGCAAACCAATGCATTTGCTGTTCATTCCCCCAAAAAGATATTAAATCCATATGATTGTCACAAGAAATAATGATTATAATGCAAACTTCACAGGACACCAATAAAAAGCAGGACATCATCTAAAATCAGTGGGAACAAAGGCCTAATAGTTGTGCAGTACAACCAAATGAGGGACAGATGATCACCCTAGCTGGACAAGTGCAACCTGTGTACACAAAATGGATTAGTGTACTAATGTAGTGACTATCTGTATCATCGATGTAATGGTAAATTCTCAGTTAATTTGCAAAACGCCAGCAAAGGTTCTGAGCACTCAATGTCTGTGATGTCCCCCAGTCGTCCCAAAAATTCAAAAGTAAGGAAAGGATCATATTCCCTTCAGAGAGACGAAGCAAGGCCGAAAAATACATGAAGAAGAAGAATACCTGCCACTTACTGTACTGACCACAGTTGTCTCAGACCAAAATCAAAACACTGTTGGTAGAACTTGCATGTAGAACAATAATGGTGAATACTCTTGGGTCCCATACCCTAATTGTGTAAACCAGCCTGGTCTCAAATCTTCCTACTCTCTGAGGGGAATAATCCAGCTTTCTTTGGTGTACTAAGAACTTCAGAATATACACCAAACTGTACAGTAGTGAAAGCCCACCTGTTTAACAGCGAACAGCAGGCGGCCGTAGCAGTAGATCATGACCAGGATGGGCAGACCGAGGCAGAAAATGAATAGACAGATGATATAGGCGTGAGACTGTGTTGACTTCATGGTCCACGAAACAGAGCAGCTGGTCCCCGCTCCTTCTATGTCGTAGCTACTCCATCCCACCAAAGGGGCACTGTCCAAAATAAGGAATAAAGCCAGGAGCCCCCCACAGCAACCAAGGGCCTCATGTAGCTGTGCCCGCGCTTGTTGTACACAGTGAGGGTGCTGTAACGGTCATAGGAGAGGATCACCAGCGAGATCAGAGACACAATGCCTGTAAAATAAATAGACAGCAATAATTAAAATTGTCAGTACCATTAGGTCCATATGCCAATGAAAACTAAGTAGATGACAGTTTTACATAATGACAAGAATTAAAATTGAGCACATCCAAAAAAAAAACACTGCTCTGTAAATTCTCATACACCAGTGGGCACAGGGGGAATGGACTTGCATCGAGGTTCTTTAGTTTAAATAATTCACAGCTGAGTGAATGAAGCCATAATATTCATGTGACCAAAAGGAATTTAGAAATGGATAACCAAAGGCATGATTGGAATTGTGATTGATTTGTGTCAGGGAACCAGGAGGGAACATGCATAAACTTGTCAAAAAGGCAACAGAATTTTAAACAACATAAACAGCGTATCAAGGCACTCAACAGTCCTCTCTTGGTTTGTAAATGTGTGTCATGTTCAGGGGTTGCAGAATGTGCTCTTTCATTTCCCGTGAGGTGCATCACAGCATAGAACTGACAGCAGGGGATTTATGCAGAAAATTATGCCAGTAAGCAGGGTATTAATGTTGCCGTTTATTCAAGACACAGCTCAGAGTATAGATACTGTAGGAGAAACACGATCTGCAACCAATTGAATTGTGTTTGTTGTATTTATTAGATGATGAAAACTGGCCTTAAGTGGGACTCAACTGATAAAGCAGTCACTGAGGAAGTCTGATGGACTGCATTCAAAACAGCTCAAAGCAAATGGAAGGACTTTATTTCAGCAAAGACGATGGTCATGTGTATGGCACTTACTTTTTCAGGGTGAAACTACTGTTGTTACCGGCCACTTTAGTAGTAGCGATACCATAAACCAGCATGGCTTTACCCTAAAGCCTGCTGGCAAAACTTGAATTATTTAATTGAAGCAACATAGTGTGCCTTGTCGTCGCATAATTGTCTAAATCATATTTTAAGGTTTTCAGGAACAAGAAAGAACACTTTAAAATCCTAAGGCATGATTCATTTACACAGATGTTTTTTTGTAACATGCCTTGGTTGATTGGTTGAGGAGACAGCAGATGCAATTGGGATTCGACAGTGTTTAGAGGGGAAAAAACACATCTTAATGGACTTGTGAAAGCTGACACAACATAACACATAACATTCGACTAATCTCTGAAGTAGCTGATTTGGTGGAAATAAACACTATTTGTCCGAATTGGACATAGAGACTTACCCACATAAGTCTCTATGTCCAATTCGGACAAAATACCACGACTTCCCACTGAGGTTAGGTTTGTGGATGACAAAAAAAAAAAAAAAAAAGATGTTGACTGTAGAATAGTCTTTATAATAATGAAATTGAATAACCTATATACCTTTTAATTGTTGTTGATGGAACACCTTCAGGCTACATTAAAATGTAAGTCCTGGGAATAGCCTACAGCTCAATTAATCTCGGAACTTACCGAAGCAAGAGTTGATGAAGCCGTACCAGTTGCAGCCGCTGCGCCCCAGCAGCCAGCGTCCTTTGATGCTGGACGCGAAGCTGAGTGTGGTGCCAAATAGACACACCATCATGTCGCTAACGCTGATGTTCAGCAGGAGCATGTTGACCGGAGTCCGGAGCTTCTTGAATTTACAAAACAAAATGAGAACAATGAAGTTGTTGAGGAAGCCAAAAGTCATGATGAAGCCCAGGAACACGGACAGCACAATGAAACCAGTCGGAGAAAGCTTAGCGGCACCCGCCGAAAAGTTCCTGGGACCCCGCTCATCGCTGAGATCGAGGCTGTGGTTCAGTTCAGAGCAGCCAGACCAGAAAACATCCTGCGATCCATTCATCTGACCTTCGTGTGGCGTTGATCACAGTTTAGGAAAGTTTACCAGATGCGCTTCTTCAATTAAGCCCATGTGAACGTTTCTGGGAGACGCGCGTCTCCTGTGCGTAATTTTGCCATAGTTTTGTTTGCACATCACTCGAAAACACATACACCCTACTTTAAACGAACTCTATCCATTTACAGGCTGTCTTCACTTTACAACCCGAAGATAGTAACCGTTTGCCTACCCAAAAATATCGTGCGTCTCCTTCACCGTATTCTTCAAATGTCTGTTTCATCTCTAAAGACAGTTGACTGCGACAGAGTTAATTATCTAATGAAAGCACATTTAGGAGAAGCAATAGTCAATGCGCAACGTCCGCACAAGAGTCAGACACGGTCGGATTCACTCAGTGGTTTTTAAAGGTGACGGTCTACGTCATTAAGTGTGTGCGCGCATATGTGTTTGTGTGTCTCTTTCAAAGTGCAGTACATTTGAGCGCTCATATTACTTTGTTTTGAGTTCTGTACATTAATAAATACAATAATAATAGCACATTAGTTTATTCTTGCACAAATAGCCTAGTGATTCCTGTAACAGGGCATAAGCTTTTTCCAAAAGCTGTATCAGATAAAGGCAATTGAAACTAAATAAGAAAAAAATCGTTCATAATGTAGCCATATTCCGCCAAAGGCTCATTCAGCTGCATTCAGCAAAATGTAATAGTGAAAATTATTCAATTATGCATACAATGACAGAATTAAGATCACTTTGTGAGGTTTAATATACTGTCCCGTGTGAATGAGAGTTTGACAAACTACCTGAGCAGTATACCTGAACAATAACGGCTTACGATACCTGAACAATACCTGAGCGATACCTCAGCGATACGTGTACAAAACCTGAACGATACATCAACAATATCTGAACAACACAATACCGAAGCGATACCTGTACGATACCTGAACGATACATGAAAGATACATGTACGATAACTGAACAAAACATGAACGATACATGTACGATACCTATACAATACATAGACAATACCTGAACAATACTGAGCGATACCTGTACAATATCTAAACGATACCTGTACGATACATGAACAATACATGTACGATTCTTAAACGATACCTGAACGATACCTGTACAATACGTGAATGATACATATACAGTACCTAAACGATAACTGTACCATACCTGAATGATACATGAATGATGCATGTAC
Source organism: Neogobius melanostomus (assembly GCA_007210695.1). Lineage (NCBI taxonomy): Eukaryota > Metazoa > Chordata > Actinopteri > Gobiiformes > Gobiidae > Neogobius > Neogobius melanostomus. The sequence goes on from VHKM01000048.1 coordinate 3,236,919, forward strand.
GATACCTGTACAATACATGTACGATACTTAAACGATACATGTACAATACCTGTGTGATACCTGAACAATACCTGAACGATACCTGTACGATACCTGTGCGATATCTGTACAATATACATTCTTTTTTATGCCTATAAAACATTTGTCATCTGGAACCATACAACAGAAATATAAAGTTAAGTTATACATAAAAGACAATTTCTTTCAAATGTGTATCATTTATTTGAGCTGAAACAATGCAGGAAACCTACCAAGGCACAGGGAGAACATGCAAACTCCACAACACTTGGCTCCACTTGACTCCGGAATCAAACCCCTCTTGCCGATGTGTGAACGCTAACCACTGCGCCACCGTATTGTCTGAATATGACTAGGGCAGCGGTGGTAAAGTGTTTGCCCACTGATCTGACGGACGATTGGTGGTTCAATTGCAACTTTTGTGTAATTATGAGTGCTAGTGCAAGGACATTGGATACACTCTGTGGAACCAGCTTTACCCTGTCAGTTGTCCTTTTGCATTATTTACATTATTAGTAAATTAATTAGATTAATTTAAATGCACATGCAACCGTGGTGAAGTTGGTTGGATATTGGATATTCAACAGATATTCAGACGGGGAAGCGATGGGGCCGTCAGCCGGCCTGAGAGGAGTGTGGAGCGGACATGTGCTCGTACTGCCGCATTCAGACCGACCGCGATGGAGGAGTCAAGGGCGAGTGATTTACATGTTATCCCTATGCCAGGGTGCGCTAAGGAGCGAATGAATGGCCGGCGGTGCGATGGATGAGAGTAGAGCGTGGCGATGAGGGCTGACGGCCCCATCGCTTCCCCGTCTGAATATCTGTTGAATATCCAATATCCAACCAACTTCACCAAGGTGCACAACCGTGACTCGACAGCCAGTGTTCATGTCACTTGTACCAGTAGTCTTTTTACAAAAAAGGCAATGTTTTGGCTTTTTTGTAAAAAAAACAACAACATACGTTTCTTTTTTATTTTGTGATGTCACTTCCTTTAGCTCTGAAGGACAGCCTTGGACTGGAAGGAAGTCAGTTTGGATGCACTGCCTTCAACACCAAGGCAAGGCGAGGTACCTATAGGTACCTATCCAAAATAGGATAGGGACTTACTTTTGAAGGAACAATAATGAAAAATGACAGTTATACCACTGTAAAGAAGGAAATAAGGTAGGGCTTCTTTGGGAAGGCGGAAAGAAGAAGAAGAAGACCTTTGTTATCTAAAGCATCACCACAACTGTGATGTATTTGAGTTTGTGCCCCCAGGCACCCGTACTAATGTTTTATACGCATGTGCATTACATGAGCGGGAGTTGAGTTGCTTGTTGTACACTGACTGTAACTACATGTCGTAGCATGATGGCTCGTCAGTAAAAGCTTGTTAAACCGACCTGTTGTACAGCCTCATAAATGTAACATGGTGTCAGAAGTTAAAGCGGACAAGAATGGCACAGTTTCAACCACCACAGAACCTGAGTTTGCACGGCAACCTAGCGGAAAATTGGAGAAACTGGCTGCAGCGCTTCGAACTCTTCAGTACTGCTAGCGGCGTCGCCGAGAAATCTGAAAAGGTGCAATGCGCGACATTTCTTCACGTCGCCGGAGAAGAGGCAATAAAAGTATGCAACACTTTTCATTTTGCCGAGGACGAACAAGACAAAATAGCCATACTGAAGAAGAAGTTTCAAGATTATTGTGAACCTAGAAAAAACTTACCGTATATACCACATGTTTTTCACGAGAGCCCAGAAACAAGCTGAGAGCATCGACGCGTATGTCACGGATTTGAAAAATAAAGCCAAAGACTGTGAGTTTGGAAATCTGCAGGATTCTCTGGTACGGGACAGAATCGTATGCGGTATTATCAATGACCAAGTCAGGGGCAGGCTTCTACGGGAAGCAGATCTGACATTGGATAAAGCTATTGATATTTGTCGTGCAAGTGAAATCACAACAAGCCAAATGAAAGCACTTACTGAAGAAGTAGAAGTGAACAAACTCAGAACAGTCAGACCAAAAGATTCAAAAAGTACAGCGAAAATGGTCAAAGCTGAGTTAAAAGAGTCAAGTTGCAACAGATGCGGACTGAAACATGGAAAAAACTGCCCAGCATTTGGTCAAGCGTGCAATTTATGCCGTAGAAAAAATCATTATGCCAAGATGTGCAGATCCCAGGACCAGCGGAGGCAGTACGGAAAGAAAGTCCATGCCGTCGAACAAAGTGAGGGTGAAAATGATATGTTCCTTGGGACGATCGGAGTGGAGAAAAACAAACATGTTGCTGAAATGGAGTCTACGGGGACAAATGAAACCAAGGAGATATGGACAGAAAGATTCAAAATAAAAGACAAAGTTGTAACATTTAAGCTGGACACAGGTGCAGATTGTAATGCAATGTCAATCAAAACGCTGAATGCACTCGGAGTCAAAGGAAAACTCGACGGAAGTAAGACAAAGCTCGTTCCCTTCTTTGGTCACAAGGTGGCAGCATTGGGTAAGAAGACACTTACGTGTGAATATAAAGGCAAAAAGCACAAAATTGAGTTTGAAATCACCCAAGAAGATGTTACTACTATTCTAGGAGGAGCTACCTGCTTAAAACTAGGTTTGGTGAAAAGACTGTATGAAGTTGGAAAAGATTCTGACATTCTAAAAGACTATAAGGATCTGTTTGATGGACTGGGTTGTTTACCTGGACTGCACCACATTCAGATTGACCACACAGTCACACCTGTAGTGCATGCTCCCAGAAAGATTCCTGTTGCACTGAGAGACAAAGTAGTGCAGGAACTACAACGCATGGAGAGTTTGGGAGTGATAACAAGGCAGACAGAGCCAACCGAGTGGGTCAACAGTATGGTTACCCCAAAGAAAATACGCATCTGCATGGACCCAAAAGACTTGAACCAAGCAATAAAACGTGAACACTACCCATTACTCACAGTTGAAGAAGTGGTATCCCGTATGCCAAATGCCAAATATTTTCAGTGCTAGACGCTAATCAGGGATTTTGGCAAATCAAACTAGACGAAGAAAGTTCCAGGCTCTGTACATTCAATACTCCCATTGGCAGGTACCGGTTCCTGAGGCTACCCTTTGGTATCTCATCAGCGCCAGAGGTGTTCCAGAGAGCCATTGCACAGATGATTGAGGATCTTGATGGTGTTGTTAACATCATTGACGACTTACTGGTTTGGGGAGAATCCGAAGAAGAGCACAATCTTAGACTAAAACAGCTGTTGGACAGAGCTAGAGCGTATAACTTGAAACTTAACAGAAACAAGTGCTTTATCAGAACACATCAGATCAAGTACATTGGACATACACTTACGGATAATGGCTTGAAACCGGATGAGGAAAAAGTGAGAGCAGTGACACAGCTTCCTCCTCCACAGGACAAACAAGAACTATTAAGGTTTTAGGTATGATTCAGTATCTGTCCAAGTTCATACCAAACCTGTCAGACATCAGTGCACCTTTGAGGAAGCTGCTTGAAGCAAATGTGGAGTGGCACTGGGAAGACTCACAAGAAAAGAGTTTTGCACAGCTCAAGCGTCTAGTCACTAATGCTCCAACACTCAAATACTACGATGTCAATAAACCTGTCACACTGTCAGTAGATGCAAGTTCACAAGGAATAGGAGCAGTCCTGCTGCAGGATGGACAGCCTGTAGCATATGGATCAAGAGCACTTACTGACTGTCAGCAAAGATATGCTCAGATTGAAAAAGAGCTACTTGCTATAGTGTATGGCTGTGAAAAGTTTCATCAGTATGTTTACAAAAAAGACATTCAAGTGGAAAGTGACCATAAGCCACTGGAGAGCATCTTCAAAAAGTCGCTACACCAAGCTCCTTGAGGCTACAAAGGATGCTTCTGAGGCTTCAAAGATACAACTTAAAAGTGAGTTACAAACCTGGAAAAGAACTTTACATTGCAGACACCTTAAGTCGAGCGTTTCTCAAAGAACAAAAGAGGAGCTACTGGAGAAAGAGCTTGAGGTGAGTCCCATTACACTGCAACTTCCTATGTCAAATGAAAAACTACATAAGTTCCAAAAAGCTACAGCAGAGGACAGCGAAATGCAGTTATTGAAAGACATGATACTGAAAGGCTGGCCAAGTGAAAGACAAGCGGTTCAAAAGGACATCTTGCCATATTGGACATTTAGAGATGAAATCACATTCACATCTGGACTGATGTTCAAAAGTGCAAAGATCATTGTCCCAACTCAGTTGAGACGAGAGATGCTGGAGAAAATCCACGAGTCACACTTAGGAATGGTCAAATGTAAGGAAAGAGCCAGAGACATTTTGTATTGGCCTAACATGTCAGCACACATTGAGGAAATGGTGTCAAAATGTGCTGTTTGCAATGAGCACAGAAACAGCAATCCCAGAGAGCCACTACTTTCCCATCCAATACCAAACAGACCGTGGGAGAAAGTAGGGACCGATCTCTTTCACTACAATGGATCTGAGTTTTTACTGTGTGTGGACTACTTTTCGAAATATCCCGAACTCATGAAACTGAAAGACACTAACAGTCGCAGTGTCATAGTGGCTTTGAAATCAATGTTCGCCAGACATGGCATACCTGATGTGGTTATATCTGATAATGGACCTCAGTATGCCAGTGCAGAATTCAGAGAGTTCACGGAAAGCTGGGAATTCAAACATGTGACGTCCAGCCCCACACATGCTCAGTCAAATGGACAGGCTGAAAGGACAGTACAGACTGTTAAAAATCTCCTGAAGAAATCAGAATGCAGCAAAGGTGACCCCTATATTTCACTTTTGGAGTACCGAAATACACCTCTGGAAAATGTAGGACTTTCACCAGCACAGTTGCTCATGGGACGGAGGCTCAAAACAAAACTGCCAACATCCATGTCGCTGCTCACCCCACCTGGATCGGACAAGATTCATCAGCAACTACAAGGAAAGCAGGAGAAACAGAAACTGTACTTCGACAGACAAACAAGGACATTGCCAGATTTGCAGGAAGGAGAAAATGTCAGGATGCAAAGAGGAGACACATGGCAGCCGGCAGTGGTCCTGCACAAACACCAGCAGCCACGTTCATTTGTGGTTCGCACACCGGATGGAAGAGTTTACAGGAGAAATCGCAAACATCTGCGTAAAACAGAGGAGAAAACGTTTCCAATAACAAATGGACTGGACACTAATCTTGAAATGGACACACAAATGCAATATGGTGATTCAGAGAGTTTCCAAACAGAACAAACAAGTGTTTCTGAACAAGTCAATGCCCAGAACACACATGGTTTTGAGGATAGGTCTGATGCTCTCTCATACAAAACTAGATTTGGTAGAGCAGTAAAACCACCTGCTAGATATAGAGAGTAATGTAATGCTTACAGAAGACATAATGGTCTCGCAGTTAAATGTTTAAATTAGAGCCACGTCTTCACATTTCCATACACAGCTTGTTATTGTTTATACAAAGTAAAACATATTGCTAAGAAAAGAAAAAAAAAAGTTTTGTTGACTTTTGGGAAATTCATTACATTGTGTTAAACCTAAAAAAATAAAAAATAAAAATAATAATAATAATATTGTTAAAAAGGGGGATGTGATGTATTTGAGTTTGTGCCCCCAGGCACCCGTACTAATGTTTTATACGCATGTGCATTACATGAGCGGGAGTTGAGTTGCTTGTTGTACACTGACTGTAACTACATGTCGTAGCATGATGGCTCGTCAGTAAAAGCTTGTTAAACCGACCTGTTGTACAGCCTCATAAATGTAACAACAACAGTATCCCAAACAGGAGAGTGTAGTCACCCATTGACTCACAGTCAATGAGTCCACCTCGCCTGCGCCTCTGGGTGTTGGAGGAATGCAGCGGGCGTGTAGTGGACCCAGGTAGCGAGCAGAGACTGGCTCTAGTCGGTACGCCATGCCCCACAGCAGATCAGTGATTGGGGAAGATCTGCTGAGAAAGGACAGACTCCCGATCAGAAACATGCACAGATCACCCTCTTCCTGGCTACGCTCAAACAATACTGTAAAAGGAATTACAGGTATAGTCTCTTTATTAGGTGTTCTCTCATTTGTGCAGTGGTTTTGAGAGTGGGGCGACATCTCTGCTGAAAGGTGATTGACATATGTGTCGGTAAAACATGACATACAGTATGGAAGGAGATGAGGTTTCCCATAGGCTTTGGGAAGTAGCCAGTATCTTCCTTCTCTGTGGAAAGTTTCTTCAGAAGATCATGGAAGAGCATTTGTGCCACACTGCTCAAAATTAATGTATCATCTTTGTGCAACGACGGGGGCATAAAATTGTAACCAGGGAAAGAGTAAATTATTTTTATCAATCAAGTTAATAAAACCATAGCTTACCTGCATCCTGCAAAACGTCGACATAGTGCTACACGTCTGCAGTTGCCCTCCAGGCGGCTCAATCAAACCGGAGTAATCGTTCTGCTGTTCCTCATTCTCATAGAGGAGCCAGCTGAGCTACGACACGTCCCTGTTTGTCCTGCTAAAATGAGCTTCAGCTCCATTTTCAGGTAATTAAATGTACTATACTTGCAGTATGGCATAGATGCAGTCTTTATCTATTTACATGCCGTGTTTTAGCTATGGAGAAAAGAGGCACGACTGGCAACCGTTAGCTACGTAGCCTGTGTGTTGCTACCATATGCTAACTATAGGAACTAACTATTCGCATTTATTCGTATATTCTTTCTTCTCATGGACATGGGTTATAATGTTTGATAATTTATTGACAACCGACCAAGACTGTATATTTGAGAGACTAGTGTAAGTGCTGTGGCAACGGTGTGCTTATGTACGGTAAATGAAGTTTGCCTGATGTAAACATTGGACAGTTCCTCCTTAGAGATCACTGTTAATTCAAACTACGAGAAAGTTGTACAAACAAAACATCCTTTTTACTAAATAATATAGTCTAATAATAATGACTCCATTATTACTATTAGACTATTAGACTCTATTTATATATGTGGCGACTTTAATGCCCGTATTTCTGTTTTGAAAGATATTGATACAGATACAGATACAGATATATATTTCTTCCAGAGTTGCGCTTGACTTAAATTCCAACAAACATGGAGAAGCGTTTTAGTTTCTTAAAGATTCAAAATGTTGCGTGCTTAATGGGATATTAAATCCCCAAGCTGATAATTTTACGTCTGTCTCAGTGAGGGGAAGGTCCGTTATTGATCATAACGCCACATAATGATTTGAAGTCATGCCTTGATTTTAATGTTTACACAACCTCTGAGCTTGTGGAAGACTTAGGCTCACAAGGCCTAAGTCTATCGTAATCACTTAGACTCCCTGATCACTCCATATTATCTCTCAAATTCCGGGTGGGAGAGTTTACTAGGCACGGCAATAATGCTGATTTAAATTTGTCAATGAAAATTATTAAAAGACAATTTCCTTCTACGTTTTTTTCCTCCTATGAGTGTGTGCCAAGTGTGTGGGAAAAGAGGTTAACACACAGCAGAATATGGACAGGGTCTATGAAATGTTTTGTGACGGTCTACATAAAGAAATGGGTTGCTGTGACAGGAAAATTGGACATAGGCCAATATATAAAACAAATCAACCATATTGGAATACTGAGCTTCATACTTTTTAGGCTGAAGCCAGAGTATCTGAAAAAACGATACCTTTAAAGCAAAAGAATCAAATGAAAAAGAAATGAGTTTAAAAAAGATCAGCAGGATTTTGATAAAAAGCTGCGCTTTTTCCAAAGGCGATTTAGAAGAGGACAACGTCTCCAACTGCAGTATTTACAGTCCAACTCAAAATACTTTTGGAATGAAATAAATAAACTGGGGCCTCAAAAAAGCAAGTCCATTCCTATGGAAATTATTACAGACAATGGTGAGGTATGTTCTGAAAAGTATATGGTACTGCTAAAATGGGAACATGATTATAGCGCCCTCTATGGTTGTGATAGATTATCATTTAATGAAACCTTATTAAAGCAAACTACTTTATTGAAAAATACATTAGAAATTGAGATGCCACAGACAGAACTGAACCAAAATGCATTTTTAAACTCTGACATCACTGTTGAAGAGGTACAAAGAGCCACAAGCTCAGCCAAACCTAATAAAGCTGTGGGCATTGAGCGAGTAGGGGAAAGCTGCAGACCCGGAGCCCAGACAGATCTACCGAGAAGCGAATCCACCGTAATAGTGCGCTCTCTGCTGGATAAGGCGGATCTAGACCGATCAGCTTTTAGGAAGGTTGATGTTGATTGATATGTTGATCTACTTCACGCACGCGATGAGTTAGTTGGCTTAGTTAAAACAAGATGCTTCTGTTGATTGATAAAGATAACATAACTTCGAACAGCATACAAATTGCTTGTTATTTTTGTTCCTAAACTACCCTAACCTAACCTAATCTTAACCTACCCCTAATCCTAACGATTTTAAACTAACCCTAACAATAATTGTAAAACATAAAATATTAACAAATATTCGTCGTGGATCTGCTCCTACCAGCAGAGGGCGCACTATCACGGCGGATCCGCCTCACCGTCGTGGATCTGTCTCGGCTCCGGGTCTGCAGCTTTCTATTATTGCATTAAGCAGGTCCCAAATGAGGCGCTTAAGGCCCCTTCTTTAGTCAATGTTTTGCACTGCCTTTTTCAGACCTGTTTTGATAAGGCTATTATCCCATCAACCTGGTCTCATTCCATTATAAAGCCAATTCCGAAATCATCTACACTTGACCCGAGAGTTCCACTGAATTATAGAGGTATCAGTCTAATTAGCACAGTGTACAAACTCTTCTGCAATCCTTCATAACAGACTGAATGATTATTAGGTAACGTATAATATTCTGGCTGATGGGCAGAACGGTTTTAGAAAAGGCAGGGCCTGCATTGACCATATTTATGTTTTATCGTCTGTGGTGAGGGCTCGGCTTCAACAGGGACAGTCTACGTTTGTCTGCTTTATTGATTTTCAGAAGGCATTTGACTGGGTGAACAGAGATCTCTTACAGTACAAATTAGGGCTGAAAGATATATCGTTATCGTATCGATATTGAGATATGAACATTCAAGATATCAATATCGTTATCGTATTTATATCGCGATATGAACATTCGAAATATTAAAATAAAAAAAGCAAGATATAAACGATATAGATATGATATCGTATCAATATCGAGATATCTGGCATGAATATCGAGATATGAAATTTTGTCCATATCGTTCAGCCCTAGTACAAATTACTGAGGTATGGTATAAATGGCAGATTTTATTATGCAATTAAGTCACTGCATGAACACCCTGTTGCGTGTGTGCAGATTAATAGTTTAAAAACCGGCTGGTTCCCTACTCCTTTTGGGGTAAAGCAGGGCGATGTACTGTCACCCACCCTTTTCTCTATATATATATTAATGACCTGGTAGACAAATTTAATGAAGGAAAACTTGGTATTCATATTAATGATATAAATTTAAGTCTCTTGATGTATGTCGATGACATTATTTTGTTAGCGGAGTCTGGATCAAATTGACAACAAATGATAAATATCCTATGTGCATGGTGTGAAAAATGACGTTTGGCCATAAATAAAGATAACACACAGATCATGCACTGTAGAAAAGGCAATGAATTGAGAAGTAATTATAGTTTTTTGTATGGTCCGTCTCGTTTAGATTACACAAGTTCATATAAATATCTAGGTTTGATGTCTGTGTAAATTCTCAGTCGTACAGGAGTTGTCCATCTTCAACGAAGGTACTTGAGTCATCTTCTGTACTTGGTAGTTGAGGTCTCCAAACGTTTCGCCTCTCATCCAAAAGGCTTCGTCAGTGAACAAGGTTTCCCTCAGCAAGCAGCGTAGATAAAGACCAATTGGGAGGAGTTGGCTCCTCCCCTCTAATAACAGCTACTCTCACCTGTGGGTAAACACCTTTGAAGTAGAGCGTCTGTAACGACCTGCTCCCCCAGTATCGGTCAGTCCTGTCCTATTCATGGCTGATCACTGCTAATTACCTGCCTATTGTTCTATTGTTAGCTGAGGTATCGTCTTCTTGGACTGGCCGTGCTCTGTCCGTTTTCCCCGAAGCAGATTAGAGTAAAAAGAAGAAAGATTAAATCTTAGCCCACCATTTCGGTTCATGGAGGGATTTTCTTTTCTGACAAAAATGGCTTCTTTTACTCCTCTTTCAAACCAACGTTCTTCTTTAGCTAGAATTTTGACCTCCCCGTCCTCAAAAGAGTGATTGGAGGCTTTAAGGTGAAGGTGCACAGCCGACTGAGGGCCGCTTGTGCTTTCTCTTCGGTGTTGATAAAGTCTCTTCTGTAAGACTTGTTTGGTTTCTCCAATATAATGTTCTTTGCATTCTTCTTCTTTGCATCGAATAGAATAAACCAAATTGCTTTGTTTGTGGCTCGGCGTTTTGTCTTTGGGATGAACTAATTTTTGTCTCAGTGTGTTCACAGGTTTGTGGTACACTGGAATCCTGTGCTGTTTAAAGATTCTCTGGAGTTTCTCTGATACCCCGGCTACATACGGCACTGCAACTCCCTTTCTTCTGGGTTCTGTAGTCTGTCTGTCCTGCTCTTTGGGTCTTCTTGCCCTTTGTGCTCTAGTGAAGGACCAGTTAGGATAGCCACAGTCTGAGAGGGCTCTCTGGACATGTTGTTCCTCTTTGGTCTTTCCTTCTGCACTGGTAGGCACCTCTTTAATTAAAAATTAAATTTACTCGGGAGGACGCTAAGGAGAAACAACTTGCCTTTTAGATTGTAAAGTTATCATAGGGGAAAACGGACAACTTCAGACAGAGGTTTACAGGAAGGCAACTCATACGACCAGTATTTGATGTTTGACTCTAACCATCCACTCCAACACAAAATAGGGTCATTAGGACACTCAGACATAGAGCTAAAGAGGTGCCTACCAGTGCAGAAGGAAAGACCAAAGAGGAACAACATGTCCAGAGAGCCCTCTCAGACTGTGGCTATCCTAACTGGTCCTTCACTAGAGCACAAAGGGCAAGAAGACCCAAAGAGCAGGACAGACAGACTACAGAACCCAGAAGAAAGGGAGTTGCAGTGCCGTATGTAGCCGGGGTATCAGAGAAACTCCAGAGAATCTTTAAACAGCACAGGATTCCAGTGTACCACAAACCTGTGAACACACTGAGACAAAAATTAGTTCATCCCAAAGACAAAACGCCGAGCCACAAACAAAGCAATTTGGTTTATTCTATTCGATGCAAAGAAGAAGAATGCAAAGAACATTATATTGGAGAAACCAAACAAGTCTTACAGAAGAGACTTTATCAACACCGAAGAGAAAGCACAAGCGGCCCTCAGTCGGCTGTGCACCTTCACCTTAAAGCCTCCAATCACTCTTTTGAGGACGGGGAGGTCAAAATTCTAGCTAAAGAAGAACGTTGGTTTGAAAGAGGAGTAAAAGAAGCCATTTTTGTCAGAAAAGAAAATCCCTCCATGAACCGAAATGGTGGGCTAAGATTTAATCTTTCTTCTTTTACTCTAATCTGCTTCGGGGAAAACGGACAGAGCACGGCCAGTCCAAGAAGACGATACCTCAGCTAACAATAGAACAATAGGCAGGTAATTAGCAGTGATCAGCCATGAATAGGACAGGACTGACCGATACTGGGGGAGCAGGTCGTTACAGACGCTCTACTTCAAAGTGTTACCCACAGGTGAGAGTAGCTGTTATTAGAGGGAGGAGCCAACTCCTCCCAATTGGTCTTTATCTACGCTGCTTGCTGAGGGAAACCTTGTTCACTGACGAAGCCTTTGGATGAGAGGCGAAACGTTTGGAGACCTCAACTACCAAGTACAGAAGATGACTCAAGTACCTTCGTTGAAGATCTAGGTTTGATCTTTAATGAGACCTTGAGTTTTGCTGAGGGAATTAAGTTCCTCTCTGAGTCTGCAGAGTACGATGAAAATTGTACCTGACTTATCTTTTTTGGTATTTACAAAATGATTTAATTCTATGGTTGGTTCTGTTTTATGTGGCGGGTGTGTGGGGCTTTAAGGGAAGTGTATATATTAATGCTCTTCAGAATAGGGCCATTCGAATTTTCCTTGGTTTGCATAAGTTTACCACTAAACTAGCTCTAAGGGGATATGGGATGGGATCCATGCATTATAAAGCAGAGAGTTGAAATGATGCGTCTGTTGCCAAAGAAATGGCAACAATATTTTCAAACTGTGATCTAAATTACATTTATAGAAATATATTAAATGTAAAGCTGTTAACTGATTTTAAAATGCAATGGAAATATGATATATGTAGAACAACAAAATTAAGACATTATATTCAGTTTAAGGACAGATATGAAACTGAATCATATATTCTCTTAAATCTAAGTAGAAAACAAAGGTCCCTCTGTGCCCAACTGAGAACTGGCACTTTGCCTCTGGCAATGGAGGTGGGTACGGCAGGTTCAAAGGTCTTCCTCAGGAGGAGCGGTTCTGTACTTTGTGTGATTTAAAAGTGGTGGAAGATGAGTTTCATTTTGTTTTGTATTGTCCACTTTACTCTGATTTGCGTGAAATTTTGTTCCGACAGGTGCAACATGAAAACCCAGATGTGTTCTGGTTTCCACATGATACAATTTTGAGGCAGCTTTTTGAAGGGCATTATATCTCCAAAGCTTGGGACTGAACACAAATTAATTTGTATCCTCCTGTGTGATGTGGATGTTGTTCTGTTATGAATGACTGTACAGTTTCTGTGAATTTATTTTGGCAATCATCTGAATTCTGTTTTGAAATGTGTCTTATTAGCCCATGAGGGCTGGGAACTTACTTATAGACAGAATAATAAAAATCATCATCAATAATGATAGTATTACAACAGCATTCTTTTCAGTCTTAGCCATAGAATAGGCATGTAATAAACTGTATTTTAAGTAACCACAGATTTCACGGATATTACATAAAAAAAATGAAATTATGAAACTATTTTACCATCATGTGGGAACTGATCATACTATCTCTGCAAAAAGTCCTGAAATAGCTCTACAGGATAAGAAGAACAAAGACTACCTGCTCATTGCTGTAGTTGTACCAGAAGCCTCAAACGTCGTGGTAAAAGAGGTTGAGAAGGTCGGCAAGTACCAAGACCTTGAGATCAAAATTTGCAGAATGTGGAGCACTAAAGCCAGAAATGTCAAGTGTATGGACGTGCAACTCTTTATTGACTCCAAACATAAAAAACCTCCGGCACATTTTGATTTGAAGTCACCTACACTTTCAGGTTTTCAGAGAAGAGTCAGTGAAGATCCTTTCACACACATTTATTTTATTTTTATTTATAAAATCACATTTGTGACTTCATGTGGCACCTGTGTACTACCTAAAAATGTTGTATCATATCACATGAAGTTTTATAAAATTTCAAAATTTCACTTTTTTTCATACAAATAATTGTATGTCAGCAGTTAAATCAGATAAACTTATGAATCATGTCACCCCTCATGACCAATCTTCAGATATGCCATCACTACTAGCCACATAAACTAAAAAACTGAACTGCCTCTTTGTTGCCGTAGCGGCATGCTTGATCCTTTTCAAATCAAAGGTGTCATGGTACATTGTTGACAACAAATTTCAATATAATGTTCATTTTATAACTTAGTCCCAGGTTGTGACAGAATGTTCTTCTTTAAAGGTGTTTTTCCTCTGCCTGGTTTATTCTTGATAACATTCAGCGTTACTGTGACTGTGAGAAATCCAGTTCGAGATGGATGGAAAAGGTGAAGGAGCAGAGCAGCTTGACATTGTCAAGGACCTATCAGAAGGTTCAGCTCCTGCTGCCCCTGCACTTGGCCAGAGTGTATCATTAAATTACTCAAAATGGAGATTGTCTCTTTGTCATAATGATGGAGTTAACCTGTGTGTTCAAATTGTTATTAATCTAATCTCCAATCCTATTGTCCTAACATTGTGTTTTGGAAAATTATAGTTGGGACTCTGGGCCGAAGACTGTCTGTTCCAGCTGGACGTGAGAGCATGGCGTATTGATGTGCTGGGCCTGTGCAGTGAGCGGATGATGAAGCGGGTCTTCTGGCTCTTATCAGGAATAAACAGAAGAATGATGAAGCTCCTTTTTGCTCTCGCTCTGATCGCCTACATTGCCTGTGAGTGGTTTTTTAATTTAGCTGTAATTATGCTCTTGCAGTGTTTTGTTGAAATGTTTTGTATTGTATATTTGATGATTGAGTAATTCCCATAGACTCAAACAAAACTCATTGAGTAATACTTTTCTCATGATGCAACAAGCAGATTTAAACAAATATTTGATTTTAGTTTTTGAAATGTCAAGAAAATTCAGCTGTACATTTAGTAGATCCATAACACTTACAAACAGTATTAATAACACTTTATGGTGTCGGGACACTTTTAGCAAAAGTCCCATTTAGTTTTGGCCCCCAAAAAAGACAAATTATGACTATATACTATATGAATTGAACATTTCTGTGTAATTAATAATTATCATAGCGGTGCCCTAACTACATGAAGTAGAGCCTTTATAACCCTGATATCAATGATTTTACCTTTGGTCTTCTAAATATAAAGCAACAACCACCGCCTGACCTCCTCACTACTTTTGAATGTGAATAATTGATTGTTGACTGTTTCTTATTATTGGTTTTCATATTAAAAACATTCAAAGCCAGTATTTATAACATTTCTTTTCTCTTTTTTTTTAGCTGTCTGGGGAACATACACGAACATGAGGTACATGGTTTCTTTACTTATGAATGTTGCATAGGTTCTTGAAACACTTGATGTTTTGGAAAGTCTTTGGTAATAAAATGCCATTAATCATAAAGTTAGCATTCAGCCTGTTCTGGTCAACAGCTATTTATATTACAATGGCTTCAGTTGGGTATTTATGCTTTTGCCAGGTAGCATTTGTGAAATTAATTGGTATTTCTATGTAGACTTTATAATGGGTTCAGTTCAATTCCTGTAATCTCCCTACAGTTTTTCTTGCAGTTTTCCTTTTCCTGCTTATTGTGAATTGAACATTTTCTCTATTATATATTTGATGATCAATAGCTTGTCAAGTCTTTACACTATTTCTTGGCAACAGCCTGAGTAATTCCCATAAGTCCAAACATAATACATTAGGTAAAACCTTTAACATCATTCAAAAAATCATAAAAGTTAAGTTTTATTCTTTTATAGATCCTTACAAGAAAATGGAGAAGTCAAGATTGAGCATCAAATTGAAGAAGTGAGTGAATCCTTTTTGTTGCTTTGGTGACATCATGGCTGACTGAGCTATCGTACAATAAAAAAAAAACTATACATTATATTCATTGTTATATGTTGTATGCTAATGGTGAAGATGAGTTGTTTCTAATATCCTGCAGATGGTTCCTTTACATGACAGAACGCGTTCATGTTAAAATAATGACTGTGTAATGCATAATATATATATGTCGTGTATCAAGAATGCTACACCTTTGGTGTGAAAAAAGGCACCATCCCTAGGCTACCAGCAGGGCCTAGTAGGCGACAACAGCAGATCAAAGACCTGCGAGCTGTATTAAAGAGCCTCAAGAAAAGGTGGCGGCAAGCAAGCGAAGAGGAGAGAGCTCCTTCAGAGACTGTGGAAGAAGAAACTGAAGAACCAGCAGAACCAGCATAACACTTTCTCTGTCGTGTGGTTGGATCTCGTCCAGGCCTATCCCAGCATGCCACACCAGCTGATCCGCAAGGCACTGAAGCACTACCGCGTTCCATCTGAGATAGTCGAGCTGGTCATGTCGCACATGGACACGCTGTGGATGAGGTTCACCGTGGGAGGCACCACTACCAAATAGGGGTGTCATGATTTCCATTTTTTGAGTCACGATTATTGTGAGAGAAAATATTGCGATTTTACGATTATTCACGATTATCGACTGAATGACAGGAAAGAACTGATATTTTGTCTTTTAAAAAGCTTTTTAATACTTAAACTTGTAAACATTCACTGTTTCTAAAAATGAAAAATGCTTTAAGATTGTTTTGCATTAAAATAAATAGGCCTACATTGAATAATACAAAACAATGTCAACTGTACTTCTTTATAATGTCCATAATTATCATAATTATTTTACTATATATTATTGGGCCACAAGCTAGGCTAGGTTTCCTGTTCTCAAAAGTTAAGCTGCTGCTTAATTATTTGTCAGATGTTTTGATGAACAGAGAATGAAACATGTTTACAAAATGACTAAGGAAACTCTTTTGAACAGCTGATTTCCACATGTGCGCGGTTTCACTATCCTTTCTGTTTTTGTTTACATCCTGAGCCAGTTGTGGCGGCTATTTCCGAACATTTGGACAACCTTTTGGGGAATTATGCAGTTCGTTACCTTGACCTGGACATTTACAGCGAAGGATTATCTCCAAAATGTTGTTTCATATTCGACGTAGCCTATATCAGCGCCTTTTGCGGCAACCTTCTGACGACAGGGTTTCTGTCATCCTTTTCATAGCGGCCATGAACCTGCTACTGAAAACAGGAGAGAAACAATGCAGAGGCCCGAAAGCAGACGATAGAACAAGACACCCAGCCTTTCGAGCTTTCATGGACGACGTGACGTTTATGACTCCATCAAGCCAGGGGACACAGTGGATTCTGAGCGCACTGGAGAAGATGGCAACATGGTCACGGCTACAGTTAAAACCTGAAAAGTCGCGGAGCCTCAGCATTCTGAAAGGGAAGCTAACAGGAAATGCCTTCAGCATCCAGGGCTCCGAGATCCCAACAATTCAAGACCAAGGGATCCGATGCCTTGGAAAGCACTACGACAGCTCCCTAAAGGACAGCCACAACCTCAACACCACCAAAGCCCAGCTGAACACCTGGCTCAAAGCCACCGAGCACAGTCAGCTTCTTGGGAGATTCAAAGTATGGTGCTTTCAGTACAGGATCATACCGCGGCTCCAATGGCTCTTCCTACTTTACGACTTTCCCGTGTCCCAAGTAGAAGGAATGGAAAGACTGTGCTGCAGGTTCCTGCAGAAATGGCTGGGAGTCCCCCCATCTTTTAGCGCAGTCAACCTGTATAGCAAGACATCCAAGCTTCCCTTGCCTATTGCATCAGTGATGGAGGAGTTTAAGGGCACTAAGGCAAGGGCAGTCGGCACACTCCTTTTATCTAAGGACGGGAAAGTTTGGGACGCAAGTAAAAACATCAAATGCGGCAGGAGGTGGAAGCGCCAACAAGCAGTGTTCGATGCGGAATCCCACTGGAAACACCAAGAAATTGTGGGCGTGGTATGTCAGGGACGCCTAGATCTTGGACACTACAGTGGGAGAAGGTGGTGCCAGCATTGATGCTAGAGCCAAAAGAGGCCTTGTGATGAAAAGAGTTTGTGAAGCAGCAGAGGAGGATCGGCGGGTGAAAGCGATCAGACTTGCCTCTCAGTGTCGATGGACGCAGTGGGATCAGGCACAGGAGCGGCACTTGTCTTGGAGGGAGCTGTGGCAAAGTGACCAAGGGAAGTTGAGCTTTCTCCTGCGTTCTGTGACTGACCTGTTGCCCACGCCACGCAACTTGAAGATCTGGGGCAGAGGAGAAACCCAGCTTGCAACCAATGCGGCGCACCAGCATGCACGCTGAATCACATCCTTACTGGGTGCCCAAAGGCACTGGCAGAAGGGCGCTACAGATGGAGGCATGATAAGGTCCTGTCGGAAATTGCCATTTGGGTGGAGCAGCAGCGGGTCAAAGCCAACAAGCGGGCTCAACCGCCCAAAGCCATAACCTTCGTGAGGGAAGGGGGGAAACGGCTCGTAAGACCAGCACGACAGCAAAAAACCTACCTTCCTCCCTGCAACGCGCCTCCGACTGAGAGCGGAGTGTGGATTTGAAGAGGAAGCTCGTCTTTCCACAGGACATGGCAGTGACCTCACTTCGACCAGATGCATGCCCCATCCGAAATCAGTAAATTGGTAAGAGGCCTTACGCCAAACCGGTTGTGCGTCAGCGTCCGCCATGATAAGCGTCCGAATTGGACTGTCTGTTAGGAAGGAGTTGGGGAAAGTGGCCTGTATGCTAACAATCATAGCCACTTTAGCATAGTGACCTCTGGTGGTCCCTTGCCGGCGATTAGGAGCTATGTGCCATCCCATAAGCCACTGTGCCAATCTCCCCACCCCCGTCGCCCCCACCCTTGAGTGATTCATGCGCAACCACTGTTGATTGACAGGTGCACATTTAATAATAAAAATAATAAAATAAAAAAAAGATTCTGCACAAGCCAAATTTTATAAAAGTGACAAAATACATACACCATCGTAGTGGCAGAACTCACGGTGCCCTGGGAAGAAAGGCTGAACTTGTCTCACCAATTGAAGCAAGCCAAGTACCAAGACCCGATCGATGAAGCTGTCCTAAAAGGATGACATGCAACAATCTTTCCCATTGAAGTCGGCTGCCGTGGGTTTCCCGCAAGGTCGGTGTGGTTCTTCCTCCAGAGGTTGGAGTGGAGCCCAAACAGCTGAAGGAAGCCACCAGGGACATAGCCGCAGCAGCTGAGTCCAGCTCAAGATGGCTGTGGCTAAAGAGAGCTCACAGCTGGAACCCTTCCGCAGGTGAAGCCTAGTCAGTCTTCGCTGCCCCACTCAGGCGAAGTGTACGGGTTAAGGGGCGAAACACCTGTGAACCTGAGATGCCTGCTGACGATGCGGAAGGGTTCCAAAAAATGTGGCTGCTCCAAGGAGTATATTGTGGATTTTCTTACCAATCTAAAGTAAAAACTGGAAAAGTATTGTCTTGTCAACTGAGAGATTTATTACGCATGCAGAGAACCCACACACCGAGTCCATGGTAAGCTCTGGGGAGCAAGCTCTCTGACCAAGCTATATAGGTAAGACAGTCGCAGCATGACAGTTTGGTGTTACTGCAAATGAGTGGCAGATGTCTGGGGTGCTACTACAATAACAAGACAGGAAGCCCTTTGTTTCAAGGACAGGTCTTTGGCCTATTGCCTTAAGTGTGAAAAGAGGATCACGTCAGGGATGCAGGACGCCGGCACTTCAGTAGAAACTCAGCATGTCTTCAGACGAGAGGAGCCTGGCCTTGTGTATTGTTGAAACTAGTTTTAGTTAGTCAACTCTAAAAACTGTCACAACAAGTACAATCTCAAAGTGACAACCTGCAACCATTTTCAGAATAGTTCCTGCAGTTACAGATTGTGGCAAAGCATTTTTGATGTTTACTTAACCTGTCAAGAGTCTTATAGCTCAAATGAGATTCAGCGTAATTGAATGAAAAGGGGGTCACATGAAGTTATCTGTATGCAGAACTTGCCTGGGTGATGATAAGTTGGCTTTCTGAAGGATCTGTGCAGTACTCACTGTTTTGTGCTCTCATCTGTCGTCTCTTTAGGCTGTAGCTCCTTTGAGAGACAAGATACGTGATCTCGAGCAGAGGTGAGGAGCATCACTGTTGGTGCAGAGTCAAGATACAAAGCAATGTCTAATATCGTCATTTTATTTTCAGTCTTTCTCAGAAATATCCTCCTGTGAAGTTCTTATCAGAAAAAGATCGGAAACGAATTTTGGTATGTACCTGACCCCTGTATGTTCTGCTTTTAATTATTTTCAAAAAACCTCAAAATACACACATAACTTATGGTACTCAATAATCGGTACCATATGCTCCTTTTAACCATCCTTAATGCACACAGCTGAACTGGCTGCCATAGACTGCTATTCTCCTGCTCTATGTAGTGCATATACATTCTTCATACTATTGTATATGATCTATATTTTGTATACAGTGGTCCCTCGTTTATCGCGGGGGTTACATTCTAAAAAATAACCCGCAATAAACAAAATCCGCGCCGTAGACTGCTTTATTTTTTACAATTATTATATATGTTTTGAGGCTGTAAAACCCCTCACCACACACTTTATACACTTTTGTCACTAGTTCACGGGATCTCCCTTATGCCTGGTGTCACTGTGTGATTTTTTGTTTGTCATGTATGATTTTTAGATTCACATTACAGATGTGGGGATGGTAACATCGTGAGCTGCTCTAGTCTCGGCGGTGCACTTGTTCAAACTAAGAGACAATCGTAGCTACGACCAAAGTTTTATCGTAGCAGTTTCAGGCTTCAGAAGGCGAGTGTTTAGCTCAGGCAAGCGCCACATGCTAGCGGTGTTTATTTTCGCGGAAAAGTACAGAGAAAGTGAACGCGTAGTCGGACCTGTTCATGCCCGGCCTGTGCTGCTGTGACACTGCGGTGTGCAGTGTGAGCGCTGATTTGTGCAACGAGAGAGGCTCAGTCTGCGAGTAGCCAATCAAGACGCAGAATACAATGCGCGTATGGAGTTCATACGCTGTAAAAAAGCATATACAATTGTGCTAAAAATAAATCTGTGAAAAGTGAACTGCGTTATAGCGAGGGACCACTGTATATCTAAATATGCATTATTATCATAAAGCTTTACTAGAGATTAAGGCCGTTTTCACAAATGTTGGAGTGCTTTGTAGGTCGCCTCGAGACCGCCTTAGCTCCAACTGTATTTACTTCAAAGTTAGTTAAGTCCGAGTTCACACACGCTCGCACAAAACATCGCAACATCAGCCACGTAACAACGATCAGCTGTTCAACGAACTTATTCCCATGACAACGGGCAGCAACCTGTCAATGTGCCGACACTGACACGCGCGCACGTACAGGCACACTTCCCCGATGTTACGAGGTGCTGTGGTCACTTCTCTCCCTCGTGGTTAAATACAATGAGGCTTATAGACGAGCAGCGTGGAGAAATCAATCGGCACATAAAGAGGAAAGTTTCACTGCAGCAGGAAGGGGAAGACAGGAAAGAGAGGCGTACCTTGATGATTTAAAGTTAATCCATTTTGCCTCGTCAGAGCAGTAATCCAAACGTCATTCTTTCTTCGTGCAAAAAAGAGGCATCAAAGCGAGAATAGTTCACCAGAGTTCAGCCCCCTTCACACCACAACCGCACCGACGCAGAGAGCGAGATGCGCCGCTCCAAGACCACCTGTTTCAGCCGCAGTCGGAGAGGCTGTTTAAAGTGTTAAAGTGCTGCGGTCAGATTCACACTGACCCTAAAGTGCCGCTCTCGGGCCTAAAGTCCCTGTAAGTCGACCTAACTAGAGCCTGTGTGAAAACACCCCAAGTGTAACTGTTTGGCACAGATATTCTCTGTTAGTCCAGTGGCTGTATGTGTGGTTAGAGTGGTTTCGGGTAGGTTTTTGGATGGAATCATAACCATGAAGATCATTCTAACATCGGTGAAAACCTACCAGAAACGCTAAAACCAATTGGTCCTAGAGCATCCTAGAGACCACAATGATGGAAAGTAAAGGCACCTTGCTAACCACCCTCAAATACATCTGGATACACTTGGATAAAAAGCTACATAATGCACCTCAAAGAAAATAGTCAGAGCCGAACATACAGTCTAATGCAGAGGTCACTAAACGGCGGACTTCGGTCTGGATCCACGCGCCAACCCGTCCGGATCAGAACTTTGGACCCGACCGTGAAGCCCCTCAGACGAGCGGCAGCATGTGCTCTCTTTATCTCCCTCTCCCTCTCTGACTGCAGCAGAGCGATAAACTCCAGCCCAGATGAACAGAAAGACGAAGTGTGACATCTGAGCTTCATGATACTTTTTATATTTTTAGAAACAGCTGCAGAATAACGGAAATACGTCTCGCAAAGTTTTAAAAGTGAGGACACCCTAATTAAATATGCACGCGGGATCGTAATGAGCAAATAGTGCGGCTGTTTCCCGATCGGCAGCGAGCAGGTCTGAACCAGGACTAAACCTGGACTAAGCAGGACTCAGTGTGTTGAACCGAGCAAAGAGGAGAAACGCATCACTGTCATATGTGCACATTGTGTATAATAGGCTAAGCATTCTGCTATTTAGGAGCAAAAAATTATTTTTAGAGCAAAAAAAACAATAACAGGATTCAATGAATTGCATTATTTTCTAATCACAGTAATAGATTTAAAAAAGGCTTAAAAATCATCTTATAACCATGACCTTTGCTTGACAATTTTTTTTCAATTCGGACGTTGGTGAAAACCCTGTGAATGAATTAGAAGCAGCACAACAGTGAAGGAACTTTGTCAGCTTTTAAACTCTTGCTCTATATGGTTGATTGATTGTAATATCTGCCTGATTGAGTAGTGATTATGTCCTTGAACTAGATTTGTTTATGGCGGGAGCAGGTTGCAACAGCTTGCACACTAATTTAACTGAAGCAGCTCCTCATTTTTTACTTGGTCTGCGTGTGGGCGCGAGTGTGTTTAAATCACTGTAGTGCTGGATAGCTGAGGCTAGCCCTGCTCGCTAGCAGTTTTTTAAGTTTATTGTGAAAAGTACCTAAATCAAACAGGGAAGGAAGATATACTGTAGCTTTTCAATCATAGCTGGGGTATTCTCTGTGTGTTTCATGTGGATGAATTGACAAAGCTATCCTTAATCTTTTTCATCTTAACTCTGACAGTGCCCTGGTGTTTTTCTCTTGGCCACAGCCTGACAGATATGACAGAGGTTCTCAAATCCGACGCTGCTAGATATGTCATAGCTCGTCTTATGGCTGCAACATCAATCAATTTTTCATTATTGGCTCTTTCCCTCTAAAGTATCTTTGACTGACCAATGCACTCGAGCTACAACACTGCTGCTAGTAGTGTTGTTTTTACGCAGATAGACAAAATTGTGTAATGTACAATGCTGTAATTCTGTCAATACATCTGATCAAAAGTTTAAAACCAGTTGAAAAATGGCAAATATTCACATACAAATTATTAAGTGTTTATATAAAAAGATGAGTCTCTCTTTATCAATGATAAAATAAAGCCACTGTTGTTGTTTTGTCCAACTTTCACAAGATTACCGGTGGCGCTGGATTTGTTGGGTCCCACCTGACGGACAAACTGATGATGGATGGACATGAGATCACTGTTGTGGACAACTTCTTCACCGGCAGAAAACGTAATGTGGAGCACTGGATCGGCCACGAAAACTTTGAACTTATCAATCACGATGTGGTGGAGCCTCTTTATATTGAGGGTAAGGCTGAATGGTTGCCTTAATGGTAACGCAATGTCTATAAAACCGTCGACGGCTACAAACCCTCTTTGCTATTTTTCCATCTCCTTATGATAAGCGTTAAAAGACACGTGCAGTAACCAAGCAGGGTTCATACCACTATTTTGCTTTGAACAGATCAACATGATTTTATAACAAGTGTACTTGGTAATGGTTTGAGAGATAGAAAAAACGGTTTTGCAATATTTAAGCAGTTAGATATCATCCATATCAAACACGTGAGACGGTACAATAGCTGGGAACCATGCAAAGGCATCAAATTTTTGTTATGCTAAAGTTTGTTGAAGTGTTGTGGAGCTGCTGTTACGATGCTGACGTTTTCTTCTTACTATTGAAGATATTATTATTACTTACAGTATTACTGATGTTAGGTCTCAAACTGCAGTGCATAGGCAAATGTGTTAATCAATTTTCTTTCTGGATGTTCGGTTCCACTGTGTTCATCTGTCACAATAAATGTCAAAGGCATGTTATGGGCACAGCAGGCCATTCCACACTACAACACATGACGGACTGCAGTAGGTACTGGTTCCCAAAAAGGTCATAGGCCGATTGATGGTACAAAACATGACAAGTCCAAATTTAATGGAAAACCATTAATTCTGGGGGTTGGGCTGGGTGATGTTGCAGAACAATCCATCACATTTTTCCCCTTTTATATTTATCAGTTTTGGGACTTTGGTTGAGATGGTAAAGCAGGTCGAATCCTGGCTCCCTCAGGTGCAGACTGTCATTGTGTCCTAGGGCGAGACACTTCACCCCTTGCCTGTATGTGAATGTAGATTGGCCGCCTTGCCTTTGTCAGTCAACCCAGAGCTACAATAGTATTTTACCACTTCAGACTGAGGAATGAATGAATAATGCAAAGTCTCTGGGCACTTAAAGCCAAACTAGTCTAAACATGGTCGCCCAGCTCTAATATTATGGTTTGGTTCTCTGTATTGCCATGTTGGGCCCAAACACTGATCTAATTTGCATTTTGCTCATACACCACAATTTTAGGTCATGTTAGTGAATGAGAGTTTATTTCTCGAACATTTACCGAGGTAAATTAAGGTCACATAAATGGATGCTGTTAAATAGGTTTCATTATCTCCAAATTTAGGTCACCCAATTGACAGAAATGTCTTCAGGTGCTGTCTCTCTGCAAAGTTGATGTGATAACTGAGGCCCCGACTACACGTAGCAGGGTATCTCACAAACCGAAGATATTTTCCTACGATCTGGCCTATCATCCACACAAAACAGGAGTTTTCTGTCGATAAAACGAAGGTTTCTGAACAAAGTGAAGATTTGGGACATAAGTGTGGACATAAATAACCGGAGTATTCGGCCGTACGTCACTGCCAGCGTGCATGATCTGACTTCACACGCCCGACCTGAGTTTAAATCAGAAACATCATGAGTCCCTCAAAACTGTGTTGGCTTTAACAATTGTTCAGACGCTTTTTGCTAAAGCTCAAGTACTGCTTCACGTTGAAGCGCACAGACGAAGGAGCACTTTACAGTTATTTTACAGGAAATAACCGTCCCACATCCGACATGTTCCTCAAAGACGGTAACGGCGGGTTTGGTTCAGACGGGTGTTATGCTAAAAACTGCATGACTGCCGAGAAATGCACCCCCTCTTACCGTGCACAGATGAAACAACTGTTTTACACCAGACAGGAGGGTTGCTGATGCAGGAGACTTTAGGATGAAGTCATCATCCCGGAGGAAACGGTGAAACGAATGTTACTGTCCTCGCTGCTGAACGTGCTGTGCTGAAACTTGTGGAGAGATTTGAACAATTAATGTACTTTACAACGCATATGCGCGGTTAAGTGTGGATGCCGGTTTTTATAAAACCGAGGCAGTGTGGACTCAAGTTTTTTGTTTTTTTTTAGGCGGAGGGCGGATTTATAAATGCCCTGCTACGTGTGGACTAGACCTTAGAAAATGGGGTTTTACATTGAATAGAGAAAGGTTAAAGATAATTGAACCATTGTTGAAGCAAAACGTGAAAAGAACCAAAACGCTTCTCTGACATGTCATGGACTGAAATCACCCTGACTGTTCAGATTAAAGTTCTTTAAAAAAAAAAAAAAAAGGAAGCTGTATATCATTGCTTACTCTGTCTTTGCAGTGGACCAGATTTATCACTTGGCATCTCCTGCTTCACCTCCTAACTATATGTACAACCCCATTAAAACCATAAAGACAAACACCATCGGCACTCTCAACATGCTTGGTAAGTGACTTTCACTGCATTTCTCCTTTCCAAACTATTTGTCAGACTAAAGATGACTAGACACTGAGCTACAGCTCTAGTAGTGGCCCTGTGCCCAACTGTGTTGTTTTCAAACAATTGTTAGTTGTAGTACAAACACATTCCTCACTTAAGTAATGCTTTCCTAACATGAATTTAAAATCATATTTCAGGACTGTCATGGTGCAGTGTTTTCACAGTAATGTAAACAACAACCAACTTTTTACTTCACAATATATGAAGAAGCTTTATAAATTGATGCACAGTGCATTTTTCATGAATGTCTGTTTTTAGAACAAACAACACATTTGATTTCACTATTATAAAAGGATAAGGTGTCAGGCTTTTAATAGGAGTTTTGACTTTACTCATTTTTGTTTTAGGCCTGGCTAAACGTGTTGGTGCAAGACTCCTCCTCGCCTCAACCTCAGAGGTTTATGGGGGTAAGTGAATGGCTCCCGTTTTTGCAAGTCCCCTTTCTAACTTGTAGTAACTAGTCATCATGTCTTACCTTTTGTAAATGTTAATATGACATCTTCCCATCTTTGACTGTGAATCAGGAAGATGATTTGCTTAAGTGCGCTTTTAAGTTTATGCAGCGCTCGTGCTTCAGAGCAGTAGGCCTTTCTGTGTGGAGTTTGCATGTTTTCCCTGTGTCTGCGTAGCTTTCCTCCGGTTACTCCAGTTTCTCCTACCATCAAAAACGTATGCATGAATGAATGTTGGTGGTCAGAGGGACCGTTGCCGCTGATGGCTGCAGTCGCGTTTCTGTCAGTCTATCTACATACGCAGCTTGCCACCAGTGTGTGCGGACTGAATGAAGAACAAATCTCCGACACTGTGTGACGCGCTCTGGGTGACTTGTGTCATGTAAAAAGCGCTATACAAATAAGCCTCCATTCCAAACAATGACTGTGCACACTATTGTCTTTCTACTAAGTTCACAAAATGCCGCACTTTGTTATAAAAGCGTGCACACGGAGAGCCGGAGGAAGACATTGCACAATAAAGAACTAAACATTGTCCCATCAATGTGTTTTATGTGAAACTCCAAAAACACAAAAGATAAGTTTTATGAAAAAAGACAAATCAGATTTTTCACAGATCATTGATTTTCCTTCTGAGAAGAAAAAAAACAAACAGACTGTACTGTACAATACCATACAGTACCTGGGCAAACCCCGGCCAGCCAAGCAATTTAATCTGGCCCGCCGCTCATTTTCCATAAAACAAGGCTCTGCCTCTGTCAAATGGAGTACAAGGCTAAACTAAGAAAAGAGGAGACATATCATTGGACAGAATGACGGATGTCACAAAACGGACGCATAAGAACCACAAGCATCATATTTTAAAAGTCTGCACGAAGGATTTGCTTTTGCTGAGGCATGCGCTATCGCTGCACACGGGCCATACCAGTGGACCGCGCATCTCTCGTCAGTTTAAATGGGGCTAAGCGGCAACTTCAAGGTAAAGGACAGTCGTTGTGAATGTGTTTGCATGGCGGATGAAATTGTCTTACTAATTAAGTGCAGCGCTTCCTTTCCCCTTTGATTCCTTGACTCTTGTTTAAGACCTATTTTTGACCTGGTTTACATGTGGTTTAGGCCTGACTTGGGCCCAATCTCAATTCTCTTTTCTACCCCTACCCCTTCCCCTAGCCCTAGCCCTTGCCCTTTCCCTACACCCTGAAACCAAGGGCTAAGGGTGAGGGTTGAAAATACCACCCTAAGAAATGGGACAGCCCTCCATTTGACTGCATTTACTATTAACACAGATGATTAAGGTTATGTAAACAAATAATAATAATAAACAAAATAAAAGCAAGCCTACTTGTCTATAGAGCATGTTTCTACTGAACCAGTTCATCACTTGACTGATGCTGTTTTGTAACACCTAAACAACAGGACTCGGTCTCAGCCCAAACCCCACAGATTTTCATCTATTTCTGCTACATTCTCCTTCCCCTGTCCGTGTGTTGCTGCTTCTACCGCGGGGTCGCTGTGGCTGCAGCCAGAGCTGCGAGAGATCAGCCCATCCGCTCCTGTAGCACACTCAGCGGGGACAGTCAGAGGTAGACCCGCTCGCACTGCGCACAGGGCGGGGATAGGCACCCGCAGCCTCCGCTCTGAGCCCCGGGCCTGAGCGGAGGCTGCCGAGGTGCGCTCAGACCGGGGACAGACCGCCTCGGACCCGGGCTCAGAGCACAGCGGCGCGGGGAGAAATCGAGCGCAGCAGCGAGGCACTGAACCCCGTGTGTCATGTCAATAGCGACGTATCGAAAGTTTGGGAGCGTTCGCAGCAGCAAAGCGAAAACGTAGAACTGACACGTTTATAGCAATGGACTGTTCTAATTGTTGCACAAAGCGAATAAAGTCATGGACGAAGCGTTCTGCAACTTTATAAATGTTGTAAGAGTGCTTAATGATGATATTCGTGAATTCATTTCGCTGCTTATTTCCGTGTTTTGTCAAACTCCTCCTACCCCTTCGTCTGAAGTGTGCATCTGAAAAACCCTCGCTGGAAGGGCTATGTGGCCCTCTCCCTCACCCCTACCCCTCACCGCAAAATAGAATTGGGACACCCCTTCGTCTCTCGTGAACGCGCACAACGAAGGGAAAGGGCTAAGCGGAGGGCTAAGGGGAGAATTGAGATTGGGCCTTGGTCTTAGTCCTGACTCCTGGTATAGTCCTTTGTATGATATGGCTAAATATAGAAAATTAGTAGTCCTAAATACCAGTATCAGCTATTCAAAATACACAATTTAGTGTGATGTACAATAGGATAAAGTTGAGCAGAATAAGTTTGAGTTATTATTGGTGCAGCCCTCTGACTCAATTCAGGTTTCTTATGTGGCCCCTTATGAAAATAAATTGCCCACCCTTGCAGTACAGTAATTCATATATGCATCAATGGAATTGAAATTACTTTTGGCACTTATTCATGTTGCTTCAGAATTGTTTACAAATTTGTTGAGGCAATTGCAAAATCTATCCCAAGATAAAATTGCTTCAGATTTAGGAGAGAAAAAGCAAGTTTATGTTGGGGTGACCAAAGTGGACTGGCCTAACTTGGCTAGAGGTTCTGTTTATAAGAATTACTATACACTTGGTAAATGGTCTCAACTTATGTAGTGCTTTTCCACCTACAGTCAAAGCTCTTTACAGCAAGGATCCACTCACCCAGTCACACTCTCATTCATACACCAATGTACTAGGGATGGCGAAAACAAAGCATTTTCTTGGCGAAAACCAATGTACTAGGGATGGCGAAAACTAAAAATTTTCTTGACCGACCACCGAGCCTCATTAGCCGGTTGAAACCGGTTAACCGCATAGTTTAAAATATGCTACGCTATTTGAAATAACATTTCAAGTCGTGCCTGCAATTTCGCAACTAACTCAGACGTATCTCACTGCCGCTTTGCCTCCCGCTCACACACACACAGTGCCCCAGCGCCCCCCTTCCAGTCACATCACTTTTTAAAAATCCTCCGCAGCAGTCCTCGACCATCGGTCCGTGACGCATTTTCCACCTGGTTGCAACTTACATCTGTGTCATTCTTTTTAGTGAAAGGGTCCCACACACTACTTTTTCTTTGCACGCTTCATCCTCCTGTCGTCTGCCCTGGCTCTCTAACCTCAAGTGTTTAGCCTGTAGCCTCTATACTGTTCGCAAACCTTGTGAGGGCACGCCGCACCTGCGAACCCAAGCGCGGTGACCTCGCACCAAATGTTTTGATTTATTAAGTACAAGCAGGCGAGTTATGAAAAAAATATTTGTGAGGGAGGGTCTGAGGGATAATTTGTTCACTTCACAAAAAAAGATCTTACTGCCCGAATGATCTGAGGAGCTATGTTGTCTGGGGCTTCATGCCCCTGGTAGGCTCTCTCCCTTGGCAAACAGGTCTTAGGGGACGGGTCAGAGGAAGAGCAGTTCGAAGACTTCTATGGACACTTTAAGAACAAGGACCGTGAAGTCGCCCAGTATGGCGCAACCGGGGCCCCACCCTGGAGCCAGGCCTGGGGTTGGGGCTCGAACGCGAGCGTCTGGTGGTCGGGCCCCTGGCCGGGCACAGCCCGAAAGGACGACGTGGGCCCGCCCTCCTGTGGACCCACCACCCGCAGAGGGAGCCGTAGGGGTCGGGTG
The DNA here is from genome assembly GCA_007210695.1 of Neogobius melanostomus. Lineage (NCBI taxonomy): Eukaryota > Metazoa > Chordata > Actinopteri > Gobiiformes > Gobiidae > Neogobius > Neogobius melanostomus. The sequence continues at coordinate 3,266,459 of VHKM01000048.1, forward strand.
GACTGGGTGGCAGTCAAAGGGAGGTGCCTCGACGACCTGGTCCGCGTGCGCAGCTTCTGGCGTTCGGGACATGCAACGTCACCTCGCTGGGGGGGAAAGGAGCCTGAGCTAGTGCAGGAGGTTGAGCGATACCGGCTAGATATAGTCGGGCTCACCTCCACGCACAGCCTGGGTTCCGGATCCCAACTCCTGGAGAGAGGTTGGACGCTCCGTTTTTCTGGAGTTGCCCGCGGGGAGAGACGGCGGGCTGGGGTGGGTTTACTCATAGCCCCCCAGCTCAGCCGCCACGTGTTGGAGTTCACCCCGGTGAACGAGAGGGTCGTGTCCCTACGCCTTCGGGTCGGGGACAGGTCTCTTACCGTTGTTTCGGCCTACGGGCCCAACATCGGTGCAGAGTACCCAGCCTTTTTGGAGTCCCTGGGAGGGGTACTAGATGGTGCTCCGGCTGGGGACTCCATTGCTCTACTGGGGGACTTCAATGCCCACGTGGGTAATGACAGTGAGACCTGGATGGGGGTGATTGGGAAGAACGGCCTCCCCGATCTGAACCCGAGTGGACTTCTGTGCTAGTTACGGTTTGTCCATAACGAACACCATGTTCGAGCACAAGGGTGTCCATAAGTGCACGTGGCACCAGGACAACCCTAGGCAGGAGGTCGATGATCGACTTTGTAGTTGTGTCATCCGATCTCTGGCTGCGTGTCTCGGACACTCGGGTGAAAAGAGCGGCTGAGCTGTCAACTGATCACCACCTGGTGGTGAGCTGGATCCGCTGGCAGGGGAGGAAGCCGGTCAGACCTGGCAGTCCCAAACGTGCTGTGTGGGTCTGTTGGGAACGTCTGGTGGATCCCTCTGTCAGTAGGGTCTTCACCTCCGGAAGAGCTTCACCCAGATTCCGAGGGAGGTTGTGGACATTGTGTCCGAGTGGACCATGTTCTCCTCCTCCATTGTCGATGTGGCTGCTCGCAGTTGTGGTCGTAAGGTCTCTGGTGCCTGTCGCGGCGGCAATCCCCAATTACAGAGGGATCACACTCCTCAGCCTTCCCGGTAAGGTCTACTCCAGGGTGCTGGAGAGGAGGATCTGGCCGATAGTCGAACCTTGGATCCAGGAGGAACAATGCGGTTTTCGTCCTGGTCACGGCACACTTGACCAGCTCTATACCCTTCATCGGGTGCTCGAGGGTTTGTGGGAGTTCAGCCCACATGTGTTTTGTGGATCTGGAGAAGGCGTTCGACCGTGTCCCTCGTGGTGCCCTGTGGGGGGTTCTCCGGGAGTATGGGGTCCGGGGCCCTCTATTAAGGGCTGTCCGTTCCTTGTATGACCGCAGCAGGAGCTTGGTTCGCATTGCCGGCAGTAAGTCAGACCTGTTCCCGGTGCGTGTTGGTCTCCGCCGGGGCTGCACTTTGTCACCGGTTCTGTTCATTACCTATATGGACAGAATTTGTAGTCGCAGCCAAGGGCCGGAGGGTGTCCAGTTTGGGAACCTCAGGATCTCATCTCTGCTGTTTGCAGATGATGTTGTTCTGTTGGCTTCATCAAATCAGGACCTGATTTGATGAAGCCAACAGAACAGCAGAGTGGGATGAGGATCAGCACCTCCAAATCTGAGGCCATGGTTCTCCACAGGAAAAAGGTGGCTTCCCCTCTTCAGGTTCGTGGGGAGTCCTTGCCCCAAGTGGAGGAGTTTAAGTATCTCGGGGTCCTGTTCACGAGTGAGGGACGGATGGAGAGTGAGATCGATAGACGGATCGGTGCGGCGTCAGCAGTGATGCGGTCGCTGTATCGGACTATTGTGGTGAAGAGGGAGCTGAGTCAGGGGGGAAAAGCTCTCGATTTACCCATCGATCTACGTTCCCACCCTCACCTATGGTCATGAGATTTGGGTAATGACTGAAAGGACAAGATCGCGGATACAAGCGGCAGAATTGAGTTTCCTTCGCAGGGTGGCTGGGCGCACCCTCCGAGATCGGGTGAGGAGCTCAGTTACCCGGGAGGGGTTTGGAGTAGAGTCGCTGCTCCTTCACGTCGAAAGGAGCCAGCTCTGAGGTGCCTAGGGCATCTGTTCCGGATGCCTCCTGGTCACCTCCCTCGGGAGGTGTTCCAGGCATGTCCTATTGTGAGGAGGCCTCGTGGAAGGTCCAGGACACGCTGGTGGGACTATGTCTCCGAGCTGGCCTGGTGTCGCCTCGGGGTCCCCCCAGGACAGCTGGAGGAGGTGTGCGTGGATCTGGCGACCCCCCCCCAAATTTGTCTCACGACCCCTTGGGGGTCCCGACCCCAGGTTGAGAACCACTGGTTTAGAGGATAACATTAAATCGCTATCATACTGGTCGTTCTATCCGTGGGTCAAGCTGTACACTGTACAGTCGTACTATCTCCGTCATAGCTTGACCCAGTAAATCGCAATTTAATGTTATCCTCTAACAGACATCACTTTTTTTTTTACAACCGACAGCTTTGATTGGTTAACGTTGACACGGTCAACTGCTGGTCAAACGGTCATCGGTTAACATCCCTACAATCCTTACAACAGAAGGCAAGGAGGGTGAAGTGTCTTGCCCAAGGACACAATGACAGTGTGTACCTGCAGGAGGGAGGATCCGAACCCTTCACCTTCCGATCATGAGACTATCCGCTCTACAAACTGTGCCACTGTGTTTAGATATGACATTCAATATCATCAGTAAAGTATCTAATTAGTAAGTGTGTTCACTCAGTGTTTAGAGTGATTGTGTGTTAGTTTTGAGAGTTGTGTTGCACTTGTGTTCCTAGTATGTGTGCTATGCATAAAAAGTGTCAATCTACTGCAAAAAGAGTGCAAGAGTTTTGGCCACTGTGCAAACCATGAATTGTGTTCAAGGTTTTGACTCCTGTCTGATCAATCAAGAAATGAGACTATTTCTTGATAGAAATAGTCTCATTAGTTTGCAAATTATATGCAAACTAATTAATATGCACATAATTTATTATGTTAAAATGCAAGCAAGAAACATGAGCTGGGCTTATAAAATTGAGCCTTATACCATTATGTGCTGTGCCAGCCCACTAGACGGGGCATTCAGCTTGATGTAAGATGATCAGTGCTCTCATTATGCTCTCATTTAATAAAACTACCTGAGCATGCTCCAGACATTGCTCAAAACTATATGATGTTTTTAGAGGTAAATGTGTGGTTTGTTTTTCAGACCCAGAGGTGCATCCGCAGAATGAAGAGTATTGGGGTCATGTGAACCCTATAGGCCCTCGAGCATGCTACGACGAGGGAAAGCGTGTTGCAGAGACCATGTGCTACGCATACATGAAGCAGGTAACGGATGTTAAATATTTAATTGTATAAATAAATAGGCAGTGAGAAGTTTATGTGTTGTTAAATCCATAAGTAGGGATGTAACCCGATTCTAAATACCCTCTGATTAAAGAGTAACTGTACCGGAATACAGTTACTCAAACTTTTGTATTCTAAATACGCAACGGCGGTACATGTATTCTGTTACTCCCAACACTGAATGTGATTGATGCCAGCCTTTGATGAAGCGATAGCTCTGACTTCTGCGTAGGACAGGTGATATTTATTTATCTGCCTCGTTGTCTGCTTCGCCATAATTTATCTTATTGAATAATTCCCTGAAATGGAAGCTCTCACTGTGTTGCTGTCAGTCAGTTACACAAAGAGACAGAAGTATCTTGTGTTGCATCAGCTGCTCAGTTCTGCAATTATAATTCATTAACATCTAAAGTTATAAATGTACATTATATACTGGAGCAAAATATATACAGAGTATAACGGAGAGCTTACTCGGACAGTTATATCATTGTTATTCCAGATTTAAAAAACTGTGTAGTATGTATTATAAAAAACCTGACCTTTCATCATTTTTAATGCCATTTAAAACCCAATTTAGGGTAGTGTGTTTCAGTGTCCTTCAAACAGCTGTGTCCCAGGTGCCCCTTGTTCAGTAGGTGGTAGTGCATCCCTCCATTGAAGGCAAATATCCTCTTCACTGTCCGTAAAACCACGGGGATCTCTGGTTTTTTAGAGGTTGCCATTAAGTTTAGTTGTTTTAGTTTATTTTGGCTAAAACTGCCGAGTTGTCTCAGATTCAGATGCTCAGTTTAATTTTAGCCATGATTTGACTCTGAAGCAGTTTCTATTGTATTGACTAGCACACACTCCTCTCAGGAGCTCTTCATCATACTGTCCTTGTGTGTCACAAAACACAACTGTCCATTGAATTTCATGTTTCCCATTTCCATGAGTGTTTTATTCATGTGACAGGACTTTGAATTGGGCCTTGCATAAGAGTGACAGGTAGAGGCCATTGATTTTAAACCAGTGCCAGATAGGATCCGCGATGCTCCAAGTTTGCCTCTTGTGATGCAAGCTGCCTGTATGTCCATTTTGAGTTCATTCTTCATGTTCTTTTTATGCTTAACTGTAGGGCATGAATTGATGTAGGAACTGCGTCTGAATCTAAATGGAAACATCTTAAGGAAGTGGCACTTGGGCTTCTTCAGCTGGTTCTCAAGGTCATGTGTAATTGTAGACGTCATTGATTTTCATTTGAGATAATTTCATTTAGTAATGGTAATGCATTTAAGTTAGGTTTTTACACACGGTTTAGATCAGGGGTCTCAAACTCATTGGACTGGGGGCCAAAAATGCGAACCCAGTGTTGATCGGGGGGGGCAACAGACGAAACCTTTTTTTAAGTCAATTATGATTTAGCAACTTTTTATTGTTTGCTATAATAAACCTTAAAATACACTGTACATTAACTATCTGCACATTTTTAAGCTTCCAGAGGTTTCCAATCGCCTAAACATTTGCTGAGCTTCTAAATTTGAAATTACAGACTTGGACTGTGGAGAAGCTGGCCACAGAGTGGTCAAAATGAGCAGGCAGACTTGAGAAACATAACTCTTACCAGGCAACATTTATTCTTCACACAAAAGAAACTTCTCAATGACCCATGTCACTTGCATGAACAAAAACGGCTTCTCCCTGTGACTACAGTCAGTCAGCTTTTATACCTCTTATAATGGGGAAGGACGTCCCACAGGTAAGTAGGGATGTCACGGTATGAAAATTTTACCTCACGGTTATTGTGACCAAAATTGTCACGGTTTTCGGTATTAACGCGGTATTTTTTTTAATGTGTGTTAATAAGTTCAGAAAGCATTGATAGTCCTACACAAACTGAAATAGTTTCAAAAAAGTGTAACACTGTTTGTTATATTTAAAAAAATACAGACAAAGCCATATCAAAAGTGCAACTTTTCACATCAAAGTAAAGGAACTATGAGTTGGTGATCGTTTGGACATGTATTATTTATAGCGCCAGAACCGTGTTAGAATATTTTTAACTAGATAAACCCTCTATATTAGGAATATTGTTCTCAGTTCGTGTCCTTCCAGCGTGCTTTCGCTCTGCAGATTTGGGAAAATGCCGTGAGACAGTAATCATTGTTCAATTCATAATAATGCGGCGAGAGTGAATCTATGGCATTGGCGACCAACTTTAATCTGCCCTCCAGGAGCCCTGTAACGCATTGTGCCAGAGGTATCCGCGACACGGCTTATATGCTGGCGGTGGCGCTGCGGCTGCACTATGGGGCGACTTGTTACATTGTCCCTCAACCCAAAGTAACTTTTCCAGCACATGTTAGCTGAACAACTAAAGTTTCTCCCTCACGTTCTGACAGTCTCTAGCCTGGCCTTTGCCATCCGTAAACTCCAGTCAATTATCGTTTCCCTACCAGGCCAGACTGTTTCCCACCTGTTTCAGAAGGTCCTCTCTCACAGTCCGCTGCTTTTAGTCCATTTCTTTGTTACCTCGCGGGCCGCATTGGGGGGGGGCATTTAAATATATCCGGAGTTGTGCTATATTTCATTCATGTACCTTTCAATAATCCTATCTTTCAGGAGCTCGATTCACTTGCCCCCAACCACACAGTGGTCGAGCAGTTAGCGCTCTCGCTTCATAGCAAGAAGGTCCCAGGTTCGATTTCCAGACTATGCGGGTCTTTCTGTGTGGAGTTTTCATGTTTCTCTCCCCGTGTCTGGATGGGTTTCCTCTGGGTGCTCCTCCAGCAGGTGTTTCTGACCATCAGCCTGGCTCCTCATCTGGAGATTGGAGCCCACTGCTCCTTACAGGTTTGCCCCAGTGACATCAAAGGATGGTCAAATGCAGAGAACAAATTTCCCTACGGGGAAAATAAAGTATACCTTAACCGGCTGACGTTGTGGTATAGTGCTGCTTTGTGTTTTTATTGTACTTCTAAAAGACTGTTCCTCTGGACTTGTTCTGACCAGTTCAGCTCTGGAGCTCCCTCCATCATTCCTATAGAGTAGAACAATATGGTGTATTATTATAAATAAAAAATTGACATCTGTTGTATTTACCAAAGACATGCTGTTAATAGAATGTTGTGAATTCCCAGAGAGGAAGAAGATGAGGACGGCTATCTGAGCAGCAGGAGTTTGCCATCTGTATTCTGACTGTAGAGACCTTAAAGTTTTTAAAATAAGTTTTTATGACGCAAACTGAAGATGTAATTTATAGAAGTAGACTCAAGTATAAGTAATCTGACTGTTCAGAATTGGATGCATCTTTAGTAGTTTCTTTCAAGCACTGATGCAACTGAAAGGTACAGGACAAAAGTCTGATGCCAGTGTAGTGTTTGTGTGTGGAAAAATAAAAAATGTTACATTATAGAGCAGTGCCACTAGTTTGCTTTTTTAGCCCCTGCAAGAGTTGAGGGACTATACGGAGTTTAAAAATGTTAAAGGTCATCTATCATGCAAAATCGACTTTTTGTAGCTTTAACCATGTTGTTATGCTATTTCCTTATCAAAAACACCCCCAGAGTGTTCTTTGGCTTCATTCACACAGTTCTAAGTAATCCTCCTGAATCGTGCTCTCTGAGCAGCTGCTCCGCCCTCTCCTGGTCAACGACTGAGTTGTGACACTCTGACGTATTTTACGTCATAGTGTCAAACAGGAAGGGCCAGACCTCTGAAATGTAATGCCTTACGGCCTGATTTTAATTTATAAAACAGCTTTTTCATTATTTCTGTTGTAAGAAAGAAAAAAGAAAATAAAGTAAATCTTCGACGCGTCTGTGCTGTCCCGGGAGAGTAAACAAACGCACCCCCGGAGGATCCAAACAGAAGTCTTTGTGAAGACGGAGCTCTTTCTAACCTACTCTGGACACCGCCTGTTCTTTTTTCTTACCCAACGATAATGTCACGGATGCGCGTTTGGCTACGAGAGGACTATTCAACCTTCCTAAAGAAGAGTGCACTCGCCAGAAGTTGGAATTTCTTTCCGGGATTAAGCTACTATATCAACCAACCTGAAGGATGCTTGGTGAACCTTGGCTAGAATCAAAGTGGATTAACCAACGCGAGTCCCATAACGTAAACACCCGATGATGGAAGGTCAGGCTGAGCGGTGAGTCAATAAAACGCGTGTTAGCGTGTGTGTTAGCCATTTATGAAACTGTGTTGCACATGTCAACACCTTATAACTGCATTATGTGAAGTAACTTCACTTTTTGCAGCGATATTTATAATACTGCAAATGTGGAATGAGCGGAGAGAGGGGCGGAGTTAACTGAATCGAAGCGTCTAGTCTTCCAGGTTTGGAAAATACCCCCAGAAAATACTTTATATTTCTCTCAAAACGGAGTACTCCATAGTGATAGAGGTACAATATATCATATACATGCCTATAGTTTACTTTGAAACGGCTAAATATCATGATGCAGATCCTTTAAAATTAAGCATTTTATTCCCCCTACATGTTCCATCATTGTCCTAATGTGTAGAAGGAGCCCAGACCTATTCACCACAACTGCCTCTAAAATCCTGCACTGTCACTCAAAAAGTAGTTATTTTGGGAAATTGCCGTCGTGCATGAGCTTAATATAGAGACTGCAGTTACGCGTAAGACCTGAGGTGGCAGTAGTGAATATAAAAATACCAACTTGCAATCTAGTCCTTTTAAAACAGTATTTTGGTTTGTTATTATTGAAGCCTTGAATGAAATATGTCCACAGGAGGGGGTGGAGGTGCGTGTGGCCAGGATTTCAACACCTTTGGCTCTCGAATGCATATGAATGATGGACGGGTGGTCAGCAACTTCATCCTGCAGGCTCTACAGGGAGAACCACTCACTGTAAATATTTCACAATCACTAGCGTGTGTGTTTCGATTCATTTTCCCGCTGCTGGACAACCATCAGTTATTTAATTGAAAGACTCATATTTATTAAGATGAGCACTTCTCCATAATAAATATTAAATACATGAAAATGCAGTCGACATAAATAAAAAAATCATAAAAATGAAAGTTTTATTTCTTTTCCCAGGTGTATGGTACTGGAGCCCAAACAAGAGCTTTTCAATATGTAAGGTAAGTCCCTAAGCAGGTGTGATCTCCAGTTTTTCATCAAGATTAATACAGTGCCTTGCAAAAGTACTAATGCACCTTGAACTTTTGCACATTTTGTCATGTTTACAACCCTAAACATAAAGATTTTATTTTGACTTTTTTACTGAAAGTAACACAAGTAACAGACAACTGTGAAGTGAAAGCAAAATGATGAGATGTTCAAATCTTGGGAAATCTTTGTATAACTTAACGCTGCTTTAAACTTCTCCACAACTTCATCCCTGACCTCTCTGGTGTGCTCCTTGGCCTTCATGATGTTGTTTAGTGACCAATACACTCCGACCATAGTTCTGAGGCCCTCACAGAACAGCTGGAATTATACTGAGAGTAGATTATGCACAGGTGGCCTCTATTTAATGGTTAGGGCAAGGTGTGAACATTCTGCAGTTATTAGGAATGTTTATAAAGGCAATTTAATGCACTCAGAAAAATGCTGTATGAATACTTATGCACGCCCCACTTTTCACTTTTCTATTTTTTGAAAAATAACAATCATGTATCATTTTACTTTCACTTCACAGTTGTCTGTTACTTGTGTGTGAACTTTCAGTAAACAAAATTGAAATAAAATCTTTACGTTTAGGGTTGTAAACATGACAAAATGTGCAAAAGTTCATGGTGTATTAGTACTTTCGCAAGGCACTGTAGATCAGGAAAAGGCAATACTCTGCTCATTTCAAAGTTGTTGTTAAATACCAGCAGACTTATTTATATTTATCAGGACAAGCAGAAGTCGGTGAATGCGGCAGGATAAAAGAATGTATCAGGTTTCGGGCCAGTGATAACAGCATTAAAGGAGAGCGGAGATGCATAATCTAAAGGTCTCCTGTCTCTTCAAAGCGTTCACCTGCTGCCCGGTCCTCTCACAATGTTGTGTTAAAAGCCAAGGTTGTCTTCTGACTGCCAATAGGACACAGGGTGCCTGTCCTAGTCTGTCATCCATCCATCCATGTCCTTCCTAATAGCTTGGCACAGTTATCCGAACTGAGACTTGAGTCTACCATTAACGTGTTGGCACTTGGCAAAAGCTACAATCCATGATATAATTTTCGGGGGTTGCACCACACGGAATTTGTTGATTCCCTGTTCAAAGAAACTGGACTTTGCTTTCGGAGCGAGAAAAATATTGTGTCACAACCATGATTTGGATTACCATGAATAAGTACTACTAGCAAAAATGATCTTTAAGCTTTGTCGTTGTCTTTTTTGTGTGTCAAATAACAGATGATATTCAATTTCACATCTGTGCTGTCAGCAGATGATTAAATGGTAATAGCATACTTATGTTTATTAGACGCCCTTCTAGTAGGAATGGGCGGATCGATTTCATAGTATGGATTTATCGATACTAAATTACTTTAAAGGGACTATACAGAGTTTAAAAATGTTAAAATTAAGTATTTTCCTCCCATGTTCCAGCAATGTCCTATTGTATAGAATGAGCCCAGACCTATTCACCACAACTGCCTCTAAAATCCTGCAGTGTTAATTCGAGTCCGAATTGCCGTGATTTACGAGCTTAATATAGAAACTACAATTACGCGTAAGACCTGAGGTGGCAGTAGTGAGTATACAAATGACCAACTTGCATCTAGTGCCTTTAAGTATCGATAGCGCGTAATGAGTATCTATACTAAGTAGCATATGTAAATTAAAGGCTCAGCATCAATTATAGAAACAAAAGGATAAAATACCCCACAGCAGCAGAGAATTGAACTGACCCTCAACATTGTGTAACAGAAGCTGCAAGTTTATGTTTATACTTCGTTTTTGTGATTAATTTCACTTTGACATATTTAAATAACCAGTTAAATTAACATTTGAATGCTGCCAATATTTAAATATTATCACTACTTTCTAGACACTAAAGGTGGCCTTACAGGTAAAAATCTTATAAATACAAGGTTTATTTTAAAGCTTATCTTAAGATAAGATTTACAATAAATAAAATAAGATTGATGATCAACAGTTTGGATGTAAAGCTGTTCCTGATCTCAACTGCACATTTCCACTTGGCCCGGTCTCCATCACATTCTTCAGTGTGCAGGCGGCATCCTACATGTTAGCCGAGTTGTTCGAAATCATATTCACACGTGTCTTTTCTCTGTGTCCCAGTGATCTGGTGAATGGGCTGGTTCTGCTTATGAACAGTAACATCAGTAGCCCTGTCAATCTGGTGAGTGTTGAAACAAACTGAAATTAAATCTACACAGAACATGCTTTGTATAAAATCTGTTGTTTTCAGGGCAATCCTGAGGAGCACACTATATTGGAGTTTGCTCAGCTTATCAAAGGCCTTGTCGGTAAAGTACATTTATTCAGTTCTGTCTGGATTGAGATGCTGTCGATGTATTTTCTAACTGGATTTCTCTTTTCCATCACTGTGCTGGACTGCGTGCAGTGAGCCACAGTCAGATCCAGTTTCTTACAGAGGCCCAGGACGACCCACAGAGAAGAAGACCCGACATCCGCAAAGCTAAGATGTTGCTTGGCTGGGAGCCTGTGGTACGTGGTGCATAATTCTTTTTTGCTGCTTAACCAAGTTGAGCAGCGACGATTTAACTGATACCAATTGGATGTGGTCTTATCTGTGACTCACTGTGTGAGCAGGTGCCACTGGAGGAAGGCTTGAATAAAACCATTCAGTACTTCAACCGAGAACTGGAGCACCAGGCCAACAACCAATACATCCCTAAGCCTAAAGCTGCACGCATGAAGAAAGCACGGCCGCGACACAACTGACTGACGGTTTGTGGATGTAAAGATTTCTCAAGAGACTGCAGGACAGGAGCCATTGTGGAGGAACACCACGAGGTCGTCTCCTTTAGAAAAATAAACATTGACTCTTTGAAGACAAAGCACATTCAGCAGCTCCGTCACTAAAGCGTGAATGACTCAAGTCTGAGTTAAGAAAAGTTTACTTCAATCAAGCCAACATTGTCTTTGTGCTTTTGGCATTCAAAAAGCAGACACTGCACTAGTGGGAAGTGAGCTGAAAGACTGTCTAAAAGACTATTGACGCTCATGTGTGTTAGGGGTTTATGAATTTATGTGAGGAAGATTTTCATGTCAGTGAAAATGCGATTTGATATTTTATTAAAATATTTAATTTTTAGTGTTGTGCAAATGAGTGTGACAGTGACACCTGCAAAACTGCCATGTGACTGGAGGCAACAAAAACACTCAGCGGTACAAATGTGTTTATTTACATTTTTGGTGATCAGATTTAGCAACACTTTTTCCAAGATGTGTGTTATTAATTTGAGTTTGAAGACAGATGAGTAATACAGAGCGGATGGGTCTCATGGTGACTCTGGGTCAGTAGTAATCATAGTTTACGTTGGCTCCATGTCTGTATGAGCTCTGGTCACGGGGGCCCACGGGGGCGTTCTCATCATAATGGTGCTGTCTGCCCTGGTCATATGAGCGTGCGTGGTCCATCCAATAGGACAGATCAGCCTCCAACCTCTGGTGAGGACACAAGGCATATATGAGAGGTAGAGAAGGCATCAATGCACTGACATGCAAGAAAAGGCAAACACTGAAATGTAAGACTGTTGGAGAACTAGTGTTTGACAAATGCAAACTCGTATGACGGGATGAGGCTATTCCCTCTGCTCTTGTGTTTGTCATGTCTGTGATCTGACGGACGCTGAAGGATAAAGGGAAGAGTGAATGTATGGTTCCCTTTTTTATTTATTCATCAATTTGTGCCTTTTAGACTCAGATAATATGCTATATAGATATTTGTTTCCTGCCTTCGAGAGATGCATATAAAGTCCACTTTAACCATGCTGTTGTGTGTGCGTTTCTGTTAAAGATGTAGATGTGTAGCCTCTAAAAAAGGTTACGCTGGCTTCAATTATCTGTCAGTTGCTACATATTTTTTGTTTTGGCCTAGAGCAGCAATTGGGTGGGTTCATCTGTGGCAAATGTGGGTTGCAGGTCCATTTTCAGTTTAGCGTGGGCCTTTGCCTGTGTTCATCGTATTTTGATGGACAGCCTAATGGTCAATGTTTGAATCAACAGATCTTATAACAGGGTTAAATTGCAAAATATTTTTGTTAGAAACTTGAATATTAGTCTTAAAAGCTTGAGAGAGGCAGTGTGCTGGAGCCTTTGTAAAACGTGTGACACCATTATGCAGCTCTCACCTGCTCATCATAGCCCATGTACATGAACTGCTGGATCCACTGCTGCACGTCCGGCCGACTGCGGTCCCAGATCTGCCTCTTGGAGCGGCTCAGCTTCGCCAGGAACTCCTGCGCCTTAGACGGAGGGACCGCCACTGCGGCTTTAGACGGGCCGCTGTCAGAACCTCCCAGTGACAAGAGCAGCAGGTTAGAAATGAGACAACACACAGAGTCTAGTGTGGAAAAGCTATTTCTCACCATCACTTCTTTTTAAGATCTTGTGCAATGTTGAATGGTCACTGGATACATCTGAGTAGAAGAATTAATCTGTAAAAAGATCATCTTAACCACAAATATAATGCTAATGAAATAGGACCGAATGTGCGTAACTTAAGTATCATGAATCAGTTAGCAGAGGCGTCCTGAGAAATGATGCCACAGCTGTTTCTCCAATAAGAGTCACAGTGGACCATTCATTCACTCATGGCTTTTGGAGACCTTGCGGCGCACATCCAAGAAAACCTACTGGCGGGCAGAGAGCAAATATTTGCCTGCTGCTCTCTCCCAGGAGCAATGCACGTTCTCGCTGTTTGTGTGGAATGCCTACAGGTACTAAGTATGCACACATGAGAAGACATTGGAGTATGTCGTTGAATGCATAGAAAGCCTTGCCCATACAGTATGTTCTTTCCAAAATGAGCAGATGTGCAGTTCATTTGCAGTGTTCATGAGCATGCCTAAAGAGCAAAATTACTGTGTGTCAGAAAGTGAATTAGAAATAAGTCGCAGATTCTATTAGATTATTTTAAGATTTTTTTGTTACGACTTTTGCTTTTGGCTATTGCAATTGGCTTTCAACTGTAAGAGTAAAACAACGTACCTTGAAATCCCAACATCGTGAGCAGCAGAGCCAACCCCATTAACCTCAAATAGAGCTGTGCATATGCCATCTTGAAGAAAACTGTTGAATCCCTGAGCACAGAGTAGCTTGGAGGGGAACAACTGTGCAGAGCCTGCGAGAAGAGAAAGTGCGAGGGAACAGACTTTTCCAAGTGGAAAGTGGCCCGTAGCAAAGGAATGTTCAGTTCCAGCCCTCCCAGCCTGCACCAGGGAAGCTGGCTGCTCGTAAGGATTGTTTCATGAAGAAAAAATGCATGGATAAACAGTTGAACATTTACTGGCAACATGTATGCTTTGAACATCACGCACAACAGACTTCTGCACAATGAACACACACATTTATTTTCTTAAAAGGTATTTGACTCCACATGTTGTTAGTGCAAGAGGTAACACTTTATTTTACACTACCTTGGCATAAGACCCTTAGTGTTTGGGCTTAAAGTTAGACTTAAGACATTAAGATTCTATTACATTATGTACCTTCAAACTACAAATACATATTATTCCACTGTGTATATATGTACAAGTTATTACACATTGATACATAGCACATTACATTGTACTAAATTTGGCAGGTGCAATGTATCGGGGTTGTGTGAAATAAAGTGTTACCGTGTAAGAAAATGATGAAAGAATCTTAAGGTAAAATGCACTATATGTGTGGACAGGCTTTAGAAAGTATAGTGTTATTAAACTTTGTTTTACTTTGCTTTTGCCCTTTGAAAGCACCTAAATTGTATGAATAAGATAAGTGTTTTGAATTCCTAGATTGTGTGCAGATGGCCAGTGTGCTACATCAATATGCATAAAGGTGAGAGGAGTAGGCCCGATGTTCTAACATGCAAAACATTACAGTTGAAGTCTGTTGTACTGAAGGAAACTGTGAAAATTCAAACCCAAAACCCGCACAATAGGCTAAATTCTCTGAATCAGTACCAGATATATAGCTTTAAGCCACGTGCAGTATTTGGATTATACTGTTGCTTGCGATCAAAACATGCTCCTGATGACTAGATCGACACAGAAAATGTGTCTAGTAAGTAGTGGGTAATTAATAAAAGGTTAGGTCCTCATCCAAATCCAACGTGGCTGTCTTTAGTCAACATCCAGCTGGAGACGTTCCTGCTCCCAGTAAAATTACAGTCAGCTCTCAGGAGAGGCGGATCGCTCTGCAAAGACACTTGTTTTTGTTCATTTGTAGGTATTTTTCAATGATACAAATATCTGTGATGGAGTAAATGCTATTATATTTATCAGGTGAAATGTTGTGCCGTGGCTTTAAGATCTAGAGATGGGGTAACCGGGGGCTGCACTGCACCGTGCTCACCCTAATACAGCTCCTAGTTGTCCCAGCAGCATTGATCTGTGGGTGAAATTAACCCCAAAGAGCTGCAGCCCGGCGGACACTGAGAACTGTTTAAGTATTTCTCATGCTCTTGTTGGTTCACGTTGATCATCACCTGCATAAGAATGACAAACCGCAGCCAGAGGATCTTTACAGTCATTTCAGCTCAAGGTCAAATAGAGCGAAGATACTTGTACGGTTGATTATAGGACTTGGTATTGTTAGATATTCTGGAGCATTCTGTTGAGTACCATTGACATCTTGTGTTGCCATCAGCCACGTACTGTGCCTGGAGTGGGTGACGTGGGTTAAGCTCATCTCTGGGAGAAATAAAGACAGATGTTGACTAAGGTATATGAGTGAGTATATTTCTGCAACTCAATAACAAGAAGATTCAAAAGGAATTACGTTTCCCCCGTGGGTTTTCGTTGTAAAGTCTGAGATTTGTGTTCCATTTGGGGAACATATTGGATTGCAGAGAAGAAAAATACCTAAATTTTTCGCAGATGTGTGGGCTTAGAAAATGTAAATTTAGAGTGTGACTATAATCTACCTCTTTATATTGTGAAACCATTTTAGAGAAGATGAAAGTGCTTTGAAAGGCTGCCTTTGCATTTGTTTTGTATATGTCAGAGAGCTTGATTTCCACTGACCTGGAAATAACAGTACGAATTTGGTTCATGTAAACTGACTCCTATTTTCTATTGGGCTCCAACAAGTGTAAAATCAATCATTTTGCATCACAGACATAATCTATGCACTGATATACTCATAGTCCACAGGCAACAGCAGTGGGCATGAATCCAAAGGGCAGTGGTTTGAATTTTGGCTCCCACTGGTGCACTTTGCCATTGTATCCTAGAGCAAGAGACTTCCCCCATCTGGCCAGTGTGTGACTGCGGTGAGTGAGCGAGCACTTGGTGGTGTTCAAAAGGACACACTTCTGTCATTGTACCCCAGAGCTTATGTGGCTGAATAAATAATGCTCTTCTGTAACTCTGCACAAACAAATCCATCATTGGTTGGTGTAAGGCAGCAGACCACCCTTATGCACAGGGCCTCATATCCAATAGTGCAGGGGTTCCCAAAGTGGGTGTTAGGCCCCCTGGTGGGTTCATTGGACACTGAGGTGGGGGTCTCGAAATGATTTAAAAACAGTATTTTTACAAAAGGGGTTTTCTTCACACTTGTCTTGTTTGGCACAGGCACGAAAGAGAAGGCATGGGTCAAACGTAAAACAAGAAAACTCTTGCACACTGTCTAACTTGCAACAACAGAATTCCTTTATTCACTGCAACATTTTGGCCACTAACGGTTTATATGGATCAGAAGCCATCTTGAAAAGGTGTGGCGGGCTACACCACAGGATGCTGTTATGCTGGTCTATAAAACCATAGGCAGCATTCAATAATGTGCAACAACAAACAATACCCACGATACATTGAATATCAATTACTGCCACCTTCATGACAGCCTCCTGTGGTGTAGCCAGTGACTCCCTATTCAAGACGGCTTCTCATCCATATCAACCATTGCAAAGGCCACTGGCTGAAACATTAAGACATTAATGAGAGATTTTTTTTAAATTCTGTTTTCTGTTTAGACAATATTTGTTTTGATAGTTTATATTTTTGCTCAAACATTAATAAACCATAATTTAAATGATTTGCACCTGAAATTATTATAAGTACTTGTTCTATTTTACAGAATAGTTGCTTTGGTGATAGTGGGGGTCGCAGGCTGAACCCGTGGACGTTTTGCCTTATCTAAGCAGAATTTATAATTAGTCATTATAAGTATAAGTAATCTCCTGATGTTTGATCAAAGCGTTAACACCAAACATTTATATTTACTTATATATTTTTCATTTAATCTTTCTTATTATTCAGTGATTATTAGGTGACCCTTAAATGTTTATTGACTGCATTATTGACAGATCCTTCATGTTTGAGGATGAAGTGAGGCTTTAGGGATCACTCCATTGTGGTTTGGAAAACAAGCGCCCCTGAACAGTGTTTTTGTCTTGGGGGCCCCGCAAAACTAGAACTGGCCCTGGATGGCAGGGGCTTAATGAGAGTTGGGCCAATGGACTGAAAGAATCCCAGTGCATATTGTCACTGTGTCCATGGGCAAGACACTGATCTCTGCTCGCCCTCAGTGTACACTGGTGCATCGATGAGTGGAAAAGGGGTGAGTGGCTCCTTGAAGGAAAGGTGCAATGGGTGCTACATTAATTGATCACACTTACCATTACCAAACTCCTATGATCTTTAATTCCTGAATTCGTCTTTGTGGATCTCGTATCATTGTCAGACACCATGCTCCCACCTGACACTCATTTTGAGAATCAGCATGTCTTCTGCCTTAAAATAGCTCATTGTTAACACATATTTCAGCTGCTAGGTGAAAACTGTCCCGTTGTGTTTGTCAGCTTGTGAAAATGAAATGTAAGACGTCCTAATTATTGGAGGAAGCTGGTGCCTTAGCCGGTGGCAGTCTGACGTCTTGTTGAGCATTTTCAAGGTGAACAGAAACCAGGGGAATGGAAGGGCCCGCAGGGAGGTGTGAAAGCATGATGTGGACACTTTTCACACCTGGGGTCCACACGGGCTGCTCCCATGTCCTGCCGCCGGGTCAAGGCTCTCTGACAGCTTTTTGGACTTTCCTCTGCATTTGTTCTGTGAAGGTTACACACACTTACATGGATTGAGGCGACAGACAAAGACGTGTTCAAAAAGTAGTCACCAACAAGAAAGAGTTTCACTTCAACAAAATGCAAGACGGGGCCATTTCTCTCTACACATGTATGGATGAAGCTGGCAACAAGGTCTGCTTTTTATATCATCATTATTATTGTGTCATAATTTGAGATGGGATGGTCAGCGGTCTGTATCTCTATGGGCTATTCATTGTTTATGAGCAATATAACCAGAAAATTCACATGACGTTGAATCTTATCAGTTCCACAAACTTGCAATATTAATCTTGTGGCCTAAAGTAGTTTCAACAGACAACAATTGCACCTTTGTATTAGAACAACGCCACCACTTTATTATGTTGAAAATAAATATTTTACCTTATGTTCATTTATGACT
The DNA here is from genome assembly GCA_007210695.1 of Neogobius melanostomus. Taxonomy (NCBI): domain Eukaryota; kingdom Metazoa; phylum Chordata; class Actinopteri; order Gobiiformes; family Gobiidae; genus Neogobius; species Neogobius melanostomus. The sequence continues at coordinate 3,284,388 of VHKM01000048.1, forward strand.
GAGAAAGCATTCAACTTTGTGCCAGTTTTGTGTCATGTGGACAGCACCAGTAATTACAGAGATGAGAACAGTAAACCAGGTCGAAACATTAGCATTTTTACAGTTATGCAATGAACCCATTCTTGCCTTAGGACAAGATAGTGAATGAAGGATCCATCTGTCAGTTTAGACGGAAGAATAAATTAGCCTCCATAATCTTGAGGTCACTTTACTCAAACTTATTTTACGGCCTACCTCTTTATACGTGTGTGGACTCATCTTTCAGGCTGTGAATGGCCTTAAGCTGTGGTTGTGCCTTGAAAAACCTTAATACATTATTAATATTTTTCAAGGCACAGCCAAAGCACCGCCAGGAAGAGTCCATTACTCATTCCCTTCAGCTTCATGGGTGACCGCAACTGCCCTGGAGCAGCCTAGCCTTCCAACGCCAAAGGCTGCGCTCACGCTTCCCCACACCATCCCCTCAAACACCGGAGGCAGGTGTCTTGAAGTGTCTTGCCCGACGACACGACAAAACTGAGGAAATGGGGAATTCAGTGGACTTAGGAAGCATTCGGCCTCTATCTTATCATCTATTAATATTAGGCAATTATTACTCTTTTAATCTTATATGATACACCTTTTTGTATGTATAATGGTCATGGCCTAAACTTTTCTCAATGTTCAACAACAGGACAATTATGATTAAGAGTAAAAGTTGGACATTCATTTATTTCCCCTGCTTCTTAAATTTCGGTGTGTTTGACTTTTATTCTGGATAATAGGGTAAAACATGTAGTTTAGTATCAAACAGCAACTCAATGATAAAATAAAACCCTTTAAGAGGTCTAAAAACTTTCTGAACTCACCACACCTCCAGAGCCACTTCAGACATTCACATCTAAAGAGAAAGTTGTGGAAACACATATTTTTAGCACTTTTCTGCCATCACAAACCTTTCCCCTTCCTTCTGCATCTAGACATGTGGATGTGTCTGGTAACTGTTCGCTTTGACGTGACATGTCTGGACATAATGGAGGCTTTTGAGTTCAAATTGCTGTACTAGATTCAAAGGACAATGGTGATATTCGTGACTAAAGGGCAAATTTTCCATTCTTTTGCGTTACTTCTGCGTACAATACTGGAAGATTAGAGGCGTGCGGTACCACTTAAAGCCCTCGCACTCAAGCATTTACTGTAAAATCTCTTTAAAAGACTTGTGGAGATCCAAGAGGTGAATGTGAGAAGTGAAAGCATTTCCATTAGTCGCCCATAAGAGGACAGGACATGTCAGAAGAACTATAGAGGCAGTAATAGAGGTATAAAGGGATTTCTCAATAGGGCCTACATCTCCCCTCAGAGATTGGCACTCGAAGGCGCAGAGTGTATACGGCCTTATATATAATTACAGTTTCCAGCATATCCATTTTGTATAATCTGTCCATCACATGTGGGGCTGTTTTTGTTTTTGTGCCCAGAAGCCTCAGATGTGATGGAGCATCTCAGATTTGCATGTTTATTTGCCCAAAGCTAATACAGAGCTGTTTGTTCAGTGTAAGCCTTGTAGACATAATTTCAAGCCAAATGCAGCTTTTCTACAGTGGGAGGAAAAAGTGAGTACACCCTTTTTTAATTTCTTACATTTCTGCCTAAATGAATCATAAATTGTGGTCTGATCTTTATTAAAATCACAAGAATGAGTAAACAGTGTCTGCTTAAACTAATACCACCGCCCCCTTGTATTACCCACTTACTGTACATATTTTAAAGGCCCATTCATCCGGCCACAGAGCTTTTGTAGATAAATGTTACAATTCCAAAAAGTTTAGATTGCGGCAGTAAATAAAATCCACGTTTTCTGTTGACGCCAAACTAAGTCATGTCAGTCCAAGCTTGATCAAACCCCCTGAGGTGGCTATTAGCACATTTAGACCACAGCTGGAGCCTCTTTTTCCCTCTTTGGTTAACATTTTATTTCAAAACATTGATTTATATAAGATTATTCTTGGTGCTTTGTAAATGCTGTGTTAAGGTGGATTTTCTCGAAGCTGGTTTCAACTTCTTTGAGCACTCGCACTAAATGAAATTTCTGTTAGGTATTTACTCACTTTCTGACATGACTTATTGCTGTAAACACAAACTCACCACTTTTCCTCTGAGGCCATTTTTGTTATGAGTTTGGCTTTAGTTGGAGCATTGGTGTTTCAAAGGGGGGAATTTAATGCTTGGTATACCCTCTTTTGAATAGACATTATAGGCCCTCATTAAAGTGCATATGGCAGGTTTTAATGCTTTTGAAATATGACGTATTTAGATGGATCTGTTGTAAGTAATTATCATTTTATTTCAGTGAAGCAGCAACTTCAATGATGAAATGTAGTGAACAATTATTATTTTTTAATTAGAATTTTTAAGTTAATGACATAGACGTAAAGTTCCATAGTTTCCATTCATTTCCCATTGACACAACCTGGTTGTCACGGCAACAGTTTAAAATAGTGTGCCTCTAAGGAAGTGAAACTATAAACATCACAATAATGATCAAACTAAAATCTTAAACATAATTGTGTTAACTTTATTTTAGCGAACGTTGTGTCTATTGTCATATGCACTTTAAATAATGGAACTAATGACATGCTGAAGCCCCCAGGATTTGGTTGATTTTCTTTTCTTTTTACAGAACAGAACATACAAACGCAAGGACTATCAACATAAAAGGCTAAGCTAGGATTTTATTGCAACTTCAGATCTTCAATTGATCAAATAGGTTATATATCAAACAGTCTTTTGTTTCGTTAAATAGACAACAGGTTTTTTGTCTTTTTGGACGGCTTGGTGGGTGTGCTATTGTGTCTCGGGATATGGATATGTGCCAGATACGTAGTGGATGAGATGTTTCAGTGCACACAGCTGCAGACTGCCCTCTAGTGGTACCATTTAGACTAACACAGCGGAGAAATAAATACCACTGAAGGTGCATTACTGAAGCCATTAAACCCTTTCACTAAGGATTTTTAAGAGGTGGAAGTCTAAGGTAAACTGTGCAAATTGATAATAAAAAACAACTAAATATTCCTTTATTCAATTTCCCTCAGTGCATCTTTGTGTGTTTTGTTTTTCCAAATAGGTCTTAGTATTCCTACTTGAATTCATTTATGGTGTAGGTTAAAACTAATGTCCGATTACCATAAACTTAAATAGACGAAATGTTAATGCTGAGTGGTGCTGCAGTTGAAAAAAAGGGCCCGGGTTTGATCATGTGGGGGCTTCCCATGTGGAGTCTGGGTGGATTTCCTCTTGGTTAGCTACTATATGGTTTCCCTTATCATCCTAAAGTTTAAATAATATCTGGAGATGGGTCTCTTGCATGGCGGTTGCCTTGTTGAAGGATGAATCAAATGTAGATAATAAATTATCCAACAAGGATAATACATGTGCGTCGTCCCGGACGGACAGGAGTTCGAGCCCAGCCCCACTGTGACGGTGTTTTAAGTAGTTGTTTTCTAATGCAAGTGACCTAAGACTTTTATCGTGACTTTTAATGGCTTTTCTGAATTCGTACTTTTAATCAGGCCTAAATAAATGTAATTCCTTTTTAAACCGCCTTGTTTTATTGATTGCACCACCGCATAGGCTCCCATTGCTCTTTTAACCTGTGACATGGGCTGTTTCCCAATTGCGAGGATCCTCGGCGTCTCGACCACTTCGGACGTAATTCACGTCATCACAGCGCCGCCAAGTGGTGTTCCAATTCACTCAGACCACTCGCCTCCTCGCAGTTCGACTCCTCCATTTGGCTCATTTATGAAGGATGCACCTGTGGATCCTCCGTAGCCTCGGAGAGCTGAAATTACCCATGATGCACTGCAACACTGTTTCCCTTTTCCCTGTTCTTTTTAACAGTCTATGGTTTCCCCCCCCCCCCCCAAAACTTTATTAGTTTGAAGTTTTGTTCCACATTTGTGGAGACAAATGGAGACTTTAAATGGTCTCTCAGTGGTTCAGTAGAATTCACCATCATGGGAAAGACTGCTGACCTGACAGTTGTGCAGAAAACCATCATCGACACCCTCCATAAGGAGGGAAAGGCTCAAAAGGGTAATTGCAAAAGAAGTTGGATGTTTTCAAAGTGCTGTATCAAAGCACATTCATAGAAAGTTAAGTGGAAGGAAAAAAGTGTGGAAGAAAAAAATTAAACAAATAAAGGCTTGACATTATGTCACTCACTTTGCATGTCATGAGTCTATATCATATATTAGTTTCACATTTTAATTTGAATTACAGAAATAAATGAACTTTTTTACGATATTCTAATTTTCTGAGTTTCATCTGTAGTCTATAGCTTTCAGACAGAAGTCTCGAGCTACTATTGTCTCGCACATGGGCTCCCAAACTTTTCAGGCCACAATCCCCAAATCACTAACACACCGAGACCGCCCACTGCAAAGTGTAATTGGCACCCATGATTTCAAGTAAATAACGTTTAAAATCTGTTCAATCAATTATTGTTTTAATACTTTGACATTTGAAAATTCACTAATATGGTTTCAATCAAAATGACATTAATACAATGTTATAATAAATAGTATTGCATTCACCTCTTTTGTCCTTGAAGGTCCCTGCGCTTGTGCTGGAGAAAGGTCAGTGTCCCGTGATCTTCCCTGAGTTGGGAACCACTGGTCTGGAGCAACAGTAATAACGTGCACACAACTAGCGTACTTGGTATTCTTCAAAAGTTTTATTGAACAAATGTATTTAAATTCTCATCATTGTCGGTGATACAGTACCATAGTTGGATCTCATCATCTCATATACGCACCTTTGATTATATACATACAGTGGAGACAAGAATTAAATAAAAATGCTCAATAACATTCAGATATATAAAAGCTGAGACCACTATCAACATTTCCATCGGAAACACGTGTACAGAAACTGATGTTTTGTAGGGTCTTCAATATAACCCATGTGACAGTGTATTTGGTTACTAACAGTGAAAGCCAGCTCGCCACAATAAATAAAGTTAAATCATTCAGCATCCAGATTTATTATGGGTAATGAAAAGTAGAGGCGACATTTGTTTGTTTGCTGTATTTACTGGTGTCTCAATCAACACGTCCCTATATGTTCGCCTTCTCACAAAAGCCACGTCATTACTCAACGTTTCTCATTAATTTGCAAGGGCTAGAGTAGAAGTGTTCATAAAGCATTCTTCAGTCCATGTTTGGTTACAGTCAGACTGGGAAATACTGATTGTGATTCATTAGAATGCATGAGCATGGATGAGTCTACGTTTAGTGAGAGCGGTGCTGACCTGAAGCCAGTTGCATGGGAACAGGGTGGCACATTTGGTTACACAGAAACATTCAAACTCTTGACATATCTCCCCTATTGCAACACTTCCCCAAGTAGAACTAGGAAATTGCTATCATCAATATCAGAATGTGAAACAGTAAGAGAGAGAGAGAAATTATGAGGAGGCGGGATGTAAAGGCAAGAGTAACTGGTCACTTTGTGAAGATTTGTGATTATTACCTCTATAGAGACATAGTCCTAAAAATTACAACTCAGAAAATGGTATTTTAGCATCTTTTAAGAAGAAAAAAAACATTGGCTGAAGGTATAACAGGAGAACAGACATCAGAGTAAGGTCCAAAGGAGGTTACCTCCTCTTGTTATATCTCTGTCCTGTTGTGTGGATTAAGAGCAATGGTGTAAATGAAATGTGCATTGCAATCAATGGACGTTGTGTTTGACATCAGAAAAGCACTGACCCCAACAAGGCCCTATAGGCGCCTGCCGTGGTGGATCTATTCACTGGCAGATGTTAAATGTCCGAAAACAAAAGATGCGTATTAGTGCAGGGATGTGGCTGGAAGTTCAGACAGTGCTTGATTTCCAGTTTTGTTTTTCAATGAGTCTCCACTGGAGGGCACTAGATTAAACATCTGAAAAAGATCTAGTGAGTGTCGAGGAGTTGACTTCCCTACATCGAGGCAGAGTCCCGAGGCTAAGGCTTGTTAAGACAGGGAGTGACTTTAGAGTCGTGTGTATCCAGTGTAGACTGAGGGGGGCTCGGTCACAGCAGCGCTTTCACCAGGTACAGCTTCTCCCCTTGTTCACTGGTGAAAATGGGGGCCTTCTTGTAGTGCTCTACTAGTTCATCCATGGAGGCGAATCTCCGCTGGCCAATACAAAACACACCTTCTAACTGCTGCACTTTGAAGTGCTTATTCTTTCCAGATGCCTTCATGGAGATGGAGAAATCATTAGGCTGCAACAAACACAGGACAATAGGTTAGAAGAAAATATAAGCAAGTAATTCCACCAGCAGAGGGCAGTGTGTGCTCATCTGTCACTTGGTCTTTCCAGCGCACCAAAGTACATAATATCAGTATACTGTAACTAATATCTTCAAGTTGATAAATACGGATATTCCATTATCCATTCATATTCAAAATGAAAATTATATATTTCCAAAATTATAAGACTGAAAAAGAGAGATGCAGATTCTTTTAAGCATTGCTGTAATATCGGCAGAACCTCCTAGTGCAGTGGTTCTCAACTATTATGGCCTTGGGACCCACCATCACCTCAGAATGACATGCCGTGACCCAAATAAGACTTGAATTTGTTATACATAATGTAAATAACTATTTTCCTCACTAAATATTGTTGACTAGACATTAAACAAATTTAAAAAGCTGAAATCAAAATAAAAACAACCAGATAAGACATTTAAACAGGTTTGGGAAGCGTTTCTGTACTTTTTCAGTTGATATGGAAAGAAATGTTTTCAGTAAAAGGCTTGCGACCCGCTGAAAACAGTTCCGACCCGACCCACCAGTTGAGAACCACTGACCCAGCACATACAGAATGGATGGCAGATTCCTTCATTCAAGTTACAAGTAAAAGTATATTTAATTTGTGTTATGAGTTAATGAATCTTATTGGTTTGTTTATTGCCAATATCTATTCACGACTACCATGTTGCTAATTGAAGGTCATGACTCACCGATGACTCACTGTCCCGTATGAGGAAGTCACCCTCCTCTCCCCTCTCATTGAGGATGCACTCCGATTGGTGCCTGGTGACGTTCCCATAGTACCAGTCCCTCCCTGCGAACTTCCCGAGCGTGCAGGTGCTATCTGGCGACTGGGCGAGCCCGAGGTGGAGGAGGGTACGCTGGGCCTTTCCTCCAACACCATGACATAGTTTTTAGGCACTAGACCCACCATGCCCGCGAGTTCTTACACCTCCACCATTCCGGGTCATTCTCGGGCTTCTCCACCACCTCCATCACCTCTCCTTTTTCAAAGTTCAGCTCCTCCTCTGTCACCGAGCTGAACGGGTACAGCGTTTGGACTAGGTGCAGGATGCGGCCACCTGCTCGCCCGTTGGCCAGTAATGTCCCTCGAGAGCTGATGTAGCCCTGAGAGGTGTCGGCCTCCCCTCTGTCCTCCGCCCCGTCTGACTCTTCCTGGACGTAGTTGGAGGGAAACCAGCCACGCGCCCGTCCTGGCTGCCCCGCCACCAGCCATCGCTGCACTTCTCCATCACCACCACACGGGAGCCTTTGAGCAGCGTGAGCTCATCTTCACGCTCTGCTGTGTAGGCAAACTTGACCACAGCGGGGATGTTCAAGTCATAGATCCTCTCCGCTGCCCCGCCTCCTCCACCGCTACCATTCGAGGGGTACTCGGCATCAGAGCTCGGCGTCGGAGAGGTGTCCCGGGCGCTGGTCTTCCTCTTGGTCTTACCCAAACCTGCAGCATCAGAGACACACACAGTTAGTTATATAAGGATACATTATTGACTGTTTAGAAACAAGGAGTGCTTCATGTGGCAAAAATACTTTAATTTATAATCTGCCAAAAAATTCAAACAGACTTGACCTGTTAGGTGCAAACTTTAAAAGAAAGTATTTCTTTGTATTTGGTGTAAAGTTTAGACCAAATCACAACTGACTCGAAAATCAACCAGATCAAGCTTTGAACCCAAAAAGACTCGTATGCACTACCCATGGAACTCCTACCTCTAACCTCTAAAATGGTGTATAGGGTAGACAAGTCCCACACAATGACAAAACGAGTGTATGTGGGCCTCAGCCAGAAGATTCATAAAGAACTTCACAGTATTTTTAGTACTTCTGGAGTATTTTAACTCAAGTTTAGGTTTCTGTACTGTTTGTTAAAATCATCGGGGACCAGAGGATACAGTTGTGAAGTTCATTTACGGATCCAACATGACAGCAGCAGACGCCACGCCATCTTTCGATCAAGCTTTAGACTGTTTGTAAATAGTTTAGCTCGAAGGTTTACAGCGGGTACGTCATACATCATCTGATACGATGATACGATTGGCTATGGCTACGTGCAGACGCATATGACAGACATTCGTAGTGTCCAATGAACGGATATGGACACTCGTAAACCACACCTCTCCTACAAGAAAATAACTTGGTGGTCCCCAGACTAAATATCATTTGTGATTTTAGTCTGGCGTTAGGTATGTAAACTTTTGATGAGGGTCATTTTGGTACTTTCACTTTCATTATGATTTAAAAATACCAAACTCAGTTGTTTCACCATAAATGGCTTCACACAACCACTAACTATGAGTGGAAAACAACTTTGTGTTATTTTCATATTTAAAAAAAGAAAAAGAAAAGCCTGCTAGGGTATGTAAACTTTCGAGCACAACTGTATAGTACCTAAGGGTCCCCAGGCCTGACGTTGCGTGTCCCTTAACTATTATTCTGCGCATCTATTCCAATCAGAAACAGGTGAATATGTGAAGGTGGAGACAGGGCCCTGAACAGTCAAGTGGGCAGGTACTGTATACCAGGGTCAAAGTCGACTCGAGTGGGGACCACTCGCATTATTCCACTGGTGCTTTTAAATACTCGTCTTTCACTCAATTCAATTACATACTCCGCACCGCAGGTCTCTAGGCCCCAGTAACTGTAGATTTGTGTTAAAACAGTGATGAAGTTGCCCGTGCCTTGAACCCCATGGAAAAGCGTATGCCACGTGTGCGCTGGCTAATAAATGCAGTCAGGATTTCCAAGTTGGTGCTCCGTTGACAGCTAATCAGGCGGTCGGTGTCGAGGAGCCCGCAGAAGTGCCACAGAAATGTCACAGCCCCACAGAACATTTACATTGTTTGGTACAATCGCCGGGTTCAACCAGAGTACCATGAAACTTGTTGGCAGCGGGAGGAAGAGGAGCGGTGAGGAAGAGAGAGTACTGTGAAATAGACAGGGCTCCCTTGGCAGCTGTTTCTCTCACCAGCACATCACAGGCCACTGCTGACAAAGGCGTAGGACGGGATAGGAATAACAAGTATGTTTATGGAGAGGCACATCTAATAGGGTATTGGAACAGAGCGCACATGTCAGAGGCAAAGACATGTTCATTTCCGAGGCCTAAATGTCGTCTCAATGGGAAAATAATACGATCTAGGTCTGCACATCATGGCTCCAAAATTAGTGTTATATATAGTGTATATATACCACATAATAATTCCTTCACAGCTTGAAGGTCCCAAGTTCGATCCTATTAGGAGAGATACTGACATCCGTAAGCGATCTTGGTGCACAAGCGCACACCTTGCTTGGACTCATTTCCACTTCAAGGCACCGGGCCGCTGGTTAGAGGAGAGAAGGGTACATCCTCTCCACCCACACACTCAGTCCCTCAGCGCATCTTTCTCCCATGAAAAGAAGCAGCCCCGAGGAACCGAGCCCAGCTGATGAAAGCGCCTGTGACTGAATGTTGCAGCGTATTACTTCACTCCATTGTTCAAGGATATCCCGCAAAACCATCGTAAAATAGGGCTTATATGAGAAGGGACAAAGAAATAGGGTGATAATAATGTACATTGAAGGTGGGTTATGACAATATAAATCTAACATTGAACTGCGATGGTCAAAAGTGATTGAGTTTAGTTTGACGCAGCCCCTGTCAAGTTGAGAGTGAGTGACAGGCGGATTCTGACCAATTACAGAGAAGTTTAAACTCTAAGACAAGGAGACAAGCCTTTAGTTAAATCTTGAAGTAAGGCGATATACAGAGGACCTTTTTTAAGCATTTTTGTCATGTTTTCATCTCTTTTTTTGGTCATCGTGTTTTTGTCGCTTGTTTATTGTCTTTTTGTCACTCTTTTGTTGCTTTTTTTGGGTCTTTTTTTGTTGTCATTTTCATCCTCGTTTTCGTCGCCGTTTTGACACGTTCAAGAAACATTTGGATTTGGGAAACTGGAGAAAATGTGGTCGTTTCAGGTGGGGTTAATAAAGGATCAACGTGGTGAAAAAGGAGAAAAAAGTTGTTTTGTAGAATATGGCGCCATTAATCTTGCAAGATCTTGAGCTTGGATTTCCCCCTGTGGCGTTATTGCTCGTGTGTCTCGTACAGTTCCCCTCCATTCATCCAGACTTGGAACTGGCACAAAAAGCGTAGTAAACGTATTATTATTATTATCATTATGTTGCCCGATCACACTCGTTTTCATGAGGTGGTAATAGTATAATTGTATGCGATGTGCAAATGTCATGAACATCTGCTCCTTTAAATAAGTAATAGAAATGTTGGGATCATTCTCCAACAGTAAGAAAAGCCAACAGACTCGGGTCAAATAAGGATTTTCGTGACTATGTCCAAAACGCAATGATGATCTCTGTTTTCCTGAGGTTTCGGGGACTCCCGTGAGCTCTAAGTCAGCAGGTTTTAATCCTGAAGTCCTTACCACGTGTGGAGCTATAACACATTCACTAAATCTATCAATGTAGTACACACTCTGAGACACACACTAAAATGTTCTGCCAAAATAGTTTTCAGTTCAGTAGCTTTTCACATAAAAAGGTACAATCAAGAAGTCAAACGCTGAATCAAAACGTTCCTGACAGATGAGCAATTACTGGTCCCTTAAATCTTTCTACTATAGTTTAGAGTGATGAGAGAAATGTGGAGCAAGAAGCAGCGGGTGGCCATTACAATTCAGTTCTGCCTGGCCGAATGTGTACGATATGATGTGCATGAAAATCAAAGAGGAGTAAGATGAACATGAAAACAGCGTGTGGCCCAATGACAAATATGGCTTAGTCTAATAACTGTAAATGGGGATGAACTGATGAGTGATAATAAAGCCAGGAGCCAAACGCATGGGGCTATTTGTGTGTGCTCACATCAGCCTGCATTAGCTCCTGACCTCAGCGATGGCTCACCACCTCATCACCAGACTTTTCCCGCCGATTAGATTTACTTGAGGCTTTTAACAGTGAAGCAGCGAGGCCTGGAAGCCCACTACTTAGAGTGAAATGGAACGAGGCCATAATGTTGCAGTCAATATGTAATGTAGATGTGCAGAGGCAGTGAATCCATCCTGCCAGCGCTACCATTACACTAATCAATCCACCCATGTGTCAGATAGGAGAGCTGGCGTGACACGATGGAAACACAGTGGACCATGTACAGACATCAGGATAACGCCAGAGAGTGTGGTGCCCCAGACCCAGGGCTGTCATCACAATATTACACCACGGATATGTGTCCACACTCGAGGCACTACTGGTCAGATCAGATCTGCTCATCTCAAAGTGAAGAGGGCACGCCGCATAAGGCAGCTTTTTCACATCACAGGCCACTTTTCCCACAGCCCTGCACAAAGCAGGAGGACAGATATGGGAGAGAAAAGCCAAACTAGACTCAAAATATATATCAAGTAAAGTCTATACATGAGAAGTTGAATACAAGTGAGAGTTTCACAGATACTTTCCCCAGCAGTGGGTTTATCTGCACAGGATCTGGTGAGGGGTAAATGCTGTTTTGTTGTGGACATAAGGGTGATCTACAACAACACAGCATTTCCTCTATTTTGTTTCTATTGTCATCTCAATTAATATGAATAATTCATATGATTAGGTTTTCATTGCAGAGGTGCAAGAATATTCACAATCAAATCAAATCATCAAGTTCAATGCTCACATTAAATATCTAATGTCTAGAAGTTAATATTTAAGTCTTCTCTGAAATGCTGGTGAATCTTAGATTATGTGCACCAGAAAACAAATCTTCATTTGGAAAAATAAATGTCAAACCTAATCACAATACTGTTTGAAAAATAGCAGTTTACAGGCTGTTTCCAAAGTTGTTCCGTCCTAATCACTTCCCGCTCCTCTTGTTTAAGCAAAGTGGAGCAAGATCATCATTTAAGATCCATCTCTTGCACTGCCAACCCCAATCTATCCCATATCCATAACCAGCGTCATCTCATTTAGCAGTCGCCTTTGTGCCCTCCACAGCTGGGACCTTTGTGGAGAATAGACGTCATCAGTGTCTGCAATTACGGCTTAATTACAGTTACATTTATGCATCACTAAAACTTCTTCATCCCTTGTAAATTAGAGCTGACCCAATCATGTGATTTTGCTTCTCAGACTTTGGATTGATTTGCACAGAGACACTGCATAATTTTGGAATAACATCCAACAGCGACTTTTCTGAGAAGCACTGCAATGTTTTAAAGTCAAGCTTCAGTTCACTGCACATTTAAACATGTCCGGGAGCATAAATATGACCTGCAAAACTAACACAAGAATCCCATACATTTCACAACATGTTTGTACAGGTCATAACTGCAGAGTTAGCCGTATACATAAGCTAGTTTGTTCTTTATGAAGGATAATGCATTACGTAAATAATTTCAGTCTTTGCCATTTGCCGGTTCAGCTCCAGTTCATTCATTTATTTATTTATTTTCATGTTCTTTGGTGATTGGAGTCTTAGTATTACATCATAATTGAATTAGAGAACGGCTAGATTAACGATAACTGCATTTTCTCAATCTCAGTGTTGCAGACGGGAAACGGTTCCCGTGGACACACTAGCAGCCTGCGCGTCAATGTAAGAGTACTTTAAGTGTGGTGGGAAAATGGAGGCCAGCTCACTCCAAAGCGCTGTTTGGGTCACTGTTTACGACTACAGGGAGCAGGGGGGCGGTGAGGAGGAAGTGGGGGATTTTCCACTTTCACTAAAACACTCAGGGGACAGCGACAGCTTGTGACAGAGCAGACCTCTATGTTGAGATGCCTATTACCGAACGTATCCTTGATGTTCTTGACCAGCGAACCCTTCTTCAGGCTGTTCTTGCGTTCCACGTAGTTGGACGGGACGTAGCCCGTTTGGTTGGCAGCGTTCCGGACCCGCCACCACGTCTTTGAGTCGTCTAAGAGATGGAGACGCTCGTTTTTTCGGATGTCAAGTTCCTGGTCCTGCTGGGCTGTGTAGTCCCACTTGGCTACAACAATTACCTCCTCTGTCATCTTTCATGGAGTCCCCCTGTAGAGAAGAAGACAATGATGAGCCAAAGATTCACTGATTTTACCAAGAGAAACACAACAGTTAAAAGGTGCACTTTCTTGTCACTGTGGGGCGGGGATCTCCAACCAACTCACAAGCTCTTTCCATTATGCCCCCCAAAGCCTTACAGCATTTGTAAACCTGATGAGTCAAACTTAACTCATCAGGTTGACTCTGGGACTAGTGGGGCCTAGCGTACTCCCTGGAACGGTCCACACTCTGTACAGGTCCCATAATTACCCAAGTACACTCAAAGAATAAAGCTCTCTGCTGATTTTATTTCACATAGTGGCTCTAGAGGGGAAATGGTTTGAGACCTGTGGGGAAATTGTCCTCTGCATGTGACGCCCATCTATCAACGCTGCAGGAGCAACTGGTCAGGACAGGAGCAGTTGGTGACCCCAGGATGTAGCCCATTACCTTAACCCAGTGTATGTTTTAAGTTTTAAGTAAGATAAAAAAAAAAACAAGGCTCCCTTCATTTAAATAGAGGACACTTCCAGCTGAAGAGCACAATAGGGCTGTCATTTGCCGGTGCAGATGGAGAAGAACAGGTGGCATGACTTTGTGGGAAATCTAAAATACCCACTAGGGGGCAGCTCTTCCAGCGAATGAGTAACTAGACAAACAAGGCGAATATTAGTTAATAAATACCTTTCATTGTTATCTACATTGTAAAACATCACCCACTGCCTGTACCTGCTTTTACAGCCTGTAGATATAACATGTTTCATGATTTCTTTGGTTGCATGTCAAAATTACAAATTAATCCAGTTTCATCCAGCCACTCTGTGCTTATCCCTGCACGCTGGTGATGAGACTGTGCGGCTACATACGTAAGCTCAGCTAAATGCAAGTTTGTGGCTGTGGTTGCCGTGGGATCAAAATCTAATCTGTTGAGTGCAGGAGATTAGAGGAAATTTAAGATTGCTTTTAACCCGAGCGTTTCTTTGTCTTACAAAACAGTCAAATATCGGGCGTAACCACAGCTCTCCGTTATAAATGAAATCCTTGACCAAGAAATTGACAAGAACAATTCTGCAAGATTCAACAGATCATACACTAGAATCAGATTCACATATTACTTTGGTCGTAGAGGGAAATTAAAGGAAAAAATGGATGCTCTCTTTAACCTCTTAACAACCACCTTCATTTTCTCCAGTTCGGCTTTACCCAAATCTAAAAAGCTTCTTGAAAAAAAAAAGTGTCAAAATAGCGACAAAAATGAGGACGAAAATGTAACAAAAGAGCGATAAAAAAAGTGACAAAAGTGTGATGAAAAAGTGACAAAAAGTAATGAAAATGTAGGCAAAAATGTGACTAAAACTCCACAAAAATACAATGCAGCAACAACGCGAGGAAAAAGATCCATTTAGAAGCGTTGTGTAGGTCTTAGCTTTCAAATGGCCTATAGGCTGTGAACTTATGGATTTGGGTAAAGCGGAACAGGACAATTAATCTGGGGGCTAATCCTGTTTTTCCATCAAATTATGACAAAACAAGATTTAAAACGAACCAAAACAAGGCTAAAATATACCAAAACTTAAAGTCACGATTAAAATTGAACTTCTGCACATGGTTAAGCTACTGTGTTTTTTTAGGCACGAGTTAGCAATACATTTATAAATCTTAGATGGAACTTAAAAAGATTTTTTTTTTAAATCCACAAAATGCTTATACTGAGGACAGACTGCAGACTTGGTTAAACTGTTGAAAACGAATTCGCAACCTATGATCATGATTAGATTTGTGAGTATGTGTGTGAGAAAATACTCCATGTAATTAAAAATCTTTCATTGTGTTAGCATTAGTGACAACATTACTGCAGTGGTATTAGAGGCAATAGTAGCAGCCTAACTAAGCCGTTATACTGTATTACTATAGTTGTACTTTCCAGAGCATCATGTACCATAGTAGTATTGAACTCTATTTTATTCTATGTAGAGACCAGCAAAACGGGGGCACAAAATCAATGCATAGCCCCATTCTGTGTCCTATTGGAGCCTGCGCCATTCGTTTTGAAGACCAGACAGTAGTCGATTACACGCCCTATTTCACTGGGCCTTAGGTGAGCGGGTCTGATGACGCATCAAGAACATTCATGGCGCAATAACAGGTTATGATGATGGTGATTAGGATGGTTTGGGGCATTCGAGTCCATTGTGCGCCGTGGAAGTTCTCGTGGTATGAAAACCATCTGAGTAATCCAGATTATATTTAGCACACCGCCAAGTCTACAGCTGGAAGTGAGATCACTGCAATAAATAAGGGAAGTAGCAAACGTGCACACGAAACTGAGCCCTGAGAAGATAAGGAAACCAGAATACAGAATGGGAGGCAGGAGTCAGGCTTTTGTGCAGCTGACGGACGTGAAATAACTAATTTGTTTTTTCCCTATAGAGCGGCCCGCTTCTAAAGACAATTACAGAGGCATCAATATGCAACAGAATATGACAATTAGGGAGTTAATTTTAGCTTAGGCCACCCATACTAAAAACCAAAAATAAAGTTTTGCATGAAAAGACACTAAGAATGTAACATACACTCGAGTCTGGCATGTTTTTCCTGTATGACTTCAAAATGGTACACCGCCTGTTTCACGATCATCATCAATATTACTGGACATGTTTCCATTCTCTGATTCCAATTGTATACTTTCCCATCTGTTCAATTCACTTGTGCTTGAGCCAAGCTATGCGATTAACCCAACACAGTTCACAGATTCAGGAGCGCGTCTAGGAGCCTGGAATCTGATTGGCCGCTTCAGGTTCTGAGGCAGAATATCAGGGTTCAATTTCTTCAATGAAGGTACTCGAGTCATCTTCTGTACTCAGTAGTTGAAGTCTTAAACGCTTCGCCTCTTATCCAAAGGCTTCGTCAGCAGACTAAAGTCCCGCTCAGCCCGCAGCGTTCAATTTCACATATATATATATTTGACTAAATATGATCAAAATTGGGCAATGATTAGGGCCCGGTACCGTAAAAAAAATTCGACACTGGTACTTTAATGATACTTGGTTTACAGTACGAATATATGAAGGATGCCAATGCAAAAGATTTGTTTTCCATGAAAGGCTATTTCTTTTAAATTTGTATCATTTATTTGAGCTGACACAATCTTTAATGCTGTCCTTGGGCTAAGAGGCATCAAAACTTGACCTCTAAAGAAATATAGTTTTATACTTTTGATACTTTTTTAAATTTATTTATTATTTTCCCACCAAAATGTTTTGAGTTTCCCCCCCCCCCCGATACTATACAAGTTAGGGGTGGGAACCTCTGGGTAGCTCACGATTCGATACGCGGCTTATGTTAACAATTATCTCACGATACTGCGATAATCGATATATTGCACAAAAAAAATGTACGATACATCACAATAAAAAAAAATCATCATTTACATTTCTTTTCATGTGCTTTGTACCACTTTTATAAATGATCCATGACTTACACACTGAAAATGGGTCTACAGATCTGTCAGTGACTTCATTTACAATTAAATAAACAAGAAATCACAGTCCTATTTAAAAAGTAATAAATCAACGCCAAATTAATCTTCTATAATTAAAAGTAATTTATTTGTATAACAGTGTTTGGTTCAAGTGCTTAAAACTGTAGTCCTGCCCCCTGCTGTCCTGTTCTTGATCATTATTGGCCTTTATTGACTGAAAACAGTGGAGCACTGCTGCCTCATTAATATGTATGATGTCATCAAAAGTATTGATGTCGGAATAAAAAGTATCGGTATCGTATCGTCCCGCAAAATATCGCGATATATCGGAACATCGATATATTGTCACACTCCTAATACAAGTATCGATTAACAGTACCCAGCCCTAGAAATGACAATAAACCTTTGCATTGAAGTGTACCAGATACTGAAATTTAGGAGCTTCAATTCAAATTTTACTTGAATCCTGAAAGACAGGCCCTCAAGCCGCCCTTGCAGAACTTCGTGCCACTCCAATGAAAATAGTGCGAACACAGACCATGGAAAACATCCTTGACATGTGATCCACGCTCATGCAGTAATGTCCTAGTGAAGGTAAGCTTTCTGTATGCTGCATATGGGACTTGGACTATATCCGTTAATACTGTTAACGGCCTCTTTCAGCTTTTGTTGCTCATGTGTCTCGGCTTGCCGTCACTAAAGCTGTCAAACTGGATTTCCTCACACACTCAGACCACGACATGCAGGAGGTGGAACGGTGCAGTTGTGCAATACAGCGGATTTCAGGACAAGTCGAATACATGTCAATGAAATTAGCACAATTTTTTTTTCCCATTCTAATAACTATGGCAATTTAAAACAAGTCAAATATTGTCAAAACGAGGCAGTAATCTTGACGGGATTTGAGTGCAATGTCAAACTGGTGACATTAGCCGTTGAGCAGACAGATACAGGTATGTGAGCATGCCGTGGCCTCTGTCTGCCGCAGGCTACAGCTCGCTCCTGCATCAGTCCTGCCTCGCCTCCCGCTCTTATTGAGTTTAATCCTCCTGGTGCAGGACGACTGATGGATGAGTAAACTACAGGTCGGCTTATTGGGATGTGCTGTTCAGTATTCTCATGCTGTTTTACTGCAGTCCCCGATTCAGTAGGGCTGCACATGTCCATCTCAACACAGTTTCAATAAATTTAAATTAGGATTGTAAACTTTTATCAATTAGAATCTCAGTTGGAAGAGCTTAGTAATGTTGTAATATATTTTGGCTTCTTGTGATACGTATATTGCTTGTGCTGCCCTAAAAAGAGATTATGTTGACTTGTTATGTATGTGCAACTGCTTACATCTATTATAATGGGTAGAATTAGCAAGAGACTAGTTGCAGGGTTTACAAAGTTAGACACGTGAAAGTGCAGCATAACTCATAACATTTTTGGGGGATTTTGATTGGCTATATATATTTTTTAAAGTCTGGTTTATGATCCTGTGTATGATGCATCTAAGCATGTCAGTGTTGAACTGTGACAACACGAGGCGCTGTATATTCATGTTTAGTAGGTACCTCAGATTGAGCTTATTTAAAAAGACAAATCAGTAGATCCCAAAACAAAAAAACAGTAAGTCTATCACGTTCGGTTCCGGAGATATCGGCCGATAAAAAGACAGATATCTGCAATCGGCCGACAATGAAAATACCCAAATATCGGGCCCTAATATTTTGTCTCCATGAGGTCGTCTTATGTAGAAACCCTGGTAAGACCTTAACAAACAAGCTCGGAAATGATTTGATTATTGTATCAGTTCATACTTAAATTTCCTCTCAAATGTTAATGCTTTTGGACATGTTAAAGAGCATTGTGAAGTTTTTGTTAACAAAAATTGGAAATGTAATTACAATTGCACACATACAGTTATTTTTCCAAGTCTAATCTAAATCTCACATATACAAAAAACTGAATGTACTTAGCACTTGCACAAGCAACAATAAAAAGAATACTTCAAGGACTCCAACATATTACGGCACTGCGCACCAGCACAAAATAAATCCAATCCCAAAATTGTTAGAGCTATTTCATCAGACTTGCTACTGTTTTCATGAAAATTGGTCGAGCCCTCATAGTAGCACAAGCACTTCACCTTGTGTCATCCATCGTACCAATTTCCCCGTCTCCTTGACAACCCTGCTCATTAGGCCGGGTGATGGGAACGCCACTCTAAATCAAGTCTCTCCCTCTGTGGCCATTCATGTAGAGCGAGCTGGCAGATAGTGTCCGCTGCAGCGTTTTCAGAGACAGCCCACGCTAATAAAACCCTTGAAGGCTACTTACAGAGGCAGACTCAGGTAAAACTTTACCCACTTAACAGAATTTATAACACTGACCAATTAAAAAGTTGAAATCTCTGGAGCTGATACAGTTAAAAGCAATAACAGCATAGTCTGGTCAGCATTCATTCTGGTCAGTTCGTCAAGGCCATAAAATAACACTAACATTCATATATAGCGGCACAGACATCAGAAGGGTCTCTAATACACCACTGCTATTTAACTCTAGAAAAACAAAATAAGTATTGTGGCTGATACTGTATTATATTGCAATTATTGTTCTTAGATCAAGATTCTGTTCTAAGAGGACATTTTAAACACGACCACGATCATTGACAACATCTGAGTGAGGCACGTTTGTAAAGTCAAAACTACATGGTTAGTGTGGGAACCATGGAGACAGGGTATTTTGTGTGTAGTGTTTGTGATTTTGCATTTGCAACCATTCAAATTTGGGTAAATATTTTTTTAATTACTAAAATTACAAGTTATATATTAGCTTTCTCAATGATGATCCTAATTTAATGCATCTGACTCACATTCATTTCTTGGCCTTTATTAAAAATGTGGACTATAGGCTTTGCTAATCTTACTATGCACCTCTGAGAAAAAGACAGGTGGCCGAGTCAAGCGCTCTCGCTATGATCGTGCAAACAAACAAACACAAAAGATGTGTGGGAGAGATTTTAAAAGGAAGCAGCCTGAGAGCCACTGGCCCTCTGACCCCTCCATTCCTCCGCTGAGAGAGCGAGAGGGCGCAGTGAGTGAGCGGGGATGAGTGGAGGACTGCTGAGCTGGCTGCAACGCCACTTCACAAGTCCTTTTACCAAGGCCAAGCTCCCAGGCTCTTTGAACGGCGCACAAAGAGAGGAGAACGTGAAAGAGGATTATAAAAATGGGGATGTTTAAAGGGGAAAACGTCTGGCACGGCTTTCTGTGTTTGGCTTTCAGGTCAAAGGCAGTATTCAGCCAACGTGAAAGCCCCCACTGCTGCACTCCATTCCCATACAACCGTTTGCTCGAGGACGACTGCTTCATTTCTGCAGCCAACGAGTGTCTGGAGCATTTGGAACTAGACTGAGCAGCGACAACCACTATCAGTGTACAAGTCCTTCTCACAGATTAACCTGTCTATGCTGCATTCAGACTACTCCCCGAGCGCTGGCATCATCATAGTTTAAAATAAAAACAAAGTTTTACAGATGAAGCGCCTACTTACAAGTGGCTGGTACTGGTCTGTCCAGATTTGAAATGTGCTTTGCTAATGCAAAAAGTTCCTCTACTTTAATTTGATTGGCTGTAGTACCTGTACTCCACTACGAACCACCTGCTGTTACTGCCACACGATTATCTAGCCAATAATTGAGACTGACCCCAAATTTAATTTAATTTTAATCTAATTAGATTCACCCAAGAGGCTGCAAATCTGCGCCATTACTTCCATCAGTCTACCCCAAAGGCGGCTGTGGCAACAACAGCAGCCAACACTGAGTATTATTATTAAGAACAGCTTATTTATACAAGGCCCAAAAAGGCTTCAACACTGACCTCAGGGATTTCCCAAAATCAAACGAGAAGCTTCTTTCTTGAGCATCTTGACAAGCCATTTTTCACACGTCCCTTGGTTTTGGGTTAAAGCCTTAGCCTTCCTCTCAGTGAGCGAAGTTGAAATTGTTAAGGGTGTTTCCATGACAACACTCACTGGGTGGCCGGGTGAACACAGATGGGGCGGTCCCAGAAGAATGCGACTTTATCCCCCATGCTTTGATTTCCAATATTTCTCTCTCAAGTGTCATCTGACGTCGTCTAAAAAGGTTCATGCATTTGAAAAGGACAGAAATTTGACAAAACAGTGCAGTTCTTTCCAATGACAAATTAGTTTAGCTTGATCCTTTAATGACATCTGAGATGCTTTAACTAAAGCTGATAAAAAACCCTATTGCTTCAAAGCTTTATTCGATCATAGTACAGTGAATACATTTGCAATGAAATAGTGTCTCGATACATGAAACACATTCATGCCTGTCTGAGAGGCCTTTAAAGTGAACACATACGGCAAGCAATAAGTCATATTTATAGCATTAATCGCACAATAGCTACTAAAACAATTGTTACCCGTATCAGAAGACAGCAGGCGATATGACGGTAAAAATCAAATTGTGATATGATCCCTGTTATTCCGTTTTTCTGTACAACACTTTTACCCCAACCAACTCTTCTGTTGGTCAGTCTTATGTTCTGAGTGAGTCACAGCAGCAGTGGATAGCTTTAACAGCAACAGAAGCTTCTAAGTGCATTGATCATGATAAAATTGAAATTGTAATGTAGAATCATAGAACATTGTTATAAGAATAATTTTTAGGTTAATAATTCCCAATCATGCGGGGTTCCTCAAGCCTCTGAGACGAGAAGTTCAGACTAATGGAATAACAGTGAAGGCGTGGTACTTCAATGAGTATTAACAAAGATTTTGTTGTAAAAAAAAAATCAATCAATCAATCAAGTTTTATTTCTAAAGCGCCTTACAACAACCAAAGTTGACCAAAGCGCTGCACACAATAAAAAAAATGCAATTTAAAAAGGAGTACAATTTCATTAAAAACAGACCATTATCACATTCACAACAGTTGCCACAGAACTATGTGTCAAATGCCTTTTTAAACAGATGAGTCTTTAGTTTTGTTTTGAACAGGGGCAGGTCTGAAACGGCACGCAACTCAAGCGGCAACGAGTTCCAGAGTTTCGGACCTGCCACAGCAAAAGCCCGATCACCCCACTTTCTTCCAAAAAGAAGAAAATACATAATTTACGTAACCATTCATTCAGTCAAAAAAAAAAACATATCGCCATTGTGGAGGGTTACCCTCCACAATGGCGATATGTTGGGGTTTTTGACCGATTAACATGACTTATTAATTTTAAATGGTTACAATACAATACATCTAGTTGTGGTTGAGAAAGGTGTTATTTGCGGTCAGGTAATGTGTGTTGTGCAATATGAAATTAAAAAGAATCCTCCTTATGTTTCAAAACTGCTAACCTTTTACCAACATGTTCTGAAACGCATGTGATTTCATACAGCAGTGTCCTCTTGAGGACTAAATCCTTCTGGTTGTGTTTAATATGTGCTACTATTTTAATTTTGATTGATTTTTTTTCAAATGTTAATCAGGACTTTATTTGTATGGCTCCTTTCACAGACATGGTCGCACTTTACATGAGACATTTTTACATTCACTCAGTATTTGGTGGTGTAAGTTATGCACTGTATGTATGTACTGTATGTAGCTTCAGTTTCCCCTGGGGAAGACAGACAAAAGAACCGTCTGTCGCCAACTGTCCCTTTGACCACCACCTATACCTCCACAGAAAGGCAAATCGAACCTGGGACCTCCTAGCTGTGAAGCACGAGCACTAACCACTGCGCCACCCCAATTGAAAAACAAACAATAAAATTGCAATTAAAAGATATTTTCCAAAATCATTCAGTCTGGAGAAAATGCTAAAATACTGACACCTTCCCTGTTTTAAAAGTCTAATTATTGTGGACACAAGAGGCGTTTCATAGTCATAAGCCATTTTCTATGACACTCTCCTCCTCTGATGCGCTTACATTATTTCCTCTGCATGTTTGTAAGTAAACTGTGTGGGACGGCTTCTATTTTTACCACATGTTTGTGACAAGTGTGCAGCCATGTCCCATGGCACCACAACAAAAGGCAAACGGAGTAACGTGCAGCGGGCCAGATGTAGCGCTTTGATGTGTACACTCCTGCTACTGCTGCACTTGCTACTGTGGGAAGCCTGCACAACCTGGGGTAATGTTGTCTGAGAGAGAAATGGGTCATTTCTAGGGCGAACAACAAAGGTGCCCAGAAGCTAGAATTTCAAATGATCTGTATCGTGGTGTAAACTTTATTTTGTTTTAATCCTGATTTCTCTTTGAAGCTGGCATCGTCAAAACAATATCAAAGCTCAACACACTGGAACGGTGTGGCATCTCGCCAGGTTTTTGATTGGCCGTCTCACGTCCCTCCAAGAAATTGCTGAGTTGATGACATAACGAAGGAAGTTGCCAAGAGAACTTCAGAGAAACTTGCTAAACTCCACTTCTAGCAAAAATCACTCAAAACCCCCATGACACTTAGACAAAGCTGCTGCAAACATTTCTGAACAGATGCTGCGCTGACATTGATACAGCCTCAACCTGTCCATCCAAGTGACAAGCACTGAAACTTTGATTTGAAATACAGCCACACTTCACGCCTCGAGCACAATAAACTCAATTACTAATGCGGAAAACGCAGCACATGCAGAGGATAGGAAGGAACTATGATGAAGCAAGAACAAACCAAACGCACTCCTATAACCCAGATGTTGTTTCAATCGTAATCCGATGCCAGAAAACAAGCTGTGAAATGCACTTCTTGCCAAGTCTTCTTGATTGCTCATGACAAATCGTGTCCTTCATAATGATGATGATAAACACTGTGACGTGATTGAGAAATGTTGTGGTCACAGTAAATTATTGAGATGAGGTGGTTCATATAAACAAAAACCATCCACGCGTTCATCTACAGTATTCATCTGTGTTGGTATTACAGTACAGACTGATATTTCAGGGCCAAAAGGCGCCTAATGAAACTGTCACCTTACAGCACACTAGGGGTGTGTATCGCCTAGTCTCAGGCGATACGATACGTATCCCGATACAAGGGTCACGATACGATACGATACGATATATCCCGATATTGAAGAATTAGACGATTATTGCGATTTTTTTTTACTACTTTGGAAACAACTATTCAGTAAACTAGTCCACCTTCATTAGATTTGTATCAAATACATTTGATCTATCCATCTTATGATATAAATGCTTTTCACTAATGTGCTTGTGACTGTGGTGTTTATGGTGATTATGTACCTTTGAACGGAAAACAGATTTCTTGGAAACCTAGTAATGAAACCAATTACTGGGATGCACGTTTTCTAGTATTTCTATAGTTGGGAGTCCTTGGCGATCAGTAACTATTATGGGTTTCATCCATTAAAATATACAATAACTCAGACGGGGCATTTAAAATTGTGTCTACTCCACAACGGGTGTCACTCGTAGATCTGGGACATAATGACACGGGCATCACGCGCAGCAGTAGCACACAACTTTAGCAGAGGGGAAACTAACTACAGCAGGCTCTTTTTAAACTTGTGTCGTAGTACTGCAGTGGCGAGACACAGGTTTAACATGAGTATGCTGTATTTACTGTAGTTTCACCTCGGTTTCGTTTAATTCCGTAATAAAATGCTACGAAGATAAATCCATGCTACGAAGATAAATCCTCTCCAAACGCAGCGGCGACGCACTCAGCAATATGCACAAAGCTGTGGCTCTCGTAATAATCCAGGTCTCTGTCTTTGCTGTAAAAGCCAAAGCCAAATGTAGAGTTTTAAAAGAGCCCCGTAGCGTCTCATAACTCATTCTTTTCCATGCTAAGCTCTTCCTGTGTTTCTCTAACTCTCACTAAATTCTAGTGTTACTCAAGCGGGCTGCGCGGTGCGCTGCCATCTAGCGGGCGGGAGTAAAAGTGCAGGACCAAAGAGACGCTGCAATGAATATTTCCCCAAAAATAGTTGTTTAAATATCGATACGGGCGCTTTTGTATCGATACCAGAATCGCGCGACGTAATATCGCGATATATCGGCGAATCGATATTTTTCAACACCCCTACAGCACACGCTCCTTTGTTTGTTGAGACATGTTTTGCCTCCAAAGATAAAAGAATGATTGCGCTTCATGGCTGGGTTAGAGAATTGCTCTGGATGGGTGTTTCTGTGGTCAGCGGTCAGTACAAACAAAAAGTTCAGTGCAGTTTGAGCAATCAGCAAATCCCATGTTGAGATGTGTAGACAGACAGTTTCCAGTGAAAATCTGTATCTCTTTGGCCGATAGACTCCCTCACCAGCCTGACAGCTCATTCCCTTAGCTCACTCACTTCTTGGAGTAAAACTGAAATACATGGCATTTCAGAGAAAATGGGCTGAGTTGTTGCACTAAAGAAGTTGACTCATTGACATGCTATAAAAATAAAACAAAACTCTGAATTAGTAATCAAGGAAACTAATAATACAATGTGGCAACAGAGTAACAATTTTGAGTCCGAAAACACATGTACTTTATCATAGATCTTGAAGGACCGCTTAAAGCAATGCATGGCAGGCAGAGCATTTCTCCTAATGAGGCAACAGGGGAGGGAAACTACACAATCCACTGATAGTGTGTCTGCACCGTAAGAGGCAAGAAATTCAGACAGAGATGTACTACAGACAGCCCTAGAGGTATCCACAATGAAAAAAACATGCCACATATCTTGGGATAAGAGCGGGAATGAAAAGTAAGCACCAATGGCATTAGTAGTATTGGTATGCTCTTGTACATGTAGTGTTCCTTGAGATGTTTAGAAATGTAAACCAGGATAGATTACAGGATACCTTTTAGACCACAGGGTGTGTAAAGGGCATGCTTCATCAATATCATGCTACAAAGTCTACATTCATATATTTTTCGAATCTAATTTTCCAATATTTATTACTAACACAATAAAAGTATCAATGGTTTAGATAACCCTGTGCGAAAACAATATTTTACAACCTTTTCCGTGACGTAATTCAATTCTGTTAACTATTGACCCTGACAAAAGACACTTGTAAATGTCGTGTATACTCTTATCTTTAGTGCCGCCAATATTTAGCTGCACTTGACCATTTGTAAAGTCAATACAACAGTGCTGCTACACTTCCATAGGCACTGCAAGACAAATTGCAAGTATATTTGACGTTTAAGAGTTGAGAAAGGTTGACATAAACAAAGTTAGCCCCATACAGAAAACAGAAACCCTGTAGCGTCATGAAACCCTTCCTCCAGCGAGAAAGACAAAGTTATGTTGACTGTAACTTTACTGCGGTTTCACCCAGAATACCTTGCACCTTCTTCAGCGCTCCCTCCTACCCTCCCTCAGCACAGGCTGGATGAATTATTCCCTTTGATCAGGCGTCACCTCCGGGTTCCTCCAGAGAAAGACAAGCGCTGCTGCAACAATGGCATGCCCACCTGATGAACTCCCAGCATCAACTCAATCACTGACCTTTTAAAAGGCAGCATCAAGGTCAATCACATTAGCTCCTGCACTAAATCAGTGAATCAGAACATCACATTCACGAGACAATAAGCAAGTACAAATCTGATTAAATAATGGGACAATGGGAGAGTAAAGCGCGGATCAGTATTCGCCCAAAATTCCACGATACAGAAAACAACTCAAAGTTCAGCTGCAGGTCTTTGGATAATGGTCTACGCATGAGCACCGGAAATAAATAATGAGAGTGTAGTCATCCAGGCCAATCCCATTTTCTTAGCGGCAGATGGGTTAAGCACTCTGACACTGAACCAAATAGGTCAAATAGCTGGTCTAAATTAACAGTGCTGTATTCTTGGTTGTCCAACGCTGAAAATCCATGTTTGCTTTGCTTTTACTTGCAACCCCCAGGAGTACTTTAGATGGTTACTGGCTGTTACTGAAAAAAAATATACATTGGTTTCAAATGACTGTGCAGTTTCAGTATTGCCACGTGTGACCTATGATAAAGATCTCTGCGTTGTGTTTTGCTTATGGTGCTCTGAACCACGGGGAGGAGGCAAGGCTGCAATCGGGGAAGAGCAACGCTCAAACCCCATTTATTTAACCCTGGCAGAGGGAAATAAAAGTTTTGGCGTTAGCCTAATATCATGTGCCCAACGAGGCCTTTCTCTCATGAGTACAGGAACAGAGAGAGAATTATAGGCGGAGTGACCAGTTATATCGGCCAAACCGGAAGTGCCAACGTTGGAGACAGACTACCAAAACAAAAGACATACGTGGACTACACACACTGCCAGGTACATTAACATCACAATAAGACAACAAGTAGGTAATCCTATTACCAGAATTTAACCAGCTTTACACTCTGTTACACACACCCCCCCAAAATTCTGAGTAATAGGGGGTGTTTTTAAACCAAAATTACAGAAAGAGGAGAAAAAAAAATACCAGAGTAACCCCCAAAACCGGAATAATCCATCCCAAAGGATCGCACAGAGTAGAGCCCTACTCCACGCGGGTATGAGGAGTGCCGTTTACACCCCTCGTACTGTGGTGATACTCATGAAAGGGAAAAAAAAATTTTCTTTACACCTCTTCCTCTCAATGGGAGTTCCAAAAACCTCCTTAACACAAAACCAATGGGAGCTGGTAAGCCTTCCATGCGTGAACATACTATTTACAAAAGAGAAAACAAATCTCACAGGTATTGAGGGTCCCCTTAACTCTACATTTTGTTCATTCATTTCACAAATTAACCGAGCGGGGGGGTTAATCAATCTGCCTGTTCTGGTACGCACAGGTAACAGATGCGCGTCAGCTACTGCGTCACACGTCACTACATCTGCAAGGGCAGATTCTGATTGGTTCTCAGGTGAGTTGTGGTCGCTCACACTAATTGGCAATTGAGAAAGCGCGCTCTCAGATTCAACACGGACTGAAGCGCTGCCACACGGACTCAACGCCACAGAATCCACATCAGATTCAGCAAACGGATCAGACACAGTCTCTTCGTCGACTAGACTCGCTTCTTCACTCTGGTAAGAACCATTTTCAGTGTTCAACAGCCAATTAATCGTCCTAGTCTCACTATCCTGTGTCTCAGCAGGAATTTCTGGTTCGTCGTTCGCTAATGAGGGGCAATTAGACGCACATGGGCTCTCTACATTCGACGAAAGGAAACTGACAGGGAGTAGAAGATTTCTATGTACCGTTTTGACTTTCTGAGTGTCAGGATCTTTGATGGAATAGACATTTACGCCCGGTCTCACGGAGATAACTTCAAACACCGTCGAAACCCATTTGTCCGCGACTTTCCGCTTCCCTCTCTCCCCTCTATTGGCGAGTAAAACTTGATCCCCCACGACGAGAGCCGCGCCCTTAGCCTTACGATTGTAGATTTCTGTCTGACGG
This sequence comes from Neogobius melanostomus, assembly GCA_007210695.1. Taxonomy (NCBI): domain Eukaryota; kingdom Metazoa; phylum Chordata; class Actinopteri; order Gobiiformes; family Gobiidae; genus Neogobius; species Neogobius melanostomus. Next base: position 3,312,546 of record VHKM01000048.1, read on the forward strand.
GCCTGAGCTGTCCTACTGTTTTGGAGGGCAATACGCGATGCCTCAGCTAAATCCCGCCTCAAAGCTGCAATAAACTCATGGTGGTCAACGACAGGTGTACCCTCGAGCACATGTTGGAAAACAATATCGACAGGCAACCGTGGGACTCTCCCAAACATGAGATAAAAGGGCGCAATCCCGTGGTTCATGTTCAGTGCAGTTGTAGCAAAAGTCAGCATCTGCAACATCTGGGGCCATCTTGCTTTCGACTGCGGGGCAAAGCACGGATCATGTTCCCAGAGTCCTGTGAACCGTTCTGTGATGCCATTCCCCATAGGATGGTATGGCGTCGTGTGCGATTTCTGGACCCCAGACAGCGTCAAAAGTTCTTCATGAGACTGCTCTCGAAATTTGCACCTTGGTCTGAATGGATGCGCTTTGGGAAGCCATACACGCAGAAAAAGTCACTCCACAATCGGCGGGCGACTTGTTTAGCCGACTGATTCTTGCAGGGAAATGCGTGCGCCATTTTCGAAAATGGTCAGTAACGACCAGGACATCGACACATTTTTTGTCCGTCTGTTCAGCAGTCCAGAAGTCGATGCAAACCAACTCCATTGGCTCTGAGGTTTGGATACTTTCCAAGGGAGCACGTCCGTGTGGTTCAGGCGTTTTACCCACGATGCATCTGAAGCACTTCCTGACGTGGTTGATGACATCCCTTTCCATCCCTATCCAGAAAAACCTTTGCCTGGCCAGAGATAGCGTCCGCGCTTGGCCCTGGTGGCCCGCTGAATCGTGGAGGCCAGTGAGGACTTGTTGTTTCAAAGCGCTCGGGACGACGAACTGGTGGAGTGTCACGTTCATTTTATTGTCTCTTTTCGACCGGAACAACAACCCGTCTTTGATGGACAACTTTGCCCAATGTTTGAGGAGGTTCTTCACACCACCTGCTTCACGTGCGCGCTCACGCTTGGTGGGTCTTTTACGCCTTTGCACGTAATAAAAGACTCGACTCAGGGTGCCATCCTGTTCTTGCATGGACACAAGCTGGCTCAGCGGAAGTGAAGCACTGTCGGTGATACACGCTAGTTGCGGGACATCAGCACAAGTAACACGCAACGGACTGGTACCCCTTCACTCTGTGCGCTTAACACCGCTTGGACTTCGTCGAGGGACAGAGATGGCTGTGGGAAAAGCGAATTGGCGGAATCCCCGGACTCGTCTACACGTTGGCAGTTATTTGTGCACCTAAACGCGTCTTGGACTCTCTGGTCCGCTAACTCACTAACTTGGGCGAGCATGTGAGAGTACGGTTCAGACACTAGACGGTGGGCTACGCAGGACTTAACAAATGGCTCCCTACTGAGCGCGTCAGCAACCACATTCTTAGGGCCCGGGACATAGTTAGGTCGAAGCTATACGCCGCTAACTTCGCCACCCACCTTTGTTCACAAGCGTCGAGTTTGGGCTTAGTCAATATATACGTCAGTGGATTATTGTCAGTCCAAACAGAGAAGGTCCGTCCTTTAACCAATGGCCAAATTTGTCGCATACAGCCCACTTAAGAGCTAAAAACTCCAGGCGGTGAGCTGGATAATTCAACTGGGCCTGAGACAAAGTTTTACTGGCAAAAGCCACAGGTCTGGCGATCTTACTACCAGGTGGCAATTGCGAAAGAACAGCGCCTATCCCGTCGAAAGAAGCGTCTACAGCGAGGATAAAAGGGGCTTCGAAATCTGGATGGGCCAACGTCACACTATGTATCAAATCATGTTGAGGGTTTCGAAGGCTACCCTACAGTCGTCAGTCCAGTCAGCGGGTTTCAGTCTCACTAAACCTTTCTTGAACTTAGGCTTGGGAGGTCTGCCCTTTTTCTTGGAGGTGGAGGGTTCTGACACGAGACTAAACAGGGGCCTAGCCTTGGCTGAACAGCCTTCAATAAAGTGGTGGTAATACAGGGCCATGCCTAAAAAGGACCTAATCTTTTTAGCACAGGGGTTCTACCATCTGCCTCCATGAGGTCTGTTTCCTTAATGTCCCCGATGGCCTGGACTTTACTGGGGTCAGTTTTCATGCCTTCTTCGCAGACGATGTGGCCCAAAAACTTTACAGAGCGCCGGAGGAAGTGACATTTCTTGGGGGAAAGCTTAAGGTTGTTTGCAGCTAACCGCGAGAATACCATCTCCAACCGCTCTAGCGCAATCTGTTCGGACGGCGCAAACACCATCAAATCGTCCAAGTAGCACAACAGGCTGGTGAAGTTTTATCACGAAGACCGACATCATCATGCGCATGAACGTCGCGGGGCTGTTGGTCAGTCCTTGGGGCATCCTGTTATACTCGTGTAGCCCGAACGGGGAGGAGAACGCAGTGTACCGTTTGTCGTCCTCATGTAGTGGAACGTTGTAAAACCCCGAGGTGAGATCCATGGTGGAAAAAAATACATTGCCCCCAAGCGCCGCGAGCGCATCAGTCTGGTGGGGTAACGGGTGTGCATCTTTAATAGTCCTCGCATTCAGCCACCGAAAGTCATTACAGATGCGTAAATCACCATTGGGTTTCACGACGAGGACCAACGGAGACGCATACTCGCTCTGGGACTTCTTGATGATCCCGACCTCCTCCATCTCGTTCAAAGCTGTTCTCAATTTTTCGTAATGACACGGAGGGACACGCCGGTATGGTAGTCTGAACGGCTTGTCATCCATCAATCGTATCCTGTGTACGAAGTCTTTCGCCTCTCCACAGTCCATCTTATGCCTGGAGAACGTGGAGTCGTATCGCTCGATCAGGTTGAGTAGCTTGTTTTTCCACTCCAGGGACACCTCACACGACGTGATGTCAACTTCTGAGAGTCCCATGTCGATAAGAGTTTTTTTGATCTCGTCCTCAGTTCTCAATAACGGATCTCCGTCGCGCGCTGGATATTTGACTGAACTCGCTGTGGCTCCGGTAGATCTTGTACTGACAAGCTGGGCGAAACATCCGCTAGCTTGGCATTTCTCTTTAGTGTGAGCGCTTTTTCCGTCGGGTTCACTATTTTGACGGGAACCCACCCGTCCCCGTACAGAGTGGTGACGACCCTCCCCACCAAGATCTGCGCTGGTCTCGTTTTAGACCGGGTGGGCTCTACGATGACGGGGCTTCCCACAGCTGAAGCATCCACGGACGGTAGTTTAGCCCACACCAAATGTTCAGTTAAAGGCTGCAGCGTAACACTTCTTTTTAACTTTGCAGTCCCAAAATCCAGCGATGACGTGTCCTTACGATGCACTGTATGGGACAACAGTGATAGCAGCTGGGGTAACTCATTGCCGGACGCGCCCATCTTACTTGAGTCTATTTCTCCATCTTCGATCCGTCTCATGAGCCATTTCAAGACGTTACTCCCCAGGATCATGCTGTCAGACTGGCCGGGCACCACCAAGACCGGGACAACGACTCTGATACCGTACACCAAAACAGAGAGGTCGTACAAGGCAGTAGGCAATACCTGTTGACCTCCGCAGCCCACGATGACATACTCATCCGCACGCTTCCTGTCAATCTCCGGATAATCCCTCCTCATCATTGAATCGGTCTCTCCATTAATAGTGCACGCCATAGATCCACTGTCCACTAAGGCCCTGATGACCTGGCCATTGTCCATGATAACGTCCGTGTGGAATAACGAATCGGTCTCTGAAAGTCTCTGTAACACTTGTACAATCGGTGTCTTGCCCAGCGGCACTTTGTCGCTGCAAGTTGCCCGGCTGGAACCACGATGTACCACACTGTCCATTGTGGGAGGTGAAATATCCCCATCTACGCTGTCCTCCCTTGCGCGCAGACTGATTAGTTTCCCTGCGGCCCGGAGGGAGAAGTGTCTACGCCCTGGGGACACGCATTGCTAATGTGGCCCTGTTCATGGCATCGAAAACACAGCTTATGCTTCCTACAATGTGTGTACGTGGTGTGGGACACATCTCTACAGATCGCACACGGCATGCTGTTTAACCCGCCTGCTCTGGGAAACCGCGTGTCTCGACGTGGCCTATGTGTAACCTGGGCGCCATCTTGGGACTGCGACAAAACCTTTTTCAACATGGCGGCCAGCTCCTCGAATGCAGAGTGGTCGGGCGTGTTAGCAGTGGGGGCTACGACAGCGGGAATATCACTTTTATTCACAGAAACCATGTTCAACACCCCTGTCTTTCTAGAGCTATTTTCTAAATGGTACTCGTCTAGCACCTCCTGTACCTCACGCGCCGTCCACTTGTCAATGGTCTTAGACCGGAATGTATAAGACAGCTCTTTGTTGGGCAATGTCTTATGAACAACCGCGTGACATCCTCCCCTGGAACATCGGAGCATTTCCCCAACCCTGCGAGGCAGCTAATAGCAGTATCCGCAGCATTGTTTAACCGTAACCAAAATCATACGGGTCCTCATTAGCTGTGGGACGGATGGAATAAAAGTCAGCCAGAGGGACCGAGGAGCATAAACCCGCACCAAAATGTTTACGTAGGAGACCGAAAATGGCCTCGGGCCCATGTGTGGAATCTAGCCCGCCATTTTTTATACCCAGCTTAGCGACATTTCTGGCTTTGCCCCTCAAATGTACCAGTATTTCCTCCGTTCTGCATTCAACGGGGATATTGCTTTTCCTTAGATAAACCTTCATCAAATCCTCCCACTCATCGATGGCTAGGACATCGGAGCCATCCCCCCTGTACACCGGTGGCTCTTTGGCCCCTTTTTCGACAAAAGTGACATTTGACAGATTTAAGCTATGACCGTTCATGGAATCATTCGCCTGTGGAGGCGTAGCAGGAGCCCTGGGAGACTCGGCGGATGAGCTAGACGAGTTTAACCTAGACACAATATTATCCGCCAACATGTGGCCCATCTGTTGCATCATGTCATTCATTTGGCTCATACCCCCCACAGTTTCATCACCAACCACATGTCCCGTGCTGCACTTAGGCAGCTCAAAACTGACATTGTTAATAGCACGAGGCATAGCTCTGCCCCGAGCCACACTACCACCCACATCACTCAAGGAAAAAGGAAGAGGAGACACCAGGGCTCCGCGCCCTCTGCCGGCCATGGCGGGCGTGTGTAGCTCCTCCGGCTCCATCCCAGGCGTTGAGCAGAAGACGTTGACGCGGACGAGGGTGGCCCGCCCCGTTGGTTAGAGCGCCGACGGTCCGACGTACAGCGTTGGCAGCTCCCAGCGGCGAGGCGGTGAAGGCTCAGGAGAACCGTCCTGGAGCCCAATTACGATAGAACCGTAGACCCAGCAACGTCGGGTCCGGTTCGACAGAGTCACGGCACCAGTGTGACCTATGATAAAGATCTCTGCGTTGTGTTTTGCTTATGGTGCTCTGAACCACGGGGAGGAGGCAAGGCTGCAATCGGGGAAGAGCAACGCTCAAACCCCATTTATTTAACCCTGGCAGAGGGAAATAAAAGTTTTGGCGTTAGCCTAATATCATGTGCCCAACGAGGCCTTTCTCTCATGAGTACAGGAACAGAGAGAGAATTATAGGCGGAGTGACCAGTTATATCGGCCAAACCGGAAGTGCCAACGTTGGAGACAGACTACCAAAACAAAAGACATACGTGGACTACACACACTGCCAGGTACATTAACATCACAATAAGACAACAAGTAGGTAATCCTATTACCAGAATTTAACCAGCTTTACACTCTGTTACACACGCAGTACACAAGCATGCAGTTAGACGTGATCGAGCATAATGCCTTGAATGTAGGTTTTCCACTGTGAAGCAACAATATCTTTCTCACAACTTATGATGCAACTTCATATGTAAATTTTTTTTTAAAAGAAGTGAGAGTTAGATTTATTACTATGCTCTGATTATTTATGTTTATGCAGGAATTTTCCATGGATGACTGTTGTTTTTTCCGGAGAGGATACAAAATGGTCTAAATTTAAGTCAAGATTCAGTGAGGAAGACCATGGGAACAATGTTTGAGAGCACGGGTCCTGCCTCATGAGAGTTTGTCGGTGTTACATCATTTGTGGTAAGATGAGCATTACCACACTGACTGGAAATCTACTGCGAATTGTATGTGTAGTAGGTAATTGATACTGCAAAATAATGGGGGATTTTTCCTGATCAGAAAGGGCACCCCATTCCATAAGAGCTTGGGAACGCCTCTCATCTAAAGTGTCACATCTCGAACAGAGAGTTCCAGTAGCTCTGCCGGCAGAACTACTGGAGGCAAACAGAGGTCAGGCTCAGACAACAGAGAGCGTGCCAAGGCAGCTCACAGAGGGCAAATGAGAGGAGAGAGGAACTGTAGCCCAATAGTGTGTGCAGTCTTCATCTCTCCTGAGAGCCCCACGGAGCTATACAGCTCATAAATAAAGCAAGGTTTCCTCCGGCTGAATGTGTGTATGTGGAGAGTGGAAGACTCAGGGTAGGAACCGATCAGACAAAAGCCTATGTTGCTCCATTCAGCAAAGCAATTAACAATACAGAGAACGGACGACCAATAGAGGGTGTGCACATGATGTCATAGTGCTAAATTGTTATTTCATTTTGAGGCGCACTGTGGCCATACCGCCTTTGCTCTGCCCAATCCCGTCAGACCTCGGAAGCTAAGCAGGGAAGGGCCTGGTCGGTACTTGGATGGGAGACTGTTTGGTAACACCAGGAAGCCTGGCGAATGTAGCGAGTGAGTGAGTGGTTGGTGGTGGCCGGAGGGGCCGATGGCACTGACTGGTTGCCTCGCTTCCATCAGTCTACCCCAGGGCAGCTGTGGCTACAATAGTAGCTTACTACCACCAGGTATGGAGTGAATGAATAGTGCAATGTAAAGCGCTATATAAAACCGATGCATCGTCGTCATCATTATTATTGAGTTACGGAAACTATCATTGGATTTTGCCACGATTAGGGTTCTGTTTAAAATAAAAATGATTGTGCATACCCTCTATAAGTGTCTGTAAGCTGAAATATGGAAGAATGTTGAATGTTGTAATGACTAGGGCTGGGTATCGTTCCATTTTTTTCGATACTGGTACTTTAACGATACTGGTACTAAATTATTTGTCATATAGAACCATAAAACAGATTAATAATGTTCCTTTTCCTTCCATTTCATCTATTTTGCATTTGTATCATTTGTTTCAGGTGAAACAACCAAGAAACTTCCGTTAATGAGAAAAGGGCAGAAAAAACACTTTCCAAGTTTTGACCGTGTCCTTGTCTGCAGAATGACGGTAATTTTACATAGATCGGTTCATAGCACTGATTCATGTAGACTTTGGCTGTGAGTTATCAGTTACATAGCCAGACTGAGGTCCAGATGGCCAAGACTCATTTTGACTGAAGTTCAGGAAAAACTGTCACGTGTCCTCGCTGAAGAACACAGATGGATTATAGCAGCAATTCTAATGCAATGAGTGTAATATGTGCAAGAAAACACAAGGAATGCAAATTTATACTTAGAATACACATGAAAAGAACAATGGTTATTACCCTATGACAAGAGGCATTGTTTTTAAAGAAATGTCTAAACATAAAATGATAGATGCTGATCATTATTTGTCTGTCATTAGGTCCATGATTACCAAAGCCAAAGAGAGGGTCAACTGAGGAAGATGATAATAATATGAATTAATAATAATGCAACGGTTTTATATAGCACTATTCTGAACACTCCAAGATGCTTTACACTGCATTATTCATTCAATTCTTTGGTACTATTGTAGCCACGGCTGCCCTGTAATTATTGACCATAACCTGATCCAAACATCCGGACAGTTATAAGCCACCTCACCTCCACGTCAATCCAACCTACAGGACCAATCAATATTAGCTGTGGTCCATGACTTATTGCATACAAGTGGTGCTCATTAGCTAGCGATTCCCAATAGCAAACCAAGCGCAGGCGGAACACATGCAATGTCCAACCAAATAAGCTTTGTTGGCACAGAGCTGGCACCCTCTCATGTTTGGCCTCACATGGAGCGAAGCCTCTCCTCTCCTCTGTCCTGCGTCTCATTTTCACTAAAGCTGAATCTCACTACAGTGATCCTGCCCACAGTGCAAGCCTCAGCAGACACGACGACACTGGGAGATCCTCTCAATTATCAAAGAGGAATTGTTTTGCCAGTCCTTATCCTCCAAATCCTCTAGGGTTTAAGGCATGTTAATTATGCATTTGTCTCAAGGTTGAAATGATTGCGGAGGTGGAGGTACAGAAAAAGATTTGAGCAGAAGAGAGTGGATCAGGTTAAAGAGTTTGAATATGACAGCGAGAGCAATAGCTTTGAAATCTTAATAGTTTTGGGCAAAGTCATGGTAGCCTACGTGATGTTGACATAAAAGAGGTGGTTACATTTAAGGGCCGTGATTGTTAGGCCACAAATTGACCCATGTGCAAAAAACAAACTACAACTGATCAATTGCTGGAAGGCAAACCGCCAAAATCCACCAATTATAAAATATAATGGGCGGGACATATCAGGCAACTATAGGGAACATTTTTGGCTTAGGTTAGCAGGTTTTAAAGTGAATAAGATTAAGAGCCCAAGGAGAAATTATAGTTTGCACAAGATATTAGATGGCCTAAATACTGTATCTTTGCAATTTGCTAATCACGACCATGAAATTAGCAATTTTGGGATTTCTTTTGCAGCGCTAATGTGGAGTAATTTTGTAAAATAAGTAATCGTCAAAGTCATTCAACATGTTTGTTACTTCAACTTTAGTCATCTAAAATGTTAATGCTGTTCTCAATTGTCAGAAGAACACATTACGATCCACCACAGGCAGATGGCAACACTGTTTTCTAGACAGGTTTTTAGTAAATTACATGTCATAGTCTTTAAACCAATAGTTCTTGCAGCTGTGATTTTGGATAAGCCGAGTCTTTCTGTGCTGTGGGTGGAAGGGTAACAATGTTTGTACACCGTGTGTCAATCTGAAGAGACAAACTGGAAAATGTCCACTTTATTTAATCAATTAGAGCATTAAGGCCAGTGGGCGGGCAGCCAACAGATAACACAAACATTTCAACACAACTTAATCTGCTGCTTTGACTTTTAGATAAAGGGGCGACGGTGGCACATGCGGGGTAGAGGGGGTCCTCTCGTGATCGGAAGGTTGTGGGTTCGAATCCTAGCTCCCGCAAATGCAGTCGTTGTGTCCTTGGGCAAGACACTTCACCCTACTTGCATACATTGGTGTATGAATTGGAGTGTGAACGGGTGACTGGTTCATTACTATAAAGCTGTACAAGTTGAGTCCATTTACCATAAAAATTAGAGCAGCAATATATATATATATATATATATATTACGTGATATCCGTATTGCAGGAAGCCTCAATATATCGCAGAATCACTAAAGTTCTCCATCTGACTGAGAGCAACTCAAACTAAAACAAAAAGTGCACCTGGAACTCATAAAAGTACCACAATAATATCGTTATCGCAATATGCAATATGGCATACCAGTATCGTATATTGCAGGGTTTTTCAATGTCATGCTGAAAATATACAGGTTGTCCCTGTTACCCACTATATAAACCACACACAGATATGTTTAGTAATTGCCGTAGCTACCTGTTTTGTGGGGACAGTCACAGCTCACATAGTAGCAGGGTCACAATCATACAGTAGGCTAATCATACTGGAAATCATGTGAACACAAGTAAACAAGCAAAGGTTACTGTGCAAGCCATTATCAGCTTTCAGAAAATCTACAAGAGCCAATAAAATGGAGCAAGAGTCTTATGATCGGAAAGACTTTGACTTTAGATGCAAACCACCACAAAGTATGACATTAATGAATAATGACTGCAGTGTAGCACTTTGAGACACTTGTGAAGTCAAGCGTGTAAAGTGCAACATTGTTTCTTGGATACACAGATTGAGAATAGGCCTAGTACAGTTTAACAGGTCATGTTCTTCTTCTACCCCTCCACTCCCTCCACTTTAAATTGACTCCACCGTGGCCCTCTTAAAGATTAGAACAAAAATTAGGTCAGGTTCACCTCAAACCACTGGCACAACCTCTAAGGAGCAGCGCAACACTGTACCTGTGAACTCATAATAACTACGACTTGGTCAGGTTGGTGGCAACAGTGGCAACATGTCATCCATAAAGGCCCTTAGTATACCCTCAACTGTAGCCATTTAAAACAAAGACTTAGGTTATGAAATATTACTGAACATTTTTAATTGTTTCCACATCATTTTATCATAATGACAAAATAACTTAACTCACTTACTTCCACGGAGCCCTACCAGGCATTATTACATATATATCTATACTCTATATACACAACATTTGCAGATAACGTCCACAGTTCAGGCTTTGTTGACCACGGAAGGGACACTGCATCGTTGTACTCCATCCAGTGTAAAGTCATTGTCATACTGCCCCTTGTATTCATCGCCTTTCCCTCGGTGTCAAACAGAAGGATTAGGCAGCATGCCCAGTGGTGACACCAGGACACAGAGCCAGCACACTGTTGGTTCATGTAAGAGTATGATTCAGAAACGCAGGCAAAAAGACAGAGGTGGTGAAAGGATTACAAGTCTAGGGGTGTACCAATTGAAACTGAAATTGATAGAATAATAAAACAAACACCTCAGAGATGACACAAAACTGAACTGTGTAGTACTTTATGATGCATCACGCCATCTCTGCATCATTTTGATTTGATCTATCCCTCAGGACGTGCCATTAACTGTACAGATACACAATTCCAGAACAATTAATGTCGTCAGTGAAGTTCATTTTACATGTTAGTTTGTGCCCTTTCATGTCATGATTTCCAGCATGGGCATAGGTGTGCTGGGCCAGTCAGTCATTGGGCTGTGGGAACATGACACAAATACATTTTAAAGAGCTTGTATTGAGGTAGAAGGAAAGAAGGAAATTCTATCGCAGAATTTGCTTTGTTTTTTATTGTCAAAGTACAGATGTTTGACCTGGTTTATGGTTTCAGCCTAATCATGTGGATATGGGCAAACGCTCTCCATCTGATATTGTGCCATCCCAACCTACTTACAGCCAATTGACGCTCTACAAACCCCAATGATATAACCCATATCAGATGCTACAGTAACAAAAAGGTGTCCCTTTTCTTGCCAGTCATGATCCCCAGAGTATATTCCCATCTCCTGAACATGGTTCCTCTTTGCAGCAGAAATGCAGTTTCCATAAAACTCATTTACACAACTCTTACACGGATGAAAAACACATGATAAAAGTATGTATAATGAACAACTAAAAACACTTCCACTTTTAATAAATTAAACATGCAATGACAATGAGAATGACAAACTCCCGTAACATACACAATTTGCAGGTAAATTCAAAGTAGTTATAAAATATATAAAACCTCCCTTTACATGTTGAAAAGTAAGGCATGGCCTAAATTGGAACTTAGTAAATAATTCATATCAAGATATCATAATAAATGTATGATTATTGTGTGCCACACATTGTTAAATAAATTACCACATTGCTGAATTGCTCCCGATTATATGATCTCTTGGATAAGTGTAGTAAAACCTATTCCTAGTTTGTGGAACTGTTCACTGCCAATGACAATAAAACCTATTCTGATATTGATTCTGAAGGATAACATAAGTATCTGAATCAGAATTTCTCAAAATATCACAAAGCCAGACTAAAACGCCTCAGAAGAGAAACCACTGGCCAATAGGTGTAAAGACAAATCAAACCGTTCACACTGTGCAAATCACAGCACTAAACAGAGGAGATGGGAGAAACAAACAGGAAATAATAGTTTATACACATAGGCTATAAAGTCCTCAGGAATTTGTTGAGACTAATTTTGGGGCCAAAATGTTTAGGTGTTTACATAAGCTATCTCTATAACCATGAGCAGAAAGAGTTGTATAACCTCTACCTAGAAGTTTCATTGTTTTACTGAACTACGTCCCAGAAACGCGCGTCATGGAGTTATTAAAAGGGCGTGTCAGAGAAAAGGTGTGCCATAAGACTATACACTGTCGTGGTTTTATGAAACATAAGGTATCAGAGGAAAATAAAGCAATTACTCCTGATAGCAAGTGTTACGGATAACGATTGGCCACAAAGTTAAAATATGGAAGGCCTGCAGTTACCCACAAGTGCCACTAGACAAAGTGGCAAGCTCAGCTCAGCATGTGGCACCAGTCTCCAAATTTACTCTCATAATAGATGCCTTCATTGTGAACGTGTAAGTAGTTTTAAAACACCCGGTATATGCTCTGTATTATTAGGAAACAACACATTTTAAAAGATTAATAAACCATCATAAAAACAGGGCTTTTTTTAAACTAAATTGCTTCGGCAAACACAGGCATGGCATAAGGACCTGCTCCGCTCTCACAGCCAAGGCTAATAGGCCTGCAAACATGTCCAGTCTGAGTCTCAAATCAATGGAAATATGTGAAAGAAGTGATTGCGTAAATGAAAAGCGTACTTCACTGACAGTGAAAGTGTTATCCACACGGGACAAAGGCCACCCGAGGTTTTAGCACAATCAAGTGAGCCACATTTGAGTGGACAAAGAGCCAGCGACAAACGGAGAAAGTGGGACGAGCACGCCACCGTTTTACTCCCAACTTTTACGACTGTTTGTAAATGTAAAAGTCAGGCCAAAATAGCAATCAAAACGACAAGCAAAACATATGTTGGTTAGAAAAGTAGCACAGTCCAGTGAGGCAAGCTCATGTGCGGTCACAGCTTACCTTAGTGTTCGCTCCAATGAGAAGGTGCGGACGGCGACACTCAAAAATAGAAACTCTCGTAGCGCACAAATATCTGGGCTGGCTCAAAAGCGAAACGTGACTTTAAATCCACATCACTCACACGTTTACAAAGGCATTTCAAGAACATGCACGGGCTTTACATGGGACGACCTATCCTCGCTTGTTTTTCTGTCTCAGGCTGGTTCTCTCCACATCAATCTCCTGTCAGCTCTCTCTCTGGAGGAACAATGTAGCGCCGCAATGCGCCTTCACAATAAAATCAGGATCTTTGTTTTGTGCTTTTGTGCAAAGCACGAATTTGATTTGAACAGGTTTCATTGGTTGATCTTGTTTATTTGCTCAGTAATCTCATTGCAACCAGAGATTACTTAAAGGAAAAACCACAATTAGAACTATCAGTCGATGGCACAGTGATCACTCAAGTAGAAGAAACAAAACTTCTCGGAGTCATTATAGATAGCAGACTTAAGTGGTCCAAGCATATTGATCGTACTGTTGCTGTTATGGGAAGAGAATTATCGGTTATCAGAAGATGTTCAAATTATTTAAGCCAAAATCTTCTTTCGCTAGTGATTAAGACTATTGTTCTGTCCCATTTACATTACTGCCCAATGGTGTGGTCCAGTGCCTCCGAAAAAGACATTGAGAAGCTACAATTAGTGCAAAATAAGGCGGCACGTCTTGCACTGAGGTGCTCAAAATATACAAATATTCAAAGGTTGCACCAAACTTTAGGCTGGACATTGGTAAAGAATAGACTACATTTTGCCCTTCTCTGCTTCTTTCAAAAGATTCTTGTGTTAAAACTCCCTAAGGTTTTATATGATGTACTTGTATTCAGTTGTTCCATACATAAGTTTAACACAAGACATGCAGTAAATGGTCATTTTACTCTTCCATCATGTAACACTCAGACTGGACAGAAGGCTGTTATGTTCAGAGGAATGAAATCCTGGAACTCTTTGCCTACAGACATTTCTAACATTGCAGACATAAATATTTTTAAAAAGACTCTGTTATCACACTTCAACAGATGAAATATGTTGTAATTGTGTATTTATGTTGTTTTATATTGTGATTTTATAATCTGGACCCCAGGAAGACTAGCCATTGTCAAGGCGATGGCTAATGGGGATCTTAATAAACAAACAAACAAACAAACTTCAAACTAGGGCCTTTAACAACAGTTTGGCAACATTGCAATAACATGACCAAAATGAAAATAAATAGTGGGACCAATTTAGACAATACGGTGGGACAAATATCAGACTTACAACTTATTGTTAAAAATAAAAGCTGCCATTAAGGGCATGCAGTGCAAATGATTTTATTTTCTGTTTATCTCCCTAATTCCACACATTTTATTTGTCGTCTTTACTTACATTAGGATAATAAGTTGCATTGCACATTCCAATTGAAGAATCAGGAACCTACTTGTGCAAATTTCACTTTTATAGAATAAAATCAAATTTCAATTCAAAATGGGTCATCATATTATGCTTTATGTCGGACAGAATTGCAGCTGGTCGCCTCTTGTTTGTTTATTTTTCATCGAGTTATTTAACATACTTCTCATTGCCTGTGACTCCCCAACTGTTGGACTTGGTTCATGAATATTTTGAAGGTGATCTCCGCTGTTCTCTTGTGTTTCACTGGGCAGCTTCACAGTCCGGACCCCCTTTAGTGACGTCACCGAGACCAGTTCAGGACGGCAAAGCAGTGGCAAAGCCACACGCTGCTGCTACACTGGAGTGTGTCGCCCCTCTCCGACCACAGCGGGGACAGTGAATCGAAACTGCTACAGTCTCTCACATCAGAAGCTATGACTTACAAACACTGCCTTTGACTGCTATTCCCTGACCGTGTTTCAGTAAACGGGCTATAAGAATTGATTTTTTTTTTTTAAACAATTGAAATTTGCAAAACAATTTGCAAAACAAATAATGTGTGGCTTTATTTTGCATATACGTTTTATATTGCGGTTTGAATCCTCACAGCACCTCCCAGTGTTACAAGTCTGTCCTTACACCAGAAATGCAGTGAGGTAACAATGTTCAGTTTGCGTGTTGGCTGTGACCTATGTGCAAATATCAGGGACTACAAGGTAATTTGTCAAATAGGCATACATTGTTTTGTCTTGTTTTTGTTTGTTTTGTTTGTTTATTGAGTTGTTGGCCTATAGTGATAAAACAACTCTAGTCGTCTTGGACTCTAATAACTCACCTCCATGTTAGATCACAAGGGGCAGAGCATCCATAGCGGAGAAACCTAAGGTGTAAAATAGGGCCTTGTAATTCCAAAATCAAAAACACACACATCCCTGTCTAAAAAAAAATGTGCTGGATCAACAATCGATTGAGATGATTAAAGAAAAATAACAAACAGAAAAGTCCGCACAACTAAAAGTAGCTCTCAAAATCTTATTATCCCTTATAATTCACCTCCAATGTTCTCGAGATGTTTGGATGATATAGGCTACTCTCTTTTATGGAAACATTAAAGTAACCATTTTATATATGCGCAATTCTAAGCACTTTGGCTTTACCGTGAAAATCCATTGGCCTAATTTAAAGCATATAGCAACTCAAATGAATTCTGCCTTTGTTAGATATGCAAGACCAATGAAAGACTAACTGCAGTTAAATTACTTTTAACAACAACAACAACAACAACAACAACAACAACAACAACAACAACAACAACAACAACAACAACAACAACAACAACAACAACAACAACAACAACAACAACAACAACAACAACAACAAAGGCTATAATCAAGTATCGCTAGATCAGATCTACGGCCCAAATGAGAGATAGACAGGTCTAAAATAGAATTAATCCAAGACCACAGTAGTTCTAAATAAGGACTGACTCAATTCAATAAAATGATCTCAATTCAGTATAAACCTTGATCAGGCTCATAAAAAGTCAACAAGTTCCCTGTTCCTCTTGGTAAGACAGCCCAAGTGGAGTCAATGAAACGTCGAAGGTCAAATGTTTTGCACAGCTAACGTGGGGTGGCAGTGGCTCAGTGGGGGACGGAGACTTGGAGCATTCATCCAGATGCAAAGGTCATCGGTTCGCATCCTGGCTCAGACTGGTACATGCTGTCATTGTGTCTTTGGGCAAGACACTTCACCCACCTTGCACAGATGAGTGGTGTGTGAGTGAGGGACTTGACATCCACAGCATCATATTAAACATAAAAGTGTTATTGGTTGAGTCCCCAGTAAACCTTGAGGTCACGTGTGACCATCACGCGCTGTTCATAAATGACAACTCAAGCATTTCAGTGGTAACATAGGGCTGAACTCTTTACCTGTGCGGATAATGACTAACATAAAGACCAGAGGAATTTGATTACGGTGGAGACTTAAAGGAAGGGTCCATTTGTTTAAGACTGCTTTTACACAGCTGACCGCAGAGTAATTGGAAAGGCCTGAGCTGCATGCCAATCTGTAACTCACTGTAGATGTTAGATATCTTTGATTCATTCATTATATTTGATAGATCAGGGCCTGAGCTATAATTGAAAGATTATTAAAATTATTGGTGTTTGTGTCACTAGTACATATTAAATGATTATAACTGGACATTTTTATTAATCCCCATTGGAAAATAATGCACTTTTTCAGTCATTTATTTGTTTATTTTACCCCTGTGGGTTTTTGCTCGGGAACAAGCCTATAAAGTTCTCAGGACAGTGTTGATTGTTTTAAATGTGCTCCAAATTTGACCTGGACCTTCAGCTAACAGTGCTGTAATATATTTTGAGAGCTTCTTTCCCATATGAGCCATGGATAAGTTGACTTATTATTAGTGAAGGCTAAGTAACACTTGTCAGCACTTTAACTGCCGTAACTATAACCTGGATGTTTTCCATTTTCAAGCCGGCCCTGCCCACTCTCTCCCTTTGGGCAGCTCTCTCTTACAAACTCGCGCACACACACACACACACACACACACACACACACACACACACACACACACACACACACACACACACACACACTCTGCACAGCTATAGTTACTGCACTGATGAAGAGGGAAGTTTATTTTGGCAGGAAAGCTCACTGTCTTAAGTCCTCCTGATGCACGGTGTTGATGTATGTGATGAAACTGGCTGCCCAGTTAGGGTTACCATTCAAAGGCTTGCTATCACAGTACACTGCCCAACAACTAATGCTAATGTGGAGTAGGTTTTATGTGCACAACAGCCCAAACTTGTTACCTTAAGAGGCAGTGATTTTAAACAAACTTTTAGCCCCGGTAATATAATAATGCCAAAAAAAGAAGCTCAGTTGGTCGAGACAAACCTAAAAGTCGAAGGTTCAAACCATTCACCCTTGTTTGCCCGGCAAGGTGGCTATGCAGCAATGGATAGAAGTGGCAATGTGTGACTGATGAGTGAATGATTCATGTGCTATTGCAAAGCTCTTCTTTATGATTGTTGTGGGAAAAGAAGAGAGATCTGTATGAAAAAAGGCATCTGGCAAAAACATTGGTGAAAAAAATGGGGAAATACAATTATAACACTTGTAACCCGTGTAAATATATTGAAAAGTCTGCTTTTATTGTAAGAAATCAAATTAATCTATTTAATTAAAGAAATTTGATTAGATTTGAAAGTTGGCGCAGAAGAGCAGGTTGGAAAGAGACAATTTATTACATTTAAATAGATTAGCCTGAAGTATGTTCACATGATTACCCTCGAGGGTATTCAAAGCACAGGACCGGCCTCTATGTGACAGAATTGGTGATTATATAACTACATTTCCTTACTGATGAAGCTAGTTTTGAGTGGATTAAAACACATGGGTAGTGTTCTTTGAAAGACAAACTGATTCTCTATAAGTTCCAAGAAATGCACTGACTGTACAAGAAAACTTTATCAGTAAAGTCAAAAGTTACGAACTCAATACAAGAAAATTGAAGAATACATAATACGAGTTAAAACTAAAACACCCCCAAGGTAACTAAAGATCAACTATGCTTCTCTAACCCCAGGGATCTGGTCTAAATTTGACTTTTAATAAATTACTTGCAACATTAACCTCCGTCAAAGCCAAAACTATATTACAACATATACAGTAAACGCAGAATGAGGACTAAAGCCTCTGAGGCACAAAGCACCAAGCTGTGCAATGCTTCTTGTAATTTGAATATGTGATCCTGTCTGGCAATCAAGCCGAGTGTTGGTAACTACACCACAACATCGCCACTTTCCTATTTGGTTCACTGCTGGGGAAGTTGATACATCCAATAGTTAGTATGTGAAGTTTGGAGATAGTATTCTTTGTAGTTTGTGAAATAAAAGTGGACCTGTTAGGGCTTTTCTCTAAATGCTAAAGTTTGACAAGCTATGACTTCTCAGCCACTTGTTCCAAATGACTGAAATTTCAACACGTTGTGGAGTACCGTGGGTGAAAACCGCAAAGCATAATCAATCCTGTAAATTAAAGTTAAAAAAAAAACTAAACTAAAGTTAACACCAACAGATGCCAACATTTCTCTCTCCATCCAGAGAGCCAGAGTGTAGTTTTTGCAATTCAGTGCAGCGCAAAGAATTGCAACAGGATGTGCATTGGGACAACTACTAACTCCAACCTTCACACACTCACGACAACCATCATGCCAAGGTTGAGGATTGTTGGACCATTATTTATTCACTCCCTGCTCGCTGTGTATGCGGCTCACAGCAGTCCGGGGGTCGATTGAACCCTTTGGATCCATGAACAAATGCTTCAACCACAGAGCGACTGACACGCCAAGCTTATAGAACCTGGAATTCCAAAGTCGTCTCTCATTCTGGGACTAACCGGGCCCAACCTCGCTTCACTTCCAAGAACAGCTGGTCTTTTCAAACTAATATGACTAACATGGTCTGCACGCTTTTGAAGAACTATGTAAATGCACTTTTTCCCTGACTAGTGATGCCATTCTGAGGTTAAATTTCACATTGCACACTTTAAACATGGACGGCTACAGTTTGCAGGTTTGCCATTAATTGTGTGCTGCCCTAATATGGAGCAATTTGGTTTTAGGTGCCTTGTTATCAAAATAGCTTAACAACAGCTTAAGCTTATGTCCAAATGGATAATTTACAAATGAAACAATCTGTTCTCAGAATGAGTCACTGTCACTTGATGATGTTTCCTTAGGCTATTTCAATATTACTTGAATGATTTATTTTTTGAAATTAATATTGATTAAGAAATACATATAAATAAAAAAGAGCTTGTAAAAGGAGATATGAGTACAGCTGTCACATTTGCCATAACCACAAGGTCTTTTCCAGATCCCAGTGAATGTTGGTTTTGTGGCCTGGGAGTTTGGTGGAGAGTCGCAGAGCCTTTCAGCTGTTCATGTCGTGCAGCACAGACAGAGGGGCCCAACTGTTGGACATAAGTGAGGTCAGATGAGAGTTCCTCTTAAACAGAAACACGAGTTAGACACACAACCACCAGATTATCACCAATCTGGACAATTCTCAGTACATGCAAGTACAAATACAGACAAAATGGAAAGATTTATAGTTAAAGTAAGTGAAAGTTTTATAACATTTTACAACATGCAACCTCCCCACTGGTAAGCAAACTCTTGACCGATTGTGCTTCTCTCACCACAATTTACACAGATACAGATCAATGGTGATGAGTACTTCAATAAAGTGTACACATTACAATGATCAAATCGAATGTATAGTATGTATCGGTATAACGTTTTAAATAGGTACAGTAAAAATGCAAGGACAAAGAGGGATTTTTTTTTAACTTGGTCTAAATAAAGTGTTGGAACATCTCATCTTTGAGGATTTAGCAGGCTGGGAACACAACACCCAGCTCAAAGATGAGGATTTGCTGTGTCAGATATAGCACACATCAGAGACCAGACACAAGCACACGCTGGACACATTCACACTACACTAATGGAAAAGGTGCATATGACGTGCTACACTGAATATTATCTTTGGCATCCATTTTATTCTAAATGTGCATGTACGTAGTGCAAATGTACTGTGAGCTCTGGACATAGACATCACAGTGTGTAAAGCTAACTCATGTTTACTTGTTAGAGGCTAATAAATTAAATTACATTAGTCCATTTAGGAACATACCACACCATGATCATGTAAAATAACAGTAGGCTATGTTACAGTACACAGCATCATAAAGAAGGATTTGTCAAGAGGAAAAAAGTCTCATCAGTGAGCGAACCCACAACCTTCACATGAAAGCTGATCAGTAAGTGCTGATCAATCACCCTGTTGAATATATTGTACTACATAGTTTTATATTTTACAAATCCTTTGCATAGTTCACCACTTCAGAAATGGGGCAGATTTCTAATGGATTATTGTACTTTTGACTGGCTTATTGTGTTGGAAACTGCTAAATGAACTTCCTGTGGTTAAACGGTTGATGAATGAATGTGAAGACGATATAGTCCGCTCTCATTATCATTCTCCACCATGAGCCCAAATCATTCTATCTTTCATCAGTCCTAAATGGACACTGGGGACCTTAGATCTAGCCTTTTGTAGGGTCCATTTCCTTCAGTCTGTGACGGTGCACTGGACATCTCCTCCTCTGATTCTGATTGGCACAGAGTCAGCTGTATTTGCTTTGTCAAATATATGGTAAACAGTGCACTAATGATGCAGAGGATCCTAGTGTCTTTAAGGTTTGACCTTTTCACAAAGTTGCATTTAGGCAAGGCAAGGCAAGGCAATTTTATTTATACCGCGCATTTCATACACAAGGCAACTCAATGCGCCTTTACATCAAAGGTAAGAGCAGGGTTTAGCCTCATGCCCCTGTTGTGCCCAAACAGCTGCAGAGTTATCCCTTTACCCTTCATATAGTGGATACAGGCTCCATGCTGTTGCAGCGGGAGGACTGGCTTTACCAGCTGAAGACAGTGGCCTGGCAAATGTTACTGGAACAAGCTAGTTTGGAGTCTGGCATCATTTCAGGGATAATTTGGCCCTTGAGACCTTAATTACTTTACAGGTCTGAAATTAAATACACTCTAGAGCCATATTCCAAGATTTATTCATTATAAGTTTTCTTATTGGCCAATATGGAAGTCCATTTGTGCTTGTGTGTCACTTGAACTCCAAAACAACACTGGTTGCCAAAGTTCAAAATACAATATAAAAGCACAGTAAACACTTCCAAGTTGTGTCTGACAAAACAACTTATGTCATAATCAAGCTACTGTTCCCAGTAATTTTCTTGGTCGTAGTAAGATTCAATGGGCCTCATTTATGAATGTCTCTTAAAGATGTTTCAGGAGAATTGTGGATCAGATTCACTTAACGTTTAACAGTCCTTTTTACTTGAGTAATATTATTTTGAAGAAATACTTGCGTAAAATATGCGGTCACTGCACCGTGAATAAATCTTTAAGTGACAAAATCTTCATGTGACATATGAAAGTTAATAAACTTAATTGAAGGTTCTCATACCTTATCCTAAAAATTATCTCTTTGACGTCATCTTTTGTGTCTGTCCTATTACCATCACAAAAATATAATCAGACTTTTACAGTCAAGTAGTAAAATCACCAAGTGCTTTATTACTTTTATACTTGAGTAATCATTTGTAAGACAAGTCTATTTATATTTTTGGTTAAAATAACGTTACTCTTGCTGTAAATATTCAGGCTACTGTACACAGCTCTGAGGACGACGTGTAAACTGGAGAAGCTTGTGATCTGTACCACCACTCATCACTGTTATTCTCAGAGAAAGTAAATGAAATAATTTGTAGAAATATGTTATTTATCATGAGAAAGGAAATGAGTTCATTTTGACCGTGATATTGAAATTGTATTTGTGCTTTTGAGTCCTCATCACTCATCAGGATTTGCTCTTTCAGCAATGAACAAAATTTGTGAATACCAAAGTCCTCGTAAGAAGCCCTTAAGAACAAATTTGTGTTTAAGAATGTGTCTTGAATGAGGTCCTTTGTTCTTCAATCACAGGACTTTAATTTAGCAATATTAAGACTTCCTGTTGATCACAAATGTCTTTCAAACCCTTTAAACTGGAAACAAGCTTATTAAGTGTGAGTATCTTTATTGTCTAAGTGTGTCCTTTGTACTGTACGCCAATGCCCTGGGAACCTCCTCCAGATCAGGTGCACCTCACGAGAGGATTAGCCTATTGGGCATGTTGTCTGGGCTAGACTCAAGGAGGACAGGCAAACTTCACACAGAAAGGAGTCATACACCCGGGACCGTCTGATAGTGAGGCAAGAGTAGCCTCTCACAGACACTGTGAAGCCACGTTTCAAAAGATTCCCATAAGTTTAACAAAAATCTGGCAAAAATGTTGTTATAACATTGTCGTTTTAAATCATAGCTCCTCACCAGCTAAAGGACATGCACACAATCAAGCAGAAGCCTATGATGGTAACTCTCTCTTTGTGTGATCCTCAAATAGTGCTCTTGAGAGGGGCAGTGATGACGCATTGTGCCATTGGAAAGTGTCCAGAGCCCACCAGGTCAGGAAAGCCTGCTTCAGAGGGACCAGGGGGCAGCAGTGTGAACAAGACCAGAGGATGCCGAAAATAGTGCTAGATTTCTTAGAAACCAAGTGTCATTACTGGGCCTAGATACCATCACTGAAGAGGGGTCCCCTGTGAGAATGAATATAGTGAGGTACAGACAGATGAGATACTTGAGTAGGGGCAAATCATTCAGGGCAACACCCTTTCCCATTTGACCCTTGGCATCTATCCATTATAAAGTATGAAGCCAGCTATCGTTTTTCAGAACATAATAGTTTCAATTATGATAATTGCAGTATATTGATATTACAGATAGTGTGAGAAGCTCATTGAAACAGGAGATGTGATCCAGTTTGTGTTGGATCCAATACAATGTGAAAGGGGGTGACCTTAAAAGGCCTGAGTGGGTAAAATGGGGGCCTGGTGTTATCTCCGTGCAGCACTGAAGTATTTATAGATCATCTCTAAAAACCCCTTCCCTTCATCCTTCCTCTCGCCAGTGCCCCTCCCATTTTTTCAATTAGTCTCTGATGGGTGGAGTATGCAATCAGGAGTAAGAAGGGCTGACAAGAGGCTCGTGGCACAGTCTGCCCAAACTCCACACAGACACCTCTCCTCAGAGCAAAGGTAAGACTCATCTCAACCATCTCTCCATCCATCACCCTCTCATTCTCTGTCCTCCTCACTGTCTGCAGGATAAATAGCATCCTGCTCTGGCATCCCCTGTCTGCCACAAACCGCGAGTTCCCTTTATATGCCACTTTCTTCATTTCACTTTGAGCAATAAACTTCAAAATCATAATCTCTGTGTGTGTGTACCATCATTTGTCTGCTTTAATCCTTCTCACTTTCACTTTTATTCTCCATTCTTACTCACCAATATTGTGAACATAGTGATGCAAATGGCTTGTTTTCGATATATTTGAGCTAAGAAGTCGATGATTTAGCTTTTCTACGATGTTGTCAAAACACTTTTATTCCACTGGATGTGGAGAAACGGCATATTCACTACCTAAACCACGGGGGCGGCCCTGAGACCAATTTTTGGTGGCCCTCAGTTTTCTATTTGAATTGGCACACAATACCCAGAGATGGTACTTTTTACTACAAGTTAAATAATCCCACACAATTAAATCCTGAAAAATTGTATTTGTGAGACAGAGCTGGCAATAAATAAAGGGGTACAATTTCAACCGGTCTTAAATGCACCCAGTTGAATGTTTGACTGCACTGAGCCTTGATCTGTGGACCTCCACCCTGTATACAGTTTAATATGCAGCCCTCAATGAAAAACGTTTGGACAACCCTGACCTAAACATTTCTGGTGTTATTGGAAATAAACATTTTAATTACTGTTTCCTTGAGGCAGCAATTTGGGGTACGTTAATAACAGACTGTTTAATTACATAATCATAACATTACAGTTCAAAGTGTGCATATGCATTGTAATTGCCTCCTGTGGGTTCTTTTTCTGCACAATGAGATTTTTGTGTCCAGTCATTGTGACTTTATGTGCACATTGGACACACTTTTTCCAGCAGCTAAACAAACAGCAGCATGTCTAAATTACGAAAAGATTTTTTGTGACTTTAGATTATCTTTTTATTTTAGGCGCTGAATAAACCCTGTCCTAAGCTAGGTGAGTCATGGTGGGAGCAACAGACAATGGAAGAATGTGGGAGGGGGTGGAAAAGCTTGGTCCAGAGGGGCAGGAAGATTAACTTCTACTGAGACAAGATACAGAGCTCCTAAATGTCAGCGGCAGCATAAATCCAGAACGCATCTCTGCTGAAGACAGTGATCACATGACACAAGCTCTGCAACATGAAAAACAACAGGAATACACATACATTTTAAATATGAGCCAAAAATGATCTTTGTTAGAGACCTATTAAATACTTAAGCAGAAGCTTCTACTAGGCCTCCAACTGGCAGTAAAGGCACATGGTCTCTGCACCAGCATAGCATTGCCAGAAGTACAGTACTTAAGCACAGATGGGATAACCAGTCTGCTTTGTAAGCCAACCATCAACAGCTGCAGCTCGTGAGTGGCCATTATTACAAATGCCATTCCACATGCACAGGCAATACAGGGCCTTGGTGCTGACAGATGGAGGTGAGGTGACGGATGGGTCAGTGTGCGTGGCATAAGAGGCGTTGGTATGTAGAGAGCATTGACTGTCTCTAAGCAGGTCTGATAGGAGTTATTTATACCTCCTCGTCTGTCATCGTTCACTCCTGTCGCACAGAACAAAATAAAGTGCCGACAACACACGGAGCAGGAAAGAGATGAAAAGAAGTAGTACAGTAAAAATCAGTTAAAGTATATTGTTGTTTGTTAACAGAGAAACAAAATAAATAGGAGTATACTGCCCAGTAAATTAACAGTGTCATGTTATCGTGTTATTAATATCATTGCTGCATTTGCTCTTACAGGTGACCACTCTGAGTCAGAATGACAGAACGCTACGACTGCCACTATTGCAAAGAGTCCCTGTTCGGGAAGAAATATGTTCTGAGAGAGGAGAACCCTTACTGTGTGAAATGTTACGAGAGCCTGTACTCCAACACCTGCGAGGAGTGCAAGAAACCCATTGGCTGCAACTCCAGGGTGAGTTTAGACGACTGGTCCATGGGTTCAGAATTGTTAAAAAGGGCCAAATGTAATTGTTTTTATTACAGGATCTGTCCTACAAGGACCGCCACTGGCACGAGGACTGTTTCAAGTGCTTTCAGTGCAAGCGCTCATTGGTGGACAAGCCGTTCTCCACCAAGGATGAGCAGCTGCTCTGCACCGAGTGCTACTCCAATGAGTATTCCTCCAAGTGTCATGAGTGCAAGAAAACCATCATGCCTGGTAGGAAGATCATTTTCTTAAATAATTTATCTTTCAAGCTCCATATTACATTGCTGAAATATTATCCTTGTCCTATTTGATCTAGGCTCCAGAAAGATGGAGCACAAAGGGAACAGCTGGCATGAGACTTGCTTCACCTGCCAGCGATGCCAGCAGCCAATTGGCACCAAGAGTTTCATCCCGAAGGAAAACCATAACTACTGCGTGCCCTGTTATGAGAAGCAGTTTGCCATGCAGTGTATCCATTGCAAGAAGGTAGGTTAGTCAGCTACAGTCTACAACAATAAAAAACTAACCTGAATGTGTCATGTGTTGCTTTCCAGCCCATCACCACTGGAGGTGTGACCTACCGTGACCAGCCTTGGCATAAGGACTGCTTCCTGTGCACCAGCTGCAAACAGCAGCTGTCTGGACAGAGGTTCACATCTAGAGATGACTTTGCCTATTGTCTCAACTGCTTTTGCAACCTTTATGCCAAGAAGTGTGCCTCCTGCACCACACCGATCAGTGGTAACACTCATGTCCTTGTTATGTACTACTGCACATCTACTCACGTTAATCCTGACCTAACTTCATCCTTCTTTCAGGTCTGGGTGGGAGCAAGTATATATCTTTTGAGGAGCGCCAATGGCACAATGATTGCTTCAACTGCAAGAAGTGCTCCGTTTCCCTGGTTGGGCGTGGCTTCCTTACTGAACGTGATGACATCTTGTGCCCTGAGTGTGGAAAGGACATCTAAATTTCATTTGAGGAAAACTGAATCTGATAGAGAATGTCATAGATTAGGAGATTAAATTGTTATCTTATTACTGAGTATACAATCTTCATATCACTTACTATCAATATACATTGTTTTAAGCCTCACAAAACTAACCATGTTGTGTGAATGGTCACTCAAAATGTATTCATTATCAAAGCTATGTGACTGTCTGACCTGACTGTAAAGATTTGCTTGAAAGATACTGTACATGTAGATTTGGGTGTCGAAAGCAATTCAGTACTTTGCAGATATATCTAGTGCAATAGTTACAGCTTATAACATAGCTTTCTTGTCAAAGCATAAAGTATAGTGAATATTTAATAAATATGCATCTTCATGTCAAGCTGTGTTGTGTCTAAATTGAGCTTGATCTAAACCCAGCGGAGATCTTTCCAGTGTGCTTATGTGCTTATAAAATATTTGATGATCTTATGGAGTCAAATATAAATTAATCCGAGGGATATTGATCGTAATGAGGCCCAGAACAAATTTTGCTTCACAATTGTTTATTTAAACCACGGACATAAAAATACAATTCATTTTTAGCCTAAATTATGACTTTTGCCCATTCCAGAGTATGCAGCAATGATTCGAAAGTACATCTACTCTATTCCTCATCAAGTCAATCAGAAAATTTAAAACAAGCTCATATTTGTAGAGCTGGATGATGCAGTCATTTTGCATATGGCCACAGTAATGTGTTGCAGTTGATCCATCATAAGCAGTGAGCACAAAAGCAGCATCAAACCACAATAAATAATCATGAAAACTCTCCTTCCCACACATGATAGAAAAAAGTAGAAGGTATTTTTACAATGTCAAACTAGACACTCAAATCAATATTTTAGTTAAATACGATGTAGAACAGTCCATACGATCTATTATTTAGTCCTCTACTTGTTAAAACCAGGAAGTATTTTTGTAGCCATTACATCTTCATGAGTGAGATGATTTACTAATGGTAAAGGCACTTGAGGGTGGGGAGGTACAAGATAGTGTTGGATAATCAAAGGTTTATTGCACCAACCTTCTCTCATGCTTACAGGTGATATTCCTTACAGCTGCGTTCTTTGAAATTACAGAGGAACCTTGAGAAAAAGTGAACTACAGAGGTCAGCTATTGTACAGTGATCTATTAACAAGACTTGATGAGGTGACAACGTCAGGGCCAGGTGACATGCTGAATCTTTTTCTTCATCACTGGCGAATTTAGTGAGTTCTAGAAAAAAAAAAGAATAAAGAAATGTTATTGGCAGAAAGACTAAATAAACTAAACTAAAACAAGTTATATCTTAACCATATTAAACAAATACTTCCATTATTCACTGTCATTCTTACTGAATTATGTGCTTCTCGTTTAAGATTTGCAGTGTCTGTCGGTGAAGTTGATGTAGTTAGCTTGCGTATGGGGCTGGCCATGTTTGCATTTGGCGGTGGCTTTAGCCGGTCTGTACTTCCAGACGATAGACTGCATCCGTCTGGTCTCTTCACCTTCAGAGGACCACTGTTTGATGAGGTCCCTTCAAAAACGATTAATGGCCTTTTTCTGTTGGTCTCACTACTGGAAATTAAACAAAACCAATAATGGATGGAGAGTATATTCCACTGATGCATGTGTGCTGTTGATTATGGCTCCCGGGGGTCCTCACCTGTGAGCGGGTAATGGTGCGTGCGTCCCCCGGGTTTTGCCCACGGTCCTGCCCCAGCGGCTGGAGGGGAGAGTCCTCTGTGGCAGGGGCATCACATGGCGCAGGTAAAGCTCCGTAATCTGCTCCCGATTTAAATTGTCCCGGGTATTTACCCTTTTCTACATTTTGAATATGAGCAGTGTGACATTGTTTACAATTCAGAAACGACAGGAACCACCCATTACAGACAAGTGGCTAACATTTGCACTGTTCTACAAAAGAAAAGTAGATAAGTGTTCTCGAAACGTAATTCGGTAAATGCGGACTTACCTCGTTTAATATTAATTTGAGAAACTCGTCGGATAAAAGCTCAGGGTGTAGTAAAAGATCCATATCTGAAGTGGAGTTAGCCTTTCCGTCTAGTGCCGTGGAAGTCGCCATGTTTGATTTACCCAACATGCCCCGCGTTAGCTACCGGTAAACACTGACAAAATGAACCAGACACATCTTATAGAGATACTAAAGCAGATCGAAACAAGGACAAAAATGAGTAGTCCGTAAGACCCTGCTTGCTTTATTGTGTGAATGTATTGTGAGTGAACGGTGATGGTTGTGATAAGGCCGTAACCACTATATTCTACCAGACACAGGGCAGCTGTGCCACGGACGCAGCCTGTCACCACTATGTCTATGGTCACCACAGGCAGGAGAGAGAAGGAATAATAGCCTAAAGTATTCTAATTTTACGTAGCTCGAGAAGCACAATATAAATCCAAGACATTAACAGGCCATTAAACTCATTAGTTGCACCATATCCATCCAAGGCCATGTATGCAAACTAAGCAAAGGTGCTCCTTCAGCAGGATGTTCTTTCTGGAGCAGTGTGTACCTTTTGTGTAGCTGCAGTGGTATACACTTTGGACCCCAGGCTTTTTAAAACTCATCCTTCCCAGCATTACAATTGGCCCGCTATTGCTAGACCCGGGGCCTATCAAATTGAGTGCTATTTTGAGTAAAGGAACAGCGCCATCTACTGTCTGTGTTGTGCTTACACCGCGGGTAACAACATTTTGTATTGTGTTGTGCAATTTGTCATACAGACAGTAATAAGTGATTAAAGATATTTATTGTTATCACCTCGACACTGCGAACAAACAGCTCAAAGTCTGACACAGTTTGACACATGGGTTTATCTATTAAATTGTAAGAAATCATGGAAATCTTTGTTTATTGTGTTTTTTTCCTTTTCTTTTTTCTCACAGAAGTACAAAATATGACATAAAATAGTATAGTGCTTGACATAAATTGTCTCTTCATCTCCAAAACAAAAAGATAACATCCAGCTTTTTACCAACTCTGTATTTAAAAACAAACAAACATTCCTTTTTAATCCAATTGCAATATAAATTGTTTGTAACATATCAGAGACTTGAAAAAACGAATCAACGATATATTTGCTACCTTTTGGTCCTTGTTTGCTCATACACAAAAGAACAGTTTAGAAAGTCTTTTTGCTTACACAGAAGACTGGCTTTCACTGCAGATATAGATATTGCTTGGTCTAACTCTCCGGTGGCTGCGGCCTGGGACTCTCGGGCACAACCTGCAGCTTTTGGGGATGAACTCCTGACAGGCCTCCCTGAACTTCCGTATTCTCCAGCAATAAATTATTGGGTTGAACACGGTCTTGAGGTAACTCAGCCACAGAGCGCCTGTGCTGATGGAGTAAAAGACTGAGCTGTAGTAGAACTGGCGGCTGAATACTGCCAGCAGACTGACAATTGTATGTGGCATCCAGCACACAGAGAACCCCACAAAGAGGATGAGAATTGTAGTGAAAGCTCTGGTCTTGAAACTTATGTCCACTTTGACCTGCGGAGGGTGTTGAAGTCCTTTACTCCTTACTTTATTGATTTGATTGAGGGCTGGCAGACAGGAGTGCTCGCTGGTGTGGTTGTGTATGCGAAGTGTATTGCGTCGCACTGTGTTGAGTATGCATATGTAAGAGTAGAGCATGACCATAAATGGCACAAAGAAAACAGATACTGCCAGGAGAATGGTGTAACCGCGGTCTGCCAGAGACTCACTGTATCCCAGGACACACTGAGGCGCCCGAGTGCTCCCGAAACTCGCAGCACCTGCCTTCCATCCCACCACTGATGGCAGCGAAATGCACAGGCTGAGCATCCAAGACCCTGCAATTAACACTTTAGCCCTATATGGAGTCAGCTTGTCCTGCCGCTGCACTATGATAAGGTATCGGTCTACGCTGATTATGAGAAGTATGGACACTCCTTCCAGTACAAACAACCAATAAAGCATGATCGAAGCGCGACAGAAGGTGCTCCCAAATGTCCAGTCCGACATGGCCACCGTGACAGCAGTGAATGGCATGCACAGAAGAGAGAGCATGATGTCAGAGAAAGCCAAGGTGGCCAGGAGAAGGTTGATAGCAGAGCGCATGGCAGGTTTTCGGTAAACGATAAGACACACAACAGCATTGCCGAGGAAGCCAATGGTTATCATAAAGATCATAATTGCAGCCAGTGTCGCTCGCAGCGTCGCCGAGATGAGAGGAGTCCCAGTGTTGGGGGTGGGCACGCTGTCACCTGGGTCAACTGGGCTGCCTGGGTCCATGAAGATGCAGTCCTCTGGAAGGCTGTCATTGCAGAGGGCCATGGCCTCAACTGCCGCAACTTATCATTCAAAATAAGGATGGAAGTCTTTCAGTGGCGTAGTGAAGACTAGGAGGTGTTTTCTCTCATGCTGTCGGCCAGTGCTGGGAGTGTCTATACAAAACAGGAAAGAATAAGTCTGTTGAGCATTTGGTTCAGTTGTGATTAAATTACATTAAACTTGTATGAGTTTCTACCACAAATCACAATCGGCTAAATCAGTCTAGAAATCACTGACAAATCCATGGCAAACATTTACATTTTACTAGAATCTACTACTATTACTACTGCAGGTATGCTATCAACTCTTCAACTTAGCTAAATGATACAAACAAAACACAGTCAAGCTATAGTCTGAGGTTGATAATTAACAAGTTCACTCTCACAGGGCAGTGCCTCACCCCACTTCACACACAGTCAATACACACCCATGATGATAGGGTCACTGGCCTGTTGATTTAGCAGAAGCTCGGCCAGGTGTCACGCTGGACACTCTTTTATGACGGTCTCTGTCCTGGCTTCAGCTACACTGCTACACCACACTATGGGAGACAGAACGTCAGCATCAAGGACACAATGGTAACTCTGTTTATAGCAGCAAAATCTGTGATTTTAAATAATAGATTAGAAATAGCTAGTGAACCACACAGCATGTATGACAAGACACAATTTCTTCAGCGGTTGTAGCCATTGTAGCAATATTTGATCAAAATAGTGTTGCTGATCTATGTTGCTATGGCAACAAGGTCATCGGTTCTATGGCAACAAGCAGTCTCTCGTCTCATATTTCGTCAAAGATTGGTGTATAAGAGGACATGTTCTTTATAATAGAAGAGCACTCCTGCTTGCTCGTTGTTTGATGACCAATCAATTAAATTATCTTTAAGATTGATTGTATGGAGTGAGCTGTAAGCTTTAGTGCCTAAGGATAAAAGAAAACAATGGACAATTTAAAAATATGAACGTGGTAAATGGGTCAGAAAGACGACTGCCTTTTATTGGTTAAAATGATGACTGCTGTTATGCAACTGTCTAGCTAGACCATTGAAATCGAATTGGTCATATCAACCTATAATTTTACACTATTTATGTAGCTCAATAAATTAACTCTAAGCTTAGTACAAGGTGGAGGCCTAGACTGTCTAATGATGGCACCCTGCATCAGACCTAATAAAGCAAATATTCATTAAAAAATGTCCCATATTCCCCATAATTAAATGATTGCATTTTTGAATGGTGTATTGCACCAACACATTCCCACCGGTCTATGCAAGACCCAGGCTATGCCAACTATGGCCAATCATAACATAAATACAAAAGTTACATTTTCCAGTCAGACACAGCTCTCGCGTCAATATCCTTTAAGGCTATGTGAAAACAGATTATGGAAGACCTACCTTTAGAGCTCCTGGCTTTGTGACCTCTCTCTTAGAGCCAATACGATCAGTGACACGATTTAGCTTTATGATACGACGAGCATTTTTTTCCCCCAACCTCTTTTGGAATTGATCTCCATCGCGCCGCCTCCGGATGACGCTGACGCCAGCGGAGCAGGTGGCCCCGCATTAAAGGAGCAGCCAGTGGGAAAAACCTACAGTTTCACTGGCTGGTGCACAGGTTCAGACGCGCGTTTTAGCTTCACCATCTCTTCTGTAGTAGGTCTAGTATTAATTAAGATTTATGTTTTTCAACACAGCAAATTAGAATGCTAGTTGAAATCAATTAGGGCTTAAAATAGGCTAAAACAAACACTATATCCAGCATGTTTTTTACTTTCTGTCTTTCTTTCTTTTCTTTTTTTACATAAAGGTCCTACGTTCATATTTTGTTAAATGTATCATGCTCTTCTTTCAATAACGTTTTTGTTATTTTGGTTACCCCTACTGACCTTTATTTTGTTTAATTCACCTGACACTTCAGACCAAAAAAAAAAAGCATATTCTAATTCGAACAGCAGGTGGCAGCATTTCAACATATTTCGGCAACGCTTCACGGACTAGGCTATAATAGTGCAAGTGTTTCGGGGAAATGGCTCGGAAATGCATCACACCTGATTACCTGAAATGCACCTGATTATAGACCTGCAGCATCTTCAGCGTAAAAAAATAGTTAGCTACTTACTACCCTAGGCCAGCCATTTCCAAAGTCCGGGACATTGCGTCCCCCTTGTCAATCGGAAATGTTCTCGGGGGCCCACAGTAAAACTTTTCCTATTATGTTACAGCTAAAATTACATTATAAATAACATCTCGCAACGCTTGTTGGCTAAAAACTGGTTTAAAGTCATACATTGTAACAAATAAATGTATTTTTCCTTTTTTTTTTTTTTTAAAGGGTCCCCCGTAGTGCTCCTGAGACCCCCCAGGGGGCTCCAGACCCCACTGCCCTAGGCTATAAATCAACGCGAGAACAATATACAGTATAATCTAACATTTTATTTTCAAAGGCTATTGACAAATGACAGCACACATGAATGAGTGCAATTAACAGTCCATAAGAAGATTCATCACTTCTTATGCTTCACTCAGGGCATGGGCGATCCAGGCGGGAGCCTATAGGGGGCTATCTTCTGCAGGGGGCGCCGAATTGTGCTTTAATCTTTCATTCACCTACGCAGTGTCTAAATTGGCAAATGCATGCAAGTCACGTCCCGTAGTACCTAGATAAGACGCAGAGGTCTACCCTATAGCGTCTTTACAAAAACAAAAACGCCAGAGAGCTACTTATGCTTCAAAGATACTTGAGTGAAATGTGACTTTGGGGGAGTTCACCCAGGAGAATTAGTAGCCATGATGAAATGTCAAGAAAGTTTTTTTTTATTGACCCAAATGTGTGCAGAAAAATAAAATAAAATGCTTCTAAAATATCAAGCTTATGTTGAAGTAGCTCCTGAGCTACTGGTTGAGATCCCTGGCTAGGGTGACCAGATTGGGATGACCAAAAATGAGGACACCATATTTAGGGGACAGAACAAGGGGGAAAAGTTAAGGTATTTAGCAGTGGACACCCATCTCCAGATGGGAGCCAGAATGGCCAGCATCAGGCTGGAGATTTAACCTATTGTGCATGTCTTGAGTTGATGGGGGAAACAATCCAGACTATACAAACTATACACAGAGAGGTCCGCACAGTCCAGGGATTGAACTCACAACCTTCTTGCCGTGAGGCATGAGCACTGCGCGAACCACTACCGTGCCACCAGTGTACTTCGTATGAGGGATTGCTGTAACTGGTTAAAATTATGTGTCATCAGCGAGGAGTAGTGATCTGCAGGTCGGCATTTTTTCTGACCCTCATCGATCCGACCCTAAAAATGGTGTCTGAATTTGCCTGCATTGTTCTGCAACTGGCTCTCATTCAAACAGGGCTGCACCACCCGCATCATCTCTCAAATGTCTGTCCAATTAAAGCACGGTCACATGCACCCCCTCCTTTCCCCAAACCGGCCTAGCCGGCAAAGCACACCAGACCCCAAGGCTGAAGGGGGTTGGAGAGGTTTGGACCCCTTTAGGTGCGGAGTGGTTCACTTTTGACCATGAAAACACCCGCAAAACGCTCTGTCCGGTCCTGATCCACTTCTATATGGGCATCCGGTTATTGAGGTACTCAACCCGAAAAGCTCTTAGTCTGTATGGACAGAGCCTCAAAACACCACTGCCTTGACAAACTCTCAGCAGAATGTTTGAACATGTTATCTATATAATTTTATGATGAGAGGCTTCTTGGGTGATAGATTATTCCTGTGTTCATGCTGTGCAGGACATGAATGTGAGTCGAATCGCTGATACTGGTCAATCCCCTCAGTCAGTGGCAATTTTTGGTATGTGCGTCATGGGCAGTCACCCACATTCTTCTGCCCGTGAGTTGTACCCGAATGGAGGTGCTGGGATCCTTTGTTCTTATTCCTCATTAAACAAGAGGGAAGGGCAAAGTGTTGTAAAGTGTAAATGGTTGGAAGATTAGCCAGAAGCTCACACTTCTGTCAAAAGTGTGCAATCCATTTATCAAATGTAAAACTACATGCTGCAAATATTGTATCGGCAATGTTTTTATTTATCAAGAATAGAATGAAGACCTGGATCAATAAGAACAATTGTCAAAGGAATTGAAATAAATAAAATATTATCAATTCCATCCCAGTGGAGTAGTAACTTGGAAAACGGGTCCCAAGAACTCATTTTAAGCTTTATAACCACATATTTTATTCAAATGTGACCAGTGATCACAGAAATTTGACCCGGTGAGTACCTGGTGCAGACTAGCCTGGCAAGTCTAGAATGATACCCCTCTGTATTTTCTATACATGGGGATATCAGTCTGGGCAGGACTCCCTCGTTTGCCATTCCTGCCAAACCCAAACGGATTCGTGCAATCAGATTTGTTTATTTGCCGTCACATGATGTTCACGAACAGCGTCACTCTTGAAATGTGGAAGTCCCCTCGACAACAATCTAAAGATGGATAGCCGAGAGCCTTTTCCCAATCGCAGGTAATGACCAAAAACACATCGACAATACTTTTATACGACTTTTATGATTCATAACCCTGTTCGAATATCAACGGAGAACTGCAAATAACCCTGGAATAACAACAGACAGCATCCCTTTGCTGATTGGTTTACTCCACTTGGTGCTTCCTATTTGCTTGTGTATGTTCCACTCTAGTTGATGCCGACTCTGACCAGAATCAATTGCTGGTACAGCGGGAGTCTGGACTTTTCCAGGTAAGATGCGAACAGAGACTGTAAATACAAGTAAAAAAGAGAAAAGAGGCAAGCATAATTAATACTTATCATCTTTGTATTTTGAGTGAGGCCCATCAGAAAGATTGGTCGCCTTGCAGGCACCAAATTGCCCTGAACCGCCTCAGTGGGATTAAAATAACACATCTCTGCTAAAACAAGAATGATTTATGTAAAATGCTAAGAACTTTGAGCTTGGTTTGTTAAAAATTGCATCAGTAACTAATGATAGATTGAGGTTTGCTTTATGTTCAAAGGGAGCTGTTTGTCAATGCTTGTATCCACAAAGCTAAGCAAACTTCTGTTACCATTACAATAGCACCCTCTCCTGGTGTCATAGATGTCTGCTGCCCTAGGCCAGCAAACCCTCTGGGCCACACAATGATAGGGAACACTTACAAATCATAGCACGACTGTGTCAAAAAGATTTGTGTGTTAGTAGAGTATTGTGCGTATAGGACTTAGACATTTTTCATCGATGTTCTATTTTGACATAATCTTTTCACACACACTTGAATCTAATTACACATGCAGATCTCCTATTAGTTATTACACACGTTTTATTATACTCAAATATTAATATGGACCCACACATACACACATCTGATTCTGGACGCACACAGCACACACAAATCCTACTACATTCACTCGTCATTACTGACAAATCTACGCGCTCACATTTTTTTGTAACAATAATAGCTCCATACAACACTCCCAAGACCTGCTTATGAGACATTCTCCTGGCCATTCCACATGTTTTTTCTTCTTCTCTTCTCCAAGGGGAGAAGGATTGCTGTTAATTTATATTAATATAATTTATCCTTTTTAAATTACTAATAACTAATACTAATAACTTATGCTTATGTTTCTAGGTAAAGTTTTTCCCTAGCACATTCCCATTGCAATAAAATAAAATGAAAATAGACCTTGTGTGTATGTCACAGGGAGTGGCCATGTGTAGGGCTCAGTTAAGGCCTGCATAATATAACGCTGATGTTCAACAACAGGTCTGAGCATACGTGATTGTTGTCCATAAACAACGAGGGCTAGTATTGCAGAAAAATATTGTTTACTGAAAATACAGTTTTTCCTTTCTTTTTCTTTTTTACTTTTTTGTACTACCTGGTCACAACATTATAGCTGTGTGATTTAGGTGTTGAACCACTTACCACTAAAGACCTTATTGTAGAACATTTCATTGAGGTTAAGAGGAACTTTTACATCACTAAAACCATCAATGACACAGTCACACAATGCACATATGACTGTGCGCCGTTATGTGACATTTCATCACTATACAGCTCTGATGAAGGGATCAGTTGGTCCCATACTTACTGTAAGTGTATTTTAATGAAAACCACTGGCAGGAGAATTGCAGTTATGATGTTAAATCTACATGGATGAAGTATTCTTTTATATAATGACATGCTGTAGTTTACTTTTATCCATTCACTCTCGCTCCGCAATTGGCTACCCCAGAAATCAACAAATGCTCATCAATATCTTTCACAACTCCTTTTTACCTGCATCTGAATGGCAATTACAGATATGTATTGAAACTATATAAAGAAGGTAATTCAATCAATAAGATGTGGCGGAATTAGCTTCCACTCAATCACACCCTGTCACCGTGCAACCGTAATGGGACTTTCAGGTGGTAGATCCCCATCATGGTGAAACTACAGTTAAAAAATATATGGCCAACCAAGAGGAGTGATATCAAAATATATATTTGTATACAGTAAAAAATTATAACCTGTAGATATTATCCATACAGTTAAGACTCACAAGACAATACTGCATAATCAAATTTACAGTATAAGCTTTGGAGAATTGTCCTGTTGAGGTTTTTCCCCCTATGTTGGTGTAATTAGAGATAGAAACACTGCCCTTATAGAGCATCACATATTAGGAAAATTTATTAAATAATTAGTAATTTACATAAAAATAGACACAGTGAAAAAACAATAAATATTTTTAAATTTCATCAAAGAATACACAACTAATACTTCATAACATGTTGAAGAACCTTAAAACACAAGTCACATTTTAACTGAAAGCTACACTCACACAACACAAAATGAAAAAAACTAAACAACAAAAACACAGAAATTATTGCTTTCAAATGTAATTCCTTTTCGATAAAAGCTCACAAGTCCTCAAAACATACAGTGCAGTCTTCATGGGACATTATCACCTGTAGCAATAAGGATCAAATGCATCATCTTGGGCGGGACATTTTGATTAACAGCCTCATTGTATTTTCAAAGTTGCAAAAAGGCTGATTTTTAGTGCAGTAAGACGCCATAAGTCACTGTGTCCTCCAGTTTTAGCCAAACACAAAGTTGGTGATTGATATTTTTAAATATTTTTTTTGTCTTTACACTGGAGTTGTGCTGAATCCTTCTCACGTGTCGCTGTACATCCTTTTGCAGTCCACTGGAGATGGCGTGTCAGGACCCATGCTGCCCACCTGCGAGTATGTGTCCTCGGGTGTGCGCGGCATCCCGGGCGGCGTCATGCGCTTCTCCTTCTGCCTGCGGTTACAGAACCAGACGCGCACCACCTCCTTTTCGAGCTGTAGAGAGTCCGCCAGAGCGTTGATTTCTTGCGCAGACGGCTTGGGGCACTTGAGAAAGTGACTCTCCAGTGCGCCTTTTACGCTCACTTCAATGGAGGTGCGCTTTTTCCGCTTGCGGCCCTGTGTAGCGATCTTGTCAATACTGGTAGGGCTTCCTGTGGTGGAATCAGCCTCCTCTAGCCATTTGTTGAGCAGGGGTTTCAGTTTGCACATGTTTTTGAAGCTGAGCTGAAGCGCCTCAAACCTGCATATAGTGGTCTGTGAAAATACGTTTCCGTAGAGGGTCCCCAGAGCGAGCCCCACATCTGCCTGAGTGAAGCCAAGTTTGATGCGACGTTGCTTGAACTGTTTGGCAAAGTGCTCCAAGTCGTCGGATGTTGGAGTGTCTTCATCTGAGTGTGGCTCGAGCGCCACGCCGTGGTGCTGATGGTGCGTGTGGTGCGCTTGCTGGCTGTGGTGATGATGGTGTTGGTCCAGCTCTGGGGAGTCTCCGCGCACAGACCCGGAATGTATGAGGTTGTGCCCGTGTGCGCTGAGCATGCCGTTGACAGTAAACCCTGTTTGAGAGTATCCCAGGGCTGGGTCCACTAGATGCGCGCCTGAACCACCGCCCCAGGCACCCGCGTGAGTCTGGTGTGTGCCCAGGTGCGTCCTGTGATGCAGAGTGGAGCCAACATGAAGGTCCTCGCGAGTCGAAGCTCTCTTTGCCTCCTGTGCCGGTGCGCAAGGAGGCCACCCGGATCCAGCCTCCACCGCAGCCACTGCAGCCGCAGCTGCTGCCGCTGCTGCGTGAGGGAGCGACGTCACCCACTGGTGGCTGAGCATGTGACTCCCGTTTCCCACTACATGGCCTTGCATGAAGTCGTTCTGTGTCATCTTGACCGGGGGCTCGGGCCGGTAACCGCTGGAGCCTGTGGTGACCGGCTGCATTCCTCCTCTTCTCTCCGCGTGCAGGACCCTGCTGGACAGGTATGGACCCGACGTGGCAGTGGCCATGCTCCAAAGCATACGTGTGAGACGTTTCTTTCTCGGTTTAGCAAAGTCTCACTTCAGTTTGGTCCACGAGAAGCAATATTTTCAAGATGCATTCATTTCAAAACAAATAAACCTACAGTGCAATAAATCTCTCAAAAGTTATAGTCCCGTGACCACTGCGTAAATCCACCGAGAGCTGCCTTGTTTAAACTAAAGTTTTGGAACTTTGAAACTAAAGGAAATTCTGTTTTTAAGTGTAGGTCCCGTTTGAAGACACTTTGCGCACAGCGTCCTGTGCGTCTTCCTGGCTGAGAGGCAGAAAGATGTGTTTACGTTGAGCATCGACCGCGTCTATTAACTCCCCATCCTCATCCAATTACAGCAGAATGGGAGCGCAGGGTTTCTGCTGATTGGACACATCCAGAATGAGGAGTGTCATCCTCTCGTCCAGACTGCGAAAAGTTCTACTGTGGAACACATGCATTATAAGAAACATAGATGTGAACAAACAAGTTTCAATCCCTGGTTTAAAAAATATATAGGCTAAGCCATATTAAAAAAAAGAAGACTAAATTCGTGCATTTAATGCATTTTACTTATTATCAGCATAAAAATAATACTTACGGACACTGCTCAAGAGAGTGTGTGTAGCGCGAAGCGTTTGAGGAGCCACTGTCAAGGATACAGCAGTCTGCTCAGAACAGGGGTCCGGACGTCTCTTGCATCTTAATGCGCGCAGCTTTTCACTTGGTAAAAGCAAGGCTACAGTGGCGTGACGGGACGCACAGCTGAGCTCTGAAGGAGTGTACACACCGCTGCATGCCTCCAAGTGGGAAAAAATAAACTCAGTCATTTTACCTATAATGTAGATTTACTTTGTGCTTTTGATAAGCTTTCAATCACAAGTTTTTGTTCGTTGTTTAGAAAGTATTTTACACCTTACCTTTTATTTACTGTATATTGTGTTCTCTAAAGAATGGAGTGAATGAATAATGTAATGTAAAGCGTTTTTGAGTGTCCAGAAACGCGCTAATAAAACCAGTGCTTTATAATAATTATTATTATTATCAAAGTCTAAATTAATGTGAAATGTGTTTTCAAAAGCATTAACAAATAATCTTAAATCAGTTTGGGGTCAATCAATTACTGAACTGTCCCACCTTGAAAATGAACATGTACATATTCTATGCATTTGTAAAGAATGCTATAAGAGGAAATGTTTTGCTTGAAAGTATTAATTTGAATTATGTGAAAAAATCTGGAAATTGAAAATCATGTTTCTGTCACGTTTGTAAAACTAACGGTCTCTCTTTAAAGAAAAAACAAGACAGCTAATTTCAAACCAAATAAAGTCAGAAAAAACAATAGTCATTTCATCTGCAAACAGTCTCATCATTTAGACAGAAAAGTAGGTGTTTTGTAATTAATTAATTAATTAATGGTACCAATGTAAATTGAGATCTTTAAAATAGTTTTGCTTTCAGATGGAACATATGAGGGGGATCTGAACAAATGATATATGTTACTTTCTGCATTTTGGTGTATTCTAGATTTAATACATTCAATAATACACTATGGTCTGTAAATCCGTAATCCATAAATCTTAATGTGGAGAATTTCTTTAAAAAAATAAATTTACCACAATGGTGTCAAACTTTTCACTTAAATAAAAAGACCTTGATTGTACTTTGCGTTTGCACAGTTTGCATGATTCACTGATTGAAACTGCATCTAATGTTTCAAATAACAATGGGGCAAGAGCGTTGCATCCTCCTCGCTCATTTCAGTCCCAACAATGTGCCGCTGGTTGTAGCAGGAGGGCATTTGCCATCACTATCTGCCAAATCGCTGCGTTTGTAACTGTATGAACATAACAAGCCAAACATCGGGGGGAAAAAACGTGTCATCCCTGACTGTTACAGAGTGAAACTTGGTAAAACAGTCTGTTCCGAATTGAGTCTCAAGCACAAAGTGTTTCTCGGCAGACGTTTGAGGGAATGCAGTAATGTTTTTCATGTGTTGTGCTGGCTGGTCACAGAGCTCGATTTGTTATTCATGAAGGAAGCCGGGTGAAGAGGCCTCCTTACGATGCACGCAGCTCCCTTCCCCAAGAACTCCACCAGCAAAGCACATCATCTGTCCCAACAACTCAATGCTGCAATTAATCCTCTTGATAACCATAACTCTGCAGCTATTCAATGATTGTAGTCGCTTTGAAATAATCACATCATTAACAGAAAGATTACTTTACCCCTCCCACCTCTCTCACACGGCTCTGTTGAGTCTTCAATATGCAGATTGTCCATTTCTGCCCCACGGCTATTTTCTTTGGTAGACTTTTGAAATATGCTAATGTCTCCAACAAAATTGCAAGGAAGAAAATCATATGGACTCCAGGAGTTTCCCTTTGAAAGAAACAGATGATTTTGATCAGTTTGTATTCTCATACTCGTAAAGTATTTCAAGGAACGCATTTGGACGTCTCAAGAGAAATGCTGTATAATCTACCGCGTCCCCGAATTCAAGATAGTGCTTCATTGTTGTGATTTTGCTGTTGTGATCGCAAGCATCTTTGACCTTCAGCTCTCCCTGAGTCAGAGAGATCCAGCACAGCATGAGACTTTACCCACAAACCCCTGCTGCGCGTTCAAAGCGCAAGCCGAGGCAGCCACGCCAACACAGACGAGAGAGAGACAAAGTGGAAGTGTGGAACCGGAGGGCTTTGGAGGGGAAATGATCAAAGTGGCTGCGTTTCCAAAGTCCTCCTTGAAATATTGGAGACATAAAGTCAAATAGTTTTAAAGGCTGGAAGTCCTAATGTAGCAAGTTGCTTTATATCGCCTCTAACTTTTGGGTTATTTAGTTTTCAAGTGGTCTGATCTTGAAACCAGGTTGTATCGCTCAATGCTTTATTTAAAGCCACACTGCGGAACATTCTGGGGTAACGTTGCCATCTCACAATAGCAACTAAGCTGTTACAAACAATAATAATGATTTTTTTTTAATGCCAGCGACATGCTTTTAAGATTGACACCAACAATGCAATAAATACAAGTATGTGAAAGAGTACCTAATGCATTTACACTTAACATTTCCATGGAGACGAGCTGGTGATGTCCCGCGGGCAGTTAAGTTACAAGTCAAGTCTGCGGAGGGGAAAGCCAGCTCACAGTAAATCCCATGTTTTAGAAAAGAGGTCTTTTTCACCAATATTAATATAATTAATTTAATGGATGCATTTTATTGTAGTTACTGGGGACATGTTGACTGGTATAAACTTGTCAAATAGTGAATTTAAATGTCGTCCCAGGTGAGCCTGAAACATCGCTCGTGTGTTTTCCACGGCTCTCCTTTGAATACAAACCACGGCAGGGAGACGCAGTCAGGAAATACCGTGTACCCGGCAGCCTGTGGCTCGGGACACTGCAGCCCTGTGTGGAGCACTGTCCTAGGCCAAGTCAAACAGCCCGAGCCCCTGCGGGAGCTGCTCCGCTGAATGCACTGGTCTCTCTGAACCACATCGACTTAAAGGCTCTCTGTAGTGAGGGGGGCTTCTCTGTGGTTTTGGAGGAAATATCAGATAGTGAAATATTAAGAGGATTATGATAAGCAGTTGAGGTGTCTTATCCTCTGCCTCTTGACCTGAACTGTGTTAATTATGCAAATATGACAATTTTGGTCAATGTACAAGAAAACGTACAGTAGGTTCATGACATATTTCAAATTATTGCACACAAAAATGTAGAAAATACTATAACCTTTTGTAAAATAATGTTACGAAAATGTAAGATATTGAACATACATAGCAAGTTTCAAACACTGTGTATCCCCACCTACATCTCTGTAGCCACAGCTATTGAACTGGCTATATGGTTTTGTAGCGTCAAGAAACATGTGGATGAAATGTCTCTCTCAAAGACACAACTAACAATAGAGATGCCATCGTATTCACTTTTTAAGGTGTTAGTTTCTAAGAACTTTAATGCCAACTGAGTGTACACACACACACTTAGATATTCATACAAGCGATGCTCAAGGACACGGACCAGTTTGAAATGGCCGATAATCAGGTTGTTGGGCAAAAGTCTGTAAAACCTGAGCTTATAGTGCCCACTATGCATGATGGAGTTCTGATGTAAGTCAGTCTGTGTGCATCAGTCATGATATTGAATCAATAAGAGCAGCCCAAAGCAACAAAAGAACACTAGGAGCACGTGGTTGTATAAAGTTAAATAGCCATCCTTTATAATGTAAAGACACATCCACAGAGACATCCATCAAGCACTCAGTAATTAAATCAGCAAATAGTGAACACAATCAAACACAGTTAGCTTGTGACGCCACGCAGCTTTGGAAATTAACAAGTTTTCAATTGTGTCAGAAGAGTTTCACATTAACAGCACACACCGCTCAGCTCCCAGTTTGTGTTTTTGAGAGGAGAGAGATGGAAACTATATTTATCTCAGCACTCAGGTTCATGTGTCACTTTTTACATTCAGGGCCATGTATGAATCCCCCAAATTCTAATTCAATTATTCATTTGGATGCCTCATGTTTTTCTGACTTCAATCATGCTTTAAGGATCTACCCTCAACTTAGACTTCAGGCAGTGAATTACACACCATGATTTTCATCAAAGTACAAACCTTGTGTCCGCTCCCTCTGATATTTGTTGTTTTTACTGCAATAATCCTAAAAGATAGCAGGAAGATTGTGAAAAAGAGAAAAACGACTTTTGCAAGCTGTATATGTGGATGGAAGGGAAAAAAAAAAACTAAAAACATTTTCAGATATCAAATTTTAAAGAAATTTTTTTAAGTTTCCAAATTCAAATAAAACATTTGACCTTGTTTTGGGGCATTTGAAGCTCAATCAGGCTAGGAATTAACTATCAGCAAAGACTTGATATTTGGGGCCTAAAGTAAATCTATGAAGAAAAGTTGAATCAGTACAACAAATAAATAATGATAGCGGTCTAATCAATTTGTATCCAGATGAAAATGTATATAAGAGAGCGAACTGGCCAAAAAAGTCTGAGAATAATTGCTTCACCTGCAGTGTCACCCCTTAAATTCAATTCAAGTCTCATTTTGAC
Organism: Neogobius melanostomus; assembly: GCA_007210695.1. NCBI lineage: Eukaryota > Metazoa > Chordata > Actinopteri > Gobiiformes > Gobiidae > Neogobius > Neogobius melanostomus. The sequence continues at coordinate 3,356,109 of VHKM01000048.1, forward strand.
CGTGTTCTTATGTGACTGGTATTGTTGCTAACTTGCTTATTACTTTCCTCTTATCTTGAAGATCAGGGGTATAATCCCACTTCTATAAGATTTCAGTGTTAAATCCCCATTCCACGCACAAAAGGAAAATCCCAAACTTTTTAGCAGATAAGTCTAAAGATATCCGTCTCCATTCAGCCAACTACTGTTAGTGCAAATGAGTGTGAACCCCACGCGCCACTTTAACCTATCACCACACGTACTTGGATGCAGCATTTGACTCCCCCCTGTCCTGCGAACATGTCCCACGGACCTGCCGGCTCAGCTCTCGACCTGGGACAGTGCCCTGGCGAGGGTGTGCGGCCCGGCTGAGATCACAGACGACCTTGGCACCCTCGCAATGAAAACACAGCTCCTTCACGGGTGCTCTTTGATGTAGCTTATCAAAGGCCTCTCTCCTCCTCTCCTCCTGTAGACCAAAGGCTACTATTGTTTTTGTTGTTGTTATTGATATTGTTTTTTCCGCCCTTATAACACAAAGCAGTCTGACCATGACTCTGATGCTAATGTGGAGGTGGAGAGGGTGTGCTAATGAGCTGCCGAGTGGATCAGAGGGGCTCACGGGGGTAACACTGAGGGAATAGGAAGCACCGAACATCAAAACACACGCAGCTAGTACTCCAGCCCTGGCTCTATCCACCAACCGTGACCTTTCAGAGCAACACCGTAGGAAATTACTACTATTAAATTTTGCCGTCAATAAGCAAGGCGGACATAAATTGTTGAAGGAATATGAAGTGTGAGAGCTCATTTATTGGAGTGGAACTGAAGTGCGAATTAGAGAGAGCACGTGAAGCGGAGGAAGTCAAAGAGAAAGGAGACTATATGATAAAAATAATAATGAGAAAATGTTAAATTCTCAAATTCACAACTTATGGTGATAGAAAAAAACAAACAAACATGTTTTATAGAATTTTAAAGAGGGCACTATGGGTTCGCCAAAAGTCTGACCCATGCTTCAAATGACATCGAGGCAACTAGTGTGAACGAGTGTAAGTTTCGAAGAGGGTTTTCGACTTTTTGGTGTGCCTTTCAGTAAATAGCTTTGTTAGTTTTTGTGCCTTATTATCAGTACTAATAACAACACAACTCTGCAGGAAATCTATGTTTTTGTAATTGTAACTCTGGTCCGTATCTCAATATGTTTAAGGTGGGTCCAGACGCTAAACACCAGTTGGGAACTGCTGGTCTGGACCTTATTGTGGTGATGCAAAAGTGCCGACCACCCAGCCGCCGCCCAGCACTCATATCCTGCCCCAATATCTACAGTAATATACAGGAAAGTTGAATTTAATCCACAGACCAGAGCATACTAATTTAGAAGAGCAAAAGTATAGCAGAGCGCCTACCAAAATTGCTGCTGGTGATTGATCCAGTGTAAGTGCAGGGTGTGAAGGAGGAAGCCGGAGAAAAGCTGTTTACCTTTGCTCCCCTTGTGGACGGAGTGGGATTCATTAGGCGCTGTGTAAATCAATCTGCTTCTTCTTAAAGAGCTGTCAATTTGGGCTCGACGCCTGGCAGCCTGACATCACTCACTGGATATTTAACCTGAAAGCCAATTAATCATCATGATTAATTCACTCACAAACCACATGGAACTGTTGCACTCTACCATGAGGAGTGAGAGGCGGATTCTTCAGATTCAACAAAAGGGGGACTTTTTCGGACCTTTCCATGCACCGCTCACTCTTAATCAAGTTCTCTGTGCCGGGTTTCAGCTGTAACTCAATACTCTGTGCCAACCGCACGCACTCCCAACCACTTCACATGGAGGAATTCTTCTAATTGGCTTTGCTCGCATTCATACATGTTAACACTGGCTTGGACTGTGAATATAAATTTGCTTGCACATGTAATGAAGCGTCAGTGAGGAGCAATTTTAATGCAGCGTCTTGATAATATTTTCTTTGCTTTATATTTCCGCCGCATTCTCAATGAAAAAAGGGATTACACAATACGAAGACGGTGTTATTCTCCATAGCTGCGGAAATGGAAATGACCCAAATTGAGAGCAGGAGAGACAGAGGGTTTAGATATCAGCGCAGTGGAAGAATAGATGACATTGCCACAGTGCATCCATTTTATCTATGGCCATTTCACTCTGACATCACTGTGAGTAAGGCTGCACAATATATCGCCAAAGTATCGTTACCCTCCTAAAACAGCCTGAAATAAAGATACATGGAGATGCGCAAAGTTTAATTTAGTCTAAATTGTTCCAACTAATCCTATTTTAGTCTTGTTTTGGTCCTGATTTGATGGGGCCATTTGTACTGTATGATTGTGTTGTGTTGGTTTCCACTGGGTGCTCCCATACAGTAAATACAGTGTGAGGAAAAAGTAAGTACAGAATTTCTTACATTTCTGCCTAAATTGGTCATGAAATGTGATCAGGATCACCAATCTCATTACAAAACTGCTGCAGTTCAGCGAGATTCGGGGGTGTACTTACTTATTCTGTACTTTCTATGTGCATTTGAAAAGCCCTTCTAGGGACGGACATTGCAAATAGCCTTGGCTATAAATGTTGTAGTGTGGTACATGGTTATTGTTCACACGTGTCCCTATCAAATAAATGAATAAATAAAAATACAATTATTCCTCCTGTGAATGTTTACATGTTATGACCCATAAAAATATGATAAAATGTAAATGTTTGGGTTGTATTTGTTTAAGCAGACACTGTTTACTCATTCTTATTATTTTAATAAAGATCAGACCACATTTTATGACCAATTTAGGCAGAAATGTGAGAAATTCCAAACGGTGTACTCACTTTTTCCTCCCACTGTAAATGTACTTTAGGCTGTGATGGATGACGGTGTGTGTTTGTGATTACAACTACAATCCGGCGTGGTGTGTTTACATGCATGAGACCCGTGTGTGTCCATAAAACAAAAGAATAGAATATACCGTTTTGTAAAATATTGGTGTTGATCATGTTTTTCTCATGTCGTGCAGCCCTAACGTGAGCCCCTCTCTCACATGGCAGGTATATAGTTCTAGCCTGTTCTAAATGTCAAAGTGGGTCCTCACATTCTCCTGAGGTCGCTCCGTTTTGGCCCCTTCTGAAATCGAGCGACGTGATTGGCCGCGGCCGACTCCGCAAAGTGATGGAGTCAAAGGTGGAATGATGCATGACTCGCCGCACTGACTGATGACTTCCTGTTTCAGCTGCAGCCTTTGCTTTAAACAACGACGCAGAGATCAATCTATCCGTCATATCCGCCCTGACAATGTGGATCTGGATAGAGATGGCATTTCGAGACGCAGTCTAATCATTTCTAAAACAGCAAAGGATCATTGCGCTTTGAGGAGCCGAACAGCCACACTCGGCACATTTTTATCTCATTTACGTATCAAAGCTTTTGGACTCAAGGTGAAAAAAAAAAAACACCTGTAAGCACCCTTTAAAACAGATGAAGAAAGAAAGAACTTCTATGTGTTATGTATTGCGATCAGATCAGAGATTTTGAATTAATAAGGAAGTCTTATTGAAGTGCAAGTTATGAGAAATATATAGTTTTTTCCCCCCAAATATTGTGAAAACTACAGAATGGTGCTCAATGCAGAAAGATAACAGCAGTTACCAATAACACATATTTAACCTCTTAAATCTTAACCAAGCGCATTTTCACCAGTTTGGCCTGAGTTAAATCTTCAAAAGCTTACCACCTATAGGCCAGTGTAACGCCTCATTTGAAAGCTAAGACCTACAAAAATGAGCTAAACTTTTTTTGTTGCATTTTGTAAAGCATGTTTTTGTTACTTTTTCATCACCTTTTTGTTGCTCTTGCTTGTCAATTTTTGTTGTTTTTCATCACTCTTTAGTTGTGTTTTGTTTTGTTATTGCTGCTTTTCCAGCACGGTTTTGTTGCTCTTTTGCCGTGTTTTTGTCACATTTTTGTCACTTTTATGTTGCATTTTTGTTCCGTTTTCATCCTTGTTTTTGTTGCTATTTTGACACTTTTTTTTTTAAAGAAGCTTTTAGATATGGGTAAAGCCAAACTGGAGAAAATGTGCTCGGTTCAGGTGGCGGTTATAAGGTTAAAAGCCACTATAGAATCTAAACAGAACCCTCATTTGGCGTCTGTTGCCGTGCTGTTACTATGGCATCCGATGCGTGCCCTCTGTAGTCAACAAGTAGTGTAGTGCTAGATTTATGAACTTAAATTGACAAAACAAGTTGTCAGGTTCACAGCACAACAGCCTCCTCTCAGTCCAGTCCCACGGTGCCCCCTCCGCGCTCCGGCCTGTCCATCACCGTGGCTCGGCCTCTTTTAGAAAAGCAACTCATGAAAGCAATGGCGGACCCTCCACGCACCTTGTATCGGATCTTAATTAAAAAGACTTGCATATTATTTGCTGTAACAAAGGGAAATTTGGGGGTTCATTTAAATCCAATTAGGCTGGCGCTGATGCCTCAGGAGATGAGAGAGTAATTGGTGTTTGAACACGGAGGTCTTTGTTCCCTGCTCCAGTAGATTGATAAAGGCAATAGGCGCACAATGTGGGACACACGTGGAGGGGAGGGAGCCGTGAACCTTCGACTCTGGGATATAAGTCTAAATCGTATATAACAAGACAATTAGTGGAATAAAAATAAAGTAAAACAAGCCTCATGCTTAATTGCTTCAGTCATTATAGCTGTGCGCCACATGCAGTGAGCTCAATGAAGTATAATCTTTGCTTTTGTGATGAACATCCTTTAAAATCATAATCAGTTTAAAATGCATTGCTCCCTCATGAATTTATTTAACACTCAATAAACGTTTTATGCAGATTTATGGCTCAGGTGCTTAGTCCAACTAGACAAACCTACAAACATTCATCTTGATTGTTAAAAGACATAATTGGCTAAGTGGAGGGACTTAAGCTTGTTTGAGAAAGAGGGTTTATCCCATTACTCAAGTATATGCGACCTTTGATTGGCTTATTAAATTATGATTAAGGAAGAAAACAAAAATATAAACATGTCTTGGAACGCCTACTTTTAATTACACTTCTTACTTACAGCTGTTAAAAACATTACATGTTCATTATGTATCAGCGTTTTACAGCAGTTTAGCAATATATAACCCGGAACAGTGACATTCAACCTGTACCTGCCCAAATACATAATACATTCAACAACTACATTCAAGTCTTATTTATATGAGTTTTCTTTCTGAACACATTGAACACAGTTTACATTCTGTAGTAAATTATTACCGTAAATTCTGGACTATTGAGCGGACCTGAGTATAAGCCGCAACAACAAAATTTATAAAGATTATTTTTTAAACATATATGGGCCGCACTGGTCTATTAGCTGCAGCTTTTCTCTTCATGCGCAGTCAGTGGCCTACAGGTACATTTACTTTTATTAAAGTGTGTTAAGGACTTCAATTATGTTATTCTTTATTATAATTGAAGCGCTTTGTTCAGTCAAGCCAAAGCGCTCGGGAGTGTGGTCGTGTTTAGAGCCGCCCTCCTCAGCATGTTAGTGCACACAGCCTCGGGAGCTCTGGAGTTTCCCGGAGTTCGAAGCTGCTCTGAGCTGGGTTCATGGTGACCGCTCAAGGCTGGCTTTTGATACCCACGCATCGCTGTACCTTCCATAATATTTCAGCAGTGAGAGACGGTTGCCCTAGCACACGGGAGGGCATCCTGCTGCCCCGCTCTGGTGGACAGATGTGGAGGAAGATGGCGGTAGGGTGACACATGACACAATATTCAGTATGACCATAAAAATAAATCTATAAATTAGGCGCACCGTTGTATAAGCCACAAGGTTCAAAGGGTGGGAAAAAAGTAGCAGCTTATAGTCCGTAAACTATGGTAAGTAGAAACTACAGTTGTTTTCTTTAATTGTGCTAAATACTATTTTAACAGTCGACAGTGTACTCTGCTTAAGTCCAATAGTTTCTCAAGTATCATCACAGCATAAGTAAGTCTTTGCCATTGTAAAAGTAGCTCATGTGGGAAAGAGGCTGGAGACCCTGACCTGGAATGTTCCGCAGTGTGACTTTAACACATACTGGGAATCAGCTCAAAGAAACAGGTTATAGCTCAGTATATAAGCGTCTCGTGAATGCCAGAACTGTGCGGTATAAATAAAGTGAAAAACACTAAAGCCTCGATCTGGATCACACCTGGGACCCACTCAAGGGTCAGGGGCTCACAGGGCGCAGGTCAGAGGTTCGTGTCGCAGCTTAAGGCCAAGGTCGAGGAGCAGAGGTCAAGTCTGAGTGGTCAGACGCAGCTGCCCTTGGCCTTGAGCTGATCAATACAGCAGGGTCCCAGATATCGATCAATGACACATTTACATTAACTCTAGTCACCCTCAGAAGAGAAACAAGGAAAACACATTTAAAATAATTAGGGAAACCACAGAAAGCTTGGTTCTTATACAGTATATTGGGACTATTGCTTTAGTTCAGGATAATGAGAGTGCAGTGTCAGATAAGTGGGTCGCCAAAAAGAAACTTTGGTAATGGAGCTTTAAACATATACTTAAACATGTTGATTGCACAGTCACAATTAGCCGTGCTCTGGTAACACCGCTGTGACAAACCTATGTTTAAGGCCGATGGGTCCAGCGGTTCGTTTCATCATGGGGTCCCTCTCTCATTCCACTTATCGCGCTCCTTGCTTTGTCCCCTGCACCCTCTGTGTGACATGGGACACTTAGACAAACTGAAGGGCTGTTGTTTGGACAGTGTTTCCTATTAAATGGCCCTTCCTTTATATTCACACACGGTGCATTTCCAGTCCCAGAGCAATTATACACATGACTACACTTGGAGCTAAAGGAGCAGGCTGAATCTTTATCGCCATCCCGAAGAGCAGTGGCACCGTGACTCTGAGCCGTCTGCCTGCCGCTCTTGTCTGCTGCCACAGTCGAAATGACAGCCAATATTGTTTTGCTCTATAGTTAAAAGACCAGGATTTGAATGAGAGGTGTTAACATAGACTGGAATTAGCATTTTGCATTCTTGGCAAAATCTCTCTGAGCGGAAACTATTATTCACTGCATAAGTAGTAAGTTTTACCCTGGATTTCCGCAGAATCACAGAAGAGCTAAAGCATGAAAAGACTCGGACACTGAACCAACAATGACACGGAATAAAATAAAAAATACCTCCAACACATTTCTCGACACAATGTCCATAAGAATAGTTTTGAGAGACGTGTAATTTTCTTATGGCTATCAATGACTGACTGGATTTCAAAAAGTGCACAAAAACACATTGCAATCTCCCCAGAAATGTCTGTTTGGTTTAATAGGTTTAAGTCTATTGGTGATCCTGTCAATCAACAGGAACCAGAATAATATACAAAAGGTTATACCAAGCGACAGAAAGACACCCTGCAATCACCATTGGTCAGGGTAAGCAAAAAAGCTAGATCTGTGCATTTCTAACTAAAACATCCCTAAAACCTGTCTTTACTGGGTTATCGAAAAGTGCACCCCTCATCCACAACTGTCACCGATATTTGCAAGAGTAACAGCAGAGTCAGAGAATCAGGCCCCGACGAAGGCGCGATGTTTGAAGACGTGGACGGGTGTTTGAACTCCTCGGCGCCCTCTGCAGTGTCCCAGTGGGGAGTGTATATGAGGCACGGCCAGTCATGTATTATTTAGAGCGAGATCCTCCTTTGTGCTTGATCAGGCCTTGATTTAAAAAGGCTGTGACTGTCTATCCCACCAATCACCTCTTCTTTACCCTGTAGGTGAACTGCGGTTCTGGTAACAGTATAGTATAGACAGCGCACTGCCTGAAATGGCTGGAATCACCTGCGCTCCTTGAGGATTTGTATAAAACACTAATAGACTTAGCACTGGGGTATTGGTAATGTGTCCGGACCACATGGGAGCAGCGCTTCGAACCAGTCCCTAATTAAAGTTGAAACTCCGAGTGATCAGCTCCAGCCCCGCTCAGCAAACGAACCATGGCTGATATGCTGTTTAAGTCATTAGCAGCTCAGATTCATAGCCACACAATGCCTTGTTAACAGAACGAGAGAGAGCCCGTTTTCCCAAGACGATAGAGGTTCAGGAGACAGACACCTCAAGTAATTACGCTCAATTGACACAAATGACTGTAGCAGTGGTTGTAACATGTTTTTGTGTGTGTGTCTTTTTTACTGAGATAAAACAGAAATCAGTTGGAGTGTACACAAAATAAACACATGGCTGTTTGCATTGTGTTCTTTAAATATGAAAGAATTACAACTTTCATTTGGGCAAACATACATTACATGTTCTCTGCACTTGAGTATCAAGGATGTGGATTACCTCTACATTCAACACTTATGCCATTAAACAATACCAGTATGGTATCGAACAGAGGTCTAGGCACTACTGGTATCAAAAGCAGGGACCAAGAGACCAGGTTTTGATGCCTGTTGGTCCAGGGACAGCATTAAAGGACTTAGTTGTTTCAGCTCAAATTAATGATAAAAAAAAAAAAGTAAAAGAAATAGTATTGTATGGAATGAATTAACATTATTGTTCTGTTTTCTGGTACTAAATGACAAATATTTTAGCATATCGAAAAAGTATTGTTCAGGTATTGGTATCGTAAACCAAGTATCGTTACAATATTGGCAACGAAATAAAAGTAATGGTACCCAGCCCGACTAATGCCACACCCATAGACTATTAACCTCTTAACCCCCACTTGAACCGAGCACTTTTCTTCAGTTTGGCTTGATCCAAATCTAAAAGCTTCATGAACAAAGCGTCAAAACAGCACAGAAAAAAAGGATGAGAATACAACCAAAAGAGCAACAAAAACACGATGAAAAACAAAAACGTAACAAAAAAACACGGAAACACAACGAAAATGCATAAACGCAGCTGCGACGCAACAAAAAAGTTGCTATCAGTTTTGTAGGTCTTAGATAAGCTTGTAGATTTGGGTAAAACCGAACTGAAGAAAATACGCTCAGTGAAAGCGGGGGGTATGAGGTAAAAAATATAAATACCAAAGGCTTTGTACATCTCTAAGCTAGACGAGTTACTATATGACAGATTGCAAATATAGTTAGGTAAATATAGCAATTAGGACTGTCTCCGCTTACTGTCCAAGGTGAACTCTGCCTCATTCCCATACTTACTACTACTACTTAAAGGAATAGGCCAGTGTTTTTGCATACTGAGATATGTTCTTACCTGACCTTAGACGAGTTGATGTGTACCTGTGTAAGAGCAAAGATGTTGTTAGCATTTAGCCTCTCCTCCTCTCCTCTATGGGGCCAAACGGGGTGAATTTAGAAGCGACCAAACTCTTCCACGTTTCCCCTATTTAAATACAGTTACATGAGCAGTTACAAGATCCAAGTATAATCACTAAACATGTCAATTTCTAAGTGCATAAAAAGGGGTACTATATTGTAAGGCACAAGTGTCAAACACAAGGCCCGTGGCCGAGATGATTTAATATGGCCTTTTATAGAGCATGAATTTCTGAGTATGTAAAAAAAAAAAGCAAGTCTCTAGCCCATTCCTGTGCGGACTTATGGATTTTGAAATATACTGCAGCCACTAGGGGGCAGCTTAAATTAAAATAAGGAAAGAATTCCACACGTGTCCAGCAGAGGGCACTGACATAATACGAGATCAGGATATAAACAGCATATTATAGCCATGTGGTAAATGATCAGTCTGCCCCAGGGCGGCTGTGGCTACAATGGTAACCTACCGCTATCGACTGTGTAGTGAATGAATAATGACTTTATGTAGCACTTTGAGAAACGTGTGACACAGGCTTGTAAAGCACAATAAGTGTAAGCCGTTATTATTATCTACAATACACACGTGTCCCGTGACCCGCCATTGGGGGCTGAATTTCAGCCCACGACTAAAACGAGTTCGACATGCCTGTTGTAAGGCGTAATATTACTTTAGGAACATTTCGGCATCCGTGCAGTAAAGTTGAAGTGCTATTATTACACCTTACAATATAGTTCCCCTTTTTATCCACTTAGAAAATCGACATGTTTAATTTTGTGTAACTATACTTGGATCGTGTAACTTTTCACGTAACCGTATTTAAATAGGGAAAACGTGGAAGAGTTTGGTTGCTTCTAACTTTACCCCGTTTGATCCCATAGAGGATAATTCCTAACAACATCTTTGGTCTTTTTGCTTGACTGAGCGCACGCACAAAGACCAGACAGGTACGCATCAACTCGTCTAAGGTAAGGTCAGAACATATCTCAGTATGGAAAACTGTGGCCTACTCCTTTAATCTACTTTGGTTAACTTTTTGTTCCTTAACCTATTCAAATTTGCCATAGGACACAATTGTTGCTGCTGACACAAACCATTGCATTCTGTCTTCATCCACACTTTACAAACACAAAATCAACTTCAGGAACAGGCTTGTACATGGACACTAAATACCAAGTGACAGTTTTATGTAAGCAACTTTCAGTGAAGCATGCGTAAGATCATGAATAGACAAATCAGCTAAAGGCAACACGCCATATTCAAAAGCACATTTAAATTAAAGAATAAACAGGTTAACCTTCAAGCTACAGTATATGGAAATGCAGTCTTTAAATATGTATTCAGATGATGCATTGTCCTGCTCAGATGCACCCGAAAAAGCTGGACCAACGCCACCAGAAGAGGGTTTATCATGCGCAGCGCCCTCCCCTCTGTTGTCAGCGCTCAAATCTACAATCAAGATAATCCATCACTGTGGCACATAATGCAAAAAAGATATTAAAGCCACTTGGGGAAAATGTATTCTTGGGAACTGAAATGAGAATAAAATGCTGTTTAAGCATTTACCGAAGGTTAAAAAAGGAGACGACTACAGGTGACACTGACAATATGAATGTTCAGCCATATTTCAGAGCAGAAAAAAGTGTGAGAGCATTACTTAGAGAGCAACATTTTTTGGCCAATTTTTACTGAATCTTAAACATCAGCAATTCTTAAACATCTCCAATTAGTTACAAAAAGATCCTCAGCATGTAGATCTTTATTTTAGGGTGAAGCCTGGCTGTGTAACTGTGTATCATACTCCACCCTCATAATGCCCTCCCTACCTTCCTAACAGTTCAGTCTTGTGATACGTAGTTGCTCTTTTCATCGAGATAAAGCTATGGTAAGCTGCAAAGTACTGCCTTCAATGGGACTAATTAAGTTTTCTTAAATTACAACCTGTAACTTAGTCTGAAATGTGGAGCTGTCCAGTTCGAATATCTACTTTCATACTTTCAAATCTTTACAATAACATGTTTGTAAATTGCACTGACTCAATGTTTCTTCATAGGTTTATGTGGGCCATTTTCAAAAAATGCATTTTTCTCACATTGGTGGGTCTGTATCTCCACATCAGAATCACCTACAGACTCCACTCTTTCCAGTTTTGGACATAACAATATTTTGAAGAATTTATCAAAGGGATTTTTAAAAATCTAATTCCTAATCTGTTTTCAATTTCAACAAACAAGGCAACATTTATTTTATTTTATTTTATATTTACAACTAAACAAGATATCTAAAACCCCTCTGAAATAAAATATGTCAACAAAATAAAACCATCAATTTAAACCATGGCTCCATCCATTATGCAGCTCTCGTTGCCAAAAATATGCAGATTTTTTTGCATTTTTTAGGCATAAAAGGCCTTATTTTTATATGAAAACACAAAATGACCAAAAAAACTGCAATACATTTTTTTCCTCATATTTATGTCAGTAATCTACAGTAGTGGGTCCCAACCTTTTTTCCTTGAAGCCCGCGCCCACTGGTCCAAAACTGTGGCCCCCTCAAATGTTTCAAAGCAGGAACATAATTGCTAATAAGTATTTATTTCAAACAAATAAACTGAAATTGGAGCGTTTAATACACCTGTACTCTGTACTCAGGCATATTTGATGATTTTAGACCATTTATTTTGCTCAAATTAGATCATTTATGACCTGACCCTCTGACCAGGCAAAGCTCTGGGCCCCCCTTGCAATCCCAGGTTGGGAACCACTGATCTACATCAAAAGTTTCAAATCGATACCTCTAAATCTAAAATAATTCCCAATTCACCTGCTGTGTCTCACCTTAAAATCAGAATATTAATCCACAGTTGCTGCTGCTAAAATAAATATCTTAAAAGATTAAAAAAGTGTTACAAAAACTCAATAATAAAAGCAATAATAAAGTGCTACAGGGACAATAAATATGAAATGTGAAAATGTGGCCCATTGCTGAGGGTAAGGGGCAACATAATAGCCCCTCACGCTGAGCTGTCACCAAACAAACATGCAGGGGTGCTGTACGAGAGGAACAGAATTTAGCAACTCACTGTTTCCACATCATCAAGTACATTGGAACACTGGCATTATCTGGTATGTCCACACTCTTATCTGCTGCTAACACTTAACCTGTACATCTGTAAATACAGTCCCGCTGTTGTTCTGTGTCAAACTGTTGTTGTCATATTTTATTTTAATCTACTTTATGCATGCCCTTATAGTTTGAATAGTTTTAAAGTTTATATAGTTATTATATAGTATCTAAGTCGTATGTTTTACGTTTCATGTTGCACGATTGAACGGAAGAAAATTCCTAGTTTGTGAGCGAGTTCTCAAACAATGGCAATAAAACCAATTCCAACCGAACACTACGCCACGAACACTATAGTTGGTTTATGAAGATGTTTTCTCTATCAAACTGAGGGAACTCTGCGCTATGAAATGCTGTAAACACTTGACTATATCTGAGAGTGATATTTTTCTTATATATTTTGTTCATCCTAGATTTAATTCATATTTATGAGCTTTTGTGCTTGGGTGTATAATATATATTTTAAAATAGCAATTTTTCATTCTAATGCAATATTTGGTCGAGATTTTCGTCTGTAAAGGAAAATACTTGTCCGTAAAGCTGTTCTGTTTTTGACCTGCACTATAACATTCTTGGTGCATATATTTAAGGTCGATTCCAGACTGATATTTCATCGAAGCATTATTCAGAGATTGTCACTTTCAGCGGAACTAAACTTCTCAGCTGCGTTTCATTTCTCTGATGCAAATTGAATGTAAATCGGAAGTCGTCGGTGATTATTCATGTCGTTCAGGAGAGTGATTAAATATTCCTTACCCTCGGAGCAGCAAAACAAATGGGCACGGCCACGTTCTAACAGGCCCTGACACATCTTTGAAATAATGTTTATTTATCACCGCTAACATTTACGAGCCCCCGTATCGTACCGTATGCTCCCTCTGGCATCTGATCCTCTGGCTTCTGCATATATGGAGCATTTCCCCTTTTACCTGAAACTTTACTTAACTTTGGGTTCCTTCCACTCCTTCCAAATATGCTGGGAGTTAAATGAAATGTAATATTTTCTCTTAATTTAAACAGATTTTATGTATGACGCATGCGGTTATTATGACTATGTGGCTTCTAATTACCAAATAATTACATTTGGTTGTAAAATGCCACAGAAATGGAAGGAACTGCACATCCAAAAATTCATGCAATAACTGTCAAATGCTAAATTACAATCCAAATGAACAAATTAATAAATGCCTACACAAACATATTCATCTTTCATACATGGAGATACATTATTCAATCCATCTCTGACATTCCTGCTGGGGATGTTATTATACTTCAATTAATACAAATAGTTTTTACCATTGCAAAACTAAACGGTACCATTTACTTTCAAAGAATGTCAGTCCCACTCTGGGTCCGAAGTCTGCGTTTTGCAAGTCAAAACCGATATAAAAGGCACAGACTCTCAGCTTTTGAACACAGTGAGACCGATCAGGTTGTTGGAAAATCCCGCCGGACTCCGGAATGGGAAGAAATGGATTGTATTTGGGTCGGGAAAAAGAGATATCTAAGAAACGGTAGGTGGATGCATTTAACTTTTTTTTTTTTTTTTTGTGGCATAGTGCTTTCATGACTTCAGTAGCTAATAATATAATCATTTAATCATTTAATAATGTAACAGTTAATAATAGTTTTATTTTAAAGAGAAAGTAAAAGAAGAGTTTAGACATTAACTAGATTTGAGAAAACATTGTAGAGAAGAATCTGATGCTGCATCGTTACAGTATTTTGGATGAACCCTCACAGCTCAAGGAAATATTCAATATTCCAAACAAAGAACAGCATCTTATTTTTGTTTAACATTGTAACGCTCTTGTGTAAATGTGCTGTGTAAAACAAGTTGCTGTGTTTTAAAGACACGCGGAGGCCCTGATGTTAAAAGTCCAACACATGTTTTGAATTGACCTCTTATTGTTACCAACTACGTATTTTAGCTGCTTTTGGTTTAACCAAATTCTGAAGATACAAATGAAGCAGAAGTGAAACATAAACATTGTGATCCATTGCCTTGTGTTGCTTTTTAAAGTTATCTCAAGATAAAAACCTGCTTCATAGGTCACTTTTAAAACATGTCACTAAATGTCACGGCTGCATCGCTGTAGTTCAGCTGTTAATAATAGCTCTTAATTCACTTTGCTGAGATGATAATATAATACATAATTTTCATAAATGTTGCTATAATGAAGAGAGATTGGAGCAAATCTAATGAATACACATGAAGCGCAGAACAAAGAGTGCATAAACATCTGAATAGTTGCATTAGACTTGTATATTTTGTTTTTCTATTAAATATGATAAGCAGAGCCGCAGTGTGTGTCCACACACAGTGACGTGGTGAAGATGTGACACATAAACATGCAGGGTTCAGCAGAATGGAAGAGAAATCACTCCACGACATGTTCAAACGCTTTAAGCCAAATTTAAAATGGAAAGTAATTCTGAAGAAATTTGTAAATGAAACTAACGTTACTGTCAAGACTTTCAATCAACAACTCTCCAATCACACTTACTATCAGGCTCGGTTTACAGTGAGATGAGACTTGTCTAAGATCGTTACGCAAAACTATATATGCACACAACAATAAGAAATCATTATCACTACTTAGCAATAGTTAAGACGTAGAAACGAATTATGTTGCTACAAAACATGAATTTAACTTCATTAAGATATCCATAACTATTGTCGTAGTATTAGCTCTTCTCTATTAAACATTTATTGCCATGGTAAATTATTATGAATACTTTTTTCAACTGGAGGTTTCAACTTTTTTCAGCTGTTAAGTTTGAACAAAAAAATACTTTTTATGGTATAGAATAATACAAATATTTCCCACATTTTTCAAACCATATTGACTTGTTGTATTGGTTCATGATTATTGTTTGACCATATGCTTTTATCCACACAATTGATCTCTACAAACAAGTTCCTACACCATTCTACAATATAATTACTCAATACATGACATATGTGTAGAATCTGAATGTTACAAATAGTGAATTTCAGGATGACTGGGACTAAACCCCTGGTTTGAAGTCATCAGAGCTGCTTCTCCACAACCCGCCTGCGTTACCACACTGCATAAGAAATATATGCAAGAGGTATTTTTGAATATTCATGACCAAGTCTATTGGCTGTTTTCACTGTGGCATTAATTAATTGCTCCGGGGGATGCTAAACCCAAACAAGGAGCTCAAGTGGTGTGTTGGAAACATGGCCATCCCAGAGAAAGAGTGAGAAACTCTATAATCTTCAAACTTCGGAGATGAGGTGAAAAATTAAAAACTTTATTTGTCAAACAATCGGGCAAATAACAACATAAAGGGTAATGTCGGTGTGAAATGTTTGGCTTATTAATTAACCAACTAGGAGGTAGTTTTCATGTCAGTCATATTGGTGATAGATCCTTTTTATGTCACAGAATTAACAATAATTGCAAAGTAATTAAAGTATAATTGTTCTCTTTGTCCCCCTTTAGCACTGTTTTAATCGTGTTTTAGTTTGGTCTTATACATAGCCAGCTCCTAACTACTGTAGTTGACAATGATCTTGGGCCCAATTTTGATGAACAGAGTAATCATATTGTGCATGGTTGCCAAATATAAATGAAGTACGCACAGTGTGGTAGTGGTGGACCCTTTGTTTAGGACAAAGTGTGCATGTCCTGTCCTCCATTAGTGTAGTGTATGAATATTCAGGAGGGGCGATGGTTGAGGAGTCCCAGTCATCTCCTACACAGTTTGCTCTAGCAGTTAAAAGAGGGCCGCGCAGAGGAGTTGCACTGTGAGAGACATATTAGCATGGCTTTGAAACGAGAGACCTTGAGTACGAGTAAGTGCTATCCATACTCACTTTGGAATGTGATTTATATGCACGAACGGAGGTGTGGGGCCAGAGGATGTGAGGGGGCAGGTGGAGATTTCCCTGTATCGGTCGAAACGCCATCTTCACACCCCTCAGTGTTTCAGCGGGATCCTGCAAACACAAACTTTTATGTGAAGGATGCACGTCTTTCTCTGACTTGCTTTTTGATGGCAAATTCTCGCGCCAAAAGCCACGTGAAAATTAGGCCTAATTAGTTTAATTTCCAACAGTGATTTGATGACACAACTTAAGCTCCAGCGTCTCCACCACCAGTGACCCATGCGCTCCACTCTGAATTTATGCATACTGATAAGACCACACTAGTCCTCTGAATTGTAAATGATCACAATTATACAGCCTATTGTCTATTCATAATTTCAGAAGGAAAGGGAAATTATGTAAAAGTATCTCTAAAGAGGAAAGCGGCGTGTAATACGACTTGCCATATTGTTCATGCAATTCAAATCCTCGCTTTTCTCCAAGAGTTGAAAGTAATCAGATTGGAATGAAATCTGACTGGCATGTCGGCTGGGATTATGAGACGTTTGGTAGATAAGCGACGATAACGACGCGCCCACGAGGTGAGGGCGCTCAGGCAAAGAGTGTTTTCCAATTAACGTAAAAACCGCCCCCAAGGTTAAATATACCGGCGACCACAGGACCTACATTTGCTCATATACTGCCTCGAAAAACAGTGTTGCGTTCACGAACTTCCCGTTACATCACAACATATTAGAGAGTCTAAAAGAGTTTAAAATTGAGGAGGTGGGCAACTATTCCATGGGGGTAACAATCAAACTGTCAAAATGCAGATGGTTAGACTGGTTTATAGTTGATATAGCTGTAATTACTGGGACAACCTACATGTCTTTTCTGTCAGCACAAATTAAAGGGATATTTCAGGATTTTTTACATAGGGCCTCATTTCCTAGTTATCCAGAGTGGTGTTGATTTCTGGAGATTTTATTTTTATTTTTATTCATGCAGTTATTTGAAGAGTTTAGTGGTACTAGGCTAGTGCTAAGCTAGTGCATGTCTAAGGTAACTAGTAGCTTGCATTAAAAACCTCAAAATCATTGTAGTCCTCCAAACATTACCCTATCTGATGTGTAGAAAGCTCTTTTGTGAATTCCACATGTAGTAATGCCGGCCGCAGGTAAACAAACTACTGTAGGTCCGGTAACCTAGCAGATCACTCCACCGCTGCGTAGCTTACAACCAGGAAGCTGATGCGGCTCAAATATAAGTTCTTTTAAATGCAAAATGGTTACATTTAAAAAATTGTTCAGTCAACACAGACATTGATATCGTTAGTCTGGTGTTATAAGTGATTTGCCTCAGGTGCACTGTGCTTGGGTCAGACTGTTTTTAATGCAGGCTACTAGTTACCTTAGACATGCACTAGCTTAGCACTAGCCTAGCACCACTAAACTCTTCAAATATAAGGACTGCATGAATAAAAATAAAAATATATATCTCCAGAAATCAACAACACTCTGGATAACTATGAAATGAAGCCCTTTGTCAAAAATCCTGAAATATCCCTTTAACTAAAGTCCATTATCTTCTCATAACAAGGCAAGCATTTTGGCAATATTCAATGACATGGGCGTGATTTATATGGCAGGCTTGTGCACCTCTTCCTCCTCACATGGCCCTATCTATCCTCATCCTCTATTCTCCTCGCCTCCTGTCGCCCCCCGCGCCTCCACTGCGCACAGGTATTTGTTTAGGAATCTCTCAGTGGAAATTATGCCCCATCTCCGGCACTCCCTATCAACACACAATTATCATGGGCAATCATGCAGAACAGCGCACAATTCTGCTGGGACTCCCACTCTGATGACATTACGACGGCAAGGCCAGGCTGTTGGATGTGCTGGCTTCACACCTGCACCGCATCCATCTCCAGGCGTATACCTATCATAGCTCTGTGCTGGACAGGAAATGGATATGTGGCATGATTAGACAGTTACTTTAATCATATTGGCCTGTTCTTACACACAGAATCCAATCATGTGTGCATTTGATGACCAAAATAGAGTGGGCACACATACATCAACAGAGCAGACATAACTTCCCAGAGGAAAATTTTACTTCTCAAACATGTCTATTCTTAAACTTCTGGAGACAAAAATGTGATTCTCATGTGTTGCTTTTTAGGAGGAACAGATGAGATCAGAGTTTGAGACATAATTGAGACATGAGAGAGAAACTGTTTCTATGGTTTATTTTGTTTCTCCTAAAATGCCTTAGGAGCAACAGATGAGACCTACTTGAGACATTTTTTATTTTTATTTGGTCAGGACAGTACATAATGAATTGTCTCCCTATCAACACACAATTATCATGGGCAATCATGCATGTAAACAAGCCACACCAGATTGTAGCCTTGGGCTAATTTCCATCCATTGTCCCCCATGCGCACTCTCAAACACACTCACATTCATCCTGGCCTATTGTACATGTTTTTAGTGGTAGGGGAAACCTACAGTACACAGACACAGGGAGAACATGCAAACTCCACACAGAAAGGCCACGTCCAGGTGGGACAAAATTGAGAAACAGGAGCAATAATCCGTCAGCTCAGATTGGTCTTAAACAATGCTCAATTTAGTCTAGGAGAAAGGAATGAGTGATTATTGAGATCTCTTTTTGAAATACCCTTTCCTCTGGGTTAAGCCCCTTTGAGTGAACAGCTGTTTGACAATTAACCTGATCTTTCCAAATAAGCCTGTTGTTGCTAAAGCCACACCGCGTAACATTTCAACCAATAAAAAGAATAGAATACAAGCATTTTATTTAATTACAGAATCTTCTCATCACTTTTCTCGGACCTGACTGTAACTTTATGGGAGCGGGACATCTCCAGTCAACTAAAGGCAGACAAATATATGATTGAAATAGGTTAGGCCCTCATCAAAAGCCATTCTTTTTGGTTACACACTGCAAAAGTAGCATTTTCGGTGTCTTGCTGGTCATTAGGAGTATGTTGTGTACATCCAAAATGTTACACAGTGTGCCTTTAAGTTATAGCAACTAGACTTGTTTTTATCAAATTGAACCGAGTTTTAATTCTGAAGTGATATTGCACCAACCAGATTTAAGTTAGTGGTTAGTACTAATTTTTATTCTGATTTGGTAAATGTTGCCTGGTTATTACTAAATAAAACCGAGCTACATATCCTACATAGCTCAGAAGCAATTAGGGCTAATGCTGCAACATGGTTTCAGATATCCAACTTTAACTTTTAACTAGATCATTTTAAATGTTGTATGTTGATTTGCTTACCTTGGCGTGGTGCCATGGTGCGCGCAGTTTCTGCAGTTAGGCGTGGGTTGATAAAAACCGGAAGTTTGATAAATTAACATTTCATTCGCATCGGATTCTGTGGCGCAGGAGCTTGGTGAGTAGCCGCTAGAAAGAAAGAAAGAAAAAGTTTGGCGCGTGAATTTTCATCTTTGGTCCATATCAATTTCTATGCATATTCAGCTGGCGCGCTATATTATGTCTGTCCTTCGCATTTTGAGGCAGGCCACGATGCATCTTCCTATGTTTGATAAGTTTATTATAAAGCCCCCAAAAGGCACGTGGAATTGACACAGGAGTCCATTCACTTTTTGATCAAATGCTCCATTCATGAGTGAAATTACCATCCGTCTGTCAGCCAAGGTGTGAATTCTTTCATCTACAGATACTACCTGGAATTAAATGCATAACGCAACACACTCTACACTCAGAATCAAGATAAGAGGTTTCCTTTTTTTTTAGACTTTTAAAAATACTTTTTGTGTAGCAATACTGCCCTCTTCTGGGTGTAGATAGTTAAACGACATACACTTCTATTAAAAAAAATGGGGGGCATTAACATAGGTCACAAAATAATGAAAGACTATGTTAGGGACGAATCCCGCTTCTGAAGGTGCACACTGTTGTTGTGTCCTTGGGCAAGACACTTAACCCGCCTTGCCTACAGTGTCTGCGTACATTGGTGTATAAATGAGAATGTGAATGGGTAACTGTTTCCTTGCTGCTTTAAGTGCCTAATGTAGATGGAAAAGAGCTTTATAAGTTCAGACCATTTAGATAATGTTAGATCATTTTAGCACAAGTATAACGTGCAGAAAAAAATAGGCTCCTACATGTTAACTTAGTGTTCATAAAAACAAGAGGAATCATGTGAAGTTTTGTTAGCAGATTATTCAGCATTCAGTGAGTTAACTTAAAAATGAAAATTAAGACTTTAAGTGAGAGCTAAAACTGGCATATTATTTAATAACACAATAATTAACAACTAACAAGTCTAAGAAGGTCTTGTAGATTTTGCTAGTTAATCCCCCAACTGTCAAATATCTGTAAATATATATATTTAAAACAATACACAACTTTAATAATAATCACTCTGTATTCAAAAACATGTAGTCAATTTGCAAATATAATATTATACAATATAGTATGTATCAATAATAAGCATGTGTTTATCTGCATTGAATTGAATTGCAATAGAGCTGCACAAAGTCACACAAATTAAACAGGTACAGAATATAAATCATCATGCAAATTGCACATTTTAATTTATTATTTGTCAACTTGATCTGTGACTAAAAACTAAATCACACACACTTCAAACAATTCCTCCTTGTGAACTTTTACAAAACACAGATTTACTCCTTACATAAATACACTCACACCTAAAGAACACATATACATATAGGCTAACAAAGCATTCGCACCATTTATATGGTTACTATTGCACTGTTTATTAGTCTCTGTGATAAAATGCATTTGCGTCCTTTTTCAGCCTCATGCAGCCTGTCCCGATCAGTGGTAGTGGATTCGTATTGTTCGGCCAATCAGGAGGAAGAGGAGCCCGGACAGGAAGCAGAAGAAGATGCCGATGGGAGCAAACATAAATGAGAGGCCGTAATCGATGGACAGTGCAAAGTTGGGACACAGTGTTGCACGCTGGTAGTCAATGTAGACGGTCACCACGTCCAGCACCTCCAGCCAGAGGACAAACATTACCACCACACAGAGAAGGAAGAAACCTGGGACAGAGGCACAGGGTAAGATGAGCATGCACTTTAAAATGTAATTTACTCATATGAGTCTCACCTGCTGCAAGAAGAAGGGTGCCTCCTGTTTTATACAAACAGTGGCTGGCAAATGGAGCTGCACAGATGATGACAAAGCCACCTACTATGACTGCAGCGACTCCAATCAACATGAACACACTCCAAAAGCCTCTGTAGACTGCACAACAGGGAGGTTATATACAAATGTGCATTGTTTAGGGCATAACACTTTAAACCTAAAACTTACTTATGGCAGAGTCGTACTGTGTGGCATTGTGGCTCTGCTGGGACATGGGAATGGGAAGAGATAGGCGTGCATGCAGACCTTTGAAGATGGCTGGTTGGCTGAGGAAAATAGTTCAAGTTAGTATTAAATTGCACTGAGGCTGTTTTATCAAATTAGGTATTAATTTAAAACCTTAACCAACCCAAATAGTTTGGCAACATTATGATCCTCTACCCCATGTGAAATTCCACAGAGTCTCACAAGGTACCTACAGAGCTCAAGGCTGTTTCTGACAATGGCCCACTATTCATTAAGTATGCCTTGGAAATAGATGCTGCAGAGTCACATGACCACATCAGAATAACATCACATGGCGCTGAGAGGTCACATGAGAGGGAAATCCACTTCATTTGTTTATAAAAGGCAGACATGGAGCAAACCCCTGCAGCTGCTGGCTGTCCATTCTGTCCCATATATTAGTTGTTCGTCCTGACACTTACTGAACCAAAGCTTCCACATCAGGTCATTGTCTTCCATATCGGCTCCAAACGAACATCTCCAGAAAAATCCCTCATGGTAAAAGGTCACATCACTTGAATCCTTCTGCATCACAACATCACCGCGCTGCAAAGACCAAATTAAGTCAAAGTTTCAATAACCATCAAGATACAATAGGAGCTTGGCACCAACCATGCGCTTATTATTTTGCAACACATGGCAGCTGCCAGGTCAGGTCAAAGGCTGAGCTGCTCCACTAATCTGTTTCTGGTTTGATATCCTAATTATAACCCATTTAGCTGCATTGTCCAAAAAAGGATAAACATTTCAAAGCAATGTGCGGTTTCATAAAGTAAAGACTTTTAGGCTAAATATGAATCACAATGATCTGTAGAGATTTATTATCCTACAATCAGCTTTTGATTCGTGTGAAGTGCTCACTATAGTAGACGTGAGGTATGTTCCAGTCAGTGATATTTAATACAGTGCAATGCCACAGGGACTACTGGTATTTGTATTGGTATCAGCAGTGCAGGCTGTGTAGAGGCCTAAGCCTGTCTCCACCGCAATGTAATGTCATGTAATACAAGCAAACACGGAATTACTGTCTTTAAAAGACAGAGAGAGGATCTGTTGGAACTTGGAAATGCAAAAAAAAAAGCAAAAGTCACAGTAATCTAAAGCATTTTACTGTCTCTTCCACATATATAGTGCTCCACTAACTATTTGAAGTATTTAATTATTATGCTATGTACAACTCCTAATTCCTAAACTAATTCTCTGCGCCTCTCAATCACTCACCTCAACAGCAACACCAATGGGGCCCACAGATCCGTTGGATTTACAGCTTTCGGACGCCATGAGCCAGTAGTCCGTCCCAAATGAAAGTAAGATAAAGACCGCGGCCAGGGCACCGAAGAGGCCCGCAAAAAACAAGGCCACATTGAGCTTCATGGTTCTCCTCTAACTTTCAGCTAAGGTCTGTTCATGTGACACGATCTAAGTAAGTGACTCTTCTCGTGGATATCCCTTTAAGACCTGCACTTTCTCAATTACTATGTCTCCTCCGCTGTCCCTCTGCCTGTGTTATGGCAGGACAAGCCCAAGCACATGATTCACCCACACCCTTCTGGGTCGTTCTCACCCTCCCGCCACCCCGCATGGCTATTTTGGGATGTGACTGACTACTTCTGTCTTCTGTCTCCTCTGCCCTGGTCCACTGTGGGGGGTATGAAGGGAGGGAATCAATGCAGAAATAACCAGCAGCAACTGGACACCCAGTCAGTATGGGAATGTCAGGGGAAACAGACAGGACATGGGAGGAGGACTCTCTTGGCCCACCAGCGAAACAAGTATTTATTACACATATGCTGTTTCCGGTAAATGGGTAGTGAAAGTAAATGCACTGTAAAGATCTTAGTATCACCTCTACATAACAATATTTTTTTATTTAAATAAAAAGTCAGTTCAATAACAAATAATTGGTGCAATTGAATAGGATTTTACAATAGCCCACTAATGTTTTATTTTATTATTATTATTATTATTTATTTTATTTTTTATTTGAGCAGTAAGTCTGCTCAAATAATAAAGGAGTGGGCCGAAGCAAATAGCTTATAAGCGCCCACCCCAAAATTAAAAACAATAACATTTACATTAACAATCAAAGCCAGGAACATAATGCAAGATAACAAATCATAAACAAATCATAAACAAGGGAACATAAGGCAAGGTAACAACAAATAATAAGGAACAATAATAATTTAAAAAAACAACAGCAATATAAAGAAACAACAGCATAGAAAATACTACAACACTCACAATATTTGTTCGTATTTAAAAAATATAGTTTCTTTGTAAACCTTTTTAAAATGTGCCAGGTTTTTATACATTTTGATGCTTTAATCTAAATTTCCCATATTTCTACACCACGTCTCGTGGGGCACATGCCTTTCAAGGTTGTTCTGGAGTACGGTTTATCGAAACTCATTTTATCTCTCAAGTTGTATTTGACTTCTCGTTTGCAGAACATATTATGTATACTCTCAGGAAGTGACTTTTGTGAGGCTTTGAACATGATTTGTGCCATCTTAAATTCATTAAGGTCCTCAAATTTCATTATTTTTTATTTAAAAAATAAAGGATTTGTGTGATCACGGTATCCAGCTAAATGGATTATTCTTATTGCCTTTTTCTGAACTTTAAACAATGGGTCAAGATTACTTTTATACGCATTTCCCCAGATCTCTACACAATATGTTAAATGGGGAAGGATAAGTGAACAGTATATAGTATATAGAACCTTTTTGTCAATGATATATTTAAATTTATTCATTAGGGCTAAAATCTTTGCAACTTTAGTTTTAATTTTTATGATGTGGGGTTTCCATCTGATTTTATGATCAAGTGTTACACCAAGAAATGTATGTTCACAGACTCTTTCAATAGTAATGTTATGACCTTATTGTCTTCAAATGAAATAGATTATCATAAAATATTAACTTATATTATAAACCTTAGTTATTGTATTATCCTCTGTATTTCAAAAGCATTTTACAGTAAAACTTAGCCCACAAAGTTACATTTGGCACTCTAAATTCTAATTGAATGCTACACAATTTATGCTGCTGAAGTGAGAAGATACGAATTGCAAAAAAAAAAAAAAACACATTTGTCACTGTGTGTGAGGAGCATTTAGCTGTTCTCCCCAATGCCATTTACACAATGATGTGGCTCAAAAATAGAGTGTGGAGTGTCTTTTTATGTTCTTTTGAATGTATTGTTATCACAAAGATACAGTATTGTCTAATAATGCATTATGTGTATTAAGTAGGCTAACACACGTCTAAGACTTGAGAAGATATTTCACTTCACTGACCTGCCATACCTGTACTATTATATATGGTTATTGTTTCTGATCATGTAATGCAGCAATTGAAGAGGAAAAAAATACAGCTGAAAGATTTGTCACAATTTCAAAAGTCCACTTGGTGGCGTAACACCACAATCTTTCAAACACAGCCTTAAACCAAGTTAATGAAAGACAAGCTGAACCAAACAAGGTAATGTAAATGTAGCAGTAATCACTAATCGCACTAATCATTCGTCAGAGAGTTTATTTGCAAGCCATTAATTTGTGTCAATTTCAAACTATTTTTCTCTAATTTGATTAAGCCAAATTATTTAATTTTGGAAACAACAATTACCACTCCTAAAAAGGGACTATTTATCATGCATCTACTGGTCCATAACCGATTACTGTATTTGCTATGAGACAATATTTTGTAATCATAACACAAAAACGCGTGTATGCGTGTGACGTACGAGGACGATACCAAATGTCCAGAGTGGGGGAGAGTCTTAAAAGTCGGACTCGCTTGGGTCTGTGAGAGGAAAAACAACAACGTGTATCTGTGAACTGCCGGCTTGAATATTGCATTTAATTGAAGTGTGATTTTACTTCGGACCATATTTGTGTTTGTTTATGTGTTAATGTTTATTTTCTCTATTGGCACCCCTCCCCCACCAAAGAACAGAGGTAGATACTGGACGTGGTCGACCGTGGCTGTGTCCACGAGCGCTTCCGCTTTGACAGGAGGAGCCGGTTGTCACCACAGCGGGAGGATGAATAACAAGAAATGTAGCTCCTTATTTCTCAAACCTGGTGGTCGGACGAGAATTATACAATGTATCTACGTGGTGGGTTTCATGGTGAGTAGCTCACACATATGTTTGATCAAGTATTAAGACTTACCTTTCAAAACATCACAGGTGTCAGGTCTAGGCCTCTAGGCTATTGCAAAATGTTTTGTTTTCTAACTTGGTAACTCTTCTGAGTCAATCAATAATAGAAATTTACTCAATCTGTTGAAATGTAAAACAGATAATACATTAATATAATGTGTGGGCTATTGGTACAGAATTAGCTCTATAGCCATTTTGTTGAGTGTTGCAGCTTGTTTTGACAGTCTTTAGGTCAGTTGTCTCTATGCTGTCAGAACAATATGTCCCAAGATAAGTGTGGTCCTGAAGAAAACACTAATGCATTTTAAAATACCCCTTTCCCCAACAATTCAACTTTAACCTACAGATGCAATCAGAGATATTTTTGTGGGTTTCCGAGAGCAGTAAAGTTCACAAAGTTAAGCAATTAATCTATTGAGTTGTGCAAAAATGCAATGTGACTTCAATCAAGACTTTGTTAGGAGCTGCTCTGAAGTCGAGTACATTTTTGTGGTCGACTTTCAGTTTAGTATTTCTTGACAACCACCATTTACTCTGGATTTCTGATCTTTCCAGGATCTATTTGGGGTGAGCATGATAATCCCCCTGCTCAGCCACCATGTGAAGTCTTTGGGGGCCAGTCCCACAGTGGCTGGCATCGTAGGTGAGATGCCCATTGCAATCGCACACAATACTGAAAGGCTAGTTATGGCATCTTTTTATTCAGAAGCATTTCGGTGTTGTTAGGTCACAGTGATATGAGTGAAATGACTAACTCCTGCACTTTCAACACTCATTTAAGTTTAGTTTGATTCATTTGTAATTTAAAATTCTGTATTTCTGAAATCTACACACACTGTTCTATGTTGTGTGTACTTTTTTAGGCTCTACTTATGGGATACTGCAGTTGTTCTCAAGCACTATAGTTGTAAGTACTAACTTTTTTCTCCCAAAGAGTGTCCTGTGTGTCTTTTCTAGCTCAACAAAGAGGTGTTCATTGTGGATAAACTGGTTAAATTTCCAGTTATTCCTGGTATTTGACTATAACAATAGACAATGACACTTAAGACATAGGCTGCACTATTCACATTCAATTACAGAACCACTAAAATATCCTAAATTTACTGTCAGCATTTTTTACATCCATCTTGCATTATAAACATGAAAGTCTTCAAAACCATCGTCAATTTGCAAAGAGAACGACATGTGTTCCATGTCAATGACATTTGTTTAATTCTCAGGGATCTTGTGGCAAATTAAACGCATAAGGCCTGTCCTGTTTGCGTCTCGTGTGGTGGACTGGCTTCATCCACTGGAGTTCCAACAGCTTCGTCTTTATGATATTCTTAGGCCTCCTCCAGAACACCAGCTAACTCAATTGGAGGAGAATTGAATTAAGGCTTGTGTAACGGTCGACTGTAAACCGACATCTCATTCTCGGTTTTGTTTTTCTGATCCCGAGAGATTGTTTTAACAGTGTTGTTGGGATTCGCAGGGCAGCTGGAGTGACGTGGTTGGGCGGAGGTACTCTCTGCTCACCTGTTTACTGCTGAGTGCGTTTGGCTACAGCCTGCTTGGCATGTCCACCAGCATTGCCCTGTTTGTCCTCGCGCGGATCCCAGTGGGTAAGTCCACACAGTCTCCTCCGTTTGGCTTGGCTAAAGTCCATGCAAAACCATGAAGAAATGCAATAGATTTACTGTGTTCTTTGCCTCAGGGTTGTTCAAGCACTCGCTGTCAATTTGTAGAGCTCTTTTATCTGACCTTGTGTCTGAGTCGGAGCGCCCTCTGGTGATGGGACACTTTAATGCGGCCTCCAGTGTTGGCTTTATTCTGGGTCCGGTGGTCGGTGGATACCTCACTGAGCACGATGGTGGCTTCTACACGTCAGCCTTCACATGCGCTGCCATCTTTGTTCTAAATACTGGTAGGCTGAACAAACTGACATTTTTATTTCATGTTATTTATCACAGGATGCGCCGTACCTTTTTATTTGATATTTGTTTTGCAGGACTGGTGTGGATGCTGCCCTGGCACGAGACTTTAATCAATTGTAATGGCACAAACAGCAGTCGTAAAGCCTGTCCTGACTGCAGTAATTACGGCAAGGCCACACAGAATGGCTCCCATGTCCACAACCTTTACCCTGAGCCCACCCCAGAGCCAGAGCGACGACAGAGAGAGTTCAAGTGGAGGGAGGTGTCCCTGCTGCAGCCTGTCCTGAGACAGCTGTCCTCTGTGGGGTCCAGGATTCACACAGTGGCATCCTCGGACATGTGGGACCTCTTCCTTGTGCGGCTTCTCATGGCCATAGGTATCATGCTCTACTACAGTAACTTCTCTCTGGCCATGGAGGAGCGCTTTTCTCTCAAACCGAAGATGACAGGTTACCTCATCAGCTACAGCAGCATGTTAGGCGCCCTCTCAGGGTTTTTAGTGGGCCCCGTCACAAAGCTTTATGGGAACCACATGCCGGCACTTCTGCTACACTCCACAGTGCTCACTTGTACACTCATTTTCCTGTACGCCACTGCCCCGAGTGTCTGGCAGGTCCTGCTCACCTCCACCTTCTTTGCCATTTCCACATCCGTTGGGAGGACTTGTATCACAGACCTGGAGCTGCAGAGAGGAGGGGTACAGTCCAGTGGGACGTTGATCGGAGCTGGACAGTCTGTGACAGCTGTGGGTCGAGTACTGGCTCCTCTTCTGTCTGGACTGGCCCAGGAGATCAGCCCTTGTGGACCACCCATTCTAGGAGTAGCCCTTGCACTCGCTGCTGTGGGATTACTGATTAATCGAATTCCCACGTGGGATGGGAGAAGGACAAAACAGGACTAACTTTGAATGTTGCATGATTTTAACAGAGCTGAGATGTGCTCTTCATGTGCGAAGGACATGCGTGAGAAAACTTGTATTGAGATACAGGAGTGTGATCACCAGCCTGGAATGAAAAGACAAAGCTGTATCCTTCCATTCTCTAAAGGAGGAAATTATTTGGATCCAAATACTGTATGAATCTTTTAGTTCAGGGACAACTTTTAAAGCTATACCTTTTGTACAGGAGCTGAAGACAGAGATTTTAGCATAAGACTTCCACCACAAATATGTGACGGTTACTGATGGGACCCGAGTGGTGCTGGCTTTTGTTTGTTCTGGCTCATTTACCTCACACTGAAGTTATACACAAGTGCACTACATAGATTATTGGAAATATTGTTTCCATGTTCACTGTACTTTAATCATATAAGACATTTGTATATAATTTTGATACTTTGTAAATACAGCCTTTTGGTAGAAATGTTTTAAATAAAATGTAACCTATGAATAATTTATTCATACCAAACCTTTAAGCACTTGAGTCAGAAGCTTTAAACATTTCCCTACCTTCTTCTTGTTCCAGGCTATATTAAGTTAAACATTGTTGCCATGTTACCACTTAAAACAATGTAAAAAATTTATTACATTTAAAACAAACAATTGGCCCCACAAACGTAATATTTACACACCAACGTAAAATATCAGACATACCTGTACTTCAGTTCAGTCACACAATGAAAATTATTTAAAAAGTTCACAGTAAGTTTAAATCAATTCCTCTGGGTAATAGTGGAATCGGTTAAAGCCTTAAGATGGATTTCTTCACTATAGTCCATAGGTTCATTGGTTTACAGTGGTTGGTGTTAAAAGATTCACAACGGCTTTATTTCTTTGGGTTCCACTGCGGTCGTCTAAGGAGGGGGTTTCTGGTGGTGGTGTCCCTGGGTTCGACAGCCCAGGCCGGGGGAGGAGACGCAGGCTGGTGATCGTCCTCTGCTTCATGGTGCACATGTATGACGTTATCCGAATGCCCGTTGTCGTCCTGGGCTCTTGTGGGAGACCGATGCTGGCACGGCACAGGCACTCGGGATCCGCTGGAGGATGCGCTTGACCGGGTCGTACCTGCCCTTCCACTGTTCTCCTTGTTTTCGTTCAACACGTCGACTGAAGTGGCCTCTTTCAGCGTGTCCAATCTGTGCATGGGCATCATGGCTCTTGAGGAAGAGGGGTGCCTGGGCTCACTGAACCGGGACCGGCGACCCGCTGCGGAATAGGCCACCTCGGACATCGTTTCCTGATCATCTACAATGGAGAGAGTAATTACGCTTACAAAGCCACACAGTATTAAACAATTCAGTTTATTAAAAAAGGAAAATAGGCCAATGTTTTTCCATACTGAGATATGAAGCTTAGACGAGTTGATGCGTACCTGTCTGGTCTTTTTGCATGCGCTAAGTCACGCAAAAAGACCAAAGATATTGTTAGCATTTAGCCTCTCCTCTGCTCCTCTATGGGGCCAAACGGGGGCCGCGCAGTAATATCTTCACTTCACTGCGCAAGACAGCGACTTGCTCCTAAGGTGTTGTTACGGCTTACGATATAGTACCCCTTTTTATTCACTTAGAAAATGTACAAGTTTTATTTTGTGTAACTATGCTTGGATCATGTAACCGTATTCAAATAGGGAAAACATGGAGGAGCTTGGTCACTTCCAACTTCACCCCGTTTGGCCCCATAGAGGAGAGGAAGAGAGGCTAAATGCTAACAACATCTTTGCTCTTTTCGCGCACACTAAGACCAGACAGGTACGCACAAACTCGTCTAAGCTCAGGTAAGAACATATCCCAGTATGGAAAAACGGTGGCCTATTCTTTTAAGTGGGAAGACACTGCAGGCAAAACCTTTCCCCCCCAACTTTGAGGTTTTCGGCCATTTTGCTCTTACCCACAAAGTGAAATCAATGATCTACCCGTCTCCCCGTTGAGATTAGATGCAGCCAATCGTAAATAAATATCAGAGAGAATAAAAACAACCATGTTTTATTAAAGATGTGGTATCAGAATAAATCTAGGGTTACTAAATGTCCTACCTTCTCGGTTTAGCCTCCGGGGAGGAAACCTGGAGTCCAAGTTCTGTCCAGCAGGTAAAGAGAAGTACTTCTGTGATCTTGGCACTGACTTTATTGTAAACAGAAAAATACAATATTATTATTCTCTTAGGGTGTGATGATCTGTGACGGTTATTAATACAAAGAGTGGCTTACAGAGGTCTGAAAGCTTCCCGGTCGGAGGCTGCGGCGGATACTGGCATGACGTCGTATGAGGATTTCTTTGGTGTGTTGGTCATTAGGCAGAGCATGTTTACGTGTGAATGCCACGGTCTGTAGAAAAATGACCATAAGCAGCACATCAAGACTCGGGAGCAAAATCTGTGACATTTCACCACGCATGTACAGTAACGACAATGTTTTTAACAAAGGAAAAATAAATTTGAAACCCTAACCACAGCTTATCTGACATGTTTGCCAAAGGTACGGTTTGTGGAGAACTGGGTGCTGTTGATGACTGAAGAAGAGCTTTTAACGTTGTTAGACCATTAGGCTACTTCAGAAGCGCATGCTCTCCATTTGTCAAAACATCCAAGTAAAGCACTGATGTCACGTGGAAAACTACTGGATGGAAGTTATGCAAAACATTGAGTTTCAGGGCTTGGTCACTACATACACAGGCTTTCAGTGACAATATAGTTTATACACAGAAATCATAGTAACGTCCATGAAAGGTCCTTCCTTTCCTAAAAATGTTGAAATAATCTATATGTTTGTCTTACCCGTTGTCTGATGTTGTACATATTCTTGGATAGGATGTTGTGCATGTTTCTGAGATCACTGGCCATGAAGGTCTTTGGTTTGGGATTTTTCTTTTCTTCACTATAAAAAAAGAGAACATAAAATTAAAGTCTGGTAAATCAGCCTAAAGTCAGTGTAGTAGAACTGAGAAAGACGGTTGACTTACTACAGAGAGACAATGGATGGAGCCGCGCTGATGTCTCCGGCTACATTGTCCAGAATCTCCATAGCGTCTTGCAGCTCAAGTTTCTTATATAAAGCCACAATGCTCGACTCGGCGCGGCTGTCCCGGATCAGGATTTTTCGTAGGATTCGATTGTTGAATTTTAAAAACCTGAGATTACAAAAAACAAAAGAAGGAGCCCGTCACATTAAACTCATTTGCCAAATTAATAAAAACAACAGATCAACACAGACCTAACATAAAACAGTGGGATAAAAGAAGATCTTACTTTACGTTATTTACAATAATAATGCACTGGAACAAGGGTTTATTTTTGAAAGATTTCAACACGGAGTCAGAAGAGGAAATGAAACCCGACACCAGGACTGTAGGTGTTCAGCATTCCCACAGTGCCCCTCCAAGCAATAGCCACAGAGAGTCACCCTCTCTTTGAGTTTCACTGGGGAAAAAAGGGTTTAACTCGCATGTTAAATCAATACCTATTTTCATTTGTGTCAATACTTTGGTCTTTGCAAAGTTAGACCTTTTAAGAATAGATATTTTTGAAGTAGCAGACATTTTTGCTTGACGAAGGCCACTGGCCGAAACGTTCAAATAAAGGAACACGGGTGTTGCAAGTATACAGTGTGCGAGAGTTCTTTCCTGTTTTTGAAGTAGCAGGACTAAAATTAAAATAAAAAAACTACTTGACATTCTGTTTGAAATTATTTTATGTTATTTCTCTTTAGTTTAGTTGTTTGAGCAGTTGACCTGCTCAAAGGGAGTTTATACAATTATATTTATTACTAGCCAAGACCCTACAGGAGTTCAGTACATAACTACCATATCAATGCACGCTAAGGTTACATTTTTGATCAGTGTGAATTCGTTTGAAACTGTGGTTTTAGTTTGTTGCTCTTACTTGTCTTTCCAGTAGAAGCGGCTCCACTGCCCACAGAGGTCCTCGATGCCGGCAATGGTGTGCTCCATGAGCTGTGGAAAGGAAAAGACAGTATAAGACACTTTTAATAAGTTTCATCCACATCAACAATTATAATATTCATCTTACCCTACAATGGACTTCCACATTGATGGTATCAAGATTGCGGTTTGTCCTTCGAACGTTTATATACTCTATCAGAGGTCGTATACTGATTCCCTGTAGACAAAGTACATATTAGACTAAGGCTGGTAACATGTCAAAGGATTTTGCATTGACCCATGTAAAGGTTCTTACCTGGAGAAAAACAGTGAAGAGGATGATGGCGATGGTGGCTGTGATGAAGAGCTTCTTGCGGCCGATGTTGTCCGGCAGAGTGAAGGCCAAGGCAAAAGAAATGGCACCGCGCAGACCACCGTAAGCCAAACCAAGCTGATCCTTCAGGTTGAACGGGATGGTCCGGAAAGGGTTGATGATCTGGATCAGGACCACCACACCTAAAACAATAAAATACTACTAAATCACTAGTACTACACAGTTTGCTTGATCAAACACACTGGCAACTACCACCCTCAATGCAAAAAGGCACAATAAATAAATCACACACTGCCTGACCAAAAACAAAGTCTCCACAAAAGGTCACATGCTTTAATATTTTGTTGGATTGCCTTTGATTACAGCATGCATTCGCTGTGATATTGTGTCAGTAAACTTCTGCAATGCCCTATTGATGTAAAAGCCTTCTCAAGTACAGTACATCTCTCAATGGAGCCAAGATCTTATTAGCCTTCTTTCCCCCCCCCATGTACATCACCTAATTCCTCACTGTTCCTTCCCTCATCCACTGCAGACAACCCAGATTCCCAAGAGCTACTGTATACTTTGCAGCTCTTTACAGGTAAGAATGGAAGAATCTGCCGAAATGTCGCAGCCCCCCGCTCTCACCCATTAGCGTGTAAACACATTCTTTGGTATTGAAGTTTCATGGAAGTCCGTCCTTACCCAGGCCCTCCAGACAAAGGCAAACAGCAGAGTGAACAGGATGTAAGCCCAGTTCCACTCGTGCTCAGTCGTCAAGGTAACCACACCCAGGAAGAAGAAGATGAGGGTCTCCGAGATGGATCCGAGCATCTTCACAACATGGCGGATAGTGGTGCAGGAGCGCTGGGAGACATTTTCCTCCACGTAATATTTCATGGTCAGGGCGCAAGTCACAATACTGCAAAGAAAACATGACTTTAATGCTAGAACTATCACAGCGGGTGCAGAAATATTCATGCCTTTCCATTTTAGCCCAAAGTTATTTTGTTGATACTGAAAATGTTACAATTTTACTCTCAAGGTTGTATAGAGGCTGTACATGTCTTTATCAGGGGCATTAATTAGAATTTGCCACACAGGTCTAAACAACTATGAATTAACAAAACAGCCCAACTATCAGTAAATGTTATTATTTACCAATTAAAAAAGGGTGTGAGTAAGTGTGAGTGTGGGAGTGAGGGTTACTTACGCCATGATGGATGAAATGGCAAACAGCTCAGCCACCAGGTAGGCCAGGTAGCTGTACATGAAGATGAAGAGTGGCTCGATCTCCCTGACTTTGGAGGTGAATCTCGTGGTAAAGGCCGAGACAAAACCGAACAGGATCCCAAAGACTATACCGCCGAGGCCCACGACAAAGAAATTCGCCACTCCCAGGAAAACGTCCTCGGGCTCCACCACCGGCATGTCCGCCACAAAGTTGAACATGTTGTACAACACCTGCAGAACCATAAACACATACATGATGCGTTTGGGCACAAGGTGGCAACTCATTGTGAGGTCGAGTGTCATGTTGAAATCATTGTGTTCGACAAGACTTAAAATATTTACTCTGCGCTAAGAAACAGAGTGACTCACCAAAAGCAGTCAGCAGATCAGTCTTATCTCCTTGCCGACCTGGCCTTTTATGCATTTTATGAGGAGCTACATAGCCTTGAACGTTTTGTAGTTACACAGGATATTGTATTTGATAGTTTTATCATGAATTAAATATCTTTGTAGTGTAACAATAATGTAAATTCAGCCATAAATGGGTTTAGTAAAAAATAAAATAAAGTGTCAAGAAATGATTTTCAAATAAACCAAATTATGAATAATTGATGTGAAACAAAAACATTCTGCAGTATTGGGATCCAAACTGGTACGAAACAAAATTGAAAGTACTTTTAGTAACCCAACCACAAATACTGTACACTGAATACTGGATTTACAGGGTATTTGCATTGCCTTATCAATTTATAGAGCTGGAAAACGTGAGACATAATTTCCTGTTAAAATTGTGTAACTCCACTCCAATGAGCAGGAAGACTCCATGTCTCGTTGTGGGTAAATGTTTGTCTTTACATTACCTACCCAGCTCTGCTACTGTGTTTGAGACAAAGCTAAGACTGGTTAAACGCAGGACGGTGTTTGGACACAGGCACACAGAGAATAGAGGGAAATCTGAGTAGCGGCCCCAGTCTGAGACGCTAATGCACATGCAGCTCACTCCTCCCTTCAGGCAAACGGAACAGTTGAGAGGAAAACTGGTTCAGCAGCATCAAGGCAAACTCAGGGACCGTTTGTTCAACATGCCTCTACTTCCACTTCCAGATAAGAGATACACATTATCGCATACGTGGGTACTCTCCTCCAAGTCGAATTTCTCCCTCGGGAGACAAGCAATACATGAATCTGACTCTAAATCTGTCTGAACCCAACCCAAAAACAATTTCCAAAGAAGAGACCAAACACGTAGGACATAGCAACTTTGATGTGACACAGTTCCCTATAGTTTGCTGACAAAAACATTCCACATATTTTTAGATGGTTTATGCAGTAATTCCCTCAGTAATTAATAGAAATGTAACTTATCAAATTTTAATTAAAATAAAAACTATGGCCACGTTAGGACTTTAAGGAATACAATTTAAATGTTAAATGGTGCTGAATTGGAAAGCATTCATAATTTAAACCACATTTGTGAAAGCCATAATTAGTTATTTTCAATAGCCTATTAATAATAACATACAATCTGGATTTGAGATATATCACTGAGGGAAAACTGTTCTTTTCTGTAATCGAGACGGGTCAGTCTTAGTAACAGAACATGTTAAGCAAAGAAAACACCTGTTTGGATTAAATAATAATTAAAATCAGCTTTCTTTCCAACATACAGTATGTTGGCACGATCATAGACATAGGCACGATACCCACAGAGATAGAGATCAGCCCATTGCTCTTTAGTCTGTATGTTTTTGACAACAAAGAGAAAGGCCGAGTGAGTCCTCATGCACAAGTATTTGTTTGTATTTCGGGGTTGGGATCTTGTTTAGGGAAGGTCTACTCACCACAGTGACCGCATCGCTAAAGAGGCTCTCCCCAAACACCACAATGTAGAGATTCTCGTTCACGGAAACATCCTCAAACACACTCAGAACAGCTACCGGGTCCACCGCCGAGATGATGCTGGCAAAGAGCAGGTTCTCTTGTAGGTTGATGTCTTGGACGCCAAACGCTTCAATCTGGCAAATAGCGAAGAGAGACATGCCTATGCCAATGCTGTTCCAGAGAGTGCCAACCACTGCAAACCACAGTACCTGGAACCATTAAGAGCAGACTGTCAGACAGATAACTGGTGTGATTAAAATGGTTTGAGGGGTTTGGAAGAAACGTACCGTACCAATGTTCTCAAAGAAGGGCCTAGTGGGCATGAAGTATCCTGAATCCAGCACAATAGGAGGGAGCATGTAGAGTAAGAAGACATTGCTGGTGAGAACTGCCGGAGGTTCTTCTTGTACTGAGTGCATGATGGCTCCAACTATGAGGCCGATGGTGATGAGCAGGCAGGACTCTGGCACCCAAACTGTGACCTTATGGTACACATGGAAACCTGGAAAAAGATCTCAAGTTACAGAGTTTGAAATTTAAAATGGGGAGAAAAAGAGTCAAATCCAAAAGTACTCACCAATCTTTGCAAATGAAGCCAACAGGATCCACAAAGTAACTTCAAAGGGAATCTGTATCCTTGGGTAGTCCATTGTAAACACTGGTAAATTGTCCTTTACGTCTTCTGGATAAGCCTGGGGCCCATCATCCGGTTTAATCAGTGGTACGATTGTAACGCTGCCGATTGGTTTGGGTGGCACCTCTCCATGGGCACCAGGAATTTGACATAGAATACATAAAATAGAGCAAATGAAAAGTAAATGCCCGAATGATTTGGCGAATTTGACATCCATTGGTCCGGATAAATAACCAGGTCAATGTGAGAAAAGTTAGTCAAACAGGTATCCAGGTTGTGTCAAGGTTACAGTTAAAAATAGCCCTGCATAGCCTTAATAAAATGTGGGTGATCAGTGGTAAAATACAGCATGGCTAAAAGTCAACTTCATAAAATCCCAAAGTATATCCAGAGGAAAATAGTTCCTGAGCGCTGCAGCTTCCGTTGCACTGCACACACCTGTGGCCTGAATCTGCGGCCCTTCTGCAAGTCCCGATAGGTGCAAGGCGCGGTCCCAGGCGCCTCTGATTGGGTGTTATCCTGAACCATTAAAAAGGGCGTTTCTCTGTGGCTCAATCAAAGACCAAACTTTAGTTTCGGCGACAAAGCCTTCAGAAACACAATGTCGTTTCATATTTCAAACTAAAAACGGGTTCAGAGTCTATAGCCTCCATAAGGTTAGTCTAAAAGCTCTGAACAAAGTAGTCCTATTACACTTTAGTTTTAGATCATCAACAGAAAATAAAGCTCCACACATTATTCAAATGTCAGATCACTGTATCGGATACTTAAGTTTAATGGACACAGTACAACCTTTATAATACCAATTTCTAAATGTCCATGTAAATACTAAGCCCTTTTTCCAAATTTAAAAAAAAAGTGTAAAAGCATGAAAAACATCGGGGGAATGGAAGCTATTGGTATGGTCATTTTGTTTTATTATGTCTAAACATTAATAATAACCAGAAAGAACAACAATAACACATCGAACAGCGCTCACATTTAACTATGCAGCGCTGGCGCCCTCTACTGGAGAGTAGACGCACCGCTGGAGGAGGCATTACGTCTCGATGTGGAGTCTGGGCGAGTCTTGATTGCAGATACCGTCGAGAACGCGAGCAAGATGCACAGACATTTACCGTGACATTTTGCAGTTTCAACAAGAGGTATGTTTGTATTTCATTCATCACATTATCACACGTATTACCAAATAGGTCTAGATATTTTACATGTTAGTCCGTTTATTCACGTAGCCCATTGTAAATAAACCCTACACCCACCACGATACTGGATCTGAATGGGCCATTTGTATGGATTCATGGAGTGTTTCAGCATCACTGTTCAACTGCAGGTGTATTTTAGCTCAGTCGTGTATCACGCGCATCATTCCGTGGCAGCGCACCATGACGCAACATTTGTTATTGTGAATTAACGAAAGAAACAGCCTTTCTTCACCGAGATGCAATAATTATACGGTTATTTGTCCGTTCTGCTATAAATAGACTTATCTTTATTCACGGACACCTGCATTGACAGATTGGTTAACACCCTTACGCTGGTCACTCAAAGGCTCTCAGATTATAAGGAATATGTTGCATTTCTATGACGTCTAATCCCGGATATGATGCTTAGGAAGTAGGCTCTCACGGTCCCATGACAGAAAAGGCCTCATTGAGTGATGCTCACACTATAGTGGGCCACTTGGAAGGGTTTGTTGTTTACTGCGTCCACTAAAATTGTGTCATTAAGATGTGTGCGTCAGTCAAAGGTTTTTCTGCTCTTCGTTTGGTTTGGTTTGGTCAGTAAACCTGTGTCATGTTCTATTATGATCCACCTTCTGAGAGCTTCTGCTAAGGCTTTGTAATACAATATTTACACCCTTTGATGTGTACATCAGCCATAAATACCATGAATCAAAAGAAGGAAAATGAGCTGACCATCAGGAAAACAAAAGGACATCGGGAAAGAAACAGAAAAAAACAGCGGGATAGTGATGACAGAGCAAAATGAACAAAAACGCACACACTGGGGGTGAATTAGAGACAGTTTGACGTCTCTATAAGCCCTGTATTACAGCTGCTGCTGACAGCATCTGCAGAGGGGCAGCTGTATGCAGCCAGCAGTCAATAACTGGGTCACTGCTACAATCATCGCCTATAGACTTTAATGTCCCAGCAAACAAAAACAATTAACAATTTACTTCATATGGTAACAATACATGAGTATGACCATAATACCTACTTATCAGTTATAAGGTGATAAAGTTATAACTTAAGAATAGGTAGGGTCAGTGTGCTTTATTTTTTACATTGCATACATACATTGCAAACTAGAACAGCTAAATGGTATGCATAACATGGAGGGTTAGTAAAATAGGTAAATGTACTTTAAAAATGAAAAACTGCTTGTTGTGCAACCAGCTACACCAACTTTTCAATGAAGCGAATGATAGTTCAGAGACTGCTGCTGCTGATGTCAGATATCATGCAGAGAGTGATTGTCAAACACATTACAGACGATGATCCTTGGCTCCCCATGGCTTGCATTAGTTTCCTACAGGACTCCCCTCTGCGTTTATAAGACCTGTCCCTGTTACGGTCACACAAGTCTAACAAAACATTCATACGTGAACCCTGAAAAACGGATGGACCGGTATTTTAGTGGCTGGGTGCACTGTGTCACTATGAGCGTGTATTTTCATGTGACGTCAAACTGTCACATGTGTAAAAATAGACAGTCATTGGAGACATCCACACGCATGAATGCCTGCTGTTTTCCTTTTGTTGTATCAAATGTTTAGTCGAGCACTCTGCAGAGGTCTCGAGTGTTGGTTTGGTGGTGACTATTTATAGAATATGTATATGTTTGAAAGAGGAAATGCTCACTGAGTTTGACACGCCGCGATAAATGTAGCATTTTTAACTCGGGGCAACCTTATGCAGCTTTCACATCAGGTTAGTCATTTCTCCACCTGCTGTTTCATTCTTCTGTTACTTGTGTCTTGTAATTCACAGTCAGAAATACATTACTGAGCCTCAAGGGGAAATTGTGATTGTTACAGTTAATCAAACGAGAGAGAGAAGAAAACCTTTGAGTTCTAATGAAAACTTCTAATGAATATCTAAACAAAACTGCATTAATACAGGACGTACTAAACTAATAATAAAATAATAAAATGTAAGTGACCATGAATTAAAATCTTGGATTTTAGCTAATAGGAACTTTCACTGATATTATACAGTATTTACAGTGAGTTATGTGGTGCAAAGTGCAGTTATTTCAAAGCACACAGTGAGGTGGTAACAGGCTCTTGCAGCTGACCAGCACATTGTGGAGCGGGAAAGAAAGTCCTGAGTTGGAAAAAGCATCTTCCTCTCCAAAACCACAGCCAGAGAGTCCAGCTTCTCACCCACAACATGGCTGGCCTTTCTGCTGATCTTGTTGAGTCTGTTACAGCCCTCATTTGCAGGCTTTGTTTTGGTATTTTAGCCATAGTCCGTTCTATTGTGCAGAAATATTCAACATTTTAACAGAGGCTGGTTTGATTCCCTCTTTCATTGTGTCTAAGTCTTCTCTAAAATGTAACCTAGTACAAAGATACAGTTGCAGCAGGAAGTGATGTGCAGAGACAGCTTGATTTCCAACCTCTGTGTGAAAAGTCACACTTTTCAAGTCACAGTGAAAACGCCGCTGCTTATATTAACACAAAGTCAAATGAGTAAGAGCCAGACATTTTACATGGATTCCTTTCAAGCTTCTGTGTGTTCATTTCAGCTGCTGTCTCAAAGCCTCCCGGGAGACAGTGACTGATTATGTTTATATATTTTTTTAATGTTTTCTCTGCAGATTAATCATGAGAAAAACGTCTTGGCAACAAAAGAACAAAGCGTGTTTTTGAGGAGCGAGAGAGAAGAAAGTGTTTGAACCAGCTGTTTACGCCGTCCCGTCCCACAGAGCCTGCCCCCCGACGTGCTGTTATCATGTCAGGCAAGGAGCGCAGCCCACGTCACCGGCCCTGGTCAGTCTACAGGGCCAACACGTTTGATCTGTCGGCTGAGATGATGGGACTGGCCCTCGCAGGTAACCTAGTAACCGGCGCCATGGAAACCTGTGAAATGCACTGATGATGGTGATGATGATAGACATGAAAAGAATGCATTTGTCTTTTGTTCTGTTTGTACAGGAAGCAGTCAGGACCCGGACGAGCCAGTGCTGGAGTTTAGCCTGGGTAGGTTCAGGAATATATAATTTACACTAAATTAATCTTAGTTTTCTATGTGCTGCACTTTAGAATCTTTGTAAAATAGATCATAAATAAAGCAGATTTGGATATGAAGCGGCAAACTAAAGGCAAACCAAGCAAGATAGATATAGGAAAAAAATAACAGATTTATAGGGTGTTGCTAAATTAAAGGTAATGTTTGTAGGATTTGCTTTTAGTGGTTTGAAAAGGCACTACAACTGAACTATAGGTCAAAACATGTCATTCATCGTTTGAAAGCTAAACACCTCCAGAATTCAGTCACTGAGCTGATTGGTAGCAGGTGCTGGGATTGTAAAAGTAGGAAACAGTCATTTTCAAAGCTGAATTTAGCCCAAAGTGTTTGGCTCCTTCTGCTTTCTGATTGCCCAGTCATCTTGAATCCTAAAATAAAATAAAAATGTAAAAGCGACTTTCACATATTATAAAACGTTTCGTAAGCATGTATAAATCAACATTACAATTGTCATAACAAATGTATGTTTATTTGAACATGTTGACTTAATCTCTGTGGACACAACTAGGTGTTTTAAATGAGTCATTTATTTAAAAAAAAAAAATCTTACAGACATGACCTTTTAATACAATTATTTTATTACATTTAGACCTATTTGAATATTTTTAATCTGATATAAAGGTTTAGAAAAAGATTTAGGTTTAAATGCAGCAACGTTGTCAACATTTATGTTCATTGTTGTTCTGTAGGAAACAACTGCATGTAAATGTCTTAGAAAGTGAGCATTACATTTCCAGATTAGTGAGAATCCTGCTGTTCAATCCTGCAATACTGCGTTAATGTCTGCTGTGTCTTTAATGTGGCGCAGCCTGCAGTGAACTGGTTACTCCCGCTGTGGACCGTAAGCCCACCAGCTTTGTGGCAGTAAGCTGCACCACTCCTCCACAGGCTTTCTGGACCAAACACGCACAAACGGAAATCATAGAGGTCTGTCTTTTTGCTTTTGACTACCTTGAAATATCAAAGTACATTTCACCCACCGGACACAATAATCACACTTGACAGCTTTATGTATACAAATCTTAAAGAGATGCTACATTTTTCCTTTTACCAAATGTCCAGTGGAAATATTGGAAAACACATAAATGTACCATCCTTAGTAAAATAATCACTCATATTGACAAGACAGACTTCATACTATAAATAAACCTCAGAACCTGCAAAGTTCAAATCTCTAACAATGAGCTGTTACTGCCACACGATTGACATTTTATTCTTTTCAAATGTGAAAAAAAAAAAACAACATATTTCAAGATCAATGTTTCTCTGTTTTTCAGGGTACAAGTAACCCAATATTCCTTAGTAGTACAGCATTCTTCCAGGACTCCATGATCAATCAGCAAACGCAGATCAAACTGTCTGTCTACGATGTGAAGGACCGAACACAGGGAACGGTGAGCCGCAACTACTGCCTGAACATGAATCTACCATAAATATGACATTTGACATGACATTTCCTCTTTTACATTTAC
The DNA here is from genome assembly GCA_007210695.1 of Neogobius melanostomus. Classification (NCBI taxonomy): domain Eukaryota; kingdom Metazoa; phylum Chordata; class Actinopteri; order Gobiiformes; family Gobiidae; genus Neogobius; species Neogobius melanostomus. Next base: position 3,398,414 of record VHKM01000048.1, read on the forward strand.
TGAATTGTTCTTTCAGTTTTCATGTCACAGAGATGTTGACTATGTTACACAAGAAACAGCATGATTTGATGTCGCTAATTTCGTCAGTTTTCTTAAAAATGTTTGCACACAAGTTTTATTAAAGCTGGGGAACCTGGCTTTTTGTTGTTGTGTAGTGCATTTATTTATACCACATAGTATGTTGTAAACACAGCAAAAAACAGACTCATTTTCACCTAAATTTGTATTGAGCGATGGAAGGCAAGGCATGTTTATTTATACCACGCATTTTGTACACAAGGCATCTCAATGCACCTTACAAAAGAAGATACGCGAAATAAACTAATACCACCCAAACATTTACATTTTATCATATTTTTTATTGGCCGTAAAATGTAAACATTCACAGGACAGGGAAGAAAAAGTAAGTGAACCCAGGAATCTCGCTGAACTGCAGCAGTTTTGTAAAGAGGAATGGTCCAAGATGAATTCCTGATTGTTAGAGCGTCTAATCTGCAACTACAGGAAAGCAGTTACAAAAGAAGGGTCAGCCAGCTGTTTAATACAGGGGTTCACTTATTTATTCCGTGCATGTTGTGAATGTCTTAGGTCTTTCTGCCAAATATCTTCATAAACTTGTGAATTCATTTTTCTATTGATAGCACATTGTCCAGGCCCTGAGGCAACAAAACAGCCCCACACCATGATTTTCCCTGCTCTATACTTCAAAATGAGCATAGAGTTTTGATGTTGATGTGCTGTTCCATTTGTCCTCCACACATGATGTTGTGTGCTCCTCCTAAACTGTTCAACTTTGGGTCCAACAGTCCACAGCATATTTATCCAGTAGTGCAGTGGAGCATCCAAGAGCTCTTTCGCAAACCAAAGTTGAACAGATTCACCGTAATACAAAATTACTTGAAGATAATAAGAACAAGGTCACATGTCTTTAGCATATTTCTCAAACACATTTCTCTTATACTGTTTTTTAAATTGCTGTAGACTATCAGCGCCTTTTAAGGGTTCCTTTAGATTATTCCATAGATTTACACCTCTCAGGGTGATACAGTAACTTTTTAGGGTAGAATGAATACATTGTACTTTCAGATTATGAGTTCCCCTTAGATCGTATCTTCCCTCTCTTTTACCAAACATTTGTTGTATATTGCTAGTTTTATGATTGTTTTTGAGTAAAACCTTTTGATCGAATGAAACTATGATCATCGCGTGTTGCGGCGCCGCATTTACGTGTAAGCTGGGTTGCAACCCGAAAAAGTGAATATCTCCGCAAATATTTCACCAACTTACACGAAACAAAAAGTGTTGTGATGCTGACGCTCCCGCGCCTCTATTCTGTTGCCTTTCATTGGCTTAAAGGCCGACAATTGGTGCAAAAACACCCTTATACTCGAAAATTGACGTATACGCTTTCTCGGCCTCAATGGTAGAATTGCGCAAGAGCGCCCCCGGCTTTAATGGTAGAAATGCGGCAATGCTTTCCCGCCCTAAATGGGTTTAATGAACACACTTGTATTTGAGTTTCAGCTCATTATTTCTGGTTTAGGGTTGGCCTCTTATACCTCCTAATAGGGAGACTTGTCATTAAAGTAAACTACTGGAGGAGCAACCAGACATAATCATAACAAAGCCAAATGTGAATTCTAAAGATGACAATTCTAAAAATGCAGACAGACCTTTCACTTTGACATTTTTGCCGATATGTGTGTCTGCACTACAGATGTACCTGTTGGGTTCAGCCATGTTTCCTGTGAAGGAGCTGCTTCAGGACAAACACCACAGGCTGCACTTGACTCTGAGGTACTGACACACCGCTCACTCGCACATTACACTGCTGACCACATCCTGCTCTGCGTACTTTGAACCATGTCACTTTGCATCAGGTCAGCAGAGAATGAGCGCGTAGGCAACATCACTGTGATTGCCTGGCAGATCGAAGAGAAGAGGGAGCAGAGAGCTCCGGGGCCCCGTCTGCAGAGGGGCGACACCGTCAATGGCAGGGTAAGAACCGACCAGTGGCTAATACTGTAGTAATGTTTGTAATGTAGCGCTGAAGGGCCGATTTTGCTGGAAATCTAGTCAAAAGATTGTAAGCGTTTTTCAGTGTATCATAAACTGGACTTGTTTTTTTCCACCCATAACCTTTTAAATCTATCATGAAATGCTCTGTTGGCTGAATCAACAGTGCTGTGGAAGCAGAACACTTGTATTTAAGGGGATAAGGTGGACACATTTTGACTGGATATGATTAATAATTTTATAGAATCTTATTGGTAATATTGGATAATAAATTTAGTTGCGTGTGGCGTTTGTGACGAATAGGACATTGTTAGTTAAGCACAATCACATTTTAACCGTGAGTTGCATTTCAGATGGTCCTCCCCGTTGATGAGAGCCTGACAGAATCCATGGGCATTAAGTCTAAGTCATCATCCGTTTGTAAGGATCCGCTCCTGAAAGCTGGTAAAAACATTTACATTAAAGGCATACTGTAAATGAGTGGTTTGTGGCCTTGGTCACTGTGAATTCAGCTCTTGTGTATGCCTGATCTGTTCCAGTGTTTGGAGGCGTCATGTCGAGAACGTACCGCTTCCCTACTACGGATGGAAACCACCTTCGCATCTTGGAGCAGATGGCTGAGAGCGTGCTCTCGCTGCACATCCCTCGCCAGTTTGTCAAGCTCCTACTGGAGGAGGACGCAGTCAGGTGATGATAACAATAGTCCTGATTAACAAAACAGCAACTATTAATAACTATAATTAGGTCTATCATTAAAGCCGTTTCAGCTGAGTGATTATGCACTTGTACTATGTGAGATCTTGTCTGTATAGTACTGCATTTTGAAAGATGTGGTGTTAATAACTTTGCTCCCTTTCAAACGCTGTAGCCATATGTTTAGTGCTGCATTATGCTTATGACTCACAGTGTGTGCACAGTGTGCAGATACAAATTACGTCCTGAAACACTGCACTGTGTACTTGTGTTGCAGAGTGTGTGAGCTGGAAGAGCTTGGTGAACTGTCTCCGTGCTGGGAGAACCTCCGGCGGCAGATCATCACCCAGTACCAGACGATCATCCTCACTTATCAGGAGACCATCGGTGACCTCCACGAATACAAGGGTGAGCCACTTAGAAGGGAAAACAACAAATAATGAGAACTGAGGCTTGTCGCATTGCTATATCAAAATATCATTCAATATAAATGTGTGTTTAATGTGCTTCAAATTTATTGCAGTTCATGTATTAAATGTATGCTATAATTTAGGGAACCTAGATCATAGAAAAGGATTGTTCAAGTCGTCATCTGTACTGGCAGTAGTGGAGGTTTTGCCTTTCAACACGCAGGCTTTCTATAAAGAAACAGAGATTACAAGTTGCAAGCTGTCTCCTTTACACAGATTTCACCTTGTCATTTTACTGGTTGTTTGTTTACTCCAAAAACTACCCTCAGCTTTTATTGTTATGTGGGTATTATCTGCCACACCCTGTTGTAAGTATTATTAGTGTTAACGAGGCACTGCCAAGGGCAAGTTTAAGCAACCCAGAAGACAAAGAAAGAACATCAGTTCATTTAACAATAATCAATTTTAGAACTTTCACCTCCCCTGTACTGTCTTTTCTAGGGCCTTCGTTTAAGTCCAGTACACTCAAAGCTGAGAGGAAGTTGGAGTTCATTCCCACCAACCTTCACATTCAGAGGATGAGAGTTCAAGGCGAATCGGGCTATGGTATGTATTTTTCTACAGTTACACATGGCGCTGTGTGTTAAGTGTTTTGATAACCTTCATTTGTATTTATACAGATCGAACATATGATGTAGTGACTATCGGAGCTCCTGCCGCACATCATCAGGGTTTTAAAGGCTCTGGACTCAGGAAAATGGTGCAAAAACTTGATGATGCCAGAAAACAGTAGGTAGACCCTTTTTGTGAGACCCTATTCATAGTTTTGTTATCGCTTTATATTAAGCTTGTTAAGTATTAATATGGTATTAATAAGAAATAGTAAGTCTGCATGTTCTTCCTCCGGGTACTCCAGTTTCCCTTACCACTAATTACATGTACAATAGGCCAGGATGAATGATGTATGCGTGTGTGTTCTTGTAATTACGACATTGTGAGGATCTTCTTCTACTTCTTCTTTTTCTTTTTCTTCTTCTTCTTCTACTTCTTCTTTTCTTTTTCTTTTTCTTCTTCTTCTTCTTCTTCTTCTTAGAGTTGGATTATTTATTCATGGCCTATTAATTACTAATGCTTATTAATTTCTCACTAATACTTATCTTTGTTTTTTTTTCTAGTAGTGGAATTTAAAAGAAAGGCCCTTCAGTATAGTTTAACACACGACATTTGTGCAGTAAAGTGCCTTGTGCAGCCTTTTGATCAATCAATCGTGAATCTGCAGTGTAGTTGCTGAATGAGTTTTGACCACAACTAAAAACTTAAATGCACGTGCATTGAATAGCATAGAAAAACACTATATATATATATATATATATATATATATATATATATATATATATATACACTATATATATACACAAAAGCCTAATTTGTCCTTTTCATTTGTTTTCTAACCAGTACCTATGCAGAAGATAGTAGGTAAGTTAGTTGGATAATGGTAACCTTGTTAATGCCACACATGTTATTGATCTATTGTTGTTCTGGTATGTTTAAAGCCCTTCCAGCTCTGCCTCAAAGGGAATGACTTATCAACAGCAGGATGTTGTAAAGGCCAAAGAGCTGATTGGTCAGATTAACACGCTGAAGACACAAGTCTGTTATTACGTAGAGCGTCTGTCCCGTGCAGCAAAAGAGCGTTCGGCGAATGCAATGGAGAGAACCTTGGCCATCCTTAAGGAGAAGGTAACATTATGTATATTGCCTGACTATGCATGTTTTAATCTAAAACAAAATGTATTCATAATTAGGCATTGAAAGGATACAGATTTAGAATAATTTGGGGCCAGATTCTGAATCTCAGTGAGACTCTTCTGGCTAAATAAAAGCCAACTAAATTATTGCTTAGCATAATGAGAAGACGCTAGTGATTATTATTATTATTATTATTATTAATTTTTTTTCTATTTTTTTTTATACGTAGATATATTCATAGATGTATACATAGATTTAGTGATATAAAAAAAACTACATCTGGAGCACAAGTCATATTTGAAGAATTCTATGAAGATTCTTCCAAAATCCTTGATTTACACAGAAGTTGTTTTTGTTGTAACAAGCCTTTTAATTGACTGAAGTCATAGTCAATGATGCCTAAAGACTCAACAGGATTTAAGTTTGACTGCATACAACAGCTTATGTCACATCCTTCACGCATTTGCAATCAGAAAATAATATACTGAATTTTAAAAAAGTGCCACTTCGCTCACTTTATTTATCTCACCCAGTGGTACTGGGGTACTCGAGGACTTAGCAGGGGGTACTTTCAAATTTATTTGAAAGGAAAAGATATATTGTTGGAGTAAAATGTGTAGTTTTTTTTAGTATTTTAGGTTTATTTTGAACACAACATTGTCTTTTTACTCACAGATAGTAGTTTCAGAGGTAGGCGTGGCCTGTACAGTGACGTCTATGGTGTAAGGTGGTTAAGTGACTGAGGGAGTGTACACAGACTACGACTTCACTAGACGTACCGAGGGGTCCACAAGACAAAACAAAAAAGAATAGGAACTGCTAACCAATCCTGAAAGAAAAAAGATAAATTGTATATTGACTCTGCTCTTTCCTTTCTTGATCCAGACACATCAGCTGGTGAAAGTGTGTGACTCCAAACTCCTGTCCGCAGCCATTTTGGCACTGGCTGCCGCTCGCCCCGAATCGACCCATCACAGCACCCCTTCGCCCTCTGCCTCCTCCTTGTCCCCCTCATCACGGTCCCCATCTCGCTCCCCGTCCCGCCACCCCACCTCTCCGTCCCGCAACACCATCTCACCGTCGCGACAAATAGCTCCCCCAGACGGCAGTGACGGGGGCAGGAGTAAGAGGATGTCGATGCAAACTGATGCACACGAAGAAGAGTGGGTGAGTAGAGTTGATTACGGCTCTTTTTTGGGGGGAGGACGTTTCTAAATAATGCCAAAAATATTTATATACAGGAAAACACTTGGTTAAACGTTGATAAAAGTCTAGAGTGTGTGGTCCAGAGAGTGGAAAGTCTCCTTCAAAGAGACCAACTTCAAAGTGACAGCAGTTCTGAAGATGTTTTCCTTCTTGCAAATGATGACCCAAGCTCCACAAAGAAAGGTCTTGTCCTTTTTAGTTTCTTGTCACTGTCATCAGTACAACTCAATGTGAAAGTAAACATTTTTATATTTTTGTATTTGTTTTTCAGACAATAGCCCAGAGATCGAAAAGACATCCCCAGGTAACACATATTTATATGTTTGCGCACATTTTTAACAATCAAATCAAAAGCGACTCCATTTTTACTACTATGTTTAGCTGAGTGGGGTGAGATCTTGTATCCGCTCCTTACTACGCTGTCAGACTGTGTGACCCTCATGAGCGACAAGGCAAAGAAAGCCATGGTGTTTCTACTGATGCAGGACAGCGCCCCAACTATTGCGATGAGTCTCATCGTGCAGTACCGCCGCGATGTGGTCTTCTGCCAGACAGTTAGTCACATCATCATTGCTTTTGAAATATCGTCAGCCTCCTGGCATATTTGCTTCACTCATTTTATGGCCAAACATCTTTATAACAGTTTTGGCCGCATTTGATTTATTTTGTTTTGTTCCTGTTGCAGCTGACTGCTCTCATATGTGGATTTGCCCTGAAGCTGAGGACAAGCCTGTGTGACTCTGGATTTCTCCGGCAGCTCCATACCATCGGCTTGTTGGTACAATATGAAGGCCTTCTTAGTACATACGGTAACAGAAAGACTCATTTTGTGTAATACATAAAACTTACATTTGGAATCACCCAGAAGCATTGAATGTTCAAGATGTAGACTGAAACCATGAAATCAAAGTTCTAGGACATCCTTTTGCACTGTTGTTTAATAGAGGTTGTTTATTGGGCCAATATTTGGGTACTTTACAATATTGGCCGATAAAATGGGCAACGGCCATATGTATTTTTTGCACTGGAAAGAGCTCAGTCAGAGCTTTAAAGTGAGTCCTCCCACAACTTCCTAGGCCTCTGGGGAGCGAAGAAGCACCGCAATGAAAATCTGTCACAAGTTTGCACCCCTCAGATCTATTTTATATACTATTTTAAGTTGCAGACTTTTGCTTATAATTTCAGAACCATACGAGATAGAGACTTACCGTTTTTTGTTTTGGAATCTGCTGATTTTTGCCTTTAAAAACAAGCTCCCTCTGTTCATTTCAAGTGCCATTGAAAAAAATCATTGTATGCTTGAACATTTCTCTTTACATAGCAGTGTTCTTCATTACCGGTCTGTTTCAGTACCATGAAAATATAAAGTCACTTGTTCTTGATCAAATTTATACAACTTTAGTCTCACAAGGGTCTTCTGTATGTATGTAACAAATATCCAAAACGATTCTGAAAAAAGTTGAAAATGGAGATATCTACTTTTGCAAATGAACTATTCAACTAAGCAGAACTGTCTTGAATAAATCAGCCCTATGAACTTAATAAGGCTGTCACATTTTAATATTGACACATTTACAGTTTTGCAGGATTATTGACAAGACATTTGGAAAAATCAGCCAAAAATATCGCCGTGCACATCGGCATCGGCCAATGAAAAACCCATATCAGTCGACACATCGGTTGACCAATATTGTTTAGGCACAAAGTGAAGCTCACTTTCAGCTCGATATACTAAGGAAAAGACTTGTTTCTTAAATGTTTCTTTCCGCTGCCACTGTAACATAACAATGCCTTTTATACAGGGGAGGAGCTGGCAATGTTGGAGGATATGAGCGTTGGAGTCACGGACTTGAGAAATGTCACCTTTAAAGTTACACAGGCAACTTCAGGTTTCGTGCCGGACATGTTGCCAGTGATCACAGGAAACAGAAATGGCTTCAATGTACGTGTGGCTCTTCCGGCGGCCATGTTTGAGTCGTTGCCCCGGGAGATCCAGAACGGGATGTTGCTGCGTGTTCAGCCAGTCCTGTTTAATGTGGGCATCAATGAACAGCAGACCCTGGCAGAGAAGTAAGTCTAATCCCTTAGGCAACACCACTTTAGGAAAAAGCTATGATATTTTACCCCTCAGGTATAGCATCACAACTAATTAATAGTATAAAATGACAGTTTGTCTACTTTGTATTTTAATTAAGCTTCCATCTATCTAATTTAGTCAAACAAATGTGAAGCTAAATAGGTATTTCTGTACTATGTATGTGTAATGTGTTACACTTTTGCCTAATGTGTACATTTCCTAGATTTGGTGACACTACTTTGCAAGAAGTGATCAATATAGAAAGTATGGCGCGCCTTAGCTCTTATTATGACCAGTTCAAAGAAGTTTTGCCTCAGGACTGTGAGTATTTATTCATTAAAACGTCCATTATTTTGTGGGGTTGTTTGTTTGTTTACACATTGCTCTCTTCAGGCCTCCCTCGCTCCCGCAGCACTACCAGCCTGCCTGAGCTGCTCAAACAGCTGAGCATGAACGTCAAAGCCAAGAAAAACAAAAATGTGGAGATTTTGTGGCAGGCGGCCGAGGTAAACCAGATGGACATTTTTGTAACAGAAAACAGCCCCCCTTAATACAATGTTTGGTCACAGGCTTGTCGTCGGCTGAATGGAATACGCTTCACCAGTTGTAAGAGCGCCAAGGACCGGACAGCCATGTCAGCCACCCTGGAGCAGTGTCAGATCTTGGAGCAGGAGCACGGATTGGCCCCACAGGTTTTCTACCAGGCCTTGGACTGTATGCGCAGGTCAGCTAACAAATTTGAAAGCAATTATTGTTTTTTTGTTGTTGCTTGTTTCCAAAGAGTAATCACAGTTTTCTTGTTCACAGTGAGGGATGCAGAAGAGAAAATACCATGAAGAATGTGGGATGTCGCAAATACGCTTTTAATTCCCTACAGCTCAAGGCTTTTCCTAAACAATATCGCCCTCCAGAGGGGACATATGGGAAAGTTGAAACCTAAGTGGACTTCTCTAACTGGAAGAAAACCAAAAGACTTCTGAAAAAATTAAGAAAATATACAAAGAAAAGCGCCTACAACTATACCCCTTGTGCTTAGTCACATAGTCTAAGTGCCAGAGTACAGTATGCTCTTTTGTAGCAGTTGCCCCTGATCTAAACAGTAGAATATTTACATGTTAAAAATTACTTGCAGCTTACTGTCAGTGTCAGTGGTAATGTGGGTCAGCAGTGCTGACAGCTGTACTTTTAATGGCACCACGGTCATACTCCTATTGTGCATTTCAGATCAAATAAGAAGGGACTGAGTGCATCTAAAGATGTCAAAGCACGACAAAGAAAACTGAAAATCAAATAGTAGAGCTCGGGGACAATGCCAAGTCATTTCTGCACAAATGGTTTATGAACTGATAGACTTGTTCAAATCTTTTATTTTATTTAGTAGAGTTTCTAAGTAGGGCTTAGTGTAAATACAACAATGATTTGGTATTTGTGTTTAGACAAATGAAAACACAATGTGTCCTTGTATTGGTTTTGGTATTAAGACATTTGAAACTAAGATATGGCATGAAACATCTTTTGCCCAATGTAGCTTTAACTTAGACAAAAGTGTACACGTTTGTCATGCAGTAAAATTATCTGGACCTAAACTTCCCTGTTATTTGCTGTTGAATACAAAGCTCTTGGGTTTCTTTTAACTCTTTCAGTTTGATGTCATACAAAGTGTCTTGCAATAAGCACAGTTTACAAAACATTTACAACAGCTTGTCTATGTCTAGTGACACTTATGCTGGTCTGAAGTTATGAGAGAGTGATTATGTGACTGAAAATTATAAGCATTCAGTGCCACAGTATTCTATTTCCACACACGTTCAGTAAATTAAGATGTGGTTCTTTCACCAAAGACAGCTGTAAGAGTCTTTCTTCATGGTCATTTCTTTATTGATTTTAAATATTTACTTTATACATCCAAAGAAACTGAATTACATATTGTTGCTTCTGTTCTATAATTCATTCATAGTGGCGGCAGGAGGCTGAAAACAAACTGTCCCTTAAAAGGCCTCTTTCTAGGACCAATTTGGTTGGTGTTCTGAGGTTGGTTAAGTTAAATGGGTGTGTGTGTGTGTGGGGGGGGGGTATTATGCAAATAACATTTTAGAGAGTTTTACGATATTACAATGTCATCAAAAATATGCCTGGTGCTGTTTTTAGCCCCACTTGCTTCACTTTGAGTAATCTTTGGATCTTCATCGGTGGCTATTCTATGCCCCATGACGACAGCTCTCAAAGAGCTCCTCCTGGGGTCCTAGTATCCAGGAAATGCTTTCCTCACCTCTCAATCTTTGCTAAGCTCAATCCTTCCATCACAATAGTGTAATAACACTATAGCCATCGCTTCACACACAAGCTATTTGTTATTTTCTCTTTACTGAAACAGCTACGCAGCAAAGGGGAGCAAGAGGAAGGGGACGGAATGGGCTTATGGTGAGGATCGAAAGTCAGAAAGTGAAACTACTGGATATTTTATTTAGCTGTATAGAAAAAATATTGCATTTTCTAACTAAAAAAGTGTAAGACAGCAATAAAGATGTGATCTTTGAATCAGTTGCTTTTAAAAGCAAGGCCTACAATATTTTCTTATTTTAGTATCAGAGCATCAAACACTTTTATGATGACACTACAAAATCGCCTTACTTTTTAAGACTACGGAAGTGACGTGTCCTGTCCGGTTTTTTTTTTTGAATCCCCATAATGCTTTGCGGCAAAAGCAGGTTCCGGGTTCTCGCGCGTCAATGAAAAGCAGCGTACACAAAGCTAGAGAGGACGGCATTTCAATAAAACTACAATGTTTTTGTGCGTGTAAGAAAAAGAAAAGTAGTCCGTGCGGTTAATAAATGTTGTGATAATCATACTGGATGGAAACTAGTCCAATATTTTGTATCTATTGATGAATATTAACTGATGTAAACATTGCAAACACAAACAACAATTTGCGAGTCATCGTTTCATTTTCAGGTTACATCCTCTACGCTAAATGATGGCAAAGAAACTAATAGGCAAACAAAATTATAAAATATTTGTAAAAACAAAATAATAATAATAATAGACATTAAAACAAATGTACTCTTACACGGATTTTGTTACTAGATTCCATTGTTTTCAATAATTATTGTAATTAAAAGCCTTTTTTCACGTTACAACACTTTAACGAGATTGTTTTGTTGTTGCTTACAATGGGTATTTGGAAATTATTTAAATCGGCACAATATAAAATCTGTTCCACATTATCCTGTTTATCCGTGATGCTTCTGTCTATAACGTGAACAACATGAACCGCTACAATGCTTGGATTTGCTGGCTAAAAGCGCTGTCTATTTTAACCATTGAAGTAAATATAAGATTTTAACCATTTAAGTAAATTTGATTTTAACCCCGGAACCTGCTGCGCCGGAAGTGCGCAGACGAGGTGCGCTATGGCGCGGCTTCTTCTGCGGTGTGTTCATGGAACTTTCATAAAAGGGTTTGTTGCTGCAACAAGTCACAAGAGGTAAGGTCAACATCGTGTTTCAATAAAATAAGCATGGTACGTTTTTACGTAGTTGGCTCACAGATGCTCCATCAATAAGTAGCATTTTTTTTTTATTGGCTTCCTGGTAATTTTAAATCACGATGATGCAGCGAGGGTAATGTCTTATCATTTTACCGTAGACGGATAAAGTGTTATTATTTTCTCAAAACTTAAAGTAATGTTTTGTAGACTTCAAGTTTTTGAAAACTTCTTCATTCCCATAATGTTGATATTGTGCAAGTCTATTGTTTTTGTAGTAAGGTTTTGCAGGTAAAGGGGCATTGTCTGCTTATTATACCCATTGAAAATATACTGTCAATGATTATACCATGGTCTGAGTGGATACTCGATTCTGATTGGCTGGAAGGTCTCCGTTAAAAGGTGATAATGTACACCTAGCCCGGAAACGGTTAAATAACAGTTAAATCACGTTCTGTATCACTCCACAGCAGCTGTTCCCATAGTAACGGTAAACAATTGAGCTGGAACTAGTTTCAGGTAAAACTGATTAAAAAGTTGGATAACTCCTGCCCAGGACTTAAAAAAAAAGAAAAGCAAACAGGCCCCAATGAACGGTTCACGCCTCCGCATCGTTCAGTTATTTCTGATAATGGACACCTCGTCGTGCATTATCCCATACTTAACTCCTCCCATATTGTTCTGCTTGCTGTTAAAAGTTCATCTGTGGTTGAGCACCACTGCTGGTTCAACTTTGCAAAAGGAAGATCAGTTGTTACTCGTAGACATTCACAGAGAGGTATGATGTTTTGTATTACTGTTTATTAACTGTATGTAATTGTTTTGTTCATTTCCATCCTCTGCTCTTTTCACAGCCTCTAATATGAGTAAGAAGCTGCTGTTGGACGTAGACTGTGGAGTAGATGATGCCCAGGCCATTATGCTGGCCCTGGCGGCTAATGCGGAAATATTGGGCATCACGTGTGTGCATGGGAACACATCAGTTGAGAATGTGTGTAAGAACACACTGCGTGTTCTGCAAGTCTGCAATAAACTTGAGGTGAGACATTTTCTTCACACTTATATTTTTCCAGCTTTTGCCGGTCATGCCTGGCGTCATATGACTGGTAATAAGCTCCCTCATAAATAAATGTATTATATAAGCCTCATGCCATACAACACAGGATCATTCAGTTTTACAATCCAAACGAATAAAGCAATTTATGATACTATGCTGAGGTATAAACAGGCATAGCCAAGGATATAGATAACGTAATTTCACTCATGTTTTGCATAGTTGTATGGCACGGTTGTGCAGAGATTAGCGCTCGTGCTTCACAGCTAGAAAGTCTCAAGGTCGATTCCTGGCTGGACGTGAGCCTTTCTGTGTTTAGTTTAGTTTAGTTTAGTTTATTAGTTTATTTGAGCAGTTAAAAATTCTGCTCAAAAGGAGTGGGCTGAAGCAAAAGCTTATAAGCGCCCACCCCCGACATCATTTAAATAAAAACAATTGATCAAATCACACTAGTACAGGGAGCATGTTACAAAGTACAAGACACAAGAGCAGGAACACAGCACACACACACACAACGTACCGCTCCGTGACCCAACTTTGCCTGTTATATTTACAATATCAATCCTACATTAAGCAACATCATACTGCCCCACCGGCAAAAGAGAACCTACAACCCACCAGAGCGATCGTTTCAACACGGACCACACCCACAAAGCACCTCTAGAAATGTCCGTATAAATATAAGTTAACAGAATTTAACGGAACGGAAAGGAAACACAACTGAAAGGAAACACAACTACAACAACTGTCTCATTTCATGTACGCGATGACTAATACAAAGCAAGTGAAAAAGGCAATCAATCAAACTTTATTTATAAAGCGCTTTTCATACCAAAGGCATCACAAAGTGCTTTACAGATTACAACATTTAAATCAAGATCATTAAGTTATTTATACACATATATGCATACATACATCCTTTTTTTTTTTTTCCTCTTTCTTTACAGATGGTTACAGATGGTTACCACTGCCAAACACGGATAACAATTTCAAAAGGCACTAGTTCTGTGTTCAAAAGGCACATTAATATACATATTATATTATCCGTGATCTTGCAACTTCCCAGTTGTCATTTCCTTCATTCAGTTTTGTAGCGTTTGAGTGTTCTCTACGTAGGTTTCCTCCAGGTGCTCTGGTTTCCCCTACCACCAAAAACGTGTACATTAGGGTGTATTTGTGTATAAGAAGGTGAGTGGTAGTCCTTCCTTCCTTCCGAGTGTTGTGTGAGTCATTTGTGGTGCTTGAAACCCGTGGTGCAGGTTGGCAGCCTCACTAGTGTCTGTCAGGGCAGCTGTGGCTACAAAGGAATAATGCAAAGAATTAAAGCTTAGGAAAAGCGCTGTATAAGACTAATTAATTATTATTATTCATGGCAGATCCCAGTGTTCAAAGGAGCATCTAAGCCAATCCTTGGGCATGAAATAAAAGGAGGGAACTTTCATGGGTCAGACGGCTTTGGAGACGCCCCTGACCCCAACGCGCCGAGTATAGACATGATTCAGGAGGAAGGAGCTGTGTCTGCAATGATCAGAATTATAAATGAAAACCCAGGACAGGTAAGAATCCTAGCCTATTTGTCTTTACTTAAAGAGTACCTAAACGGGCGTGCCAAAGCCTTTCCTCACCCACAAACAAAAGTCAAAAATTGCCGTGAATGAGGCGGTCTCTGAAGTTTGGGGGTGACATGCGGGGGGGCGGTGTGTGGGCCTTTGCATTGGCACAATCACAGCAGACAGATTACGTGGGAGGGACTTGGTTATATACCACAGGTACAGGGGCAGGACAATGGGCAGGATAATGGGCAGCACCTGATGACGATGTGTGGAGCTGGTGCGGCTTATGACGTTCTGTGGAGGCCGTGGACACGTCTCCAGTCAATCAGGAAATTCTAATTTAGTAGCAGCGTTCACCCTGAAGGGGCGCAACGCATTCGTTTTCAGGCCAAAGTGATTTGACACATGTTTGCGCAATAATGTCAGGGACCAGTAGACAACACTATGAGACACCTATTGAGACAGTTTAACAGTAAAAAAAAAACTTGATTTGGTGTTTAGTTCCTCATTAAAGTTCTGGCCCGAGTTTTTTTTAATCTTATTTATTTTGTGGTAGGTGTCTCTTGTTGCCACAGCACCGCTCACAAACTTGGCACTTGCTGTCAGGATAGATTCCTCCTTGCCAAGCAAACTAAAAGGTCTCTACATCATGGGAGGAAATACAGAGTGTAAGTATTTATTTTCTTAAAGAGTAACTAAACGGGCGTGCCAAAGCCTTTCAAAAAAACTTGATTTGGTGTTTAGTTACTCTTTAAGGCTGATTTGAAAATGTATTAAGTAATGTTTATGTCTTCTAGCCCGTGGAAACACTACAGTATGTGGTGAGTTTAATTTCGCAGCTGACCCCGAAGCTGCCTACATTGTGCTGAATGACTACCTGTGTCCCATCTACCTGGCCTGCTGGGAGTTCACTTGTTACAGCAAGTTGTCTTGGGTAAATTTATGTTTTTTTAGTACACCGTTCTGTTTATGTGCTAAATATAGACTATACCAACACACTTGTCTTGTTCTGTAATGGTAAACCTTCACAGATTTTGCTGAATGAAAGTCTTTGACGAAATGATCATTAATAATATTTTTATTTCCTTTTTGTTTTTGCATGGTAGCCTACTGAACACATTATTTATCACATGGTGTTTGATTCTTTGGCAGGAGTTTTGTGACCGATGGCTGGCTCAGGACTCGGAAAAGGCCAGGTTCATGGCACGCATCTTTAAACACAGTTTGGACCTGTCAAAGACTGAACGCTTTGAGAAGGAGCTTATTGCCGGCACAGGGCTCGTCTCTTGTGACTCTTATGCCATGGCAGCTGCTATCAATGATGCTTTCATTTTGGAAAGTGACCACTTTCCAGTTAGTGTGGAGCTCACAGGCACACACACCAGGGGCATGATGGTAGTAGACACAGTGGGCTTCATGAACAAGACCCAAAAGGCATGTATTATGAAGAAAGTTAATTTAGATATGTTTGAGCAGATGATGATGGCAGCTCTAAAGTGAATGCACTTTATTTTTGTTAAACGTTTCAAGTTAATTTCTAGTGTTACTAAATAAAATCACTGACATAAATACTTAAGTGTAACTTAACTTTTTAATCACTAAATAAAATAATTTATGCACATTTTTGCTGTTGACTTGCAATCACTTGCACCAACCAAAACCACAGTCCATCTGACGTTAAAGGGGCACAGTTTTTTTGTTTCACAGCTTTGTCAGATCACTCTTGGTCCAAACCTCAATACCCCTTTCTTCCTCTAAATCTTGATCTAGTGTCCAGCTGTCAGAGGAAAGACAAAACATTGTTACTATGATGCACTGGACTGGAATAAAGCAAAGTAAATCCACTGCGAGATTTGTTTCAGGCCAAATGCCATTTTCTCTTGAATGCATGATTAGCCTGGCCAGCCATACTCTGTTTATTCTAAACTGCGTTTATGAATTTGAAATAGAAAGACGTGTGTATGGCTGGCCAAGCTACATGGTGATATGAGCATGCTTACCAGAGATCGTTTGCACTCAAAAAATGAAGTCTGAAGCGCCTTGCAATGACCCTCCTTTAGGCACTCACTCGGCGCCTTTCCTTCCTTGGAAATAAACAATGAGAAGATATTACAGGCCACATGAACAGTGGCTATCGGCAATAAGACACATTTGGGGATATCTGGCGTTCTTGGCATAGAACTAGACTAAACCACGTTTGCTGAATTCATTAAAAGCAAGAGACACATGCTGGGATTTAACTCATCTGTATTTTCACAGTAATATGCCTGTGAGCCTACCTTTACAACACAGTCGTGCTGAAGGAGACAAGCCTTGAAGTCCTCTCTAACCCCAGCGCAGGCGCGAGTATCTTCCTCTTTATCTTCGTAGTATTTCGGCATCTTGACCACTAAAAGTTTACGCTTAAAATATATACCACTATACCGTGGATTTAAATAAATAACTTTGTTATCCCCGTAGTAGCAATGCTGTCATCTCTTGAGATTGCAGACATGTTTCTCGAACAGCCTGATGGGAAACAGGAAGTATTAGGCCGCGGTGCATGATGGAACACGTGGTTTTATATCTGAAAAGCAATTCTTGTTACTCTAGTTTGCGGACCGTTTAGACATAAGGAAAATGATATGGCGATGCATAAAGTAAAAATTAAGAAAAATTACAGTGAATTGTAGCATGGAACAACCCTTTTATTTCAAAGATGACAATGGAAATGACAAACGCTTCAGGCAGACACATGTACATGAAGGCACAAGAACCGATGGTTGTGTTAAGAAAAGAAAGATTAATGTCCCTTTACATTTACAGTGCAGAAGTGGACTTTTTCAATGATTTCATGCACATTACAACTCATACAAGCGGTCTCCTAAAAACTTGAAGCAATGAGTTTCTTATGAATCATAGAAAACTGTCACATCAACATAAGTGGACAAAAATATTCCATAAAAAGGCACTTCATATCTTCCAAGAAAAACTGATAGCTACCACGAGTAGGCTTTACGCTTGACATCCATTGAATTAAAACATACACAAAAAGTGTTTTGAACAAGTGAAGCTGAGCGAAAAATTGACCGTTTGGTATATATTTACAGTGTTAATTTCTACATAAGTAAAGGCTTTAATTTCATTCCAATAATACAATACAAAGTGATCATTGCAGTCATCAGTAGTCTATAGTGAAGACATTCCTATTCAAAATTAAATGTTGGGTTTGTATAAAAACAAAACCGAAAACCTAAGTGGTATAGAAAATATGGCATTATAGTGCAAATAATGATGCGACCATTGTAATGTAAACAAACTGAATTGGATGCTGGACTTGTTTGGTGAGACATGACAGCCAGAAAGGAGTATTTGAAAGGGACACTTAGATAGTGGATTATGAAAGTGAATGTAAGGCACATCCACAACTATTTAGACCTTTCCCCACCCATGAACTTTTAGCACTCAGAGTTGGCTTTACAAAGCAGTACAGCTGAACGAACAAACTAGATAGACAAAATTACAATGAGCAGCTATAACAGTCAAAATAAAATGCACATCAGCGGATAAAAATTCATTCCACAAATAAAAAGTCATTGGACTACCATCAAACTTCTAGTAATTAAAATAATTTGTACAAGATGTCAAATATAAAGATTTATTTCAAATAAATTAATTCACCTTCATAGATCGTCATAGCTGTAATAATATCTCAATATAATAGCTTCCTTCAAGACAGTGATACCAAGGCAATAGCTGATTGGTTTACAAATTATCAAGTCATGACATGGCTGCAGTCATATATATAGATACATACATCGATATACATGGAAGAGTGTGAAAAATGTGGTCAGTGTTAAAACTACCGTCTACCCTAATGTAAAGTAGCCTACGGTTGAGCCAATTAAGAGAAAACGTTTTGGGTGACAATGCATTAAACTGGCAAAAAAAATAATAAAACGATCTGGGCTGGTGTTTAGAAAAACTTCAATGATGAGAGCTGGACAACTGGCCATCACTACAACGATACTTCACCCAAACGGTTTTGTTCTGACAGTGCAATACCCCAGCTTGCCCACAGGCGGCAGCATCAAGTAAAAGAAGGATTTGGCAGCATCTGAACCAGTGACGAGCATGTGACTGGTTTTCCCAAAAGTGAAGATTGTCCTTGTTCCTCACGTTTGTATCACATCCAAAGCTGCTGAAAAAGACTGTCATTTTGTGAGCCAGCGCTGTACTCCTCACTTTGCTGCAGTAGTATTCACATTCTCACAAAATATGAGCACAACAGTCAAGAGGAAGTGGACCGACGGGGTAAAAAATAAAATAAAAGTATTCTGATGCAAAGTAGAATGGTGTGATGTGCAAAGCCAGAGAGGAAGTGGTTGTGTTCCATAGTCGAGCAATGATGAGTGACCGTAATGGTCTCTGGTGAGTTCAGCTCAACAAAAGCACTCTAGAGTTTGGTCCTCTGGGGCCCATGAGTCAGGTGCTTCATGGACAGTGTCAGTCAGCCTGATATCCTCTTAATATGCATCTGCAAACATTGGTAAACATAAATAAATATTAGTATATTAATCAATGTACAGTGGGTTCAACTTCCTGAAAATGTTAAATCTAAGAGGTTATAACTTTCTGTATCATGAGTAGTAATAGACTGCTTCATAAGAAAATATAAATAATTATAAGAGGTCTGAAAACTTTCTGCGCAGCCCACTAGATGTTTTGGATGTGGATGGCTTACTTCACTCAGGATTGCCCACACGGCAGAGTCTTTGAGAACTGACAGCCGAAGGGCCACAACAGGATTAAGTGATGGATCTACAGCTCCTTCTGCAACGCCTTTCTCAAACTGTCCTGTGGAGCAATAAGGTACACACACCAGTCACTACAGGCACAGTAGGAATAATGATGGCACCTTACCTTCAATTACTTTGTATAAAAATGATTGCTGTAATGTTCAACACTTACCAACCCGATAGAAGCGGTCCTCAGTCCGTTTATACTTGTCTTTGGCCTGCAGTCCAGCCTCCTGACAGACACAGTAAGTAAATAAGAACGCAATGCAAGAATGTGTTGCGAAGGGCACAACAACGATTGTGTCATGCTTATATTCCTGCCAGTATCAATCAATACAGCACGTCCCTTACAGCATGCACTCAATGTAATCTAATCAGAGGCGTTTGCACATCACACCGCAAATGGAAGACAGTATGAAGTGTGTTTTCATACCGAGACAGGCAGTATTTCCACTGTTGTGTTCTCAATCTTGTCTCCAGGGTGCTCCTGGTTTCCACTGCGAAACAGGAACCTGCCAATAAACGCAAGAGTTAGATTTGAAAGTTCATCCACAACTTCTACACACATTCAAGAGATGACCTTACGCAAACTTGAGTTCTATCATTCTTTGAAGGCTGTTTTACACACACACACAAACATTTAGAATAGGAGTTGCCACAGAATTAAGTCTGCTGGTTAATGGTTTCCTATCACTAAAGCATCAGTTGTCATGCGTTGAAAATGTAGATAAAAATCACCAAGGCCAAGTCACGTGTCAAATTGTATACATCAGTATAGTTTAACATCATTGTCAATACATTATGAAAATTGTAAAATGTGAAAATAACAAAAAGATGGATTTTGCACCACCCCCTCAGCCAGGAATCGGAGAGAGTGGGAGGCCGATCTGAGACTGCTTATTTTAGAGCACTCTCATTAGCCCACACTGATCCCCATGGAGGGCCTGCACACAGTGGAGCCGAACCAGATTCTCCCGAGGCCACAGTAAAATGAAGGGTTCTGGTGCCAAAGGTTTCTACTGTACAGACCGTATAGACCCCATGCTCAGTTTCTATTATCAAATGCCAAGTATACCTTTCTATGCTAACAGGTCTGTCAAATTTGAACAGAACGTAATCTCCCACTGAAGGAGTTATGGCCCAGAAAAAGTCTTCTCCCAAGTACGTCTTTTCCAGGGTGTGACCTTGATACACCTGCACAACAAAGAATGTTTAGATATATGTATAAAGCACATGGAAAGTTTGAATGTGTGGAAGTGGATGCCTTCATTGAAGTGGAAACCTCAGCTGGGGGGTTGATGTGCATTTTGTGAAGCAGAGGTTTTAAAAAATCCTTGTCCTGCACAGAAGGGGGTGAGATTGAGGTGAAGGTCAGTTCCGGAGATTTAGTGGGGCATTAACGTTTGGTGCCTTTACAAAAAAAAAGCATGTACCGTGAGTTTTTGGATTTTTCCAGCAAGAGATGAATGAAGCCCCACGTGCTGAAACAAGGAGGGTCTAAATCGTATTCGAAGGCTGGACTTTTGTCTCTCACAGTGTTTCTGTAAAAGGAAAAACAACTATTTAACTTCAGACACGTTCTTAGTCACCGACTCTGAAACTCGACACGAACAATTAAGAGCATACCGCATCTTTCTCAGGATTGCAGACTTTTACCCAAAGAATATGGTCTAGCAGCCAGTCAATGGGCTTCTCTTTATAAAACATAAAGATAAATTCAACAATGAGGTTTAAGTCAGGAGCCTGGAACATTTTGCCTGGAATGAAACACAGAAAAGTTTGGGGAAAAAAGTTATTTTAATTTTTAGGTTAGTGACATAGACTAAGGAAATCTAGGTAAAATGTTTAGCAAAAGTATTTTGGTAACTATGTTTAACAAAAAAATGTTTAATTATTACAGTATTTGCACGATACTTCTGGACAGATAAAACTAATGAGCTCGTATTGCTATAACATCCAAACTGTGATTTAAGTGAGAAGAACTGACTCGGCAGAGGAAAATAAAACTACTTAGCAAGGATAACTGGGCCCACAAATGTCATGGTTGCCTTCGAACATAAGCTGACAGTGCACAATCCGGTCCAGGAGATGGACCTGTCCTGCTTAGAGTACTGATCGAATGCTTAACAAGCCGTACCAATAAAGCCCAACTGAGAGAACTCCAGGATCATCCAGTCTTCAGACGAGAGCTGCAGGGCGAAGTTCTTCATTGTGGCAAAATAGTTAGGCTTGGCCACAATGTCATCCTCCAACTACAGAAAACAGAGAAAGAGAGAATGAGAAAAGCGTAACACAGATAAACATAGGCTATAAAAGGTGCAGAGATAGCAGGTAGGGGACGACAGGAAGATGTCTATCTTTACAGAGGGACACAGCGACGGGGAGGGCACAAAATTCTGCTGAGTAGCTATGCTAAACTAGAAGTACAAAATACCTCTCCCTCCACTTGAGAATAGAAAATGAGGACACAAAGCATCAGGCAGAAATGGAAAATAGACATGGTTAACTTAATCAGAAATGGATGCTTTTTGCACTCTCTCTGTTTAAAGAAAAAGTAAAAATGTTTTCAGTGTAATCAGTTATAATTTAAACATGTTGGCATAGACGCCATGAGCAGAATGCACTTAAGTAAAGCTCAGTGAAATATACAACAATGCAGTTGAAATGATCACCAACATTAAAATTGATGTACCTGGACATAGTACACTCCTTTGCTCACAGCATACATCATGAGGAAAGAATAGTCTAGATTTTGCTTGGTTCTCCATCTGCAAACACAAATCACAAAAAAACAATTTGTTTTATCCAAGTGTAAAATAGATAAGATTCTAAAGGAAATGTGACAAGAAGCCCTCAGTTTTTATCATTCTATTCAATTGTAAGAATCACTTTATAAAGGACACAGTCATGACATACACTAGAATAGATTAATATTAGCACATGAAGTACAGTGTGTGGGAGGAGGCTACGTAGGTGTCTTTTCAAGGCAAAGGCACTTTTACAAAATGTGAAGCAAAATATATTTACAAATTAAACATACACTGTACAGCTGTTGTTGAGCTGAATGTCCTGGCCTATTGTACACGTTTTTAGTGTTACGGGAAACTGGAGTACCCGGAGGAAACCTACACAGACACGGGGAGAACATGCAAACTCCACACAGAAAGGCCCCGTCCAGGTGGGAATCGAACCTCGGACCTTCAAGCTGTGAAGCACGAGCTCTAACCGCTGTACTACCGTGCCGCCCTATACACGACATATACACAACAAGGACTGAATGAAAGGAACTTGGTCTACATCTACTACATGCTCTGGAGCAGTAATTCTCAAAATGTTTCACACCAAGTATCATCGCAGAAAATATTTCAATTACCAAGTACCAACAGGTATCAAATCAAGAATTAACTGGTCTTGAATAGACTATAATATGTCTGAACTGGGTGTAAACCATGTCTAAACAAATCACCTGACACCTAATTTGAATGTATTACTAAAGTACACTACTAATGAAATTATATGAAGGAAAATTAATAAAGTCTAAAATAGCGGATGACCCTGAGCACCACTGCTCTAGAGCCATAAATCAGAGCAAAAATGTAACAGTGAGTCCATAGCTGTGTCAAAGTAGAAGTCAGTCCTATAACAGGATACAAACTCTGATGTATTGTGCAATAAGTGACAGTCATTGGGTGTAAATATGACTAACACTGTGCTTTGTTAATACAGATAGTATTTAATGACTAGATGATGATAAAGGCAGGGTATAAAAGGCGCAGCAACAACAGCCAGAAAGAGTGCTGCAGCTGATGACCTTGATGTGACTTTGAGAAATGCCAGTCGAATACTAAGTACCCACGCAGTCTGCCTAAAAGCTTTGGCCCTTCTTCTAATGCCCAACTCATTTCTGGACTTTTTGCTGCCCTCATCAAAGCCCCTGTGATTCTAATCAAGCTTATTCTCTCAATGTATTAAGATTTAAAATGATCCTCCAGTTCCCACCAATCACAGCTCAGAGCACATAGACATCATCATAACATGACATTTTTATTGAGTAGTCTTACCTGACACGCTCTTTGGAGTCTCCAAATGTTTCTTTGAGGTTAGTAAGGTCAGGATAATAGGCAGCTGGGGGGATATGACCTCCAGTAAACCTGAACTCAGCTCTGTAGAAAACCTGTTAAAAGCAAAACAGTGAGGACTAAATCCTGTCAAGTATTAAAAGGCAGTTCAGTTTACTTACTCTTTCTCAAGGCCAGCAACAACACTGTTAACATAATCAATGTCCGTCTGCAAGAATTACAAGGAATCTTGTAATGGCCATACACTTTGATTGTAGTTCCCACAGATGGACTATACGAGCAGGGACTCACCTCCCCAACATAGACAATAATGACACAGTCAAGTTTCTCCTCTGCAGACAGCTTGTCTATGAGGGACCGCAGTGTCTCTGACAGATACGACTTCACTTTCCTTTTAACTGTAGGGATTCCCATCACCATGGTAACTAGAGTAGAAAAAACACAGCATGATCTGACAGTATTAGAGCTGACCATATAACACCCGCATTGTTCACATGACAGAAATCTGTGTTAAAACCTGAAAGAATAAATGCAATCGATATGGGTTTAACATAAAGTCACCTTTGACAATGACTACATCATCAGAGTTTAAAATAGACTTTTCTCGCAGCTGAACAAGAAGCCATGATGCCACTTGAAGTCAACTGATGAAGTGAGAAGCTGAGATGTGAAATGATAAGAGAAAAGAGCACTATTGTCAACTGTTGTAGCGCCCATTGTTCAGGCTCCGAGTGGCTGTGTCCGAGCACACCAGTCTTTAGAGGGGAACACTGCACTAGAGTAAGAAACAACACACTGGAATAGACAATAAACTGATCTTTCAATTACAGACGTACAAAGATCACTTTCATTGAGCTTTTACTGTCTGAAGGGGATAAATGCGAGACGTCTTACCCTCGGTCAAGGCGTAGTAGTTGGAGTAGAATAGCTCAGATTAACAAGACATCAAAGGTGCTACTGAAAGTAAATCTATAACATTACGATACCCGTAGTAAAAAAAATACTTTCTATTTGCAAGGAAATACTGTTGCTGGTCATGTCAGAGTGTGTTCTTATTTTAAAAGGGAGCAAATTGATTTTAGCGCTCTGGGGTATAAAGGAAAAAGCAAGTTCAGACCAGGGGAGGGGTTCAGTGGACAGAAGAGTGGGTGATCTGCCCGGCGTGGCAAATCTGTCCCACTTTTGCTTTGTGTTTCTCCGGCTGAGCTCTGAGACGTATAGCCGCAACCACCATCAAAAAGTAGGTCGAGGATGAAAGGAGAATGTGGGAGGGGAGAAAGGAGACAGAAATGCAACATCAGAGCATGTGGCAGTGACAAAAAAACAGAATGAAGTCTTAAAGTGCAGCAGGAGCAGGCCCTTTCTGGTTAGTGCCCACCCCTCGCGCTCGAGGCAGTCTGATGCAAAGGACTATAGCATTGCTTTAGTAATGCCATTAAAAAAGGGGTTTCATTAATTATGTGCATATTCATAATTTTTAAATGCTTCTTTGAGTGGTTCTCTAACGGGAGGTACTTCTTCAGGTGGTACTCCGGGTCATCTGAAATTTGTGCGCTAGTGATACATTTCAGTTGCTTTTCTCATTTAGATATCCTTAATATGCAGTTATGGCATAATTTAGTCCACTTTAGGCCCCTTTAACCCGATTTACTCCTTAATTGATCTTGATTTGGGGCTGATGGTGCTTGATTAAATATTTTATGAGGTGGTACTTCATCCAGATATACTTTATAAAAATCTAGGATGGTCTATGTGGACAAAATTAATTGTTGCATATACAATATAAATCACAATGTATCTTTTCAAAGTCAGCCAGTCTTGGGAGAACAAATTCAGATTTTAAAAATTACAGTGAAAAATATACAGAATTTTATAAAAGTTGTTCTTCTTGGTAGGCAAATTAAAATCTCTAAATTTTCAAGGACATTTAATTCATGACAGAAACATATAGTGAGCATCCTATATGAGTACGAGTTTTTTTTTCTTAATAAGAATACAAGGGAGAATGAATTCTTCAGAGGAAAACTCATTTTGTGATATTAATGGCTGGTGCCAAACCCTTCCCTGATGCAAATGCAGTATTTGCCTAATCTTGGAAAACCAAGCATCAGTCACAGGTACATTTCACATAACTCAATACTGCAGTACACAATCATTGTTGGGCTCTAGGGTTATACATTTTACATCCATTAATATAACTTTATCACACTCACCTCCAGTGCGTCCAAGACCAACCTGCACAGCAGGGTGCAAGCTGCCCTCATTGCTGAGGAGATGAGGCAGATGATGGTAAATATTTGGAACCTGCAAAGGCTTTCTATTTGCAAGTTCCTTCAGTAGTTTCTGGGTTTCATCTGTAATGAGAGAATAAATAAAATCACCATTAACAGCACACAGAAAAGTTAGTCATACGCTGGCCAGATATAACCTACCAGAGAAGTTGATGAGCGCATCTTTGCTGTTGTTGGTCTCAGCGATGGCGCGTCTGAACTGCTCCAAAATGGTGTTGAGTTCAGAGGAGCGCTGAAGTGTCCTGTGCTCAGCCACACGTAGGCGCTCTTTCAAGGCATGAAACTCTCTCTGGTAAGCTATCAGCTTTTCTATGGAAACAGAAATGTGTGCTTTAGTCAGTAAATCATAGATTATCAAAACAAGTTTGTAATTTAAGTCATGCTCCATGAGAGCAAGCATCTCATTTCACTCTTATCCGAAGGTGGTTTTGAGCTCAAGAGAACGGCTGTAAATTTGTAAAAGGAGGAGTTATGGAGGGACAGTTGGTGACTGAGAAGCAGGATATGATTAAGGTTCCTAACTTATCGACGTTATGACATTTAAGATTTAAACGCACCTAAAGCTTTTTAAAAAGGGGCAGCTATTCTTTGATCTTCCCATCAAAGCTTTGAAAGCAGAAAGTCTGGAGCAATGGGCAAGGAACGCGCTTCTCTATGGTCCTCATGGCGGGGAGCTGACATTGCTGTAATACTACCCCCTTGTGGCCAGGGGCGGCTCCAAAAGACACTTGGGTTGCGTCTGAATTCCTCAACTACGTAGCTCCTATGTCCTGATCCTAGCTCCTAACACTTATGACGTGATATGGTCAACAAAGATCTCTATGCAGTTAGGAACTAGAGCTTCAGAGCTGTTTGCCCAATCCGACCGTGCTCACACAGCAGCGGAAACAACAGGAAGTGACATCACCAAAGGCTGTTTCATAAAACTACATCACTCATATAGTATCGAATTACAAAACTCCTACCGCAGTCACCAACTTTAATTACTCAAACATGAATCACAAGAACTATATGAAGCCACACAGAAAGTGGCACAGTGGCTTATGGGATGGCACATAGCTCCTAATCGTCGGTGAGGAACCATGAGAGGTCTCTATGCTGTAGGAGGTATGGTAGGATGCATTGAGGCTCTTTTCCTACCGCCTTCCTAACTGACAGCCCTGTTTGGACGCTTCTTGTCATGGCGGACGCTGACACGCATCCGGTTTGGCCTTAGACCTCTTACCAGTTTACTGGTTTTGGATGTAACCTTAGTAAACATTGTTCTCATGAGCACTTTGACCTTCCCTAGAACTGCTTAAAAGCCTGGCTCCAAAGAGTTTTTCTTTTTCTAAAAATTGCTATGACCCATGTGACATATTTTGAACTAGCTGTTTTTTGTACATCAGCACTAAAAAGCTGGTGTACAAAAATTTTGCATTTTTGTACATCAGAACTGTGGAGGCTCGTAGCCGGTCAGCCCGCCCTGCGAGAGCGGGGCTTCCTGCCTTTTTTTCCCTTTTAAGGAACAGGCTTCGTAGGAGAAGATGGAGTAGCCATATAAATTTCACACACCACTCGGGACCATTACAATGAATGGGGCTGAATAATCATCGATCTCTTGTATCTATGGTCTGGAGCTATGACATGAGCCTGCACCTCAAGAGAGAAGTACCAAAAAAAAAAAAAAAACGATGGCACATAATAGGCAGCAAGTCCATTGCTTAGGTTGCGGATGTGTGATGAGAAAATATTGAAAATAACCTTAACCTTATACATACATAGAGCTATACATAGAAACACTGATCAAACTGTATATGATTACATGTGCGGTTACCTCGTTTCCATTTACCTTAATTCTAGCAGAAAAGACACATAATGACACCCTACTTTATACTTTGCTAAGTCAGTGCCCAAGTGGACTACCTACTCTTTTGAAAATATCAAATGAAAATGAACAGATTAAGTTGGGCAGAAAATACATCACTAAAAAGCACTTAACATGTGTGGCTGGCTGAAACAGTCGTGATCACTCTGTACACAATGCATTAGGCAATCATGTCTCCAGGCCTGCACTACAGCTCTATACAATCTCATTACTCTCGAGCAGGACCTGTGGGGGAAGGACAAGGTGGCCGTATTCTTCCGTCTTTAGACATGAACCTGGTGGTTGTTGGTGGTGTTTAAGGATTTTGGAACCGTAGGTTTTATTGAATTGGACAGCACAGGGTTAAAGGAGGTGAAGAACAGGGAGAGACTTATCAAATTGCAACAAATTAGTTGCAAACATTTAAATCTTATCAAATCCCTAGTTCGTGCCAACAAATGTACCTTTGAAAGCGGTCTCGAAATAAGTTTCAATTTAATATTCTTTTGTAGAAAAGAAGTGAAGAAGTTGGCAGTGACTGCAATTACTGACAGTCACTGCTGTTTTCACAGCTATTGAACAAATGCATTTAAGTTCATGCTCTTTACAAATCCCCATACCTCCTTGCAGGTCACATTGAACCTCATCAAGGGCCTAATTTGGCCAATGCATTGGTCCCACTTTGGACAACCCATCTTTGGGTAATGTCAATAATAATGGGCCAAAGAAGACATTCATCTGTGAGGCTGTGGACTAGTGTGTGCAGACCATTCTCATGGTGATTTCTCATTAACAAAACAAGCCCTACTCAGCTCTTCCCTGCTCTCCTCAGTTTGGCTGCAGTTGGAATTCACCCAAAAATAAAACCAGAGAAGTCTGAAGGCAACACTGGATAAATACTGCTTTTTGATGTTCTGATTTATTGATGACAGGAAGTAAGGTAAGCTAACAGGGCTAGCAGATGGCAGTTTCTGAAGATTCAGTCGATTTCCACTCACAATCTTGTTCTGCTGTGATATCTTAAATTACATATGTTTTAGAGGGCTGTCTCGCTTTGACTCAAGGTGGAAGTCAATACTAAAATAGCACCTAGTCCGAGGTGCACTGAGTAGAGAACAGGGTTCAAAATTAATTGCGTGACAAGACTCCCCCTGTATTACAACCTCAAGGGGTCCAAGAGTCGGATCTACATCTCCATATATGTTTGAGGAGTTCTTGATATAAGGAGTTTTTGCACTTAACTGTACAAGGCACACCAAGCCCTTTTTCTATCACACAAAGCTCTAAGTCCCCTTTGCCCACCTTTACACAAAACAGCGCCAAAAAAGGTGATCAATGATGTCAGCGCTGTGTATGCATGTGACGTCAGCACACCAACATGCCTATAAAAAAAAAAATTCAGAGGCAGCCAGATTAGACTTCACAGAGGAAATTTTGGAGCAGAGTGAGAAATACAGCGTGCAATGACCAAGTTTTGGGAGATTCCAGAAAAACAAAGGATTCAGCAGTTTTTACTATCTCATAAAACAAAGCAAACAGGGGCTTCGAAAATTGGAAGGACAAACCAATTGGCTTTGAAATTAGCAACCAGATTATGTGTTACAAATTAATTACTATAAATAATTGCCCAATATGGTTATGAAAGGATAGGAAACTCTGCACCGCTGAGAATTTATTTCACACCACAAGATAACGTTTCGGACGTCACTTAGCCCTTCGTCAGTTTCCTATCCTTTCATCTCACGTACTATTGAACTCTTGCACACCACTAAACTTACTTGGGATGTGCGTGTCTGTCTAACCCTCTTGAACCCCAATACGGTTATGCACATGCACTTGCGTTTCACAAATCTCTTACATAACTATGTACCAAAAGTGCTCTTGGTCTGACTTGGCCCAGAGCAGGAGCTGAAATGGTCCCTCTAGCAGCGGCCTGGTACGCTCCTGTCTGAAACCGCATCCAAGGGGGGTTTGATGCGGGGTTGCAAACTATAAGCTCTTTTCACGTGTTGTCGATGCAGTGCTATCGACTTTCCAGTTTATTTGAAAGCCTAGGGAGAGTCCACATATCTCTAGCAAATAAATCAATATTTCAAAGTGATGCGCTGTACAGCAAGTTTCATTGGGATACTTGCTTGGAGTAGGGCTGGGCGATATATCGATATTTAAGATGCATCGATATATTTTTAAATGAGATATGGAATTAGACCATATCGTGTATATCGGGATATTTCAAATTCGGTAAGCTATTAAGTTAAAAAAGAAACACGTAATCTCAAGCTGATTTTAAAAAAAGTTGATCTTAAACTGAGCACTTTATTTTGTTATCTCTTTATATATAAATGCTGCCCTCAGAAAAAGATATTTTTTATTCAAATGTGCACCTTACAGACCTTTGTTTATGTTTACATTTTATTATGAGTTTTCACAAAACTACTCGTATTTGGCTTTGACTATGACTTAACATTTCATTTCAGCTCTCACTTGGTGGAAAAAATATCAGGATATATATCATATATATCCTGATATACCTAAATATATCGGGATATGACTTGTGGTTCATATCACTCAGCCCTACTGTAGCTTGGAAGACATTCAAGACTGTATCATCAAATCTTCCCCGAACAATTTGTCTGTGATTAAGGTTTTTCTGCAGCTCTTAGTCTACAAAACATAGGCAAATGACTAGTGGCTAGTGCACATGCTCATAGTACTGCTCCGGGGGAAGTGACGCAACCATGAAAGGCCTATTGGAAGATGAGATACACAGGCACGAGAAGGGCTGAAACAGATGTCATTTAATGTTAAATCATCATAATAAATCATTAAAATCCACAAATAATACTATATTTACAGAGACTAATACACACCACTTAGTAAACTTGCTCTGAAAGCCACTTAAACAAAACCTGCAGTTCCAGTTAAATGGTGTCCAATATTTGGACTCTCGACTTCACAAAAGGAACAAATTGTGCTCCTTATAAATTCAGAATCAACACTGAACGTTCTGTCCAAATAAGGAAGGATTACTTGTGAATGTTTAGCAAATTCAAAAGAGTAATTGTCTGAAAGTTGTTTTTTTCCATTAATTTTTTTCATACATCCATGTTCATTCTTTGCAGGGTCATACACTAATAACATCATGATGGAGCCATACAGAATTAAAAGAAATAGCACCAACTCCTTAATTGATGCAGATGAAACTTGCTGTACTTCCTATCATCACCTCACTTCTGCTTTGAGAGTATGCAGAGCTGTTGCGTGAATGTTTTGTATTTTTAAACTGCTTTATCAATGGCTTACACAATACATGTGAATTATAAAAAATAAAAAAAATAAAAATTGTACACAAATTCATATTATACTAAGGATGGTAATGACAACTGGGAAGTAGCAAGATCACGGAATATGTGTATTGATTTGCTTTTTTAACATAAAACTAGTGACTTCGGTAGTTAACAATGGAAGTTAACAATGTTTAGCATTTGTAACTACTTAATGATCGCCTCGTTACTTGCTTTGTAATAGACATCGTACATGAAACAAGACCGCTGTGGTAGTTGTGCTTCATTTCTGTTAATTATATGAACATTTCAAACTTCTGCTTTGTAAGTTTGGTCTGTGTTAAAATATCCGCTTTGAAGATTAACAGGTTCTCTTTTGCAAATGAGGCAAATTACAATACTGTGAAGCTAATTGTATGATTGATATTCTAATTACAATTGGATATTTCTACCAGGATTAGATACTGCAAGTGAATATAAGCCAATTATTTTATTTTTTTCAGTTTCTTTATTGTTGTTTTGTTCCCTTTGCATGATGTTCCCTTGTACTATTGTAAAATGAGAACATATATTGTATTGATTTTGGGGTGGGCGCTCATAAGCAAACTACTCCTTTTGAGCAGCTTGCCAACTGCTCAAATAAACTAAACTAAACACATGAAAGGCCCTTGTCGCCTTGTCCTTGACCTGGGTCTCCTGCTGCTGCTGACTGCAGGTTCATGGGTGCTGATGCGGGGCTGTGCACGCCACAGAGAAACTGCTGTGATCAATATGCAGATGTCTAGCTCTAAAAGAAATCCTTGCTTTGCTTTTCAAGGAAAATCGAAAAGAAATGACAAGGCACAAGCAAACTTTTACACACCAGTCAATGCCCTGTGTAATATTCATTTGTATTAAGTCAACCATAAATTATTAACCACTAAAACTAAAGCTCATTTACAGAAATAAATATACAAAATAAAGCTACCAGCTTTATTATAGATAATAAATATTATAGATATGTAATTTTATTACATATCTATAATCTGTCTATATCTATAATAAGTTAGCTGTGAAAATATAATCAGTGACCCACAACTGACTTCTAGCCAGGTACGTAAAGGAACAGACATGTGAGCATTCATTATGCATATATAAAAGCTTGGAGTAATCCACAACCCGGTGGTGCCACACGGTTTCAAAATGCACCACTGATTGCAACAAACACTTGAGACACACATAACGCACACATTTGAAAAGAAGGCCTTAATATAACTTGAATGGACACATCAAGAAGCTAACAAATACATTTTGCACATTGCTCAAGGTGCAGAGTAGTAGTATTGATTTTTCGGGTATTTTCCAGAAAGAAAGCAACTTGATCCTTCAGTGGGTCAGTGATACTCCCTTAAGGCTATGCAAATCACAAAAGTGCACACACTCATTTTTTTAAATTTTAGCTCCAGTCAAGAGTCCAACTCCTCATTATAAAAGGGTGCTTATCAAGTCAAATTTATATGATCTAGAGCAGGGTTCCCCAACTGGCGGAGCTGGGTCCAGATCCGGACCTCCAGAGGCTTGAGTCTGGACCTCAAAACCTTTCCATCCTCTCTATATACTTCATATTTCAGGCTGAATTAACACTTATTTAAACAATATTAATATTATAATAAAATGGCAAAATAATTGATTCATTGATCAGCGTTGCTATGTACTAACTGTGCTCATGTTTTATATTTTTAAGAGCAATAACTGCACATATGTCGAAAGTTACCAAAGTAAAGTTTGCGGATCTCGAGCCAATTTAGCTGGGGACCCCCGATCTAGTGCAGCTAACAACTGCTTTTACCTTATGAACCTTCACGGCCCATTCGCTCCTCCAGCAGGGGTCTCCTAGTTATTCCTAAAGTCAACAGAAAGACTCACGGCAAGGCGTCTTTCCAATATTATGGCCCTCGCCGCCGGAGGAGCTAGGGACCGCAGAGAACATTCATGTCTTAAGAAACAGGCTCAAGACCCACCTTTTTATCTAGTCCTAATTTACTTACACACTTACACACACTTACACACCACTTACACACACACACACACACACACACACCACACACACACACACACACACACCAAACACACACACACACACACACACACACACAACACACACACACACACACACCACACACACACACCACAACAACACACACACACACACACACAACACACACACACACACACACACACACACACAACCACACACACAAACACACACACACACACACACAACACACCACACACACACACACAACACACACACACACACACACACACACACACACACAACACACACACACCACACACAACACACACACAACACACACACACACACACACACACCACACACACACACACACACCAACACACACACACACACACACACACACACACACACCACACACCAGTTTCTTTATTTATAAAAAATATTCAAAATCATGTATCAATTTCATTTCACTTCACGATTGTGTGTCACTTAGTGTGTGTCTTTCACATAAAAATTTCACTTAAAGGGACTATACATAAGTTTAACCACAAATAAATGTATACAAATTTAAAATTTCTTCCTCATACATGCTCCAGCAATGCCCTGGTGAGTAGAATGAGCCCTGGCCTTTTCACCGCAATTGCCTCTACATGCCTGTAAAGTCACTTAAATAGTTTATGCTCGGGTCGAACAAGAGAACAGCGTAATGACGTCATGCGCGTTCACGCTCAGCTGTAGCGTTAGCTATCAGTGGCGGCTGGTCCATTATGGGCGGTGGGGCGCTGCCCCTCCTATCAATGTTTGCAAATAAAAAAATTAAGTTGAGCAAAATCATGACTTTCTTATGTACAGGTGTTTTATACACTAGAGGGAGGGGGAGCGGAGGGAAGGAGCGTGTAATTTTCTCTGCCAGCTTCATCCTGTGCCGCAGCAGCATCATAAATGTGTAGTTTTATGCTTGGGGCGGCGAGGACCAGCGCCCTCGCGATATAACCAATGGCGCTCTACTATGGTATAAAAACGTCACTACATATCATTAATTCAACCAATCAGAGACGCGCAATGTTATTTCTCCGATGGGCGCTTGGCCTGAGCGCCCATCCGAGAAATAACAGGTGAAAGACAGGAGGCGTCTACTGTAAACAAACGCGAGTAGCAGCTCTGAGCTCACGGACGATCGGATGAAAAACTTCTCATTTGAGAGACCGGAGAATCTTAGTGTTGTTGCCTGAGAGGAGGTGAAAGGATTTAGTCAAACTAATGGATTTTGGACAACTCTCTTCAGTCAGAAGTGACGTCTAAACGGACTTTACTGGAGGTAGCATTACGATGCTAACTAGCTCGTCTGCTGCTTGTTTATTTCACACTTTGGGACAACCCTCGCTGATTTGGACAGACGGTTATGTCCCAGGACGTGGACATTTAATGGAGAGAAGATTCAGGACCTTGAGGAGCGAACGACACAAGAGGGTTCGTCATTCATTCATTGAGTGAAACAGAGGAGGAGCTCCAGGTGCTACGGAGGAGGACTCTCATCTAAACACGTAAGTCACATAGTTATTTCTGACCGGATCATTTGTCTGACGGTTATACAGGTTTAAACCTGTATAACCCGTCTGGGACTAAAACTGTACATGAAATCAAAGAGGAAACACCTCCTGCCTTTGTTCTGTTGGTACAAAACACAAATCAGTGGTGCAAAACTAAAATATGTATAGTGACTATCTTTACACTTTGATTTAATTTCGTCAGAAAAAAGATTTTCCAAAAGCATAAATTCATTCCATGCTTCTTTATTTTTAGTTTAATAAAACTATGTTTAGTTTTGATTATATTCTGCATAAGATATTAAAAGCCCCAAAGATAACTTTCTTTTTGAAGTTAAAAACAATGTTTATAAGTATCTTTTAAAATATAATTGAAGGTAGGTAGAGGCAACAGCCCCCCCTGGTTTTCACATCACCAGCCGCCACTGTTGGCTATATCTCCTCTATACTGACGCTGCCGAGCGAGTGGTAACTTCGGAAGGATGGATTTAGCGGCGAATAAGAGGAGACCGGCTTCAAGCACCATCGAAACTCCAGCCCAGACCCCAAATAACAAAAAGAAACGAAGAGTTTAGTCGAGTGTGACAAAAAAGGCTAAAGTCGAGTCTGAGCGGCGTAAGAACTAGAGTAAACATCGGAAAATGTTGAGAGAATCTCTCAAAAGACCCGCAGCTTATTTTTGCTTGAAAAGGTAAGAAATTATTACTAAATACGTGGAGGAAAAGTGTAGTTGATGCTTCAAAACAACGGTGTCCGACTGTCCGTGCATGTTGTACAAACTTCACTGAAACAAGACATACAATTAGGGCTGCAACTAACAATTATTTTGTAACCGATTAATCTATCGATTATTATTACAATTAATCGCTTGGCTGTGAACGGTGTAGGAAAATTGTATTTTTTCAATTTTTTTTAATCACATAAAGCTAAAGTGGCATCGCTTGAAGACATGTTGATGTAGTAAACTTAAAGTATATCTTTGTTGGAGGCTCTTAGCGCTGATTCTGCTTTCTGATTGTACGAGACACCGGCAGATATTCATGAAATTTACAATGTACAAAACACTACATACACGAACTATAAAAACGAAGTAGGTTTTCATGAAAAATACAAACATTTTATTCTATTTCAGTCTGTGTGAACCAGAAAACGATTAATCGATTACTAAAATAGTTGTCGACTATTTCAGTCATCGATTAATCGATTAGTTGTTTCAGCCCTACATAAAAGTTACCAAAATAGTTGATCTAATAGTTTTATACCTACAGAGAAGTTGTGTCGTATTAGTAGCAGACTAGTAGTGTCAGTAATAACAGTAATTGTGCTGTTCGTACAAAACATTTGAGTAGTAACAGTGGTAATGGTGCTGTATTTATAATGGCAAAATAATGTTGCTAATGTTAGCTTTTCTTGGCCGCAAAATAAGCATGACTGTTCACGGATTTAATAAGTAGTGAAACGACTACAAAAAGTGAACATGTGCCGTTTATAATAGTTTACGAGTTAGCTACGCTAACTTTGGGCCCAGGAAATTGAAGAGACGATTTTGGCTTTTCCTAGTAGCATTTCTACTGGTGGAAATATTTTAATATTTCAATTAGGCCTGCGTTTATGCAAACAAATTACACAAGTATTTTTTTTCTCCTTCAAACATCATTTATGCGTTTATCTGTATTACTTCTTCACTCGATTCACTTTGCTGCATTTACTCAAGTATCGCATTTTGGAAAATATTCAATCAAATTGATTCGGTCTAAATATCTTACAAAGCAGTAACGTCTCAGTTGAAGTCACGCCTGCAAATCTGTAAATTGACCAGGACGGGACTGTTATTTCTGGTGCTCGTAAAGCCTGAGCGCCTCATGCACGAGCTTATCATGGAGGCTGCAGTTAAGCGTTTGGCGTGAGGGGGCAATTGTGAGCACAAAACTGCTAAACTCCACAGAGCCCCTTTAAATATATTTATGTTTATGGTCCATAGCATGGCAAAATGTCAAAAAGTTAAAGGGGGGCCGATACTTATGCAACTCACTGTAATTATATATATATACACACACACACACACACACACACACACATATATATGAATATGATGCGGGGCGTATCGTTTTAAATGTTGTAATCTGTCTGTAAAGCACTTTGTGATACCTTTCGGTATGAAAACCACTTTATAAATAAAATTTGATTGATTCTCTTCTATAATGTTTCACAGTTATTCCTTGTAATCTTCTTCCAACACATTACCTGGGTGTGTCAGCAGAGTGCAAAGTAGCAAAGTACGTCGTTGTTTCTATATTCAAACATGTGAGATCATATCTGGCAGTCTACACCCACAGTTTTCCTGCTTATTGCATCTCTTTGGTGTAGTTACTTGTCTATTTTTAGAGTATTGTTTTTGAGATTATTTGATGATGGAAGAAAACCTAGCCTTAAACAATAAGGAAACAACATATGGGTTTGAGGAAGGCAGAGAGGAAGTCACATGTCTGGATTATTCCCACGGAACTAACTGCATTCTTGAACTCCAAGGTTCCTCCATAAGTCAGTCTGGCTCATAATTCATAAAGAACCAAGAATATAAATACCAGGCTTTGTATTTTTTTATAAAAAGTCTGGAAATTGTACTCATTGACTTGCATGAAAGAGCTGCTGTACTGTAACAACTGTTATATACCATATGATGTATACATGTGTGTATGAATACGTATGTGCATACAGAGGTGGTTAGCCAAAATATTTACTCAAGATTAACGTTACTTAATAATTTTACTTGAGTGCAAGTAAAAAGTAATGACCCAAAAAGTTACTTCTTCCAAGTTAATGTAACCGAGTACTACCTGGCTCCGTGTGTGTGTGTCTGTGTGTGTGTGTACAGTGCCTCTCGAAAGTACTAATACACCTTGAACTTTTGCACATTTTGTCATGTTTACAACCATAAACAAAGATTTTATTTTTGAATTTTTGACTGAAAGTTCACACACAAGTGACAACTGTGAAGTGAAAGCAAAATGATACACGATTCTGTTATTTTACAAAAAATAGAAAATTGGGGCGTGCACAAGTATTCATACAGCATTTTTCTGAGTGCATTAAATTGCCTTTATAACATTCCTAATGACTGCAGAATGTTCACACCTTGCCCTAACCATTAAATAGAGTCTACCTGTGTGTAATCTACTCTCAGTATAATAACAGCTGTTCTGTGAGGGCCTCTGAGCTATGGTCGGAGTGTATTGGTCACTAAACGACATCTTGAAGGCCAAGGAGCACACCAGAGATGTGGAGAAGTTTAAAGCAGCGTTAAGTTATACAAAGATTTCCCAAGATTTGAACAACTCACGGAGCACTGTTCAATCCATCATTCGGAAATGGAAAGAGTATAGCACCACTGCGAACTTACCAAGACACGGGCGTCCACCTAAACTAACAGACCGAACAAGAAATGCAACCAAGTGCCCTAAGATAACTCTGGAGGAGCTGCGACATACTGCCGCTGAGCTGGGGGAATCTGTACATGGGACAACTATAAGTCGTACTCTACACAAATCTGGCCTTCATGGACGAGTGGCAAGAAGAAAGCCATTATCGAAAGGAGGCCATAAGAAATCCTGTTTGAAGAAGTCATACGGAGGACAGAGCTACCATGTAGAAGAAGGTGCTTTGTCAGATGAGACAAAAATTGAACTTTTTGGCCCAAATGCAAAACGTTGTGTATGGCGCAAACCTAACACTGCTCATCGTCCTGAGTGCACCATCCCCAGGGTCAAATATGGTGGGGGGAGCATCATGCTATGGGGCTGCTTTTCCTCAGCGGGGACTGGGAAGATTGTAAGAATAGTTGGGAAGATCGATGGAGCCAAATATAGGAACATTTTGGAGGAAAACCTGCTGGAGTCAGCAAGAGAATTGAGGCTGGGGCGGAGATTCTGTGTTAGAATGGCCCAGTCAAAGTCCTGACCTAAATCCTATTGAAAATCTGTGGAAAGACCTGAAAACTGCTGTTCACAAACGCTCTCCTTCTAATTTGACAGAGCTTGAGTTGTTTTGTGAAGAGGAATGAGCTAAAATGTCAGTCTTTAGATGTGCAAATCTTGTAGTCATACCCAAAAAGACTTGCTGCGGTTATTGCAGCAAAAGGGGGTTCCACAAAGTATTAATTCAGGCTGTATGAATACTTGTGCACGCCCCACTTTTCGGTTTTCTATTTTTGAAAAATAACAATCATGTATCATTTTGCTTTCACTTCACAGTTGTCTGTTACTTGTGTGTGAACTTTCAGTAAAAAATTCAAAATAAAATCTTTACGTTTAGGGTTGTAACATGACGAAATGTGTTAAAGTTCAAGGTGTATTAGTACTTTTGAGAGGCACTACCTACACACACTATCTAGCACCTTTTTTTTAGGTTGCCTACCTGGGAAAACCACAGAGAGCAGGACAGCAAAGAGCAGTTCCTCTCTGACAGAAGTGCATTCAGCATTGAGTGTTTAGACAGCTGACTGGCACAGCTCTTGTTTGCAACAGTCAAGTGACCAGCGCTGGATGGGATATTTAGAGCAAAAATACTACTAAATCCTTTCACTCCGTACAGAACTGCACAATATCCCCACTATAGTCATGTGCACGCTTACATTAAGTCAGGCTTTTGAAAAATGTCCCTCCACCATGACTCACATACTCATTTAAACATTCACATACTGAATCAGGGCTATATATCTACTGCTCTATCAGTGTCAAATAAGCAAGTATTCAACTCAAAGGTAATCAATGTTTGAATATTAGAGAAATCGATGTGAAAAGTGTCACATTACCACATACAAACTAATGCTAATCTCATCTTACAAAGAACACATAGAAAACCATTTTTAAAAAGTATAAGAAATTGTTTCTCCCCTTTTCAAATGAATAGAAGTACAAAGTATGGAAAGAATAAGAATCAATTTCTTTGCTTAGTTCTCTGTTACCTCAAACTGAGGGCATGAAATTGCCCTGTTTTTCTACTTCTTAGAAAGACTCCTTGGAAAAAATGTCAATTTAACATGTTCTTGTTCACAGGTGTTTTTTTTTTTTTATATATCAAACATTCAAGGGCTATGCACGGTGAAGGAAAACTAATAAAACTGATAGGGAGCACAGAACAAGGCCAAGCTTTGCTTTTGGAATGTATCTAATGGCTGCAATTATTTACACACTGACAAGTAGGTAGTAGGGATGTCAAGATTAACCGGTTTTACAATTACCACGATTATAAAAGGACACGGTAGGTTATTCGTAAGAATTTCAGAAGCCACGGTTTACCGCGGAAATTTTTCACGCTGACGCACGAGCCGCTGCTCGTCATAAACAGCGCGTAAACTCATCGGTAGTTGAGCAAGCAGAAGGACGCTCTTCTCCAGTGTTGTATCCACCCAAAAACAATTGAAGTCAGCAGAGTGGGACCTCTTTAGGATCCAAAACATGACCAAGGCGTTGTTGTGTCGATGGAACATTATGCAAACCCTGTCGTCAGAAAGCTGCAGCAAAAGGCGCTGATATAGGCTACGTCAGTTATAAACAACATCTGGAGATAATCCTTGCTGTAAATGTCCAGGTC
The DNA here is from genome assembly GCA_007210695.1 of Neogobius melanostomus. Taxonomy (NCBI): domain Eukaryota; kingdom Metazoa; phylum Chordata; class Actinopteri; order Gobiiformes; family Gobiidae; genus Neogobius; species Neogobius melanostomus. The sequence continues at coordinate 3,438,090 of VHKM01000048.1, forward strand.
AAGGTAACGAACTGCATAATTTCCAAAAAAGTTCTCTCTCACTCTGCTTCAGCGACGCGTAGCAGAAAGGAAAGCGAAACCGCGCACATGTGGAAATCAGCTGTTCAAAAGAGTCTCCTTAGTCATTTGTAAACACGTTTCATTCTCTGTTCATCAAAACATCTGACAAATAATTAAGCAACAGCATAACTTTTGAGAACAGGAAACCTAGCCTAGCTTGTGGCCTAATAATATATAGTAAAATAATTGATAACTATGGTCATTATAAAGTAGTAAAGTTGACATTGTTTTGTATTATTCAATGTAGGCCTATTTATTTAATGCAAAACAATCTTAAAGCATTTTTCATTTTTAGAAACAGTGAATGTCTACAAGTTTATTAGTATTAAAAAGCTACAAAAACTAAAAATATCAGTTCTTTCCTTTCATTTGGTCGATAATCGTGAATAATCGTAAAATCGCAATATTTTCTTTCACAATAATCGTGACCCAAAAATTGAAATCGTGACACCCCAAGTAGGTAGGCACTGTCCTCACAAACAACTTCCCAGCTAACTGGAGTAACTGGAGATACACAGAAAGATGGATAATGGATAACGAGGCATGATTATAAGTAACATACTGTACAAGTCTGAGTGTCAAACAAACAATATGGATATGAAATATCAAATCACATATGGATGATGGCAACCCCATGAACTGCTACCTTAATGTGGTGGGGTTGTTTGAGCGCCCGAATGATCCTAGGAGCCATGTTGTCGGGGGCATTATGCTCCTGGTAGGGTCACCCTTGGCAAACAGGTCTTCGGTGACGGGTCAGACAAAGAGCAGTTCGAAGACTTCTATGGACAATTTAAGAACAAGGGCCGTGACGTCGCCCGGTATGGCACAACCGGGGCCCCACCCTGGGGCCAGGCCTGGGGTTGGGGCTCGAACGCAAGCGTCTGGTGGTCGGGCCACCAGACGTGGGCCGACCACGTCTGGTGGCCGACACTTTTATAAGTGTCTGGCCATAATGACCATTGTCACCTTTGGACGAATAACACCATCCCAACAGTGAAATACGGGGGGTGGCAGCATCATGCTGTGGGGTTGTTTTGCTGTGGGAGGGATTGGTGCACATCACAAAATAGACATCATGAAGAAAGAACATTAAGTGGTAATATTGGAGCGACATCAAGACATCAGTCAGGAAGTTATCTTAACCCCCACCTGAACCGTCCACATTTTTTCCAGTTTGGCAAAAATAAGACAAAACTCACCAAAAGAGTGATGATAAAAAAGAAAAGACGACAACAATGCGAGGACAAAGGTCAGTTATTAGCTTTCAAATGAGGCTTTACACGGGGCCTATAGGCTGTAACCTTTTAGATTTGGGTAAGGCTGAACTGGAGAAAATGCGCTTGGCTAAGGTGGGGGTAGCTTGGGTGCAAATGGGTCTCCCAAATGGACAATGACCCAAAGCAAAGTCAATGTTTTGAAGCGGCCATCACAAAGTCCTGATCTCAATCCAGTTGAAAATGTATGGGCAGAGCTGAAAAGGCATGCGCACGCAAGGTGGCCTACACATTTGGCTTAGTTACACCAGTTCTGTTTGGAGGAATGAACCAAAATTGTGCCAACTATTGTGAGAAGGATATCCAAAACGTTTGACCCAAGTTACTGTTTAAAGGCAATGCTACAAAATAATTATTAAATGTATGTAAACTTTTGACTTTGTAAAATGTAACATAAAACCGTGTACAAAATTCTCTCATCCTTCTATTAAAAATATATATATTATTTGTGTGTGTGTGTGTATGTATATATACATTTTATGTTTCTATGGTTTTGTTTCTCATATTTTATGTTACCATAGAACATTAATCAGAATTTTATACTCAAACAGTTACCCAGTACTCAAATAATATTTTCTCCAATTACTTTTACTTGAGTATGCGCGGTCAAAATGAAGGTTTTTCAAGATTTTAGAAACTTAGTACAACATATGAATTGGCTTCATGATAGCAATTCCGAGTATATGGTTTTAAAAACGCAATAATGTTAATTCTCATGTAAAGCGCTTTGTGACCATGTCTGTGAAAGGCGCTATATAAATAATGATCATCTTCAAATTTACAATAGAAATGTCTCATGTTGGATAAAGACTCAATACGCTTATAATGAAATAAGAGCAGAGGTAGGTGAGTGAGCGTGCTCTGAACTGGTCCATTATGGACTAGATGTATAATATCCATCAAATCTATCATACAAGACTTACGTATGTCTTTTAATGGTAGTTACAAAATACAGAGACTGATTGACGGCACTAGTACTTGTGAGTCAGTGATGAGCAGGCTACACCTGCTGAATACAAGGCCTAAAACTGTTATGATGAACAAGTCATGCACTACTTAACCTACCTTTGCCATTCTGCCACGCTGTGTACCAGGACAGGCTGAGGAAGGATGTGAAGAAGATAATCGCCGTGGCCACAGTACCATTTCTGAGCCTCATCTCATTTTCATTTCAGCGATGCCTCTTTTGCTCGGTGTAGAAGAGCCCGAAAGTGCCGCTACTACCTCTCGTGTTATTTGGGATGTTCAAATGGGCGTAGATTGTGCCATATGCAAGCGTCTGAGGGTAATGAAGTGGGTGAAATCCTCGGTTGGTCTGTGAGTTAGCGTTTATGTCGCCTGCGTTGTCCTACAGCGATAGGTCACGAGTTTGTCCAGCTTCCCGAGAAGACAGCTCACATAGTCGACTGAGAGTAAACAGATTCTCCGCCGATCAAAACCCGTATGTCCCAAAGCAGACGAGGGCTACAAGTTACAAAAATAAGGCATTTTAAGTATGTGACAGGCGGATCCACCAGGATAGGTTGACAGCTTTCTGACGGTGTCCGAAAGCTATGCCCAAATCACGTTGATTGAGCCCAAGCCATTGCCCAAGCTGGCAACAGATGAATAAAAATGCAGTCGGTTCACTCAGACGCTCAGTGGTAGTGTCAGTGTAGATCGGCTAACCTTAGCAAAATAAGCTAACTATGACGGTTTGAGATAGCGGGTAAGTTAGCAACAACGCTAAACTAAGTTATGATAATTCCTAGGAAATCTACTCTCAAAGGCAAAAACAAGAGGGTTAGGACACACATCTGGACATAATGTCTAAACTAAAACAAAACGATATAAAAATGAATCCACCGGGAAAGAGATCCACATCCGTCACGAAACGTTTAACGAACCAGCAGCTGCAGCTGGCTGCGCCCACCTGCAGTGTGTGCAAGTCCCACGCACCCTTTCCGGGTATGTCAAAATAAAGGTCCAAAGTTGGGCTCTTCTATCAGTGTTTGGCGCAATTATCTATCATTTATTATCATTGATAATCACAGCCTGTGGTTTATTATTAAATCAATGTATGCATACGATTTGTAAAAGCGTTAAAATGCAGATGGCCTGAGACACACAAAAATGTCTTACAAATCTTAGTCACATTCCGCCATCTAGCGGACAGTCATATGCCATATACATAGGCTACATACATAAATTTTTTTGATCACATGGTAAAATTATACATTCTCATAAAATGTATTAATCATTAATATGATTAATATAAATGTTTTGTTGTTGTGTTTTTACATGCATCCAAGTTCTGGAAAATGACTTATTGAACTGACAAGTGATGCAGAAAGTCTCAGAAAGGTGTAGCTTTAAAGTAGTCCTCCAAAGGAATTAGTGATGTGCCTCCAATCCAGTCCTGCAGCCAAACTTGGATCAACTCCAGCCTCATGAAAAACCACTTGTGGCCCACTGGCCATTTGGCCATGACAGGATGTCTGTAATAACAGCATAAAGGGTAAATGGCTTGGCAACTACAGTAAGCTATAAAACTTTTAATTCTAATATAGAGTTTAGCTAACACATTCTCCATTATTTGAATAGTTTTACACTTTGTGTAAAATTCTATTGCATATGTTTTATTCTATAACTTTCAATACACATAGGCTTGCCTGGAAAACAGTGCCTCCTTAGCAAATGATATGTCTTCGGGAGGGACTTCCACCAACTTCCCAGTTAGTGTGAGTCGAGCACATCTCGGATCCTCAGGATCATACAACATTTGCCTAAGAAATTCGGGTATCATTTTAAATCATACTTGTACATGTTTCACAATTGTTTTGTCTTTGCTGGATGTTCCTTTAGGTGGCTCACCTACAAAAGTCTCCCTCTGCCTCAGAGAAGGTCAGAGATGCATGTGGGTTCATTTTCAAGTCTGAGACAGAGTTGTCCATCGGAGTCACATAGAAGTAAATAATGCCCGTGCTATTGTCCAGTGGGCCATCACTGATTGAAAAGATGTTCCCAAAGGGAATTCCTTTTATCTGTGAATAAATACAAAAACATTAATCTAACATATAATCCTATGATCTTTGACGATGAGAGGTGACACATCCTACACTTCATCTGCAGAGTACAGATGATAACTCAAGAGCCTTCGTCTAGGGTGGACAACTCCTGTGTGATTGAGAGCTTATACGCACACTTAAGATTTAGTAGTTTTATTTTCACATTTGATTGATTTACGTTAAATCATATGATCCTTGGCCACCAAAAATCATTTATTTATGGTTAAAGTGTCGAAAATAGTTACTAAATCATGCATGAATGGTGAAAAATTGGACCAGATGGCCTAAATATGACAAACACCTTTTAGAAGGTGTTGTTTACGGCAATTTCCTTCAGCACAGCTGAACTAAATCCGGTCTAGGACGGGCCCTGTAGTAATAGGTTAGTAATAACTTGACACATGAAATTGAACCCAATGGCTATCATGTACCAGCCATTTAAACCTCTTACCCTCTCTTGAGTTGAAATGGTGGACAGTACCCCCCAGTCACTGCTGTGAGCGATGTATCTAGCAGTCCTAGCGGTCTCTTGATGCGGAGGAGGGGTACTGCTGGCGGAGTTTTTCACCTTTTCAACAGGGTACGAAAATAGTCGAGACGACAGCTGGGCACCACTGTCTTCTTCGGACTTGGCTATTTCTCCAGGACTGTCACCCAGCTTCTTCCACAGCCCCGCGGTGTCCACCAGCAGCGCTGGGGCCACCTCCTCTGACATGTCCGCGTCGTCCTCCACCACCACATCGTTGGAGACCACCCAGGACACCGAGCTCCTAAGGGTGTAGCCCTCGCACACACAAAGCACTGCGGCAATGAATGCCAGAGAAAAGTAACGGGCCCTCATGGAGAGTACAGGGGTCACTCTCGACGCTCTTGTGTTGTTTAAATACTCACGTGTACGACCTTCTGTTACACAAGTGCAGTCAGAAAATACAGTGACCCCTACTGGTGTACTAGAGGTAAAACGGCAAAAGTAAGGCTTAACCATAGACGTAACTTAACTCTGTCTTTCTCCCTTTTTTGCCTTAAAGACTGAAAGCCAAAGGCCTACTTCAATGTCCTATAAAATACATTTTTATTTTTGTTTGTTTGTTTGTTATTTAGCACATGATCATGATAGCAAAAATGTAGACAAAAGCTGTGTGCACATAGAATAAATAGGCTAAAATGTTTGAAAGATATGTATTTAAACATGTTTAATATACTACATGAATGTAAAGCTTTGTCACTCCAAACATAACAACCACAAATTGCCGTTTTCTGATCCGAACATATACAGCCACCTGTATCCCTTTCTCTTAAAAAAACAATCATAATCATAATATAAAAGATTATTTAAAAATCTCCTCTATTGGATGTCTATAGCCAAAGTATTTGTATCATATTTAGTCCATAGTCTTATCACTCCAGGCCATTGATTTCCTTTTGCAAGCTCTATCCATGACAGCTCCCCATTGTCAGACAGAGATTGTAGAGAAGAGGACGGAGTGGAAGAGGGTGATGGAGCTGAACATGGATCAGGAGTTTTACGAGGCCATTTTTCCTCTTTGGACTTCTCAGGGATCTTTTTAGAGGCCGACTCTGAAAAAAAACAGCATTTTTTAAATTATCTACACTGTAACCATATGCAGTAACTTTAACATACCAACTTACCGGTGTGCTTTGTTTCTGAAGCCACACTTGCTTTTGTCTCTTTACTTGTGTTGGTGGCTCACTTGGAGTTAAAGTTTCTTTTTTTTCACTTCCTCAGGTGGTGAAGATATCCACTCAGCTCTTTTCTCCAAAAAAGCAGCCTTCTTACTGACTGATCTACCCCAAACTGGCTGCTGCGGCTCTTCCATGTGAGTTCCATCAGTCCTACATTCAGCAGTGTTATCTTGGTAAGATGGAGTAACAGCGAGACCTGTAGACTTTAGACTCTGAGTTCTCCAAAGAGGCTGCTGAGAAGTTCTTTGTGGACTTGAAAGGGTGCTTTCTACATGTCGAACAGAGCGCAGTGGTGATTCACTGGTCCATATATTTCCTTGAGTCACAGATTGGGTGACTGGCTCTGTGGAAGATGGCTGTGACACTGTAGGTTTATTTTGTGCTTCTTTAAAAGGAGATGCCTTTGGTGTGTTCTGTTGTGCTGAGGTTGAAGGAAGAGATTGTTTGACAGTTTGTGCTGGAGTTTTGTTTTGCTGTATTTCTGTTTTCGCAGCATCACTTAACGGCAGATTTGTACCTTTTGCATTCTGTGTTAGTGTGTCTGATAATGTCTGATCTTGTGTTTTTGTAAAGGAGCTACAGTCTTTCCCCAGTTAAATCTCTAGGAAATTTACTTGTAAAAAGATTCTGAAGGTTTTTAGTCTTTTCCATAGCCATGCTCATCCAGGACACTTCTGTAGAAGTGGCATGTGACTGGGGCCCCTGAGGGGCCTGAGGAACCCCTTTCACTTGTGTGGGCTGGGCCTCAGCAGAACCCAGTGGGGGGTGAACAAGGGGAGTAGGTGTTTGTTTGGTTGAAACACTGGCAGCAGATGAAGCTGTAGATACATCTAAGGAGAGACACAATTCTATTAGACATACCCGATAGCACAGCGAGCCTCAGAGGTATGTTAACGAGTTTAAAGGTCTCTGGTCAGCAGTAAGAATCATAACATTACAGTACTGCGATTACTGTATTAACCATGTGAATAGCATTTATTTACATTGTCATGGTAAAGAGACTATGCAATACATAACTGATAACGTACATAAGGAATTGAGTTGATCTGAAACTCACCTGGTTTAGTTTCTTCAGTTGTACAGGTTGTTTTCTTAGATATTTGGTCAGCATTATTACTTGTGTGTTTTGTTTTCTCATCAGTTGCTGCTGCTCTGGAATATTCATTTGAATCTGCTTCAGCCCTCAGCCTAACAGACTGGGAGGTGGACCGTAATTTAATACCAAATGTTGTCTTATTTCTTCCTGTTCGAACTCCTTAACTGGCTCAGCATTACCTGTGCCTGTGATTTCATTTTTGACTCTCTGGCTGAATCCAACTTTTTAAGACTGTCCTTTATTGTCCATGTCTTTTCTCTCCCCAGATTAAGTGGGGCCCCACTTGGTTTTAAATCCACTTTAGGGCTAATGTTTGGGAAGGAAGTGTCCAGTCGTTTTCCCCCTGTTTTTATCCAAGCAGCTTCACAAACCCCGGTAAAGCTGCCTGAGCGTGGTCGTTCCTCCTCTTCCTTCCTTTTGGAGGCAGAAACTGATAAATGAAAAGAACCAGAGTCTGGGAGAGGCCTCTTAATTGCTGTTGTCCGGTCTGTCTCATCTGACACAAATGTAGACCATAAAGGAGGTCCTGGGCTCGCAGATTTTGGTTCAGCAAACACTGTTTTAGTCTTTATATCTGTCCAAGTCTTATTTTGTGTTTCCTTCAAAGAATGCATTTCAACGTTTCCAGAGCTCTCAGACTTTCCCTTCACTTCAGAAGGAATAAAAGATGAGTGTGGTCGGGGCATTACATCTGCAGGTCTGTGAGATTTTTGTCGAAGAATCTGAGTTGTGACTGTGGGTATTTTTTCAAGAATAGCAATGTCCTGTTGGGAAGACCCAACGCCAGGTGTCTTGGACGTAGGTTCAGGATTTGTGGGTTCTGATAGCACTGATGTCGTTTCATTAGGTTTTAAATCCACTACTTCTCTTTTAGGCTCTTCTTGGATGTATGGCTGTCCATCCTCCTCTCTAAGGGTTTCTGAGATCGCTAAGTCAGATATTAAAGATGTGGCGTCAACCTGCACAAATGACAAAAATCACCAGTCAATTCTAATGTACATTTAGTATGTTATACAGCACATATAAGGTTTATGTTTTGGGTGAATGGTGTGTGAGTGAGTTGTTGATGCTAGTTGATGGCCCAGGGTAGCTGTAGCTAGACTGAATAAATAAAATGCACAAAACTGTAGCGTTATATAAGGCAAATGCATAATCATTATGTTTTGTATATAAAGTACATCATCCAACCTTATTAGAAAAAAATGTATTTATTGCTGTATTTTAACTCAATTATGATTACCGGTACTTTTTTTATTTGCTGTTAGACATTAGACTTGACATGTCTAACAGAATTGCTATTGTATTATTGTATTATTGTATTATTGTATTATGTATTGTATTGTGCAGCCCTGAATATAGCATGTAATTGTTCGGATGAAATACTAACCGTTGAGTGCCTCTTCTTGGAGCTGGCCCTCTGGTTGCGGGGTTTAACGGAGAGTCGGTGACGGGCAGCAGAAGTGTCCAAGCTGGGGGTGAACTGAGCTGGAGCGCTGAAGTCTAGTGGCACCTCATCGATGGGAGAGGTGGATTTTGAAGGAGCAGATTTTGTTAGTGCAAGGGTGGGCAGGACAGGATTAGCAGACATTTGGGATAAGACCTGAAAAATAAGAATATATATATATATATATTATATATATATATATATATATATATATATATATATATATATAAAAAGGAGCAATAATAAGAATACAACCAAAAAAGACAAAAGAAACAACAAAATTCACATTACATGTGGTATATGTCTTGTATATATTGTACTTATAAAAAAAAAAATTGCTGTGCATTTTCTGTATAGTGTGATCACATGATTGTAGCTTGCTCGGGGCACATTTGAAATAATTCTCAAAAATTATTTTATACGACAAATGCTTTTCCACAAAATATGTCATCTGACAGGAATGTGAAGAGGTGGTGGTGGTATCTTGGTCTTAACTTGATCTGATAAACAGAGACATAACCTGTTCAAACATTAACTTGCTGAGAGGACTGTAACTGTGGGCACGTGTACTTGGGTTCCACAGCACTGCTCCGTTGACTAGGACAATGGTATTAATAAAACCTATACATTTAGAAGCACCTTATTGAGGTTGCCCTGTGTAGTTGTGTGCCTCTCTGTCATCTCTGACTGGTTCTGGACATCTTCTTCTGAGCGACTAGTTTCATCTTTAGAACGTTTGATCGGAGGATTCATAGGAGGCAGCCCCAAGTGAAACTTTTGTTGCAGGAGCTTTTCCTAAAACATAGTATTAAATATGAAGTTTTATTATAAAATATCCAGGTGCATAGTGATTAAAAATGCATACCTGTAATGCTTTGATTTTGCCGTGAACATTCTCCTGGGATAAAACTCTAGTTGGTTCAGCCTCAGTTGTTAAGGCCTGATCTGCCAAAAAGATGCTGTCATGAGACAATGCTCGTGATGCCATCACTCCTGGATTACACCTAGATGGACATGACATAAAGTATAAAACATATATATAACCAAATATTAGTATACAAAACAACTGATATAATTACAGCAGATCTTCATTAGATCCAAGCTCCTCGGCTGTGATATCACCGGCAGACTGGCTGAGTTTTCTACTTGTTTCTCCTGCTTTCTTGCTCTTTCCAAAGAGACGCGTTTTTAACGATTTCAGCTTTGACTTTTTGAGTCCTAAAGATGAAAATAAGAGCATAAAACTTGGTGGTAACATTTATTAGTTGATCATCAATCTTATATCCAGCAACCTCACTGCTTTAACACATTGATTATATAATCTCACCTGGAGAGTCCCCAGTGCTTTCTTCTGTGTCGCCCAAGAAGGCCTCCATGTGTCTGGTCCCACAGCAATGACAGAGAGAAAGAAAAATATATGAACAGCCAGTGCGCCCTCCAAATACAGTCTTCTCAAGCCAGAACACGCTGTGTTCCTTGGTGAAGAATTACAGCGATAACTTGAGGTTGAATTGAGATCAAAGGTTTATTCTGTTATCAGCACAGTTACAAGCCTTGCAGCTGCGAGTATTGAGACAAGGAGTGACTTCAGTTTACAGTACCCATTTTAAAAGACTATTACACCATGTTTGGTGTTTTTCACACGTAATACCAGCTTGGATCAAGACAGGACTAAACTAGGTTTAAATTAGAATTAAATTTGACTAAATTATATCTAAACTGAAGAGAAACACACCAACCTTTAATGCATTACGTAAGAATATAATAAATTATCTGTAATTAAAAAGAATGAAGTCAGAAGAAGCCCAATGTACCACAGTTTAAAAACCATTGCTGTAGATGGATCAATATAGAGAACAAGACAACCAGATTTATGACAGATGTGTTCCACGAGTGCAATAAAGAAGTGTTTCCCAATGAGTGGGTCACAGCCCAAAGTTAGGTTAGAAGAAACAACAACATAATAATATTCATTCTGCTATTAGAAACAAAATAATACTATGATGCATACAATGTCATGGTGTTGTTGCTTGTAGCCTAGAAACTGGTGTCTACCAAATAGACACCAGTCTGTTGCTTGATAAGAGAAGTGACAGTCTAAGAATAAACATGCAAAGTCCACATTGGCACTACAATATAACCATGACTGCACACCTGTCCTTGTTGAAATTATTTAAAGGTGAGCCCTTAAAATAAACATAAACATGGTCTCATTTAGAGACAGCTAGACTATAGCCCCATCAGCAACACAGGATAATCTGTTGGTGGATTATTAACATTGCTGAGAGATCTTTGTAAGATTTCACAGCACAATAATCCACAGTTAGGGCTAAATCACTGGTTCCTAAAGCCACAAACATATCTAAATGTTCCTGACCTTAATGGGGGAAAGCCTAGTCAAACAATTTTACACAACACACAGATTGACACATTTGCACTGCATTGGGGCTCACCGTGTGTCTGTGGTAGCTGCTGTGCCTCTCCTTGTGCCTGTCTTCTGCTTTTCAGACGCCTGGTTCGTCTTGTTCACAAACTGTCCCAGTCCTGATGTGTAAAGCTCAGGCCAGCAGTGCACACATCTACAAGGCAGAGCAGTCTGGAGGAGGGGACGTCTAAGGAGAAAGAAAGTCATGCACTGAGAAAGAAAGAGAGGTCACTCCATGACAGAGTAAGCAAATGCACAAAGAGAAAAGAGGACAGAATGAAGCGAGGGAGAGAGAGAGAGAGAGAGAGAGAGAGAAAGAGAGATACTCTATTACATTAGTGGCACACTGTGGCCCTCTGCGCTAAGCTCCTTATAAAACGCTAACCTGATTTTTAGGCCCAGAAATGAAAAGAAGGGGGGAAAAGCCCCAGCTGGAAAGGGGACAGATGTACAGGAATTACTGATGATGAACTGTTACCATTTTATACCAGTACATTTAGAGCCCAACAAGAAGTATTTATTAAAAAATCTCACTATGAATGATTAAAGTTGCTTGTTAAGTTATTATTATTATTATTATTATCTTAAGTTTGAGTATTCGTCTTTGATATAGGATTATTATCATCACAGCAGAAGCATGTCACCAAGACAACCCAAACAAAAACATATTGATTCCTATTGTGAGATTCCTCATTGATGATCATCCCACAGTACAGAATCCCGAGATTGAAATCACTATCTAGGCCACTGGGCTAGTGTCATTTAGAGGGATGGGGCAGGAAGTGGGTGTTAGCAGACATCCCAGAGTGTACGTATGTAGTGTTCCCGATGAGGCTTCTCTTCTCATAAATCCTTATCCCTGCCAACAAAATATAAAACCCAGCCATTAACATCTGGATTACAGGCAGTAAGCCACATCTAGTGGTGAACTCCTGTTACTTTCCTATAGAGGTTAGGTATATGGTATCAACGTTGAGTTATGAACTTTATTTCTTTCAACTTTCAGTCTGGAACATTGACTGTTCTGTTAAGAATGAAAATGATGTAAGTGCATACATCCACATGCTTACTTTTATTTATAAATTGATATCATGACATTAAAGGGGCCATATTATGGTAAATTCACTTTTTTGCTTTTTGTTAATTACTCAAAAACAAAAACAAAATAAATAAAATTGATATAATTTTACGCATGTTTGAGTAATCCTGCATATCCAATTCAATCAGTCTCCCTCTCGAGAGTTCAAAACATTCATTGCCCCCAACCTGCTGATGTCGTGAGGTTATGATCATTTGTTTTTAAAGTCCAGACTTTTTCACCAGACTTGTGCACATTCCAGTGTTCAGATTGCCTCCACTACAAAATACCTTGTTGCTAATAGCTTGCCTGTTAAACTTAGAGGTTTGATACTGTATGTATTACTTTAATTACAAGCTAAACTGATAATATGGAAAAGGAGAGAAAAAGCCTGAATAAAGCATTGTATGTCATATTCTGAGTCTTGTACACATCAAGAAGGGAAATGCCTTGCTATAATTATTTTGTCAACCGTTTGTTTTCACAAACCACAGATGATTTTGTCAAAATTAAGCAGAGACAAAGGGCCATATAAAAAAGGCAATTAAATTATAATGAAGTGTTAAATATATGTAAAAACAGGCATAGAAAAATGCTTTATTAAAAATCTCTACATTATGGCAACATTAATAGCATCAGTAAAGCTTTAAAGCACACATTCAGAATAATTAGTCAATTCAATTGAGATTTGTTATGTCTTCAAGAAATTTCCCAAAAAATAATAAATAAAAGTAACATATGATTTAAAATTCAGATTTTATAATGTTTTTGTGTGTTTGGTGTGAAAAATATCTACAGTTGTCTCATGGCATTGTCTGAGATCATAGTCACAATAACCAATGGAGAATCTGCCCTGGGAGAAGAGTTTAACAATTTAATTTATGGTTACATCATTACGAACAATAATCATACCATCAAAAATAATGGTGTAATCTTTGACACATTATAAAAATCTTACTTTTGGTCTTTTGAAGAAATCCAGGCCTCTTCCTATCTTGATGATCCATCCATTGTCAAATCTAAATATATTGAGTATATACAGTTCACTAAGGTGTCACTTAAAATGGAATCAGGGCTATGCATAGTCTTAAACACAAATAACGTAAATCCTTCACTGAAACATGTGGCAACTTACCTTATCTCTCTGTCATGTATGGTAGAAGAATAGTCCACATTCAGAGTGACCCTTGAGTCCTGAGACTTTCTTTTATTTCAGCCAAGGCACTAGTCTGTTGACCATCTGCCTATGAATAAAGAGTAACAAAAGTGAAATCACAGGCAGCTCCTCTTGTTTACAACATATAAAGTGACTTTATCAAAAACCTACGTCATCTTGTGAAGTGAGGAGATGGATTGTTTTCACTTGGCATAAACCTTTGAGTAGCATTTCACAAAATCGCAGGAAGTTATACAGCTGTAGAAACAATATAGATGCAAAAACCTCATATATCTGTCATCAAATTTAAACTGATTAATTGGCATGAAGTGTTACCTGGTGTGTGTGTCGTATATATGGGTCTTGAATCCACACTTCTGAAAGTGCACTGCTGATGTAAGGTTTAAAAAGAGTCTCGTAGCTGTAACCAGTGGCATCATCAGCTATCTTTATTTGTTCATGGTACTTTCCGTCTGAAATTTAAAATAGATCAAAATTACATAAATGCACACTTAAAGTAGAGTGAGTAAAAAAGAAAAAAGATGAATTCATGCCAGTAGAAATGTAAGCTCAATCACTTCACTTTGACAACTGTCATATTCTGCACACCTTCAATGTAATTTAAAATATGTGGTTACACGTGTGTGAAACATATTGAAGTGCTAATATGAATTCACCCTCTTTCAGCTGGTTGACATGAGCCTTGATTTGCTCAGCTCGGTCCATGTAACCCTTTATTCTCTCTCTGTAATGTCCTCTTTTTAAGTCTTCCTTCACTGCTGCGGACACAGAGACAAAGATGTAAAAAACAAAGTTCTTCAGAAGTACTTCTATCGTCTATTTATGCATCATCCAATTCAGCAGTGTAATTACAACATTTCAACACGTCCATCAGCAGCTGGATTCCTTCTTGGTAGCACACCAGGGACTCTTGAAAGCGGCCACTCTGATCCAGCTCCACAGCCCTTTTTAGGACAGACACGGCGGATGTTTCCATCCCTGACACATGATTTTGTGTCATTCTGTCAACTCTTGATCATTTAACCAACAAAACAGTTTATTTATCACGAGAACAGTTGACAGCACTGTTCTGGGCTCCTTTCCTCCTTTCCTGGACAAGCATGAGTGTTACACAAAAATAACCCCGTAGAAATGCAGTATTTAGGTCCCACGGTTATAGTGTATAAAACGAACATGTATTCACGCAAATACAAATGTAAAATACATACAAAAGATACAGAGATTCCTTTAAAGGAAAATCCTTTTTATATTAAACAAAATTCCTATAAGAACATTTTTTCGTAAATTAGGTTAGGTATCACTCCGGTACGATTTCAATGTTACTCCTCGAGGACTTCCGTTCTCTGGCATGAAGCGCACTGAATGGTACAATACTTATTTATGTAGACGTTTTATTTGTGTTTCATACACTAAGATATGGAGTAGATTTGTCTCCCTGTGTTCTATGTTAAATCTTTTGATAAGGGTTTATTCGTCTATGCTTGTCTTAACCTTGGTCATGTTCCCCTAGGTGACGCTAACTACGCAATGGCTGGCGTTTGTCAAGGTTTACAGTTCATGTCCAAAGAGGTACAAACCTTGGAGCATTTTGAAGTGAGACTGTAGAATAGATAAACCACGCTGTTAGAATTTATTTGTTCGCCTCTGTCTTTCTCAGATCCTCACGAGAGCCACTCAGTTACCATGTATTGTGATGGCACGTGGAAAATTCACCAAATCAAGAATACCCCAAGAGGTACTTCTTGCATATAACTTTACAATACTAAGAAACGAATACTGTATTTTTACTTAATGTTTTGTTTCTTTAATCCTCATAAAGGGGACATTGGCAGTGAATTCTATTTTAATATGGGTTGTGTTTCAGGTTTTTGATGAGAGATCAAAGGAGCATGAAAAATATGGGGGTGACCCAGAGCAACCTCATAAATTGCATCTAATAACACGTGTGAAAAGTACAATGCGTCGGCCATACTGGGAAAAAGAGATGATAAAAAGTCTGGGATTGCATAAGGTAATATATTCATTTGTGGAATTTAATATTACTTTTGACTGTGTAACTATTTCAAAAGCTTGTGTGATCTTTAAGTTGATTACTTTATTATACGTTCATTACAAAGATATGTAAAAAGCTGTGGATTTTTGTTTTACTTAGATGCATGCTCCTGTAATCCATAAAAATACACCATCAATCAATAACCAGTTGAAATATGTCAAGCATCTTGTGAGGTAAGATTAAATCCCCTTATAGTAATTTATCACATCATTTCCATTGTACAGCTATTTATTTGTAACTTGTTAAAGCGTGCTTTCTTGGTTTTTCATTGCTCATTCTCAAGGATACAGCCACTTAAGATGCCTTTTGGACTTCCTGCAGAGGAAGACATGGCAGACACATACATCAACATTAAAGGAGAGTTGATAGTAAAGCGTCTGTTGCAGCCAGTGGAACCCAAGGCTATTGACTCCTAGTAAATGTGTTTATTTATTCTGTACTTGTAAATAGTCATCTTTACTTGTATTCATGCAACTAAGTAGAAACTCCTCTACTGAAAAGAACCACTTAACAAAAACAGTTCAAGTTTCAAGTGCATCAGTCGGCAAGTTTGTACACTATAGTTTGTTTTGTGCAAGTTACAAGTCAAATGATAAAATGTAACATTGATTTCATAAATCAAAGGCATGTTCAAATAGACTTCCAAATGTTTCTACTAGCTTGCTGGAACAGAACAAATTTGCCTAATAAATGAGTCAACTGCTTGATGACCAAAAACTAAAATGAGTGATGTTAAAGACCCTAGACATATTTTCAGACAGCTGAATGGCTTGAGAAAAAAAGTCTGGTTTGACGGTTTTTGCTTTTTTCATTATTTCAATTTATTGGACATGTGTAGGGCGTGACATACGTAGAGAACATGTATTATTTGCTGTGCCAACCTAGGGTTGGCTAAACCAGCGGTGAAGTCCCAAAGTGCATCCATTTCAAAACCCTGCTACGAAACACAATTTAAGACTCGCATGTGACTCGGGATGAAGTGTTTCATGAAACGCGATTGTACTAAAAAACATCACTAGGAACTTTTAATGAGGAAGCCCTGACTGCAAAACCAGGAGGACATGGTGAGTTTCAGTCATCTTCAGAATCTGAATCAGAGTCATATCCTCGTCCTCTGATAGTTTTCTTTTCCACTTTTGTTACTTTAGTCGCAGCCTTTTTAGTCACTGTTGGAGGCTCCATCAAGTTGCCACTATGAAAAAAATCAGAATCACAAGCTCAATTTAAAAAGCAGTTATAATGCGAATCTTGATGAACCTCAATTCTTACCTATAGCTGATAACATCTGCGCAACCAAGTCTCCATTCAAGCATGTCTGTGGAAAACTCATCTGTATTGCCAAGATCTGCAAATCCAACCACATAGTCCTTTGTTTTTCCATCAATAAGAAGAGCCAATGTGGGGATGACTTTGATTGGAAGCCTCTCTGACAGAAATGGTGCCTTCTCCACATTTAGTTTAAGAAACTTTGTTTCAACATGCTTTTTAGCCAAGATGGCCAGGTGTTTGTCAAGGATCTTGCATCTGTATTTGAGACAAATATTGATAATTATAATGTACGTCTGCGCAATACCTTTATAAAAAAGCAGAAAACGACAAATGTACAATAGAAAATTGTGTAATAATAGTCTATACACACCTGAAAGTCGTGTCTCTATAGAAATGACAGACAACCTTTTTGCTTTCTTTAACTTCACCGAAAAAGTCTTTCTCACTTGGAATTTCTCTGTATTCTCCATGACCTTTTGACAACCATTCCTTAGTTAAACAAAAAAAAAAAGGAATAGAAATAAAAAAAGAGGGTGAGCATAGTCCATATTACAATGACATAAGCTCACTCACCTGTTTTTGTTTCTGTGCTTTTTTGAGAGCTTCTAATCGCTTTTGTTTTAACTTCTCCAAATCATCTTCCTCCAATTCATTCAGTTTGCTCAGTTCAGAATCCACTTTCTCTTCCACCTTTTCCAAAGCCTTTGTTATGAAGTCCAATGGTTGATTAGCCATGACTGAATGTTTAAGATGCAATCTAAAAGGAAGGACAAGGGAAAGAAAAGCATCAATATTATTTTAATGTGATAGGGAACGTTTATTTACTGTTAACACAACGGCATTTATAAAAACGAACACAGAAAAGACCTAAGATAAGATAGCCTTTATTGATCTATCAGTGGAGAATTGTACTTGTTACATTCAGCTCTTAGAAACACTCAGGGTGTGCAATAAACAACAATTAAATAGTAAATAGTGGTATCTTATATACAAGGACTTTGTGGGGACAAGAGAATGTAGTTAACAGTTAAGTGGGTGGGCCACACACTAAAGCATCGACTGTCAAAGGAGCGTCGCTTTCAACAAAGCCATGGCGGTGACGAACCGCAAGTGACGTACCACAGGCTACACCTTAAATGTACCAAGTTACTCACGCAGCATCGTTTCTAACACACTGCACGTGATGCCATCAAATAAATATGAATTCTTGTACATGTTGACTTTATAACATTTGGCTGTAGGGAGGATTTAATATAATAACACCCCATTGTTAAATTTGCAAGGCTAACTGACTGTTAGCATGCTAACTGCAGGCGTTGAGCGCCCACCATAAAACGAAGCGTCGCATTACGTGGTTCGTTAACGTGAAATGAAAACATTATCTTGCATGTAATATATATTTACTATGACCAAAGGAAACAATACGCTTAAGTTTACCCATGGATCTATGATTTTACCTGTATGCCGCTAGCCTGCTGATGCGCCAAAATGCTCTTGTACGGAAGTTGCGTTACGGCAGGTCCTTGCGTCCATAGAAATAAAAAGGAGATGCGTCATTCAATCGCTACGCATGCCAGGGATGTATTATAATTAACATGCGGACAGTTAGCAAAGAAGCTACTCCGGTACACTTTTCGCCGTTAGCATTAGCCACCAAACATCTCAAATTATGAACGATTCAGATGTTTTCAGCTGTTGTCAACCCATCGACCACATTTAAGGGAGGCATATGTAATTAAGCAGGAGGTTTACGGCTCACGGAGCAAACGTTCCTGTGCAGTTTGGGAATGTTTTAATCAAAGGACAGTCACTCCGAAACCGCAGAGAATTACCTTTCTCAGGTATGAATTATAAATTAAAGTTTATATTGTTATTTTGGTCACTTTATTTGGTTGTTACAATCAGTTTGACAAAACGGCAGTTTGTGTCGCTGGTATGTTTACTGATAATCAAAATTAGCCCATAAGGAAATAGGAATAATTATTAACATAAAACATCAGTTAAGTTGAAATATAAATATAATATAATATGATCCATCGATCAAAAAACAAAACATGACGCAAGTCATGTTGATGTCAAGGCTGCCATCTACTGTTTGTATAGGTCAATTATGGCCTGGTCGATCAAAACTTCATAAATTATATAATTTTTAAATGTGGCAAGAATATTGGAAAAATATCAAACTGTGATTAGTTGCAATCCTTAATCCTTATGATCACACTTACATTTGTTGTTATGATGGGTTTTATCAGAAAAATGACATGGCTTATTAACATATGCCGGACCAAGATGGCGGCGTGGCGTCCGTATTGTGACGAACGAAGCCACTAAGGACATTTCTCCTTTTGCTATGGTTTTACACCCCCCACCCCCTTTTTATTATTTATTATTATTTTTTTAATACCCACCTACTTATAATTTTAGTAGACAATTACGTGTACCATACAACTTGATAACACAACTGACAGTTTATTTACAAAGACTTAAAAAAAAAATGTACAAACGTTCACAGCTTCAGGTCTTCAGGCACAAGCCAGTCTGAAAATGGCAAAACAGACTTTTCTACAGTTTTGACCATTTCCTTTAGAAACTTTACATCATGGAGGTGAGCAAAGATTTGCACATTCTGAAATACATTCATTATTATTATTATATCTTTAAGCAAATGGGTTGGTTTGCATTTTATTTGCTTGGAGTAGTCGAAAACATCTTTATCACCTCTCAAATGTAAACTTTGTGTATACAATGTAGTAGACCTTTTCTAGACATACAGAATAATGCAGGTGAGATACACAAGTAGGTTTAAATCCAAAACTGGAATATACAATATTGAGTTTATAAAATGTTTTTAGACATAATACCAAAACCTTACTCCAATATAAATGTTATATGAAATGCTATTGGTCTTGAAAGGACATCTTCATTATATTTGCTGAAATAAAATGCATAGGCTAATTATTGATTGCCATAGCCCCTGTAAAATAGTCTTAGCTCAGAATGCTATTAAAAATGAATAGTTAAACTTTGTGAAGCGCTTTGGCGAACTTCTGACTTCCATAGAAAGTAGTAAAAACATTCAAAGACAAAAGTAAAAAGATTTACAATTTTAGAAGACAGTTACTAAGAATTAACGAGAACTAAACAAATACAGAGTTAACATTAAGTGTTTACATTATGTACACCTATAACAGTTTGGCACTTTGTAAAAAAAAAAACACTACTCAAGCGGTCTTTGTTATTCTGTGGTTTTCAACTGGAGAATAGTAGTGAATTCACAGGTGCTTGTTTAGAAAGTAGATTCCTTGGAAAAATATTATTCCTAATCAATGATGCCATTACTGAAATGAACACTTTCTTCACCTGTCAAAGCACACAGGCGAGAGCATGATGTCGCCTCATTTACAGTGCAAAAAACTGTCAAAACATTATAAAAGGAACAATGACAGACATGGTAAGTACAAATAATAACAAATCTCTTGAGGTGAGTGTGCATAATAGATCATAAAAGATCCAAGTGATTGAGAAAGCGAGTGCATTATTTTACCAAGTGCTAAATCCGTCTGATTCTGCTACTATTTCAGATGATAGGATCAATACATGAATCAAAATGACTGATACAATCAGTTAATTACCAGTAGTAGGCCCTCCAACTGCAAATAGCAACTTGAAATCAAAAATGAACAGAATGATTTCACTAACAACAGTCCACTGGCTTCAATGTAATTTCATGCGCAGTACCTAGTGTTTTTGCCAAAATACAAAAATACGTTTGAAAAACCTGGCATAACCTTGTTTAAAAATTTAAATACGTCACTGGAGGAGACTTGTGTTTATGTTGATAAATGTGGATGCTTTAATGTTGAAGATAAAGGCCAACGTTAATTTGAACTTACAAATGTAAGAGTAGCACCGCAATCAGAGCTCATTTTCATAAAAATGCTCTGTTTGACGTTTATTAAAATGTTCTTCTTTGTTGTTGTTTTGTTTTTGTTTTTTTTACCTTATTTTATTTTTGATTTACCTTCATTTAAATAGGAAGTAGTTGTTACCCTACACTGGCCCACAGGAAGTTAGCCACAGCATTCTGTGCAAAAAGCCTAGAAGACATTTTAGCAAAATCGTGCTGGACTAATCACTAGCATTTTCTTTACTCTTGTAGATGTTGAATTAAATCAGTAAACAAGGAAAATGTTGCCATTAGATTATTCATTTGGCAGTATTTTACACTTGCTTCTTGTTCATTCATTCACCATGGTCTACTGGCTATGAGCAGTTGTACAATTGAGGAACCCGTAAATCAAACTGGCAGCCCACCATTTTGAGCATAATGTACTTTACCACAAGCATCAGGGAACTCTTGAGTTGTCCATATTTGGCAGCTGATGGTCTTCAACTCTGCACAGATGTATTTCAATCACACCAGCTTCAGCGTGCTGCCGTATGTTTGCTGCAGAACAACCTGAATATTGTCTACAATGAAGTCAAATGCCATGCTCCAGACAGACTCCACAGACTGCTTCATAAGCCTGTGAAAATGATAATGAATGTTTAAAAGAAAACTATATTCCAGAGTAAACAAGTTTATGAGAATTACCTTTTCATGAATTTTATGAGCAAATCCAACCTCTCCAGATCTTTGTCTTCAATTAGATCAGTGCAGTACCTCACAACTTGTAGTATGTCCTCCTCCATGGGCTCTAATAAAGTGCAGGCATAAGCACTGTTAGTATTGCAATTTGTGTTGTAATTATTAATAATTTATTATTACGCTGTCAAACAAATGGTAAATAAAGGAGGCATGTGTCAAATGTGAAGCACCACAGCTTTTCATTAAGAAAAGCAGATGATGATGTTACAATTAAGACACCAGAGTGTGACAGTCTTGCCTAAGAACACAACAGTATAATGCACAGTCACATATGGTAGCTGGGATCAAACTGCCACTAGATTTTATCATTGTTAATATTTTACTATTCCAGATCAGTAAACTACACTGTGATGCTACAAATTAGATTGCAATGCTTTTACGTCCCTGTGGAACAGGCACGAGTCCAGACAGTGAACGTGTGTACTGTAAAAGCTGAGGCCTGTAAGCGTAGCATGTTTCCATATAGTATAAAAGTTACAACAAAGTAAAAAATCCATAACAACTTTTGTTTATTACCAGTGATGGTGGAGACCCATTCCCGCAGAAGTGTTTTAATATCTGTCCATTCAGAGGCTCCAGCCAACGTTGGAGGAGCACGAGACGCAACTTTATGATCTGCGACTTCCTGCTTCAAAGGACCATTTTCAGTCTAGAAAACCAGTCATGTAAGCTCCTGAAATACACTCCACAATATAAACCTATGAAAGGATAAAGTTCTCATGAGCTCACCTTTATGTCAACTGGTTCACTGATCTTTAATGGCGGTGGAAGGGTTTTAGCTGGACTATGTGTCAAAGGTTGTTTCTTAAGGGGAGATGGCCCATTTTTAGAAGGACTTGTGTTGTTCTTCCTCTTGTATTGCCTCTTAGCACGACCTGGACCCACTATCGCCTGTTTGAGCTGCAATAGTGGATTTTTTACCTCTGCTGCAGAAATCATAAAAGGCACATACGACACTGGTAATTGGTCAAGCATAACAAATTAAATAATTGATTAAATTCTGGTTATAACTTACAACCTTGGTCTTTCTGTAGATTTGCTGTCTGGCTGTAGGCAGATTTAATTTCATCCTGAAGCTCTTTGGGTAGGGCAGCAAAAACCTCTGGGTCAATCTATAGATGACAATGAATGGATCACAAATCAAGCCAATGACCAATAATTACCCATATTGATTTTAAAAAATTGGCCTACCTGCGAAAAGTTGGGCAATTCGAGGACAATTCCTGGGTTTTCAGGCTGATTAGGTATTTGTAAAATTAGTTTGCCCACAGGTGTAGAACACCTTATAGAGTTGGAAGGTGGTTGAGGAGAAGGGGAACAGGGCCTCAGGAAAGAAGGCTGTGGATTTGGGGGAATGTGACCATTTAATTTTCCTTCTCGAAAACTCCAGGATTGTTCTACTTGCACTCGGAGTTCGGCTGGCAAGGCTTCTAATACAGAACGATCCACCTAAGTATACAGTAACAATATTTGGTAGTAAAAGCCAATTTAGTCAGATATTTCTAGAGATGCATACCTGGGAAGGAGAGGGAACTTCAATGCTAAGGTTGAGGTGTGACGGAGATTGCTTTGGAGTTGTTGGAGTTTTCCATTTGCTTGTTTCAGGAACTGGCTCGATGGACGAGCTACAAGCTGAGGATGACGCACATGAGTTCACTGTGGCATTTTCATTTAAGTCTATGGCATCTAGAAGATGTATGTAAAACAATTTTATTAATTAAGACATTTAATCAATCCATCCCAAGTAGGAACCATTGCCAACCTGTTTTGGAACATTGTGCTTTATATTCCTGTCGTGTTAACAAGTCTTTGATTGAACGTGTGCGAGGTTCTGAAGACAAGGAGTTATTTCCTTCAAGCAGCTGGACCTGGATTCCGACTCCTCTAAGATCTTGAACCTGCAGCTTCATACCATGGAAAAGCTTGATGACAGCAGTGGCAATAAGTAGACCATTGTCCGTAGATTGAGCAAGCATTACAGTTCTATAGTTTGAAAGAGAAGAAGTTGTGATAATTTTGTGGCTACAAAACTATACAAACTTTGTGACCAAATAGTTTAGTGATGACTTACTTGGCTATGCTGTCACATATGCCGTGACCTCCGTATTTAGCAGGCTCTATAGGAGCTCCCACTTTGCGAATCATGACTTTAAGGGTGACTCTGCGGCCACGTAGGCCAGCATCCTTTAACCGTTTCTGAACTTCCATGGACAAATTTGTTAGGAAGCACTCGGCTTCATCTATCTGTTACAGTAAGGAAATAAGCACATTTACATTATAGTTTATAAACGTATATTAATAACTTATAAACGTAAAACAAAGAATCTTACTCTGGTGAAACGTATATTGTAGTTCATTTCAGCAGAGACTGACTTGCGTTCCTTTTCATATCGAACTGGTCTGTCATCTAGGCCTCGACAAAAACGAAAAAGTGTTTGTCCAGTTCTTGGCCCAAACTTCTTTTGAAGCACAGACATGGACACTTGTTGAAGATCACCACAAGACCTGACCCCTATTGCAGCTAGTTTTCTGCCCATAGCAGGCCCAACACCTAAAGAAGAATATATTAAGCCAATTGGAACAAATACTGTAAACTAAACAATGTAATAGAAAATAAAGTCTTATACCCGGCAAGCTAGTTACTGTCAAATCGCGAATAAAATCATCTACTTCTAGAGACCCAGAAGATACTGGCCATTAGGCTTAGCTCTACGCGTTGCGAGCCGAGCCAGCAGAATGTTGGAACCTTAACAAAGAGCAAAAGGATACATCTAGCTGTGTAATTTTCATAAACATTTTAAAACAAAGCAGTCTTACCCATTCCAACTGAGGCACAACATCCAGTTTTCTCCTCAATATCAACTCGTATGGCACTGGCCAGATCATGAGGGCTAATGTCCAACTCTTTGATCACTGAGGTGGCATCTATTAAGACCTCATCACAACTCAACGCCTCTATGTCATGAGTATAACTGTGGAGAATGAGAGGTGATCAGATTTATCTGTCTGACAAATCTTTATGAAAATAATATTTTGTTCCAAGTTAGTCTTACCTTGCTAAAGTCTCATACATTGTGAGAGCCACCTTTTTGTAGGCATCAAAGTCATAAGGGACAGATTGTAATGATGGACACAACTGTTTTGCTTTGCCAAAAAACATTCCGTTCTTGACACCAGCCTGTCTGTTTATAAAAGTGAGGTGTAAAACACACTACAGGAAATGTGTAAGATGCGTTATTTAAAATGTATTACCTAGCCTCATAGCTACAAGATGCAATCTCTGCCATTGAGAGAGTAGTAGCATCCTGTTCTACTTCATTAGTATGTACGTCAGGAATCTCCTGTGAAGGAGTTCTGTGTAGATCCTCTTCCTCCCCTTCTGAGATACAGAACCACATTATTTTACACACTTGATCTATGTTGTATGATCATGAACACACATCCGTTCCACTCACCGTGTTGAAGGTTATTTTGCCTGTTTTCATAGTATTTCTTCTCTAGCTGTGCATTAGTGCCAGGCCTAAGGGGCACCCTGCCCCGTCCTCGATTACTGGTTACAGCTACAGGCTTCCCTGTAAAATACAAAAGAGACTTACACTAAAGTAGCGCAATGTATTCTTTGTTAAATTTAAAGAAACTTACCTTTTAGTTCTGGACGATGTCGGATTCCAACAGATACAAAAAAGCAATCCATGTCAACATGAAATATACATGATTTAACATTTACAGATGGACCTGGAAATAGACATATTTATATTTAACAACATAATGATAATGCAAAGCAACAATATGACTTACAGAATTTACAAGTAATTATGTATTTAGATACCTTGGCTGGCACTGCTTTGTGCCTTCATTTTTCTCAGTCGTTCTGTTCCAGGAAATGAACTAGAATCCAATGTTCTTCTCTTACAATGAAGCTCATTGACATACTCAGAAAAGGCAGTCCTCCATGTGGAGATCTGATGTAAACGTGAATGTGAGTAAAACCCAGATATTAAATTATCTGTTTGAGCCTGTATCTGAGAGGAAGACTTTGAAGATGTTTTTTCAATAACTGAATTGCTTTTTTCCATCCCATTGTTCACAGAGAATTGGTCAGATACTATACTGTGGTAACTTCCATTTAGCCGAGACACACATTTTCCATGGAGGTAATAGCCATTAATATTAGGACCATTCACTTGTGATGAATGGCAGCAATCGTTCGTTTTCATAGTTTTGGGTTCCTGCTTATTTACATCTTTGAAGTCAAGGTGATCATTTGACACGGAGTCCTCAGAGTGATTTTCAGGACTATGGGGAAAGTCATATGGATCCAAATCTGAATCGGATCGTTTTGATGAAATAAGACATTTGTAGTCTGGACCTCTGGCCTTGCTTTCAATCAAGTCCAAGTCAGAGGGCTGCTCCATGACAGGAGAGAGACCCTCCTTGTTAAGGCACTGTTACTGAGGTGAGTGTGTCCGTTTGTCACAGGGGCTTCGTTCAACAAAGGAGGACCCTTTGTTGCAGGTCGTGGTGAAAGGTTGAGTTGTGTCTTTACTCTTCCATTTCTGGGGGGAAAAATCTGAATATTAACTTTTCCGAGCATGAAAAAGTAAAAGCAAATGCAAAACAAATACTGACATTTTTATTTCAACATCGTTTCCACCACTCTGACAGCTGAGTGAGTTCATCTGAGGTTGTGGGTGACCAAGTTTCTTGTCCTGAGGCTCACCGATACTGGACGGCGGCTGTAAACTGGCATGTTTTTGGTATAATTAGTGGCGTAATTATTGTTGTAAGCATTTACTATCAGTTTGCTATGCTGTGGTTGAAAATGATTTTGACTATTGTTTGATTGAGGTAGGACATGGCAGGGATCTACATTGTTCGTGTCCTGATGCACATTTATCCCTGTGAAAAGTAAACCTTTGCCTTTAGAATACAGTTGGTACTTCAAATAAGGAAGAAGCTGTCCAGCCTTGATACTGAAACATAATATATTGTTAGAGGCAACAAAAACCAATGTGAAATACTGTACACTTTACTAAACAGAGCACACCTGTCAGTGATCCACTCCGGTCGTATAACCTTTTCCCCTTTAAGCTCCTGAATCTTGCTGTTGGGCAAATTATTTGCAATAATATGAGTGGTCTTAGAGCGACTGTAGTAATTGTGAAATTGACCACCGTGCAGCATCATCAATCTGCGTAACTCATCTGCACTTGGATCTGACGAAAATAAGAGTGAATACAATTTGTCAGAATTTATTTTTAAGTTAATCGAGTAACTACTCATAAATGCATTTATACCTGTGTATCCATTCACGTAGACTGCAATTCCAGTAAAGATATTTGAAGAAATTCCTTCTTTCTGCTTTTCTTGGGGGCAGCAAGTTTAAACTGTTCATCCAGCTTGGAAACTTTAGCAGCCATATAGCCACCCTGCACATGAAAGAAATTATAGCCAAAATAATATAAACATAATTATGATGATCTTCATGTACTGAAAAGGTGACCTTTTCAAATAAATACTTGCAGTATACTGAATGAATGCCTTCTTTGCCAGTCTGTGTTTACATTCATTGAGTGAGAATTGTCTAAAATAATTACTCACCCTTGCAGCCCAGCCATTATCACCACTTGCATTAGATTTCTTCTTCATCCATCCTTCTCGACTCATTCTGATTCACCTACAAGAACAAGAGCTTACTTCTTATTTCAGCATAAAAATGTAAGTTAGATGCATAAGCTAAGTAAGTGTGTCATCCAATTTCTTTCTTTCTCAAAAACAAACACAAAAACAAAATCAAAATGAATAGAGCTCACCCAGTACAAAAGTTAATTTGGACAAGTTGTTTTTTGTTTGTTTGTTTTTGTTGCCATGTGAATTGTTCAGTAGGTTTGCGGAGGGTGGCAGTCAAGGGCATGCCCGGGCAAATACGGTACTGACAGGTAGTTTATGCACAAGCGAAGTGCCAACATTAAGCAGATACACGTCGGGGCAATGCTTGGCCTGGAGCAAATCATGCATGTCGCCACGACAGAACTGCAATAACATCAGGTCACTTGAAGCAGGCGGAATACAAATCTCTGGTATGCTGCATTGACTGTAACAACATAGCATGCACATGTAACACAAACGAGGTTCAAAACTGTAACTTCATTACTGTGTTATAAATTCGGATTCAACCACCGGCTTTGAGACAATCTCTGGTAAATAAGTCACTTGTTTCATACCTCCTCACCTTTTATTATTGTGTGAAACGCAGCTTGTTAGCCACACACTTCTTTCTGCAGATGAGTACAATCCAAGTGCGTGCTAGTTAAACGAGGTAAAAAGCCCTCCACACTGTTAACTCGACTCTTGAATCTTTGTTTGGTCGCTACAAACCCGCTTTCAGTGAACCGAAGTGCCCTTGTTTTGTCACGCTGCCACGCCATGTCGCTTCGATATTTTCGTCCACCCTCTCAATCCTTTAGCTCTTTTCTGTTTCTACCGCCTGCTTTGCTGCTTTCCTTTTTCTGCGTCAATGCAAAAATCAACCATGACAAAAATACACTTCCGGTTTTTCTAAATAAAACATTGTTCGTTCTGTTTTTAAATTCAGTTCCAAGTTGGGTTTCTTCAAAAAGACTTAACATAGCTTAGCATTATTTTGTCATTTTGATTTAAATTTGCGACTATGTAAAAATGTATGATAATACAAGGAAAAACTACAACAAATATAAGAAGGACTATGAGACGCTTATTGTGATGGAATGCCTTACTTCCGTGTGTACTTTTCTTTCATTTGATTTCAGCTGCTGCTGGTTTTGCTCAGCTGGAAATTATATTGTGCTACTGCCACTATGCGGTGAACAAGTGCACGTCACCTCAAAATCCCTGGGTCATAATCGGGCACTGTTTGTACTCTTTACAGTAGCTTTGTTTTCTGGAACACTTTAAGTTGGGCATGGCAGGCTTTGTTATCTTGAATTATCACATTGTGTTGTGTTTTTGTAAGTGTGTGACGAGGTGTCTGGTCATCATCTTGCGAGAGTTAGATAAGGTTGTCTGAATTTGTACGTCTCTGAGCTTGTCCTCGAACGGCCCGGCACGTGGGCACTGGTGGTCGTGACGCAGAGGTTCGTCGTGTGCCAGTGGTGCCAGTCAGCAACGAGTCTTCAACATGCATCTAGATGGCTGCTTGTCCTAAACCTTCAATATATCGGTGCTAGTCCTATTGCCCATAATACAGTGTATTGCATATTGAAGAACGGCCCCAAATATTAGAGTGGGTTATTATTGACCCTGGGCTCGCAGAGACACGAAGAATATCCCTTCTCGTGCTCTGTTGCTATGGTACCAGACGGTAAGATGCTGAAGTTATCTTCCCTGGTGATGCACCAGAAAAGGAT
Source organism: Neogobius melanostomus (assembly GCA_007210695.1). Classification (NCBI taxonomy): domain Eukaryota; kingdom Metazoa; phylum Chordata; class Actinopteri; order Gobiiformes; family Gobiidae; genus Neogobius; species Neogobius melanostomus. The sequence continues at coordinate 3,466,753 of VHKM01000048.1, forward strand.
CGCCACCGTGGTGGGAAAAAAAAGAAAATATAGGTACATAGGCCTACATACATACATACATACACATACATACACACATACATACATACATACATACATACAAACACAAATATATGTAATTGTTACATTGGCCAACAGTAGTCTACTGGTCAGATTTTCCCTATAGGCTCATAGGCTACTGTATGCTTTGCCGGAAGAAAAGTTACAGTTTTACTGCTAGTATCCTAGATCACAGATTTTCCAATGGGCCTAAAGCAATAAACAAACAAGCAAAAAATGTTTGAGTTTTATTATAAATTTGTTTCCAATTAAGTTCCAGTATAAACACTTACAAACAAACAATACACTTTTTTGTAAACATTAGACCTATATCGCTGATGGATGGTATCTTATGATGAACTGATCGTAAAAGAAAATATAGGTCAGACACCTTAACAACACCACAATGAATGTATAAATGAATTGAGCACAAAAATAGGCTAAACTTCCTTCAGGAGCATAAAAAAAAAACTCAACTCAATCTTAGAGTTTTTCAGACATAGCATGTGCTTAAAGCACATAACATCCTATGAGGATGACAGTCATTAAACAGCACTGTAGCACCTATGTTATCTGCAACAAAGAAATATTCTTCACTTGGTCTTGTTGTGATGATGCCGAGGATCAAGTTTTTAGTTCAGTTTGGCACTAATGCGTATCCATTGAAGAGCTTGCCTCGTGTACTGCACAGCATGAGCTATGCTGCTGTGGAGTGTCAGTGGACCAGTTAAGGTGTTCAAGTAGTTGAAGAACTCTGAAATTAACAGACAAAATAAGATGCACTGTATGCCCCCTAATAGCAAGTTTTTTTTCTTTTCTTTTTTCATTTCCCTACCTGTATTCTCCTTTGCAAGGTTGTCTGCCACCTCCCAGTACTCATAACTGTACAATACACTATTGGTAATGTTTAAGTGGTTTGCTGCCATCTGGTGGATTCGATGAGGAATGTTGATGAAGGAGGAGGATGTGTTGCCCCATGTGAACTCCAGCTGTGGTGTTTGGAATTAGGGGAGAGAGAGGATGGGTGTTCTCTGGAACCCCTGACACAAGAAAACCCAGCAGAGTTATGTGAAGGTAGACCTGCATTACACAGACTTTAGTCAACTTTTAGTTCACCTACTTCCCATTGCAACAAGCTGTAGCAGGCACTTTAGAAGAGGTCTGCAAAGGCCACAACACAAGGAAGGAAGTTTCACAAGTCATCTTTCATACATTCATACATTAGGTACTAATGTGTTTTACCCAATGTTCAGGCATTTATTTATAATGTTTACATACCTTAAAAAGTCAAGCAGAACTTTGGAATATTTCAGTGCATGGTCTTTTTTCAAGCGAAACATCTGCCAGTAAAGAAGTGCAAGACATCGGAAACTGCAGACACACATATCAAAGACAAATAGATGCACAATAAAAACAAATCATTTTTATAGCATAACTGATACAAACCATAGAACTGCCAGTTGTTTGTCTTCCTGTCTTGCTCCAGGACCAGAATGGCTCTTCAGTCTCATTGCATACCTTTAAACAAATGTGGATATGTAGAGAAACAGTCTTACTTTATATTGTAGCACCATGCAGGGGAAAGAAAGGGGAAATTTACCTTATAAGTTCAACCGTCTCTGCGTACATTGTATAGGGAGACTTTGCTTCAAGAGGACCTTGCTCCATTGCCTTCCCACATTCCATGAATGACAAAGCAGCATCAACATAATTTACTGCCTTTCCTAGTTTGTCAACCTGGGGGAATTAAATAAATAAATGCATTTGATGAAAAACATATGTTTGAAGTGTATATGATAAGGTTTGTTTTAATCCTTTTGTAATTATGATTTAGATGGATGGATTGTAACTGCAGTAAGTAATAATCATAGTTTTATTTTAGTGAAGCAGCAATTTAATTAATAAAAGTTTGGAAGAAAAGTTATTTTTATTACAATTTTAATTGAAACTCACACATTTCTCATTGGTATAACATGGTTGGCACTGCAACAGTTTAAACTGCTTACCTCTACGCCTGTCACTTTAATGCCTCATTTACAAGCTAAGACCTACAAAAGTGATCGTAACTTTTTGTCAAGTTGTCGTTTCGTTTTTGTCACTTTTTTGTCACATTTTTGTCACTTTTTGTCACATTTTTGTCGCTTTTTCATCCTCGTTTCATCGCTATTTTGATGCTTTTTCAAGAAGCTTTTGGATTTGGGTAAACCAAACTGCATAAAATGTACTCAGTTTAGAGACTAGATATCATCATCTACATTATTTCAGTTGAAAACACGTCACCATCCATCCATAAGAGGCTTATTCCAGAAGTGACAATTACCTGATGATGATCTTTTATCGTTTGTAAAATGACATAATCTGAGCCATGTAATTTCTAAAAGAATAAATACAGGTATGCTCCAGGTAAACGGTACTAACCATCGCATCAGCCCGGTGCTTCATTCTCTTCGCCTCATGTAAATGAACTCTGCATTGTGTTGCCTTTAGAACAGACACACACAGATAATGTTATTGGGTGTAACAATGGCCTCCACTGCAGCTTTTTGTTAACTCTGAATCTGTTGCTCACGTTTCAGGAAGAGTCACGGTCCCTCGATGTCCTGATGAGCCCCAGGATACTGTTGGTGGTTTACTGTTTCGAGAAACATTTACTGATTCCACCTCCATCTTAGGCTAAATTCAAAAGAAAGAAAGCATTAAAAACATAATAAAAAAACAACTTAATTGCAATAACATCCAACTTAGTCTACAGTTTACTTTGACATCTCTGTTCTTCTCTCTGCTATTCTCAGATGTCTTGATTTGGGAGCCACATTTGATGAACTCTGGGTTGTCAGATACTGGGGACAATGGCATTTTGCCGTCCAAGGGGCTGTGAGTATAAAGATTCCGTATAAATGAGGCACAGCTATACTGAACATTTGAACAATATTTTATGTGTAATCTTACCCATTGTGTGTTGTTTCAGTCACAATGTGATTGTCATTTGCAGGACATGAAGGATCATTTGCATAAGTGACACTCCTTTTGCTTTCTCTGTTCGAGGCACCATTCTCCATCTGCTCACAAAAACTACAGTAGTACTAATACTCTTGCGGTACCTGACTGTGCTCTCAAGACAAACCATTCTAAATAGACTAAAGGCACTATACTTAATTTGTTACCCATTTTGTCAGCATGTGATAAAAACGGTATTGACTTCGGAGTCAAAATGTGATGAAAATGGTAAATCCCTTTTCGTCACATATTGACTATTTGGGTTTATCATACACCACATCAACAAATCATAATACAATGCAAACTTCACGCACCAGGCTTATCTTTTCACAAATAGCTACTTTTAATATACTGTCATGGGGCAAAAAGAATGTTACCCTAAGAAGAGAAAAATGTCAGGTATACGGCCTAAATATTGAGTTTGAGGAGAAATCAGGATTCGATCAGGATTTCGAAATGCAAATGTTTTGACCTGGCTTATGATGACAATAATTCCTGGACTTCACTCATTCTAAAATACTGAATTATCCAAACAGCTACACAGTTATATAAATATATTTCCTCAGCTTTGTGTAAATTAGTTTAATTTACCGCAGTTTAATTTACAATTAAACAAAGAGCTAATAGCAAATATGGAAAAAAATATAATAATTCTAACAAGAAATAAGGTAAGTAGTTATTACCTTGCGTTTTCTTTTGCCATCAGAGACATACAGGTGTCTCATCGCTTCACTCTGTTTGTCCTTCGTGGCAGAGGCGCTATGTGTTAGTGGCTTTTTAGCAGCACCGTCTGGGACTCTTTTGAGGAGACAGAGATCGATTTGCACCACCAGATTTCCCAGACCACGCTGAGAAGACGCTGCACTTTTCTCGCTACGACCAAACGGTACCAAAGTATACAGTTTTTGTCTGCACTCGTTCGGCTGCTTTTCACATGGGACTCCTACTCTGAGGGGTACAGACCTGCTGGCATCAGGGCGGCTTGGGTCTCGAACCCTTCCCCGGACTTGTCTTTGGGAGGTAGAGTCTGCGGGGACCTTTGTGATGGGGCCTGATATTCGGACTCTGAGTCTGCGCTCGAGGAGCTTGTTGAAGAGGAGACAGGACTAGGGGGTGTTGGGGTGCCACAAGGTGAGCTGGTGATGGTGGTGGTTCGTTCCCTCTTAGCCTTGTGTTTTTGTTCTTCTATGTGATGATGACTGGTGGGCGGTTTGGGTTTGACCTGGGCTCCGTGCCATCCGTGATGCCGTTGCTGGTCCCTTTTGTGACGGTCTCTTTCCTCTCTCGCCCTTCTTCGCTCGGTTAGCCCTTCAGCTTCGTAGTCTTCCTCTGAGCTGTGGATCCAGGGACGTCTAAGCTGCTCCTCCGCCAGCCTCCTGCTTTCTTTTTTCTCCCTTTTGCCCTGTTGATTTTCTAGAATGCTGCACTTTTTCTTTACGTGCTGCCTGCCCTCAACACTTGCATATTCAGTGTCCCGCTCTTTGGATTCTGGTTTCCTCAGTGAGCTTTTTAAAACATGTACAGTGCTTGGGTTTTGTGGCGGCCTTGATTTGGAGTTTGAATCCTTGGTGGTCGTGAGCTGAGAATGGGAGCTGTTGCCAGTCTTGTTAGCGGTCTCACAGTGGTTGACTTCAAAGTTGATGTGCGAGTTATGCTTGGTAAAGGGTTTGTGGCCCGATTTGCTACCGTTGGTTGTGGTTTGCCTTGATTTGGATGTTTCAAAAACCTGTTTTGAGCTCGGTAAAGAATTAGACCTCGAACTGTGATTATGGCTAGAGTTTGTAACAGCCTTGGATCTGTTATGATTTTGGTCTTGTGCATGTCTAGATTTTAATCTGGATTTATGAAGGTGTTCATTACTACCTGCTGTATTCCTATTCCTAATCTCAAAGTTAGACAATTGGTCATTCCATGTTCTACTTTTTATCCCCTGAGTGGCGGTTTGCAGTTGGCTACGAACGTCAGGATGCTGTGTTCGATGTGAAGATTGTAACGTTGGACTAGGACTTCTCAAAGGGTCTCTTGGCAGTGGGCTAAGACTGTGGCTGGCTCTCGGACTTCCACATGGACTTGGACAAATACTTAAAACTGGGCTGGGGATGGGACTATGCCCTGGGCTGGACCTCGGACTGGTGTTGGACAACGGACTGGGTCGAAAGTTGTATCCAGGGCTTGGTTGAGGACTGCTGGTTAGTCTATAATTGAAGTGAGGGGTAGAGAGAGGACTTTGGCGCGGGCTGTATTGTTGGTCACTGTCCCAGGACCTGGCTGGCGATGGGGCTCTTTGGGTGTTTGGAGAGGGTGGATATCCAGGAATGTTCTCAGAGGGATTCTGTTCACCTCTGGACAATTTTCTTCTGGCTTTAGTCCACCACTTATCCAATTGCCAGTGGGCCACTGAAGGTTGATCAGTCTTAAATATAAATAAAACAATAGAAGAACAAAACAAAATGAGTACTGGAAATGTAACTAGGGCTAGGGTTATGATTAGGGTTAGGAACGGCAAATGTGATGTAAGTTGAGTTTCACTCACACAGATCTTACATATAGTTTTAGAAACAAGAAGGTCTTGGCTTTCAAATGAGGCACCACACTGGTATATAGGCTCTAACATCAATATGCTTTGAGATTGGATATGCACAATTGCTAACCCTAACTCTAACCCTAACCCTAAGATGGCAGGTAACAGGTTAAGTGTAGAAAACACAGGAATGAATAATCAAAAACAAATCTAAAGCAGTAGTGTCATTTTACTGCATACAGCCTTAGCTTACCAATAATTCCATGATTACTCATACACATTCTCCTTTTTGTCTCCACATCTGTGCTTACACTGTTGCAACCCCCATCCAATTAAGTCAAATGACTCATGTAATGTTTACTTAACAGTCGACACGGATTAAAGGAATTTGAACAAGTACAATACTCACAGTTCCCAAAGTTATATTCCAAGGGCTCTGTCATGAATATCTTTTCCTCCTTTCCCTTGCTGACCAGGGCTAAATTAACCTCCTCTTCCCAAGTCAAACAGAAAATCCCACAGCGATTGCTCCCTTTCCTGAGCGCACACTGCATCTGTTGTACCATCGTGACTGCCCTCCCTGCTTCTCCTCTGTCCCTCCCTCTTTCTCTTGCTACCTGGAATTCTGTATATGCAGTCTTCAAAACTCCAACCCCCATCTCCTTCTTGAGAGACACTCGAACGCAAATGAAAAACACATGCTTTACACCCCACCCTTCCAACACACACTCCCACCTCCTGGGGCCCAGTGTAGTTCACATTTGGTCCTGCCGTCCACTACATACAGGGCTTTCCATTCATTGAGATTTCCTTTCCATTGCCTGCATACTCCGAGGACTCAGGCCAACTCCCACAATAAGCAACATACCTATCTTAAATCTTAATTGTACATTTTCAGCATACTCAAGAAAAACATCCAAGGGGGTTTCCTCCTCATACAGCTTGTGGTTATGAAACAAAGGCATGATATTCTAATAATACTTTTGTCTTGTAACACATACACTCATGTCTGCAATATTGTACTGTATCACACAGCATGTTGTCACTAGTTACTCCACTTACTTATTACCTATAATATCATTTATGCCCATTAAAGTTATTTCTCAGTACCTCTTTGCTGCTGCAGGGATCTGGTGCACTGATAGGTGACACAGTTTCAGGGGGAGCCCCTGGGCTGGAGCTGTGGGAGTGAAGACTGCTGGTGCTTGACTCGCCGCTGGAGTTTGAGTCAGAAGAGTCTGAGCTGGAATGTCGCACCCTCCTGCCATGTGAGAGCACTTGCTCGGCCGACCGGCTGTCATTCAACACAAACAGAGGAGGGGTGAGTAGACTGAGGCGCACACAAACACAGAAAGCCCTGTTGTGACAAGACGCGTAATCCACTCACTCGTCTAAAAAGGTCTAAAAGGAAGAGAGGTTGGATACCTGTGGCCGTCCCATGCTGGCTCAAGACTGACCTGCAAGAACAAAATTGCATAAGCCTCTCGTTTATCTGGCTATTAAGTTTTGTGTTTATTCAATGAAATAATATGGATAGGTTTCACTCAATTTTTGAGAATTCAAAAGACAGATATTTATGATTCTTGCAGCAAGTTGTAGTAGTGGTGATGGTAGTAGTACGTCTACTACCAGCACTATTTGAACTATTGTTTAGTGTTAGTAGTATACAGTATTTGTTAGAAACCAAAACAATGGTCATTCACAACAACCCAAAATCTGTTTGAGGGAGTACAAAAGTATTACAAAGTAGTAATAAAAATGAGGCTTACAGATTGTAGATCTTCATCATCACTGCTCAGCTTCAGATCATCAGCAAGCATGCTGTAATAAAATTCAATTTCACTTTAAAGAGTAAAATGATGTCTGAACATAAAACAGGTGGACAGTCCTCAAATTTAGGTAAATTAAAATGTTAATTGATTTTATTTGTTTGAAATGTTCTGTGGGAGACACACAGCAAATGTATGCCATGCTATGAGGCAGATTTACATTCTATGAGGATTTCTTATTTCCATTACCCGACGAACGACACTTAAATAAAAGAAAACGTTTTTTGGTTAAAAACAAGAAAATAAAAGTTCACAAACTGGAGCACATCACTTCTCACTGACAGCTTTCTAGAATGTTCACGGACCTTTGACCTGCCCTGTGCTAGCCTCAAGCACCCTAATTTCCTACTTCCCTTTGTTGTGCATGTTTCTTAAAGCTGTGCACATGTGGATGTCTATGATTTGCATCTTATTTTATGCTGGTTGTGCCTGACATATGGTCCAGGACCCGTGGTTTTAGATTTGATGACTTCTGATGGATCAAGTTTCTTCACCCTTCACTTACGATTTGTGAGGGGCCACGTGAGGGTGTCGGGTCATTCGCAGCTGGACATCTCCCTGACCTGCCCACGAACAAACATGAATAATTATCCACTTTGCTTTTCCTTAAACAAGGGGTTTTAATCTATGTTGTTTAGTGTTGTTTGGGTAGGGTACTTACTTTGCCTTGGAAGCAATGAGGACTGTTTAACATCCTTTAAGAAAAGATAAATGATAGTGAACAAACTAAATGTATGCTGGCTGAAGTAATAAAGTTACCTTAGATTTGTAGAGGATTCGCTGTGCATTCTCACCCGCCAAAGTTTGTTGGGAGGCCCAGGACTGAGTCATGTCCTGTAAGAATTCAGTTATCAGGACAGGCCTTTACCTCTCCACTCCACCAGGGGAGTACTTTGACACAGGTTATACTTGTTTAATTTAAATGTTCCTATCATAATAATTCATTTCCAGCAAGTAAAAAAAAAAAAAAATGGTTGGAAAAATAATAAATAATGAAACTTGAGCATCGCAATAAAATAAAGAGTGTATTATGTAATTCCATAATCGATTACATCTTAGTGAAATAAAACACAACCTATGATAAAACCACTTAGGTGTTTAACATAGGGAATATGTATACAGTGTATTCCATCTCAAGACAGGCCTGCATCTGATGATAGTGGCTCACCTGGTGAAGCTGGTGCTGTGTGTTGTGAGTGGAGGAGGACCAGTTCCCAGCTCAGGCCCATTAGCTCCATGTCATGGCTCCTTTGTTTTTCTATTTCTATTTCTTGTCTCTGTCTCTGTCCATACAAAAAGCAAAATAACAATTTAAAGTCTACTTTCTAACTCTAATGTTCTAATTGATATACAGTAGCAAGACACTTCCCATACTTAGAGAAGGCTATAGTTTATCTCGAACTAACAGAATAGCAGAAGCCTCTCCCCTCACAACTGTAGAGTCCCACAGGGCGGTGTTTCCTCTCTCACTCATCGTTACACAGTCGCCAAGGACACAGTTGAAGAGCTCCAAAATCAGGGTCTCTCAGAGAGGTCATAATCTATTCTGTCTTCTTAGACATCTTGCCATTTTGACAAGGCCATAAATATTTTTACATCTAGAAACTTTATTTTAATGTGACTAATGTCTGTATCAATACTAAGTAGTACAGTATCTGTAGTTAAGCAATACAACAACATTTCCTAAGAATTTGTGCAGATGCATAACTTAAAGGTCTTATATTATGCTTCATTTATGCTTTAAAAATACTATATATCCCTTAGCGTAGGTAATTTTGTAGTAGGAATGTTTTTGATGAGCGTTATAACAAGTAAATCCTCAAAATGTAATCTATTTTGCAAAGGCCCTTGTTTAAGCGGGACATACAGGGCTTTTATATATTCACTGAAATACTTATTGTTCTAACTTAGCTTTAGGCTATTTATGAAGTTGAAGTATTGACATATTTTTTGAACTTTTCTCCATACATTGTAAGTGACATGCCTCTGGTATCCTTTTTACATGAAATATTATGCCTCGTAACTAGATGACCACTTAAATTGCAGATAGTAAACTGATCAGTTATTCACTTACCTCCAGAGTCTTTTCGGCACAGATTTGGCCTTTTGGCTCCTACAAAAACAAAACAACAGGAACAATTGGGACTATGTAAAATTATCATCAGTTGACATGTTTGTTATATTTTTATACACAAAGAATGGAGACTTCCTTGAAGAACTCTGTTTTATTCTGTCCCCTTCCTGTACAGTATCTTGGACAGGTGATGGTTTCATGTTTGTTCAGAATGCACATATGCAGATGCAAATACAGCTAAGTGACTGATCTCAGAAGTTAGTGCTAGTTTAATAGATACCATTGACTTGCTGTATCTCTTTACAGGAGGCACATTTCAGGTCACAAATGGAATATAGCTGAATATCTAAATACTTATTTATTTATGTAATGAGCACTTAATCATGTGCGATTGTAATGAATTTATTATTAAGGTATTATTGACACGTCTTTGCAACATCATGTGGTGATTGGGGCCTGTACCCCTGGCAGAGCGGGGTGGTGGTCCCTTTGTTTAAGAAGATGGACCAGAGGGTTTGTTCAGCCTCCCATAAGGCCTATTCAAGATATTGGAGAGGAGAATCCAACCTATAGTCAAACCTCAGATTAAGTGTGGTCGTTTCGTCCTGGTCATGGGACACTGGACGAATATCTCGGAGTCTTGTAAGGAGCGATGACAGATGGATCAGTCTGCAGTCGCTGTCGTCGCTGATTCGAGAGCTGAATCTCTTGATTTACAAGTCAACTATCCCCTATGATCAGATATGGGTCAGAAAGGACAAAATTGCTGATACAAGCGGTTGAAAGGGTAGAGGTAGAAAGCATGAGGAGCTAAGACACCCAGGAGAGGCTTGGAGTAGAGCTACTGCTCCTTCAAGTCCTGGACGCTTTCCTGGGGAGGCGTTCCGGGCACGTCCCATTGTGAGAAGGCCTTAGGATGCTCAAGGGTTACATCTCAAAGCTGGCCTGAGAACATCTCGAATGCCAAGACTTCCCTAACCTCCCTAGATAGGGAAGTCTGGGTATCTCTGCTCAGACTGCTGCCTCTGTGGAACCGGCCGCGGATGAAGTGCAGGAAGATGGATGGATGGATCGACACAACCAGAAATGTATCCATTGTTCAGATATTGTTACCACAAATATATAGTAACTTTGGCTATTTTAACACCATTAAAAGAATGAAAAGGCAATACATTATTTTCTTATATTTATGTCAGTAATCTACAGCAAAACATTCAAACTGATAACTCTCATTCTATTTTTTCCCCGTTAACCTACCTGTCTCGACATCAGTTCTTGGTTCTAGGTTTACAGATCTTTACGCAGTTGTCACAACCAGGAAGCTTATTGGTTGTTAACCAGCGACTTCAGTGACTTCTGGCCCCAAGACAAGACAAAAAGGGCCATATTACTGCCACAAGCCTTTTACAGGTCATTAAGAAGCATCTTAAATATCTGGCTAAACACGATTATATTATATCATACACAATGATTCACACCACTCACAGCTATGGTGCATTCCCTTATGAGTAAACTCCCCCAGGAGACAAACAAACCACAACCGCTCATAACACCTGCAACAAACACAGCATGCAACAACTGTACTGTGCCACCTGTTACATTCTTTAATCTCCTCAAAGACTGAAGTTATGCTGCTCTTAACCATGTAAAGCTCAGATAGTCTTATTTTACCCTCAACATATAAAACATGTAGGCCTAGTTGTATGCAATAAAATCAATCAATAAATAAATAATAATAAAAAAGATGCAACATAACCGCAATTATGTGTTATAAATGTGTCCAGTCAAATGAACAACACAAAAATCAACTAACCCAGGATCCAGTAAGCCAAAATGGGATTATCTCACCAAGCATAGGCGCATCAGAGAAGAACGCGGACATCAGAAAGTTTTTGTTTGTCGAAGAGGAGAAGGCATGCTTTCACCGCGGTGGTCTGAGGTCCCCTTTCTTCTCCATGCCAGTAACGTACCGTACCTCCGTAGTGGGCACTAAGCAGCGTCGTGCATTGACTAACCACCGGGAAAGCGCTCTGTCACTGAGGGAGTCAGAGGGAGACGTGTGGAGCGCGTTAACGTCACCGATGACACGCGTGGTTTTACGCACGTGGAGTGCTAATAAATGCATAAGAATATTATAAATGAGGGATGCTCCTTTTATTTTTAATGTAGGCAATTCTGAATAAGAAGGTAGGCCTATGTCAAAAATGAGAAAATCTGCTTGAGCAGTGAGCACGGTCACCAAAATGAATGAGACACGAGTGAATGTTAGTGAGACCTTAACCTGTATGGTCGAATTTGATGGCGAGTTTAATGATATAGGCTAGCAATTATGCACTGGGCATTTTTGTTACAGCTCACTGTATTTAGTCTATTTACAAAGAGAGAGAACCGGAGGTGCCCTTAAAGAAAACAGCAAACTTTCTGTTTCAGTTCAACTGAGAGAAATGTCCTGATCCTGTTACTTTTCTGTAGAAGAAAGTGGAAACATATAAAGCAGGACTGAAATGCCTGGAGCCATGCAGTCAACAACATCCTTGGATACAAACCCATGGTGACAGGACCTCAAAGGCGCAGCCACATCCCTTGGTACTAAAGACACAGCTGGCCCCAGGAGTGAGCCTTCCTGACAACACTCTCTCATAGACTTAGCAAAACACGATGCAGGAGATGCATCAATTAGGCTACTTTTTTCTGAAATAGTCATCCAAGCTGTTTCCTTATTTTTTCTTGTCCCCCAGAAATTAATAATAGCCTATTGGATTCCCGAATTCCTTCAGGCGAAAAGCCCAATATGAAAGGGATGCTTAAATCAGAATTAATCAGTTAATCTTTCATGACAGCACCATGGTCACCATATCTGAAGGATCATTTGTAAGTTAGGGGCAGGCTATTTTTTTAATGATTTTTTATTTAATTTAATTTTTTTCATTTTAGACTGCATCTGATGACCCCACACAGCAATAATGCTGTTAATAAAGCTGGCCAACAGTAACACTTCATTATGTTTTGAAATAATATACTCCAACAATATGCTGAGACTGTCTGTGAGTGACTCAGGGAAATTGACAGACCATCACTGAACCTGAAAGGTTTCATGGTGTTTACACAGATTTTAAATCTCGACTTTGAGAACATAATTAGGGGATGTGGACCAGAGGCTTTCAGAAACCCTGAAATACTTTCCCTTAAGAATCTTTCAAACTTCATGAGAAAGAAGTTTAATAGAAACTTTTCTGTACAATGACTTTTTTCAATAGGTCTAATGTTATTAATAAGAGTAAACCTGACTAAAGTACATAAAACATCATTCATTTGAAATAGAAACATTTTTGCTAACCTGCAATGTGCCTGAGCACATTGTAGTGAAACCGCACCTCCCATTGGTAAGACTGTTTTCTTTGTGCAGAGCTCCACTCAGTGGCCAAAGAATGACATTTTAAATTTAGAAGTTTACATTACAAGCTAGACAGAACAGGCAAGGCAAGTTTATTTGTAGAGCACAATTCATACACAAGCTAATTCAAAGTGCTTCAGTTACATACAACTACAAGAAGGCAGACAAAATAAATCCATACAACATCAATATACAAATGAATTAATATTAGGCTACTGTAAAAGCAAAGAGTGCAGATAAAATAGGCTACTTTCAGTTGTCAGAATAGGTGCATAGTGGCCAGAAAAGCCACAAAATATCTACTCAAGTATGAATAACGTTACTTTAAAATAAATGTACAAGTATGGTAAAAAAATAAAAAAATAAAAGGCCTATTATGTACCTGTAAATGGTCTCAACTTATATAGCGCTTTTCCACCTACATTAGGCACTCAAAGCGCTTTACAGCAAGGATCCACTCACCCATTCATACTCTCATTCATACACCAATGTACGCAGACACTGGAGGCGTACACTGGAGGGTGAAGTGTCTTGCCCAAGGACACAACGACAGTGGGCACTTTCAGGAGGCGGGATTCAAACCCCTGACCTTCCGGTCATGAGACAACCCACTCTACCATCTGCGCCACCATCGCCCCCATCGCACCTGTAGGCATAAGTTTGATTCATGTTTCAACTAATGACATAACTTATGAGAAACAAATCATTAATTAATGTGAAAATCCTAATATTTACAAAGAAAACACCATATATGAGCTCTTAGAGCTGAAAACTTCAGAATACATCGAGCATAATGCACTAGACTTGGAGGATCAGATAGACCCAGATAACCTCTTTTAACATCTAATGCAATTAATTGCAAATACTACACTGACAATGAATTCAACTCTATTAAAACAGAATGGAAATTCTCAATTATCCATTTCAATAGTAGAAGCATGTACGCGAATTTCGATGCAATCAAAGAATACTTACAACAGTTTGAACAACTATTTAGTATCATTGCAATATCAGAAACATGGTTTAATGAGGATAAAGGCATTATGTTTGAGTTAAACAATTATACGTTAAACTATGTAAACAGAACCAATAAAGGGGGAGGAGGAGTTGCTATATACGTCCTTAAGAAATTTAAATTCAAAATATTAGAAAATATGACAGCATCAATAAACAACTTACTTGAATGCTTATCAATAGAAATTATTAATGAAAAAAAGAAAAACATAATAGTTAGTTGTCTATACAGGTCACCGGGTTCATGTGTGGAAATATTTACAAATTGGGCAGAAAAAACATTCTCAGAAATAAGTAACAAGGTATTATTTATCTGTGGGGATTACAATATTGACTTGTTAAATCCAAATAAACACAAGACAACTGATGAGTATATTAATCGCATGTACAGTATGAGTTTATACCCGACTATCACAAGACCTAGCAGAATTACAACGCACAGTGCAACCCTCATTGACAACATCTTCACTAATAATATGCAGTTCACAAATGTCAGCGGTCTAATGGTTTGTGATATAACGGATCATCTGCCCGTATTCACGGTGTATGATGATAATGAGTTAGATCAAAAATCACCTCAAAAATATTCTTATAAACGAGTAAGAACTGAAGACTCAATATACTCACTTTATAGTGACTTAATAAAACAAGATTGGAACGAGGTATATAACAAGAATGATGTAGATATGCTTATGATACTTTCATGGACATTTTTAGTATAGCATACAATAAACACTGTCCAATTCGGCAATTCAGTAAAAACAGTAAAACGACAAAATGTCCGTGGCTAACCAATGGTTTACAAAATGCTTGTAAGAAGAAAAACCTCTATATAGACAGTTCATTAGATTAAGAACAGATGAATCTGAAAGCAGATATAAAATATATAAAATAAACTGACCGATATATTAAGGAAGTAAGAAACTATATTATACCAATCTATTATATAAAACAAGAGCAACATGAAAGGGGTATGGGGAATACTAAACACTATAATCAAAGGTAATGCAAAAAATAATTCATATCCAAACTATTTCACTGATGGGAACAATGACAATCATAATATGAATGATATTGTGGAAAAGCTTAATAGTTTTTTTGTAAATGTTGGACCGGATCTGGCAGCAGAAATTCCTGAGTGTAGTAGCAACGAAATGGAGTCATTGATAGACATTAATTCAAAAACGATGTTCTTGTCTGGAGTAACTGAAACAGAAATAATAGATGTCGTTAACGGGTGTAAGAACAAATCGTCTACAGACTGTTTTGATATAGATATGACACTAGTTAAACAAATTATATATAGTATCGTGAAACCATTAACTACATATGCAACTTATCGTTTATCGTTCAAACAGGAACATTCCCAAATAAAATGAAAATTGTAAAGTTATACCTATACATAAAAATGGGAACAAACACATCTTCACTAACTACAGACCTGTCTCGCTGCTCCCCCAGTTTTCCAAAATCTTAGAGAAACTTTACAACAGTAGAATGGACAACTTCATAGATAAGCATAAACTAATTAATGAAGGTCAGTATGGGTTTCGAGCAGCAAGGTCAACTTCAATGGCCATCATCGATGCATTAGAAGAGATTACTAATAGCTTAGAGGGAAAGAAACATGCAGCTGGAATATTCATTGACTTGAAAAAAGCATTTGATACACTTAATCACTATATTATTAAAAAAATTAGACAGATATGGCATAAGGGGAGTGGCTTTGAACTGGATTCAAAGCTATTTAACTGGGAGACAACAGTATGTGAAGATGGGGGAGTTTACATCAGGATATTTGTACATTGGTTGTGGGGTCCCACAGAGATCTGTCTTAGGCCCAAAGTTGTTCAATTTATATATTAATGACATTTTTAATGTGTCAAAATTATTAAAATTAGTCATTTTCGCAGATGACACAAACATTTTCTATTCTAACGACAATTATAGTAATTTAGTAACTAACATAAATTGTGAACTAAGGAAATTAAAAACATGGATGGACATTAACAAATTGTCCCTCAACTTAAATAAAACAAAAGTAATGTTCTTTGGTTGTTATAATGGAAAACCAGACCCAGTAAATATAGACGGTGTAGTCTTAGATACAGTATCTGAAATTAAATTCTTAGGAGTCACCATTGACAGTAAATTAAGCTGGAAACCACACATAAGACACATACAAGGTAAAGTCTCCAAAAGCATCTCAATCATTAATAAAGCAAAGTTTTTCTTGAATTACAATGCATTATTTCTATTATATGGTTCATTAGTTTTGCCATATCTAAATTACTGTGTAGAAGTTTGGGGCAATAACTATAAAAGCTCATTACACCCCCTTGTTATACTCCAAAAACGGGCTGTAAGAATTATACACAAAGTAGGATATTATGATCACTAATATATTATTTCTGCTAATATATTATTTCTCTAAACTGTTAAAAATGTCTGATTTAGTTGATTTCTCTACTGCCCAACTTCTGTTTAAAGCCAACAAAAATGTGCTACCTGCAAGGATACAAATGCTTTTTACACGAACAGAAGGGGGATATAACCTGAGGGGGTGTGATAACTTTAAGACTCAAGCAGTGTCTTCCACTAGGAAAAGTATGTGTGTGTCTGTATGTGGAGTTAAACTCTGGAACAAATTGGGGGCAGAGCTCAAACAATGTCCAAATATTCATAATTTCAAATTAAGATATAAAAAAATGGTATGGTCAAAGTACCAGAAGGAGGGAATGGGTACTTGATTGCTAATGGGTGTTACATAAAAATAATACCATTACTGGTATTATTATTGTTATTATTATTATTATTATTATTATTGTTATTATTATTGTTATTGTTGTAAGAGGATATAATATTTAAATTAGTAAATAAGAAATAACTAGGTGACTATATTGTATTAGTAATATCTTACATTAACTATACTGTATGTCTTGACTGTATTTTTGTTTTGTATTTTGTTTTGTTGTTGTTTTCTTTCTTTCTTTCTTTCTTTTTTCTTGTCTTTATTTTTATTAATCATAGCTATTTAAAATGTATTGTGTCATATTAGTATAAGAATTGATTAGGAGGGGTAATTGTAATTGTTATTGCCATTGTTATTACTATTGCTGCTGTGTTATCAGCATTATTTTAACAGCCCAGGATAAATACCTAACAATTTATATATTATTCTTAGAATCAAATTAATCGATTCAGACAGCGGTATTGCTATTGATGCTGATGGTAATATAAAGGAATGAAATTCTTACAAGTAAAACATGCACATATCCACGTACTCTGCATTCAACATAACTCGTAGTACAGGGCCGACATGTGGGGGCCGGCTGCTCGAGGAAAGCCTCTTCTGGCAGCAGACTCCTAAATCTTGTCTCTTTAATGCACAGCATGGGACACCTCACGAACGAATGATGGTCCTGTTGCTCGGGGGCTGCTCCCCTCTGGCAGCAGGTCCAGACACAGGAAAGAAAAAAGAAAAGCCCTGAATCCTTTTTAACACACATCATTAAGACTACTCTTGTTATCATGAGCATCAATCAGTCTGCGACTATTGTACCTTTCATGAATAAATGTGGAGTATATTATGTATCATTCAAACACTTTGATCTTATATGGGCTGTAGTGATGATGGTGAATAACAATAATACCAACGTGGCAATAAAATAGGTATAGGGAACAAAATTATACACTTGTTATAAAGTGTAACATACTATGAATGTGACTTAATATAATACATTGTTGCGTCTGTAAATATGTAATTAACTTAATTGTTAATTGTTCTGTAGGATAATAAGTACTAAGCAATGTTATTGTTGCAACCACATTATTATTTAAGTTTATGAACAGGGGTGGGAGTCAATAAGCCTGTCTTCTTCCTACTCCTTTTCGAGCTTGAATGTAATTATTTATTTTTGTTTTTCTTTTGTTGTGTTTTTTTCTGGCTTTGTGCCTGTATTGTGTGGCTCGAAATAAAAAATCAATCAATAAAATCATTATATATATATATATTATATATGCTACTGTTCCACCGCTCAAACGTTTGGGGTCACTGAAAATGTCCCTATTTTGGAAGAAAGGCACTGCTTTTTTAATGAGGATAAATTAATCAGAGATACAGTCTAGACATTGTTAATGTTGTGAATGCTATTCAAGCTGGAAACGGGTATATATACAGTATATACCGAGCCAAGATCCTGTGGGACTTCCAGATACAGACGGACAGAATGGTAATGGCGAACCCACCGGACATTGTGATGGTGGACAAAGAGCAGAGGAAAGCCGTGGTGGTTGACATAGCAATACCAAGCGACTTCAACATCAGGGAAAAGGGACACGAGAAACTAGAGAAATACCAGGGCTCAGAGAAGAGCGGCCTGGAGAGTGAAGGCATCAGTGGTGCCCGTGGTCGTTGGGACACTCGGGGCAGTGACCCCCAAACTGGAGGAGTGCTCCAGCAGATCCCAGGACATATATCAGACATCTCGGTCCAGAAAAGTGCAGTTCTAGGAACAGCAAGGATACTGCACAGAACCCTCAAGCTCCCAGGCCTCTGGTAGAGGACCTGAGCTTAGAGGAAAAAGAGAGACCGCCCGCGGAGGGTGAGGAAGAGTTATAGAATTAAAAAGTACTGTATGACAAAACCTACTCCAGTACAGCAGCTCAAGTACATGTGCTGAAGTAAATGTATCTACACACCTCTGATTACAATTAGCAGAACAAACAGAAAACAGAAATAAATATTTAACTACTTACTGTGAAACAGAAAACTACTTTCTTTAAATGTGAGGCAATCTAGTATGTTGTATACTTGGTTTGAGGCCTAATAGATCAAACTACACGTTATTCAAATTATTACTCAGTTTGATGGGATAAGTCCATCATTGTTACATTTTGTGTTCATGATTCTTAACACTTCAACAAATGGCATTTGGTTGATAAACTTTGGACACATGACTGTTTTCTTTAAGGTAAACATATTACTTATCATAATTACTTACTGTATTGCATACATAGCCGATCGGATCGGCCTCTGAGTATCGTGTATAGGATCGTGACGAAAGTGTATTGTCCCAGCCCTGTGCTATCAGCCTAAACAATGTAATTGTGCATTATTAAGGGGTAAATGTAGATGCAAAGGTACCTATGTCACAACCAGTGTTGGGGGTCACGTATTACAAAAGTAATGAGTTACAAAAATATATTACTTTTTCAGTAACTAAGAAACATATTAAAAATATGGTAATATATTAGTAGTGCATTTAAATGTATGAACGGAAAAATGCCAAACTCCCAACAAATAAAATGCAGCACCAAATCAAATTGGACACTGGTGTACTATAAGATATTCAGTTGTGTGCCTAACATTGTCAAAACAAAACACGAGAGAATGGGAATAATGAAGGAAAAGGAAATATTTCACTTTTGCTCAGTGGAATTATTGCTATTTTCAGTTTATATTTGCCAAAAGTTACTCAAAGTAGTGCAACTCAGCTACATTTTTGAAACAGTGATGTGTACTACAAAACATATCACATGATTAAAGCTGTTACTATGGAATATATTACAATTTTAACGTAACTTGCCCAACACTGGTCACAATTGTTTTTGTTATCTATTTATTTGTACTACACAAGAGTTAGCCTCAATTGAGAATATAGGCTACAACGCAGAAATACAGCGACAGTCAGCCCTACACCAGCAACCTCAATGGAAGTTTAGTATTTTAACAGAAATTGATATTTTACAAAGGAATTTCTTAATCTATCCATTAAGCAGAACTATGTCACAGCAGTTGAACTGGTTGAGCTGCGGACCGTGACGTCATAGGATGGATTGGTGGCTGGCGGCAGATGCGCACGTTCGCAGCCCACTGCCTCAGCGCATCACAGCGAGCTGCATTTGACAGCTTGCCAGGTTAGAAGGGGGAATCGCACATAAGGCACGGGGAGGAAGCGGACCTGCTCTGCCGTCAGCTGCATCAGCCGATACGCCACTGGGGCTTCCTGCTTTCCATAACCTACACCTCAAGCATCATATTTTCGTCATGTCTCCTTTGTAACGCACAGCACTGTTGTCCGCCTGTAGCCAAGCCCCAGCGCTTAGAGGAGCGCATAGGCCTGCTGTGACTGGAGATGAATTCGGCAGAGCAGACGGTGACATGGCTGATAACGCTTGGTGTACTGGAATCACCGAAAAAGACCGTCTCGGACCCTGAGGGCTTCCTGCAAAGCTCCTTGAAGGATGGGGTAGTCTTATGCAGACTTTTGGAGCGCCTCAGCCCGGGCTCCACGGACAAAGTAAGAGACATTTCGCTATAGCCTACATACACTCCCGCTTCTAGACACACAGAAGCCCGCCCTACCGGCGTGTCTGTGCGCTCCCCGCATCCATAAACTGACGCGGCTTGTTGTCTGCCCGCTGCCCACTGGTCCATGAGGCGATTTCTTTTGTAGGTCACAGCAGCCAGTGTTATTGTCTTCTTCAGCTCTTTACGCTCCGAACAGGCAACATGAGATAGAAAAAGACAGGCCGGCCGCGTATTGATTGACTACTAAACATCGAAAATGCTGCAGCAGTCAAGATTATGAGCGGTTTTTGCTGTTGTGTTGTTAATACATACGTCTTTTAGGCCTATATGCTATGCGTCTAAAATCTAAGTCTTTAATTCTCATAATCCAAATACTTGTCGTGGCATGTCATTCTGTTTGGATGATACGCTGATGATCCAGGGATGCCTGTCCACCGAGCAAGAGCAGGCTATCGCCATTGACTTCAATGGAGCTATTCAGCATAAAAAATAAATAAAAAACACACACACAAAACCAGCAGTTTGAGCGGGCGTTTGTTTTTTTCAGGTAAAGTAGAATTACTATAGGTTTAGGATATTTTTTATATCGCATATCTCATCACTGCCTGACCTACTCAATACAATTGTGTAATGAAACACTCATCATATATGAAGGTTTCGCTTAAACTGTTATTGAACTGAAAGTCTAGATTTGTGGAGGCATATACTTGTTTAGTCATGAATAAAGCTACATTATCACTTTTGCAAATTTGGCATGAGGACCGCTTCAATCAATTATGTGCTATAAATAGGGTTATGCCAATTATAACAATTCAGGTACGGGCGTTTTGTTTGTAGTCCAATTTAGACCCTTAATTAGGAGTTTAGACCTGCTTTAATCCTGATTTGTTCATGATCTAAACCTGGAGGTAGAGTACTCAGATTTTTTTTACGAGATGTATTCAATGTGAAATTTGAGAGAGGGGGTAAATATGCCATCTACATTTGACCCATATTTGGGCAACCTGTAAGGATCCATAGCTATGCTCATGATCAAAGTCCTGTTCTGCATGTTTCGGGTTCATGGGGGAAAACAGCACATCTGGAAAAAACCTGACGGAGGAAGAACCTTCAAACTCATCAGAGCCCCACAGGGTCAGGGAATCAAACCACCAACTACTCAAACATAAGTGCAGTCTATAAAACAACACTGTATTTTAAAAGGGCTGATTTTTGTTTTTTAATCATGATATTATTGTTCAACATGAAAACCTTATTGGAGTCTATGATAATCTCAAATACAAAAAATGGGGCCAGTTGGGAAAGTAAAGCTTTGAATATTTAAACGGGACAAAAAATACATTGAAATCGTAATGTTTACTAAGATAGCAATGGGTCACAACATTTTTCAAACTAGTTTTGAGGCAGTTGTATATTTTAAGTCAGTGTTTCTCAACTGGTGGCTCGGGACTCAAAAGTGGGTCATGGAACCATTTTCAGTGGGTGTCGAGCCTTTCCATGGAAACATTTGTTTGAATATTTATCTATTGAAAAAGTGTTAAGACATTCACTCTGTTAAAATGGCTGTTTGAACAATAACTTGCAGTAAATTCTAGTATTTTACAATTTAGATAACAATTACAATAATTATTAGGGTCGTGGCTTGTCATAATTGGCTGATTTTGGGTCCTGATGCCATACCAGTGGAGATCCACTGTTTTAGGTAACATTAGAACTGCTATGGCTGTACAGTCCAACAAAAAGAAAGGCAGGTGGTCACCCAGGCCGTCTACAACCTTTTCCCATGAGCTCCTTTTACACAATAAAAACAGCAGTAATAATAAAAACAACAACTTGAACATTCTTCATAATACTATATTATTATTTACCGAAATAGTTTGAAAGTTGTGTTCAGTGCCCTCTTAGCTTTAAAGCGAACAAAGAGAAAATGCATTTTTCAGTTGTTTTGCCAAGACAATTTGACTCATTGAACTTATGTAGAAATGTAAGCCTTTGAGGAGCTAATCCGAAAGAACTTTCTAGTGAATACTCCTAAGCTACTGATTGGAGACCACTGTCCATGCACCGTCTGCTGCTTTCATTTGATGTACATTTGGGGCAGGGTCACAGTTTCAACAGGCGAGACTTCTCACTGGGCTGACACGTCCTCTAGCTCCATGACAGTGACAATACTCTGCACAGAGAAATCCCTTTAGGAACCTTTTGCAGTTTCTGCAGATTCCTGTGTTTGATAGTGGGGTTTCAGTATGTAGGCAACTACCTTCCAGAGTGGCCAAGGTCATCCTTCCCTTGTGGAGGAGCAGCATCTCTACTATGAGCTCCTCCCAGATGATAAGCTCTACACCTACATACAAAAGAAGTACAAATTAATGTAAAGCGTAAATCCCACGTGCACCATATCAGGTCTAGTTTGAGATTCCAACACCCGCATACATTGAAAACACACTGTTCTGCAGCATCTTACCTCAATTATGTATGTGCTCATTATTCAATGAATCTCGATCATCCCAGTAGATGGACACTTGGACAGTGTAAAAAAGTCCAGTGGAATCAATGTATTTTCGCATGAGGAGCGTAGATCCATGATGAGGAGTCAAAATAGCCTCGATAGGTGAATGTGCGGAAACGGATCAGAGAAAGCCGTGCGCGCATAGGCTGTAGGGAGAGCTATGGGGTTCTTTATTTGTCGACGTCATTTCCCCCGACCCAACTACAGCCTCCTGCACTTCCCTGCTGCACGATTTGTGTTGAGCCTGCGGTAGTAGCGCCAGGCCCAGAGAAAATGCATACCGAGCAACGAGCTTCTTTCTCAGGGCGGATGAACCCGAAGCGAGCCGCTGTGTGACTGATAAACGCCCGCAGCACTGTCCAGACTTGTTCCGGAGGAGTGTGTCTTACCAGGTTTTTTGTTTTTGATCCGCTTTGCAGATCTACCACGAACCGAAGAACGACGGAGAGTGCCTGAGCAACATAAAGGAGTTTCTCAAGGGCTGTTTGTCTTTTCGCGTCGAGGTAAGCGTCTTTTTTGTCCCCCTTTTCTATTGATTGGCGGTCAGCGGTGTTTAACAGGGGAGTTCAAGGGTGGGAAATCGTAAAGATGTTTTTGGACACAATATAATGAATAATAATTCAATGTGCGGTGACAGGCTGTGCCGGAGGAGGCTCCTGGGAAGAACAATCGCCCATCTCCCCCCCGACTGACTGTTGTCCTGTGTTGCTATTATCTGGCAACCCGCTTCACCAGTATTATGAGTTATAATGTTAAACATGAAGCGCTGATCCACTATGAATACGCGCACAGTGTTTAAAATCGTTGTGTTGCTTGTTTCCAATTTAATTGAAGCTATATTAGGTCATAGCACCCTACCAATATACTCTTTGTTTAGTTCTTACATGTGATCAGTTCTTATATGCAATCTCAGTGTTTACACGCCAGAAATGTTTTCAAATTGCAGCCATGATTAAGGCAAATTGAGGACAGTGTGCCGTTCAAGGAAATGTCTTTGCATAGTGGCCCCATTGAGCCACCATGGTTCAACAATGCAGCCCAGTGTTGTCAGTATTGTGTCTCCAAGACTTGGTTCTCTCTAACCAGTTGATGCATAAAGGCGTATAATAATAATAATAATAATAATAATAATAATGGAAAAAGAAAGACCTATTTTTCTTTAAGTGTGTTTCTGTTGTCCATGCAAGCAATGGACAACAGAACCCTTGACCCTTGGCCCTAACCGTATTTGGCTCTCCAAATTGGGTTCAAATTTGTGTGACTTATGGTCTTGACAGAGCTGGATTACAGCCGTTTTAAAATGGCATCCTTCCTCTTTCTGGTCACACGAGCAAAGCAAGTAGTTGTAGTCAGATCTGTTCCCCCTGGTAAATACTAGCTTGTTACAAAGGTTATAAACTTGGAAAAAAGAAAATTGTGTACATTTGTGCTTTTGTGCCAGAAAATAATAACTACAATCTTTATAATCTGTTCAATAACTGAGTTCAATCAATCAAAGTTTATTTCTATAGCACTTTACAACACATTGGCAGACTAAAGTGTTTTACATAAAACACAGAGAAAAAAACATTCAGCATAAAACTACACAACACATAAAAACACTAGTACACAAAACAAAGTTGTTCATTGGATCGTCACATGGTTATAGAGAGGGGATCACTGCACATTCAAAAAACGTGGCATCTTAGGGTATTATGCAGACATTGCTTGGAAAATAAATTGTCAAATGCAGGTTTTGGTGCTGCATCTTGCTGAGGGCTTCTTGCACACCCGTTGTCACTGCCTGTGACTTTCTTAATTTGGCACAATGCACTCCACATTTGAAATCCTTTAGTCCCTGAGGATGTATCCGTAATCAGAGCGGAAAAGTCTCCTATCTCTGAGCCCTCATCCAGAGTTATCCTAATGACAGGGAGAGCCGACTGCTACATTCACATCACTACCAGTCATTGTGATGAAGAAACCTATGATGGTCATACCTACCCTTCTTCAACTCACGGGCAATAACACCGGAAATACTGTATTCCTTTGGCATCTGCACAAAACTAGCTTTTGACAATATGTTCTTATAGCCAGAACAGTGTGTTACTCCATAGTACCTGACGGTTTCAGCTGCTACTGCGGCCTTCTTTAGAGGTGCAACTTGGCTATCTTTTCCAATTTCAAAGTTGTAGTGTCACATCTATTATTTCAAATTTTCCATATTGCCTAGCTATATATTTGTTTCCTGTTGTAAAAATCTACTGGATGGTGATGGTTTAGGCATTTGATATCCTGATGTGGTTTAAGAAATGTTGATAATTGTAGATATTAATGTATGTACTTACTACGGTGATGACTCATTTGTTATGATAATATCTAAAGCTAAACGTAGCTTGTTGATATTTGAATTGATTAATTTGTTTTGATTGTCTTTTCAATTTCTTCCCATACAGCCCTTTGAGGCAAGCGACCTGCTCCTGGGCCTACATTTTTCCAAGGTTCTGTGCACTCTGGTTGCCCTCAATAAAGTAACAGCAGGTTAGTAAAGCATTTACAGTGCCGTGAAAAGGTATTTGCCCCTTCCAGATTTCTTACATCTGTCTATATTTATGACACTTAAATGTTTCCGATCATCAAGCCAATTTTTCTATCACATTCCCAGTGAATACAAAATGCAGTTTCCAAATGATTATCACATTTATTATGGGAAAGAAAAATCCAAACATCAATGGCCCTGTGTATTTTTATTGAAAAGCTGAGTTCAGTTTCATTGGCCACTCCTAAGCCTGATCACCACCAAGTTTGTTGAATCAAGGAAATATCACTGTTAGACCCGTCCGGTAAATAAAATAGACTACAAAATCTCATAAGAAAACCACTAATGCCACAAAATGACTTCAAGAGTGGAGCAATGACTCATCCAGGAGGTCACTAAAGAACCCAGAACGACGTCTGAAGATCTACAGGCTTCACTGGACTCAGTCAAAGTCAGTGTTCATGACTCGACTAGAAGATAAACACTGAGCAAAAATGGCATCTACTGAGAGTTCCGAGGTGAAAACCACCGCCGAGTAAGGAGTCGGATGTCATCTGGCATAAAAACAATGCTGAATTTGATAAAAAGAATGCCGTTAACGTCCTGGACAACCTGCTGTCATTGATGGAATAATAAGTTCTACAGTCTACCAGGAACTCCTGTAGAAAAACATCCAACCATGATTCAAGCCCTCAAGCTCAAGCGCTCCTGGGTTATGCAGCAGGACAAGGATCCCAAACATACGAACAAATCCACTTCTGACTCAGAAAGAACAATTTAAAGTTTTGGAGTGGCAATGTCAAGGTCCAGACATAAATCAAATTGCCAGATGCTGTGCTGTGACCTTAAAAGAGCAGTACATGCACACAAACCCTCAAACCCACAAACGCTGAGTTTCACTAATTCTGCAAAGAACAGTGGGCTAAAATCCTTCAAATTGTCTTGATGATCAGAAACATTTAAGTGTGGTAAATATAAACAAATGTAAGAAATCAGGAAGGAGGCAAATAGTGTATTAAACATGAAACTATGGTTAATTTCAAGGCTTGGTCCACACGCTGGGCCTGTTTAGACAATTGTATTTGCTAAGGAAAATGTTGTGAGCATCCTGCTGATGCACTGCAGAATTTCATTTTTACAGCTTTAGAATAACTTGAGGACCTTGTAGTTTCCTTAAATAATTGCCCACGCCACCTTTGGTATAATGGATCCTGTTAGATCTCGGAAGCTGAGGGTATAGCCTGGTTAGTACCTAGATCAGAGACTGTAGGGTAATACCAGGAAGCCTGGGTGGATGTGGTGTGTGAGTGAGCGGTTGGTGGACTTTCTGTGTATTTGCATGTGTGAATTTGAAGCACGCATTGTGTGACATACGGTAAATTAAATGCCAATCCAAAATGGGTTCTGAAAGAGGATATCCATCCATTTTCTTCCGCTTTATCCGGGGCCGGGTCGCGTGGCAGCAGTCTCAGCAGAGATGCCCACACTTCCCGATCCACGCACACCTCCTCCAGCTGTTCTGGGGGGACCCCGAGGCAACACCAGGCCAGCTCAGAGACATAGTTCCACCAGCGTGTCCTGGGTCTTCCACGAGGCCTCCTTCCAATAGGACATGCCTGGAGCACCTCCCGAGGGAGGCGACCAGGAGGCATCCGGAACAGATGCCCTAGCCACCTCAGCTGGTTCCTTTCGACGTGAAGGAGCAGCGACTCTACTCCGAGCTCCTCCCGAGTAACTGAGCTCCTCACCCGATCTCAGAGGGTGCGCCCAGCCACCCTGCGAAGGAAACTCATTTCAGCCGCTTGTATCCGCAATCTTGTTCTTTCGGTCATTACTCAGATCTCATGACCAAAGGTGAGGTGGGAACGTAAATCGATCGGTAAATCGAGAGCTTTGCCCCCCGACTCAGCTCCCTCTTCACCACAACAGTCCGATACAGCGACCGCATCACTGCTGACGCCGCACCGAGCCGTCTATCGATCTCACGCTCCATCCGTCCCTCACTCGTGAAAGAGGATACAGTTGTCCAAAAATGCGATTAGTTTAACCTACTTTTTGAAAAGAGACCATTGTGTGGCTGCATTTGGGTGACGATGTGTACATTAATGGACTGTCAAGGTTTATATTTACTTATTTCTGCCCTCTATGCACAGATATTGGAGTTGGCAGTGATTCAGTCTGCGCCCGATACTCCTCAGCCCACCGCATTAAATCATTTGAGTCACTTTCCTCCCAAGCTTCACTGAGCCGATCCTCCAAGCTGCTTCAAAACCAGTTTCGTAGTTTGGTAAGTCTTGGGCTCGTAAGCCACTTAAGAATTTACTGACTACATTATTACCTCTTTTTCACTGTTACTGCGCGCACAACACTGTGCCCATTTGCTCCCGTATTGTTGCATTTCAACTTGGTACCGGACCAGGGTCTGATCAGGGCTGGGCCAGGGTCCAGCATGGCCAAAGCAAGCCGTGCTGGTACTTATGTAATGTGAACAGACTGCTGGCCTCGGATTTGCCAGAGACTGTGCTCTGAAACAGCCAAACAGCCATAAGCAATTCACAACCTCGCTCCTCCATACCTGACTGACCTCCTCCATGTCTCCACACCTGCCCGCTCTCTCCGGCTCACTGTCCCCCTCCCGCCCATCTCGTCACCATGGGGAGTAGAGCCTTCAGTCGTTCTGCTCCCCAGCTCTGGAACACTTTCCCCCCTGACCTCCGTAACACCGACTCACTCCCACACTTCAAATCCATCCTCAAAACTCATCTGTTTAGACAAGCCTACTCACTGTGACCACAACCACATCGTCCTTTTTATTTATGCTGTTTTAACATTGTATTTTAACTGTTTTTAATTGTTGATGTTAATTTACTTGTTGTTGTGAGGCGACCTTTAGTGTCTTGAAAGGCGCCTAAGAAATAAAATGCATTATTATTATTATTATTATAAGAGTTCATGGTTTTCTAATTGCTAGCATTAGCCTTGTTGGCTTACAATCTCAGTTCATCTTTTAGCTGCATCTTCTCATCATAAAGCTGTATTTGTCCAGTGTACATCTCGCTGCCGCCAGATTTCCCTGGTTTGAAATTGTTGCTGCTTCAATGTAATATTATGTGTTGTAGTGGTGCTTCTCAACTTTCCTCCTGTGGGACCGCCCACCACTACAGAGTGACTACTGTAATAGAAACAAAGTAGCCTACTGAGTAAAGTGAGGGTGCATAGCCTGTGTCTTGAAATGTGCTATATGGAAAAAGCCTATATCTGTAAACACAGACGTGCTCTGTGTGGCTCTTGTGACTGTTTTTTATTTTTGTAAAATGAGTGACATTTCTTCAGCTCAAACCTTGAAGCTCTCCCACAGTGTTTGTTTCCGTCTCCTCACTGTCACAGTATCTTCACAGTATTTTTGTATCTTAACAGGACATGTCAGAAAACAGTGGACAGCAACTGCTGGTCAAGGCAAGGTTTAACTTCCAGCAAACCAATGAGGATGAGCTCACCTTCAATAAGGGTGACATCATCAATGTGACTCGCCAGGAGGAGGGCGGCTGGTGGGAGGGGGCTCTGAATGGAAAGACTGGCTGGTTTCCCAGTAATTATGTCCGGGAGGTCAAAGGGTCTGGTGAGTATCTGTGCTCCACGCACCCCAACACTATGTTAAATGTATATCTTTATATTTTTTGCATTTACTGTTACTCTGATTACAGACAAACAAGTGTCCCCCAAGTCGGGCACGCTCAAGAGCCCACCTAAAGGCCTCGACACGTCCACTATCAGCAAGACATACTACAACCTGGTAATAATGCACATTTTAGTACCTTTTATGCTGTGTGATGAATGATGTATGGCAAAAAGGAAACATTGCAAGCTAAAAGATGATTTGAGTGATTTGCAAATGGTCAACATTCATAACAGCCACTAAATAATATGTGGTAATAACAGTCCTGATCAAAGTCTTCTCTCCTTTGGGCAATTATTTGACCTGTTTCTGATACTTCAAGTCCTTACTTGCCTGTCAATCTTTCTAGAAACGGGAAAAGATGAGACCGACTTATGTCTTTGTGTAGCATAAGACAATAGTTCCCAATGGCTGGTCATCCCTCATCCTCCATGATTTAGATCAGGGGAACATGCAGGAGGGTCCATAAGACTGATATTCTCTGAAGTCTAAGGTCTCTGATCAGACAGGCATTGTGAGGAGTTGTGAGCTGTTGCGTTATCAAATTGAATAATAATAATAATAACGGCCCTCAGTCAAAAGGGGTGCACTCTTCAACTCCACATGGCCAAATGCAAAAATATATAAAGAGAAACATAAATGATATGCCAAAGATTCTTGTTCCCATATGTTATTTTACATCTGTGCGGCCAAACTCTAGCTTTGATTGACCTGAGCAAAAGTTAAACATTTTTATTTTTTCCTTGGCCTTAAAGCTGCTCTCAGCTATTCTATTTTGCCGACCCGGAATTGTTGCATTCCCACATTGATTCGTTGGACATAAGATTAATGAGATTCTCATTGAATCCATCATCAGTGCGGCATGGGGACCAGGTGAGGGGGGCAGAGTAGTGTTCACTACTCGGCCCACTGACAAAAAATGAATAAAAAAGACGTAGCTTTGAGCAGCTTTAAAGTCTTGATGTTGAGCTATTATGCCAGATTGGGATACATATGTAAGGTTTCTTGAAATACACTGGCTGTTCATACTCATGAATTTTCACATTTGTGCAGGTTTTGCAAAACATTTTAGAAACCGAAATCGAATATTCCAAGGACCTTCAGAGTCTCCTCACAAGCTATTTGCGACCACTTCAAAGTGCTGACAAGTAAGCATTGAGAATAACACAGAACACAAATGACCTGTGATATTATCTTTAAATGTTTTATTCTTACATTTCTCTTTCAGGTTGAGCCTCTCAGATGTGGCATTAATTCTTGGTAACCTGGAGGAGATTAGCACTTTCCAGCAGATGCTTGTCCAATCGCTGGAGGAGAGTACAAAGTTAGTGTCTCCCAAAATGCTCTTTTACTGTATGGTAGGGATGTCTTCTAATGTTGGAAGAACAGTGCTACCATGTACTGTTTTCAACTGAGGACAACTTACCTATCAAACAGCTTTAATCCTTTTGTAAGAATTTATGTGAAAATGTACTGTATCTTATGTTATTTCAGACTTCCTGAAAGCCAACAACGAGTAGGTGCCTTTTTCCTAAACCTCATGCCACAGATGAAGGCACTTTATGTGACTTACTGCTCCAACCACCCCTCAGCTGTAAATGTGCTAACCCAACACAGGTAAATCACCATATAATTACATTTACACAATTTTGGTTGTCTCTCATGCTGTGATGCAAAAGATCTCATGTTACTCCTTTTTGTATAAGTCCACAAAGTCATGTTTTGCTTATCTGCAATTGAATTTGGGCCACATAGGGGTGCAGTGGTTGGTGCTCGTGCTTCACAGCTTGAAGGTTCCGGGTTCAATGCCCGGGCTGGACAGGGCCTGTTTGTGTGAATTTGCCTTTGTGGATTTCCTCCGGGTGCTCCAGTTTCCCTTACCAGTAAAACATGTACAATAGGTCAGGAGGGCAGTGTGCCTTCGCCATTTAAATGGGCCTAAGCAGCAACTTGTAGGTAAGTATCAGCAGTTGTGGTTGCAAACCGGATGAAGTAATATTTTATAGATGAATTAGACGAGTTAGAAGTGCATTTATCGCTTCTTTCCCCCTTTAACTCCATCTGCATTTGTGGGAAATGCAAAGATACGCGCCGAAGTAACAGTGGCTTCCACTGAATAAATAACGACACGAGTGTACCTTCTCTTTGAAATGCCTTTTACAGCTGAGTTCTTTTTATAAAGAGTGGACTTGGAGCACAGCAGCTCCTCAGACAGATTAATTTCCTATATTTCCCATTTAAAAGTTGCTTTTTTCTAGTATTATGTTGGTGAGAGGGTGAGTGTGATGGAATGAGATCACACAATCTCGAAATTAACCTGTTGACAACTTCATACATTGTGCATAGATTGTGATAAAGATTAACTTCAGGAAGTTTTAGGAGGCCATAGTTATGGAAGAAAGCATTTGTAGGGGAATTCCCCGTGGACCATGAAATAGCTCTCATGGCTTTCTTTTGTAATATCAGAAGTTTTGCAGTTGATGTATAGTATGTATTATTCCAAATAATGGTACAATAATTCAAGTGAGGCTCAAACAGAGATTTATACAATGATGAGAGTGCTTCTTACGGGAGCAATAGAGACTGAGACTGCTGCCTCCGTGACCCGGCCACGGATAAAGCGGAAGAAAATGGATGGACGGATGGACAATTTAGATAATCGGAGAATACTGAGCAGAATTAAGTTAAAGTTATGGTAAATGGTAAATGGTCTCCACTAGTGATGCGCGGGTTGACCTGACACCCGCGATCAACACGCGGGGCCTGCGGATTTGGTCAGTTCAGGTACCTCAAAAATACGGCAAATTTCGGGTGCGGGTGGATTTGGGTTACTACAAAGCACACTTTTTTTTTTTGTCCTTACATTGTTGGCTTACAACATACAGTGACACGCACATGTGTTGAAAGTAATACATCAACATGAAGCAAGGTTAAAAACTAAAATAACAAAGACACAGCATCCTACTAACCTGAGGAGAGTGACTTCTTGTAGCGTCAGGTTAAGGCTGCTCCACTTTAGTCCAAACTCAGGTTAGTTTGACAGAAAGAGTTGTCCATGACGTGGTAGAAGTAAAGCCTCACGATAGTTTCTGCTCCTCGTTTCTTGATGAGTCCATAATCGATTTCAAAGATTCCTCAGTGGTGCAGTAGCAAAACAAAGCATCAAGTGCTAATTCTCCACTGTAAACTTGCGGTCACGTGATGCGCTCCTGTTTGAGTGACAGCCAGCTGCAGCCTGACTCATGCCGCTGTTTTTTAATGTGTGCGGGTTCGGGTCGGGTAGGGTCCGCAAAGTGATACACTTTTCTGCTGATAGGGCGGTTCGGGTTTGATTTACAGCGGGTCGGGTTGGTGCGGGTCAGAAAAAAAGCCGACCGCTCATCTCTAGTCTCCACTTGTATAGCGCTTTTCCACCTACATTAGGTACTCAAAGCGCTTTACAGCAAGGATCCACACACCCATACACCAGTGTACGCAGACACTGGAGGCAAGGTGGGTGAAGTGTCTTGCCTAAGGACACGCCAACAGTGTGCACCTTCTGGAGGTGGGGTTCATGAGATGACCCGCTCTACCAACTGTGCCACTGTCGCCCATCTTGTTGTGGCCCTCCACTTGTGAAAATTAATTGCCCACTTCTGTTCTGTGGGAGTTAGGGATATCTACGCTACTACTATATATGCTATATAGCCTATATTTGTGAATGAAGAAAAGTGCACTTGGCTCGTCTGTCTGTGGAACTGAGGACAGTTCATTTAGTTTTTGGAGTAGAATGAGGAAGTTTTAAATGTTGAACCACACCTTTACATTAGGCATGTTTAGTGAACCTGTCTTGCAGCACACAGGGCTTGAGAGGGAGGGGGCACAGGGATGGTCCGACATCGTGTGCTCTCAGGGCTGGTTGCGGAGATGAACAGATCCGATGCATTCATGAGTAAAGAGAGAGCCTATTTGAGCGCACGTGATTAGCGTGACCCTTCAGCCCCGAAAAGACGACTGTGTGGAATGGCAGACGTGGCCCCGGGTCCTTTATAGTACTAGGTTTCAGCACCTATCCCTAATGGCAGTAGTATAGTTGCTGGGCTGTGCTAACGTGTTCTAAAATGAGGATGATACTTGTATTAGTTATGCAGTTAATATTTTCTTTTCTTTCAAATATTTATGCTACTGGATGTGTTAAAAATGTGTACAGTGAACTGAATCTTTTTTAGCAATTACATTGCTAGTTTGTTACGTTATGTTTTTATACAGTATATACCACCTTGTGTAGCCTGAGAACACTTGTGTTACGCAAGTGTAAAGTTGGACATCTGGCCAACACTAACTCAAAGATTTGCTTGAGTTAGGGTCGGCTCAAACAACCACACACAGTATTTACAGTGGAAGGAAATAGTGAGAACACCGTGTGGAATTTCTTACATTTCTGCCTAAATTTGTCATAAAATGTGGTCGGATCTTTATTAAAATCATAAAAAGGAGAGTCAGCCAGCTATTCAATACAGGGGTGTACTCACTCACAACAATTCAACTTTGGTTTGCAAAAGAGCTCTTGGATGCTCCACGGCACTACTGGAAAAATATTCAGTGGACTGATGGACCCAAAGTTGAATAGTTTGGGAGGAACACACAACGTCATGTGTGGAGGAAAAATGGAACAGCACACTAACATCAAAACCATAGACATAATATTAATAGACCGTTAATACTCACTCCTCCCCGTTTACCACAATGACCACGTTCGAGGGGGAATTCATGGCGGATTTACAGACTCCTCCTCCCCAGCTCTGACGAAGCATGTTCCTAATAAGGGTATAAGGGCGGGATCTTCACTGTAGACTCGGCCCTAGTGTGACGTGTAGCTCGCGCAGCTCCAATGCTAACAGTCCGACCACCGTTAAGTTGGAGATTTCTAAAATGTATCCTACGATAACCAGCCCGGTGCCTCTGATTGTGTCTAACCCAGCGTAATCACAGGAGGAATATCTAGCTGTAGACGGTTCCAAAAAATGAGGCACCGGGCATTAAAGTTGTTTTTTAACGTGTCTAAAGTGCAATGCATTCCAATGGGGGACTAGCGGAGCAATGGCGGCCTCCAGTGTCGTCGTCGCAAAGCAGAGCAGCCAGCGGCCATTGATCAAAACTCCATCCTCACTGTGAAGTATGGTGCAGGACAACGTGATATCGTCAATAGAACAGTTAATTCACAAGTTTATCAAGATATTTTGCAGAAAGACCTGAGACATTCACACCAGCATGTGAATAAGTGAGTGAACCCCTGTATTAAATAACTGGCTGATCCTTCTTTTGCAGCATTAACTGTAGTTGCAGTTCGCTGCAACTGAGATCGCTCACAACGATCAGGATGAATCTTGGACCATTCCTCTTTACAAAACTGCTGCAGTTCAGTGAGATTCAGGCGGTGTACTTACTTATTCCTCCCTCTCCTGTGAATGTTTACTTGTGATGGCCATTGAAAATATGATGAACTGTAAATGTTTGGGTGGTATTTGTTCAAGCAGAAACTGTTTAATCAGCCTTATGATTTTAATAAAGATCAGACCACATTTTATTACCAATTTAGGCAGAAATGTGAGAAATTCCAAATGGCGTACTTACTTTTTTGTCCCACTCTATTTCTGAAAATTAAAGTATTTTGGGGAGCATTTTTATATTGCCTGATGAGTAAACAAGTGATTTCTTATAGTTTTTATTTTTTTTCCTGGTTTTCATCAGTGACTATTTGGGTGAGTTTATGGAGGGTCATGGAGCGGTCAACCCTGGCACACTCACTCTTACCACAGGCCTCAGCAAACCCTTCATGCGACTGGACAAATACCCCAATTTACTAAAGGAACTGGAAAGGCACATGGAGGTGAGACTCTGTAAATGCACATTTATACTGTCTGTATATATACAGTATATGTGTGTGTGTGACAAATAAACTAATCTAAACATTTGTACCACATAAAGGAGTTTCTTAAAATCCTTTTCCCTTTTAGGAGAGCCATCCCGACAGGACAGATATACAAAAGGCCATGGTGGCATTCAAAAATCTCTCTGTAAGTTAGGTTTGTTGTGCTTCTTTCTTTTACATTTTTATTTTATTCTTTCAAAACCTTTAACATTTTATTTTGTTGCAGACCCATTGCCAGGACGTGAGGAAACGAAAAGAACTGGAGCTGCAGATCCTGACAGAGACGATACGACTTTGGGAGGGAGATGATATTAAGACCCTTGGCTCAGTCCTCTACATGAGTCAAGTCTTTGTTCAGAGCGGCTCAGAGGTAATGTAATCACAACTCTCAGTATGAACAAGAATCTATAAGAATCTCTCCATTTGGTGAAATTACAAGCAACCCTTAGCATTCAACCTAATTATTCTCTTAACCACTTTGTTTTTTATGCAGTCTTTTTTCCTCCGACTGATCTCTTGATTGAGGCATCTCAAGTACCAAAAAGCTCTAGCAAGTTGATTTTTACAAAAGCCTTGTCTGCAAGAGTGTATTGTGTGATAATGATGATAACATGTTACGACGCAATCCTTGTCTAACTGGAGAGCACCCCTCTTTAAGAGAACTATTTAAAGTGACATCTTCCTGACATTTCCGCCATTATCATTATGAAATAATATCTCACTCACTCAGTTAACACTGTAATTACACACTTTGGTCTGACAAAAGAGCTACTGCATCAAAGCTGTTCAGTCAAAAGCTATTTGGTAAATGCAGCCATATGTCAGATACTAGGGCTGTACGATAAATCGGCAGATTATTGTCATCACATTATTAGGTAACGCAATATCCACATTAGAAGAACTTACAGTATACTGTATCACAAACTCACTGAGGCCTTCTATTTGACAGGATTTACACATTTGTTGGTGATGGAAATGATAATAAAGCTGATTTGATCTTTTGTTTACATTTAATGGAATGTACTGGGTTGAATATTTTAGCAAATTATTGTGTTAAAGATACTCCAGAAAGCTATAGAAGATTGCAGTTTCTTCTCATATTGTGCAGCCCTATTCAAACTAATGCATATACAGAATTAATTGGGTTCTGTAAAGTTTCAATGTATGTTGTACCTTTTGCATTTAGAATTAAGAATTCTGTAATCAGGAATCACAAATGTAATACGGGTGAATTGCTTTTACCAGGAGAGGAGTGAGCGTTACCTCATGCTCTTTCCCCATGTGCTTGTCATGCTGTCCGCCAGCCCCAGGATGAGTGGGTTCATATTTCAGGTTCGAAAAGCTGATTTTGTTATTTTTGGAGAGTTGAAAGAAGTGATTGTGATTCATACATTGTTTGTGTTTTTCCAGGGGAAATTGCCTCTTTCTGGCACGATAGTAAGCAAATTAGAAGACTGTGAAGCCCATAAAAATGCATTTGAGCTCAATGGTAAACATAATTCAATATACTGGCAAGTGTTGTTGGTTCCATTGTACTCATGACTTGTATTTCTTAGGCACGCTGTTTGACCGTCTTCTAGTGGTGTGTCTGAACCAGCAGGATCTTCAGGACTGGATTGAACACCTCACAAGACAAATCAAACACAATGCAGCATCTGCCCCGAGTCACAAGCCACTTACAGTTCCCTGTCACACGGTGAGTTTTTAATGCATTGGTCCAATACAGATAATAATAATTTAACAATTATCTAGATGTTGGTGAACCTATTTTAATCCTAGTAATATCATGGTTGTCTTATATTAATTACTCTATATAACTGCAGAGGGTCTCATCCAAACCTGTACAAACCCATTTTTCAGCTCCCATCTCACCCCCTCACTCCATCCCGGCATGCTGAGGGGAGGGCCATGACAGTCGCTCCCACCTACCATACCTTGCCTCATCCCTCGTCCCATGGGACATCCCACAGCACCATGATGTGGGGTCCTCTCGAGCCCCCAACACACCAAAGCCCTGGAGCTTGAGCTGCCTGAGACCTGCCCCGCCATTACGGCCCTCCGCAGCACTCTGTTACAAGGAGGTGAGCCTCCCTAAGCTCATAATGTGGTGTTCTATTTACATGTTAAATGTTTTTCTGTGAGCAGGATTTAAGTAAAAGCCCTAAAAGTGTGAAGAAGCTCCTTCCAAAGCGAAAGCCAGAGAGGAAACAGTCTGAGGAGGAGTTTTCCCTGAGAAAGAGTGAGTACATTTCTTATTTGGATTAGAATCGTACAGTGTTTGACACTGATCTTTATATTTACATGGTGTTTATGTGAAACAGGCACTGCTGCTTTGGAAGAGGACGCCCAGATTTGAAAGTTATTGAAGCATACTGCACCAGTGCCAAAACAAGACAGACTCTCAATTCAAGTAAGATATTTACACAATCTTGGCATTATAACTTTTCTTCTGTTTTCTTTTAACACTGGTATCCTAAACTGGGCTTGATTAACTTTTTGCTTCTTCTTTCTCCTTCATCCCTGACTTATTCACATTGGGTTGTGTCTTTATTTTTTGTTTTTCTTCAATTTGTGTTGCGTTTTCCTTACACTCCATGTTTTTATGACTTTTGTTTGGGATGTCTCTGGTTCCTTTTGCACATTCCTTTTCCTTTTCCCACTCTGTCTTCTTTCATCTACTCAACAATGACTCCTGGCGCTGCCTGAGCAGCCTGGCAGGGCACTGACCTGATGCACAACCACGTGTTGGCTGATGTCGACCGGTCCTGTGTGGACTCTCCGGGCCGCCGTAGCAGCGTGTCGCGGCCAGAACTGTCCTCCGACCTTTCTGAGGACTCAGACTATGACTCCATCTGGACCACTCATAGTTACAGGATGGGCTCAGTGCCCCGCAAAAGCTGCATCTCTCACCAGAACTAATGACGTACAGAACACTGTAGCGTGATATACTGCAAGCTTGCCTCTTTTATTTAATGTATTTAGAAAAAGAAAAACACTAGGGGTTTTAATTTATTTTTTATTAGATTTGTTCATTTCTGTTAATTTATTTCATTTATTTATTTATTTATTTTATACATTATTCTTTATATTGAGCATCTTACTGTTGCCTTTCCTCTTTCCTTTTTATGTGCCTCCTCTTTCTGTAGCTGTCTTGAGTAAGTGTTTAGTTGTTCTTAATGTTTTTTCTTGAATGTGACCACTCCCCTTGATCATAAATGTGTTGTCTCGGCGAGTCGAGAGAACGTGGATGTCTGAGTGAAACACAGGGGAGGGGGAGGTAAGGGACCGAGTAATTCCTGTCTGATATTCAGATGAACTTCAGGAACTAGTGCGTTTTAGTCAGCATGTACTATTATTGTACATTTACACCTCTCAACACATACAAGTGCACAAACATACACAGGCCATGATTTGAAAGTAAAACATTTTTAGTTTAATCTCTAAAATGTTTAATAACCCTAACAGCTAAGTGACAAAACAAAGGACCAAGGTACAAGCCAATAACTTGTCCATAATAAAATACACAAAACTTAAAATGTATTCACAGAACTGAACATTCCTTGAAACCTAAATAAACATCAATAATGTTTCATAATATTGATGATGATAATCTAGTACATGCCTACATTTTTCCATTTAATATTGCTTTTCTAAACGCACCATTAACCATGCTGCAATGTGCTGGATTGGCTAATCCCAGGAACCCATTATCAGCACATTTTATTCAGCCTTTTATTGAGAAAACCATGGCAATAAAAAGTGACATCATGCCTCTGGATGATTAGTTTTTCGTGTCTGAGTATTTCAGACTATATTTCACTTTTCATTGTGGACTGGTAAAAACAAAAGCATCATGAAAACACCAGACAATGCCTCATCTGTCTTGTCTTAAAATGCTCATTTAATTTATTTCACATTGTAATAATGTCTTTATTCCCGTCTGATATTGAAATCTTATTAATACCGCAGGATCTCACACTCACTAGCATTGATAAAGAAGACTTTTTTTTTCTTGGTTGTCTATTATAATCAACCTTGTAGTGCCAGAATGCAATTGTATAATCTTTATCCTGCAGCGTATTGGATTCAGTCCCCTAAAGTTGTCCTAGTGGTAGCTCAGGCTAACTAAATAGAAAAGCTACATTGGGCATATTATCATTGTTCCTATGGCATGACATCATTTCCTGACGTACAATGTAATAATTACTTGACTCTTGCATCAGTGACTATTTTTATGAAGAGATATTTTTGCAGGAATCCTACAGAAAGCACATGTTGAGATTCACTTCGAGTAGAACACTACTGTAAGCAATGTTACAAAATGCATCTACATTATACTGATTTCTCGATTTTTTTTATTTTAATTTTTTTATTAAACATTATTTATGTCAATGTTTACAAATGGATCTCTGGAACATTTAGTTTTTGTACATGTTTATGGCTCAAAAGTTGACACTGGAAAAGTGCTTTTGGATTATTTTGCACAATCATGTAACGGGCCCTTTGGGTGGGTGGGGTAGAATCTGTTATATATATATATATATAGTATTTTCTGTCGTCTGCCTATAGAGTGTGAAATAGTCCTAAAGGTAGACATAAGTATTTAGTGTTACTGTAAAGTGAATGCTCATTTAAAGAGTACTCTCGCCTTCAGTGTCCAGGCGCTGAAGTGCTAAAATAGTGTGTGATGATACAGATTTCTATGTAAAATGCTCGTTCAACCTCAGAATACTGTCAGTGGACTTAACTATAAAGAGCACATTGTATCCCTCTGTAAATAATAGTTGTCCTGAAACAAAGTCTGCTTCTATATTAGTATTTGAGCTAAGAATATTACTGTCCATATGCTTTGCGCTATACTTTGTGGCAGGTGTATTCTGTGGTATAAAAGCTGTCAACTGTGGGACAGGCGGGGTAAAAAAACAAAACAAGCATTGTCCTGTATGTGCTCTGTATTAAATCCACACATGACTGTCACTGTTAACAGTGCCTTCAGTGTACTGTTCAACACTGCTGAAGTGTTCGAGTCCTTGTGTATTATGAGTTTAATAAATCTGTTTTTTTGGTAAATGGCGGTACTTTTATGGTTTTGTATGAAACATTTGATTTTGAGTCAATATGACAAAACATACATGCATTCACAATTATTTCCCCCATATGGTTGATTTAATTTTCAATTTGATTTTTTGGCTGTAGGCCTGTTGATTTAAATGCCACTACCCGATAGTTGTGATCATCAGTTTATTCATTTATCACGATTTTCTTAATTTTCTTAAAATGTTATCAATTGCAATGACCTAATTTGATTTCCCCATTAGTTAATATTATATATTGTTGTTTCCTTTGTATTAGGCCTTATTTTCTCTTTGCTTCCTGCTCTGTCAAATCTTTGCACAGCTAACAAACTTCGCTGCTTCCTGCTCATCCAGACAAGTTGTTATGGCTGATATGCTTGACACCATATTAAACTGACGTGTGATTCGATGAGTGCTCTTGTGTCCTGAAACAGGGCCTCAGAGGAACCCAGGGCTACATGTGATCATCCCTGGTGAAGACAAGGTTCTAATAGAAGATCCAAGTCGCAATGGACAAAGTCGAATGGAGGAAAAGTAAGATGCAGTCGATTGATCTGCAAACTAAATAATACGTAAATGCTGTAATATTTAACTGTCGTACTCTTCACTTCAAAGGAGCTTGGTAGATATTGTGTATGCCTTACGGGATGAAGTTCAAGAACTGAAACAGGTAAAAATGCAGTTGTCAAAGAATGGTTTACACTACTAGTGTAAAACTTTTTAAATATACTTATTAAGCACCACATTATGACCTAGAGTGGGTTCAAAATGTGGATGGATGGAGTTTTCTCTTTCATACCTTTTCCTTTACCTTTTTCCTCAAACCCAATGGATACATTTCTATGTTATCCTATATAACTAAAAGTAGAAATTACTTTAAACAACTTTTTAAAAAACTGGAAATTTGAGAAGTTTTGAAAGAACATTAAGGGGTTTTGATGCAAAGTTATATTGTAACTTTGCATCAAAACCATTCCTAGTGTTTGAGCCACTCGTCCATCTTTGAGTAATCTTTGGATCGTTACCCGTGGCCTCAGCTCCTCCTGAGGTTCAACTTATGGAAAATGCTTAGGAAACGATTTCCTCACCTCTTGATCTTTTGCTATGCTTAATCCTTTCATCAAAAAGTAGAAACACTTGCCATAGGTTCACTACAGCCATTATTACATTATTACCAAATTATGACATTATTACCAAATACCTGCAAAAACCATAGTAACCCCTCTTAAAAAAATAATAAAAAATAATATATATATATATATATATATATATATATATATATATATATATATATATACACATATACACACATATACACTGTATATGTGGTATTAGTGGTGAGATCCTGTACAACTGCATACGCTTTCCATTGCTTGTGCTGATTTTGAACATTCAAAATGATACAAGCCGGAATGTAGATTTCTTACTAAACAAAATGTAAATTTTTAGGATCATATTGAGCAGAAATGACTGTCATCACAGTGTGTTAGATGCCGCGAGTTTCACATCACTGGCCTTAAGTGCAAGTAAAGTCTTAATTTAATCAGTGGCTCAAGTTTGAATCAAGTCCCAACACTTTGAATTTCAACTCCAGTCAAGTTTTTAAAGACGTACTGAATAATCCAACTATCCATCCATCCATTTTCTTCCGCTTTATCCGGGGCCAGGTCGCGGAGGCAGCAGTCTCAGCAGAGATGCCCAGACTTCCCGATCCACGCACACCTCCTCCAGCTGTTCTGGGGGGACCCCGAGGTGATGCCGGGCCAGCTCGGAGACATAGTCCCACCAGCGTGTCCTGGGTCTTCTGCGAGGCCTCTTCCCATAGGACAAGCCTGGAGTACCCCCCGAGGGAGGCGGCCAGGAGGCATCCGAAACAGATGCCCTAGCCACCTCAGCTGGCTCCTTTCGACGTGAAGGAGCAGCGACTCTACTCCGAGCTCCTCCCGGATAACTGAGCTCCTCACCCGATCCGGAGGGTGCGCCCAGCCACCCTGCGAAGGAAACTCATTTCGTCCGCTTGTATCCGCGATCTTGTCCTTTCGGTCATTACCCAAATCTCATGACCATAGGTGAGGGTGGGAACGTAGATCGATCGGTAAATCGAGAGCTTTGCCCCCTGACTCAGCTCCCTCTTCACCACAACAGTCCGATACAGTGACCGCATCACTGCCAACGCCGCACCGGTCTATCGATCTCACGCTCCATCCGTCCCTCACTCGTGAACAGGACCCCGAGATACTTGAACTCCTCCACTTGGGGCAAGGACTCTCCACCGACCAGAAGAGGGGAAACCACCTTTTTCCGGTGGAGAACCATGGCCTCGGATTTGGAGGTGCTGATCCTCATCCCGGCCGCTCCACACTCGGCTGTAAACCGCAACCACAAACAGCAGAGATGAGATCCTGAGGTTCCCAAACCGGACACCCTCCGGCCCCTGGCTGCGCCTAGATATTCTGTCCATAAAGGTAATGAACAGAACCGGTGACAAAGGGCAGCTATGGCGAAGACCAACACGCACTGAGAACAGGTCTGACTTACTGCCGGCAATGCGAACCAAGCTCCTGCTGCAGTCATACAGGGAACAGACAGCCCTTAGTAGAGGGCCCCAGACCCCATACTCCCGGAGCACCCCACACAGGGCACCACGAGGAACACGGTCGAACGCTTTCTCCAGATCCACAAAGCACATGTGGCCTGGTTTGGCGAACTCCCACAAACCCTCGAGCACCTGGATCCAAGGTTCGACTATTGGACGGATCGTCCTCTCCAGCAACCTGGAATAGACCTTACCGGGGAGGCTGAGGAGTGTGATCCCTCTGTAATTGGAGCACACCCTCCGATCCCCTTCTTGAAGAGAGGGACCACCACCCGGGTCTGCCAATCCAGGGGCGCTGTCCCTGACCGCTAGGCGATGTTGCAGAGACGTGTCAGCCAAGACAGTCCTACAACATCCAGAGACTTAAGGTACTCAAGGCGAATCTCATCCACCCCGGGGCCGGCCACCGAGGGGCTTTCTAACCACCTCGGTGACTTCAGCTTGGGCCCCCTCCGAGTCCCCAGCCTCTGCTTCCTCATCGGAAGACGTGACCGTGGGATTGGGGAGAACTCCTTCCACCGCCCGACCACATCCCCAGTCGAGGTCAGCAGCTCCCCACCCGCACTGTAAACAGTGTTGGTGAAGCACTGCTTCCCCCTCCTGAGGTGCCGGATGGTTTGCCAGAATCTCTTCGAGGCTGACTGATAGTCCTCCTCCATGGCTTCTCCGAACTCCTCCCAGACCCGAGTTTTTGCCTCTGTGACCGCACGAGCTGCAGCACGCTTGTCCCACAAGCCAACAAGGCCAGGTAGGACTCCTTCTTCAGCTTGACGGCATCCCTTACTTCCGGGCGCCACCACCGGGTTCGGGGATTGCTACCGCGACAGGCACCAGAGACCTTACGCCACACCTGCGAGGGGCCGCATCGACAATGGAGGAAGAGAACATGGTCCACTCGGACTCAATGTCCCCAACCTCCCTCGGAATCTGGGTGAAGCTCTTCCGGAGGTGTGAGTTGAAGACCCTACTGACAGAGGGATCCACCAGACATTCCCAACAGACCCTCACAACACGTTTGGGCCTGCCAGGTCTGACCAGCTTCCTCCCCTGCCAGCGGATCCAGCTCACCACCAGGTGGTGATCGGTTGACAGCTCAGCCCCCCTCTTCACCCGAGTGTCCGAGACACTCGGGTGAAGAGCCGTTCTTCCCAATCACCCCCGTCCAGGTCTCACTGTCGTTACCCACGTGGGCGTTGAAGTCCCCCAGTAGAACAACGGAGTCCCCAGTCGGAGCACCATCTAGTACCCCTTCCAGGGACTCCAAGAAAGGCGGGTACTCTGCACCGATGTTGGGCCCGTAGGCCGAGACAACGGTGAGAGACCTGTCCCCGACCCGAAGGCGTAGGGACACGACCCTTTCGTTCACCGGGGTGAACTCCAACACGTGGCGGCTGAGCTGGGGGGCTATGAGCAAACCCACCCCAGCCCGCCGTCTCTCCCCGCGGGCATCTCCAGAGAAATGGAGCGTCCAGCCTCTCTCCAGCAGTTGGGATCCGGAACCCAAGCTGTGCGTGGAGGCAAACCCGACTATATCCAGCTGGTATCTCTCAACCTCCCGCACAAGCTCAGGCTCTTTTCCCCCAGCGAGGGGACGTTACATGTCCCGAAGGCCAGAAGCTGTGCACGCGGACCAGGTCGTCGAGGCACCTGTCTTTGACTTCCACCCAGTCCTCTCTGCACCCGACCCCTACGGATCCCTCTGCGGTTGGTGGGTCCACAGGAGGGCGGCGAATAATCCAACTAGATTGGGGTCTTTTTTTCCATCTGGGGAATATTTTACTAAACTGGTATTACAGTGCAAATAACTTTAGCGCAGTAATATTGTAGTATAAATCTGGAAAGGCTCTGGTTTAAATTGTTTAGCGTAGATGAAGCATGCGAAAAATCAAAACATAGCTAAACAACAAAGCCCTAAAGCAAATAAATGTATGGTTTTAAAAATGTTATCTGTTTATATTTATATAATACCATACTTTGTGTTTTTTCCCGTGTTAATTAGTATCGCTTAAGGTGCTTCTGGTTTTCTGTGAATGGATTTGAGCCCAGAAGTATCAGCTTGAGTCTTTCAAAATTGATTTTTGTGAGACTGAAAATTCAAATAACATGACAATCGCTCTTGCAGCTTTGATATTTTTCTTCGTTGATTATACCAAAATTTGACTGGATGGTGCTACTAGCACATCTATGCCACACAGATGGTGCCTGTTTATGTGCATAAGTTAAATTGCTTATTTTATGCTTTGAGGAGTAAATCTCCTCACGTCACAGGGCTCAAAGCCCAAGCCAATCACGAGCCTCGGCCCTTTTTGATTCACAGGATGAATGCAAGAAGCTTATTATTGGTATAACCCAT
Source organism: Neogobius melanostomus (assembly GCA_007210695.1). NCBI lineage: Eukaryota > Metazoa > Chordata > Actinopteri > Gobiiformes > Gobiidae > Neogobius > Neogobius melanostomus. Next base: position 3,511,572 of record VHKM01000048.1, read on the forward strand.
TTGTAACTTCTCATTATTTGCTTACAGGATACTAAAAAGATGAAGAGGTCATTGGAAGAGGAACAGAGAGCTCGAAAGGACATTGAAAAGGTTGTACGGAGAGTTTTGAAGAGCATGAATGATCCAACATGGGACGAGACCAACCTTTGAGTCACTGATTAGCTAATGCTTAAAGAAAGCCTGCAAATCTATACTGTGCATATGTGGATTATTGAAAATGATGCATTATCTAATGAGCCTCTTGTGACTCCGAGACTGCATATTCAGAAAATACTGACTGGCCTGAAAAGGTTATTTATTTCAACAAATCCTCAAATATCAAGTTGGATAAATGCAAACCTTTCTCATTTATTAATGTTTACAATCTCTTCCTGTGGTACATGAACAGAAGAAATGGTCTGTAAGAACATCAAAAATATTGTATGGTTTGTTATTTAAATGTATAAAAATCAGCTCCTGAGTGAAATGTACCTTTGTCTTTTGTACTGTATTTGTGCTGTGGTCATTGTTTTATGTCACAGAAATTGTACAGATCTGCTCACAGTGTACTGAGTCTTGTAAATAGCCTACTGACAAAAAATAAATAAATGTAAACGTATGTAAAAAGTTGTGTGTGAAGACTTTGCAAAAATGTTACTGAGGGTATAAAATACTTTTGGTAAATTATGAACATTGTCATTCTTATGTTCCCGGATATGAGGTAAATATGTTAGAATTAATCGAATATAAATTTTGTTGACAATTGTAACGTCACATTACAAAAACGACACTACTTTTTGTTGTAAACTACTCTGTTTTTAGTAAGTCATTGTTTTTGGCCCACAGACACAAAGACAAAGTGTTATCAGTCACTTTGAGTCTCTCTCTAAAACCAAAAAATCAGGTTTGAAATCTAGGAGTAATCATGGACTCAGACCTGAACTTAAACAGCCACATCAAAGCAATAACATCATCAGCTTTTTACCATCTGAAAAACATTGCTAAGATCAGAGGAATAGTGTCAAAACCAGACTTAGAGAGACTCATCCATGCATTTGTCTCCAGCAGGTTAGACTACTGTAACGGCCTGCTCACTGTTAGAGCTGCAGTACATCCAGAACGCTGCTGCTCGAGTCCTGACAAGAACCAGGAAATACGACCATATTAGTCCAGTGCTCCGGTCCCTGTACTGGCTTCCTGTCACTCAGGGAATAGAATTTAAAACAGCTCTGCTTGTGTACAAGTCTTTTCATGGTTTAGCACCAAAGTACATCTCTGACATGTTAGAGCCGTATGAACCATCTTGGGCCCTGAGAACTTCAGGGAGGGGTCTCCTGGTGGTTTACAGAGTCAATAATAAACACAGTGAGGCTGCGTTTCAGTTTCATGCAGCTAAAATCTGGAACAGTCTTCATGAGGATGTGAGACAGGCCTCAACTCTGACAATGTTCAAATCCAGGCTGAAAACAGCTCTTTTTACCCGTGCATATGACAACTGAAAGTATTTTATCTGCAGTCTTGCCTTTTACTGTATTTGATTATTTTTTAGGTTGATGTTTTATTGATTGATTTGATCTGTTTTCTTGTAATTTTATACAACTGTGACGCACTTTGAATTGTGTATGAATTGTGCTCTACAAATAAACTTGCCTTGCCTTGCCTAAAACACTTTTTGTTTTGATTATCAAGATGATTATCAGATTGGAAGGCAGACGGATAGTGTTGCCACATCCTGTGACCGAAATAGTTTGGAAATGAACATAAAGAGACTCCTTCTTCCATTGTTGCACCTGACTCACATGTTGTGGTGAAGCTTATGGCAAAGCAAGTTCAGCGGTAGATGGAAAAGTGCCTTTAAACCACAATTTAGCGCATCATACATGCACTCGCTTTAAATGCCATTTCCAACCATAAAACTATAGAGTTTCCAACTAACCCCCATGAAATTGTGACATTCCCATCAGTCTTTGCGTGGTTGACACTGCTTATTTTGACGACTGCTTTAAGATCAACTTGGGGAGACTTCAGTGCGGTGCTACGGTAGACTCATTATCAATTAATAACTTGTCTAAAATCTTAAGATGTTGCTTTGTTAACGTGGTAATCGTTGAAAATTAAATAACCAAAGTCCAGTTCATTGTGATTAGCCCCAATATCATTAGCAACTTTTCAAGTTTTAGCTATTGGCACGCTCACTTGATAATATACAGTAGCTGCCTGACCTGAAATAAGACATTTCTTTTGAATATTTTTAACCAAGATCTGTGAAATTCAGAAGTTTAATGTTTGTTTCCACTAAACACTATATTAGATTTGTGTTTAGTGGTTTATGGAGACGTAGCCCATCTTAAACTGAACTAACTCAATGGCCTTTGCTGATCGTGGTTCGTAAAAAATTTATCACTTCATAAAATATTTCACCTTTGAAGTACCACCAGATCTAATCAGGAGTAACCTGTGTCTAAAACCTAAATTTGATTGATTACATTAAACTGATTGGACAAGTTGAACATAGTTCAACATATTTAAAGCAGAACTTTACACTAAGAATCTGTAATGTGGTAAAAATTACTTTAACCTTTCATTTCTGCTAATTCAACCTGAATAGTAGCCTGGCTAACGCCAGACTAAAATCACAAGTGATATTTAGTCTGGGGACCACCAATTCATTTTCTCGTAGGAGAGGTGTGGTTTACGATTGTCCATAGCCGTTTATTGGGCGCTACGAATGTCTCTCATGCGTCTGCACGTAGCCATAGCCAATCGTATCATGGTATCAGATGACGTATGACGTACCTGCTGTAAACTTTTGAGCTAAACTATTTAGAACACGTTCTAAAGCTTGATCGAAAGATCAAGCTGCGTCTGCTGCTGTCATGTTGGATCCGTAAATATTTTTTTATTTTTTTTATCCCTAAACAAACTACAAGCTTGTGTGATGCCCAAATCCATGGAAAAATGTCGGCCATGGTCCCAGGCTGTTTGACATGTATTTTGTGAAGTTCGAAAAGATTCGAGCCACACAGCAGTCTGGCGTTAGCCAGGCTACCTGAATAGACTCAAACAGACAAAAGCAGCGATTAGGAAGATTTATTGACATGTATATTAGTTTTGGCGATCAGACCGGTCTCGATGTATGCATGTAAGTCAGTATGGATGAACAGCTTAGAGTTAGGGATGTCTTCCCCCGGAGCTTGGACATTGGTGGTGGTATAGGTGGAAGGATGCAGCAGGGAGAAGCCGTGGGCAGAAGTGGCGGAGGTGAGTCGCAGTGCAGCTGGGAAGTAAACGAACCGTGGTTGCTGGGGCTTAAAAGCGGACCGAGGGCGATGATTGGCTGCTACGGTGTGCGGCTCTTATGGCTGAGGTGGAGGTGTGCCCTCATGGAAGCATTCATTGGCTGGAGGTAGGTGATGCTGAAATTAGTCTCCCAGGTTGATAAAGGTGTAATATTTATTTATTGTCTAGCAAACCCAGAACCATCAAAAATCAATGCAAACACCATAGAGTTGTAAAATGTAATTTTCTGCACTTATTTTTCTAAGTCCAGCAATGTTTTTTTTGTTTTTTTATGTAACCAGAGGTGGCTCAATTTAACCTGAACTCACCACCCACTGCGGGCGGTCTCTCTTTTTCCTCCAAGCTCGGGTCCTCTACCAGAGGCCTTGGAGCTTGAGGGTTCTGTGCAGTATCTTTGCTGTTCCTAGAACTGCACTTTTCTGGACTGAGATGTCTGTATTTCCGAGGGATCTGCTGTAGCCACTCCTCCAGTTTGGGGGTCACTGCCCCGAGTGCCCCAACGACCACGGGCACCACTGATGCCTTCACTCTCCAGGCCTTCTCCAGCTCTTCTCTCAGCCCCTGGTATTTCTCTAGTTTCTCATGTTCCTTTTTCCTGATGTTGAAATCGTTTGGTATTGCTATGTCAACCACCACGGCTTTCCTGTGCTCTTTGTCCACCACCACAATGTCCGGTTGGTTCGCCATTACCATTCTGTCCGTCTGTATCTGGAAGTCCCACAGGATCTTGGCTCGGTCATTCTCTACCACCTTTGGAGGTGTTTCCCACTTTGACCTTGGGGTTTCCAGCTCATACTCTGCACAGATGTTCCTGTACACTATGCCAGCCACTTGGTTATGGCGCTCCATGTAAGCTTTCCCTGCCAGCATCTTCACCCTGCAGTTATGTGCTGGATTGTCTCAGGGGCCTCTTTGCACAGTCTACACCTGGGGTCTTGTCTGGTGTGATAGATCTGGGTCTCTGTTGCTCAGGTGCACAAGGCCTGCTCCTGTGCAGCCATGATGAGTGCCTCTGTGCTGTCCTTCAGTCCAGTTAATAAGGCTAAAGACTGTGGAAACAGAAGAGTCGAACACCATGTACGTTGCAATGAACTGTAAGGATTGTAACGAAATCTGAACAAGCTTCTGACTCATGCTTTGCTTACACGCTACAGAACAAGAAGACCATGTCAGTGAGATTAGTTGATAAACAACGGTCAACACCATAACCATTCTGAACATAACGTGAAATACAGATAAAGTACAAACACATAGACACAAACAACTGATTCACTGGTAGGCAATCACCCTCTCTGCGTAGAGAAGTGCAAGACTAGGATAAAAGGCAACTGTCAACGGAGGTCTGGACGATCACTTCTTCTCTTTCTCTGAAGTCATCAGCTGGTTTCACTTCTTTGTAACTAGGAACAACGGCAATAAACGCCTTATCTTTGAGACAACTTCTATCTCCAGAGTATGCTTTGGCTATTTCCAAATATCTCTTCTCGTGTGATACAAAAGAGCTGGGTTCTAACAGCTGACTATAGGTGAAGGAAATATTGTAACCAGAGAATAGCGAGCCACAGAGGCTGTGGGTTAGAGCTGTACCTTGCTGACCTGACTATAGGCTATTTGAAGAGAAAGGTTTCGAGCCTAGTCTTAAATGTATACTGGATACTGTGTGCTGGAAGTTTAGACTCAAGACGTCACTAGTCCCTGCATTTTGAGAGCAAAGTGCTCTGTTTAGCTGATAAGGAACAATAGCATCTTGGAGATTAATTGGAACCATACCCTTTTATAGCCTTGTACGTAAGGAGAAAGATTTTGATATCTTACACACACGCTAAGCCTGTCTATCTGATCAGTCTGACCAGGGTTCATTGATAAACGATTGAAAAACAAGCTGTGTGTTATCCGCATAGACTAGCAGTGTGTGGCTGTTGGACTCTAGTCCTACCATAGCAGAATTCAAATACTCTTAGCAGTGGTTGGTTCCCAAACTTTGTAGGCTATTGTAGGATATTATCAATCAATGTTGTGTTTTATAATCTTGTTTAATGATGTTTGTATGTTTATATTGTTATTTGACCTCAATTCACAAATCTGTGCTAATTGTTAAATTAAATACTCTATCAATATTTCATTTGTTATCTCTTGTAATCATCTTGCTGACTTCACCTTTTTTGTGATTTTTTCTTTTTTCTTTCTTTCCAGAAGCAGCCCCTGGTGTCTCATCTTCATCAGCCGATTTACACTGGTGAGCTGCAGGTGCGCTATCCTTGTTGAACACTTGTTGAATACTTGGCCTGACGTTAGATGACCACCTCCTAAAGACCAACCAATCCAACTTCACAAGGCGACAAACTTTGCACTGGTGACTTGATGAATTCATCTCTTGGCTTTATTTTGTAAACTCCCTGGACCAATCTTTTTCAGTACCACAGGCTTTCTACTGTGCTCTCCTGGAGGAAGTAACCATTTAATTCAAACTTTAATGGGTTGACCTGTTGTGATGTGGATCTCTAGTCTCAATGTGAAATGTCTGTTTTATGAGAAATTTTATTGAAAAATTGAAAAGGCAAAAATATTCTCTGTGCTGTGACCTGGTGCATCTGCTGGAGTGACAGCTTGTCACTGTGGCCTCACTACAATAAGGCTCAGACTTGCAGACTATTGTGGCACACAGAAAAAGCATCAAGGTCTTCCTCTCTCTCGTTCGTTCACTATTTTCTGTCCCTTTTCAAAGCAGAGAATCAATCAGCTGTACACACATACATACACACTTTTCTCAGTCTATTCAGCAGCAGTGATCATTTAGACTTGACATGTATTGTGAAAAACTGAGCTGCTCTGCCTCTTTCTTCTCCTCTTTCTTTCACTCCCTTTCTCTTTCAACTGTCTGTCATTAATGTCCAGGTCCTACAATATACGAACAGAGGAGAAGAAGAAAGCCAAGAGTGAGGGATGAATTGATGGATGGGAGGATAAGCACTCTGTGTCCTTTCTTTAAAGATTTGTTATTGTACAGTACTGTCTCCCAGTCATTTTTGGTTGGTGTTTCAGTCTGAAAGCCCGTCCACGTGCTCTTTTGTATGGGAAAGCAATAAGGCCCCATTGAATGAAGCTGAATGGACCTGCCATCCTTAGGGGCTGAGGCCTGAGGACTCCTATTCTTTAGCCCCCAATCTAATTGGAGCTGAAATGAAATGGAGGTTTCTTATGAAAATAGGCTTTGTTTGGCCGCAAGGCTGGTAATTCATAAACAATAAGCAGGGCCCTATTGTGTAGATAATAATATATTCATGCCGCTGGAGATGGGGAGAAGGCAAGGCGAAGGCTGAGGATATATAAGGCGGATAGGCAGCGACAGGGATGGAGAGTGGAGGCGCAAGGGGAAGGGGGCTAATGGCAAATAGTGGGTCAGACAAAATTGGTAATGGTTGAGTACAGGCAGAGGACTTATTAGAGCAAGTGAAAGGACTTAAAGTGGGAAGGAGTGAGAGAGGTGAAAATGACGGGAATAGGAGAGATAGGCAAGATAAGAAAGAGCCAAGGAGAGCTGCAGATTGGGAAATGGTTTGAGCACCTTGAGCCGTCTGCTGTGGCAGAAAAAGTGGTGAGGAGGCAAGTGAGTATGAGTGTCATCAAATGGAATAGGTTCACAGTGCAAAGATCTGTGGACTTTGTACTTGGTGAAGTGGACTGGTCAAGTGAAGAGAGCAGAGCAAAGCAGTCGGTGTGACGGGGAGGGACAGAGCGAGAGGCACATAGCTGCTGACAGGAGGCTTTCACCAGCGCCCGGAAACAGGTGAGCTTTAATGTCACTTTGATGCATCCATCTCTCTGGGCTGTCTCTCACACTTAGGTTTTTCAGGAGTCTGCTGATCCTGAAGCCCTTCAGATGTTTCAAGTAAAGGATCTAAAAGAGCTGGACGTAAGTGCTTTTGCTCGTTGACCAAAAAGACACGTTTTTTGTGTGAGCTCTATCTTTTGGACAGATGACAGATCACAAACTCTGGGGATGGCCGGGATTAGGAGCACTGCTTTGGATTATTTCTAATTTGGCTGTTTTTAATGACAGTGAGTGAACACATCATGACTACGACTGCGGAAGTTGAGTGGACAGAGCTGAAGAATGGGTTAAAGAGCTTTAAGTGTTGCTGTCTCATCATAAACTTTGTCTGATGGTGAGTATCTTATATATTTATTTAATTTATTGGTAATCTTGAAATGATTTTACTTGTAAGGGATTTCATTACTTGCATTACATCAATTAAGACAAATTATAAAGACTGTGGGGCTGACATTCTGGATGAATGAAGGTCTTTACAGAGATATTTAAGCTATTTAAACTACAGTGGCTTAATAAGCAAGTTTATTTGGTTACATTTGGTATAAAACCAAATGTGGCCAGTACAAGAAGTTGCTGGATGCTACATTATCCTTAGTGACAATCACTAGTAACTGAAGGTTGTGTAACTTTTTTATGATTATGGTATAGTTTAAGAGGACATTAGTGTTTAGTCTTACACAAAGGTTATAGGTGCTCATAATGTTCATGTTATAATATATAGGTATGTAACACATGATTTACCATCTCTGTATATAGATTTATTCATTTCAATCTATATACTCAATCTATATTAATGAACCTATAAATAGTAAATATGCCAGAACTGGCCAATGGCTATTTTCCATTTGTAGTTCCAGGCAGATCAAGAAAAAACAAAAACAGTATACACCAAAGACAAATATCATCCACACAATCAACACTTGAGACATGAGACATCACTGAAAGTACTGTCATCAGTTTTGTTTTAAATACTTTGAATGTGGACTAGTCTCTAAAATCAGCTGGGACGCGTATCTACCATTGAGTCGTCTTAGGCCGGCAGAGCGCAAACTTTGGCCACTAGATGTCAGTATATAATAATACATGGAGCAAATTTCCCCACACCATTCATTATTAAACTGAATATTGGCTTTGTATTAAAAGGCTACACATAAGATTGTATTTGGATTTTGAAATGTTATTGCTAATGCTAAACTATAATGCAAATAAGTTATTGTACGTTATTAGTATTATTATTACTATTATAAAAGTTGGATAGAAGTAGGTCGATTATCTTTAAATTATTGTTTGATTTAGTGACGTTAATTTTGTTTTCATGTTTCCATGAACATACACTTCTCTTGAGAATAGTATGAAATAGTTTTACAACTACTGCATCAGATCACAGTTTGCTGGTTTACGTGTCCTGTTGCTGTTACTTGTCCACAAGGTGGCACTCACACATTATCAATGCTTATCAGCAGTGCCCTGGTTGTATTTCCCTGGAGAAGCTTTAAACGGAGTGTTTATGTTTTTCACATGTTTCAGATGTTTTATTCCACTCTGTAGGTTTCCTTCTGTCTGGTCTAATTATTACCTATTTGTCGTCTGTCTTATTTAGTGCAGATGTACAAAGCTGAATGTCTTGTTGGAGCTCCTTGTTTGTTTTGTTTTGCATGCAGCAAAGTGCTTGCTGGCGATGCTGGTCAGTACAAGTGTCTGGCATTCTGAGCCCACAGCTAATCAGGCTGTGGGCAAACTGGGTGGCAGTGCCATGAATGGTTTTCTGGAGATTATCCCAAAATTATCCATGAATTATCCCCTGAATTACGCCATTCCAGTCAGGCCTTGTCCATTGGCGGGTCTGGGTAGAGCATTGCCGGGACGCGAGTATGAGCCTGTAGTCAGGGGGAGATTTGGACGCAACCTTGGTTTCTGTGTCTTGAAGCATGTATTTTGTGTGTTTCAGTCTGCAGTCATTTGGCTGTATTGTTGCATCAGGGTAATGGAGCATGGTTAATCCAGATCAAAGCTATTTTCTACAGACTTTTAAGGAACACTGGTTTCATTAAGTGGGAGTAAATAATTCACTGGATTGTAAATTTTGTCTGTTTAAATTCCTGATGGGAAAAAAAAATACATAAAATTGCAAGCATACTCGTATCAAAATAAAATACTTAATTTAAAAACTAAATCTACTTCAATTTTTTGTTTCAAGATTTTTAAGGGCTACTTTCATAATGCCAGTTGTTACTGTCTTTCAAATTGAGTTTGTGATGCCGCTGTTACATTGCTGTCATTAACGTCTAGGTAGACAGAGGGGACTAGTTTTGTCAGTGTGTGGCGGCTGGAGTCCTAGGGGATGAATAGTGGCTGTGAACCTCTCTGCGATAAGTGTTTGGTAAACAGGTCAGTGGATTGTCCTCAGAGGCTCAATCTGAGCTATTTTCCCTGGTTCAGAACACAAATTATCCTTCGTTTTCATCCCAACAACAGACCACCAATGGCGCACACTGTTGAGTTTGTGTGCTCAGAATCTTGTACCTGGTACAATAAAATCACGGGTGGAAAAAAGACACATCTTTACCTTTTTAAATATTATTCAATTCGCCTTTACAGTGTGAAAAAGCATTTCCTCCCTGTATGAGTTTGCAAAGAAGAAAGAATAATTAGTAAAACAGGTTATGGCTGGTGAGGATTGGCACTATGTGAAAGAATAAATGGTGAGAGCCAGAGGGCCAAAACGAGGGAGAGGCCGAGGTGCTGAAAGGTTAAGTACATTTTATTTTTTAGATTCTCTACTTCCTGCAGGGCCCAGTTCCTTGACCCGCTGGTTAGAAGCGAGAGGTAAAAACAGGAGGCAGAGAGAAAAGGCTAAAGCTGCATGTGAGGTTGCAAGGTGAGAGGTGGAGGAGCTCAAATGGGAGGAGTATTTGCCTCTGGCTGATGCGAACAATTGGACACACACTCCGACCTGGAACAAAAATGGACATTCTCTCACACACACACCACACACTTAGGACGACAGTCCCAGCAGGCTATGAACTTCAGTGCAGTTGTTGCCATGGCGATACACTGAGTTGGTGACCCCCCGACTCCATTTTTCCTGCCGCTCGGCTATTGAAAGAGATGATTGACAAGTGTCCAAATGTCAGCCGACCCAGCCGGCCACACAGATAGGGGGGCAGCCATTTTCTGTTACTTTGAGTCACACTGGGGAAGGTGTGTTTGTCACTTGAATACTTGAGCTTATACATACATATGCATCACATGTAACAGGGCTCAGTAGGCTTTCTCTTCTATAAAGTTGTCTATAATCAACAACAAGGAATTCCACTAACATTTATAACAACTGAAAAAAATATGTTTGTGTGAGTAGATTAGGACAGAGATCTTAGGGTAATTTGGATTTCAAGGCTAAGGTATGTAATTTATTATATATATATATTTTTTTTATGCTGTAAGGTCTAGTAATCGATACATTAGATACAGTTTTTGTAACAAACCAAAAAACAACATGGATAATGGCAAAGGACGTGCCCCTATGTTAAAATGTGTGTCCGTGCTTGTGGTTTTCTGTGCACACGGCTTCTCAGTGTGTCATTGTCCACAGACCTGGAGAGATGGTCTTATCTTGATCACCCACAGTAACACATTAACCTCCTCGCTGTTATCGCGCTGCTGGTCATTAGTGCCAAAACCCTTTACGTCCTATTGACAGGGCCAGGAACTCTGCGTCTCTGTGTTTGTGTGGACGATAGTGTGTGGGCGTTAAGTTATCACAGGTGACATGTGCCTTCACATCTGCTGAGCTGGCGATTTGTGCCGATAACGTTATTGGCATGTTTTGTGTGAAAAGCGCAGTTTTATATTTTAGAGTATGATATTATTAACCAGTCAGTAACACCTTCCCATTGTTGTAAAATATGCTGTTAGCACACGTTTATTTGTATTATTTACTGAACAGAACTAATTGAAACAGCTATACACAAATGACACTTTCCTTTCAGAAAAAACTCTTTCCCGCAAAGTAATAATTCAAAAGGTAATCATCGCTTTTGCTATGAGGCCATTTAGGAAGTATTGAGAGAAAATAAAGTGTTGCTCCTTGTCTGTTGTGCTGAAGCTTTTCCTAGTGAATGAATTATACCACTTGCTGTTGATGGAGCATTACACTCAAGCTGTCAAAGACAAAGAGCAGCCTGTAAAACAAATTAAATCAACTTACTGATATGATGTTCTGACTAACGGTACTCAATCACTTCTGCGAGCAAAATTGACACCTGCAAACTTATTTAATGAATGCAGTACACTCAACAGAATACTAATCCATGTTCTCTGTTTTTTCACATTATTTAGTTAAACCCACAAACCTCCAGTCTGTGTTCTTTTAATTCAGAACAAACAAAACCAAAAATCATAAATCTGATAATAAATGCTTCAGATAACAGCAATTTAGTCTGACTGCATCCCCCATGTCTCCTCCCGTTTGAAGGGCAGCCAATCGAACAGGTTAAAAGAATAATTGCAACTCTATTTAGCCCAAACAGCCTCTCCTGTGCACATAATTGCGTTGACACATTCATACCTCCATACATAGACACACTCAGACAGAGGGACCGGCCTAGTAGTAACAGCAGTGCGTTTAAGTATGAGCCCTGCTCTTGTGCTCCTCTTCAGCACCGAGCACCGTTAACCACGAGAGGATACACCCCGCGTTGACCGTGCTCCACTCGCCTTGTGGGTGTGCAGTGTGTACAGTTTGAGAGGGAGAGATTGAGAGATGTGAAAATATTATGACAAAGCCCTCCTCCAAGGTTATGCTTTCTATTGCATAGGATTACTGTTATTTATCCGAGTATATAATCAACAAGTATAGAAAAGAAGCTTCATAGCAATTTAACTGAAAAAGAAGATTTGCACATAACATATAATATATATATTTCACTTCTATGACCTATGCAGTATACTGTGTATATTTGATAGTAAAAAGTATGGATTCAGAAGCAGAGTAAGGCATTGTATTTAGTGCCACCCCATAATTGCTTTTTGTTAAGAGCTTTTTAATTGCACGCGGCAGCCTAGGTGTAAAGGGGGCACAGTGAAACATCATTAATTCCTCTGTGTGTTCAAGTCCATTCAAGTGCTCAGAAGGCTGACTGGCAGGTAAAGCAGTGCCCCTTCCCGGACCTTGGTGGCGCTGATGCTGCATTGTGATTAATAACCACTGGAGTTTTACAGTCGATCCACTCACAATCCGGCATTACATTAGGAGACATTATCTAAATACTCAACAAAGTGAAATTGAATTTAGGGCTCTTTCTCCAGCCCCCGCCCCTGCCGCCGGGTGAACTGGCTCTAGGATCCCATTCTCTCCTTATTGTTGAAGCGAGTCGGCCAGGATCCTGTGCCCCTCATCCACTCTCAAATTGAATCAGGCTCAATTTGACCTTTTATGCAGCAGAATCTGCCGCATACTCCAGGCTACAGATGTACAGTATGTGCATGGAAGTGCAATTGACACGTGTGCACCCATAGTACGTGCCCCTGTGTCAGCCCGTATTGCTTGTTGTGAAGAGGGAAACAGAATCTCCCCATTTGCGGCAGAATAGACCAATTAGTGTTTAGCAACAGAGCAGGAACTCATGTGAATGTGTCATTGATTAGCAGGATTTGGCTAATCATCACATCTCATAAAGTGAGCTGCTAATGTCAGCTGGATCCCACACACATGTTTTCCGCACTTGTCTCTTGGCCCATCTGTCGCCGTCTGTCTCCTATCCCTTCCTTCCCCTGTCTTTCTTTACCCCTTCCTTCCTCTCGACAGCTTTCTCCTCTAAAGTACAGGGTTTACAGTAGAAGCAGATTAGAAGATGCTAACTTGCCTTCATACTCCAGGAAAGGAAACATACAAGTTTGTGCCTCATATATTTCTATTGAACAGCATCTATTTTCGTCCTAAGCTAAAGTTAGTCACTGGAAACTTTTTTGTGCTGCACCGTCACGTGGCTCAACTCAATTTAAAATGCAATGTAAGGCTATTTTTCAAAACAAGTAAATCAATTGAATAGATTTTGCCATAACAATATTGTGCATTGCCGTGGTTAGATCCCAATCTGCACGATGATTTCAGCCATTGTGTCCTTGAGCAAGACACTTTACATGCCTTGCCTCCAGAGTCCGTGCATGCTGTTGAATGAATGACTGGGTGTGTGTGAGTGTGAATGCAGGATAACGGACGCAAGTTATCCCGCATCATGGGTACAGTCCGATGTGACATGTGTTAATGTGTTAATAAATTAATTAAAAATAATAAAAGTACAGTATAAAACAGTTTAGCTAATTAATTAAATGAAAATTATGAATAGTAAATAAAAAACTCATCTGATCAGCAGCAAATAAATGTAAAATGAACCAGTGCAAACTGCTGCATTGGATTACCTGGACTACTGTTTGTCTGAACCACAGAATTGCTCATTTGTGTTTTGTTTAGCGACATACTCCTGGAAAGACTTTCCAGTTGTCGCAATAGAAGTGAGAACGCAGTTTTAATTGTTGAAATTAGCAAACGGCAAAGGCTACAGTTATTTTGGTAATATAATGCCTTTATAAACAACGAATAATCTGTCTTTATCATGTGTACAGCCCATTAACCCTGTTGTTTAGATTTTACAAACATGTTTAGTTATTTAACTAAAGTTAGATGAACGGTTCATATGTCAATCTCACTGCAAATGTTGGTGCTTGTGAAGTTATTTGAAATGTAAACTGTGAATTGAGATTATTTAAAAAATGGCAAATGTGATACTTTTTGCAGTCTTTTTCCTGAAAAATCCTGCAACCCCGCTGACAGCAGGGATGTCTAAATTAAATCATCTCTTTTATTGAATATTTAGCACCTGTTGAATTAAGAATTTGGACATCATTTGTATTTAACGTCCTCATAATCTTCCACGCATGATTTGTCTTGACGCAACTGTGAGAGAGTAAAAGCAACATTGCTTTTACTGTAAATAAAGTGATTGGTCTGTGCTGTAGGTTTTATGCTGATATTAATTAGCATGTGTTTGACTCAGTGCGGTGGCCAGCTGGGCGTATGAAAGGGGACGTGCGGCGTGTGCGTGAGGTTACAGGAGGGAAGCTCGCGGCGTTTGATTTGTTGTGTTGCTAATGTGACACTGATTATACAGGTCAGGGTAAAACAAAGCAGTGAGGCGCTGCTATGCTAATCCACACAGCCTGATAGCACCAAGATTGTACACAAAACCACCTGCACATGCATGTACTGTAGGTTCTTTAGCCTTTAGTGGACACACACAAAACACTGATGACACGCACAGGCACAGGTCATGGAAAAAATATCAATGATTTCAACACACAGCTTTTTTGGTGGTTTGGAAAAAGTAGTCTGTTGCCATGGAGAGAAGGGGTTAGTGTATTTGACCTATGTTATCATGCTAGCTTTGGTCCCGCAGCTGTAATTTCAAATGAGAGAAGGGGGAAAAAAAGAGTGTGTCTTCGTGAATTGATTTATCCCTATGTTTATGAGTAGATAAGTGCAGTGATGCTTAGATGGAGGGTTATTTTCATGGGGTGACTCTTTTGTGCGTATTGTGCTATCTAGGCCACTGTTGATGTAGGGAGTACTGTAGCTCTTTTGCGCACAGCGGGGCCCCTCTTTTTCTGTTTGTGTATATGGGCTTCAGTATGTGCGCCTGCTATTTATTTGTGCGCTCCAGTGTCCTGCACAGCTCTGGCAAAGGCATGGCAGACATTGTGTTTGTGAAAAAGCAGTGCGTGATCAGACTGCGTAGGTACAGTCACAAAATCAATCACAAAAGGATGGAAAAAGCACAAGTGACTAAATAACATTTAGTGTGTTCTTTCATAACCCCCTCTTCTTGTTTGGCCCTGTGTCCTTGGCTCAGTTCTTTCTACTTTGTGGCACATGCATATTACATACAGTGCCTCTCGAAAGTACTAATACACCTTGAACTTTTGCACATTTTGTCATGTTTACAACCCTAAATGTAAAGATTTTATTTAGATTTTTTTTTACTGAAAGTTCACACACAAGTAACAGACAACTGTGAAGTGAAAGTAAAATGATACATGATTCTGTTATTTTTCAAAAAATAGAAAAGTGAAAAGTGGGGCGTGCATAAGTATTCATACAGCATTTTCCAAGTGCATTAAATTGCCTTTATAACATTCCTAATGACTGCAGAATGTTCACACCTTGCCATAACCATTAAATAGAGGCCACCTGTGTGTAATCTACTCTCAGTATAATTCCAGCTGTTCTGTGAGGGCCTCAGAGCTATGGTCAGAGTGTATTGGTCACTAAACAACATCATGAAGGCCAAGGAGCACACCAGAGAGGTCAGGGATAAAGCTGTGGAGAAGTTTAAAGCAGCGTTAAGTTATACAAAGATTTCCCAAGATTGAACATCTCACGGAGCACTGTTCAATCCATCATTCTGAAATGGAAAGAGTATAGCACCACTGCGAACTTACCAAGACACGGCCATCCACCTAAACTAACAGACCGAACAAGGAGAGCACTGGTAAGAAATGCAACCAAGTGCCCCAAGATAACTCAGGAGGAGCTGCGACGTACTGCCGCTGAGCTGGGGGAATCTGTACTTGGGACAACTAGAGTCGTACTCTACACAAATCTGGCCTTCATGGACGAGTGGCAAGAAGAAACCCATTATTGAAAGGAGGCCATAAGAAATCCCGTTTGAAGTTTGCTAGAAGTCATATGGAGGACACAGCTACCATGTGGAAGAAGGTGCTTTGGTCAGATGAGACAAAAATTGAACTTTTTGGCCCAAATGCAAAACGTTATGTATGGAGCAAACCTAACACTGCTCATCGTCCCGAGTGCACCATCCCCAGTGTCAAATATGGTGGGGGGGAGCATCATGCTATGGGGCTGCTTTTCCTCAGCGGGGCCTGGGAAGATTGTAAGAATAGTTGGGAAGATGGATGGAGCCAAATACAGGGACATTTTGGAGGAAAACCTGCTGAAGTCAGCAAGAGAATTGAGGCTGGGGCGGAGATTCACCTTCCAGCAGGACAATGACCCTAAACACAAAGCTAAATCTAATGGAATGGTTTAAAAACAAACATATTAATGTGTTAGAATGGCCCAGTCAAAGTCCTGACCTAAATCCTATTGAAAATCTGTGGAAAGACCTGAAAACTTCTGTTCACAAACGCTCTCCTTCTAATTTGACAGAGCTTGAGTTGTTTTGTAAAGAGGAATGGGCTAAAATGTCAGTCTCTAGATGTGCAAACCTTGTGGTCATACCCCAGAAGACTTGCTGCTGTTATTGCAGCAAAAGGGGGTTCCACAAAGTATTAATTCATGCTGTATGAATACTTGTGCACGCCCCACTTTTCACTTTCCTATTTTTTGAAAAATAACAGAATCATGTATCATTTTGCTTTCACTTCACAGTTGTCTGTTACTTGTGTATGAACTTTCAGTAAAAAAAAATCAAAATAAAATCTTTATGTTTAAGGTTGTAAACATGACAAAATGTGCAAAAGTTCAAGGTGCATTAGTACTTTCAAGAGGCACTGTAACTGTTACAGCAGCACAACTCAGTTTATCCCTAAATTAAGCTATTTGCCAAATTATAATTGTGCACTTATAAATTCTGGATAATACATAACTTTGGATTAATGTCACATGCAACTATAAAGTGTATGGACCAGGTTGAAAAGCATAATATAAGCAACTTTCTACTGTTTTACTTATTTATTCATTTTGCACATAATGTTTGTGTTTATCTCAGGTGTGTGTTAAATTGATCCTGGCCTGATGAGGGTTATGTGCAATAGGTCTGGATGTATGTGAGTGTGTTTGAGAGTGCGCATGGGGGACAACGGATGGAAATTAGCCCAAGGCTACAATCCGGTGTGGCTTGTTCATTAACTTTCACTGTCCCTACCAAATAAACAAATAAATAAATACATACATTTGTGTGGGTATATTTTTGTATTAATTTGCTGCTGTTTATATGTTATATGTTGCGGTGCAACATATGGACAATGACAAGAAGCAAATTGGTTGCTAAGCATTAGGGACTGTCTGGGTTTTGGGGTAATTTGCAGAGGCGGGTGACAGTGTTGGTCGCCGTGGGCGGGCCCCTGTCAATCGTCTTTGACAGGTTGTCATGTCGACCCACAGCCACAGCAGAGCAGCCACAGATGCAGGGGCACATGGGGTCAGCGTCTGGCCCCTTCAGTTGCACAGGGCTCTGAGGAGGTCAGTGCAGGGGTGATCCAATTCCCTGTGTTTGGGTGTTAGGAGATTGTGTGCTCACCTCTGTCTGCCTGCTCCGCATACAGGTCAGCAAAATAAGATGAGACACACAATAGTGGCACAGGGTCACACCAACAGGACAGAGTCACTGAGTATACCTGTTTGAATAATCTGTTGTCCAAAACGATTGTCATGCCACTAATGCTGCCTTTAGTGGCCTGGACAGGGAAAGCATTTTAGTTCAATTGACCGTAGAGGCCCCTGGGGACATTATAAGGTGACGTTGGAGACATGCCCTTCCTTTTCCTTTATAGAACACGTCCCTCTTATCTAGGTTAAATTGTACATCTTTTATGAAGTTTTCTTTGAACTTTGTTCCTATGGGACACTTGTCACCTTGATCTTAGGCTGAGGACCTGTACACAACAATATAGTGATATTCCCATGTGTTACACCCTTATTCTGTCATCAAACACAAATCAATAATTACATTCAGTGCTTCGCCTTTCATAATGTCTACAAATCCTAGAGGTCATATTTTGTGGGACATGACGATTCTGCTACAGCACTGACAAGTCTCTCTTGAATCGTCCTGGAATCGCTTGTGTAGATGTAATGTAACCATAAGACATCAATGTAAGCCATGTAACCTGCCAGTTGTAAAGAGTGCAAGGAGACAATGCAGTTGTGTGTGCATTGGTGTGTTTTCAGGAGAATCAGTGGGAGCTCTGAGCTACCATCTGGTGGTGAAGGCCGCAGAGATTCTGCAGTCGGCGTGTCAGTGGCAGCTGTCTGAATGTGTGTGTCTGGTCTCTTCTATGAACTCTTACTGAACATTCTCCCATCTGCAGACATCTACCGCTCCTATAGGGTCACGGTCTCCGTAGTGCGATTAGCTTTGCAATGTACTGTAGACCACAACATTCAGAATCTCTTTTGTCCCATCTTTGAGACAACAACTACTGTACTCAATCCATTTTGTGGTTTGGTTTGGTTAAGTTTGAGTTTTGATTTCTCATTTCACCAGCAATGCCTATATGATGGACATTGTTAGCGATACAGGACAGGGGCACATGCTTACTTTGTATGTTTAATTTATATTTTCTTTTTTTGAGTCTTATTTTGATCCATCCACTTGTGCAGTTAGAAAGTCTCATAGCTTAATCTTGGCATAATTTGACAGGTTTTGGCACTGATTTTACCATTAGTAGCTCTCCATCTGATCTACATAAGTTGTTGTAAAATTGTATATTGACAAATAAAGCACTTTACTTTACTTTGTTGTGCAATTTTTCAAACAGAAAACGTTTGACAGATGGCAAACATTTTAAGCTGTTACTGTATATGTTGTTGTTAAAAGTAGGGGAAACATTCATAACTATGGCTTCAACATTTGTGCCTCTTGTCCTATCCACCTCTGCCCCCTCCTCTGACCTATACCTCCTCTCAGGTGGAGAGGTCAGTGGACTGGCAGTGACAAAGACTGACAGCTCTATTTTTTGTGCACAAATGCCTCTTTTCCACTGTCACTGCCCGCACGTCACGGTGCGCATCTACCTATGTTCGGTTGCATTTCCACTTGGTGCTAGTCTGTCAAACCAGAGCTAATCAAGGTTCATATTGGAACCGTTTTCGAGACTTTTTTCTTTCTGTACTTGGTATAAAGTAATGTTTTTTGTGGAAACATAAAAAGTACATAGTTGGGTCAAACCAGGTACTGCATCCTGAGCTATGTAGCACTGAATTGTCCTATGGAAAATACCTACGTATAAGTGCTTATTTAATCAACTTTTTTTAATCAACTAGTCTCCAAGAGTTCTCCCGGGTACAGGACGCTAGAAACGCCTAAACAACTCACAGGGCTCAAAAGTGCCACCCATGTGGCCTAAACTCAGGATGTACACAGCTTTAACGCAAATTTACTCAGATGAGCATTTTAAGATCACTACAGTTATGAAAAAAGACATGTAGCTGGTGCTGCGTTGTGCTCCACTCCTCCTTCCAATGCCTCAGAACGGCCTCAGACCATTGGCTACATGTCTAATAATAATAATAATGCCTTACACTTGTATTGCGCTTTACAAGCCTGTATTACCAAGTTTCTCAAAGCGCTACACTATCGTCATTATTCATTCACTCCATACTTGGTGGTGGTAAGCTACTGTTGTAGCCACAGCTGCCCTGGGGTAGACTGACGGAAGCGAGGCAACCAGTCTGCGCCATCGGCCCCTCCGACCACCACCTACCACTCACTCACTCACTACATTCGCTAGGCTTCCTGGTGTTACCAAACGGCCTCCCATCCAAGTACTAACCAGGCCCTTCCCTGCTTAGCTTCCAAGATCTGACGGGATTGGGCATAGCAAAGGCGGTATGACCACATACTATCTATTCTATTAGATGTTCTATTAGTTGTTAACTATTTTGTGGCTTTCGTCATTTTTTGTCAAATGCTAATAGTGGCTTTGCGTGTCACATATCTGAGCCCTGTGTACACAGTAGATCACTCTTGGAGATATGGTTAACTCGCACACAACACATCAGTGCTTTAACTCCCATTTCATTGATGCTTTTCTGACTCGAGTCAAGGTCCTAGGCCCATAAAGACTTATAGAAGCAGTGCTTTAAGTGTAGGAGTTGAAAATACCAAAGGCAGGGGTACTTGTGAGATGTATTTGTCTGTCCTATTGTTAAACGACCTTCAAGAATAAAGCCTGCCACTACCAATATTAACAACGTGACCAGCAGAGCAAAGACTGAAGATCAGGCCTGATAGATCGGCTCTCCGTTCTTTGTTTTGTTTTTGAAACAAATAAAAATACACTTTGTTTGTAGCAAAGACAGAAACAACTTTCCCTAAATCTTTCTGTTGAAGGTTTACAACTTGCTCACATCTGGACTAAACTTATAAGATGTCCAGTAATGGGCCTGTGCCTGCCATTGCTACAAGTATAGTAACGTCTTCAGCCTCTTATTTGTGGTGCCTCTCAGCTGTCTGCTATCTACAGTCTCTGCTCTCTTTCCGCTCCCGCTCTGCAGAAGCAGCTGGGAGAAGCAGAGATAACTCTTAACTTTGTTTTGACACTTTTGATTAAGGACCATTGAAGGAACACCTGTATGGCGGGAGGGAACAATGCGCCGGGCCCGTAGAGAGATTGATTTTGTGCATTAGAGAAGCAGCCTTTGTCTAAAGCCACGAGGCCTTTGTTATGCTAACCAGCCGTGGAAGATTTCCAATTCAATTTCACCTGAACGCTGGTCAGCCGCACGCTCCATTGTATGGCGTCCCTCGGGCCCGCGCCCCCCCACCACCGCGGCCACCACTGCCTCTCCCCTGTCGTCTCTCAAACTGCAATTTAGCCACTGAGGAGGGTGCGTGTGTGTGTGTGAGGGACCACGAGCTGAGATTGACAGGCGCTGGGATACTCTTGCCACAATATTCGCTCCATCCTGCCCTTGTGTGTGCAGTGGGCCGCAGAGAGGATCACAGTGAAATGAGATGATATTAATTATCCTAATCCTGATAGCTCTCTCTGGAGCTGCGCTTTCTCTCGACTGTCTCAGGAGAGGGCTTGGATGGTCAGACAGAGAATGTCAGAGAAATGAAATGAAAGCCTCAAATTCAGTTGAGAATACTTCAACAAAAACGCTTCTTTCTGAATAAGGTAGATCTGCCTTTGCCTTTATTCTCCCTGATTTCATGGCCACTTAATTGTCATTCCTCTTTGACAATCATCTCGTAATTGTAAGTCACAACATGTCTTAATTTTTAAGTCAAACGAATGTAGTACAATAAGATGAATAACACATACCGTTTATTTTAGAATTGCCAATCGTATTATCTCATTTATAGAACTGTCATTGACTAGGCTTGTAGCGTATGAGCGTGGGTTCAGAATCATTTCAATATTTCCAAATTATTTTTCATATATTATTCATACATATAATTTTTCTGAAGATGAGCCCATTTAATTGAATATCTCTCCAAAAGCTCATGATGATAATTAAACTAGTGGGAAACACAGACACCATGAATAGGCCCATATTACATAGAGATTTTGTATTAAGATCTAGTCTTTACAATGACGAAATAACACAATGCGCAGCTGCAACCATTTGCACCAAAATCATTTCACTTGATGATTGTATTTAATAGTGTTCCACTCCACTGGCTTATACTTGATAACATGATTCTCAGACCTCACAGTGAAACAGTGAATATTTTCTTCTTGGTTTCCTTAAAATGTAATCGTTAAAGTTTGTATGTTATCATCAAAGTTTTTAGTTTAGCAGTTGCTTTTGGAGTTCAAAAACAGGAGTGTAGTCTCTTTCTATTTTTCCAGGATGAAGTTTTGGATTTACTGTTCAGACTGCTCTTCATATCCCCATTGTGCCGCTTGAAGGAAGGAGGTCAGTGTGTCAAGGGGATACAGCTGTCTGAAATATGTAGAACGGATTGAATTTTATTGCCTAAATGTGGTTAAATAGATAGGTTTGTCCTTTACGTCCCTGTAAGCCAACTTACAAAATGTAAATGTTTAATAAATTATAAAAATATATATATATATATACAATTTCACCCCCACAGGTTAATGCTGAATCGGCGTGCGTGCATAGTGTTAAGTCAGTAAGTAGTCAGACAGATTATGATGTGCTCATACAGGCTTTTATAAGGCAACCTGTTATAAGAAAGGTGTTAGATGTTGATTGATCGAGTGCATGCGATGAATGGTAGTTTCTTTTTACAGTTGGGATTTTTGTCCACGTTGAACGAAGTGGAACAGCTGCAAGTTGTGTAGTTAAAAAAGATAAACTGGTGCCAACCTCTCTGTTTATCTAATGATAAACAAACACATGGTCATCACAATGATGTTTCTTTGAGGACTTTTCACCATCTATAATGTAGAATATTTTTGTTTTACAATCCTAATTGCTCTGAAAAAGGTCCCCAAATTTTATGACTTTGGAACCTATTAAATTGTTGCCCCAGAATGTCATCTGTAATGGGATGCTAAAAGACAACGAGATAACTGACTTATTTTAGTCACTGAAGGATTGAATTTGATCTGTAAATATGTAATTCATTGTCTGAAACATTTTAAAAACACAGCTAGCTCTTTCAAATGGACTGCGACACCTACACTTACAGTACGTCTGCTAATGTGCTTGACTCAGTTTGAGTTTCCCCTCATTAAAATGAATTGATTTGTCTGTGATTTATCTGTGTTTGCATGGTTGTTTTAGCTCCTGATAAGTCTTTGTTTAGTAATGGAGCACATCAACACAGATGTGTGAGCAGAAAGGCTTAATCCTGGCCTCAAGTACAGCTACTGTATATTTGGAGCTTGCTTGATTGTTATTATTGAATTTGAGTGACGATCATGCTCGTTTGATCATGAATCAATGCCGCGCTCTTCGTACTGGTGCGCTTGAGGGAAGGCAAAGTGTACAAATTGTTTCATGGGGCATTTGGCTCTTTTTTCCCCCCACATGCTCTTGTCTTCTATCTTGAGCTCGCCCCGTAGCCTGATGAGACCCCTGTGGGTGCCTGCCTCACCCCCGCCTATAAGCCAGCCCATCTAAAGTGAGGAGAATAGCTGTTTACCCCTAGTGCTTGAGGTATCAGTGCCAGGAGAGAGTGGCACATCTCTCCACTCCCACCCCTTCCATTCCTTCAATAGGCTTCAGAAGTGTGAAGTATATTTTTGTTCTGCTGTTTTTATACCAATTTTAATTCCACAGCTGCATATCTGAGAAGCAGGATTTCCTTGGTTGGCTTCCCAGATTTTTCTTTCTCTCCTCATGCGCTATTTCCCTCCCCTATATCCTCCCTGTCCCTCACCCACCCCTACAATCCCTAACCTCTCAGTGCATCGCTCCGATATTGCACCCCCCCCCACACACAAACACCCGCCGTCCCACCTCCCACCCCCTTCCGTTGCCTGGGGGCTGATTATTTTAGTGGAAATACCTCCATGGTGTGCCGCTGCCAGATCCTGCCAGCCCAAGCCGATGCCACTGCACCCCTCTCCCCGCCGCCCCCATGCCCACATCCCTCCACTTAGAATAACCAATCTGATGATGTGACAGTTTCTTTCTCCCCATAGAAAATCTGCCGCTAACCCTTTTTCCTCTGCTTCTCGCATTTTGGAATCCAATGTTGTTTGACATGTTATGGAAGGGTTTCAGCGTCCCACCTCCGCAATCCTTATTCTATCCCAGGGAAGCGCTTGGCATGGGAATCTAATACTTGGCATAGAGACCAAGAAGAGGGAGGTGGTGACGGAGGGAGATGTGGTGAGGGTATTTTAAAAAGAAAGTCATTTTAAACACATTAAAGACTTCTTCTGTACTTTTTGTTACACGGATATCATGTTTATTTCCAACGAGAAATCTGGTGTAAACTTATGCCTTGACTTACTTTTGGCAGCTTCATTTCAGTGCCGCATGTTCACTCAGCTACGAGTGCACATGCGTCCTTATGCTTGTCAAGTTACTATGCCAATAGTGCTTAGTCCTCAAGACGGTGGTCAGCGGTTGCTATGACGCTGGCAGGAGAAGACATCAGGTCCACTTACAACGCTTTGATTAGAGAGACATGAAAGCCTTTTTCTTCCAAACATTGAGACTAGTAACAGGAAGAGTTGTGGCTGTCCTCGCGCCGCCTGTGGTGAAGTCGCTCCCAGTGTGCAGACATCCACTATATTTCTTGTATTATTCCTAATACAATTTATCTTTAAAATTCACTTTGCCAATCACAGTGATGGCGGTCTAAAAACAAATTTCCCATCATCATCTGTCATCAGCGTTATTGTCATGCAATCATATAGTAGGAATTTGCCAATTACGGCTCTCTCATGTTGGTTTTGGCTGTTTTGGGCACAGTCTGGAAGAGGTTAATCAGAGCTCCCTTGTTGCATTGTCTCAGCTAATACATTGCCCAAAAGTGCCCTCTCCTTCCCTCTCTCTCCCTCTTCTTTGCTGGCTGTCTGTTTTTTCACACAGCTTTAGCCTTGGTGGGATCTGGCCGCCTACAGATAACTGCCGCCTTTGTGTAGCCTATTCGAAGCAGACAGATACTGTACTATTCAGAGGTTTAGGTTATTTATTTGTCCATTCTGATCATTTACATGCATTTCCATCACGCGTCCCTGAGATATCTTTATTCAGTCACAAATCTGCACAGTTCTATGCATTTGATGCAAATACAAATGATCATAAACAACATAAGCTGTGTTTATAAAAATGGAAGCCTAATCTTGGCCAAATCAACAGCTCGGTCTATGTCCATTTTGCAGAATCTGATGCAAATAGGATGCATATGTATGGCACGGCAAGCCATATTAACATGTATGCTGAGGAGATTGCCGCAGATAGCCCAGTCCACGCTGACTTGTTTATCAATGTGCAGCTCCTCGGCATGCATAACAACCAGCGGCCCCCGGTGTGAGTCTGAGCAGCCAGCGCTGTCATTGTTTAACGCCTCCTCTGATTAGTTTACTCTCGCCTGATTAGAAATTAATTAAAATGATGACACAGATCCCAGCAGAGGAGAGGGAGGAGGAGGCAGAGGAAAGGAGAGCAGTCTGTTCAGAAGGGGGTACAAGGTGAAAAGAGCGTTAGACGTTTGTTGCTGGTGTCCATTGGGGAAGGGTGATGTTAAGTCTGGGGGCTTTTAGCAGGAGAGCAGTGCAGAAGGGAGGGACTTGGTGTGGAGTGTGTGGCAGGCGTTTGGGTAAGTGTTTTGGGCCATGGGGGGGGGGGCAGTGAGAGGGGAGTGCTGCTCTGGCAGGGGACAAACACAGCTTAATGAGTGACTCTTGTCGCAATCAGAACATCATTTCCTCATGCATTCTAATGAGCTGGATGTTGCAGAGGATATGGCTTTAATTTATTCAATATATTTTGTGTATTCACCCTGTTTATTTAATAACAGGGACCGTGCGCATTAATCAACATCTCAGCCATCACACACTGCAAATATTCTCTCCTCTGGCTGGGTCGTGTCACAGCTCCTCAGGACAACATGGCTTCAACATTGTGCTGCTGCTATCTGCTCCTTGGTTATTGCATCTGCAGACGTGGCGAGAGTTCCCGTGCAAATCAGAACAAAAGCTTGAGTATTACACGGAGGTGTGATAAGATCAGCGATGAGCAAATATCACTGTTGTAAACATTTGAGTGTGCGGCTCAGGCTTACATGTCACTCATGGATGAGCTTGTAATTCCCTGCCTGCACTAATAATGCCCCCCTCCCGGGTCCCGCCTCTGTTATCCTACCCAGACTGCTTGTGTTCCTGTCTCCCACCCTCTGCCATTGTCTGAGTAAGGCCCAGTACTAGCCACACTTGTAATCCACTGCTAGATAATCCACCATAACATCCGACTAGATTCGGAAGTTAGTGTCTATTAGCCTTCGTCATAACCCTTTGGCCTATCCTTGATCTGGGGTCTTGTCCCTTATCCGTGTGATCATCAGTGGCTTGAGGGTATAGGATATTGCCCGAGTGGCCTGTTTGAATGTGTGCGGTACTAGGGGTAGCGGTTTTCCCATAGCAATGAGGGCCTGTGGTTCTCCCGGTAACCTAATTGGCATGTGTTTCCTGGCAGGTTGTATTGTGGCCTCTTCTAATCACTGTCCCCAGCCTTAACAAGAGCGACCTACAGTACCGCTGCTGCACTGAAGGAGCATGTCTTTTGTTGTTTTATTTCTTTCCTGCTCTTGTCTGTCCTCGTCCCCCTCGGTCTAACAGGGGGACTTGGTCCAGACGGCTGATTAGTCCGGACTTAGAATTGTATGTGGATATGAATATATGTAAGAAATAGGCTGCAGATTTTCTGATACAGAAGCAGACTCCTACCCAACTGAGCATGTAAACCCTAATTGGGAAATGCTTTAAATAATTTCTCATTAGTTCAAGTGTGGCAATAATTGGCTGGGTAATCTGAGGATTAATTAGCAGGCCTGTGTGCGCATGAGTGTGTGCGCTTGCTTATGTGTCCATAGTAGCAGTGGGTTAGGACCGGCCGGACTGAATAGACCCCAGGTTCTACAGCTCGCTAATGGAATCCTGCCCACTCAAGGAGGTCTGGGGAGGAGGGAGCCCAAGACAGAAGCAGCTTTGTTGGCCAAGTTGTCCTGTGGGTGGCCCCCCTGCCCGCAGACCTCATTTGTATCGCGGTGGGCATCCTCCCCCACTTTCCTGACCCGCTCCTTATTTAACAGCTAACCTTGCCTCTACCTCTCCATCACCTCACCCAGCTCACCCCTCCCACCCCCACATCATCCCCTCTCGTCGTGCACGCCGCTCTCATCTTCTTTCTTAGGCTAAATAACACATTTTATTTTCTTTAACCCAATATGCTCCCAAGCCTGAACACCGCTCCCCTGTCCCCCAATTCTTCCTCCAAGAATTCTTCTAGGCCTTTCTCCTCTTGAGCCACCCTCTTCTGCTCCTCATCACATCCTCCTGTGGAGGAGATGGCGAGCTAGTGCTGGCCTCTTCAGCTGTGTACTTCCACCTGGTCTTGCTTCTAATTACTGAACCCTTTCTTCTAGAAATGGGAGGAAAAAAGAAAATAAATGAATAGCATGGAGAGTACACCCACTTGTTGCTGTGAGCATTTTATACAACACTCTGAACTGTGCTTATTGAGCGATAAGAATGCAGGCTTTTATAGATTCATTGGATTAGGTCTTTTGATAAAAAGCTTTAACCTTTAATATTTTAAGCACAACATTATAAAGGATCTCATCCTTCTAAATTTATCCCTGCTTGTTTCTAATGAGAAGTTCTTCATGCACCTTTATCGCAGCGTACACACTGTGCACTGTTACCCCCTGCCTATGTCTGACAGATGGCTGTCAAGGCTGCACAAATAGGATACAGAGAGCATGTAAACAAACATACCAGGATCAATATGGAAACTAATTGGAGAATGACACAAACCATTTTAGCTAAAAGCCCTTAGTCATTTGTAAGTCCTTTCAAATGCCAGGCTTTGAATGTATCATAGCGACAGATCACATTTTGTATGGATGGTACAAGGACAACAGCAGTAGTATAAAATGGTTAATAACATGTTTTATGTTACATTTGGTTATGCATTCATTCATTCATTCATTCATTCATTCATTCATTCATGCATTTATTCAGCATCCTGATAAGAAATATAATATAACTTATACTAAATGCTGGTAGTAATGACTCAAATAAGAATTTATATATATGTATGTTCTAATTTTTTTACCAGGATTGGAACATGCAAACAGCTTTGAACTGACAGAGTGAAAAGCAGCATATCAAGGTAAGTGTTTTCTGTTTTCTTTGCCTTTATCTAGGGTCAGGCCACAATGGGTGTGCACCTTGTTGTGTTTATGTGACAGATGAGACACACAAATTTAGCTAATGATGCTTAAAGGTGCTTATCGCAGCTCTGCTAATCTGGTGTGTGAGATACATTTACACAGCTTGTAGATTTATTATGGCTGATCCTCCCTCTGCTGCTAACACTAAGTGAGCAAGTATTGCTCTAAAGTGTCTCGTTCCCACAATGATGCATGCTTATTTCATAAGGCTGCTCCCAGTGGCTGGCCCGTTCCCTGACATTTACTGGGCTGGTACAAGGACATGCCCTTATTCTTCCCCTCCTCTTCCTCCCATTCCTCCCAGTTAATCAGACTGGTGTGAAAAGGAGGCTGATAAGCCCATTGTCTGGCTGACAATGTCTTGGTGATAGGCCCGTAGTGGCCCGCTAGATGGTGAACTGGCCCCTCTCCTCTTGCATCAACCTGTCCCGTATTTCTGCGCCCCCAAACCTGGTGTCGTCACCCCTCTTTCCTCATTCACCCTGCTCAACAGTCTCTTAGCCCTACTTTTGCCATGTCTGGCCCGCTCCCCCCTGCAGCCCAGAGCAATCCAGGCTGACCCGCTCCTCTTCCTCCACCCTAGCTTTTCTTTCCTCTTGTCCATTGAGAGGTGCAGAGCCACCAGAGGGAACTCATTAGTGCCCTGCTCCCAGGTTAATTGGCTAGCTCAAAGAAAAGCTCAGAGAAAGAAGAAATGAATGAGAAAAACAGCTACTCTGTCCTGGGAGAAAGGGGAATCGACCTGTGTGTTTCTCACGCTGGCAGCTCCTCTAAACAGTGATGCAGCTGCTGTCAGGCCAGATGTGATCCCTCCTGATTAGTGCTGCAGTCCTGCTAACTGTGCATGCAGAGAGCACAGGGCCACTGCCCCTATTGTTGCTTTTATCTACTGTAGAACTATGTAACAAATCTGTCGCGTGCCCCGTGTGACAGGTTCATATTTCTCCGAGAACGGAACGAATGATAACATCAAAGTGAATTGAAAGCGTTATCTGTGAGCTATCTGAATGAGCCTATGCAGCATCTACACATGTCCACGAACAACGGAGTGTGTGCTTCAGGGTCCGTAAGGGCAGCGCCAGCCCCTCCATGTCCTATAAGAAACAGAGGCAAATGACTCTGGAGGGGTTGTGTTGAAGGAGAGTGGTGCTCATGACAATACCAGGAGTGTGTGAGTGCACTTTGAAGAGCTGTCCACTCTTTAATTAACCACACGGCTTTCTGTCACCTTGGGCAACAAGCAGCACATGCCACCCAGGAAAACACTGATGCGGGAAGTTTATAATAAGGCTTTTAGTGGTTTGTAATTGGCTGAATGGTAAGCTGGTAATATTTTTAGTAATCAACATTTTGCGCATTTATTGAATTATTTTGCCAGTTATAGAAGTTTCGTATTGAGGGTATGCAGGTGTTGTCACAGCATGTCAGGAGAAGCCACATGAGTGTCAATGATAAATTTTGAATTTTGTTATTATTTCTCTTTTAAGGTTGAGGGATTGCATACCCTCTATTTTGTACACTGGTTTGCATGTGTGCAAGCATAGAATATGTTGTTTTGTAGGTTAATTTTATGACTCATCTGTTTGTATTACAATTATATTTCCATTTCTTGCCTTCTCAAAGTAGGACCTGATATGAATTGTTTGCTGTGACACTATATGGGAGTACTAGGCTTGCAATGTTGCCCCACTGAAAGACGGTCGATTCTCGGGCCTGCTTGGGGCCTTTGTGATGTTCGCATATTCTCCCCCCTGGGTTTCCTCTGGTGCTCCAGTTTCCTCATCAATCTAAAATATGCACCATAGGCTAATCCTCCATCAGGGTAACACTGACAAACTTAGCTCTAGATCAGGAGAGTAGTCATATGCACAGGGCAAACCTATGGGGACAATTTGGCAAGGCCTGTTTAACTAAATCAAAGTGCAACAAAGCACGTATATCCTACCTTTACATTGAAATCTGGTTATGGGTTTATGTGTGTCTATAAAAGAGGATTTGCATTGCGGTTTTAGGAGCCGATAGACACTTTATTGAAAACTATATAGAACTCTGAGCCATGACCTGGATTTGAGATGCATTGATAGAACTGACCTTCTTATTGGAGCAGGCCCTAAGGCGTATGGTTCTGGTGGAATGCGCGGAGCTGACATGGTGTGTTTGTGGCTGTCTTTGCCACTCTTTCTCCTCTGTGTCTTCGGCGAGATGATAACAGGATCAGTGGATGTCTGGGCTGGAGCCAGCGCAGGGATCATATTGGAATGAGAGGGGCCTGAGACGCTCTCCAGATTGGCTGCTGCACCTGACAGAGTGGGGGGATTAGCAGGAGGGTTAGCAACAGCGTTAGTCACAAGCTCATCTTTACCGTCTTCACTTCTTGCTCTGCCTCGGTTTGTTGGACATCGCTCGCTGTAACCCCCCCCCCCCCCCCCCCACCACCACCCCCCGCTGTCTCCGTGCGGACTTATACAGCACGCACACACCAGCCTCCCCCCACCCCCCACCCCCAACCCCCCTTGTCTTTTCAGCTCCGAGAGAGAGCATAAAGCAAGACAGGGGGGCACTGCATAGATTTGCTGCCATTGTGTGTCAATCATTCGGTGTCTGTGTGTGTATATGCGTGTGAGAGGGAGAGAGAGCCCTCGCCGCCAGTGATTAGCTCTGTCAATGCTGGTCTCTTGCTGCTTACAGAATAATACAGTAAGGCCTTGAGAAGCAGGAGAGAAAGGGAGGAAGGTGGACTGCCGATAGGCCTGCTGGCTCAGCGGTCAGTGTATGTTATTGTACGCGCGATTGTGTTGTGCTGTGTTGCTATGGTGTGAGACAGACTGTTTGCTCATCATCATACTCTGGGCTTTTTGAGTAGGAGCATAACTTTTGGGGGGGGGGCTAAGCATGAAATTAAGTGCTTGATAAAACTGGAAACCTTCAAGGACATTTGTAGTGACTGCTGTCAGGCCTCTCATAAGCTCAGATACACGGTGCTGGTCAGTTGGATGCGTCACAACCTCTTCCCTTCCTCCTTTATTCATCCAACTGCTCTGTTTTCCACTCTCGAAAATGTCATAAGTGGGTGTGCAGCGTATCGCCTTGAGCTGGAGATGAACATGAAATAAACACAAACTAGGCTAGTGACAGTTTTAAATCGGCTTTAGATCACTATGAAAGGTAACGGATTATAGGATGCTTTTTCCAGTCCTGAGGAGATAGGACACAGTCTTGGAGGAAAGCCCACTCCTCTCAGCCCACTATGGGTTCTGTGTCTATCTTCTAATCTTCTAAAGCTCTCAGTATTTGCATGTAGTCTGTCCTACATACTCAGAATATCCTGTCTATAGGCTGCTGCTGCTGCTGCTGCTGCTGCACACATTTTGTTCAAAATGCACAGCAAAAATGTTCTAACATTTTTAAATATTTGTATTGATCCGGATACACCATAACTGTTTTCATACTGTAGGCCTAAATTTCTAGGCTTTTCAGGCTATGTATCTCCTCACTAAAGCGTTGAATTTTAACAGATAGGCCTCTTTTCTTTTCTTTTTATAATAAAAATAATGTTGCCTAAATCCTTCACAAATGCATAGCTATTTTAGTTCATGTTTCTTTCTACTTTTTTCATCGCGTCCATGAAGGCCAGAGCGACGACACAAAGTTGACGCTTCATTTTTTTTTTTTTTAGCGGGGGGCATGATTTTTTCACCCCTTCCCTTTTCTCTTTTTATAAATCTGCCGAAATCAAATTAAAAATTCTATTGAAATTGTGTTGCTGTTGTTATTCAGATGCTAGTTCGGGTCTTTTGTGTAAATCTAATTATTGCTCACTATCAGGACGGTCCACGGGGTAATTAGTCAGTTCTCACTAAAGTCCTCCCCGCATCCTCAGATTCTTATCGCCATCACCATGACATTTAAAAAAAAAAAATGGAAAAGCGCTTGTGTGTGTGTGTGTTTTTATTTTTTTCCCTAAAAGCCCGAATATCTTTGTCGTTGTCGTTATCGTTGTGTTTGTGCAGTTTTATTTTTAACCATATTGATGATGGCCGTAAATACGTACTCCCGGAAAAATGCACCTGTCTCTCAATTGTCGCAGAGACGGAGGGGGGAAACGCCTGACGTCGCGGTTTTTGTGGAGGGTTCTTCATGTTGTGGAGACAAATGTTGCTGCTTCGTGCCATTCAGCGCAATAATACCACGGAGAGTTTGGAGCAGGCGAGGGAGAAAACAGGCGACTCTCAAATCAAAGACGAGGAAGAATAGTGGCGCGCTTTGAAGGACGCGCGTGGCGCAGAGTGGGGACCGAGGGGGAACATCCTCAACTCTCAAACTATACAGGGCAACAGCGCGTCAATGTGAGAACATACGACACTTAGCAGTCGGTTGAACGAAATAAACGATGTCATTTATTACCAGGACCTAACGTAGGCCTTTGACATTTATTTGGCATCTCCCGGATAAAAACGCAATTAATACGCCTCCTAATTATATACATTATTAGCAAGAAATGTGAAGGATCAGCCTGTATTTTTCCGTTACATTTCTGCTACTTTAAATCGCTTTTCCAGCCTGGAAAATGATATGTCGCCTATTTTTTACTTTCTCTCACTCCTTAACTCCACGCTTTTCCACCTTTCCTTATGCCCATTTAATTGCTCCAAATGACTCTGGCGCTGATTGTTTCTCAGCGTGATGCTCTTTGTCTGCGCGCATTTGTGTTTGTGCGCGCGCGCGCGTGTGTGTGTGTGCGCGCGCGAGTGCGTGTGTGTGTTTGTACTATTTAATGTTGTGCCCAGGTGTGTTAGTCTGCAGTGTTTTTTTTTCTTTTTCCCCGAGAGCGTTTTAAATGAAGTACTGGGTAGTGTGTGGAGTGTGGCTAATAGTGACCCATGGCTGCAATTAGGCAGGCCCTCCCCTGTTTCTAAGTTCGATTTTGTTGTTGTTTGCATCACGGAATCACGCAGCTACGTGTGGTGGCAAGTGCTTGCTTGATTTGTATTTTTTTTTTTTTAAGGTGAAAGATCAATTGTGTTTCCCCTCAACTCTTTTTACTTCTTGCTTCTAAACTACTGCTTTGTTGATCTTCTGCCACCTGTAGGCTGCGACATTTAGGCACCAGCAACGGGAGACTGTTTTAAAAATGTGAAATTACTTGTCATGCTTTTTCGCATTCCTTCTCCTGCCTCTCAAGGAAAAACTATGCTTATCCGCTCAAAACTAAAATCGTCTTGAGCAAGAGGAGAAAGGATGGCACGTTGGCTTGAGATGAGATCTGTGACAGCTGGATCAGTGATGACTTACCAGTAATTAAGATGTACTGATAGCAATGAAGTGTGCGCCACCGACTAGTATGTGTCACTGCGAATTTCAATTTATTTATGTTTCCCGCACCCAACATGACCAGTTTTGATAATACGTGGGATTTTGTGACTTTCTTTAGAGAGAGAAAGCCCGTGTGTTTATTTGGGGGAGGAAGGGTGTTTTCTAATCAAGTCACTGTCGTTTTTCTGTTGTCACCTGCTTCCAGACAGACAAAGTGGCATTTCCTGACTGTTCCCATCCTCGTCTGAGTTATCTGACACCCCCCAAAAAATACGTCTACGGGGGGGGGGGTGGGGAGCAGGGAGGCGAGGCACCGCTGCAGCCTTATCCCGGTAAGGAGATGGCTTCTTATCAGATCAGGCTAGGAAGTTTATTTTATGGAGTAAATCTGGATAGAGGGGATAAAGAAATGACACATCCCTTGCGGACACAAAAGGAGAAGGAGATTAGTCCTCTAGCAGCATATATGGCTTTAGTTCAACCTGACAGGCAGCGGATTGAAAGGTCATGAAATAATAATCCCCCTATTCTTCTGCTCTAATCCTACCAGGGTGTGTTTCACTATGGGAACGTATATGGCCTGGTCCATGCTCCAGGCTGGATGTTCATTTTGTGTTGTCACTGTATTTAGATAGACGTCCGACGATGATTTAAATTAATTAGACTAATTATGATTGAAGCAAGGCTTGCATGATGAATTGCGGTGCTGATGTTTTCAAAGGGAGGCTAGGGGTTATTTTCTGTCTGCTCGGCCTTTCCATCAAATAGGTTAAAGGGAAAACTGTACCCTCATCACTGTGGGACCAATCATGTGGTCGGATACGAACAACACTGTGTGAGAGATTAGGCCATTTATACAAGTGAGATCTAGCCTTGTGTGGGCATGTAGTTGGAGTGTTGTGGTAGGTGTGAGAGGGAAAGGGAGGCAGAGGCGTCTGTCCAATAGCCAGATAATCAAGCATCGAAAATGAGAGTGAGAATTTCAATGCAAACTAATGTGTTCCACAC
Source organism: Neogobius melanostomus (assembly GCA_007210695.1). Lineage (NCBI taxonomy): Eukaryota > Metazoa > Chordata > Actinopteri > Gobiiformes > Gobiidae > Neogobius > Neogobius melanostomus. The sequence continues at coordinate 3,545,628 of VHKM01000048.1, forward strand.
AATTACTCGATTAATAATTCTTATTTCATTACAGCGCCATAGAGACTGTGAAAGAAAGAGGCGCCAGCAGAGAGAGATTTTTTCGAATGGGAAGGAGACAAGAGAGTGAGGCGGGAGGGTGTGAGCACATCAGGCTAAGAGATCTGCAGTGGCTGTATATTTCCCAATGTCTAGTTAAGGCTGCGAGGCAGGGGTCAGGAAACTTAATTATAGCGTAAGTGGATAGAAACTGCAGAATGATAAAGAGAAACATGCAGACAGATTGGAATGGCAAGGACAGGTTTAATACTATCTGCCTCTGTCTGCCTTCCTCCCACAATACAAGTCAGCCCTGCAATCATGCCGAGAAGCATCCCATACACAGCACCCACAATAACGCCAATGCATATCAAAATTACATACTCCACCAATGCAAGCCGTTTTGCATGGCCACCATTACTTTCCAATTTTGTGGGTTCAAGAAAATCCGCACCCCATGTCGAGGTGATAACAGTGAACTTATTTTCATGGTGTTTGTCAGAGATAAGCATTCACCTGTAGTTCAACAGATGCGCCCACTGAAACAAGACTTATTAAATCATGTGAAGCTCTCAACGAATTGTAAACATAAGTCATTTTTTATTTACCTTTTGGCATTTCTTTTATAATATCCTGCTTTTATGATTTTGGAAAGCCTTATGTTTGCTATATAGCTCTCATGATTTGGGTTTCGAATCAGTGGAATTTAATGAGTGGTCCCTTACACACTTTCTGCTGAGAAGCTCTGCAATCTATTTGCACCGTATAAGATTTGCATATCTGCAGCTCATGAAGCAAGGCTTTAATTTCCTCCTGCTGCAGATAAACATCACCTTGTTGGAGCAGATGGGCGGAGGCAGGATGGGGTCAATGAAGAAGAGGCAGGACAATGGCAATGGTTCAGCCCCTGAATGGAGAAAAGTATTAAAATTGCACAATTTCCATTTGGTGGTCATTTTTATAACCGAAAATGATATAAGCAGCTGACAGAAACAGAGGTGAATATATTTGTGGATGGGACTGATGCTGAACTTGTTCTAGTTTAAGGCCAGAGAATTGATTCAGCCTCACAAAAAGACACCCACAATTCACAGCAAATGAATGTGCTCTCAGCTGGCTCCTGTTCTACTATCATCTTATATAAAGTCTTGGCTAATGTCCAATTTCAATACAGTTAATATGCTTTAAAGAGCTATATTCTCTTTCTTGCTAATGTTGGCATATTGTACTGATCACACAAAACGAGAGGTGCTACACTGAATGAATTAGTGTCAACTAAGCACCTTTTATACAACAATAATAGACACAATGGAAATGATTAATTAGCCTGGATAGATTTAACTCAATCAGTGTCTGTATAGGGATTCTTATGAGGGAGGTAAATGGAGCTTTAGCTTTAAAAGTGAACTTTTGCCAAGTGAATGAGACGTGCTAGCTCACAGATTGCTATTAAAAAGAGAAGACACAGAAGAGTTTGTGAATAATGAGCTGTTCAGGCGGGACTTATGTAAACCTCTTGTTATTAGGATGTAGGAGCCTGGTAATTACAGCCTTCCTACTGGGGATGGTTCCACTGTGTGCTTCGAGGAGAGCAGTTTGGGCTGGGGGTTACACGGAGGCTACACTTTAGTCTTTTAGTAACCATCTTCTATTATTTATTTATCAAAATCCCTAAGATTTCCCAAGCATGGACAATTAATTAAGTCTTATGCACATGCAAATATAGTTTCGTCGCGTAACAAGTTCCTCTAATTTTCAAAGACGGCACACAGTTGGATACGGAGAAAGGCGTAAAAGGCAAAAAAAATCTGCATCACAGCGTTAATTTAATCAGACTTGAGTAATACCTCTTCTTGCGCTCTCTCCCCAGGCAGCTTGCGGTTTCTGTGCTAGCTTGAGGACAAGATGAAGGGAGCTTTCAGCCTCTTAGAAGATGAGGGTTAAAGAACGGAGAGATTAAGGAAGTGAGAAAGCGACTGAAAAGAGGGCTGGGGATTATGTCATCTACAATTGATGTGCTCTCTTAATGTACCTTTAAACATGTGCCACTGGGGCCGTCTTTTATAATGTCTATTCACTCACAGGAGGAGGGGGTTACAGTATTAACCCAGACATACTCCGCAACATATGTGAGCTTCTGTATTGAGTGTAGTTATCAGGGTTTATGTCACTTTGATATGTATACGGCATGTGAGAGATGAGCATTTCAAAGGAAGTCCATTTCGGCTCGGCTTCCCATACACTGCTTTGCGCTGTACTGATCTCCATATCAAAACTAGATTCTTTATCGAATGATCATAGGAACAAATCGAGTCTCTTTAGCTGCAATGAAAATGGTCCAGCTTGGACTATAAGCAAAGGAAGTATTTCACTGACTGAACCTCTTTAAACCGTAGCATGAATCGTGCATCAAAGCGGCTTGTTTCAACAGTGACAGAGAAGAGTGCACTGATCTTATCCAGAGAATGTTGGAGGGCGACTCTGGAGTGTGATCAACCATACACTTGTCTGAGTGCCCATAGTGTGAGCAACCATTCGATTAAATCCACAGCTATCACTAACAGGATTAGCTGAGTGGACAGCAGAAGTCTATCATTGCTTATTGATCTGCTCTGATTCCCATCAGCCCATCAGGGCAGGACATTCTTGTGAGTGGCCCCAGAGGGAATCACTGCTACAAACCACTGTTAACGTATTGTAGCTAAACGTATCTGAAGGGCTTCAACTCGGGCGCCCATCTTTCTGTGTCAGGAAAAGTCAAATAAGTCAAAGCTATCAGGGTCAACAGATGCTGCCGCCTCCGCTGTGTGAAAATACTGTTTGACTGCCACCAGTGAAGCACACAGAGATCAATATGATCAATGAATCTTTAACATGGAACCAGTAGTAACAGCATCTGTACAGGAGTCTTGTTTTGTTACTGTAATTCGACCAAATTAAATACTTCTTTTGTCATGTCTTACAATAGGCGAGGACATACAATACTTTATAGAGTCTGTTTGCATACAGAAGTGTTAATTGATATGCCTGATCTGAAATAATAATTTAAAGAAATCCATCTTGTTCAGGTAATAAACTCTTGCTTGTATAATATTCTGCATTAACAAGAGAAAGGCAAATAACAAAATGTACGCTTCGAATGCTATTAGTGCATTCACCAGAAAAGTATTGGGGTTGCACACGAAGGATACTTATTTTATTGATCACAGATATAAGACATTGTGAAAACCGCACTCGCTTTTGGATTTTACTATTATTTTTCACATCTATCCACTGATGCTATGCAGCTCTGAAAACCTCACTAAAACGCAGATGGATCAGTCACATATGCTGCGTGGTAAAGAGGCTTCAGATCTTGCACACTGTATTAAAGCTCATTAGTTAATTACAACCATTTCCTCTGTCACAAATGGCTTTTCCATTGTTTCCTTGCCGTAGGAGCAGGAGAGGAGAAGTGATGGAGGTGCCGAGCGCGGCTGTGTGAGGGCAGAGAGATCCTAACCGCAGATAATAATCTCTGTAAGGCTGACAGCAGTTCACCCTCAGATAGCTCGCATGTCAAAGGCTAAAAGAGGTCCACGGAAATTTGTGCGATTAATAATAGAGGTTGTGAAAGGGTGAAAGCGAAGTGTACATGTGCAGGGGCTCGCAGTCTACCTCCGGATGCAGCTGTGACAAGGCCAGAAGAATTATTCCAATTAAAAGTGGTAATTGCTTTGCTAATTTCTCCTATTAATTTCTCGGAGTGTGGGAGCATAATGGGTGAAATGTTTTAACCCCCACCCTGCCTCGTGTCTCTTCTTCACCTCCTCCCTCTCGAACCCTCTTTAAATTCCCTAGTAATTTTAATGACTCGGTTTAGGTTTTGGACCCTTTATCACAACCTGCCTGCTGATTTTCTCTGCTCATGATGTGACAGATCCAGCTTGTGGACCTGGAAATGTGAAGGCAAAATTTGGCTGTTGGGAAAATTAGAATGAGTATTCGAAGTACTCAAAAAGGCTTTCGAAACCTTTTACTATAAAACCCTTGAAGTGTCGTATAGTTTGTGCTTAATCTTCTTTTAGCTTTATCTTTGGTGTTGACGTAGCAAAACTTTACAGGGATTGATTTTGTTTCAACTTTTACATGTCACGCCCGTCCTCCTGATTCCACCTGTCTATTTGAGCTGCGCAAACTGGAAATGCAATCACAATTCGAATGATTAAATCGCAAAGACTGCAGTTATTCAGGCATTAGAATATACTTTGCAAATAACACATAGCAACTGTGTCTTATACAAACCTGCTGCCCCTACCGCTTAGACATCAACAATTCATTTAGCAGTGCAAACTCAAATATTAATGCAGGACATGTTCAAAATAAACTCAATCTTGATGTCAAAATTCTAGCCACATCATGGGTTAAATTGCAATACATGCTTGAAAAATTGGTAGATTTTTTTTTGGGTGCAAAATCTCCTCTTTTACCAGGACTACACTAGATTTGAATTGCCCATCATATATTTGAAACATATATTCCCATTTAGTCAAGTCATTGTGCAACTAGACAGGCGAGTATCCACTGCAGTGATTCCACGTCTGACTCAATTACGGTCACTACATGCATCAAACATTTTGCAGGGGAATCTCCAGTCGGGAGCGGCTGTGCCTTTTTTTCTTTTTTTTCACGTCATTTGTCTTGCCACAAGTGTGTGTGGAGTGGGCAGTCCATTGAATTGTCATCCGTCATGGTTAGTTACGCGGCTGTCAGCTGCTCTCCCTCTGCCCAGCGGTCTAGCGATCACCCCTTAACCTGGAAGCATTATGTCTAAATCACATTACATGGCCCAGCGTTCCTTTATTTCTCCCCTTTGAGGTCGGGAGCAGTGAGACAGCTGTCCAGCCCTGTTTGGAATGACTTCTCCACGTCTTAATTAGCTGATCTGATTTTCAGTGGGTGGCGCTTGTTTGGGTGGACACTTGTTTGTGTACATCCCTGGTTTGTATTGGGGTGGGGGTGGGGGTTGAGGTGACTGACAATGCGCTGGAAACAACATTAGAAAAGACCGAAGATTCGTGTTGCTAATGATGAATGTGAAAGAGAATGCGGTTGTTCATCCACCACCATTGAGGCGAATGACATGACCTTCCTGACACCGTCGCATCTTTCCCAAGCACCTGAGTCCTTGCTGAACAAACAGCCCTGAAAAAGACATCCACCACAAACAATTTCTACTTGATTTTGATCATGCAGTTTTAACTGAGGAATACGGTAAAATGTGATAATACTTAAACCAGAGAAACCTATTTTGGAACTGTGTGGCGATAATGTTATGTACTAGATTACAAAACAGTTTCAACATGGCATGTTCCATTAAATGTAATAAAACATGGTAAGTAATTAGTTTTTTCATCAAATTAAAACTAAATCTACTAAAGCAGGCCCAAAAAAACTGCTAAAATGTATGTGATATATTTTTAAGTAACCTATGTTCTTGCTTTAAGCTGTGTTAGCAACAGTGTGAATTTGCTGCTTCGTGTGATGTGGATATATCGCAATAATTCGGCCATATATTGTTCAGCTCTATGTCAAACTGTAGTACCCGGGTCCTCTTCAGTTCTAAAGTTCCTATAAATCATAATCAGTTCTTTTCATGTTTTTCTTCTCCTTCAGGAAAATCCTTGTTCAGAAACATTTTAGTCAGTCTTTTTTTGAAACCTCGTTCAGCCTGTACGGTATTGTCCTGTCAGTTTCTTGTTGTTGTTCTGTTGTTCTGGAAAAGTTTGAGAACCACTGACTTTTACATAATAATTAACTATTCAATGACGGCTTACGATGCGTTGTCCTTGTAATTAATGTTGCATTGATGGACCGTACACCGTTGCCCCCCGTACAGTTTGTTGACGTGATTGTGAGTCTTGCGTGAGAAAAAAGGAGAGATATTTGCCGTGATGTGAAAAGCTGCGAAGGTGAGAGCAGCAGCAGCCATGAAAAAGACTTTATTTCGCAATGTTAAGGCCAAGGCCCAAAGCTTCGAACATTATGCCATAAAATAGTCTCAATTATTCTCCGCGGGAAAACTAATTAGTCTAGTCTGACCCCTGCCTTGCCATCGTACGCTCTGTAGACAGAGACAGTACTTGCGGTGTACCACGGCTTCACACTGAGAGTTGCACATCAGGATGTTTGCGCAGACTTGCAAGCAAGTTATAATTTAGAAAAGTTTTCAACTGTATTGCTTCTGTCATGGTGTCTATCTGTCATTTGTGTCTTTGTGGAAATTATTCTGTTTAACTATATTGGATTACGTACAGGAGTTGCCTTTAAGAAGTAATTAAAGCTATCTTCCTCTTCTGACATGTGAGACTTCACTGTGACTAGTTAAATCATGATGGAGACTAGCCAACAGGATGAGTGAGTGAGGAAAAGTGTCTGTCTCTTTGAGCATAGAACCGCATTAAACAGAAACAACGATCTACCAAAAATGGTATCAGATCTCGATTTTAATTTTTATCGTCATATTGCCCGACCCTAATTTGATTCATGCTTAAGAAATGTATTTGAGTTTTGTGTCATATGGTTTAAACATGGTTTACACTCAGTTTAGACTCAATTCAGTCCAACTTTGATCTCAATCTAATGGTACTTGGAAGGTGGAATGTTGGTGCGAAAAGTTTGAGAGCCACTGAACTAGTCTATACATTTACCTGACAATGAAATCTTTTGGTTGATTAGCTCTTAAGCACATTGGAACGCACATCTCCTAATTTCTCAATTTTTCTGTTCTAAGTTGTAACGTGTCTCACAATGTTGAAACTTGCATCGAGTCTCACTGAGAAGTTTTCAACCATGCAAATTCCTTGATCATGTTTTTGTTTACTGCTAAAATATACATGAATGTTTTTGTGCACGCACTTAAATGGAGGCCCATCTCTTCTGTTAACAATAAAAGTGTCTGTGCATCTGTGAGTATGGGAGAGTACACACACCGCTTTTAGCTCCTTCTATTGTGGTGTTCTCAGTCCAAGGCCGCGTGCCATTCAGACCTGGCTCTCAGAACTCGCATCCAGCCCTCTGCTGCCTTCAATTAGCATTTAACTCATGAGTGTCAGTCAGTGTCTGCCTGTTCACCAAAGTAGTGCTCCCCCTTCCTCCTACCGCTCACAATGGAGCGGATCCTGAGCTATAGAGACAACCTCCAAACGATGAGTTCTTCATGTCCGTGTCCCTGCAACCTCCTCCGGCTCTCTCTGTCTTTATTATTTACTGCTATTTAATCCGCACTGAAAAACGCTAGGGCTGCATGGGATAGAGGATAAGTGGCTGGCGGTCTGTGGTTGTGCGGTATTGACACTTTAAAATCTTACCTAAAGATATCACTTTGGTTCGATGGCTGTTAGTTTGTTAAAGTTATGGATATCGCGTTAGACTTTGTTTTTTTTTGTTTTTTTTACTTAGGTTTAATTACCTTTACAATGTTGAAACCAGAGTGGCACAAAATCTATAATATACAGTATTTTCAAATCGCCACTAATAAGGATATCAATGCACACAATTCGATTAGAGCGATAAAGTTTTGGATATAATGGTGTGAACTCATTCCTAGGGCCGGGCGATATGGCCTAAAATCTATATCACGATATAAAAAAGAAATATCACGATAACGATGTATTTGACGATATAATTGACAACAGACAAATTACTTCAAAATCCCAGCCTTACGCCTTTTGGGAAGATTAATTCAGTGATATTTTATTCTTTCGTTTTTTTACCGGCATACTAATTTCCTCGCAAATATGATCTACTCGAGCAGTTTTACATCTTTCATTTCATTTGACTTTTTAAGCACCCGTCCCCATGTTCTACAGTCAGTGTTTATGCTGCCCTGATGGAGCTGAGCATAACATGAATGATATTGTGTCCACAGCGAAATCAAAAATTACAACGATATCAAACAGTTATACCGCGATAACGATATGCGATACGATATTGCCCGCCCCTACTCATTCCTAACTTTCCTAAAGCATTTCACACGGGTGACTTCATAAGCACATTGCACAACAACTAAATACTAAATTGATAAAAAGGCTTAATTAGATGCACAAAGGTCTTTTTTCCCACAGGTGTCAGCTTTTACTGAAGACAAAAGAAATGTTATAAAAACAAAACAGGTATAGGACCTTTGATAGTGTTTTTCTGTTGGATAATTATATAAACGATCTCTAAATCATGACTGTGAGTGCTCTTTATACCTATCTCCTGTTCATCATTAATGGGATTTAAAACATGCTGCCAAGTTGAGTTTTGAGATGATTTCTCCCGTAAAGCTTTTTGCCAGTATGCATCTTATTACATTCCACTGTAGAGATGATGGTGCTGGAACCGGTCAAAATTATACAGCTGCTTTTTTGTCCAAGGCCACTAGTCTCTATCCCGGCAATGGCATCTGATTTTCTGGATGCGGATGAAGCCCGGCGGTGTTTTAAAAAGTCTGATCACTTTTTTTGTCTTTTTTTTTTTTTTACTAATGAAATTAAGCTTCGCCACCATGAAAGCACAGGTGCAACGAACACGGCTCTGACGAATATCTGCATACAAGGCCAGCGGCGTGGAGCCGCTCCATCAGGCTGCCCTCCCGTCTGTGTATCCAAGGGTCTGATGCGACCTCTCTCCCAACAAGGCCAAGGGACATTCATACTCATTTATTCAGTTCTCATTCAATTCTCTCCATATTCATAAGCGTGTTTCGCACCCCCGCTCTCGTTTTCCTTTTCAGCTTTAAATTAAAGGTACAGGAACGAGCCAGGGCTTTCATCTCGGGCTGTGGGGCGGCGGAGGGTTGCGGGTGAGTGAGATGGGAGGGGGCGAGGCTCTCACTCCACTCTCTACCACTCTGTATTTATTAGCGTCCCCCCCCCCCCCCCTCCATCCCTCCCTCCCTCCCTACCAAAGCCCCCATCCCCAACGACACCTGGCGAAAAATGATTCATTAATTCAAAAAGCAGCATTTTTTCTTTTTTTCTCCCCGTGAGCTGTATTTCAAAGGCATCGACAGGAAAGAGCGGAGCTGAGTGGGTAAGGCTAGGAAGCAGGGAGAGTTGGGAGGATGAAGGGGGAGGAAGGAAGGAGGCAAGGTGTTTGAAGAGGGCAGAGTACACTTCAAGTTTCTGTCACGCCAAAGATCAAGCCAGGCATGGAGCAGGAACAAGGCTATTTTAGGGTTTAGCTAAGTGGCATGCATCTCGCGCTCTTGAATGTGCATCAGCCTGTTGAATGTATTCAGCAAACATCTTTTCAAGTATTTTGTCCAGCGATAAAAAAGTACGGCTGTGTCATATAATACAATGAATGTTTGTGGAAAGGTACATACTGTATGCGTGGCATTTAGATGTGTCCCCGAAGCACATTCTCTTGCCATTTTTCATTCCTCTGCTTTGTCTCATGACCTGCCATCTACATCCTTCGCCTTAGCTCCACAGTAAAACGCGAATACTTACAGTCTAAGCCAACTCTTTAGCTTCTGACTCCAACAATAGCAAATTAAAGTTGGTCATTATTTCAGAATTTGTTGCTTCACAAAGGATGAATTACTAGAGTGGTTTGGGTCATTGACAACCATCCACATCACACAACCATAGAGTTAAACATGAAGAAATGATTAGTGCTCAATAAACATCAGCACTATATTGTTACGAGTAGTGTTATTGAGTACTTGACATCTCGAGGTGCGTGCATTATTTAAAGACATATGGTAACACTTTATTATAACTACAACTTTTTTAGCCTTAATAAATGATAAGTTCATCATCAACAATTCATTAGTTAAGAGTGACAAGTATGTGAAGAACTATTCATTATGAGTTAGGCATTAGCTGTAGTAGTTAAGTAGTTATTAAGTGGAAGCTAAATTTAACTAATGAATTGTTCATGATGAATTAAGTGTTAACTCATCATTTATTAAGGCTAAATAAGGTGTAGTTATTATGAAGTGTTACCTAAAATATTTTTTAAACAATTATTATAAAATCAAATAAAAAACATTTAAAATAAATCCTTTAATGCCTGTTTGACCCCAGACTTTATTCAGAACGTATCACAACACGCACGCACACCAACTACTGCAGCATAAGGCTTAATTTGCTAAGTATATTCAGCAAAGAGACATCTCCATTTAGTCCACCTATAAGATATTTTTATATGTAGTATCATCGGAATATGTTTTATTGTACACTTTTTGCCGACAAATATAAGAGAATGGCCAAGTTTCCTGTCTTTTAAAAACAACTTAAACATTTTCTTAAAGTAAATCAGTTGTGTACTCATTTAATTTAGTTTTTACATTAAGTTTTGTTATACCTGAATGCATTGTATTGCTTGCCTTTCCTGCCTTGGGACAACAGGTGTAAATGAGCAGTTTTGCTATAATCTGGCACAATAGAAAGTTTGTCTTTAAGATCTTCATTTATATAGCGCCTTTCACAGACATAGTCACAAAGCGCTTTATTTGTGTTAATGTGTGCTGTCCTGATCGAATAATAAGTATCGTTCAGCAGATCAGGTGTAACTACTTTATCCACTACACTACAAATTATTCAGAAAAGCAAGAGCGTCTAAAGTAGTGTTAATGATGATATCCACAACAAAACGATATTTCTTATAACTTTTCCATCACTGAAAACTATCATTTTAAAGCTTTCCCTCAACAAACATGAACAGGCCTCTAACTGTGAGAAGAGAGTTGTCTTTGGTTATCCTTTTTCATCAGTATAGGGACTTTTTATATTTGTGTGTATGATACTGTATTGTAAAAAAGTAATCACCATCATCTTCTACACAGGAGAGTTTATTTTTGTGCTTCTAGGGGAGGACCAGGGGTAACACAGGCCGCTGTTTGGCCACCGTACTCCAGGTCCCTCTCAGAAGAGCCGAGGCAGTAACATGTTCAAGTACATTTTATATGGCCAAATATTTCGACCAAACAGCTTAAAAATAGACTGGAGTGGACACAGCTTTGTGCACAAATCATGCAAAGTAGTTCAAAGTGCTTTACAGAACTGAAAGTACACGCAATTCCAATTAACCAGATCAAGAAGTCAGTCAAACAAATTACATTAAAAGCAATAATGTACTTTCAGTCGTCATATGCACAGATAGATTGATGGGAAATTAAAAGGGAAACACTTCTCACAGGTCACTACGGCGCTGGCGTCTCGGACACACATACGTTTATCCGCTCGAGTGCTGTGGTCTGACGGCGGGATCGGGTGTCGGGCCACTCCCAGTCCGGCTGAATCTTTCATACGGCCGCAGATGATGTGCTTAATTATAGATGGCAGGACAAGCCGCGATCCTTAGCCTCAATTAGACGGGGGCATAGGGTTAGTGACCTGCACGCCGACTGTCAGTGCCTATTACACACTACACATGGCCGGGTGACAGAGCGAGGGGCCGGGGCGCAGGGCGGGGCTGGCTCACAAGGCAAGGGCCAGCACTGTACACTGCAGCGGGTCCAGAGAAGCCACGCAATCACACAAGACAAATGAAGTGCAGTTATCTGGAGAGAGTGCGTCCTGCAATCAGTGGAATTAATCTCATTACTGGGATATTACACTGTTGATTGTGGCTGCGTATGATTGATGGTTTATTCTCAGCTGATGCAAAGTTGATTTTTTTTTTTTGTGTGTGCTGATTTGTGTATGTGGGTTAAAGCGCCTCGGTAGATGATTGTGTAGCTTTGTTTTTGCACAAATAAGATGCGTTAATGACAATCTAGAATTTGATGTTATAAATAAATTGACTCAAAGATATTTTCCATTATTCACTCCGTACTCAATGTGTGTACTGCCAATCTGTGCCATCTGCCCCTCCGACCACCACATTCACACAGGCAAAGGTCTTGCCCAAGGACAAAACGAAAGTCTGCACTTGCGGGAGCCAGGATTCGATTCCTTTCGATTATGATGACTAGCTCTACCATCGGAGCTACTGTCACCCCTCAGGCCTCTAGAGGGGCATTTTGACAGGACCGGACCAGAGCGGTTTGTGGGTGTTTCCACTGCTGAAATTAAACCGCTCCACTCCCAAAGGGGGGTCCAAACCGCTCCAGCCCTGGACTCCAGCGGTTTACTGACTTGACTGGTTTGGAGGGAAAGGGGAGGGGGGCAGGTCACTTCTCTGATTGGTCAGGCCTTTGAGAGTCAATACTTGGCTTGCATATTCAAAGTTGGTTTTCTCTTCAAATTTAAACAGGCTCCATCATGACTTGTTCACAGAAATTATAGGAAATGTTTGGCTATGTATGATTTTGATGTGAAAACATTCAATAAAATGATATAATTTTTCCTTATATTTATGTCAGTAAATTTCCCATACCATCCATCCATCCATCCATCCATTTTCTTCCACTTGTCCGTTGCCGGGTCATGGGGGCAGCTGTTGGAGCTGCCCAAATCACATTGCACCAGCCCCTATGGCTCCTCCTGCAGGTGGTGGGTCCACAGTAGGTTCTAACCGGGCCTGTTGGTCTCTCATGAGGGGCTTCTGAACCGCTCTTTGTCTGACCCGTCACCTAGAACCTGTTTGCCATGGGAGACCCTACCAGGGGCATGAGCTCCAGGATCATTCGGGCGCTCAAACCCCTCCACCATGTTAAGGTGGCGGTTCCAGAAGGAGATTTTCCCATACATTCATTCTTACTCCCTAAATGACAGGATCGAGGCCTCATATCTCCCTTTTCTTTAATCTTTGGACACACTTAGAATAATAAGCCTACTTGTTTTAGGTATTGTTGTGTTGTCTTTTTTTTCTCTCTCAATAACTCTTCCTGGTGCTTGAAAACCGATCAAACTGCTATAATAAAGAAATAAAATCAAGACTTATTGGTGCTGGTATAGGGGTGTTAGAAACAGCTACATCCAAATAAAGTCTACATGCGTTAATTGCCTAGTTTAAAGCCCAAAGACGACCAGGACGCACATCCGAAAGGTGCACACAAATAATATGAAAATAGATCAAATTCCTGCAGTAAGTGTTTCCATGTCGAGGTTTAAAGCATAATCCCACGGTTAAAACATACTTAATAATCCAGGGAGAGTCACAAATGCAAAAGTCCAAGATCTTATTGCTGTTTCTTCTTTGGTCAGCCTGTCTATAAGTGAAAGTTAACGGGCACATGGCACAGCTGATTTTTACTTTCACTTCTGTATGGACTGAGCCTATTTTATAAATTACTTTAGGAAAACATTTACATATGATTTTTTTCTATCGCTGATCAATGTAAAAGGCATAATATAATAATAATGATATAAGTATTTTTTGTAGCGGAGCGCTCTGCCCCACCTAATAGCCAAATTTTGCACAAAGGTGTTTTGATGCAGGACTAAAGCACCGTGATATCAGGCTTTGGTTGTTGCCTGGCACATGCATATAAATGACCGTGGCCACTCCATAACAACCCAGACCCTTTAGCCTAAAGTCATTTGAAACAGAAACTTGCGGGGGCTGCCCCTCCCTAAATGAACCGGTCTCAAGTGAACCGGACTGGTCCGTTCCTTAGAACTCTATGAGCGATGCACTGTTTTTCCAAAGAAAAAATGTCTGAAAAAAGTGCTGAACAAGTTCATTGTTTTTTAGTGATGGGTCCACGAACTTATTCATCTTGAGCCAAAAACTCTGTCCAGCATTGCGTCTGTCTGAATAAATAATGCCACGACTATTAACCTCTTAATCCCCGCCTTAACCAAGGACATTTCTCCAGTTCGAAATCTAAAATTTCTTGAATAAAGCATCAAAATAGCAACAAAAACGAGATGTAAATTAGGATGATAATGCACACAAAAAAAACATCAAAAAAGTGACGACAACGCGGCAACAACACGAGGAAAAATCTTAGATGAGTTTTGTAAGTCTTAGCTTTCAAATGAGGCGTTACACTGGCCTAAACTCTCCAGTCAAGAAGCTTTTAGATTTGGGTAAAGTCAAGCTGGAGAAAATGAGCTCGGGTCTTAAGCAGTTAATAGTGCAATTCAACTTAGTTCATTTTTGCTGAAGGGAAACTTTGACATTTTTTTGTTTCATGTGGATATTAACTACTTATTGACCATAAATCAGCTCAAAAATCTGTATTTTTTAAAATGTTAAAGGCTATTTTTTACCAGAACTATGGCCTGTCCTCCACCTCAGTATCATAGTATCTTTAATCATTTAATATCATGTGAACGCAACCTTTATTTTATGAACAAAGACAGCATTTTAACTTCCCCTCTGTTACAATTCACAAATGAATCAATGATTTAATCTTCCCATTATTTGCTTTAATACTTCACACACATTTACTGTACTTCACTTGAGAACTCACCATCATTTGAACTAAATGAGTGTCTCAAAAGAAGTAACTTCGTCCCTACTGTCCTCCAATTCTTTAAGCATTATGTATTCCATTTTAAATGTTAACCTGTAAGTTTGTCATGCTGTTGCTCATGGGGCCGACCGGCTATAGTCTAGTCAAGAGTGGCTCTTCTGAAGTTCAAGGCTTCTCTGTCGTATCTGAAAAGGAAGGTCACATTTGTCTCCAAAGCCATTTCACTTTTGAAGTCAAGGACCTAACTGCTTATTTCTGAAATGCTTTTACAGTTTTATTTATTATAATGTATTCAGTTATTTGGCCACATTTGCTGAAAATGTTGTGACTAATTTTTACCTTACTTTTTTTTTTCTATGTCCTTCTGCTAAACTTTGAAAATTTCCACTCGGGAACAAAGGTTGTTTTTGAATTGAAAGACTGAAAATATGTTAAGTTAATAAAACTTTATACCCGACACTTTTCGCGAGCTCATACTTGGATTTATAAACGCAGGAGTTCAGCTGTTATCACATTCAAGGACGTTTCTGAAGCTGTTGTAAGTACTATAGATTCTAGACAAGTTTTCTGTAATGACCAAAAGCATTATCACCGTTCTCTTGTCCGTCCTCATGTTTTCTCACGGAGGTACTTCTTGGTGTAGTGTGTCCATTCCCAGGATGTTTCTTGAAACACTGTCTCGGGGAACAAAACCTGTGTAAATGCCCCTGAAATCTATCATATAATGATCCGGCCTAATGACTATAGCTTCGGGAGAGGGACAGTTCCTGAGCTCATCGCTGCTGTCTAGATCGAGCTCTGGGTATTTTGTATTTGCCATATGCTGCTGCTCCAATAGAGTCTTTTCTAAAAGGCATTTACTCTGTTGTATCATGTGATGAAACTGGTGTAATTACTGTATTCATCGGGAAAATAATGCAGCTTTCTGCGTATTTCATCACAGTAACACATCTCAAAGCTTTGTCTTTAAATGTGGATAGGACAGAGTGGCTTTACATTGCACTTTTATAAATGCTGGCAGAATGTTATACTGGTTTATTATTCCCCTCGACTTTGGTGAGGCTACCGTTTTAAACGACTGTTCAAAATCGGCGGACGTGACAGCGAATGCGTGTTTTGGAGCTCAGCAGGACGACGCCAGGGGGCAAGATGCGGCTTTCTCAATTTCAGGTGTGTTTTTGGATTGATCTTGTTGGCCACATTGTATGTTGAACGTTTTAATAGGGCTGTCACGACAATGACTATATCGACTCATCGTTCAATAAATAACAGATAAACAGTAAATTTTTGGGCTCGATATTTATCGTCTATACATTTATTACCATTTCCCCCCATTTTTTTCTTTGTAAAACTTTGATTTCCAACTGAAGCAAATTGAGTTACATTATTTATTACATTATTTTTGTGTGGTATTATAGGACATGATTATGAACTTTTAGCACAAAAGTTTACTGTTGATAGTATCTAGTATCATTAGAATCAATAATATTGTTTATCGCGATACTTTCCTGCCTCAATATATCGAACTTCAAATTTGTGACAGGCCTACTTTTATTCGATTCTGTGGCGGTAACAACACCTGATTTGGAGCTTGGAGGAGTATCGTGGACGCTTGTTATTACATGGTACTGAAGTAGAAAAAGCAGTTGTTTTTTTTAAGGTATTTTCATGAACCATTTTGGTAAAAGCTGTATTTATTTGTTTCATGTATTTACTTTTTCGCCTTTAGTATTGCCCAGCCTAACAACAAGTATATCTGTTGGACTGTTTACCATTTCATGCGGCAAATATATTTATCCATGCAATGATTTTCTCTCATCTCAGTTACTGTATAACCTCCTGGTCACAGGCAACAGCCACAACAATCAGGCCTTTAAGACTGATTTACAACAGAGCACTAAAAATATTAGATAAAACATCTGTCAGAACACACCATTGTGGAGTATTGAAGAGGTTAAACTTTTTTAACTTTGAAAATGTTATTAAATTTTGTAACTTGAAATTAATGTATAAATGTCTGCACAACCAAGCCCCCTGATGTTCTCAGACGGCTCATAGTCCCACTTCGATCAGTGGGCTCCATCACACGAGGAGCTGCTAATGGAAATGTGAAAGTGTTAGAAAAAGACCTTCGGACAGTCGGCCTTTACTGTCCAGGGCGCTGAACTCCTTGTCTCCTGAAACAGGACTTAGACCTGGGAGCTTTTAAAAATGAACTAAAGCGTATTTTAAAAAGAGATCAAGTGTGCAATCATTTCTAGTTTGCGCTCAAATGCACATCCTTTGTGTATTGTCAGGATTATTAATGTTACTGTAAATGTACATTTATTTTCTGTACTTTCTATGTGCATTTGAAAAGCCCTTCTAGGGACGGACATTGCAAATTAGCCTTGGTTGTAGTGTGGTACATGTTTATTGTTCACACGTGTCCCTATCAAATAAGTGAATAAATAAATAACAAATCTGCCGGCATACGTTTCCAGCAATACTGTGTTTGAATCCAATTTACACCACAAAGTCTAAACAATCACACTGATTCACACGAGTTAACCAAATCCACAGAATCTAATGTCACACCCATAACCTCTCAAATTGACTGCGTGTCTGAGCGCTGCGGATCTAAATCTCTTCCTGGCTTCTCTCTCTTCATTTCTCATCACTTCCCGCTGCAACGTCAAGTCATTGATGGACAAAAGTGTGTTTTAAAATACAGATGGAGGAGGATGTTTCAATGATAAATGAAATGATCATTTAGCAAAACCTTTGGATGGAAGAAATCACTGCCTGTGCCGTTGAACACTCGCAGAAGCTCTTATAAAAGTGAATATCAAGTTGTAGGTAAACCACTGAAAGAAGCTAAATGAATCAGGAAGGCCGAAGATTATGGACTGTTTTAAAGTCTGATTAATCCAAAACATAAAAATACTAACTCAGTCGTCATAAGGGTTGGCAGCTGTGTTTTTGGATAGGTCTTGTTGGCCACATCCTTCCCCTCTGGTCCCGCCTTTACCTGTGCTCACCTGTGTTTGTCAGTGCGGCTGAGTGAGAGCCAAGCCCCCGTTGGGACCTGCTGATTAGGGTATTAAATATAAATGGGCTCAGTTTAGGGGGTTAGTGGCACGGCCGTATATATTTCTGTTAATTTTTCTCCCCCCCCGCCTCCCTCCGTAGTGACTGATCTGGCAGAATATGATAGCATGGGGCCGTCACAGCAATAATTAGACCTATTTTCCGTGAGGTCATCTTACAGGGACGCTGAGCTGCTGTGGTTCACACACAGGGTGCTCTGTGCCTCCGCTGCCCCCCGAACCCTCCCAGGACAGGACGGCCTGACCCCCTCCACCCCCCCCCCCCCCCCCCCCCCCCCCATCCCTCCCCGGGGCAACAAAGAATCACTCCACAGCAAATGAGGCCAGCGCAAAACACCTACAATCTGATACGGAGCAAGTCCCCAAATGGGTTGAGATAAATCATACAAACTTTTGTCACAGATACGTACCACGAGTGACCAAAAGGAACTAGATTATTTGTGTAGAAGCTAAGAGTAAACTTGGAGGATTAAACCCTTTTTTGTTTTTTATTTTTAAAGGCCCTGTACTCATTTCTTTTTCTAAATCTGGCGTTCATTCCATGACCACATTATTATAATACAAACTGTATGCAGATGCCTCTTTTTCACTAATTAATGCTTTCAAAAGGTAAAGACCAGGGCTTTCCACTAATTGCATTATGTCTATGTAAACAAAAAGTCTCTTTACCTTTTTTCAAACCATGAGGGAGAACATTTGGGGTGGTCAGCTTAGTCTCCTTTGTATTGGTAAATCTTATTAGATCTTATCAGAATAAGTTTTATTGCCATTGTCAGTGACGGCACATTCACAAATCAGGATTGTCCGACATGAAGCATAAACTAAGGAAATAATAAAGCTATAAGAGCATGCGATAGAATAAGATAAAAAACAAATAAATAAACAAGATATAGTCAAATGAGCTAATCTGTGAATACACAAAATATACAGGTCCACAAACAACAACGTGAATGAAAAAATCTGAATTGGTTTCATTGCCATTGTCACTGAACAGGTTCGCAAACTAGGAATTTTCTTTGGTGCAATCCTGCAACACGAAACATAAAACAAAGAACACAAAACTTGGTAGAGATAAATAATAAGCTATAAAATCTTTTAAAATCCTATAAAACGATAAGGGCATGAATTAGATGCATACAAAACAACAACAGCGTGAATAGTGGGTTCACAAATGTACAAGCAGCAGACGGCAGGAGAATAACCAGTGCAAATGTAACATGCTAACAGTGTTGGGGAGTAACTAAATACATGTATTTAGAATACTCATATTGAGTCATTTATTCTGGTAAAGTTACGTTTTCATTTGAGAGTATTTAGAATACAGTTACTTTCCAAATATCAAAGGAATACATCCCAGTACTTGATCATAACATTTTAGTTCCATATTGCACAACATTATTAAGAAAGAACTTTGAATGTTGACCTGTTTTTCCTCCTAAAATAAAATAAAGATTTAAAACGCCTTATGCCACAGTTCATACAAACACTGCATGTGCGTCACATGATGCTGTATCCGCTGCTCCATTTACCAAGAGAGTTAGAGACTTCCCAAATAATCGTGAGTTTATAACAGGTGTTCCAACAATCACAGTCTTCATTTTTGTGATTATACGCCATATTTATGCATAAATATAATGACAATCAATGTGAAAGTATTCTAAAAGTATTCAAAGTATTCAGAATACAGTACACTGATCAAACAAAGTAACTGAATATGTTACAAAATACATTTTAAGGCAAGTATTCATTAACAAATACAATTTCAAAGCATTCTCCCCAACACTGCATGCTCGTGATCATAGAGTGACCATTATATGTGAAGTCCCACTAAATATACCTGTGTGTTTTTGTCTCTGCGTGCTGTGGCTTTATGTATAAGGAAATGTCTGGCTCTCCTGTCATTTACGCTTGTACATATTAATCACCAAACAGCTGGAACTGCATATATTATAAAGATAGTAGTGGGAGGATTAAGTTGTCAAGAGAATTATGGGCGATGCGTTTCAAAGCGGGTTGCCCCCCAGTTTAGTCATCTAATTAACTGTAAAAAATGTGTAAATAAAAGTGCGAGGTAAAACATTATAGTTTTGGGGTAGCAGTTACTCGGGGAGCAAACGGTGCCAAGTCGGAGCGCAACATATTTCAGCGTCATTCAAAACACTCCCTCGTTGGGTCAACAGCTGCAGGCTAGAATTAGAAATCAATTATTCAGCTTCGACAAGCTCATTAAGTCTGTGAATAGGATTTTCTGTTCAGTCTGCCTCCTCATTTCTCCTAGCTTGCAGTTTCTAATTAGTATTTCTTTTCTCTTTAAACTTTGATGGGAGTTTGAGTTAAAAAAAAAGAGAGAGAGAGAGAGCGAGAGCAAGGGAGAGAAAGAAAAAAAAAACATTGACTTAACACGCTCCCTGGGCCCGCTGGCTCCTCTGAACAGTATCATTATCTGTTCGAGGAGGCTGTATGGCCACATTGGAAGACCACTGAGGTTGTTTGCTTTCAGTTTGGGCACCGCGTAATGATCGGAGTCATCAGGCTAAATTAGGCATTAATAATCAAAGGAGTGTAATCTGGGTAAATTAAGCATTAATAATCAAACTGGAAATTATCACATGCACGGCAAATGAAGCAGCACTAATCAGCCCGGAGGAGAGAGGGCACCAAGCCTTGGCTAAGTATTTTTTTGCGCACTCTGAAATGGGAGCTTGTGTTTGTAATCTGAAAGAAAAAAAAAGTGATTGATGTTGTCATAGAAACCTCCGTCTTCAGCCTCATTGTGTGTACGGCGCTGCACAAAAGTTTCAGCGAGATGTGAAATTAAATAAAGCGTTTTTTGTGTGGTTTTTTTCCCAAGTGAAATCCGTCAGGGGCGCTGTGGACGAAAAAAAAAAAAAAACGATTGATTTTCATGGGGCTCCGGATTGCTGAATAACATGAACTCGCCGTCGTTAATTGAGCCAACGGTACGATTTTCAGCCGTGAACCTGAAGATCCTCTCTATTGCACCACGGAAACCGAACCTTTAGTGAGACCCAGAATTATTGTGTGCATTTATACTCAGTGCTTTAGAGTGCACTTTCCTCTCCCTTCGGTTTTTGTTTGATAGGACACCAAGAAAAGGTCTGGCCCATACGCTCGTGCTGCCGCCGAAGACCCCTTTTGTCCAGCCCTGACGCACCTTTTTTTGTTTATAGCCTCATAAAAACCTGATTAAGACTTTGCCCCGGCGCTAAGTCTAAAGGCACCTACATCACCTACAGCATCTATGGGCTTATTAGCAAACTCATTCCGGGCTTTGCACCTCGTCCTGCCTCTTTCCCCATCCTTCCATCCCTCGCTCTGTCTCTCTCTCTCTCTCTCTCCTCCTCCCCAGCTCTCCTCTCCACATTGTGTGTGTCTATCTGATCCCATGGCCTTTTGTTGCGCTATGAAAGGCCCGATGCCACACTCATTATTTTCTCCTTTATCTCTCTCCCCACTGCTCTGATTAGAACGGTCGCCCCTGACAGACGCCCTCAGCCGGCTCCTATCCATTACAGCCGGTGTGTGCGCGCGCGTGTGCTGAAGCCACCGAGACACGCAGAGGGACCGACCCACAGCCGATCACCACGACTACCCCCCCCCCCCCCCCCCCACCCTCAACAGCAACAGGGCACATGTGAAATATGAAAGGTAAATGCAACTGAGTCGGATGCATGATAACACGAGCATGGATGCGCGGTGTGACTGTCAGAAACACATTCACCGCTGCCAAGTTCCTGTTTCAGGCTCCACGGTTGAACTGTTTGCGGGGAGAGGAAAATGACGGTGCTCTATTTTTCGTTTGTTTTGTTATTTCTTTTCAATACGCGCATGTGTTACACTATAGGTGCAAAGCAAGCCAATGTGTGCGTTGGCTTTGTGCCGCTCCAAGGTCGGGATTCTGATGGTATGCTACTGTAAATCGAAAAACGCTATAGTCCGTGTTCTTCATTTGATAATGTTATGCAGCAGAGAAGCGATAGAGAACTTTATTGCTTTGCACAAATGCGAAAGCCGGAACGAAAAATTGTTTCTCACAAGCATCACAGTACAAATGGTGAAATGTCATAAATATTCAATAAAAGGGTTGAGAAGGTTAAATTCCTCCCCACAACCATTTACCATTTGTCCTAAAACCCAGCCAAACACCAACACATAATCAAACGTGAATCAGTCTTAGCAAGTTCATCAAATCTATCAGGTTTATCGCAGCCTACAGAGAATCATACCGCGTGACCCAATATGATAAATAGGCATCATTTTCACATCAGTCAGCGTTAGCATCCGTTTTGCCACATTGAGAGGATACAGAGAATTGAAAGCGCTGAAACCCTCAAACTCTCCGTGCAAAAGCATTCATAGAGCAAAATTAGAAAATATGTACTTGATATGTATGATATTCAGTGTTCTTGAGGGGCTGGAGAGGAGTGTGTGAATGCAGGTAGAAGTGGAGGGAGAGAGTTCAGCTTCCTGACAGCCTGATGGACTAAAGCTGACTCTCAGCCGGCGGGACCTGGCCCAGAGTAGCTGCTCACTGTCAAGCAGCTTTGCCCAAATGCGACCACATGTTCATTTTATTTAGCAAATTCAAAATCTAACAGGGATTAACTCATAGCTTTACACTTTCTACTTAGGTCAGTATTAAGTGGATTTAAATGCTGGATAGTTTTCTGGCCTGGAGATTCAGTTTGAAAACCCTAATCTCCACTAACCAAACTAGTTTTATCTCTTCATAATCTGCAGGAAAATAATCACATTAAACATGAGCAGGAGTTTAAGTGCTCGGGATTGTGTCGTCAATGGATTTCTGAGATTCCTTGCACATTAATGAGAGATTTAAGAATGTGAAGTGCAGGCGTCATCATTGACACAAAAGCTTTCGGACTCACCAGTGTGTTAGATGTATTTAGTGATGCAGTAGCAGCTTACAAGGTTGTTCCATTGCTCTCTTCTCTCTAATAATGTTTTAGCTAATGTTGGCCTATGAATAATGTTTGGTTGTACCGACTAAAAAAACAAACAGCTTTTGTATGGGTTGGGTTTTTGGTTATTGCTCGATTTTGAGCTATTTAAAGATGATAAATAATGAACAATAACAGTATAGAAGACGTGGACAGCGACTGTATGCTGGTACCTGGGACGTAGAATAAGATTTCCCCCGAACTAGCAGTAACACAGGGATGCGTCTACATAAGTACAGTTCAAATTCAGAATGCTTGAATTAAATTTGGAAGTTGGGACAGTTTGCATGCAATATTTAGAGGAAGTCATTTTGCACACATCACCTAAAATAGTGTGATTGCGATGGACATTAATTTCCATTTGTTTGGCCGGGCACACGGAGCTAATCAGCAGAGAGCCTGCCTGATGGCTGTGTGTTATTCCAATGAGGACGTGGGGTCTCGCCAGAATCACAGTCTTCAGTGAGGACCTGAATGCTGCTGTCAGTCCCATCCTCTCAGCATCAGGACCGCGCCATAATGCAAGGTGTCACATATACAAAGTGTTCAACGGAGCAACCGGGAGCATTCAATACATCAGTCACTAATCTGCAATAAGCTGTTTACTGTTAAAGATGAATTTATACATAAATCGGCCACGCTGAATTATGCCGACGACTTTCAAATATTTCGATACATATAAAATAAAACAAGAAGCCTTTTACGCGTCTATTATTTTCACATAGACGCTAATTTTCTCCCGCGAGCCTGAATATGTCATTTGCTTTTAAATTGCATTATCATGCAAAATGAAGCAGAAATTTGATGAAACTCAGATGGATTCACCTGAGTTAATGGAATATGGGTTTAAGAGGGAACTAATTATCCCAGTTTAGCGGCGAGTGAATGTATTTCTATGGACGGCCTGATTTTGAATGTAAACATTAATGGTTTCCTTGATTAGCATAAGAATGGCGTGTTATTGTCCTGCTCACTCTGCCTTCTTATTGGATATGCATCTGTGCCGCTCCAGACACACAGTGCAAGCTCTAATACACTTATTACCTGCCTTATCTACTAACGATGCCATTTCTGTTTTATTGTTTTGCTAATCCATAAAACTCATTTCTCCAATCAAATTAGAGTTTTGAGACCCAGTGGCATTACGGGACGCCACTCTTTTAGGTAGACAAAAACAAGCCAAATGCAGGCACAAGGACAAAGTGTAACAGGTATAAACAGTGTGTTCCTAGTTGGTCTGAATGTGCCGTGGGTCGAACAGAGAACGAGTGGACATGTAGGTGAATAGTTAACGTACTAAAATGTGGATGGAGAAGAGGGATGTTAAAGGGCAGGTGAAAGGCTGCGGCTTTAAAGCGAATGGTCTGTTTGAATGTGCCAGTGTCGGAACCATTTGAATCCTCTATACGGCCAACAACAAAAGCAGATCAAGCTAAAACCGACATGGAGAGAGCGAGCCACTCCAAAGGCATTGGTCTTATCCCGCAAGATCTTGTAGCTCAGAGAGAAGTCCTCGTTCTGAGACAACACACTGCTTAAGTAATTATATTGGTAACAATGTGTAATAACTTGTACCTAATGGTTAGATACACAATGTAATAATGTGTATTAGTACTTTGCAGGTACATAATGTAATAAGATATAAGAGCCTAACCCTAACCTTAAGTCCTAACCGTAAAGGGCATAATGCAAAGTACTAATACACATTATTCCATTGTGTATGTACTATATAGATACAAGTTATTACACATTGTTTCAAAGCAGATTACATTGTACTAAATTTTGTTAGGTACAATGTATCAAGGTAGTGTAAAATAAAGTGTTACCATTATATATTTTTATCCCTTTAATGATTCTCTCCAGCATTATTAACTGTTTCATGAATATACTGAATATACTTGAGCCATGTTATGTTTAAAATAAAAACCTACGAACCCTGTAAAGACCTCTGAAATACATTATGATTCTTATAGCTTTGCAGTTCAAATTTCACTTCTCACTCCTACTAATGCTAATTCCTATTTGATGTTTAAAATGTGTACAATGTTTATTATTAAAGAATGTTTGGCGCTTAAATCTGGGGTACCTGACTTTTTGTTGTTGAAAAGTAAATTTGTTTTTACCACCTCAGCGAGAGTTATAAACACAGCAACAAACAGATATTGTTAAATTGTCTTCACCTAATTATTTATTGAGTAATAGAAGATAGAAATACCACTCTAAATGAGTGGCATTTTTTTAGGGGTGGTCACCCCTTTTCCACTGCTCAAAGCTGTACATGGGCGTGAAACATGCATATACACAATTTGCTTGAACAATGTGGACATGCAGGAGGGATTGTGAGTGCTAGAAACGAGTTTGGGCCAAATAAAAAAAAAATCAAAGTTTGTGTGGGAAAAATCAAGTACCCCATCTTTAAGCTTCATTGGAGCTAGTCAGTTCAGAGTTCAAGGGTTGTGAAGATCATCCAGGACATTGTCGGAGTTGGGACTTGAACGCATGACGCTGGGATCAGAGGTGTTTGGTCAACTCTGCTTTTTCTTTGGGGTTTTTAGTTTGCTTCACCAATAAAATGACATCCTTATGATTTTTTTTTTTGTAGATAGAAAAACCTTGGACTGAGAACTGCTGTAGCTTTCCGAGTAATCACCAAGTTCTTCTGTATACGGTTTTATAGCAACATGGGATAAACAAAGATGATAAATAAAAGAGTGGGCACAGGTGAAGAGTTAACTTGCCGAAAAGGTGCAGAGGAGGTGACTTAAAGGGCAGGTGAAGAAGGATCGCTTTGACTTGAAACCCTCCCGGGGACAATGACCTTATTTTAAATTCTGGGAGAGGGCCGACAGTGAACAGCTTCCTCACAGACACATCTCCGCTGCACGCCTTCCAGTTCATAGAAACAGTCCTGCTGCTTTCTCAAAGGCCACACCGCAGTGAGTTCACCCACCCAATAGGCTAAGACATACTGTCATCTTTCAGGCATCCTGTCGTAAAGTGAAAAGCAGAATTTGCATGTCACGATGAACGCAAGCAGATGGTTTTTGCATTTCCAGTATTTTTAAAAATATGCCCCCAATGTGCCCCCCCCCGAGCTTGTTTTTGAGCGGCATTACACCTTCGTTGCCTCAAAGCGACCCACACACAATACAAAGCAATTTCTGCGTGGTGGTCCCTGGTGACCTAGGTTTTATGGCTTTAATAGTGGAGTCAATATTTGGGATCATACGAGGAAACCCAAAAGAAAAAGCATCCCACACCTCGAGAATGAGGCATTAGAAACAGTCACTTTAGTACTGGTACTTATACATCACAGTTAAATCTTAATCTTGTATACGTGGCTGGACTTTATTCCTACAGTGTATGTGCAGCAGACGCTCACACACATGATTTTTTCTTGTTGACATTAAACTCAACCTAAATTTGTGAACAAACTACTAATGTCACCTTTTTGGCATCACATCCTCTTAAACACTTCAGTGCAGTATACAGCGTGAAATATAGTATTGGGCTTTTCTGTTTTCCCCTTGGAGAAACACCTATTCACTCACATCGTAAAACCAGTTTTCTGTCATCACCTCCTTTACCTTGCTATCCGTCACTTTAGTCTTCCAGCAGCCAGTGCAATTTGCTAAAAAGTGTAAAAACATGTATCGCTGCTAGAGAGGGCTGCAGAGTGCATCAGCACTAACAAGTCTAAGTGCCAAAGTGCCAGACTCTGTGCGTCTCCTGAACCAGTCAGCCTCTCGCTCGCATCTTAATATCCCAGTCGTTTTTTCTTGTCAATCTTCATATTTGTCCAGTTACTGAAATGACAGATTTAACCATCATCACTGAGACATTTTCCATTAATGGGGCCTGACCTTGTCTGACTACTCTACTTTAAAACCCTCTCTGCTTGGTGCACCTTCTGACACTCTACACACCCACCTCGCCTTCTTACTGCAATCGTTCTTCTTTTTTTTTTCTCCTCCATAAATTTTCTGCGCCTCTCACCTTACAAGAACCCCCCTCTGTTGTTTGTGGGGGCTCGCCTGATAGCCATTAGCGTTACACCCTATTACATCAGTAATGACTGGCTGTGAGCTCTAATTAGAGATGTGTTAGGGAGAGCTGACCCCCCCTTTTTCTACTTCCTCCTTTTCCCTGTGACTCCATCGCCGTGGCGACACCATTAGCACAGTGCCTCTAAGAGTTGCAACTGGTGACTGTTAACGCCTTTAGACAAACAGAGGGGAAGGTGTTATGGCTAATTGATAAGCCCAACAATGTGTAAAATCTTGTGTCTAATTGGGAGGCACACTGGAAAATATAATGTACAAGAGTGGGAAAGATGCTGCATAATTTCCAAATCTGATATTTTTCCACTCAAATAATTTAGCCTTACAATATGTCTTCATCCAAAGGCACTGCAGATTTCTTTCCCGTCTTGAATAATGGGATGTTTCTTCTGGGTTTGTCATGTGTGATAAGATGATTATCTGAAAGGTCTGTGGCACATTGTGAAGAGCGTCTCTGCGGCTCTGCTGGAGTAGGTAATCCTGGGTAATAGCATTATGGACACTGTGTTTTGCTAAAGCCCATGATTATCCACTGCTGTTTGCCGTGGGATTGACATTGGCCTCCCTGGTCTCCCTCACTCTTGATTTCTTCCCTCATTCTCACTTGTTCGTGTCATATTGTCTCTGACTCACCACTCTATCAAGCCCTTATATGCTCTTCTCTCACCATTTTTGCCAAAAGAAGAAAATGAAAATAGAGCACATGGCTCAACAAAAGAACAAATTGCTCGTAGACAAGAGTGCCCTACTTTTGAATGGCATGTTATGCTCTGTCTGTCAAAAATGCACTCTCCCACTATGGTAGTTTAGGGTTAGCATTTTGCTTTAAAAACTCACAAAGGCAGCAAAGCACTCAGCTGTTTACTATTAGCAAGCCCTGGTTTTCAAAATCTACCTTGTAACAATAGCTGTTGCAGTACTGCTCAATCAGATCGAAGTATGACTGTTGTTTTAGTACTTCGTTTTCTCTAGTTGATTGCAAATACGTGTCTAATATGTGAATTTTATCACCCATCAGAAATCCACACTGCAAATAAGGTTGTTGTTAGATTGTAGTCCTGTTTAGACACGAAGCATGTACACTAGAATTACATGTTGTTTTGAAATATAGGGTTACTGTACAAGCTAACCTACCTTACAGGGCAAACACCAACATACATATTGACGACACCATGTTTGTGAGAGTTGAGAAGATGCGTTGGGTGATATTTGTATGAGGAGAGCTAAGACCTCTGCTTTTAGCCAATTGGCTCACTCCTGCCTGAATGCTTTTAGGCCTGAACCCGACCTGATCCTTCTGCCTGTCTCTCTCCTCTCTAATAGTCTTCACGTGGCCTTTTACTTAGCTTTTCCACTTTGTGTCAATCTCCAGCTTGTGGAGTTCATGTGTATTTGATGTTGTGACACACTCCAGGGTGCATTAGCAGAGTGCAACATGGCTGGCTCTTTTTTTTTTTTTTCTTCTTCTTCTGTAAAGCAAGTGAATTAAAGGATTGGTTTAACATCTTTGGTTAATTAAGGACAAGGACATTCGGACAAGACTTTGTTAAATGATGTTTGCTGTCTGTCCAAAGAAAATACGGCGTGATAGGAGACACTTAGTATTGTTTATGGGGATATTTTGACAGCTCCATATCACTAGAAAGGTATCCATCAAACTATTACCGTGAGCAACATGTTTCAACGGCAGCTTTAGATGTATCAAGTGCTCTCTGATGATGAATGCAACTTATCGAAAGTGTAATGGCTTCTTTATAGATTTTAATAGATTTGGAATATTTGGAGCCTGCTCACTCAAATGAAAGTTGCCATAGATGCCATTACATTGTCAGAAGCTGCCATGCTGAGTATTTCAAAACCATTTAATTTCCGGCTGTGGACTTCCCAATGCAGACTGTGCTTGGAGCTTTCATTAAAATTATATATTTTTTAAATAGCGGGGGGAAAAGCACTGCTTTAAACACAGGCTCTAAAAAGCCGGTAAAGTCGATTCACGAAGCTTCTGTCTTCGCCTCTCTTCTGCTCCCGTATCAGAAATGGGAGTCAGTAACCAGGAGGCGAGGGGAGAGGGGAGAGAGCGAGGAAGGGGAGAGGGGGGCCGGGCTCCTCGCCAAGCCGTCGCCCCTCCTCCCCGAATGCGGCACAGCTGCCTTTCAGAACCCCGCCGCTCCAGCCCATTCATCCTGGAGAGCCAAAAAAAAAAAGTGGCTATTTATTAGAATACTTGTTTGGTATTGTTCTGTGCCACACAAAAGATGCTTCATTATGTTAGAAGCAGAGAGAGAAACAATAAGTTGGAATTGTCTCTTTTTAGAGTGTATAATAAATGTCATTTCTTCTCGTCTCTGCCCCTCAGTGTGTGTTGAGTAGTGTGCGTTTGGGCACCGGGCAGCCACGGCCTTGGCACTCGACTTGACGCGGCCACACTAGCGGGAATAGCGGTCTTACATGAAGCTTATGACGGCTTTAGCTGTGTGGAGGGACAAATCAGACCACGGGCTCTGGAGTAGACGGAACAAGGGGAAACATGCGTAAGTCTGCATATGAATGTGCGCTCTCCATTTACTGTCAACTTAAAGTATACGTTGTGCGTAAAATCCGTTGTATATTGTGGATGAAATGGGGGTAAACATCTTCGAGCGGAGTGTACCTACTGGCGAGCGGCTGCGCGCTGATCCAGTGTGGCTGCGGGCGGTTTTTCTGAAGATTATGGACTTGGGCACGGGGCAGCCCACAGCGCAACAGTTGTTCTCATAACGCTCCAGATATTTCCCCACAAAAATGTGTAAACTTTTTTTTTTCTCCGTTTTTTTCGTACAGTATTTACATTCGAGAGCGCTAACATGAGACTGCCAGTATTTCGGTTACATCATGATCAACAGGCGGAGAAAGCAGGTGAACGGTCTGGGGGAGGGGGGAGGGGGGGCTCATGAAATTTGGGGTGTGTGGAATGAGACTGTAAGGCAGGTGCTTCCTCTTTGCGACACATTTAAATAGCCTAATTAGACAAAGTATTAACTTTTTTCCTTTTCCCCCCCAAACCTATAAGACGAGTAACTTTCAATGCACTACAGTAAAACGCACCTGTTCTTTTTTGCACGCACTTTTGATTTTTACGCGCATATACGCGCATGTGGAGGTCCGCCCCTTATAGGGATGCTGCAGTTCTTCTGTCCCTATTTATCCAAGAACATAAACCGTGGGAAACAAAACAAAAAAGTTGTGATCACATATTGTATTCATTTTATTTTTATTTGCCCATTTTTGTGCAAACGTTTGGGTTATTCTGAATAATTCTAGGCTTTTCGTTTCATACGTTATTTCTGAAAAAAAAGGGTATACAAATATGAATTGGAAAATATGTTATTATATTTAAATTAATATGTTTTTTATATACATATATTTAGCCACAAATTCATTAAAATATACCCTTTCGAGCAAACAGATTGATGTCGCATTTCATGAATTGGTGTTGCCTTTGCGCGTGCTGTTGTTGTGTGGATTTCTTTTCGTTATTGCTTGTTACTTGTAGGCCCTAAAGGCGCTCCCGTGCGCGCGTGTATTGACCAATGCGTTAACCTTATTAGAGGATCACAGATCTGTCCAACGATCCCGCTCTCTCAGGCCCCAAACACGAGGCACGGTCCCTCTAAGCTCTAATTAAAAATAAAACATCATAGGGTGAAAAGAATGGAGTGATTACATCGTCATTGTCGCCGCGGGAAGTGGTATTTCGTTATCCCTTTCAATTAGAGGTTGATTGGGCTTTTCAGGGGAGGTCAGCTGTGAAATGTGGATTAGTCTATATGCGCGAGGCCAAGATGCTTCACCTTGTAGTGGTTTACGAATGCAATGCTTGATGGGGCGGGGGGGGGAACATCTCTCAAAATGATCAGGAATACCCGGCATCGTCAACGTTCATGCGGGGATTACGAAACTGGTTTGGAGTTTACTATTGCTAACATTGCCAACGGAATCGTTACGGGGAAGTCAGTATATTTACCTCCTAAGTAACAGGTTTTACTTTTGAATGTATGGATTATTTTTCGGAGATAAACGTGAATGAGTAATAAACGGGGTCCAAAAGGAGGAAACAATTATATGGCCCTTGTGTCAAAGCTTGTGATTGTCGCACGTGGATCATATTTGTGTCGTTCTATTCCAGTAGCGGGTTTTTGCGCTCACTTAAATCTAACACATAGCAGTTATTTTGGTTTAGTTCAAGTCTCTCATGATGCTCGCTGCTATTTGTGGGACTGGCCCTCCTCCTCCTTCTCCTCCTCCTCCGGTGAGCTTTTCCTATGAGCTCTCTTAGTCACCTGACCAAACGCCATGCAAATCAGTCTGCTGCTGCAGCCCCATTGGACGCTCGTGGCTCATTTAACCGCTGTCAGTGAGCATCATATGGCCGCCGCTTCAAGCAACTTCTCAACTGCGACACAGAAAGTGGCTCCAGCGCACATTCTCCCACAGTGGATGTGAAGCGTCAGAAGATACAGTGGACAACATTTGTGACCGTTTGGATTAATTTTGACTTCGATAGCGCTGTTTAGAAACTGTTTTGTTTTCACTCGCTCCGCGCGCTCTCATCTCCGCGCGCCTTTGGTCTTGAAGACTTCGTTTTCTCTGTAGGTGGCGAAGTTTTAAAGGCAGGTGAATGTATAGCATGATGATGGAAACGGACCTCCACTCCCCCGGCCCCCAAACAAATACAAACACGGGGCAAACGGGGCCGAACGCTGGCTCGAAAGCGAACCAGGAGCGCGTGAAGAGACCGATGAACGCGTTCATGGTATGGTCCCGTGGCCAACGCCGAAAGATGGCTCAAGAGAACCCCAAGATGCACAACTCTGAGATCAGCAAGCGACTGGGTGCTGAGTGGAAAGTGATGTCCGAGGCCGAAAAGCGGCCGTTTATTGATGAGGCAAAGCGACTGCGGGCCATGCACATGAAGGAGCACCCGGACTACAAGTACCGGCCGCGAAGGAAGACCAAGACGCTGCTCAAGAAGGACAAGTACTCTCTGGCTGGTGGGCTGCTGTCTGGGCCCGGTGGTGGAGTCGGCATGGCCTCGTCAGGAGTTGGCCAAAGGTTAGAGAGTCCAGGGGGCCACGCCGGCTCCGGGTCTAGCTACGCGCACGTGAATGGCTGGGCCAACGGCGCGTACTCGGGACAGGTGGCTGCCGCTGCTGCTGCGGCGGCAATGATGCAGGAGGCGCAGCTCGCTTACAGCCAGCATCCAGGGAGCGGTGCACACCACCACCACCACCACGCGCACTCCCATCACCACCACGCGCACAACCCGCAGGCCATGCACCGCTATGACATGAGTGCGCTGCAGTACAGTCCCATCTCGAACTCTCAGAGCTACATGAGC
This sequence comes from Neogobius melanostomus, assembly GCA_007210695.1. Taxonomy (NCBI): domain Eukaryota; kingdom Metazoa; phylum Chordata; class Actinopteri; order Gobiiformes; family Gobiidae; genus Neogobius; species Neogobius melanostomus. The sequence continues at coordinate 3,577,493 of VHKM01000048.1, forward strand.
GCATCCCCGTCCGGCTACGGTAGCATCACGTACAGCGCGCAACACCAGTCCTCCTCTGCCATGGGTGCGCTGGGTTCCCTGGTCAAGTCCGAGCCGAGCGTGAGCCCCCTGTGAGCGGTGCACACACGCGTGGTCCTTGTCCTGGAGACTTGAGGGAGATGATAAGTATGTACCTGCCCGGGAGTGAACCCGGCGAACCGGCCATGCAGAGCAGACTGCACGCCCTCCCGCAGCACTATCAGAGCGCCGCGGCGGGAGTGAACGGGACGGTGCCTCTAACACATATTTAGGACTCACTGAAGAACTGCACATAACCAAATACATACCTCTTTTCCTAATCTGGCCGATCCCGCCGCTACCTGCATTTTGTACAGAATGTTTATGAACTTTAAATGAGGCTAAATTTTATTCACTTCTCTTCTGATGAGTGGAGTGGAGTTCTAACGATGCTGACTTATTGGTTATTGTGCTCATCTTTTTTTGTTGTCTTTTTTTCAGTCTGAGTTAGGGCTGACACAGCTAGGGGCTTGGGTTCATATTTTGAGGGTGTATCTGTAAGTTATTGAAAATGAAACACGTGTCATAATCGCAAGAAAAGTGCTTTAAAAGAAATGGAACAAACATTCCTTTAACATCTGTGTTCATTTGCAGAAGGCTGTGTCTTAATGAAATCATCTCCTTTTATTGTAACGCTAATTATTGTAAATTGTGAATAATTTTAATATTTTAAAAGATGACGGGCGACTATTGTTGTAAATGAATTGCTTTTCCGCGGATGAAAAGCCTGTTATTGCATTGAAGAAAGTTGAATAAATTTCACAAGATGTTGCTTTGATTCTTAAAAATGGCTCTGCAGTGATTACTATCTCTTAAGGAGAGTTACACCTGGCTTAATTGCTACAGGAAACAAGACCTCATGCGTTTTGACTCCAGATCTGGGCCTATAACTAAGCTTTGTCTATGCGTAATTGTGCGTAAAATGGATGAAGGTGTAAGGTTTACAAACAAATGACGGGTGTAGATAAATGCAGCATCTTTGCAATAACAGGCAGTTATTTATTTTTTACAGAGGCCTCTTTAATAACCCATTTTAGTGTACTATTTTACATATTATGTGGTGTTGACTGTGGCTCATTGCAACAATTTGGCACAGATACATTTGGTTTTAACAAAATATAAATTTATTCGAATTAATGCCGTGTGAAATAAGGCTGTTTTGCAAAAGAAATTGAATTCGTTGCACATTAGTTCCGTTTTCGTATAATCTGTGCATAACGAAAATTGCCGATGGTTGCGGGATGACAAAATATTGTTTGAATAGACTAAGCAATCATAATAGTCGCGGGAACGCCAGGCTATTTTTAAAATATTTTTTAGAGGCCTAATATCTTCAGATCCTTTTGTTTCAGTCGGCTAAATGTTGCGCAGTGTTCAGTTCGACTCTTTTTACTGGACTTTTTTATTATTGATGTGGCCTAAATTGACACGCATATTTCCCAATATCTGTAACTGAAAGACCAGAGATATTGTTCAATATGTGTTACAATTTTCACACTGAAATAAGAAAAGAAAAATAAGAATTGAATTTACAAAGAAAATACCAAATCATCTGCTTAATGTGGCCAACTCTTTGTTTCACTGGAAAATAACTTGCCTTGGGGGGGAAAAAAATCGGTTTCGCTATTTTTCATGTAACGCGTAATTCCAGGATGGAGACGATGTGTACTGAAGATCTGATTTGTACCAAAAAAAACGAAAAAACTTTGTTGGCCTTTATTCATTGAATTACTTAATTCATTAATTTCGATTAAGTTCATAAACTTGATCTGCTGCTCAAACTGAACCATCTCTGGATTAGTAATCTGTGAAATCTGTATGGGCTCTATATCTATGCCTCGTAAATTAAAAAGTAATCAAATTAGAATGAGTCGTACTCTTGATCATTTGTTGTCGTCCGGGGCTTCCGATGTTTGCCGAAAATGTCGACCTATCCAATGAAGTTGCGTAAAATATGCTTGCCATGAATAAAATCTCTAAAACAGTAAACAAAGTGATGAATTGAACACTGGTCCCTCGAGGAGAGTTGGTTGGGTGTTCATCAGCGGAGTGAGATTTCAATAGACAAGTGGGCCTACGTCTTGGGGGATCTACACAACACATTTTGCTCACGTGCTGTGTTTCTTTTTGATCAGCTGATGCGAAGAAGCACGGATTAGTGGTAAAAGGCCGAGAGGCGGAGCGCGTCACGCGCATCGCGGTCCAAAAGACTCCCGTTCTGCCAAATTTATCCCGAACAAATGACAGAAGCTCGAGGTGAAACAGGCTAGAGTGGGCTGAACACTTTCTATGTCACCGTGTGCTCGTGTCGTGGTGCACGCGAGAGAGAGCAGCTGACCAGCCAATAAATCTCTCCAGTGCGAAGGTCTCTTATCTTGTAGCCAGCGATATGCTGCGCGTGAGGCCATCAGTGGCGCGCACGGCTGCTGTAAAGCCCCGATCCCTTGCACTGCTGTCCTAAATGGGGATAATTAGCGTCACTTTATCACGCCTCTGCATATTTCCTCCTTGTGTCCCCCCTCCTCCCCAAAAAATTACCAAGCTGCTGCTCGCGCGCCGCTGTCACAGAAGATTATGGAGACAGATTGCACAGAGCGAATGTGCCGAGCGAGATTAGCGCGGAATAGAGCAAGCAACGGGGCCAATGGATTCCTCGGAAGGGCCTTATCGTGCAATTACACGTTGACATGTTGAACAATCTTGCTGCCTCTTAATCCTGCCTATCTGCCCACAATGCACCACTGCACAGCGCACACCGCAACCAACTCACCACAAATTGATTCATTTTTAAACTTTGTCCATACAGCTTTACCAACGTTTTCCTCATTTCTAGTTTTATTTCCCAGAGTTTTCTCTTGACACAAGTCACAAGAGGTGAGAGTCTAATACAGACACATTGTTTGGTCAAATCTCTCCCAAATAGGCTGCACACCGTTCCACTAACACAACCTGAAATATCTCCAGTCACAATGTTCAGTTCGAAGTTGAACGTGTTCCATGTCCCTCATTCCCTCCTTCGCGCCTGGCGCTGGACGGGGCCTGTGTGGGACTGATTGTGGAGCGCCACTGTAGGAATTTGGCAGCAGCCCGGGTTTGGAGAGGCGCCCCACGCTGCGCCTCATTCAACGGCCAGCGCGCTGTGAGGTTGGGAAGTTTCACTCTGCCGAACACAACTCAATGGCCCAACTCAGTGTCCCCCACAAAGGCGATTACAAACCCCAGCGCATTCCTGTGTAGTGGGACCCATAGGAGCGATGCAGGTGCGAAGCAAGGGCCGTCAGAAAAGCTATAGCAAACACTGTGACGGGACAGCAAGTGGGACCACCCAGAATGCGTCGCGCTGCAGGAAGCTGAAGAGGGTAGAAGGAAAGAATAGGTGTGGGACACTCGGATTTCCGGGGGTGGGGGGGCGCTACCACACTGTCCATCACCCTGAGAGCGCTGCGCAGCACATCGCAATCCTGATTCACAACGCTTTATATCGAAGTATTTCTGTCCGTACCCGTTCATCAATTAGTGTAAAAAAAATATTTCCACCTTCGTGTTGCTCCGTTTGCTGTCAGATAATAGCGTAAAATCACATCTGATTAAGTGGCTACAGTTGAAACTGCGGTGCGAAGTGTTCGGACCATGAATAGTTATATTTAATGCACTATTACTTCCACCATTTGATAAGAGTTGTTTTTTCTTATGGTCAATAGTCTCATTATTATTATTTGTTTATTTGATATGGACATAACAACAGCATTGGACAAACCAGATACATTGTTTTTAGTGTTATAGCAAACTGCTAATTTGCAACACTTGTCCAGGGGGCAACACATATTGATAGTCAGTGGAAGAACCAACAAACAGAAACGTAGACAATTGATAATAGAAATTGACTGTCTCCTTTCATGGCAGAAATAGTCTACTACTTGTATTTAGGTGACTGGACATTATAACTGATATCATAATAACATCAGACTCCTAATTATTGGTGTATTTTGCGACTGCCACACATCGGCAACAGTGGCTCAGGTGGTTGCCTTTTTACGGTAAGGTTGGCAGTGCATGCTGATGTCCATGCTGATGTTGTGTCCTTGAACAAGACTCTCGGCTAATTGGCTAAAGGTTAATGAAGAATAATGTAAAGCAACGGAGAACTTACGACAATACTTTATTATTAATATTACTGTTATTATTACAAGAACAGCATTGCCTTATAAGAGACGTTAATCTAGGATGGACAACTCCTGTACAACTGAGAGTTTACAATGTTATTTCTAAAAGAGTAAAGTTGCAATTCACTTGACCCATACAAATTAGTGTTGTATTTGTCTCTTTTCAGACTTTCTTCAAATATTCAATATACAAAAATATAATTAGTTCATGCAATATTCAGACACAATGGATGTGGGCAGCCGAGCGGTCATCAGGATACAGAAAACAGCACCATGCTCAATCCTGCCCATGTCACTATATTTTGTTTTGCTTTTCTTTCTTTTTTTCTGTAATAAAATGGTCCATGAATTCATTCCTTGTGTGCCTAAATCTCATAGAGGGTGACAGTACTACCACTGTCACAGTGCTTTTTGTCTCATGCTTAAAGCAAAAACTATTTTTGACAATTACATTTTCTAATATCCCTCATATATGCACAGAATGATGATAATGATAATTTTGGGGGGGTTTTTTGGTTGTTGTTTTTTTTTTTTGCATGCAATGCCTTACCTCACCTACACATCTATCAATAAACCCTTTCTTTATCAACCAACATTTTTCTGGTTTTCAGGTGGAACATTAGGGCATTATCAGCTTCTGTTATTCATACAGAAAGCTTGGTTTGCCGGAGGGTTGCTCTGAAAACAAACAATTTATTCATTCAAGATGTAGAGATTTGCCTTTGCTGTTTATATGTGACACTGCCATAAAAGGCTGCTTTTACATTGTTATCCCGGCTTGCTGTACAGCTGCATTTATCAAAGAAATTATAAAGATCATACATTGATTCTTAAGACCTAAACAAACACGAGGTTTTCTGTCAGATATTACAGTACACTTTAAGTGCATTAGCTGTAAGAGCAGGGGATTTATAGCCTGGCTAACGCCAGACTAAAATCACTTCACCAATTCATTTTCTCGTAGGAGAGGTGTGGTTTACGATTGTCCATAGCCATTTATTGGGCGCTATGAATGTCTATCATATATGCGTCTGCACGTAGCCATAGCCAATCGTGTCATCGTATCAGATGATGTATGACGTACCCGCTGTAAACTTTCAAGCAAAACTATTTAGAACACATGAACTGCTGCTGTCATGTTGGATCCGTAAATATATATATTTTTAATAAACAAAGCTTCCGTATGTCGAATAGCGCATCATCATCTTCCCGCCCTCCTCGTTCGGGGAATTCGTCCCCAAATCCGCCAGGCTGGAATTTAGGTAACCCCACATCAATGCCACAAATGAAAGTCCTAAATTTGCTGGACAAAGAGTGGAGCAATTTAAACATTGGACACATAACAGCCATTTAGATCGGCGCACATAACCATAGTGGTAACCCTATTCACTTTGTGCTAAGACTCTTTGTAGAAATGAAACCACAAAAGTTTGCCATTAACATATGAAAAACACACAACTACCCACTGGAGGTAAGTCCTTCTCTGCTTTTATACAACACTCCTCTTTGTATGAACACACGCAACGCAAAGGTAAATCATGACTATTTCAGTTTCATTTTTATTTTCAGAAGACGGCTGTATAGCTTCACATTCAGTGGTTCAAAAATATTAAAAGCATATTTTCCTTTTTGGAACATAACTTATTAATTTAAAATTACAGTAATTTCCTTGAAAGGTATTTGGGGCAAGAGTCGATCCCACGCCTAAAGTATTGGAAAAATTGTCCCCATCTAAGTCTTAGAGACAAACAGACGAGACAATTATTCACACTCTTTCTTTGTTTCACTGATATCGGTACACATACATTCAAGTGTCTTGGATAGTGGGTAAACATACAAACTCTTTATGTATGACATTTGGAACAAAACAGGTGCTTTTAGTATGCAATATGCACACTCGGATTGCTGCAATTTACTTACCTAACATTTTGAGACCTGTCAGAAAGTAAAGGCTCTAGATGCATACTTATCTCCAACACACTCAAGTGCATGACTCTGAACCGTACCATGCATTGTTAATGTCAGCTAAAATCAGCAGGATTTATGGCCCAACTCTGCGCTCCTTTTGTGAGAAATCTGGCCGGGTGTACAGTATTTCCGATACACCGGCAGCATCCTCTATCACTGCCCCACATGCGCTCAAAGCCACCGGATGCTCCAAAGAAGCTCTGCGTGTATGTGCCAGGTGATAATTCTCGCACAACGGCCCGAGATGGGGTTAATGAGGGGTCAAAGGGTTCAGATAAGAAACAGCACTTTTACGGTGCCCAGTGCAAACCTGCAGCGACCTGATAGCTGTTTGAACCGCGCCACCTTTGCCCTCCCGGGGTCAAGTGATCCACAGCCCACCGTCGTTAAGATGGAGTCAGATTGGAGCCTGTGACGGATGTGTAAGTGCGCTAAAGGGCTTAAGATGAATCCGTCTTAATGATTATAAGCTTCTCAATTTGTTTCCAGGGCCATTAGACATTAGACAGCTATCAGGCGGTGGGCAACATTTGATACATTTCTAATTGAATGATAACCTTGTGGCTATTAAGCGTTCAGGCGCTTGGACCACCCACCAGTGCCTCGGCATTGTTAAGATTCACCACACTGCACTGCTTTTAACTCTATACAATTAGGTTGTTTTCTTTATATGGCACTTATACATTGAAACAATTGAACACAACTTAATGAAACATCTATGTATGATCTTTATGAGAATGGATAATGTTCATTCTGCATTCAATTGGTAGATCTGCTTTGTATGTCTAAATATGACTTGCCTTTTTCGCTCCACTGGTCCAATGGTTACTACTTTTGTTTTTACAGAAATACCATTTCAGCACCAAGAACAGCTCCCAACACACTCGCTCTGTTTTCAGGTGATTCAATACATGTAGCTTGTTATACAAACTAATTGTTCTCCTTGGTAGGTGAGTGGAATTTTCTTGCATCTAGAAGCCATAGGCGGGGCACGGTCTGAATAATGGCCCTCAATCATGTTTATGGTGCAGTGTGTGTGTGTGTGTGGTGGTGTGGTGTGTATATATATATATATATATATATATATATATATATATATATATACATATATATAATTATTATTACTTATTAATACACTATTACAAAGCACAAATAATTGATTTTGAACACGGAGCAACAGTGAACCTCTCTTTATCCCATTTTGGCTTCTGACCTATAAACATATATCACAGCATTTTTTCTAACAATACACGACTGGACCTGAATGACTGACTTTCATGGATTTTTTTTCTCTTATGTTTCATATTTTGTTTATATGAAAAAACAGCAAGTAAAAAATATCAAACAATATATTTTTTAAATAGATTATAAACAGATTCAACAATTCAACATTTGATAACCATACCAATATTTTCCTCTGTCTCCCTCCTGTCCATCACAGATCCTGGGCAAGGATCACCGTGGGACCTGTGATTTACAGATAGCGTCTCTTTTTCTTCTGGCAAGCCGTCATTACGACCGGGACAGCCATTTCTGCTATGGGTAAAAAAAAGACCTTTTGGAAAATGTCAGCACCAGTCAGAGCCCCAAATTTACTCTTTTCACTCGGGCCTCTGTGGCGCGTCCTTCTGTAAACCCCTTAATTACCCGGACACCTTTCTCCTCTTTATGGATGTTGTAACAAAAACTGGACAGTTGTTTTACGCATCTCTTCGATGGAAAGTGGTGTGAAATAGGAGAAGAAATACCCCACAAAACATCAGTGTAAGAAGCACCCCCCTCTTTCGGGATTCACTTGAGCCAGCTTGACTGTCTTAATACTCTTAGTACCACTGTTGGCATGTTTTCCAAGAATCCGTTTTTCAGATTTGCAAAATCTGTTGAAATGCCTTTAATGAACTGTTGGATGGCACTGAGCATTTGTTTATGTTTGACCAATCTAAAGCAGATATGCATGCACTAAACTGCACAAAAGTCTTGACAGTTTTTTGAGAACAATAAACAATGAAAGACTGATGCACAAATTTCACACATTTCTTCCAAAATGTATAAAAACTAGAGCTTTGAACCCTGTTAAGATCTCTTTCTTTATTTCATTGAAATCCTCCTTTGGGAAAACAAATAAGTAGCAAAATAAAAGACTTCTATTTTAGCATATTCTGTTTATATATGAAAAATATGCCAAATCCTCCATCAAAAAAACTTAACTCTACGCATAAACTATATTTTTTTCTTTTCCCCTGTCCATTTGTGACCTTTCCAAAAATTCAATTACCACAACTCTCTATTTTATAAAGCTCCTTTTCCCACCTCACTGAAATACTTTCATTGTACAATGTGTAATATGCAGTGCTTTTCTGCATATTTTGAACTTTGAAAGTTCCATGTTACATTTTAAATATTTAATATATTAGCACATGTTATTGATTGAATGAAATATTCTTACCTCGTATATTTTTCTCACACTTTTCAAGTACAATTACAAAAGTGTTAGAAGTTACTCCCAACATTGCTATATACTGCTTTTTAAACTGTCATGTTTTCAAGGCCTCCTTGCGCCCTCAATTATTTTAGTGTTGCCCCATAAGTAATTGATTTTGGTGCGTTGAAAGGGCATGTGTGTGCGCGCGCATGTGTAGGGGATGTGTGAAAACCACAAAGCCAACAAATGGGAAAATAAACTGATGGCATAATTGCTTTGAGTGTCGTAACCTTGCCTTTATTGATTGTGTTTTTTGCAGTTAGACATTTGGCTAACATCAAAGTTGGATCCCATTATTACAACTGTCATTTTTTTCTTTGCTTTTGTGATGGAGTTTTTATTTTATTCGCCCCATCATTGACAGGTGCCCACAAAAGCCGCCTAAGCGTTAAGGTACACACTGAACATGTTCGGGCTCCGGATAATGAGCATCTCAGGTGACTATGCGCCGTGATTACCAGGCTGTTGCTGTTATAGGAAGTATATTGCACACTCCCCCTTCCCTGCCACTGCATTCAAACAAACAGGCGAGCTCTGGAGAGATCCTTGGTTATCACACCCTTCCAGATTGTTCTCAACTACTTATGGAAAATACACACACACAAGCTCGTCTCAAGATGTGGCCACTCTTGCCAATACGTTAAGAACAGTTGTTGTCATTTGTCGTCATGTGTTGGTTGTTTTTAGCATCTCTAAATTCCTAGCGTTGCTAAGGTGCTTTGGGAGGGGATTAACAGAGGCTGGCGCCGATGAGCAAGCCTTGCAGATTTCCAAACCGGCACAGAAGAGAGAAAAAAAGACAAAGAAACAGGGGGAAAGAAGGAGGAATAACAGCAGAGGGTTAGGCGAAAGGGAGATGGAGAGGTTTTGTAAACGGGGGGGTGCAGGCGAAGAGACAGGAGATGTCCTAGAGAAGAGGTGCACACAGATGTCCATACAGGCTCCTCGCACAACTTCACAAGTGATGTGGTCAGACGATGGAGGTAGAGACTCTGTGAATGCAAAAACATGTAGGTCTACTCTTGTTTGCTTTAATGTACTCTGATAATACAAAATAGGCTGATGGTATCCAATGGTTTTTCAGCTAAGTTTCCCAATTTATGAACATACAAGCTAGTGAAGAAAACGATTTAAACCAGGCAGTGTTTTTGAGAAACATGTTCCGGCAGTATCTTTGTTCAGGGATCGGCTTTCAGTGTGTGAGTAATTGAGTTTAGGAACAACTGTGCGAGCAAATAACTGTGGCAGTCATTTACTTTGCGCTAAATTATTAATCATATTGCTTACAAAAAAACCTTAATTCAGCTAATCTTATAAAAAAAGTAACATTTCCCGAAAATAATCAGACAATCTGGGTCTTATTTTCTTCCAGATATTCCCTTTCTTTCTCTCTCTCTCTTCTCTCCAGCCTCCCGTCCCATTGTTATTACAGCGTCTCCTTATTCTTTCAGGTATAGCCACAATTTGGCTCTGTCCTACCCCCCCTTTTCTCTCCCTTTTCTGTCTGTCTCTCTCTCTCTCTCCCCTGTCACAACTTCAAACAGCAGCAGCGCAGCGTTCAGGTCAGACATGCCCCGAGCACTGCTGCCTGTGTGCGTCTCAGGTGTACCTCTCCCACAGTGGCCTTGATGACACTCTCTCCCTTTCTCCCACTTTCCCCTTTTAATTAGCCGCACCGAGGCCCGCCACATTTAGCCATTATCGAGCCCTTCATCGCGCATAGCGACCAAGGCTGTTTATGTGCGGAGACGAAAACTGTTCCACATGTAGAAAGCATCAGATGGAGGAGGGACTGAGGCGGGGGGAGGAGGGGGGGGGGGGGTGTTCCTCAATAATCCCAGGATATTCTACTCTCGGTTTAAGACTTCCCTTTAAACTTTAATATACATCCAACGTGTAAACATAACAGCTTGGCAACGCACACTGTCAAGGACGGGGATGACTCACACAGAGATGCTCTGTAGAAAGAGTCTCTGCATCTTAAGAATTTTGACGGAAAAGTTTTACTGAAAGAATGTTGGTGAAAGGTTTAATAAAATAGATTCTAAGAACAAAGACAACTGTATAGCGAACACGCAAGCGATATCAAACAGGCTCCTAATGATCAGACATTGACAATTCTACTTTTGCTGTGGGTTATTTTGTAGAGAACCTGCTGCCTGCATTCAAAGCAAAGTAGCAGTATCTCCATGGAGATTATAAGCAGAGGTGGGTAGTCATCAGTTACATTTACTCAAGTTCTCAAGTAACCTTTTGTAGTAACTTTACTTCTTAGAGTAGTTTCATCACATGCCACTTTTTACTCGATATTGAGTAGTAGCCAAATGAAGTATCTGTACTCTTACTTGAGAAGGAAAAAACATGACTTGATTATGAGTAAAGTGGCAAAAGCCTGTTTACGCATAATAGTTTGTGTTATGTGTACTTTATTCTTATTTTGATTTCTTGCTATATGTTTTCATGGCATTTCCTTAGGATTAAATTGAGCTAACATGAAAAAATGTGAAACTAATTTTTTCATGTTTTGTTTCTCATAATTTATGTCACTAGGGAAACTTCAATCAGACGTTTACTTATTTACTTATTATTTTGGTCTCTACTTTTTACTTCGACTTAACAAAGGCCACTTTACCCACTCAGTCATGTCTGAAGAGAGATAAACCCACTCACAGTAAAGTGAGTGTTTACTCGGGTGGTAAAGACACATGTAAGGAAATAAATGCATATATTTTATTATAACTATTAGGTAAAATGTAACGTAGTGTAGCTTGAAGTATCAACAGCGAGAGTACCTCACTTTGAGAAACGCTAGCCTCGTGAATATTCTCCTGACTTGAACTTAAAGCAGTGACGTTTTTGAGTAACCTTTAGATTGCAGAGAAGGCGTGTTGTGTGTGAGAGTGAAATCTGTTTTAGCGAAAGACGGCGCACCACATGGGACACAGCCCACATGCCTCTCTTTGTGCCCCGTCCTCGGCTCAGCGTCTCAGGTGAAGTGTAACTGGATGCGGCCTGTTTGTGGAATACAAGGCACTTGACCAAGGGCCAGCAGTGCTCCTCCTTCCCCTCCCTCCCCTCTCACTACTACCCCGCCTGGCTTGGGTTACCCCTCTGCCGCCCTCCCCGCTCCTCCTCAGATGGAGGAAAGCTCAGGTCTGTCAGCACCGAAAAGCATGTGGGTGTTTGTTAACGCAGAGACAGGTGTTTCTCCTTTGGACATCTTGAAACTAGCACTGTTCTGTCCAAAAGCATGAAAGGCAGTGGTGGTCAAATACGTTACTTCAGTGAAAGTACAGATACTACTGGTCCAAAGTAAAAGTTGATCAGTCAGATTATTTCTTAAAGGCACACTTCTTAACATTTTGGATCACAGCATTGCCAGCAATAAAAAACATGTGCCTAATGACCAGCTACACACCCTCTAAGCTATTTCTGCATGGGGGAAATCAAAGAATGGATTTGGATGAAGACCTAACCTATTTAAATCTCATATTTGGCTGCCTTTACTCAACATCTCCATGGAGACGAGGTGCAGACGTCCCGCTTGTAAAGTCAGGTCTCAGGAGGTGAACCACTCACAGCAAACACACGTTATTTAAAAAATAAAAATAATAATTCAACAATACAAATATCTGTGATATAATAAATGCTTGTATTTTAATTATTGGGTGAATTGCTGGTTTTAAGTTAAAGTACTGAAGTATCTGAAGTATTTGTTCATTCATCTCTCTTATTCAGAGTAAAAAGCATTTTAAAGCATTATAAGTAATAACTTTGCAGCTTAAAAACATAAAAATGTAGCCCAAATTCCATGTCACCTGTACGGCAACACAATGGGGACACACCTTCTTCCTTGTTGGGAGGTAGTGGCGCTGACACCTGCACAGCGCCATCTACTACTATTTAAATAGGACTGAACTGAAGTATTATAATTATCTTTCAAATGTGTTGGAGTAAAAGTAATACATTCTCAACTTAAATCCTATTCAGGAACGTTCAGATCCTCAGAAACTGTACTGAAGTAAATGTACTTTGTTATTGACCACCTCTGACTAAAGGCGACTCATTTATCAGGCTGCACCAGCGCTTCACTGCTGCTGGGGTCGAGCAGCTAATTACACCACCCTGTGTCCTCTGTCTCTGTCAGAGCTGGGGGTGGCTTGAAAAACATATCGTCTTTGACATGAAAAGGTCAGCTGAGTAACCTTCCCCTGTCCTGTAAAGAGAGGAAAGTGTGTGGGTTTGTGGCTGGCTCCGTCCTTGTCAAGAGAGTAGAAAAATGTCTGACTTAATAGAACTGAAGTTTTTCCTTATAGACATACAGTTTGTTAGTCATTCTCAAGCTTGTAGCTTTTGACAGAAGTGCTTAAAGGGTCATCATAAAAAACAGGATTGTGGACCTTCAGTGAAACCTTGACACTTTTTCAGTTTTTGAGACACTTCAAAAATATCTTTCTTTATAAACAATTTTGATGCTCACTGTCCAAATGTAAATACTATTTCATCCTATACAACTTATTATTAAGCAAGTAATTCTTTCAGTGCCGCTCTCGATTCTTGGGCTCCCAGGTTTGATTCCGAAGGAATTTTTGAATTAAAAAATTGTGGTCTGCGGCACGTCTTTGATGAAGGCAGTGAAGTCTTTTACTGCTGTGCACTGCTAAAAATTATAGGTCCAGCACATTTTTTTATTCCTATGTTATTAGGTTGAAATCTGATACTTTTAATTTTAAAAAGCTACACTCCATCTTACATAAAAGCTGCACTTTTCTATTTCAGGGACAATGAAGGGAATAAACCTCAGACCTACAGGTGAAATTCGGAAAATTATAATATTGTTCAAAAGTGCATTTATTTCTGTAATTCAACTTAAACTGTGAAACTAAATTATGATAGACTCATTACATGCAAAGTGAGATATGTATATAGCCTCTATTTGTTATGATTTTGATTATTATGGCTCAGCTTGTAAAAACCCCAAATTATAATCAAAATTATAACAAATAAAAGCTTGACATATGTCACTTTGCATGTAATGAGTCTATATCATATATTAGTTTCACATTTTAAGTTGAATTACAGAAATAAATGAACTTTTGAACGATATTCTTATGTTCACCTGTACATTTTACTGAATGTTTAAAAAACAGCACAACTACAACAGAATGAGGAAATGTCACATTTGTTACTTTTTTCATTATTATTGTCGTTTTTTTATTGATTTTTGACAGTTTTTTCTTACACTTCTTAAAAGACATTTGCACGACTTTGTATCAGACCGAACGCTACATGATAAATAGGAATACTTAAGTAAAAAGGTCTGAAGTCAGTGTATTTAGGACTTCACCTTGTTGCAACCTTTTCTTTTTCCTTTCTTGATGTAAAATTTTGATAATCTATCAAATAGATAATCTATAAAATAGAAGAGAGGTTGCTGAAATGAATGAAATAGAAATGAATGAAATAGAAAAGTCACAACAAGAGAGTAGACTTGCAATTGCACTTAACAATTAATAACATTTCTATCATTGGAAAAATCAAGCATGTGAATCTTTTTTGCCCTGTTGAGGGACATGCCTGAAGCTGCTATAGGCTACTTTTGATTCGTTTTGTAGTTTTATAAGGAGAAATGCTCCCCTGTTGACAGTTGTTTTTTCTCCCTCACAGCTCCTGACCTGTGGCCAACGGCACTTGCAGGCACAATCCAAATCACTGGAACATTACGCTGGTCGGCAGGTTCCTTAATCACGGACGCGAGGTTTCCGCTGTCGACTTGGCAAATTAATCAAAAAAAGCGGACGTTAATGACATGCACCGAACAGCAGTGGCTACGCGCCTTCACAATGCCATCTGATTTAAACCTGTTACTCAGACTGGGCTAATGATGCCACCCAGGGCCAAGTAAAGCAACCTCTCGGTGTTCCCTGAAACAATAATGCACTAACTATCAAGCAAATTTCTTACATGTAGTCAAGGAGTGGAGCGGAGAGTGCGTGCGCGGGTCAGTGGGTGTTGCAGCAATTACCAGGTGCGGCTATTTCCTCGCAGCGGGACCTCTGATGTTTTTAATACGAACTGCTGAAAATATTAGTCATGTTTTTTTCATCTGCGAATTTGCTTCAAAGTAAAACGCCTGCAGGAGACAGTTTATGAGAAAGGGACATACAAGCAATCACTATATTTTAATACATAGTGTGTGCTCTATTAAAGGCCCTATACCTGATTTTTTTTATTGCAAACAATGAACGGGGGAGCCACTAAATGAAAATGTTAGTGGTGGTCAAAACTATGACTTTCCTAATATAATTATAGCATCCAAATTCTTTACATTTCAGAGTTTGCAGGGTCACTTTTCAGGGTCACTTTCACAAAATGCAAGAAAAATAGCCAGAAAGTCATAAAATGATACAAATGTTTTATAATTTGACGCATGCTGTTTTCCCCACACATGTTTGAGTTTACAACACATTAAAGGAGGACAAAATACATTTCATTCCATTTCTAGAGGTAAAATCAGGTATATCTCCTTTAAGGCTGCATGTAGAACACTTAGGCTACATTATGTTGTGCTGTAAGTTAACCGGGCAGAGGCATTTGCACAGCCCATGGTCTGGTGGATGAAGCTGCTGTACAAGTGGCGGGGCGCTGCTCTGTTGTCAGCGTTGTGGGTTCAAGTCCTGGCTCAGACGTCTCTCCTCACTCTTCATCCCCTTTCGCCCAGTGCCCAGGGCCAAAAACTCCACATTGCAGCGACTAAATTTTAAAAAGTTGTTGCTATAATTACACAGTTTTCTTATGTTCTGCTTGAATGAAACGAGAGGACTTGATTAGATTTGTAAACAATCTCGGCCTCACATTTGCCTGTTAAGAGTGAGCTTTGTGTATCTTTTCTAGACATATTTTTGCATGATTTTTAATGTGTCAAAATAAATAAATAAATCGTTTTCCAACAGAAGAAGGAAATGGAAAGACCAACCGCTGAGAGTCACTTGTATTTGAATCTGAAGTCAATTTGAGCAAGAAAAGTTAAGTTTAAGTGACAATCAAGTCGAGGTTTGCAACTTGAAAGTGACAAAGGCCAAAAAAAATGCAAAACACTTTCCAGCTCAAGATATTCTGATTGGTGTAGTGGCACTTATTCGTAGGGTAGTTTGGTTTTAATGTAACCCAGGGATGTTTACCTTTTCAGAAGACTTTGAACATCTCACACATCCCTCTCATCATGTGTTGGTTCGTTTGGCATCACCCAGTGTTCCCTGAACAGCCCAACGGCTCATAATGTGACGGAGGAAACCTGAGACTTTGCCCTAATTAGCAGAAAGATGGAGAGATGAGGAGGAGGAAAGAAAATCAAAACGTGGACGAGTTCATTGGCGGAGCCGCTGACCTCTTGTTATTAATTCATGGTATTATTTAAAAGGACTTTGGAGTTTAGCGGCTTTGCAAAGTTCACGCCAACCTAGTCATGTCTTTGTGGAATTATATTAACAGCTGATGAGGTTAGGGTAGCCGAAATAATTAACCAAGTAAGAGTAGCATCAAG
Organism: Neogobius melanostomus; assembly: GCA_007210695.1. Lineage (NCBI taxonomy): Eukaryota > Metazoa > Chordata > Actinopteri > Gobiiformes > Gobiidae > Neogobius > Neogobius melanostomus. Next base: position 3,593,706 of record VHKM01000048.1, read on the forward strand.
TAGAAGTAAAAGCTGACCCAAATAATCACTCAAGTAAGAGTACAAAAGTATTTGGTGAGTAACTGGTTGAGTGTAAAAATACTTTTAGCATTGATGACGACAGATAACACATACATACATACATACATACCATATTTTCCAGACTATTATGTCGCACCTTTTTCATAGTTTGGCCGGGGTGCGACTTATACTCAGGCGCGACTTATATATTGAAATATATAATTCCACACTGTTTGTTATTTCACACTGACAGCCGCTAGAGGGCATTCTAGGCTTGTGTACCAGTATCTGCTACTCCTGTATCATTGAAGATTTAAAAAATGGTAATCGAGCAGCAGAAAAAGAGTGTGGAGTGAGTGTGAAACTTGTGAGGGACTGGCAAAAAGTAGAGGTTACTCTTACTGCAATGAAGAAAACCAAAAAAGCTAATCGCGGGCTGAAAGCTATATGGCCACAGCTAGAGGAACGAGTTAGCAGATGAGCGCTTGAACAACGTGATGCCGGAAGAGGCTTGTCAACAGTGCAGTTACGCCTCCATACCCAGGTAGTTGCCAAGGCTGGTGCGACTTATATTCCGGAAAATACGGTACTTAATATAAGAAATAACATTGCATTAAAGTAGAAGTAAAAGTACTCTGTGATAAAAAATACTCTAAGAAGTACAGTTACTTACAAAATAAATACTCAAGTACTTGAACCTACCTATGAATTCCTGTGTCATATAAATACATATACATTCATTTCTATTTCTGATATTTTTCTCTGCTGTTATTTCCCCCAACATGTTCTTTTTTGTCTGATTCTGTCTCCAGAGCCCCACTGTGAGCGCATACACTTGACACCTCCCTGTGCAGCGCTACCTGTCCAGGTATTCCAGTGATCCTGGCCAAGCCCTGTCAGGTGGAGGAAAGTCTATCCCAGGGCGGAGGAGGGAGGGGTGCAGTAAGTCTAGCCGGTGATGGGGCAGGGCAGGAGGGAGCTGCAGCAGAGACAGGGGGCAGGTAAAGGGGATCGGATTCAGGCTCCTGGGGACATGAGTCTTGGCGTGGCACCACACTGCCCACCCAACATCAACACTCTCAGGTTGCCTGCTCAGATGGGTCCGATAATCAGCCTCTCTCCACAGGGACCATCTGGAGGCAGGCGGGAGCTGGGCTTGGTGTCTACTACGGCCACGACTTCGCTGACAGAGAAAATGAAATCAACCTTTTACTTATCAGGTGACTCACTCAGCACACCTACGCCTGTGTTTGTGGACACAAACAAACGGCCGTCCACGTGATGTGCTCACAGCAGCCGCTCCTCTCATCTCTGAGTGTCTCCAATTTGATTGACGCCCCCTATCCTTGCTGAGATCAGAGGACAGCAAGGCGATTATCATCTTGCCCTGGTAACCGAGACACCCTTAATCCCATAATAATCCTTCACAGTCAGTCAGCGCAGGAGTGCCTTGACCTCCTGCGAGCAAAACACACAGCTCCCTAAAGCAGCCAATTATGGACAGTGTATCTCCTGAATGTTTCAGCAGTGGTAAAAGCACAGTATAGGGACAGCCTTCTTATGTTCACATATATTACGCTGTCCTCATGTTGTATCTGAGAATCTTAGATGGTAATGCGTAACAGTTGTTTATTTTTTGGAGGCGTGTTTCTGTACAGACACCTGGTGTTTATTGGAAAATATTACATCTGGTCTGAATTGCCACCGTTAATATGAAACACCAAAACCTGGAGTATAACTGAGGAAATTGTTTATAAGTTTTCTTTCAATTGAATCCACTTTTCTCCCTGCAGTTCTTGTGGCTGTAGAAGTATTTTAGGCTCTGTCTCAAAACCAAATAGTATCCTTTAGCTTCTTGATTGTTTTACACCCAGTTTGTAAGTTGAACGCAGATGTAACACACTGAATGAAGAATGGTGCAAAACATAAGCAACAAAGAAATACATTATTTTGTATTGTAAAAAGTTAGGTTTAGATTTGTTTACATTAATATTAAGGCCCAAACAAAAATGGTACGTTTCTCTTTTATCTGTTTATTTACAATGCGGAGTATGGTGTGTATCAGGCACCTGTTGCCTCACACCTACAAAAACAACATGTGGTGTATAAGACCCCTGCCTGAAAACATGTCAGTGATACTCCGGGCATTACAACCACAACCAGGAAATATCTGAGCTCTCTGAGGAGGAGCTGTGAAATCAATTCCCTTTATGAAACGTCCTCAAGCATCTGTGCAGTGTCCTGAGATTTATGTACAATGTAAACAAAAGGTGTCAACTTGAAAATCAAATGTGCTGCCCTGAATATGGGCATCGTGGCAAGGGTCATACAAGGTGGTAATGCCTCGTTACTGTTAAAATTATTAATACTAGATATTGTAGTATAGTAGATAATAGTTATACTGTTATAGGATTCGGATGAAAGTACAGTGTACAGTGTTAAGATAATTACTCTTACCCAAAAGGTTCCATAGTGTTATTTCACAAATACTATGTCACTATATGAACTTTTTATACTGGGTAAGTATTTTAATGTAAGCCAATGTGACTCGCTACTCCATCTAGTGGCCCAAACCTGTACTTAAACATCTTTACACCATCAGTAATGTTTTTCCAAAAAAAACGTAAGGTTATATGTTTGAAGTATTTGCAAGTATGTGTAAGAAACAGGGAAAGGGGAAATGACATGTACAGTATAGACTCAAAGACTTAATATTGTGTTTATCCTCTATCCCCGTGTGTGTTTACTGTGAACACGTATAGCGTTCGAAGTGTTGGCTGCCACTAGTAACTACCAGCTTTTTTTTTTCTCTGTTATTTTTTTTGAAGATGTGGAGTGATGGCTGGTTCACTCCCAGGAGCGCCTAACAACTGAGATGTGCTCTGCAGGGGGTCCAGGAGTCAATGGATGTCAGTGTTTAACAAGCTGTTCCAACGCTCCACTATAGACCGGGGAGACTGCAAAGTGCACACGGGACAAAGAAAGACCTCACTATTCTGCGCGTGTGAATATGGTAATAACACATAACTATGGTTTGTGACTTGAAGGGGCACAGGCCTATGCACGCACAGCAGGGGCTCCCGATGTGTCATTACTCCTCCCCCCAAAAGAAATTCATTAAATGCTTGAAATTTCTCTTTTTCATTTGACAAAGCGTTCCACCACCGCACTTGAGCTCTTCAAATTCGTTATCAAAATATCTCTTGATCACTTGAGCAATTGGATTAGTCTATAACGCATCTGTTATTAAACATTTTAATATACCTTGCGATTCACTCCGGAATAATGATCCACGGATTTAGATTTTTTTTTCCCTTCGGTGATCAAAGCCAACACTCAGAAAACTATCATGTAATTTTAGATGGAGATTTGTCTGTGCGCACCTTTTATGCGACGCATTATGTGAGGCGTGCCCAATTCCAAATGACACTGAATACAAACTATAAAGACAGCAACCTACAGTAATGCTCATTATAAGTCGATTTGCTAATTTTTCATTATGTAATTTACCTACTATTATTAGCTAATATTAGCTAATGTGTAATATTGATACTATGCTTGTGTTGTGTATTGAGATGGACAGATGATAAGATTAAAGTGTCAGCTAATCATAATCACCCCTTTTCCTCAGAGTTTTTAAATGATTGTGTGTACCACATTTCTTTCTTCTCCCCCCCCCCCGCTTTCCCCCCATTTTTCTAATTGAATAAAACAGAAATATTTATGGACCATATTTATAGATGGACTTCTGAAGTTTGTAATTATGGATTCATTTACACCAATTATTCTCTAAATGAATTGTAATATCATTTGTGATACTATTTTTACCTATTGCCATATATTATTATTATATAATATTATAAAGGAAATCAGGGGTGCATCATGAAATTCTTGGCCCTAGTCCCAAACCAGCCACTTTGTAAGCCCTTACCACATGGTTTCTGTATGACATTGAACAGGCTTTTTGACGGCTTCTCCCTTCCCAAACAGTAGCCTTTACTCCCTCAGTCCAACGCCCCAGCATGAAGTATATCCTACAAGCAATTTTGTTAGTGTTAACTGCAACATTACATTGCACTTTTTTCTGCTGAGGGCACATTTGCAAACAGATGGTGAAAATATGCCGTACCTGCTGTATCCTGGTCAGGACACGTTGAAGGTGGCATACAGTTTAAGTATTACATGTTTCACAGAATCTATTGCCCTTGGTCCAGCTGGCATATGGTCCAAGAGCACTTTGACACAATCCGCAACATCTGCTCGGTGCTACTTTTGGTCTCTCTAGCTCCACTCTCAAAGTCTGTCGTAAACAAAAATACAGGCTTTATCAAAAAAAAAATATTGCCCACGAACTCCACAGGCGATTCACATTTTCTGACTGGTCTCTGCGGCGCAACTTAAGTACACATCCATCTCTTGGGCATTAGCGTGATAGATGTATTTTTCACGCTGCCATTAGGGCTCAGGCTGAATGCTGTGCAAGGCTTGTGTATGCTAATGTGCCCTCTCACACCTGCAGTTTCCAATTACCCCCGAGGAATGGAGCCAAGCTCGGTTTGCAGCCACCACCAATAATATGAGTAATGGCCAAATTGCACAAGCCCTTCCCTTTGTGCCCAGGTAAGAAAAGGGGGAAGGAGAAATCATTTGAGTAAGAAGCAGCTCAGGGCACATGTAAGGCACAGGCTTAAAGGGGCAAGTTCAAGTTCATATTTTGCATATTTAACTATTAGTTACATGAATGATGAATAAGTCACTGGTACATCTTTTTAAAGTTATTTGGCCTAAGGTCTGTATAATTTACTCAAACTGGTGACGATAGTTTTAAAAAGTGCAATAGTTTGTCATCAGTTTACTTCTATAATTATAATGACAATAATAATAATAATAATAATATTAATAATAAATACATTAATTAACTTGGATTATTATTATTATTATTAAGCTGTAATTACACACTCTATTTGAACTCTGCATATGCTTTAATTTTGAACACTTTATATTTCACTTTTTCCATCATTAGAAAACAAATAAAGTATTTTGTGTTTGCTTCCTGCATCCTGCACTACAAAAGTATACAGAAAGTATAATATAGGCTACTTTCTGTATACTTTCTATTACTATTTTGGACTACATATTTGACTATACATTATAATGTGTAATTGTAAATGTACCTATATTTGCGTGCTGTTTCTGATCTTTAATAGTCTGCCCTAATACCCCCGTCAGCTAATGTCTCTTTGATTCTATCTGAAGCCTAGTGTATTTTTACTGACAATAAACCAGTTCTTTTCATAAGCCTGTGTCGGCACCAGTTTCGCACCTGCTAAACTCTTGCTGGATTACACCACAGTATAAGTTGAACACATGTTCAGGTCACCGTCTCTGACTTCACTGCTCCAAACACCGTTCACCCCATTATGCTCTGCTTCTCTCCCTTCCCCTTTTCTTTGCCTTCCTATATCCCCAATCCTCTCACTCTTTCCGCACAGTCTACACATATGAATATGTTTATGGGGTGAGAAGGGGGGCACTAAATCCGTAGAGAGGACTTGGCAGTTGCTCCTCTGCCTCTCGCTTCATTGCTTCGGCCCTTCCCAAATCCTATTTCACGGTGCCAAGCATACGTTCCCTGGGATCTCCACAGCTCCCCATCTCCAGACGCAGGTTTAAGCCCTTCTCTTGGCAGGCGCGCTGGGCATGCAGAACAGAGCCATGTGACGCACACCAGCACCGGAGACAAGAAAAAAAACACACCTATTATATTTACGCTCTTAGGTACCGGCGTGCTGGGGAATGTTCTCTTCTTAACTCACGCCGTGTGCACCTCGACGCTCCGGGCTGTGATTAGTCACCGTTTGCGTGGGCTGTAGACAGGACGCACGCACCTGTAGCGCATAAACAGGGCCAAATCGCACAAAGCGGGGCTTAAAATTGACTTCGTTGCTCACTGACCACTGTGACTTTTTCAAATGTTACTCGTCCATTCATGCTCTTACCATAACCACTCTTGAATTAGGCTAATTATTACTTTTTTCTTCCATAAAATATTAGACCGAAACCTCTATTTTTGGTTAAAACTATATCAGCCTTAACTAGGCCTATACGGTGCATATTTTCTTTTCTTATTAAGGCCCATAACAATTCTGAAATAAGTAGGGAAGTAGGGTATGTTTAAGTATTTGAGTAGCCTACTGTGAGTACTGAAGTCTGGTTTACGATTAAGTAGTGACATAAATATGGGAAACAAAACATGAAATTATGTAAAAATCCTACTATTTCCAAGGGACATGCCAGAAAATATACAAACAGATTTCAGAATTTGATTTCAGAATAAACTACATGAAACACAAACTACGTCTATTTTATATCAACATGAAGCGTTTGCCACTGAAAGATTTACTCACAGTGGAACAAGTAACTTATTTTACTAAAGTAAGAGTACACATACACATCATAATATTACTCAAGCTGAAGTGAAACGTACCATATGCTGAAACTACATTAAGAAGTACAATTTGGTCTGTTTACAATCCATATTATTCCTTTGTCTTGTTGGCAGCTGTAATGTCAAGCCCTGCTCACACACATTACCGTGGTTTGCTCATTTTACTCGTTTAACGCACTCCACAATTAATTCACTGGAGTACGGCACTAATATGACAAATACATAGCTAACTATGGGCCTAATTGGTGGTGCCTTCTGTTGTTTTGCTGTTATGTAGGGTAAACTCATACTGCAGTGGTTCTTCAATTAACAGCAATTAAAGCAACTAAGTGGCTGGTAAATTACCTGAGTCTACACAGAGTCCAGTCCTGAAATAACTGCGTGGTTTTGGAAACTCACGTTGTGGTTCACCATAATCAACACTAGAGAGCGCCATAGATTTAAATATAGTAACCTACCTTGGTGGTTTGCCTTGAACAAAATGCACTGTTATGTTTGCCTGTTTGAGCACAAACATGTTTTTAACATTTGATCCATTTTGATTGAACAAGATCAAACCTATAGTCATTTGTATAGTTCACCTTCTTACACGATAAATCAAAAGTATTTAGAATAACTAACCTAATTCAGCTACATAATCAAGCAGGCCATAGTGTGGTGTCACTTGTCAACACTGATGCATAAAGCCTGTTACATACTGTTGCACCTCAGGCCAACAAAACTGGCAGCCCACTCCTTCTTTTATTCTGTAGAAGCTATATGCACATGTGAGCGTCACATTTAGATTACCTTTGTGCTCCTATGGTCTTTCCAGTCATACTTCCAATCAGTCTTGCATAACATACAGATTGTTGTAATAACAGCAGGAATTATATGAAATATGTAATGTAATGTTTGTTCTTGTTCATGTTCATGTTTTTTTTTTATTGTTAACGAATCTAAAAATACTGGTGAAATCTAAAATTGGGAGTGTAAATTACACAGTCCTGTGATTGGTCAAATGTCCCCAAAATGACAGAAAAAGAGTGACTGAAACCCGTGGATATTAGTCTGTTGTTTAAAATGCACTGGTTCTCGCACTTTAGTTGCCATTGTAGTTTCATGTATCCTCATTCTGTCTACACTCCTGCAGTAGTCACTTGATACATTGAGAATGTACATGTGCAGCATAATAGGATTCAGTGTTTGTGCTGACAATGGTACACAGTCAGCTACTCACGCTGCAACAGGAGCTGAGACAAATACTCAAAACATGAGCAGGATACAGCTAAACAAGCTTCCACTCAGTAGAACATGCCAAAGCAAATAGCCTTTCAGATTACAGGGCATGGCTATGGGCAACGTCAGCCCTGGGGGCCAAATCTGGCCCTCGAGCATACTATATATCTATATCCTCTGGCCTCCGGATCATTTTGAGAAATGTGATTACACCCAGCAGTGATCTACACATCTGGCAAAGTGCCAAAAAAATGAAACATTTTTAATGTCATGGGAGTGGACTCCCACACCCCTGTTCTAGGTCTATAATTGTAAAACGTGGTTCTTGAATTTAGGCCCTCCATCTCTTGACAAGGGACAAAATAAGCCCACGACTGAGCAAACTTGCCCCTGTCACAGGGCAAGAGACAACATCTACACTCTGACATAAAACCCAAACCCAAACAAATTGCATTTACTTTGTAAATAGTGTATTCATAAAACAATGCTTTGTAGCTTTGCACCAGACTTTAACTCTTGGAGGTAATTCCATCTGCAGTCCCCAAGACAGACAATTACAAAACACTGTACAAATCAAATCAAACTTTATTTATAAAGCGCTTTTCATACAAAATGTAACACAAAGTGCTTGTACAAAATGTAACACAAAAAGCATAAAACAATACAGTTCATAATATTTACAGACAGTGCTATTATACATTATATATATATATATTAAAAAAAAGTAAATTCATCAAAACTTGTTCCTTAATTGTCTATAGATACCCACCCCGTACCCTTCTCAGATGTAAAGTTGAGTTGTTTTTGTTGTTGTGTGTGTTTTCTTTAATGCTGACATGTTCTTAAGAAACTAAGAGACATGTATGGGTTTATTATGTCACAGACGTTTAAATTGAAACTTGTTTCACAACAAACCTGTGTCATTACAAGGTTTTAACCAGAAATTTAACAATCAATATGGACCCATTTTGTTTACCAGGAAAGAGAAAGACTCAAAAACACTTTTCACGCAAAGATCAAGTATTCCCTAAAACCAAGAAAGCTCTGCCCAGGATCAAAATGGCTCTTTGAGAAAAACTAACTGTGGCCCATATGCCCTCACCCACAATGAAACAGAAGGAGGCCGACAACAATGACCCAATTCTTCCACAGCATTAACCACACAACTATGTAATCACGAGCATGAGCAGCAAATCATCAGCCTTTTCAGCACTTTCAGCACAGCCCAGTTACAGTACAACTGCAGCCCGTCAACTACATTTTAAAATGTCTGATTCTGACTCTTACCCACACATTCAATTAACACTGTGATGTCCATTGAAGCCTTCTAACCATTAGTGCCTCAGACTAGTGAGACGTAAACAGCTCCACCATGCATTAGCGGGTCAGATCTGAAAGCACTTCATCCGTATGCATTATTAATAGATTCTGTGCTAATTGAAAGTCATATGTGAACAAATGAAATGTCTAGGCTAAATATAACCCAGTCTCCTGTCAGCTGTTTACAAGACAGGTTAATATGAACACTTTCCCCCCAATTGTACATTTGACTTAAGTTACACCAAATTAAGCCAAACATCTGCACTTGTGTTTGTCGAGTGATTTTGTGCACACAAGTGATGTAATATCTATCTGACAGCTTTTTTTCTACATAAACAATCGGCTTAAAGGAAGAGTTGTGAGTCGTGCAGTCAGATCACATGACAGGCCAGAGCTGTGTGTGTCTTTGTGAGTATGTGTGTGGAGTTGTGGGTGGCTAAGGGGCGCCTGACATTTAGAACATGTCAAATGCCTCTGTCTAAATATACTCAAAGGTTAAATATATAATACATCGTTAGAAATGTTTGTACAACCGACCAGAAAGGGCTGATGAGCACTGGTATTAAGTGAAACAACATTTTGTGGGAAATAACTTAATAACTCATTACATTATAGCTCTAATAATGAGGCTATAGGAATTGAAAGGATTTAACGCACAAGTGATCTAATACAGTGGCTCTTGAAGTGTGGTACAGTGGGCTCATCTGTAATGTTAAACAGACATGGTTTAGGTCTACACTCTGTTTGATCATAATGTTGTCCTAATTAGGTCAGTTTTTTATTTTAACCTAGTTCAGTCCTAAATTTGATCTTGCCCTGCTGGTAATTGGAAGGTCACATTGCCTATTTAATGTGTGTAAGGTTTGAGGGCCATCAATTTGGCACTTTCCACCCAGCAAACACTGTTTAAAGCACAGAGTTAACCTCTTAACCCCCACCTGAACCGAGCACATTTTCAGCTTCTTGAAAAAAGTTTAACAATCAATATGGACCCATTTTGTTTACCAGGAAAGAGAAAGACTCGAAAACACGTTTCGCGCAAAGATCAAATATTCCCTAAAACCAAGAAAGCTCTGCCCAGGACCAAAATGGCTCTTTGAGAAAAAACTAACTGTGGCCCATATGCCCTCACCCACAATGAAACAGAAGGAGGCCGACAACAATGACCCAATTCTTCCACAGCATTTGAGGACCATCAATTTGGCACTTTCCACCCAGCAAACACTATTTAAAGCACAGAGTTAACCTCTTAACCCCCACCTGAACCGAGCACATTTTCAACTTCTTGAAAAAAAGTGTCAAAATAGCAACAAAAATTAGACGAAAACAAGGATGCAACAAAAGAGCAGCAATCACGTGACAAAAACGTGTGACAAAACCGAAACCAAAAAGCCAACCAAAAAGGGCAACCGAAAAGTGACAAAAAAGTGATGCAAAAGTGACGAAAAAGTGACAGTAAAGCCACAAAAGAACAACAATAAAGCAACAAAAAAGAGACAGAAAACGCAAAAAAGTGAAAAAAGCGATGAAAATGTGACAAAACCCCAACATATTGAGAATGAGGAGTTGACGTCACGGCACAGAGCCCCCCTCCCCATCCCCCCTCGCCCCCATATTGGCTGCGCTCCGGCGGCAATACACATTGTTTACGTGTGTTGTTAACGCGGTAGTAGCGGAGGTTCTTGCACTGTTTTACCGCCTGGAAGTCACTGCTGCGTTAAAAACTGCTCCAATACCTCACACGATAGACATGGAAAACATAGGAACAATGGGATACAGTTTTTTATGTTACAGAAATGGACACAGCATCAAAGAGCGCAAGTCTCACTCTGACCTGTCAAAACATGTTGGAAACGTTTGTGTACATTGAACATCTCGTAAAAATGTAGTGTTTACGAAACACGCACTTTATTACTTTGTCATTTTGGTCAAGAAGTGTTCGCTAAATGCAATGTAATGATAACACACTAAAACGCATGTGAGGAAAGTTACTTTTGCCAGTACAACACTGTTTTCACCAGCGGGAGGCTTGTAGAGCTAAGTCCTGGACCCAGCCACAGCAGAAAGTCTCATAACTTTCCAAAGACTTGTGGCTTTTAAACTCCAGCATCGTGTAGTAACTTACATCAAATACAAGGTAGTTTACTGTGTCCATGTATGTGCACGGAGGTAAATGGTCTAGGGGGGGATTGGGTGAATGTCAAAAAAGTGAGATTTAGATGAGTTTTGGCGTTACACTGGCCTATAGGCTATGACCTTATGGATTTGGGTAAAGCTGAACTGGGGAAAATGCACTCGGTTAAGGCGAGAGTTAAGAGGTTTTATGATGAATCAGTATTTGGTATTTAACTAATTGGCAGATTAATTGTATAATTTGTTGCAAAGTTTAAGTTTTTTTTGTAACAAACTAGGAAAAAAATGAGGTGGCGATGAAAGATAAAAACTGAATTACTTCTGACCTACAGCCCCATACGTTTTCCCCGTGTATTGCTTTTCTTCTTGTCTTGTTTCATCAACGACCATCTATCATATTAGGTATACACACTTATTAGGTGCTCCATTTCCTTTACACTGTGGCTTCTGAAAGGCGCCAATGGAGCAGAAACCAAATCAAACCACAGAAACGCTGTGCGCATGCGTGTGGACGTTGCGCGCAGTGTGTGTAGAGACGTTCACCGCTTCCACCGAGGGGCCAGCGCTCAAACACAGGCACCATGAGGGACCCTTTTACGACACAATCATAACTGTTTCGGCCACGTGGAGAAATACCAGAGGCACCCAAACGGTAACGCGGTTTGACTCGAGGTGAGGATTTCTGTCTGAAATGTAGTAGCCAGCTGTCGGAGCGCGCCTTGCAGTCGCGGTGTGTCGCTTCACGGCTTCTCTCAGGGATGCCATGAAAATCAGAGGAGGCGACTGAGAGACCGCTAACTGCTCCTCGCTATCACGGACACGGCGGCGGTGGAGCGATGGATACTCGCGTGAAAGTCCATGTTAGGTAGCGATCACGAGGACCCGCAGAGAGTTTGAACGTCTCTGGCGCACGGTTCGTCGCCACCGTCGAGAGGATGGATTTCAGCCGTCTCCGGAATATCATCAGCAGATACGTAAGGCCCCCATCTGACAACACAACTCGTAGCTATGTGTGTATTAGTTGCCCCCCCGCTATTCTATCTCATTTTCCTGAATGGGATTTATGCAGCCAAATAAAACCATGCGTCCTGTTGTTGTATTCTGTAAAGCTACCGACACGCTTCATCAAAGCTGTGTTGCCACTCACTCACTCTCTGACTAAAGGCTCTGCTATGTTTTTGTGGGGCTGAATGGGGAATTTGCCAGTGGCTACACATGGACTGATGGCTGGTGAATGTGTGGCATATAGATGAACTTGGCTGTCCCACTTTGGTTGTTATTGTAGGCCACAATACAAATGCATATAAAACTACCACGCTTGAAAGTTGTCTGGAGAAACTTGTTCTATCATGAAGTGGAAATAGTTGTACTTATTTGATAGTGCATAGTGTGGTAGGTTACTATCTGTGCTTTCCTAGTAATGACACAGACATATGAATTAGTACATGCTTTTGGTCTGAAGTCACACAGCATGACCTCATTACAGAAGTAAAACCATGTGACTGGTCTAAATGAGCTGGTGCCATGAGCAGACTTTGATTATCTGCCCGGGCAGGAAGCAGCTGTTCGGTGGGCGGCTGAATTAGGCTCAGAAAGTGTCTCGCTGGATCCAGCACTGAGAACATAGACATACTGAGAACCCTCATCAAAGTGGGACGCCTCTGGAGGACCAACACATGTGCACCGTACCTGACCTCGAGTCTGACTGTCGCAGCCAGGTGTCATTATAAGAGACGACATGCTATTTCTGTGCAGGGCTGCACAATGTGAGGAAAAAACAACACAACAAACATATTCTATAGCTCAGTGGTTTCCAGCCTTTTTCTCTGAGTCCATTTTAATTGATTAATTTGAACGTTTATTAGTATACATCGATTATGACTACAATTAATACATTTAAAAAGCCATCCATCTGTTGTTGAATTACATAACACTATTCACCTAGTTAGTTTGTACCTCCTCTATCAGACGCTCTCGGGACACACTGTGGAGCTTTAGTGTCCCAAGGTTGAAAATCACTGCGGTAGATAATGACCCTTCTGACACAGTATGTTCCAGTAAATTGAAACGAAAAGGCAAAACAATGTGTTTCTTAGTCAGAGAGTGTCAAAAATAAATTGCCATGTTTTTTTGTTTTTGTGTGTGTTTTGTTTTAGAGAAACTCACAGTACATCTGAGTCAGACGAAAGACCTCTCTGATACTTTTTGTTATCTTGTGATTTGGATATTGTATCTATATCACAAGATGGCCGGGTTCTACAGGGGAGAAAAAGGGTGGATTCCAGGGTGGAGTATCTCTATTTGCAGGCCTCTGAAACTATTAAGTTTTTTTTCTAAGAGCATATTGAGGTAAAGATAATTTGATGATATATTGTGCAGCTTTACTCAGTTAACCAAACATTTTTAAGCTACATCTGTATATTTTCTGTTTCTTTGCAAATGTGCGTGTTTGCAGCAGTCAGTGGGGCTGTGCATAGGGACTTTGACGAATGCTCCGGCGGTGCTAATATCAGGGGAAATCAGATCCAGGACTGAGGCAGGAGTGGAGGAGGGTCCTTCAGCATAACCCTCATTTCTCTCCTCCCTGTCCAGGCTTCTTTCTCCGTGTCCAACTTTGCGGCGTGATAAAGTAGGCAAGGGAATAATCATTAACTCAATTATCTGGATATTGATTGGGAATCGGTTGGATGGGTGATGTACGCTAGGGCCCTCATTAACCCCGCCATATCCTCAGCAGCTGCTCTTGTAACGAGTCACAGGCAAGGACAAAGACAGCATCATCCAGTGCGCAGTGGTTGTCCCAGGCAGGCTCCGATGTGCGTTTACTTTGAGGGTCAGAGGTGGATGTAGTTGGAACATTAAATCAGAAATGATGGCTTGGCGAGTTGTCCTGCAGCCAAGGTGAATGCAGACCGAAGAAAGTGATGATACATTTTTATGATATATTTTTTCAAGAATTAAGTTCATAATATGAGTACTAATGGATTGTATTGCACTTTTCAAGTCCGTGTTACCATGTTTCTCAAAGCGCCACATTGTAGTCATTATTCAGTCACATCTTACTCAGTGGTGGTAAATTACTACTGTAGCCACAGCCGCCTTTTGTGGTGGATAGACGGAAGCGAGGCTGCCAATCTGCGCTATCAACACGCACACACACACACGCACGCACAAACACACACACACACACACACACACACACACACACACACAGGCAAACACACACACACACACACAGGCAAACACACTCTCATTCATTCCGGCTTATTGTCCATGGTTTTAGTGGTAGGGGAAATCGGAGAACCCTTTTACACAGGCAAAGGGAGAACATGTAAACTCCAAAACTGGCCCGGGAATCAAACCCGGGACCTTCGAGCACCACTGCCCAACTTACGCTTTCATCATACTACACTAACAATAACACAAAATCAGTGCCTGGTGGTGGCCAAACAAATTCATATTAGGATTTTCTTAGAGGCTAGATGACTTTAAGGCTATATTTTAAGAGAAGAAGCATTGACAAACATTCAGCCAACTATCTGAGCCGGGACCTGAACCCACAACGCTGAGGAAAGAACAGTGTTCTGGCAGATGTGCTGTTGCCTTAACCATTGGTCTATCTGCTGCACACTCGGGCTGCACAATATATCGCAAAAAAAAATAATTGTATTGCGATATTAGGTGATGCAATATCCGTATCGCAGCAGCACTAAAGCCTTAGTGATCATCACTAAGTTTTAATTAAACATTTCCTAATTTAGTTATTTTGAGTCTTGTTGTGGTGCTGATGTAGTATTTTTAAAGTCTTATTTTGACACAATTTTGCTGAAAAATACTTACTTACAATTTGTGTTTAATCAGAATGGAACATATCGTGTTTAAATGGTTTAGTGAAATATTGCATATGGCGATATTGCACAGCGGTATCTCATATCGCTACTTACTTCAATATCGTGCAGCCCTACTGCACAGTATAATGATCATAATTCATGTGCACATCATATTTTATTGCTTTACGAAACTGCTAAAGCCATAGGTGCATCTGAAAAATTACACTTTACTGTAATTTGTTGAATTCTTCTGTTACTCACTCATAGCATGATGAGACGTTCTATTATGATATGATAAGATAAGCCTTTATTGATCTCACAATGGAGAAATTCACTTGTTACATTCATCTCTCAGAAACACTCAGGGTGTGCGGAATATATAGGAAATGTAACAATTAAATAGTAAATAGAGGTATCTTATATACAATGAGAAGAGAGTCTGTGATAGGTATTCGACAGAGAAACAGTGAATTGCAATGTCACAATCTCTCCAAATTAGTTATGTTGGATAAACAAATAAAATAAACACAGGGAAGTGAATCTGTGTTTGTCAGGACAGCTTTTCACTGATGTATGAACATGAATATTAACCCCAAATACACTGCACTGGTCTCTAATGAAAGATTTACAGTGTTTTTTCTGTTCACACACGATAAGTAATTAATTAATTAAACAACAAATAGGAAAAATGCTGACTTATATGAGCAAAACTCAGATCAGGCGCACATTTATATTAAAGCTAAATAATAAAAGTCAGTTAAAAGAAATCACAAGTCCAGTTACTTTACATGAGCTCATCTTGTATGAAATAATCAGAATATGACCGTCAGAGCTGGTCATTCATTTCAAAGGATTACCATGGTAACATCCTATCTAGAGTCTTATTATTGGTCTGTTCCTTCTATTTATACATGTATAGCTGCTAATGAGTATTGTTTTATTCAAGTTAAGTAACATTGCGTCTCACAGTATTAATCTGGATGCAAATGTTTATGGTCATTTATAAAGTTTATAAAATGCTTTGCTGTTGGTTCTTTTTCTGTCCCCCTACAATAAAACATTTTCCTGTATAAATGCTTGCAGAAATAGTCTTTGTTGTAAAAATGCCTGTGTCGTGGTGTTTTTCAGCGTGACTGTTAAAGTGGGGTGTTTGTTGTTGCGTAATAACCTAAATCTGTTTCTTACCTTTCTTTTATAATCTGCTGACTTCAATACTGGCTCCAATCCACTGCATGATCACACACAGCGGTAGTCAGTATAGTACTGCACTGTGTGCGTGCTGTGTGTGACTGCTGTATCTAGGCCTCTCTTCTGTCTAATAATAGTGTCAGTGTGAGATCTGAAGTAGGCAGAGGACCTTCTGTCTTTTTTTTTAATCTTAAAAACAAGCTTGAAATCACATGTGATAACTCATCCAACTTCTTCCGCTCGTGTATAATTTGAGTCTTCACCAAGTTCTATCATCAGTGGCTCATGTGTGGTAGAATAGTTGTAAGGGTGATAATACACTTAGAGAAAGTTGTCCTCTCCTTGTGTGAGTGAGTGATGGTGATTAGAAAAACTGTTGGTGCAGAAAGGCAGTCATATTTGCCTAAATCTCCCCCAGGGCTGCTGTGGCTACAGAAGGTGCTTAGCGTTATGTGTGGGGAGTGAATGAGTAATGAACTACTGTTGTAACTAAAGAAACACATAAAGTCTCATATAAAGGGAGGCCATTTTTAATATCTATCATTTATTTTACATTTTTGCGACTCTTTTACTAGTTATTGCTATATGTAAATGTAAACTTGCACATATGAATTACATAAACTGTAAAACTGGCAATGCTCTGTATCAACATGAGTAAGACCCCTACTACGCATAAGATGGTGTTCATTTAACTAAATGCTTTGAAATGCAAACCAGTTAACTTTTGCGCTCTCCAAGTATGCACTTTTTATTTTGATTATGCATTGCCATCATTGCTGTGCTATTCCCTGACTTCCTCTCTCCTTGTCCCCCCTTGACCCTGCACCTCACATTCCTCTTATCTCCAAATGTATGGCTGTTATACGTACTTAATCTCAGTGGATAAAAGATAGCGGGGCATCTTTGATCTGAAGCGTGCCATGAGTGCTGAAGAGCTTTAGAGAGGGCTCCAGCAACTTTACAACTCAACTGGCTCGTGTTGAAACAGTCTCCTGGTTTACTGCTTGCCACATTAGTGCTTCCTACTACAAATGGTTAAGGGCAGTCTATTCCTGTCTCGCTCCCCCTCTGTGATGGGCCCCAGTGGACAGGCAGAGTGGGTATAGGTGACAAAACACATTCCGCTTGTGCCCATGGCTTAGCCTGGACTGCTGCTTGTTATTGAGAGAAGAGAGAGAGAGCACTGTGTCAATACTTTAATCAGTCATTTGATTTGAAGTGGGAGTGGAGATATTGACTAAAACTAGTTTCTCAATATTTTTGGGACATTTATAATAATGGTAATCAAGAGATATGTTTGAAAACCATTAGAACTTTGCAAAAAAATATGAATATAAACTAATGAGGCAAAAATGATGACTGACTTTAGTTAGAGCTGGGTGATTCCCCCACCCTCCCCAAAAAGAAGCTTTGATTTTCCTTCTGAAAAAACGATTTACGATTTGATCCGCCCCAACATTTAATACAAAATAACTCCACACTGGAAATATATTTTATATACAGTATATGTACTTATTCCTTTTAGTTAAAGCCACACCACGTAGAATTTTACCCAATGAATAATTTGAAATACAAGCATTTATTTTATGACAGATATTTTCATCATTGGTAAATACCTCTATACTGGCAACAGTATAGTCTAAAATGTTACGCAGTGTGCCTTTAAAGTGCATCAACAAACCCCAAAATAGCAAGGCAATCACTGTAAAAAAGTCACTGTCCAGTTTTTAATAAAGATTGTTTAACATCCAAATGCCTCCTCAAGTGGAGGAGTTCAAGTATCTCGGGGTCTTGTTCACGAGTGAGGGACGGATGGAGCGTGAGATCGATAGACGGATCGGTGCGGCGTCAGCAGTGATGCGGTCGCTGTATTGGACTGTTGTGGTGAAGAGGGAGCTGAATCGGGGACAAAGCTCTCGATTTACCGATCGATCTACGTTCCCACCCTCACCTATGGTCATGAGATTTGGGTAATGACCGAAAGGACAAGATTGCGAATACAAGCGGCCGAAATGAGTTTCCTTCGCAGGGTGGCTGGGCGCACCCTTCGAGATCGGGTGAGGAGCTCAGTTACCCGGGAGGAGCTCGGGGTAGAGTCGCTGCTCCTTCACGTCGAAAGGAGCCAGCTGAGGTGGCTAGGGCATCTGTTTCGGATGCCTCCTGGTCGCCTCCCTCGGGAGGTGTTCCAGGCATGTCCTATTGGGAGGAGGCCTTGTGGAAGACCCAGGACACGCTGGTGGGACTATGTCTCCGAGCTGGCCTGGTGTCGCCTCGGGGTCCCCCCAGAACAGCTGGAGGAGGTGTGCGTGGATCGGGAAGTCTGGGAATCTCTGCTGAGACTGCTGCCCCCGCGACCCGGCCCCGGATAAAGCGGAAGAAAATGGATGGATGGATGGATAACATTCAAATTATTATCTTCAATGAAGGTTCTTGATTCATTTTCTGTACTTGGTAGTTGAAGTGTCGAACGTTTCGCCTCTCATGCAAAAGGCTTCGTCAGTGCACACTAAGGTTTAGCTCAGTCTGCAGCCCAGATGAGCTAAACCTTAGTGCACTGACGAAGCCTTTTGGATGAGAGGCAAAACGTTCGACACTTCAACTACCAAGTACAGATGATGACTCAAGAACCTTCATTGAAGATTGACAACACCTGTACGACTGAGAGCCTTCACAGACATCCAAATTATTAATACTAAAAAAAAAAATTTAATTAATTTGACTTACCAACTCGATTTTTAATTAAAATTGATTTTTTGCCCAGCCCTGCAATAACCAACTCTGAAAGCAATGAGCATTTTTCACCAGTGATTCTTTTGGTTGTCTGTCTCTGATGATACGCGATATTGTAATTTGCAAATCTTCCAAGGAGCTTTTTTTTCTTTCTTGTAGACAATACCTCTATTCACACATGAAATTGTTTTAAGCTTGTTGTGTTAAAATGCTTTTGGGTCGAAGTCTTGTCAAAATGAGGTTTTTCAGGATGACGATTATGGTGGCGGGAGGAGGGGGTGCACAGCTGGATTAGAGACTTATGTAACAGTCTGTTCACTTTGATTCTAGTGGAATACAAAGCTCGGGCCAAAACAATACAGTTTTTAAAAGCATTTTTGTCCACAGTCTCACTATACTTGTAATACAAATGATGCAGTCGTTATTGGCAATGTTTTTGAACTGTTTACCGCATGCAGACATACGGCTTTTAATATATTAATAACATCGCTTTGAAAACTGCACCTTAGACCCCACAATGTAGTCATCTTCCAGACATAATGTTTGCTGAATAAATATTGCAACGCTTTCATGGCTTGCCTCCAAAATGTAGCAGATTAGCCCTGGCTTAGTCCCAACCTCTCTGAGTTTTAGAGAAATTGGTGCAGTGCGTATAGTGTTATATGGGCAAAAGCAAAAGTGTATTGTCAAATTGCTTTTAAATTTGGCCCAGTGAATGCGTCTGATATTCTTTTGGACTTAGGACAAAATTGTAATTTCTTTTGCCATGCAAGGTGTATTGTTATTGTGATTAATGGAGTAGAACTGGATGTTGAAGTGCATTAAGAGAGTACATACATCAACTCGAAAGCTAGATTTATATTAACCACCAATTTTAAGAAATAAAAAATATTGCCTTGCCTTTTTACATGTGCCCTTCTGAGGGCAAATCTGCAGGCTTCTAGTGTGCAGTCATTTGTTTTACTTTTTGGCTGGATGTCGTCCCCCTTTTCAACTGCACACATTTACCCCGGCTTGGGCCACAATTCTGGAAAGATATTGCATTTTTTCCATTGTGACATTTAATCATAAATGCGATTTACGTTTGATTTTAAAGATTGAGGTCACAGTGCAGACTGAAGCATGTCTCAGTGCATTAATCAGGGTAGCCACAGGGTCTTAAAAAGTCTTAAATTTGACTTGTCCAACCCTGCAGATACCCTGATTAATATTTGAGAATACACTGAAAAATTAACCACTACACTAGTGCATTTCAGATCATGTCTGTAGTGATCCCAGGTATGCTATTTTGATGTTAGCAAAGTATATTATACATTATCTTCAAATTGCGATTCTGATCCAATTTCAATGAATTGTGCAGTTTTTATTTTAAAGTTATGTTATAAGGAAACGTTCATCAACACATCAGTGCTGTGTAATGGGACCGCTTGATAACAAATGATGGCAGTTGTGACTCACTGATAAGGTCCATTAAAAGGTAAAAATTTTGTCAGCTTTCCAAAGTGTAATGAAGTGTAAAAGTGCTCATTATGTAATCGTGCCTACCTGCTAAAAGCTTTCATAACCAAAACTACTCTCAGAGGGCTAACATCTGCCGTGGCCCGCCTCACGTCTGTGTGTTGTGTAATTACTTTCGGGCCTGTCCATGAGTAGTTCATTAAGGAAGAGCTCAGTCAGAGGAACTTGATCTGTGGAGGTTAATGAGGGGGACGGCGCAACATGGCCAGTGTGTCTCGGGCACAGCAGCAATAGATGGGACGAAACACAAACCATTTAATCAGGCCCCGTAATGACTGATGCTTAATTGTATTACACCTCTGTTACAGGAAAGATCCTCCTGGAGGAAATGACTTGGCTATATCATGTCAGATTAAGTCAATGCATCCATGTAGGAGAGGAGTTCGCTGACAGCTCTTAAAACAGCGTGGGAAAATGCATGCTTTGAAGCCTATGTTGTTGTTGTTGTTTTAAGCTGAGGTTTATGTAAAGGGTCAATCTTGTCAACGTTCATAAACAATACTGGTAAAAGTGATAAAAAGAAGAAAACCTAAAATTGAACTGTAATACAAAAAAGATGTTGCGATATCACCAGCCCCTATCCGGAAGTTTATTGTCTCTAAAGGGTTATTTTAAATAAAGCTACTATAAGCTACTACTCCTCACTGTCCTTAGTAAAGTAGTGTGTTTTCTCATATTTAAAAGACATCCATGCGTTCAGTGAATTGTTATGTCTACATTTCCCCCTTCTAACTGTGTGACTGAATAGTGTTGACTGTACCAGTGCTGTCCCTGCATCGCCCTCGTAACTGCCTGGCCATTGTCCACAATGATAGGCTCCAGCCACCCGCGACTGGACGGAGCGAATGATTAGTCACTGGTCAGAACAATCACTGCAGCTTTTGAAAAAGTGCTAAGTGCAACTTTTTCCTGGAGGTTATTACATTGGCACAATCTCAACACACCCTGTGTCTAACTTTAAACTCCCATACAGTGACAAAAGTAAAAGACTACGAACTTTAACTACACAGGCCTGTCATCTTCTGTTGAAAATTAATGGTGATGTAAGAGCAGACCCGTTGCCCGAAGCACTTTTTTTCCCCCCCTGTTGTTAATAAAGACAAAGCCTCGGTGTCCGGGCTGCAACCAACCAGCCAGCTACTTTGTCTGATGGAGCAGAGCAGTGAAGAGGGAACAGTGGAACCGGGCTGGATACGGATCAGTGAGGATTAATGATCAGATAACTACAAACCACAATGCAATCTCTCCACGCCGTTCCCCCATCTCTCTCCTCTGCTGTCACGCTGTGAGAGTGAGACACGTGCCGCCAAGAGATAGAAGGAACAAAGGGGAGGAAATAGAACTACCAAAAATATGACAGATCACGATGTAGTGTGCAAAGATCTGAGGTAAATCTGCGAAATAAAGGCAGGTGCGTAGATTAAGTAATATCACAACGACTGCCGCAAAGTTTGATAGAAAATGGGATGTAATAGACTATCCCTTTTAAATAGAGATCAATTCATTTAGGCTTTGATAATGCATTTGAAGTTTGGTGTTTTCCTGGTTTAGACATGGTTGTAAACAGTTTAGATATAGTTAATACCAGTAGTTAGTTTTGGTCAAGTTAGAACCTTTAAGACTCTTGTTCACCGTTTCAATCCTGATATGATCTGGATTGAGGCCCGGTGGTTCTTCAAAGGCCGTGCGTTTGCGTGAGAAGTTTGAGAACCACTGATTTGTGTAGTTCATTAGAGTTGATGTAGGGGCAGAAAATCATATGCCGTTTAACACTCAAAATATATTAAAAATAGAAGCATTTTTCTTTTGAATTTCATCTTGAAATCATCTGGGACCCCCACTCAAGGCCTCACGTATGCCGGTGATCGATAGATGGGTCACATAGGTAATTCCTACCCAGGCACGTGTTGTTTCGGGGTGAGTAACTTGACTTGTTGTGATATGTTTCAGCGTTAAGTTCCCCCTCGTCATTTTCCATCTCTCATTTCACTGTAGTCTGCTGCACTGTGCTGCCCCACCAGTGTTTCTGGAAGGGTCTCAGTGCTGTTGACACTGTTGGCTGCAGATCTATTTTTGCTCTAGTGCCAACTGTCTGTTAATCACTGCTACTATGTTTGGACACACTTGCGTAGGTTACTAGATTTCCCCAAAGAAGGATTGATTTGTTCTCATTTAATCTCAAAGTAGGGCACTAGTTTGAAGCTTTGCACGGCCCAAAAGGCATTTAAGGTTCTGGCAGTAGCAAGCGGTGCCTCGGCCAAATGTTGAGGACATTTAAAGCAGTGAAGCGCTCCAATGAAGTGCTTGTTCTCAAACTTTTCTGCTGGTGGTCAACACTTCTGCCTCTTTGCGTCAGAATCCTCCTTCCACTTAGATGACACCTTAGCAGCTCTAGAAAGTGATTGAATGAAAAAAAGAGATTTGGTGGACTCTCGAGTCCCGAGTGCTCGCGTCACACAGTACACTTTACCGAAGGACACAAAAAATGTTTGCAGCGCTGAACTCCCAGAATGCACTTGTGATTCCCTAAGGAGGCACTTAGTAGTAATATTGTGCAGGTGAGAGATGAGCCGAGATGGAAAACTGTGAGCATTGATTCAATCTGTGCTGTGTTATTTTATTTCTGAGACTCTGAATAGACTGAATAGAAAATACAGACTGCAGGCAGGTCCTGGAAGAACTAAAAAGATAAATGACAAATCGGCTCTTGTGTGACTCAGAGCTGCATCCACCTCCGCACATCAACAAACATGTACTTATCCTTCTGTCTGTGCCCTCTGCAAAGTGTGCCATTTTCTACTGGTTAGCACTTCAAAAATATCATATAAAAAGCCTATCATTGCAGAAATAGTAGGCTAATGACCGTGATATCTAGGTTACAGACACACAACATGCTCCCTATGATGAGGAATGTGTTAACCCATTTTTATTGCTACCTGTAATGCTATTTATATCTGTTCCCGGCAGTGTGTGGGGGAGGAGAGCTGGGTGGACAGTCGGACGGTGTACATCGGGCACAAAGAACCCCCGCCTGGAGCTGAGGCCTACATCCCTCAGCGCTACCCCGACAACCGCATCGTCTCCTCCAAGGTGAGGCAGCCAAACTATTGCTATTTCAGACCTTCGAATAGGTTGTTCATGCGACCAATATTACTGGTTTACAAACGGAAACAGACACTCAAACTGTGAAACAGAAAAACAAATGTAATGTTCAAAATGTTTACTTTGTCCTGAGTGTCTCCAGTCCCTAAACCCTCCTTGCAGCAAAGAAATACTCATAATCCCAGTGGGAGAAAAGAGAAACCTCGAAGTAAACCACACTGAAGGAGAGATCCTCTCCCATGGACGGACAGGCTATGGAAAGACCCAGTCCTTCTGCAGAAAGGACGAAAGACTGTGGAGCTAACGTCCTGTCCTTGTTGGAGCTTCAGGAAAAGGGCGAGGGACTTGTCCAGGCAGAAGAGTCTGGGGGTCCACAGGTCGCTTAAACTTGAGCTTTATTTTTTATGCGCATTCACATGGGATAAGTAATGTCAGTAACTTACTCAAGGACTTTTTTTGAAGAAATGACAGGCAGATAATAACACTGACTGAATCATGACAACAGTCTTTTAGGTTTGTTTGTGTGTTTTGCCATTTCCTTATCGTGCGCTACGACGAGTGCGATCCATGTTGTCTTTGGGATTTCATAAAACAGCTGTAGACTTTCTCTTTCAATCCCTTGGCCCTGATGCTTCCCCTCCATCTAAACTTTGCAACAAACGCTTCAAAACCTTCCCAAAGATCCTCCATGTTGCTTGGCTTGTATAATGTTGCGGGGGCTTCTACGGCCGGTCTATGTGCACAAAACGCACGGAGAGCGCGCGTGTGACGTGCTTATTTTGGAGCCGCAGACTGGCTGCAGAGGTTCTTTGACATGTCAAACAAACTCTACGGGCGCTTACGTTTTTTTCAGATTGCAAGAACGCTGTACGTCTGCGTGAGTCGTCTGTACGGCCAGCGTATGTCTTTCGTACGTTTTGTACGAAACTTTTTCGTATGCCGCACTTGCGGACTTCGTATATGTGTCGTGTGCCACATGCACACCATTAGTGCGGCCAACGCACGCTCAGATATCTTGTGCGTCCTCTATACATGTCGCGTAAGTCGTTCGTGAATTGCCCGTTCGGTGAGAGTGCGTCTACCGCACGAAAACTCCGATGTATAAAGCTTCAGAGCTGCCTCTGACCAGGTACAAAGTACAAAGTTTTTGCAATACGCCGAGGGGAAGAGGGAAGCGAGGAGAAAACAGGTGTCAGAGAGGGAGCAGAGAAAAAGGCGTTATGCTGGTGTGCCCAAACATGCGCCTTCTCTGTATCCAAGGGCGAAATATATAGGCTATTCCCCTCCAAATTGCCCGGTAATCTCTGGGATAACGCACGGCGTTGGTGCACACGACGTACAGATCGTGTGCAGTTCTTGCAAACTTCATACGATGCCTGCATGGCACCCACGGTCAGTACGGCTATTGCAGGTTGGTCGTGCGTTTACTGTACGAATGACGCGATAGCCGCACGTCTGAGCAGCCTGCGTGTGACGCACGTTGGGTGCGCGGTGATCTGAACACCACAACTACGTTCTCCACGAACAAAAAAATAAACGCAGCGATTTGGGAAACGCCAGAAATCGCATGACCAAAAAGTCGTACGGCCGGTTGTGACCGAGGCTTAAGATAAGCGTCTTTTTCATCATAGCTTTAAAAAGGGGGGTAGCCTTTATTTGTCATAAAGACGCAACTGTTGAGAAAGAACCTCAAGCACCTGATGAATATGGCACATTTTTTAACCCAATCAACAAAGGAGATATGGGTCAACATTATTGGAGCTTCTATTTTTCTTTTTCCTATTTCTTATTTAAACCCATTTCTGCATATTGTTGTATGTTTCTGACTGTGTCCTTGCCTCCATTTCTTTTACAGTACACTTTCTGGAACTTCATTCCCAAGAACTTGTTTGAGCAGTTTAGAAGAATAGCCAACTTCTACTTCTTGGTCATTTTTCTGGTCCAGGTATTTACTCAAATACATCATTAGAAATATATATATATATATATATATATCTTTTGTTTGATTTCCTCTTCCACCCTTTTTCCTGTGCAGCTCATCATTGACACCCCCACCAGCCCGGTCACCAGTGGCCTGCCCCTCTTCTTTGTTATCACTGTCACCGCCATAAAACAGGTAGGACACACACAAATGCGCTCACGTTTCCGAGAAAATATTTCTAGCTACACCTCATTCTCTTCCCATTTCTAAACACGCTCTCCGGTCCAGCAGTGGGCCGTCCTATTATCCGTATATACACATTCCTCGCTGCTGCCACAGGACATGCCATTGAATATGTCTGGTGATGTGAGAAATATGATAATGAATACTCCCCTCTGTTAATCACTCTCACTGAGGGTCCTGTGCCCCTGGGACATGCATCTCCTTCTCCCCCGTCCCGCTACTGAGAGATGGCCCGCTGTTGGTGATAGATGGACCTGTTCTGGCGAAGGAAGCCTGAGTTTTCCCTGGACATAAATCTAAAACATGACGCATCAGCTGCAAATTCAGGAAGCAGGTCGCTAAACTCACCATCCGAGTTAATTACAGCCGATGACTTTCACCTCTCACACCGATCTTTTGCAGCGCCTTGGCCTCGATTCACAGTCGCAAATAATCTATATTCTCATTTTCTCCTTTGTTCTTCCCCCTTAATTCGGGACGCCTCCCCCAACTCTCTCAGGGTTACGAGGACTGGCTGAGACACAAGGCGGACTGCTCGATAAATGAATGTCCAGTGGACGTGGTGCAGCAGGGGAAGGTGGTGAGGACGCAGAGTCACAAGCTCCGGGTAAGACTGGCCTCATTACTGACTACAGCACCTGGGGCCACAAAGCAACAATCCAACAAACACTTCTATGGCCCTCACGTACACAGCTCTCTGCGGCCCTCTTCTACGAGGTTTTTCTCTCTCCTGTCTTTCCTGTGCATTGCCACCAATTAAACGCCCCAGAACAGTGATAGAGAAAGAGAGTATCCGAGTGGGATATTGTTGAGTCCCATGCGCTTAAAAGGGACGTTTCATAAATATGACTGTTCTGTCATCATCCGTCGATGCGCTCTTATGTCACTCTGATGCAACAGAGATCAGTGCATGGCCCAGTGGCTCAGGCTAATTCTTGAAAATGCCCAGTGATAATCTAATTATTTTATGTTTTGAGCCGTTTCTTATAGCTGAACTTATTTTGTACATACAACAGTCCAAAAAGAAAGCAAAAGTTAAGTATTTTCCCAGTAAATATTTATGCTTTTTGCAACACATTTCTGCCCAATAGATTAATTTTAAGGCTATTAGATGTTATTATTATGAACCATAATAACCATATTATTATGAACCAAAACTCAAATTTAGTTCTCAGTTTGCAACTCACATATCCCATTAAAATAAAGGACTTTTATAAATCGGAGTGCCTCGAATCGTCTCTCTTCCTTTAGTTCACAGTTTGTTTGTGTTTGTGACATGAATGTGCTTTTTTTTTTCTTCCTCGAGGCGGCATTGTTTGTCAAATGTTTAGCTTTTTGATCAAACATCTTTTCTTTTGGGGTGATTTGGAGACATTAAAAGGTTTCCATTTATCTTCATTGTTAAGCCAACTATTTTTATGGTATAAATTTGAGCGAAAAGGCTGCTGTAGTAGTTACTTTCCCGTCATCGGAGGCCACTGTATGTCAATCTCATATTAGCCTCTCATAAATGAAATTGGGCTTGTTGTAAGAATGCATAATGCAACTTTCTGACTCAGCTTTTATGCAGATGTATAGACGGGATCATTTTAGTTGAGTTTTGTGACCGCGCCATATAATGGGTGCAGGTACTGGGAGTTTCTGCTGTGTTGCTGCTTCTGCCAAATGAGCAAAGAGACGCCGCGATGCTGGGGTTAGTGCAGGCTGCCGTAGCTTTCCTGCTTCGCCTTATAGACTAAAAATACGTCCCGTTTCTTTTAGCGCCCTATATTTCGTGTTCCCTCGTTTTCTGTACCAAGGTTTCACAGTATCCGAGATCAAACGGAAAGGGATTAGAGCGGATACGGAGCAGGAATAATAATGAATATATTAATCATGCAAAATCAGAGTGTGTGTCATGTGTTTGGTCACCGTGGAGATGGGATTTAACCACGCTAAAGCTGCTCCGCTCTTATAATCCGTTATGCAACTTCACAATCCTTTGCGGAAAAAAAAGGGAAATTAAAGGACGCGCAGGTTTTAACTGTCTGTTTTGACGTTAATATCCAGTGGTGCTGCTCATTTATTATTTAAAGCAGTTTTTACATTTGTCTTTGTCCCTCTTGCAGGTGGGGGATGTTGTCATGGTCAGGGAGGATGAGACGTTCCCATGCGACCTCATCTTGCTCTCCTCCAGTCGCCATGACGGCACCTGCTACGTCACCACAACAAGTCTGGATGGAGAGTCCAGTCACAAGGTACAGAGCATTAACACACCGCCTTTGTTTTGACTGAGAAAAAGGGACCGTTTTCTGCAAAATGTACTTTTTATATTAATAGTAATGACAATTCATGAGCACAGATGTCTTTTTGTCTGCCAATGTCCATCACTGTCATTCACTCACCTAAGTACCATATGCATAGCTGCTCTACTGTAGCTTTTCCTCCCCGCCACACCCCCCACCTACATCCGCCTATGTGGCCATCCTCGCAGCACGCAGTCTGCGGCCGACCCGGGAGGCAGCTGTCCCTCCTGCCTCCCGTCTTCTCCCGGGCCTTTAGCAAAGCCGCGTGATGCCGGTCTTAGAAGTCCGTTGAACCCTGCTCTCATTAGCCGCTGTGGAGTGACATTTTCCTCTGTTGTCTCCTTTCCTGCCTCAAGACCTATTATGCTGTACCAGATACCATGGCCTTTACAACCGAGCAGGAGGTGGATTCCCTACATGCCACTATTGAATGTGAACAACCGCAGCCTGACCTCTACAAGTAAGTGCGATAGGCTGCCATTAATGCACCTTTGTACACCCATCAGACATCTTACATGCTCTGCCACCGCGGCCACTTTCCTAATTGAAGTTCGCTGTGCTTTAGATTTGTGGGACGCATCAATATCTACAAGGACAAAGAAGAACCAGTGGCTAGGTGAGTTTTGTGCTCAGTGAGTGACCTTAATAAATGCTGTTTTACCAAGATAACAACACTTCTTTTCACCTTGTAGGCCACTTGGAGCTGAAAACTTGCTTCTTAGAGGAGCCACATTGAAGAATACGCAACATATTTATGGTATGAACAACGGTTTCACTAGGGATACTTTCGGTTCATCATTTTGACGGACACGGTCATAAAAAACTCGTCATGAGCTATTTTTATCTGTCATTAATTAATCTTTATTTTAGGTGTTTAATGAGATATACACCTATTATTTACGTTAGGATATTTAAGCTCATCAGTATTAAAGGAACAGGCCTCAGTTTTTCCATACTGAGATATGTTCTTACCAGAGCTTAGACGAGTTGATGCGTGCCTGTCTAGTCTTTTTGCGTGCAATCAGTCACGCAAAAAAACCAAAGATATTGTTAGCATTTAGCTTCTCCTCCTCTCCACTATGGGGCCAAACGGGGTGACGTCAGAAGCAACCAAGCTCTTCCACGTTTCCCCTATTTAAATACAGTTACGTGAGCAGTTACACAATCCAAGTCTAGTTACACAAAATTAAACAACCGTATTTAAATAGGGAACTGTGGAAGAGCTTGGTCGCTTCTAACTTCACCCCCTTTGGCCCCATAGAGGAGAGGAGAGGCTAAATGCTAACAACATCTTTGGTCGTTTTTTGTGTTGCACACACAAAGACCAGACAGGTACGCATGAACTCGTCTAAGCTCAGGTAAGAACATATCTCGGTATGGTCTGTTCGTTTAAGGCTTATATTTTACACTTGTATCTTGTAGATAACCCACTGGATAAATAGTATTGTCTGTGTCTAGCGGATCGTTAGGAGCTCATTTGGTATCGCAGGCATGTCTGTTTATTTTCAACAGCTTCGTTGATCTTAAGCTTAGCTTGATATGATCCAATGTGCTGCCTTAAATTACCTTGAATTCATATCACTCGTAATGTTTTGTTTTTTCTCTCAGCTGTTGCAATCTACACTGGAATGGAGACTAAGATGGCACTAAACTACCAATCCAAATCACAAAAGCGCTCGGCTGTTGAAAAGTATGAACAATTCTAATGCATTGATATTACATTATGGCCTGGGTTTTTTTGACCTTTGCTTCTTCTCGCTGCAGGTCCATGAACGCATTCCTTATAGTGTATTTGTGCATCTTGATAAGTAAAGCAGTGATCAACACCGTTTTGAAGTACGCCTGGCAGTGGTCACCGGACAGAGATGAACCCTGGTACAACCATCGAACAGAGCATGAGCGCCAGAGACATGTGGTTTGTTTATTGTTATTTACTTCCAGCATCTCCACTCAGCTTAGACTTACGTTTATATTACTATCTCCTTCTTATTACCGGCATTTACCAGTAATAACCCAGCAGTTACCTAAGTTTTCTACTGCTGTTCGTTTACTATTACATATTGCTCCTTATGTTGTGTCTTACCAAAAAAAAAGTGGAGTTTGACATAAAACATTCACATTACTACAAAAGATCCCAAACTCTATATGATGTACACATTTTAAATCCTCTGAACCCTTGTTACTCATAGTGCAGCTGTCTTTTCAGCCTTTTTTATGCCTCACATTAGCACTTAACCTCGCCCGCTTAACCATTTTCTCCAGTTCAGCTTTACCCAAATCTAAAACGTTACAGCCTATAGGCCAGTGTAATGCCTCATTTGAAAGCTAAGACCACAAAACTCATCTAAACTGATCTTTTTCCTTGTTTTTCCGCATTGTCGTTACTTTTTTGCCACATTTTCATCGCTTTTTGTCACTTTTTTGGTGGGTTCACGTCACTTATTTGTTGCATTTTCATCCTTGTTTTTGTCTCATTTTGTCGGTAATTTGACACTTTTTCCAAGACGCTTTTAGACTTGGGTAAAGCGAAACTGGAGAAAATGTGCTCGGTTCAGGTGGGGTTAAGAGGTAGCTTATTATCACATACAGTACACCTTCCTTAAACTTAACAAAAACTCTTTTCTGACTTTAGGTAATTCGAGCATTCACAGATTCCTGGCCTTCATGGTCCTGTTCAACTACATCATCCCAGTGTCGATGTACGTGACCGTAGAGATGCAGAAGTTTCTGGGCTCCTATTTCATCACATGGGACGAGGACATGTTTGATGAGGAGCTAGGCGAGGGGGCACAGGTCAACACCTCAGATCTGAACGAAGAACTCGGTCAGGTGCGTAAAATAGGGATGTACAGTATAATTAAACAAACATTAAGTTTAATCAAAATAGCAGCTGTTTTATTTCAATTCTGAAATTGCAAAGGCTGCAAGTATTTGTTATTATGATGTGTATACCTTCTACAAACCAACCAATCATATAGCCTCCATTTCGTCTTATTATGTCTCAAGCCCGAATACTCTCTATTAGATATTTTTTTCAAACCTAGTGTAATATGCGGTAGCTCTGACTTCGATATGAACAAATTACCCATGTGCAAATACTTGTGTCTCTGCCTCCCAGGTGGAGTATGTCTTCACTGATAAGACGGGCACTCTGACAGAGAACAACATGGAGTTTATTGAGTGCTGCGTCGATGGAAACGTCTACATACCACACGCCATCTGCAATGGCCAAATCCTCAGCGCGGCCTCGAGCATAGACATGATTGACTCTTCTCCTGGAGGATACCGAAGAGTAAGCACACGTCCTTGGGTTAACAACTGTGTGTTCTTCTTCCATAAAACTAATAGAGTTGGTTTCTTTGACTAAAAAGAATTTTCTGGTGCACACAAAATGATGAGCCTTGCGTTTGTCAGAGCAAGAGCAGTGATTTATTTAGATTTAATAAAAGGAAAGTGCAAAGCAAGCAAAAGGTCGTGGATCCAACTTTCATAATAAACAGATAGAAAAGAAAGGTCTGCACAATTAAAGGTGTAAGAATGTTGTCACGGACCACTTTTTTTCTCGATGAATGCAGTTTTATAAAGGATTTCACGTCTGTGTGTGCAGGAGCATGAGGATTTGTTTTTCCGGGCGCTGTGCCTGTGCCACACAGTTCAAGTCAAAGAGGAGGAGACGGTGGATGGCATCAAGAGGGGCATCCACCAGGGCAGGCCCACTTCCTTCTACATCTCATCCTCCCCCGATGAGGTCGCCCTGGTTGAGGGAATGAAGAAGTAGGTCATTTTGTGGATTTTCTAACATTTCGAATTCTGTACATGAATAACCACCAAGAAATATCCAGAACGTACACTAAATATCTTATGAAGTACTGCCCTAAAAAGACTACATTTGAAGTATTTTTCTTGTGCATTTTTCTCGCCAGGCTGGGCTACACGTATTTGCGCCTGAGAGACAACCACATGGAGATCCTCAACAAAGATGATGAGATTGAACGGTTGGTCTGCCAAGTGTTTCTTGCGGTTACAGCACAGTGGATAAAAAGCGAGTCATTTGGATTATGGAGTTGTGGTCACTTGCTGCCTGCCTGAGGAGAAGCTGCGCTCGGATCAAGTTACACAAAATACAACCACAAGAAAGGGAAGAGTTTAAAAGCTGTGAACTGTCAGCGGCGCTTTACTTTGTGCGTGTGGTTTTGGTTTCTTCAACGGTATGAAATAAATTCTCAATTCAATCTAATGAAGGTAAAACAAGACAATTGGACTTATGTTTTATGCCAACGTGCCAAAGCAGAACTGAACTATCTTAAGGCTCAGATCACAAGTTGGTTTCTTCTGTAACTTTGTAGTGTCCATATAACAAGGCCCACCTCTGCTTCCCTCTCAGCAGTGGCCTGTCAATACTGTGCTATTTAAAGACACGGTGGAGGTGGGATCAGGGGCAGTTTTGTTCAGCATATCTGAAGATTTTGATGGAATGAGAGCACAACTGGGCCGCAATTATCAGTCTTCAGTCCCTTCTCAGGAATCCACAGAGATCCTAGACACAAGCTCTCGACGTGCATGCACTTAAACTATGCAAAATGCTGTAATCGGCCATTTCTTGATGTTTTCAAATTGTGTTTGTTTTAGGTTTGAGTTATTACATGTGCTGAACTTTGACTCTGTGAGAAGAAGAATGAGTGTCATAGTCAGATCGAGCTCAGGTAAGATGCAGTTTAACTTATTATTAGACCTGAGCCAATCACAGTCTGTCTAAAATGTTGCCTCGCTCTCACTGTGCTTCAGGAGAGTGCCTGCTGTTCTGTAAAGGAGCAGACTCATCCATATTTCCACGGGTGGTGTCTGGAAAAGTGGAGCAGGTTAAAGCTCGTGTGGAGCAGAATGCTGTGGTATGTCCACAGGCTTTTACAAATGTACTAAAATAAGCTGCATTTAATTTGAAGAAAAATAATAGACTGCTCTATTAAGCTGTTCCCAGTATTTGTTTATTATCATTTAATTGTAGTCATCTGCCACGCTGATTCCTCTGCTCTCTCGACAGGAAGGACTGAGGACACTGTGTGTCGCCTATAAAAGCCTGACCGAGGCCGATTACCAGGAGGCATGTTTCCATCTGACAGAAGCCAAACTAGCCCTGCAGGACAGGGAGCAGCGACTGGCACAGGCCTATGACATCATTGAGAGGGACTGGTGCTTTTGGGAGCGACAGCTGTGGAGGACAGGTCAGTTATAACCAATTAACAGAAGGGTTCAGGAGCAGCAGTAGGTCTTACTTTTACTGAGACAAAAGTCAATATTTCACCGTCTGTCAACAAAACCTTTAGTTGACTTTGAGCCCTGTTGTGTGAAAGTAATAAAACAAGCCTCTGAGGTGTTTTAGTGGTTTTCCTAACCAATGGAGCTGTCTGACTGAGAACGTTCCATGGCCTAGTGCTCGGGGTGGTCAAGCATTGATGAATTGTCTCCAAGGAGTAATTGATTGACTGAAGTTTTGATGGATGCTCTAACCTAGCATACTAGAGGCTTAAATCTTTATTGACTTATTGATGCCCAGGCTCCAGGAGAAAGCCGCCGACACCATTGAATCACTGCACAAGGCTGGGATGAAAGTTTGGGTCCTGACAGGGGACAAGATGGAGACGGCAGCCGCTACCTGCTACGCGAGCAAGCTTTTCCGTCGCAGCAC
This sequence comes from Neogobius melanostomus, assembly GCA_007210695.1. NCBI lineage: Eukaryota > Metazoa > Chordata > Actinopteri > Gobiiformes > Gobiidae > Neogobius > Neogobius melanostomus. The sequence goes on from VHKM01000048.1 coordinate 3,627,328, forward strand.
CCAGATTCTGGAGCTACGAAGAAACGCACCGAGGAGCAGAGTCTGCACGATGTCCTGTTTGAGCTGAACAGGACGGTCCTCAGGCAGCGCTCTATCTCTGGGTATGCTACAGTGCAAACACGCGTCCACATAACCACATCTACACACTGCTTCATCTTGTTTTGCATCGTTGCAGCCTGTCAGTGGACTGCCTGGACTTCGGCCTGATCATTGATGGGGCCACTCTTTCTGCGGTGCTAAAGCCCAACCCGGAGAGCGCTGGTCATGGAAACTACAGAGAGATCTTTCTGGAGATCTGCCGAAACTGCAGCGCTGTCCTCTGCTGTCGCATGGCACCACTGCAGAAGGCTCAGGTGAAAACTAGTTTGACTTACTACAACTTTACACACTCTAACTTATATAAGTGCATTGAATTAAAACTCTTGTGTTGCACAGATTGTGAAACTAATAAAAGCATCTAAAGAGCATCCTATAACTCTTGCCATTGGAGATGGTGCCAATGACGTCAGCATGATCCAGGAGGCACATGTAGGCATTGGTAAGTTTATATTACCATAGAATTACCATAGTGTCATACTGTGTCTAAATTCATTACTACTGTAACTACTTTCAAATTGTATGACCAACACATTTTGCATGTGCGCTTCAAGGCGTCATGGGTAAAGAAGGCCGACAGGCAGCGAGAAACAGTGACTATGCCATCCCAAAGTTCAAGCATCTAAAGAAGATACTCCTTGTCCATGGGCACTACTACTACATCCGAATAGCTGAGCTCGTTCAGTACTTCTTCTACAAGGTATTTGAGCAAATATATAGTGTTTGTCGTGGCCGATGTGTTGTGTGATCACTGTATTGTAAACCCCCGGGGAAACACTGAGTTACAAAGAATCCGATTTGAGCGCTCCCCCTTGTGACAGATAAGTGGATTCACGAGTCCCCAGTGAAACATTCGCTCCTGGATTTGTGGCTTCAGTGATTGGTGTGGGCGGCTTTCACACAAGCACTGCTCTGCCAACTGATTCATTTCTCCAGACCCCTTTTAACGGGCCCACTCAGTAAGATTATAGCATGCAACCTGGCGTGCAATCACAACATAAACAGAAATGTGCAGAAGATGGCAACTTAGAGATCAAAAACGTTCTTTCACTATTTTACAAAAGTTGTTTTTTTTTCTCCTTCTCCAGAATGTATGCTTCATATTCCCACAGTTTTTGTATCAGTTTTTCTGTGGGTTTTCTCAACAAGTAAGTCAATGCACTCTTCTAATTTCACTTCATTCAGTTGCTGGTATTTACTGTCGTGATTTTTCCCCTGTAGCCTCTGTATGACACCGCGTACCTAACACTGTACAACATCAGCTTCACCTCGCTGCCCATCCTCCTGTACAGCTTAGTAGAACAACACGTTTCTGTAGAGACTTTGAAGAGAGAGCCTTCATTGTACAGGTGATTAGCATTTCTTTTTTGTTTTTGCCGCACGTCCAAACGCCCCAAAACGTTAACGCTTCTTGTTTTTTTTTTGTTTTTTTTATCAGGGACATAGCTAAGAACTCTCTCCTCCGCTGGCCGGTCTTCCTCTACTGGACGTGTCTGGGAGTGTTTGACGCTGTTATCTTCTTCTTCGGTGCCTATTTTCTGTTTGACAACACCACATTCACCAGCAATGGCCAGGTAAATAAATGACTAATTCCTTATATAATTAAGCACCCATTACTGTACTAGAGAGCCTTAATAGTAAACAAAACATGAATGATTTTTTTTTCAAGGAGAACTCATTCATTCCCATTTGTGCTAATGTATGGAAAACACTTCGTAAAGATGCTGTGCTGTGGATAAATTACGCTTCAGATTTTGCTCCACAGCACTCCTTTAGCCCAACAACATGCAGTAGAATACCATCCATATCTACAACGCAATAGCATCTTTCTCTGTATTGTTGATTTGTATCATGTCAACAGTTTGGATGGCCTCTGGTCCTGTTTTTTAAGTTAAAACATCCTGATATTCATTTTTTCCCTTTGTCCTGATTCTTTTCTCTTTTCTCCCCCCTTCTCTCTCTCTGCTTCCTCTTGTTATTTTGCTCCCGCTCTCTTCTGTAGCTTATGACCACCAACACGCAGATGGTAAGCCTGTCTCCCTCAGCTCTGTCTTTTAAGCTCTTTCTTTTTTTTTTTTGTTCTGTCGCACCGTTTCTGTTCGAACGCTTCATTTGCATCCTCTTCGTCACCACTCATGCACTGTCATTCCAGTCAAGTTTCCTCTCATGACATTATTCCTCCTAATCTCTGTAAAGCCCTGAATCCTGCGCTAGCACCTGATCTGTACAACTCCACTCACTTAGTAGAACCTTAGATCCTTCCTCACATTATCTTTCTGTTTTGTTGTGCTACAGTAAAACTAGTGAGCATTATAGAGTCAACATCTGTTTGTTTTTCTGTTTGTGGATTAATGTCTTTGTCTATGTGTATTTGTCTGGACATGTGCATTTAGACCGCTGCTAACTTACTAACAAAATAGAATGTTTTTAACAACAGATTATAATTTCAACTGTGTGTGACTTTTAAAAAGTGCCATTAATCTGAGGTGGGAAGCAAATAGTTAATTTGATTTTGTAATTTATTTAAGTGAACAATTGAGGTATTCGCCTACAAAAAATCGATAATAAGTATGACTTGTTTATGTAACACATTTTACTTTGATCAAAGTAAAAGATTTCTAATGGACTGTGTTATTTGAATTGAGGACGTCTATCGCCTGACGCTTCTTCTCGCTCATAATAGTTTTAGTCGAATCATTTTTATTTCATGAGCAAGAAGAGGCCTCTGATGATTTAGGCCCCACCCAAGGGGGACGCCTTTGTCTGATATTATTTGAGCAAATTAAATGTAAAGGATCAAACATGACTGACAATGGGGCACATGCACAGGAAACACTCAAATTTCATTTATTTATTTATTTTATTTTTTTAATAAATGCTTATTGGCAATTATTATTCTGTTTTGATGGGGGGTTTATGTTTATGTTTATGTTTATTGAAAGGATCCCCATTAGCGCAGCCAAACTGTCACTATTCTTCCTGGGGTCCTTGGGCTTCAAGGAAAAAAGGTTGGGAATCACTGATTGAGGCGATGCGTTCAGAACCACCACCCAGTCCTGTAGATGATTTTAAAATCTTTTCATATGATGGCACATTTCTAATTGACTTTCACATGCTGTCTTAAATCATGCCACCTTGGATTATGATCTGCTTCAAATATAAACAAACACAAGCTAAAAGAAAGTATCCAGAAAAACTGTTATTAGCCTCACATTTAGAGCTAAATAATGACATTACTGTAATACTAATTGGTTTACTAAAATACGACAAAATATTTCTGTCTTAAGAAAATGTTTTTAATGTGTTTTCATTTTCCGTTACAGATGTTTGGCAACTGGACATTTGGGACTCTAGTCTTCACTGTGCTTGTGTTCACCGTGACACTAAAGGTATGGGAATGGTTCTTTGTTTTGTGTTATTCTTCCTCTACTCATATCTCTGAAGGGATGCTTTTTATCGACTCTTTCAATTGACTCACTGACATTGCAGCGTGTAGAAATAAGCTTGTTGCACATGTTAACTAGGCTGTTCCATAAATGATCGACTACACTGGCAACTGGGTTTGCACAACACTAAGAGCCTAAAGGCACCGGGCATTGACTTTATTGAGCGTGCAAGTGTTTACTATGTATGTATTCTCTGTGTTTTAGCTTGCCTTGGACACACACCACTGGACCTGGATCAATCACTTTGTCATCTGGGGGTCATTACTGTTTTACGTCATCTTCTCTCTTCTCTGGGGAGGCATTATTTGGTATAACTTCTGTTTACTGCAGTGTCTAATAGGCAATATAATTCAGGTTAACTCTAATCAAACTGACTGTTATTTCTATGTTCATTCTTATAGGCCATTCTCAACTACCAGAGGATGTACTATGTTTTCATGCAGATGCTCTCCAGTGGTCCAGCCTGGCTCAGCATCATCCTGCTCATTACCGTCAGCCTGCTGCCGGATGTCATCAAGAAGGTCCTGTGTCGGGCTATATGTCCCACTCGACTGAGCGCGCACAGGTAACATACTTGCAATCCGCTTTCACTTATACTGTAAAGTTAAACATATCTATTATATAGACATATTATTTTTAAAACCTATTATTAGATATCTGATGTGTGATTGAAAGAGAGATGTGTATCAAAGGTGCACTATGCAACTTTTATTTAAAAAAAACATTGATAATAATACATATTTGACGTGACCCAGCGGATGCTTGGGTGGTTAGCATAGCGCCTTTACTTACCGTCCCGATGGCCTGTAGGACGATCTAGGATCAATTGTTTTTTTTAGGTTTTCACTGCTAATTGAACCGTATCCATGGTTACATACACATTCCATTCCAAAAAACTTCCAGAAATCGTTAAAAACTGAAATAAAATTGATCCTGAAGAATCATATGAGCCACCGGGATGGAAAGGTTCCATGCAAACCACCCATACCCATTAAAAATGTGCATTGTGCACCTTTAAAGATGTGGTATGTATTTTGTAAACGATACGATATATCAATTAGTACCTTGTACAATATGCACCTTTAAAATGAACATGGCGTAATTAAGGTTTATTATTCTTCCTTAGTATTGATTGATTGGTTTACGTTTTACAATTTGAAGTATGCAAAAATGTAAAGATGTAATGTAAAGGATGAGCGACTGGGCTGGTGAAGATTGCACATTTGTGTGGAGCGCCCCCTGGAGGTTGTTGTGGGAATGATAGCTTTTACAGTATAAAACCTAGTTTAAATTCCCCCCAAAATAAAGTCCGATTTGTATGGTATTTCTCCTTATATCACAGTCCTAATAATAATAATACATTTCATTTTAAGTTAGGACATATCATCACAAAATGCAGAATCATTCAGTGAATCTCTCTGGGCATTATTTAGTTCGACCTTTTGCCTCCTGTGGCGTGGCTTCAGCTTCTTATGAAACAGCGCCTTTAAAATGACTGACCGCTCTGACAGATTTCTTCCTGCTGTGCTTTGTCTTCTCTTTTCTCTCCCCCTGCTTCCTAACGGACCCCCTGTTATCCATATTCACACCACCCTGCCTTTCTTCTCTCACTTTTCTCTTTTAACGTCACCACTTTCACCTTCTTTTCATATCGGTCATTATCGCCCAAATCTTCCTCTTGCCCTTTCCTTCCTGTGCGCCTGTGTGTGCTCCTTGGTGGCAAACGCAGTCCTCTCGCCCGTGCCTTACTGTGGAGCCCTCCACCATCTTCATGCTATCTCAGTCGTCCAGCAGAATGAGTTTTTGATTGGTCCACGCAAACGAGGGAGGAGCGGGAAGTGGAGGTGACTGTCATTTAAGCCATTGCCACCTCTGCATGTTCAATGGTGTAACTAGTACCTCACATTTAACCTAATTAACAAGTGAAGTCCTGTTGTCATCAGATCCATTATTTTTTATCACGCTTGTATTGTCCATCAAAGCCTGAACATTATTTTGCTATTTCATCTATCACTTGTGATCTGTTGTGAATGTGAGTTAATTTCGTTTTGTGATTTAGTAAGTACAAGGAAATGTCTTTGAGGTAACGTGTTATTATGGAATCATAACAACAACAAATATTTTAATAAGTAAAACAATTGCATTGTCAATATGGTTAAATTGGTTGTAGTATATTACAGTATATAATTTTCTATCTCCATGACACTCTTTAAAAAGTCTCAAATTATTCACTACATTGAAAAAAAAAAAAAAATCTGTATTTTAAAGATAGTCCTTGCATTCGATCATTCGATTGCGATGGGCCTTTTACATAGATAACAAATTACAAGGTGTCCTTAAGCTCTTCTCGTATATATCGAAAGTTAAGGGAACCTGTTTGAATAGTGTTTATGACATGTACAATTATCCGCAGAGGGTAATGACAGAGGAGGTCCTGGAACACTTTGTGGCCCCTGGTGCCATTGGTGGAGGGGCAGGCATCACTGAGAGAGACCTGCTGCGTGTTGATAGAGTCGACGAAGAGGCCAGTGGAGGAAAAGCTGCTAGGACCTATGACTCCATGATGTCACATGACCACAGCACCCCAAAAACCTCAGCAAACCCTATACTCGCCCTGTAGCCAGGCTGAGGTCACCATGGTAACGGGAGTGGGAGTGCTGTCCTTTTATGGGGGGTGCTGTTGGGCTGAGGCTGAGCTTTTGTGGAATGTTTTGAAGATACTTTTAGCTTTATTCTGCTAGGCTGTTTTAATCTTGGCTGCTTTTTGTTTTTAAATGGAAATGATTAACTTAAAGAACTTTTGTGAATCAACCCAGACTAATTGATCCTTGGCATGTACAACTCTGTACTATACTTTAATACAGCTTAATGGTTAAAAGCACGGTTTATACCCCTATCCAGACCAATGGAGGGTATTCGAAAATCAGTTTCTTGATTAACAGCTTAGCGACAAGACTTCTACACAGCACTTATGCCATCTAGTGTTTGCAGATGCAATAACACGCTATTGCTTTTCTTATTTCATAAGCACGTCTAACATAAACTAATGTTGATACTATCTCACTTATTAATAATATTTAGAAGGCATGTTTGGATTATAGTTTCCCCAATACATTTTCACTGCACATTTAAATATACCAAACCTTCTGAATATTATTGCTTGATGGGTATGCTGCTTATATCCTGTTCCAATTTTGATTTGACCAAGTATTTTTTCTCTCGTCAGGGCAACGAGAATATGGTGCGTGGTGTTGTGGCCGAGTTGACTCCACTGTCGTCACAACGATCCTATCGAAGCACGAGCGCCAACTCCTCTTACCTCCACTTGAGCGCAGCTGAAGCCCTATCGCTGCGCATGTCTGACACCCTTCCCCAAAAGATACTGACTCACCTGGCAGATGGGGGAGGGGCGGACCGGTACACCCTCAGCCCCTACTTGCTCCGCCTTTCCGGGGCAGGATTTGCCCACTACGCTCCAGGTCCAGAGACAACAGTATGAAGCTTGAACTCTTTTTTTTTGTGAGCGTCATACAAAAACGTGCGACCAAGATTTGTGTTTCACTCAAAAGGATACATCAAGTTCAGATCCTCCGTGCTCGGTTCATCTTGTGAGTTTTTGGTCTCAGAAATCACATACTTTTGTTTTCTGTTTCTGTCGTCATCAAATCTCATGATGTGAGAATTGCATAAAAACCTCGTAGCTGAACACTCCGGTAAACATGTCAGCAACTGGACTTTTTGTACTATCTTTTTTTCAGCCATGTCTTTGCCTGTTCCCTCCACTTTGTATTCATCTAAATGTACAAACATGGTCTGGCCAAGTTAAGGGCAGTCCTTACGTTTCAGCCCTTTAGGAGTGCTTGTGAGCGAGTGCATGTGTGCGAGTGTGAGCGTTTGCTTGCATGCATGACTTTTGCCTGTTAAGTGTACGTTTGTTTGGGACACACCTTTGCCTTACCAGGTACCACACAGCAGCAGCAGCAGGCTAAGCGCCAAAGGTGTAACAAAGTGGTGACATACAAAGCCTTAGACACAAACACACTCTTCAGCAGAAGGAAAGAAACGGGGTGTTTTCTAGAGGAAGTGCAGTATTCCAGCCACCCTGCCTTAATTCATTCATGCATACAGTGATTTCACCCCTTCCCAACATGGTTCAGATATACCCTCCACATACCTCTATTTGGTACTGTGTGTCTATTGCCATGTAGCTTCTTGTGCCATTTGTTTGCTGATCAGCCGGTGTAGCATGCTAAAAATTGGCTGCATGTTAATCCACTCTCCTCTGTTCCTTCTCCTTCCATCCCAATCATACCTATCTTGTTCCCACTCCTGCCATCACGTGGTCACGTTGAGCAACTGCAGCTTTGTGAATAAAACTGAAGGTAGCCCTCAAAGGTACAATACCAATGAGGCCTTCTCTTATGGATGTCCTAAACGATTGCTCTTCTTCCTGTGGCATTGTTTGCTTGTGCGTTTGCAGCCACACTTTTTCTAGGTTATGCAAAAGTCCGTGGGAATGCTATTGTCACATATTTCCCCTCTGTTGTTGTTATAAATGAGTTGTCGTGTACTGTTTATCAATGGCAGTTACAGTTGATGTATGGATGTAACCTACATTTTTGATATATAATATATTTTGGTGAAAATGGGTGAAGTCTGCGGTAAAGAGGGGAGACTTGAAAAGGCGATGTCACAATCAAATCGACTGAATGTTGAACTGTCCATTGTGTCCGTCACTTGAAGAATGTAGCTTATATTGAATGCACCATATTATTGCAGTTCTATTTGTCCAAAGCATATCTCCATTTATAACACAACTGATGATGTCTCTTTGAATGTCGATCTCTGATAGAGTTTTACACTTACACTGACATAGTTTTCATCTAGGACATATTTTTGCAGTCAGAGCTAAACAAAAACTAAATTTAAAGTGGTCTACAATGAGTAAAGCTATAACTGACTTACTAGATATTTCCACCAACTTAAAAACAAACATGAAAGTTAATTATTTTGATCCTGGATGAATTGCAACATCCCAGGAACAAGTCTTTGCGCAATAAGTCTTTGCGATTAATAATACCACGTTTGGATAATTGACTAAATCTATTAAGTCAACTGAAACTTGTCATCCAAAATTGCGCTGATTTGTTAACAATACGTTTTTGCAAAGTAAATTTGATCCCTTAACATTTTATTAATGAAAAGAGATCTGTTGTAAGTTTCTTTGTCTGATTTTTGATCAATGTTCGGACCTCAATCGGCAACAGTTAAAAGGCCTTAGCGCTTGGATTGCAATGTCCTATACTGTGCGTTTGCCATAATAATGCTATAATTTATGCTATAGTCTGTATCATGAAATAGCTGCATTTTTTTTTTTTCCCATGCAGCTCAGTGGTACATCAGTGGTACATCAGTGGTTCTCGACTGGTGGGTAAGTGGGTTGCGAGCCTTTCCCAGGAAACATGTATTTTAATATTTATGTACAAAAAAGTATAGAATCACGATTTGAGTTTGTTAAAGTGACTGTTATCTGGTTGTTTTGATCATAACTTAAGTCGTACCCGGGTTGCGGCTTGTCATCCCAGGGTGATTGTGGGTCCCAACGCCAAAAGAGTTGAGAACCACTGGTCTACGTCATCTAGATGGTGTTGTTTTCTCTCTTTTTTCTAGGTGTTATTGTTTTTTTTGTTTGAATATTTAATTTTGCTATTTTGTATCCAAGAGAAAAATCTATATTTTAACTGTGTCCAAATGTGTTTAACCAAAAGAGTCTGTTTATAGAATATTATCACTAAACACGTTGCACTTTTACAACAGAATGGTTTCTCCCCTTAAACGAGTTTGAGTTTTGTAGTTTTCACATTTCCTCACAGTTATTTTTAAAATTATTTTATTGATTGTAGTATGTGAGTAAAGTGACCAAATTACTTCATGGGATTGAACTGTTGGTGGGTGTCAGACTCGTCTACAATGGTTTCTATTGCACCAGCCTTTTTCTGCTGAAGAGAATGTCAAACTGCTTTTCTAAGTCCTCTGGCACAACAGCAGGTGCTCATCCTGTCGATCCTGAGCTTGGCAAGAGTCGTAAATGTCAAGATCAGTCATATCATACACCTTCAGTGCAGCGTCGTCTGTAACTAAACAGGAGACTTTTCTTCTTTTGTATAAACATTTTAAAAGAAGTTTATCTGTTGACCTTTGTCAGCCTGTCTGTAGCAAATAAGGGCAAAGCACTGTATTGTCATTCTGCTTGTAATAAACAAACTCTTAAACATCATGATTTTGCTTGACATTTTCTTCTTAACTGTTGTTATTCGACCATGTTATACTCTGCATTTGGAGTATGCTTCTGTCCTTGAAGAGTCTGCGTTTTCAATATTTTTTTAATGGGGACCAAAACTGCCCAAATAATAAATAAATACATTAAATAAATGCAGACAGAAAATAATTATATGTCTTTATTATTTTTCTTTAAACCAAAAAAAAGACGTTTAATAACTATATTAACTGTAACTACACTCACCTAAAGGATTATTAGGAACACCATACTAATACTGTGTTTGACCCCCTTTCGCCTTCAGAACTGCCTTAATTCTACGTGGCATTGATTCAAGAAGGTGCTGAAAGCATTCTTTAGAAATGTTGGCCCATATTGATAGGTAGCATCTGCAGTTGATGGAGATTTGCGGGATGCACATCCAGGGCACGAAGCTCCTGTTCCACCACATCCCAAAGATGCTCTATTGTGTTGAGATCTGGTGACTGTGGGGGCCATTGTAGTACAGTGAACTCATTGTCATGTTCAAGAAACCAATTTGAAATGATTCAAGCTTTGTGACATGGTGCATTATCCTGCTGGAAGTAGCCATCAGAGGATGGGTACATGGTGTCAAAAGGGATGGACATGGTCAGAAACAATGCTCAGGTAGTCCGTGGCATTTAAACGATGCCCAATTGCACTAAGGGGCCTAAAGTGTGCCAAGAAAACATCCCCCACACCATTACACCACCACCACCAGCCTGCACAGTGGTAACAAGGCATGATGGATCCATGTTCTCATTCTGTTTACGCCAAATTCAGACTCTACCATCTGAATGTCTCAACAGAAATCGAGACTCATCAGATCAGGCAACATTTGTCCAGTCTTCAACTGTACAATTTTGTGAGCTCGTGCAAATTGAAGCCTCTTTTTCCTATTTGAGTGGAGATGAGTGGTACCCGGTGGGGTCTTCTGCTGTTGTAGCCCATCCGCCTCAAGGTTGTGCGTGTTGTGGCTTCACAAATGCTTTGCTCCATACCTCGGTTGTAACGAGTGGTTATTTCAGTCAAAGTTGCTCTTCTATCAGCTTGAATCAGTCGGCCCATTCTCCTCTGACCTCTAGCATCAACAAGGCATTTTCGCCCACAGGACTGCGCATACTGGATGTTTTTCCTTTCACACCATTCTTTGTAAACCCTAGAAATGGTTGTGCGTGAAAATCCCAGTAACTGAGCAGATTGTGAAATACTCAGACCGGCCCGTCTGGCACCAACAACCATGCCACGCTCAGAATTGCTTAAATCACCTTTCTTTCCCATTCTGACATTCAGTTTGGAGTTCAGGAGATTGTCTTGACCAGGACCACACCCCTAAATGCATTGAAGCAACTGCCATGTGATTGGTTGTTTAGATAATGGCATTAATGTGAAATTGAACAGGTGTTCCTAATAATCCTTTAGGTGAGTGTATATTTTTCTTCAGCATTTAGGCAGCGAAAAAATAAGTATAGGTTAAAAAAAATGGCATGTTGATTAAAAATATAATATTGTTAGTTCCGCGTTTGAAGTGATATTCTAATAATCCTTTACCAATTTATTTATTTAATATTTTTGGCAGTTTTGGTCCCCCATAATTTTTGGTGAAAAAAAGAAAGAAAAAAAGAACACTGGTGCGCCCCCTGGAGGACGGGCACTGATTGAAGGGCTGGCTCGCGACCAATAAGTTACTGCTGCATCTGCCATCATCACCCCACTGACACATGCGCTACATCTGCGCTATAAGCCTGCAGGTAAGTGAAGAAACCCACCGGCGAAGTATAAAAGTAATGGTAAATAATTATTGCTGTGTTAGCAAATTAGCTGTGCTTAGCGACATACAGAGTTTTTGAAACCCTAATTGGCTTTGCAGGAAAGTGACTGTGTACGTGGCGTTGATCTTTTTAGTGGGGTTAACAGATTCACTGTCACGGATAGCTGCTCAGTCATGTAATATGTTGTTTTTAGAAGACAGAAATGTTATTGGCTTTTTAAACATAGCCTACTTAAAATGTGTGTGTTTTAGGCTACTTGTTCGTAGGCTTCTTCTCATACTCAAACATTTGACATATTTTACTAGAACAAAATGTCGTCGACTAATTGTAAATTCAATACAGTTATCTATACAGTTTAATGTAGCCTAGCTATAAAAAACGAAACCAGTTACATGCAATTTAGCTGAATACGGATGTTATACATTTTATATCCACTAGGTGTCACTAGAGCATTTATCATTTTTACATAGAAATGCTACGCTGACCTTCAATTCCCCTCCCCTCTGTGTTGCAGGACTGCAGCATCATCAGCACCAGAGCTGATCGGCAGAGACAGGGGCATGCATGTGTGAATAAGCCTGCTTCCTGCTACACTTCCTCATCTCCTCCATCAGCGGCCTCTCCATCAGCTCTGCCTCCTCTGCAGACCCAGTAAGCCTTGTCTTTCACCAGCGTCCATCTCTGCAGCACCCTCAACAAACAGCCTCATCTCATCAAGCGATACAGAGCTGTCACACACGCCCCCTCCTGAAAGATTCCTCTAACCGTCGCTGCCTTTCATTCTAATGCACCTTGTTGCATAGCCCTGTCTGCTCTTGTCTTCATAAGGACCTCCAGGAAAAAAGCAGCCAAGCTGTCTCTTCCTCCTCGGAAAGCGTGTGTGGCCTGGACAGCTGGACTGCCGCTGTCCCTCTGGAGGATGATCCTGTGGATGAAGACGCAGGACATGGCATTAGGGGAGCTGCTGGAGAGACTGAAGACTGTTACCAAAACCATAGGTGGGTGTCAACCAACTACAGCACGCTGATTGCTGTTTAGCACATCCTTTGGCATGGTTTTGTTGGTCTGCTGCTCCCTTGGCTTTGTTTTAGCATTTTGGTCGTTATTGTGTTGAACCTCAAGCTAGCCCTGTGGTTTGACTGAAAGGGTTTTGGTTTGTATTTTTCGATTGTCTACTCCACCCTTCACAGCTTGTCTGTTCATTGCTTAGTGTTGGCAAAGTCAAGACGAGACACATTGACCCATATATTATACACAACGTACATCACATAGCGTGAGAACTCGCAGACAGAGCAGTGTCGTCCATCTTTGGCAACATATTCAGTGTTTTGCGGCATTTACACAGTTTTTCTTCGATTTTTCTTTTGATTACAATGGACATTTTAAGACTATCAATCCACTTTAGTGCTGTGTTGATATGCTGCCATGTTGCCAATAGATTATAAACATAAATCCAATCATGTGAGAAGCAACAATGGGCCATCTCGAGACTCATGCACTCAAATGGCTTTCTCCTTATCTGTAAATCAATTCCACTAACATGCTTTTGTTGCATTCTCTCCCTTTTGATCCATTTATAGAGCTTTTGTTTAATCTGCTTACCTCCAACATACAGCTACTCAACCGTATTGAATACACATTTGCACAGAACAGATGGGGCACTGCCACTGAGACACAGACAGTAGATCTTGTTTTAGTTTGCACACATTGTTTCACCAATATTTGACACTGAAGAAACATTTCATGACATGTAATAAGACACTCTATTTTTCCGTGAGTTGTTTATGTTTTATGATTTCTCCTCAGTCTTCCACCACACTGTTATGCGGGGGTTTTCCTGGTCAACCACAAGGAACTAATTCCAGCCATGACGAGTCTGAGGGAATAAACTAACTTTTTGTTTTTTTTTTTTTAAACTGCAAAATCTCAGTTTATTCAATTTAATTAATTATATTCACCTTATTCCACCCCGCCCACTTTGCCCCTTTTTGCCTTTTCTCGGCACTTCCATTGTTTTGACACTTCCGTTAGAGCGAAGTCCATTTATTTAATCTGAGAACGAGGGGAAATATTTGCCGCTAAAATCTGTGTTTAGTAGTTTGATTTGTGTAAAATGTCCAACGTTCACATGCACCAACATGTCAACACTGCACCGTTTCTCTGCACGGCCTAAAATCTGCTTCTTTTTTTGTGTAGTAACTGATTTTATCTTGACTTCTCCAGCCCTTTGTTAACTGATAGATAATATAACTAATATACTGATCATTTGAAAAATACCCTCTAGGTCCTGACACTGCATTACAGAATAAACTGCCCTACAGAAATGATTAACCCCAGCACAAATTATCCATAATCAAACCCTGGATTTAACCTCTTAACCCCCGCCTTAACCAAGTGCGTTTTCTCCAGTTCAGTTTTACCCAAATCTAAAAGTTTACAGCCTATAGGCCAGTGTAATGCCTCATTTGAAAGCTAAGACCTGCAAAACTAGATCTAAACAATCTTTTTCCGTGCGTTGTTCTCACTTTATTGACTTTTTTCCCCCATTGCTTTTTATTGCGTTATTGTCAATTTCTGTCACATTTCTGTCACTTTTTCATCACGTTTCGGTCATCTTTTGTTGCATTTTCATCCTTGTTTTCGTCTCATTTTTGTCACTATTTTGAGGCTTCTTTTAAGCAGCTTTTAGATTTGGGTAAAGCCAAACAGGAGAAATGTGCTCGGGTTCAGGCGGGAGTTAAGAGGTTTTACAGTTTACAGTTTTAGTAGATATTTTTGTTTTCATAGTAGTAGTTTCATTGTTATATTTAAGGACAGGTGTTGTAAACCAGATATTGTTACTGTTCGTTAGGTTTTCAATTGTGTATTCATTCTAAAACATTCAACAGTCTTCTCTCAGATCCCCCTCTCTCTCAGTGCAGATGAAACGGAAACAATATGGCCTCGTTGAGTGGGTGGCTGGAGCTTGATGGGTCAGCGTGAAATGGAGAAATGATCAGTGCCTTCAGCTGCTTCTATATAAATCATTTTTAGTAGAGCATTACAAACTTCACACATTCCTTCAAGTAACAGTCGCTGGCCCTGCAGTAAAAGTGTGAGGCAGAGGCGCACCGGGGCAGCAGGGAGAAAGCAGTAATCGGCTCATAGTACCAGTAATGCTGAACACACCAGACAGCGCAGACGGAGGGAGACGGAGGGAGAGCCGCGGAGAGATACAACAAATGAACCCCAGTAAATACAATTTAACAGAGTATTTTACTGTGCGACATTGTGAATCAACTCCCTTACTGTAGTTTGATCACTTTATCCATTCATAGAAAATAGAAGACTTTTAATAGCCTCTTGAGACATAATTATTGTTTGGTGAGAAGTGGATTGTCTTATACAGACTGCAAATAGGAAGAGCAGAGGGTTGGTAATCAGCGGCTGAGTGTTGTGTTATTATAGTCCTAATCATAGACACTCGCTGCTTGACTCTGTAACAGGCCATTTGACCTACTTCCACTTATTCGAGGAGACAGTTTTTTCTTTCTGTTTATATCCAATGGCGCAACTGTGGGGTTTGGAGGAGGTGTTGACACATGATAATGGTGTAATAATATTGTAACACACATATTTTTCTGTACCCTTTGACTTTTTTGTGGCTGGTGTTTTTATGCTATGCTACATGAAATAAGCAGCAGAATCTTTAAAAAGTCGTGTAATCTTTTATATCACTATCGACTATAGAAAATGCATAAAATCCAGGGTTTTTAAATAGTGTTCAACTTTAGCTCATAAAGATGTATAGTCATATTTATTTTTATTTTAGGCTTGTATGATAGTTTTAAATACCTTAGCATTGGTCTTTCATTTTATATGACTTAAAATTATGGATTTGTGTAAAGAAACAACAAAAACAAAAAACAGTGTGCTTTGAGGACACAAAACACCTGGACTCGTTCCCCGTTGAAACACAGGACAGCATTTACAGTAATATAAGTAAAGCTAGACAACGTAATGGCCGCCAGCTTTGGAGAAATGATTTTTGTGCTCTGACATAATGGGCATGACTTATTTGAAGCCGTATGGACTGTAAAAACTCAGAGAAGTACCACCTTGTGACATCAGGATTTCTCTAACTGCATGAAGGAAACAATGCTCAGCTTTTCGCAAGGGAATATTATAAGCAAAACAAGCATATCGGCCTTTTGACAATATGCAAAAAGTCTGTGGCCGCCATCTCTTCACATACTGTATTTACTTTGCAAGTTTGTCTAAAGCCATTCAGTTGATCCTCTTCTTCTAAGGTTCTGGTCAATCACTGATCAGTCCTGAAGGAGGAGCAGGTGTGGGGTCAGATGACTCCGGCAGGTTACCTTTGCGTCATATGTGTGGCGTGTGGCCAGATGCAGTACAGTCACAATACACCTGGCACCATATAAGCACACGCCCTTCTTTAAAAAGTGCTCGTTGTGGTGATAATGAATTACTGTGGCTAAGTTAGTCTTTCATTGAAGAACGTCCTTTGTGGCACTGCCTCATCAGTATGTGAGAGAGAGCGCAGCTTCACTATTCTCTCTATTCAGCTCATAAACCACAGTTGGTTTGTGTTTGCACGCCAACACAGCTAAAGATTATACCCCCAAAGCAAGTAACTCCCCCCTCCAAATATGATTTTACATGGAAACTAGCTTTCCCACTGTGTCTTTGCTCATGACAATTCAAGACTAGACTTGTACAAAGATTCAGATTCAGATTTAAGACCTACATTTTGAGCCATTTGCAAACCAATACGGGACATTTCATTTCAAAACTTTTTAGAGATCACCATGTAGCGCCGCGTAAAGTAGATTTGTTAACAAGTTGTGGAATATAATTAGCCAGAGCAGCAGAAGGGGATTTGTGCGCCACCGGCTGGCCCCCATCCCTCCCCCTTCTCCTTGTACTTACCTCAGGACCTTCTCTAATGCGCCGCTGCTACTTTGTTGTTAGAGGCTACACCATTGGTTTCACTGTGTGGCCTCTGGTGTGAAGTGTATCGCCTTTTTGAGGGCTATTGGAGACCATGACTCAGCCGTTTCTATAAATGCCCGGAGTGCTCTCTGCTGCGTCCTAAATGGGTCTTTGGGAAGGACGTTGGTCTCGTGCCGTTACCAATGCAGGCGTCCCCTCGGAGGATGAGAGCATGTCGGCAACGTGGGAGGCTGTTAGTGCACTGCGGAGTATTGCGGATCCAGCTTTTTTTTTTTTCTTCTCCCCCCGGATGACCGCGTTGTGCGTTTGAGACCACTGCTCTCATGGCTCTGCATGAGATTCTGCGGGAGGGAGGAGAGGCGTCCTACCGCATCATGAACCGCCTCAGTCAGATCATCCAGAACCTGGACATTTCAGGACTGGCCAATCCTTTCCCCGACAGCCGCAAGAACTCCTGGAGAGAGTGGGATGGTAAGACTAGGAGACATTGCCGAGTTGTGAAGTACTGTGAGGAAGCAAAGTTATAGTAAAAAACTTTTGACATCAAGCTGGTGTATGTAGACAGTGCCGTACTACAGCGTTAGTGGGGTGTACAAATTTAGCTGCTCAGTGTTTTTATTACTTTCTGCGAGTTGTTCACAAAGGAAGGCAATGGTCAAAGGAAATTATGACTAGTTTTGTGTGAGAGATCGCTGTTGAGATACAAGAGCTACAAAGTAATAACTTTAGTCATTACATGCAAATAAATGTGTTAAAAATGTTATTTGTTAGAAATTCAGGACGGCTGTAAGAGCATATTTTGGACTGTTGGAGGAGCATTTGTCCATGAAATGATAGGGCTGAAAGTACCCTACATCTTTCTTTGATAAAATGTTTAAAAATAGTCTTTTGTATTTCAGTAACTTCTCTAATGTTAAGTGCTCTACTTGTAAGGACGTTTCTTCTTTGTGATTGCTCTGCGTGTGTTTGCACGCGGCTCGATGCCCGGGCCTTGTACACTGTTTCCTTTGGGGCTTTCCTCTCATCACTGGTTTGCTGCGTTGAGGAATGCATGCTTGTACTACTTTAACAGATGCCTCAGTTTCCGACATTCTGGCCACAGCACTGGATTTTCCTTTGCTGAAACCTCTGCTGATAGGACGTAGCAGTACATACTGTAGCACTCCAGCAGTGAAGTAGCCTGTTCCAGGGCGTACAAAGTGCTGATCAAAGCTGCTGAGTTGGCCAGTCAACCGTAGAGCAGAGAGACCTTGAAATGTTTTAAGAAACACATTCCCGGGTGTTTGCTGTCAGAGAAGGATGGGGAGAAAACGCAGGACTAGGGCATCTACGTGGGACAGAGGGATTCCAATGGTGCCACTCAAGTCGCGTGAGTCTTGGGACACAATTTTGGCAGAGTGGGAGTGGACATACTGTCGAAGCTTGAAAATGCTTCACCTCTAACTCTGATGGGCTTTTGTTTTCATCTCAAACTGAAGAAGACTATCTTTGGAGAAAGTTATTTTAAAGTCATTAGTCTTTGTAACTTCAAGTTTTTGAGAGAATGTTCTGCACGATATAAAATCTAAATAAACATATTAATGTAAAGTGCATTCAAGAAATGTAAGTAGTTTATTGTTTGATTTTTATGGCAATTTGTATTTCTTTGTCAAATGTATTTCTCTGGTTATTGTACATCACCAGCCTCATTACTGCAGTAAGCAGCAACTCTGGTGCCGCAGATGCACTGAAGCTCCCCCCGCCCCGACTCACTGACCTTGCAAAAACCATCATAAATCATGTGGAGCAGACTAGCACTTTAGACAGACAGTCTTTGCTTTTGGTTAACCATTTGGCCTGCATCTCGTAACCTAATGGGTTTGGTTAATGTCTCTCAGAGTTTGCCGTGCTGATAGCCTCAAGTGTTCACTTAGTCGTAAAACCGACATTGAACGGCTCTTTCTTACAGGTCGACTCAATAAAGACTGGAGTAAAACAGTCAAAAACCAGGACTAAACCCAAGCAAATGCCATTACATACAAAATTGGGTAAAAGTGTACACATAATTTACAAACACTCCCATCAAAGCTGAAATGGGCAATGAGAACCAAAACTATCACTATCACAATATTCAAAGCCGTTATTGAATATTGTGATAGAGATAGTTTTGGTGATATTTAATCATGTCAACACATTAGCTTCATTAATTTGGTCAAGACTTAAAAAAAAAAAAAATTAGGACCAAAACTGATCAAAATTAGGAAAACTAAAACTGACCTTTTCTCATTTATAAGTTGTTTTTGTTTCAGGCAGTTTTGCAGCAATAGGTAAATTGCTTCTTGCCATATACTAATTGCGTCACCTAATATCACAATAGAATTGCAGGTACCACTGATGGTCCGTTGGCTCCCGACCGCCGCTGGATAACCTCTGACACTTTGAAGCGAGTGACAGTGAATCATAATTGGCATGTTCTAAGAAACAGTGTCGTCTTTCTGGGATAACACTAGAATCAGGCCTTTCACTTGTCTTTAATAATAGGGTCTTTTGAGTGTCCGGATCAAGAAGAGGGGCTTGAATGACTACAGTGTGTGAATGGTACAAAGCCCAGAAAGGGGGCTTTGTACTTAAGTCTATTGATGTAAGGTATTGTGGGAAGTTTTGCATTTGCATTACAGGTTATAGTATAAGTTATTATCGGAACAGCAATAACTTTTCATAACATTAACCTATATTGCATCGCTTTGTCACTGGATGTTTTCCACAAACTGCCTGGGTTATTGTAGTGAGAGGGTTCAGGTAGCTCCTCTACAGGGGTGGGGTTACTGTGGGAAGTAGGCGGAGTGCAAATGTTACACTGATGCCTTTGTTGCAGGTGAGTTTGGGAGAAAAAAAAACCTTTGCATTTAGTGAGAGGCACAGCTGATGACGGGAGAACTACCGCTATGCCACTGTGACAAATCTGCAAGCTGTACATGAGTGAGCAGGACAGGGCAATGGGAGCAGAAGACGCGTCGGACTTCTTCACGGAGGAGGATGCTGAGCTGGACTCTGGAGTTTGCTTGGATTCAGGACTGGAAGAACACCTGAAGCCAAAAGATGATGCCAAACGAGAGGAGACAGAGTCGATCGATTCTGTGCTTATCCTGGAAAGGCAGAGACAGGGGAAAGGCAAGCAGACCCCAGTTCAGCATCATTAAACCCGTGTGATCAAAGGAACAGGGCAGAGACGTAGAGAGGACACTTGAAGTTTGTTTACGGCCGGTGGAGGCGAGGGGCACTCACGTGAGGATCTCTATGCAGGAGGTGATGAGGTACTACAGGTTTTCCCGCTGCTGCCACTGGCTGCTCTGTGGTACGTGACAGTTATATACTGTATATGCTTCATTTTATTGTCTCTTCTTCTTCCTGGTTGTGATTTTGCATATCTATGATAAAGAGTTAAAACAGGCATTTGTTTACCCGATTACTGCGAGTTTGCCAAACCATCGCTGAGAGTTGGGCAATGTATTGTCAATGTCTGAGTCAATAGAGCAGCTAACTGAGAAAACACAACTGAAATTTAGATCAACATTTTCATTTGGTTCATGATTTTGAGGTTGAAGGTGGGTCCTAAGCTTGAAACCTATTGAGAAGCACTGGTTTAAAGGAATGAAAGGAGTATATTGGCAATTATTATTAACAAAAAAATAACATAGTTTACAAAATATTCATTGATTTTTTTTCTCTTCTTTACATGGCCCATCTTTCAAACATGTTGTGATATTTTGTTACGTAGATATAAAACATGACCAAACAACACCTGACCTTCCTTCTCAATGCTTTTGTTGTTAGGAGCGTTCTGCTATGTAAAATCATATTCTTATCACGAGCTTCTGGCCAAATTATGCAAATTATGTCTATTTTTCCAGTGTAGTAGAAATTGCAGTCCATTATGAACCACTATTTTAATCGGTATCAGACCTTCTGACTTGGGATTAGTTAGTTAGTTTCATTTACTGTATGCGAGACACTGATATGTTGCTACTCACATGTACAGCATTATAGAGTTAATTTATTTTACAGAGTACATTAACCTGCTTACAATTGTGCCAAAAAAAATAATTTGCTGTTTCTGAAAAGAGACACGATGAGAGTAAATAGTGTGCACGTGTTTAGCCTTCATGTATTTTCAGTTACATCACAGCAGCATCAGACAAACTTGTGATAAAGTAATTGTTATTGAAGCCTGTTTTTTCCCCCTAAACCCTAGCTCTTCCTCACATGACCATGACTTTAAGCCCTGTTATTTTGGAACCCTCCCCCACTGTTACTGACATTGTTTGGGCTCTATTTGTCCTGTTAAAGTGCGTATGACTGGATAGATTAGACTACTCAAATTAAAGAACTAGTTTTTCCAGATTTTACATTTTTCTGTCTGATGTTGGTTTCTTTTCTTAATATAATTTTAACTGTTGCCGTGCAACCATGCTGTACATAAGGGTCTGGAGTGCATCCACTGCTATTAATTGGAATGGCACTTGTTAACATAAAGATCGCAACTTTTTCCCCACTTTCTTTATCAAAATGCTACTTCTGGGTTATAAAACTATGAGTAACACTTGTCACCGGCATTATTCTATCAAACTAAGAAATAAAACCTGCTATTATGAATTCCCATAAGTAATTACCAGTGTACTACATATAATGATATATTTACAAGTTAACACAGCATCTTGAACCTCACTAACAGGCCATCAAAGGCAAAAGAATCTGTTGCTCGTCTTGTGCCTAATCTATGTCAGTAGTGGCAGCGGCCCAGGTGTGTGATAGTGACCCAGTAATCTTTGACTCGTTCCCCCAAACGTGAGCGTGAGTGCACGGTAATCCCCAGTGTTAAGCCCCTTAAAGAACATTAGTGTCCAAAGCAGCAGGTGTCTGAGGCAGGACCATGTTTATGAAGGCAATCGAGAGGCACGTGTGGATTTGGTGGCACTGGTTATCGCGAGGACGTTGATTTGTGAAGGGCTGTTTGCTGTGATGCAGTATTTTTACTTGAGTTACATTATTTTGAAGCAATGTACTCATTTTGACTAAATATTTGGTTACTCTTTCACTGTGAGTAAATCATTAAAGCTGGACTACCTGAGTTTTTGTTGTGGTAGAGCACAGCAAAAAACAGACCTTGTTGCATTGGCTTCATCTAATTTTCATTGAGCAATGGAAGATAGAAGTACAATCTAAATCGGTGCTTTGCCATCACTCAAAGCTGCACATCGGTGCGAAATGTACATATCATTAATTTGCTTGAACAGATTGTGAGAGCTAGAAATGAGTTTGGGCCAAATTAAGCCTTTCACATTCTGAACAGGAAAATCAAGTACCTCAGCTTTAAGTGACTAAACCTTTGTGTTGGTCACTTTTTATTTCTAATGATTCCTATCTTAAGAAATATTTGTTTTATTTACTCGCATTACAGTCAAAAAAATAGTGTAAGTTAATTCATGTTTCCTCTGTCACTGCCGGTTGTAGGTAAAGACATGCACATCCACAGGTTCTGAGTCAGTGTGCTGGATCAAAAAGCAAGAATAATAAAGAAATAACAAAAGATCTGCAAACCGGTTTGCTCCTAAGCTTTTTTAATCACTTGGTTAAGTGACGAAACATCACTTAACCAAGTGACGTTTCGGGCGACAATTTCATTGTCTGAAAAAGGCCGTACTTTTCTCCTTCTACATAATGAATTGCTTGGTCTACTTTTTAACTGTAATCTTTGTTTAACGTAACATTACCTTTTATTCAGTAAATCTTTTGGCTACTATTCTCACCTATAGTGAGTGGTGGGGCAGTAGGTGAGACTCGTGCCTGTGGGGAGTTTGCAGGTTATCCTTGCGTCACTGTAAGTGTCGTCTGTTTAGTGTCAGCGATTTAGAAAGATAATTAGAGATTCCCCAATGAACAAACTTGAACCAAGTTAAGTCTGTTCTGTTACATCACCGATACCGGATGATGCATCAAAAACAGCTGAGGAGGCTGAGAATATTGTAACGTTTCACCAAATCGCCCTTTGTGTGACTTACAGCGGCATCATGTGTTTCTGCGCAGACTGCCTGAGGGGGCGACAAGTGCAAAGTAGACAGAGAGCGCCACAAGACAACAGTAAAAGGAAATCTGGGAAATGTTTGTAGGCTTAAAGTGACTGAAACTGAAATCTGACTTCTTAACGGGGGATTTCTCAGTAACAGAATATCTGTCTTTTGGTAACAAAGTGCAGGTCTTGGCGGGCGGTGGCTGATACGTGTGGGAGTAGCTGGGGGCTAGGCGTGGCTGTTGGAAAGGGGAGACTGCTGTTCCCCGTGTGAACTTGAGTCGGGGAGCGTGCCTGTGAGCGCTCGGCAGATGGACTGTCCACTGGAGCTTTGTGTCCGAGCTCCTGGGGCAATAATTGACCTTTATCAGCCAGGCCACAATCCTCTGGCAGGTTACAAGAATCACAAAAATACTCATCCGTCTCTGCCTGATGCACATGCCGGGCTTGTGGTGGTTTGCACACCCTTGCTTCAGGTCACGTTAAGAGAAATGAGGAGGGAGGTGTGTATTTGTGTAGTTCATCTTAACAATCATGGGTAGTCCCAGTCCTCACCACAATTTAGGAAAAGAATATCTAATTTGGATTATTTTTTTACTTGAATTGCATGATGATAACCTAAGGCCAAGCCTTTACAATAGTCAATGTTAAACTCTGGGTTTGTTTAACCTGGAATCAAAAGAAGAGCCACAGCAGAATAGGAGAGTTTGAAAGGCGACATCCAACTTATCACAGGGAAGGAAGAAGAGACACATGACTGAGGAGACTCTGGGACTATTACTGCTGTCACAATAAGGCTACAGTAGATTGCACTGGGGTCATGGCTTTGCCTGATGTCAACAGGTACACGTTTTAAAGCTTTTGTTGATTGTATGATAATGTTTCATTTGTTCATCAGAATTTATTTTAGTTGGCGGAAGACAGTAAAAAAAATATTTGCATTGATTTCAGAAAAAATTATGTGCTGTCTTTATCTGCTGTACAGAGTTTGTCGTGCCTCACAGCTAGAAGGTCCCGGGTTCAATTCTCACCTGGACGGGGCTTTCTGAGTGGAGTTAGCATGTTCTCCCCGTGTTTGCGTTGGTTTTCTCCGGGTACTCCGGTTTCCACTAAAAACATGTACAATAGGCCAGAATGGATGTAGAGTGTGAGTTAGAGGTTGGTGGTTGTCGAAGGGGCTGATGGCACAGACTGGTAGCCTCGCCAGTATTATTATACTATATGTAGTGTATGTGTGGGGGACTGTGGGTAAATCAGGTGTTCTGTCAAAGAAGGTTATTTTCATTTTTGAAAGAAAAACAGCAAAAGTCCTAAAAACAGAAAATACAGTGCCTCTCGAAAGTACTAATACACCTTGAACTTTGCACATTTTGTCATGTTTACAACCTTAAACATAAAGTGAAAGTTCATACACAAGTAACAGACAACTGTGAAGTGAAAGCAAAATGATACATGATTCTGTTATTTCTCAAAAATAGAAAACCGAAAAGTGAGGCGTGCACAAGTATTCATACAGTATCAATTAATACTTTGTGGAACCCCCTTTTGCTGCAATAACAGCAGCAAGTCTTTTGGGGTATGACTACAAGATTTGCACATCTAGAGACTGACATTTTAGCTCATTCCTCTTTACAAAACAACAGCTCTGTCAAATTAGAATTAGAGCGTTTGTGAACAGCAGTTTTCAGGTCTTTCCATAGATTTTCAATAGGATTTAGGTCAGGACTTTGACTGGGCCATTCTAACACATTAATATGTTTGTTTTAAACCATTCCATTGTAGATTAGCTTTGTGTTTAGGGTCATTGTCCTGCTGGAAGGTGAATCTCGCCCAGCCTCAATTCTCTTGCTGACTCCAGCAGGTTTTCCTCCAAAATGTCTCTGTATTTGGCTCCATCCATCTTCCCAACTATTCTTACAATCTTCCCAGGCCCCGCTGAGGAAAAGCAGCCCCATAGCATGATGCTCCCCCACCATATTTGACACTGGGATGGTGCACTCAGGACGATGAGCAGTGTTAGGTTTGAAAAACATGCAAAACATAACGTTTTGCATGTGGCCAAAAAGTTCAATTTTTGTCTCATCTGACCAAAGCACCTTCTTCCACATGGTAGCTGTGTCCTCCTTATGACTTCTAGCAAACTTCAAACGGGATTTCTTATGGCCTCCTTTCAATAATGGTTTTCTTCTTGCCACTCGTCCATGAAGGCCAGATTTGTGTAGAGTACGACTTACAGTTGTCCCATGTACAGATTCCCCCAGCTCAGCGGCAGTACGTCGCAGCTCCTCCTGAGTTATCTTGGGCACTTGGTTGCATTTCTGACCAGTGCTCTCCTTGTTCGGTCTGTTAGTTTAGGTGGACGCCCGTGTCTTGGTAAGTTCACAGTGGTGCTATACTCTTTCCATTTCCGAATGATGGATTGAACAGTGCTCCGTGAGATGTTACAATCTTGGGAAATCTTTGTATAACTTAACGCTGCTTTAAACTTCTCCACAGCTTTATCCCTGACCTCTCTGGTGTGCTCCTTGGCCTTCATGATGTTACTTAGTGACCAATACACTCTGACCATAGCTCTGAGGCCCTCACAGAACAGCTGGAATTATACTGAGAGTAGATTACACACAGGTAGACTCTATTTAATGTTATGGCAAGGTGTGAACATTCTGCAGTCATTAGGAATGTTATAAAGGCAATTTAATGCAC
The DNA here is from genome assembly GCA_007210695.1 of Neogobius melanostomus. Lineage (NCBI taxonomy): Eukaryota > Metazoa > Chordata > Actinopteri > Gobiiformes > Gobiidae > Neogobius > Neogobius melanostomus. The sequence continues at coordinate 3,652,645 of VHKM01000048.1, forward strand.
TCAGAAAATGCTGTATGAATACTTGTGCACACCCCACTTTTCACTTTTCTATTTTTTGAAAAATAACAGAATCATGTATCATTTTGCTTTCGCTTCACAGTTGTCTGTTACTTATGTGTGAACTTTCAGTAAAAAATTCAAAATAAAATCTTTATGTTTAAGGTTGTAAACATGACAAAATGTGCAAAAGTTCGAGGTGTATTACTACTTTCGAGAGGCACTGTATATTGTTGCATCAGAAAAAATCCCTAATCCAAGGGGCCGCAGACAGTTTAGTTTGACACTTGTGTGTCTAACATTTACATGTCTGTGTTTTTCAGATGAAATCATGCAACTGGACAGTAGTCCGCTCCGAGCTGCCGACATCACTCCTGACCTCAGAAAGAGATTTGCCTTCCTCTCAGGTGACCCATTTGGACAAGAGCATATATTCTTAATCGTCTGTTGTCTCATTTATCTAAAACATAATGGTACATTTTAGCGTTGTAATGGACTTTGGGGCTGCAGCTAAGGTGGACCCCATTTTGCAGCCGCAGATCAGCGTAGATGCTGAAGCATGACAGTGCACTTGCTGTTGCTATAGCAACAAAAGGAGGAAAAGAGAGATTGATATTCTGACTGTGGTGCCGACAGCTGTTTCACAAAGAGGGCTTAGTACGGGTTTGTGTACAGTATGTTTGATCAGAGTAAACAGAAGTGGAAGTGACACCATTTACTGCCTCAGACAGAGTCCAGACATTAACAGCTATAGCTTTTATTTGGGCAAATCATTGTGTGATTTGTTGTAGGTAGTTACAACAAAGTTAAGTTATATTTACATATTTTGCTTGATCCAAACATATGTCAACTTTGAGACGATGTAGCTGATAAAGAATAATCTCACAGTAACTCACACTGCCATCTAGTGGTTACTGCCAGATTTTAGCTGTATTTCTTGGAAGAAAAGATGCCGTGCACTGTTTGCTAAAATCAGTGTGTGTCACCATGTCGAACTGCGTTTATTGAATCCTATCTTTTGTTTAAGGTGGCAGAGGTGACAATGGCAGCCCCATCATTGTGTTTCCAGAGTTTCCATCATTTGGAGAAATCACTGACAGAGAGTTCCATAATGTGCTCACCTACCTGACCAGCGTGCCCAGGTAAATGTAACTACTGTAAAGAATCAAACAGAAATGAATGGATTTACCTATAATAGTAAATGGGGGAAGCCATAATTAATTTATCAACTATGTACACCAGCTGGGGTCACTGATGTCCCTGGCTTTTGTTGGCTGCCTACTCTATTCTGCAGAGGTCCTGGGAGTGCACTGCAGTATCCCATTAGTCATTTAGACAGTCTGTTCTGCGTGGACTAAAAAAATGAACAGATATCAAAAGCTGCCTATAGATTTGGTAGACAGAAGTAAGACTGCAGTATTTTTTTTTACACACTGTCCACATTTATCAACAAAACACTGTAAATCTATGCAAACAGTTGTGTCTAATCTAACCATTTTAGCTCAGCTTTGTTATTGCTGCTAATGCATAACATAATGATAAAGTGATGCCTGAAGCTGTTGCACAGGCAGATGGCAGATCTACCTGAGGGACTCACGCCCCTAACAGGGTGCATATAGCCTCCAGCCAGAAGCCAGTGTCCTACATCTGAGACCAGTGACTTTGACTAAGTAATAAAGCCACCTAATAAGAGGACTTCATTTTAGCTTCCTGCACAATAATGTAAAAACGGTCCTGTTTTATCTAAATTGTAAATATTGTTTATAATTGTATACATAATTGCCTCATTTTGAAATAATACAAAGCCCGTTGTCATGTTTATCTCCTCTGGTGGTCACTCAGCAAAACCACTTCAGTGATAAATCTTTGTCTCCCTTTTTCTTTGTGGGTTGAATTTCAAACATGCATTCTTAAAAATCACTGAAGTAAAACGGTCTAAAAAAGCTGAATGAACTGAACATGTTGATACCTAAAGCAGGTTCATCCCCTGATCATCCAATTCAGGTCTAAAATATACAGTAGGTGGGCAAAATTAGATAATATATGTAGATATAGCTCTCATTGTGGGCAACTTCACCTTTAGCTATAACCGGAGCTGGTCTAATATACACAATTAAGGTGCACAAGCAGGTCAGAACCTTTGTGTGTTTTTAATATCTCTGCCATGCTCCCTTGAAGGCGGCCCCTCCCCCGAATACTAAAGCCGCGCCGACTGGATACTGGAGCTGCTCATCACTGCACCAGTGATGGCGGCCGATCTCTCAGGAGCTTGGTTATGATTGGATAATAACGAGCAGGTCTGATGGGGGCAGTGTCTAGATGCTCTGATGGTCCTGGCTCCATGTGCGACGACAATCGTAGCGCATGCTTCACGTCTCATTATGTGAAGAAGGGCTTTTTGTCTGTCCGGTGCTTTGCTTTCGAACAGACCCTCGGGAGAGAAGTGTTGCAGGTGAGGCTTACAAATGAAGAGGATGTTTTGTTAAAAAGGTGGGGTGGGGAGTGGGGGTAGGGGTGGGGGGTCAAATATATCTGGAGGTGCGTCCCAGCTTTTATGAGCCGCACCAGCTGTCTGAGGCGATAAAGAACGGCATGACAGAGAGCCAGGGACAAAAGCTTGGCATCTCAGTTATTTCACTGTCCAGGCAGCAACTGAAAAACCTTCTCTTTCAGCCCGGGACTTTAATGGATTCTGAAAATACTGAGTTTGTTTGTATTGAATGCCGTTGTACGTCTTTGTGCTTGCAGCTTGTCCCCCACAGAAGTAGGTTTCATCCTTGTCATTGACCGGAGACAAGACAAATGGGCAGCCGTCAAGGGGACCCTGCTCCGGATAGCTGTAAGTTTTCCTGCTGTATTTATGCTTAAGGTTACTACAGTTATATCATTTCTGTTAGTTAGGTGTTTATTTCATAACACCAATGCAAAGAGCAGATGTTGGAGCAAAATCACACCAGCTGGAGCGGTTAATGTGAAATCACTGTAAGCTTAATCTTCATCACTATTGGAGCTTGCCATGTGTGCAAACAAAGAGATGCAAGACTGTAGATTAAGTAAAACACAACTGATACACATTTTATCTATACAGCAAATTATTATGAATAATTGCAATTCAATTGATTGAATTTCCAAATCTCAAAGCCTGTAATTTTGGTAACTCTGTCTCCATGGAGTTCTATGGTGACTTCTCCACACATGCTCAGATTAGGTTATCAGTTCATATTTCAGTCTGGTCTCAAGTCTCATGTTAATGCTCCTGAATGTGTTTAAAAAGTGCCCTTTTATCTGAATCTTGACTGACATAAATCAATCACATTCACAAATCTATTCACAAATGCAAATCATGTCAGATGCTAAATGTTTAGCTTTTTTTTGTTCATTCTTTCTTGTTGCATTGTAGACACAATACGTACAGTAGATATTCAAGAGGCGAGGAAGATATGAAATAGATTTGCTAACATCTCCATATTGTCTTTATAACTGTCTGAAGCTCTGGTCCCCAGAGACATGGAGAAAGCACTCATTCATTTCAAATTAAATCAAGTTTTATTAATCCCACAAGGGAAGCGTTACAGACTGACAGCCCAGTAATATAGTGCAGTCACTCATCCCTGTAATAATAACTGATGATGGGGTGATTCAGCAATGCTGCTAAATGGACAATGATGAAAGCTGGCAGTTTGTAAGCTGTCAGAGTCTGTGCAATGACAGGGTTATAATAGTTTGCATGGTGTTGGTGCATTAAGGGGCTGTGTACACATTTCCTTATATTTGCCAGTGTTTTACAGCAGATTCATGTCTGACACTGCCCTAGTTGCTAAACCCTCCCTTGGCTCATTTGTCCTTCATCTGGTGTCTGCATAGAGTTCCCCCAGACAAAGAACAAAGAGCAGAAAATGAGACTATGGCTGAAAACACAAGAGGCCACCGGATAAACTGTATCAAATTAAGGGAACTCGGTGTTCGCTTGGACACTTCCATTTGCACCAAATGTACAGTTGTCTAGTATAGTGGCCAATTAGCTGAATAATTGTGCTTTCAGATGGTGTCCATTATCCTATTTTTGCTAATGAAACGAATAGTGTTTGGCTTATTAATTCCATTAAGAGTACAGATTAGAGTAGGTTTTACACATTGGAGCATTAGTATGTAATGTCAGTTTTTGCACAGAAAAGTGCTAATAAAGTAGACTTGAAGTCTAGTCCATTATGTAAAGTAGTCATTTTGGCTATTATCCAATTAGATATGCATTAAGACATGCATTTCCCCGAGACTAAATTACATTAACTATCAGCAAAGTGCACACAATACTCAATTAGACTTTTTATTTTAGAATACTACTGATGCAAATGAACAATCACAATGCATTAACTGAAAAAGTAATTCTTGGCACTAAATGTATTTATTTCATTTAGATTATAAAGGCACAAGCAGTGGCCTTGTATTACCCAGATTCAAGCTGTCTGACTGCATGCTCTGCATTCGTTGGCTCCCCTGCCTCACTTCTGATGGAATTATCCTACAGTGTAAATGTGAATAATATTTCTTATTTAAGGGTGCTTTCCCTGGGAACCTCCAGCTTGTCCTGGTGTTGAGGCCGACTACACTCCTGCAGCGGACACTGTCAGACATCCTCTTCAAGATGAACAAAGATGAGTTCAAAATGAAAGTGCCGGTGAGTGCAGCTCTTGTTCCCTAAGTATAATGAATGAATCCATCCATATGATTATTTTCTGTTTGCATGGATTTGTTGGTTGTTTACAGGTAGTCATGCTGAGTTCGGTAACAGAGCTGCATTCCTACATTGACCGCTCCCAGCTCACCCAGGAGCTTGGGGGGACACAGGATTACTGCCACGAGAAGTGGATTTCCCACCGCACCGTACGGGCAACTACTACACATTTAAACAAGCATGAATGAGACAAACTAAAATGTTATTATCTGACAGGATATGAGCTTGAGATGAGTAATTTGTGATGACTTGCTTGTGTTTGCGTCAGGCCATTGAGGGCTTTGCATTGATGGTGAAGAAGATGGCACAGATTCTTCAGTCGTTTGGGATGGAGCTGGCTGAAACCGAGCTCCCGAATGAAGTCCAGGCCACAGCCACTTTACTCAGCACACACACCAGCAAGAAAGAACAAATGAAGGCAAGAACACTCTGTTTGTGCATGCTAATGGACTGTGTATGTGCGGTCTACAACACAATTATGAGTGCTTCAATGTTTCTGTGCTCTGTATGTAGGGGATCTATTGGTGGCTTTGGGACAGGGCAATCAACTTCTAGAGAGCATCAATGAGCCTGTGGTCCGGGACCCTGACCACAACATGAACCAGGATGAGTTGGAGAACCTGGCCACTGTGCAGAGGTAAGACAGTTTCTTGAACACCTTAACTTAGTTATTTTATGTTTTATTACTTAAAAATGAACTATACAGATATATTTGTAGGGAAAACAGTATAAAGTAATGTTGCACAAATTTCTGAGCGTACAAACAACGGGACCTATCTTAGCTGGCACCGGAGAAATGAAGCAGTTTACAAAAAGCTAAAGCCAGTTATTGCTTGCTACTAGGCATACTTTGTAGAGGAGGCAAGGTCTCAGACCGAGGAGCATCAACTAATGACATCAGCGATTTAGGGCGATTTTTTTTTTTTTTTAGCTCTTGGGATGTTGGCATTATGATGACAAAGCACTACTGTATGTTTGGCTATGTTTGCATTATAACATGGCTATAGCAGCAACAAGAAAGTCAATTTAGCAAAATATCAGCACTGTCAGGCATTGCTAACTGGCAGAGGTGGGCAGAGTAGCCAAAATCTTTACTCAAGTAAAATTAACGTTACTTTGAAATAATTTTACTCAAGTAAAAGTAAAAAGCACAATGTTTTTTTTTTTTTTAAATACCTTTCCAATTGTCTGCTGCCAGGCTGCTCTCACAGCTGGATGAGACAGAGAGGGCTTTTGACGAGTTCTGGTTGAGGCACCAGACCAAACTGGAGCAGTGTCTCCAGCTTTGTCACTTCGAGCATAACTACAAAGAGGTAAACTCAAACATCCACACTCTCCTCGTAATAACCGACTTTTATCGTCTTGACTGACAATGTTGTTGCTCTTTCAGGTGAGGGCTCTGCTGAACCAGGTGTCAGAGAAGCTGGCAGCCTTTTCTGAAGTGGGGATCAGCCCTGCACATGCAGACCATATCTACAGTGAACTCACTGCTTATGAGAAGACTGTCTGTGTAAGTAACTAACTTTATTTTTGAGTTCAAAATAGTTGAACATTAATACAGGTATATAACATGGTATAGTATAGTTGTTATTGTTGTTGCTGTTTTTTTTTTTTTTTGCTTTTTCCCGTCCAACATCCTTGTTTAAACCTATTTAGTCATGTTGTTTTGTCCTAATGTTGAGTTGGTTGAGTTATTTTGACCAGATTCAGACCAAATTTAGACCTGTCATAGTTCAGTTAAAGACCTGGTTTAGATAGGTGTTACTTATTTTGGTAGAGAGTATGTGATCTCTGAATAAATTTGAGAACCTAGACTCTGGTAGAGTCTAACTATGAAGCATTCTGATCTACAGGAGGTGCTGGACAGAGCTTCAGCTTTAGCCCGTGACGGAGAGGAGCTGGTGCAAAAGTCCCACTATTCTGAAGACTCCATACAACCAAAATGCACTGACCTCATATCAGCCAGTGAGAATGTGTCCAGCAGCTTCAAAGCGAAGAAAGACCACCTCCTGAAAGCGCTGGAGTTGCATCATCATTTGGAGAGGGTGAGTTTTGAAATATAAACACATTCAAGGTTTTTATCTTGTTTAATGCCATACCTTATGAACCTTTGTTTTTGTGCAGACGTCAAAGTGGTGCGATGAGGGATATACTTGCTAGCGTCCCAGCCAGTGGACAAGTGTCAGTTACATGAGGGGCGGAGCTCGCACTCCAGGAACTTGAACGCCACTTGGATGATTCGGGACAGAATCAACTCACAGACCTTAGCGGGATTTGGGCTGAATATGAGGCTGTTCTTAACACGCAGTTTAGGGTAAGTGTTTGAGCTACTACAGTGCAACAAACAAATATATAAAAACAAACAAACAAACAACCAGTGAGTTAAGAACATAGACTGCAGAGGAAGGTCAGAAGCAGTAAAAAATTTAACTAATGCAGTATAATCTGTAATATCCAAGAATACATAAAAAACAGAAAACCTCTTCAGAAAGTACATTAAATAAATGCTAAATAAATACTAATAAAGACTGCTGGGGATACACAATTAAATAGCCCATCCAATCTTTCTTTCCTAAAGGATCAAGTGGAAAAGGTCTTCCAGAAGCAGACGTCGATGCTGGAGATGTTTGACAAGCGGACAGTGAGTTTGAAGAAGCTCGCAGCCAAACAGACGAGACCCGTTCAGCCCGTCGCCCCAAGACCAGAGGCTTTCATCAAATCCCCTCTCACCTCCCCCGGTACTAATACTAACTCTGTCCTCGCATAAACGATTCTTACCTTGAAAAGAGGTTTTAAAATAACTCATCTGACTCACAGCCCACAGAGCGCAGCAGGATAAGATCTCAGAGGGGGACTCGTGCACTACCATCATCTGTGAAACAGTGAGTTGAATTCATTTGTGGGTTATTAATTTGTTTGGAAAAATCAATATTTCTCCTTCAGGGAAATGGCCAGCTGCTGAATGGAGATAGTTGTAGCCGACATGCGTCTTTGTCCGAGGAAGAGGAAAACCTGGCCGTGCTCCGGAGGTAAAGAATGGCTCCATATCGCTTTCATCTATAATCAAGTGACCTTCACTGAAACAACTATCACCTCTGATAAAGCATTACTATTGTCAGGTGTATGTTCTTACTTTCCCAACCCCTTTGTGCAGGCATGTGATGAATGAGCTGCTAGAAACGGAGAGAGCCTATGTGGAAGAACTGCTTTGTGTTCTGCAGGTATTTCTCCCTTTGATCATAATGTGGAAGTGCTATTATTTTAATCAAATGTATGTATTTTCATGTTACAGGGATATGCCTCAGAAATGGACAATCCAGCGATGGTCCCCCTAATCCCTGCTCCTCTGCAAAACAAAAAGGCAATTTTGTTTGGCAACATGGCAGAAATCTATCACTTTCATAAGAGGTGAATGGGCGCCATCTGCTGGAATATTGATATAACTGCACACTGTAACTCAATCCAGTTGCATCTTTTAAAAAGCTTTTTAAATAACACACTTAATTTTGTAATTTATAGAACTTTCCTGAGAGAATTGGAGTTATATACTGACTGTCCAGAGCTGGTTGGAAGATGTTTTCTTGAACGGGTAAGTTCTTTAAAAAAATAACAATAATGATTTTGTGTCATATTAATGTTTTCTTTATTTCAGATGACTGACCTACAAATCTATGAGAAATACTGTCACAACAAGCCTCGCTCTGAAAGTCTTTGGCGGCAGTGCTCCGACTGTGCCTTTTTCCAGGTCAGCAGAATTATGCTCCTTTATGTTTTACGGATCTCTCCATAGGTTGAGTCAATAATTTACTCTCCATTCCTATCAGGAGTGTCAGAAAAAGTTAGAACACAAACTGGGCCTGGATTCCTATCTGCTCAAGCCTGTTCAAAGAATTACCAAATATCAGCTTCTGTTGAAGGTACAATGCTCATTACAGGCAACTCTAAATTGACTACATTTGATATATTCTCATGTGTAACTATATGAATGATTTCAGGAAATGCTGAAATACAGTAAAGGCTGTGAAGGGGCAGAAGACCTACAGGACGCGCTTACCTCCATCTTGGGCATCCTTAAAGCAGTTAATGACTCCATGCACCTGATTGCCATCACAGGATATGAGGTGAAATAGATCAACATTTACTGGGACGCTGAGATGCTTGCAAAATCGAATGTATTGTTATTATTTATTTATTTTTATTAATAGGGCAATCTGAGTGAGCTGGGCAAACTCCTGATGCAAGGTTCCTTTAGTGTGTGGACAGAGCATAAGAAAGGCCACGCCAAAGTTAAAGACTTGGCCCGGTTTAAGCCCATGCAGAGGCACCTCTTCCTTCATGAGAAGGCACTTCTCTTCTGCAAACGGAGAGAGGAGAACGGGGAGGGCTACGAGAAAGCCCGTCCTACAGTTTCAAACAGTCTCTCAGTGTATGTTGTTCAATAAAGGTTATTTCTTATGGATGTATTTTATATCTATTTTCTACCAAACGTTCAACAGATGAGTGCTGTTGGCTTCACTGAAAATCCTAAGGGAGACAACAAGAAGTTTGAAATCTGGTCCAACTCCAGAGAAGAAGTCTACATTGTGCAGGTATAATCTCTCGTATAACAGGTCTGGCAATTAATGTGAGGTTTTGGAATGATATAATTGTGGCATTATGTTAGGCAACCACTGCTGAAGTGAAGACTATTTGGGTGAATGAGATCCGAAAGGTCCTGACAACACAGCTAGAGGCATGCAGAGGTACTCAGACCTTCCTTTTTTCTGTTTAAAGAGTAAAACAAAACCCTTACGCTGTTGTTACATTCAAAAGCCAGCCAACAGAGGGCGCCAGACCAAGTTTTCCAGTTTCCCCCTGTAGCAGGAGCAGCTGTGAGCCTCAGGTGTGTAACAGTATAGACTTTATTTGGATGTTTTTGTCGATATTTATTCTCAACATTACAACCCACAGTCCTTTTAAGACTGGCCAGAGGTCAGTGAAGAAAGGCGAAGAGAGGAAAGCAGAGCCAGGCAGCCCAGACGCCAACTGTTCTTCACCAAAACCAGCTGGAAAAGGTTTGTTGTAATCTAATAATTCACTGTATCTATTGTATTTGTAATTTAAATGTGTGCAAACTCACTGTCGTACCATTCAGTGTCTGTCTTTCCCTCTGTTTTTCCTGTTACTCAGACGAAGCTGTCATATATCCTACTTCAGACAGAGCGGCTGTTGTTAAAAAGCGCTTTACTTTACAGGGCTTTAGTAACCTCAAGCTCCCGAAAGGTAAATACAGGCTACTTTCAAGCCCTAGAATAGTAATAGTCTTAGAATAAACTACTGTATATTATTATATAAAAAGTATATGATACTTAGGTCAAACATCGCATGATTCCCTTCACAGATACTGATGATAAAAGTTTTACATTGCCCATGATGATCCTCCTACCACCAGGTATTACATTATGACCATGTTCCTGATGTTAGACTATGTTTACTCTACGCTGATATACTTAGTACAGACGCTGATTCACCCCCCTGTCTTCGTCCTTTTCCTTCTTAAACATTTATGTTTTAGCAAATTTTAAATGTATGCTTTGTGTAATAACGTTTTTTATTTCCGTATGGTCATGCTCTCTTGTAGAATCTCCACCAAGCCCCGACACAAGACGAAGCGGCAAAGTGATCCCACACCTTTTGGCTTCAAAGGTAAAATTGCTCATTATTAAACTCGGTTTGTTCTGCTATTGTGAGTGGATTTTAAAGCATTGAGATACTGAGAATAGGGGACCTCTGTGTTGTACTGCACAGACATTTTGATCTCTGTCCCACCCATTGAGCTGATTTCCCACATTTTTAAAGGTGCCCTGAACTTTGGATAAAGAAGTGTAATTTACATTATAAAATCAAAATTACTGCAGTTTTTGGCCAGCCTGCCAATGCCTGTTTGTGTTGATTTTATTTTATTTTATTTATTTATTAAATTGTTAAAAGCAATAAGGGGTTTACCTTGTGATTGGTTCTCCCTATCTTTATTCTACAAAGCAACCTGTTCAATAGCCCTATTGTTTAGTGAGTATTGACATCAACACCATTTTCACTCGGTCAGTATCTGCTTGTTAACTGTCTATTGTTCTCAACACTAAAATAACCCAGTACAGATGATGGATTAGCCTTGTACGACAGAGCCCATGGCAGCCTTTACCGTGGTTTGTAAGATATGCTAAGTATAAGCGATGATGGTGATTGAAGGTGGTCACCCCAGTTCATTCATCGTGCATTTTCAACATGTTAAAACTTAAACCGCTGCAGGGAGATGACTGGCTGTTTGCATTGCTTCATGTGCTTCAGATGCAGGCCCGCCTCCCCTTCACTTGAGCAGAGCCCGGTGGTTCAGCACCAATAGTATCATAACCACTAAATGGAGAGGTATATGGGCCCCAGACCTGAATAATACCATAGTGAAGCCTCATTTGTGATTTGCATGGGGGCTCTGCAGGTTCTTGGAAATGCACTCTTCTTTTGTTTTTCTTCTGGTTGTCTAGTCTTCCTCTTTTTGTAGTTTTTGGTGGTTGGGAAGCGTTTCTGTAGCAGGCTCAAGTGTGGATTGGCACCTATGGGCTCAGGAAGTAAACGTACTCCTCCATGTTGCTATGCTGAAGTCTGATACTAAAAAGCTAATTTGATTCTATAAAGATTTGCACTCAGGCTAATATAGATTCTGTACCTTTCTGTATCATGCTGATTGAATTGACCACAAACCTACATTTTTATGAATGTTTAAAAACAGTTGTAAAAACTATAATGAGAGCAATGGACTGGGTCTGCACTAACAGAGTATGTCACTGAAATTAAAAACTATATAAATACTGTAATCTAATCAGTGTAGACTAAAGTAATTAGTCTTCTCAATTTTTACTAGTCGAGAAGAAATTACCGGTGGTAATATCATTTTAGTATCAGACTGCTACATAATAAACTAAAGATCATTCAAATAGATCTGAAAAGGCCTCTTTATCTTAGTAGAAGATGTATTACAGCTTCCTCTTCCGCAACTTCTTCTTCCACAATGTCAGTATTTCGCTATAAAGGATGTCAGAAGCGTAAAGATGTTAATCATTTGTCTTCTTTTTTGTTTTCTTTGATTGTATTATGTATTTTCCAGGATGGAACAAGACGTCTTTGTCCCTGAACGCCTCAGAGGAGAATGATGGATACTCGAGTGCAGAAGATCCACTTAACTCAGACACTGAGGATGACACTGGGAAGAAACTGGTAGGTGACTCTTGAAATGAATGAAGGTCAATCATATTCAAGATAATGATCCATTCACAGTCATTTATTCTTCTTTTGGTCTACAGTCCGTTGGAAAATACACTGTGAACATTGACTATGAAAAGGACGGCGCACAGGATCTGTGTTTGAAGAGCGGAGATATGGTCCAGCTGATCAGAGAGGGCGAGGATAAACAGTGGTACAAATCAAGATTTTTTTGTGCTGAAATAGATTCTGGTGTATGTTTTGTGAATAGAATTATGTTTTATAGGTTTGTACGCAATCTAAGCACATCTAAGGAGGGTTGGATTGCTGCTTCAAATCTCTCATCACTCATCAGAAAGTCCAAGTCATGCCAGTCCTTGAACAGCTCAGGTATTATATTTAAGAATACTAATAATACATTTAACAGTCACAAAGCGTTTGCAGGAATAATTACTATTATTATTTCTGACAGAGGGCAGTGGCTCTGGAAATCTCAGCACGTCGTCCAGTTGCAGTGAGACCTATACTGGTTTCTCTGACATTAAACCCTGAAGTTGAGAGCACTTTCTTCCTGATCAAGCAGCCCTTTTGAATGCTATATGTGCTGTACTGTATTGCCAACATTGTACAATTTCATAAAATGTTCAGTTTTTACACACTTTATACTTTAAATCAAAAGAAGTAAATGACAGATTCAAGACTCGCTGTAAACTTATTGATGTCTAGTTGTGTCAGAGTACATTTTGAGCCTGCTGTTATCATGTTTCCTCAGTTTCACAACGTAATGACTAACTATAATGTAATACAGGGGGTCTGCACGTTGGGTTGGTTGTGGATTATTGTTTGCAGGGCCAAGTCTGTACCTTTAGCATCTGCAGTGCCACAAAAACATGCAAAATACCTTTACCCAGGCATGGCTCCAGAACCATCTCATGTGAGAACCATCAGTTTGTTTAGCCTGTCCAGGTTTCTGGTCAAAATAATCTTGGAGGATGGGAATATTCACTGGGGGTCAATATTTCGGGCCTGACGTTGCAGACACTTGCTGTAAAGGATGTGTGAATGATCCAGCCGGACTGGACCAATGTGTTATCTGTCATTATGTTGTGTTTGAACCAACTCTCACTTAACCACAATACTGAACAAACTACTTACAAACGTTTCAAACAGCTTATATAGATTTCATTAATGTTTTATTGTTTATTTATTTACAGTTGTCAAAATGCAGATTACATATTTGAATAGTTGTCTGTAGACTCTGTGTCAGTTCATGTAACTACCAGCTGCTCTGAGCTTTTGTCTAAAGACATAATGCTCCAAAATTTGTGGATCAAGTAAGCTACAGTCTCAAATGTTTGCGTGAAGGTGAACCACTGTATAGATCTAATTTATTCCCTTTGGGGATCATGTTGAATGTAGATATTGTATGTTTGTCATGAGAAGTTTGTTATTGAAATGCTATATTGTATATCATGATGTATGCAGATGTCACAAGTTTGTGACTTTTTATATATATATATATATAAATAAAAGTCTTGTAATAAGATTGTCATGCTTATTGCAAATTATTACATAAAAGATAGTTACAATAATGATAAATTTGTGTGTGTGTGTGTGTGTGTAATATATATATATATATATAAACTCTTTCTCACCCTCCGCGGGTGGTCTCTTTTTCCTCCAAGCTCGGGTCCTCTACCAGAGGCCTTGGAGCTTGGACTTTTCTGGACCGAGATGTCTGATGTATTTCCTGGGATCTGCTGGAGCTACTCCTCCAGTTTGGGGGTCACTGCCCCAGAAGCCCCAACAACCACGGGCACCACTGATGCCTTCACCCTCCAGGCCTTCTCCAGCTCTTCTCTGAGCCCCTGGTATTTCTCTAGTTTCTCATGTTCCTTTTTCCTGATGTTGAAATCGCTTGGTATTGCTATGTCAACCACCACGGCTTTCCTCTGCTCTGTGTCCACCACCACAATGTCCGGTTGGTTCGCCATTACCATTCTGTCCGTCTGTATCTGGATGTCCCACAGGATCTTGACTCGGTCATTCTGTACCACCTTTGGAGGTGTTTCCCACTTTGACCTTGGGGTTTCCAGCCCATACTCTGCACAGATGTTCCTGTACACTATGCCAGCCACTTGGTTATGGCGCTCCATGAAGCTTTCCCTGCCAGCATCTTACACCCTGCAGTTATGTGCTGGATTGTCTCATTGGCCTCTTTGCACAGTCTATGGGGTCTTGTCTGGTGTGATAGATCTGGGCCTCTATTGCTCGGGTGCTCAAGGCCTGCTCCTATGCAGCCATGATGAGTGCCTCTGTGCTGTCCTTCAGGCCAGCTCTATCTAGCCATTGGTAGGATTTCTTGATATCCGCCACTTCAGTTAAGTTTCGGTGGTACATCCCGTGTAGGGGCTTGTCCTCCCATGACGGGACCTCCAGCACCTCATCTTCTGTTCCCCATTGTCTGAGACATTCACTGAGCACGTCATCTGTTGGAGCCTTGTCCTTGATGTACTTGTGGATCTTGGATGTTTCATCCTGGATAGTGACTCTCACGCTCACTAGTCCTCGGCCTCCTTCCTTACGGCTAGTGTACAGTCTCAGGGTGCTGGATTTGGGGTGGAACCCTCCATGCATGGTTAGGAGCTCTCGTGTTTTAACATCTGTGGTCTGTATCTCATCCTTTGGCCAGCTTATTATTCCTGCAGGGTTTCTGATTACTGGCAGGGCGTAGCTGTTTATTGCCCGCATTTGTTCTTGCCATTGAGCTGGCTTCTTAGGACCTGCCTTACTCGTTGGAGGTATTTGGCCGTAGCCGCTTTCCTTGTCACCTCTTCGAGGTTGCCATTTGCTTGTGGGATTCCGAGGTATTTGTAACTGTCCTCAATGTCTGCTATTGTTCCTTCTGGGAGTGAGACCCCTTCTGTTGGACTACCTTCCCTCTCTTAGTCACCATCCGACCACACTTCTCTAGTCCGAATGACATCCCAATGTCTGCACTGTACATCCGGGTGGTATGGATCAGTGAGTCGATGTCTCGCTCATTCTTAGCGTACAGCTTGATGTCATCCATGTAGAGGAGGTGACTGATGGTGGCCCCGTTCCTAAGTCGGTATCCATAGCCAGTCTTGTTGATTATTTGGCTGAGGGGGTTCAGACCTATGCAGAACAGCAGTGGGGACAGGGCGTCTCCTTGGTATATGCCACATTTGATGGAGACTTGTGCAAGTGGCTTGCCATTGGCTTCAAGGGTGGTTTTCCACAACCTCATTGAGTTTGCAATGAAGGCTCTTAGAGTCCTGTTGATGTTGTATAGTGCCAAGCATTCAATGATCCAAGTATGTGGCATTGAGTCGTAGGCTTTCTTGTAATCAATCCAGGCAGTGCTCAGATTAGTGTGTCGGGTTCTGCAGTCTCGAGCGACTGTTCTGTCTACCAGGAGCTGGTGTTTGGCACCTCTGGTATCTTTACCGATTCCCTTCTGAGCTGTGCTCATGTATTGATCTATATGCCCACTTATCTTAGCCGCTATGGTGCCGCTATGGAGCTTCCACGTTGTGGAGAGGCAGGTTATTGGCCGATAGTTGGATGGGACTGTACCCTTTGAGGGATCCTTAAGGATCAGGATTGTGCGCCCTTCGGTTAACCATTCAGGGTGATTCCCATCTCTCAGCATCTGGTTCATTTGTGCTTCCAAGCGCTCATGGAGTGCTGTGAGTTTCTTTAGCCAGAAGGCGTGTATCATGTCAGGGCCTGGTGTTTCATACCTGAGACTCTTTCTTGGATGTCTGTCACTGTGATGGTAACTGGATTCTGTTCAGGGAGGTTGCTGTGGTCCCCTCTCAGAGCCATCAGCCACTGTGTATCACTGTTGTGTGCTGCCTCCTTCTCCCATATGCCTTTCCAGTACTGTTCAGTTTCCAGCCTTGGTGGGTCTGCTCTGCTATCGTTACCCTGCCATTGAGCGTACACTTTCGCTGGTTGAGTTGCAAACAGCCGGTTTACTCTGTAGGAATTGTTCGCAGAGCTGAATTCACATCTTCTAGCAGACTTTCTGATGGTACTTCACTTAGCCTCTGTAGATGACTTCGGGGTTGCTAGCTGGACATTTTTGCCATGATCTTATTTTTCAGGTCAGTTGCTGTACACACATGTATATATGTATATATATATATATATATATATATATATATATATATATATATATATATATATATATATATTGGGGCCGGGACTCGATTAAAAATTAATCGAGTTTCATTTGGCTCGATTGCCTACGTTGTTGCTATATATATATATATATATATATATATATATAGCAACAACGTAGGCGATCGAGCCACGTGAAATGAAACTGAAACTGCAAATAGGTTTCTGCCAGATAAACAATAATCTTGCGTTATAGGCATAACATAACATACATATAAGTTATGTCGTGTTACTGGGCGTTTTGATTACATGTAACAAAATAACAATAACACAATGCTCCGAAATAAATTTATGAATGAGTAACCGTGATATTGTGCAATAGAAATATACACATTAGCCCTCCGTCGGTAATCCTGGTTAACTCCAGAGGGGGTAACTGTTTTCAAACCTGGCAACAAGCGTAAACGGCGTCGAAAGATAGTGGCTCAGTTCAAAATGGGAGAATCGAGCTGAAACAGTGTTGCTGTAACGCCTTTCTTGTACCGAGTCCCTTGTTTGATGAGATAACTTGGCTAAATGTACGTTTAAAGGGAGTAAAATGGACTCTGATAACAACGTGAAGTGCGTGCTCTGTGAGATGTCTGAGGAGAACAAAGTCACCGGTGCTCTATCCTCAAAGGAAGAAGTTACTGCTCATCAGAACTGTCTGGTATGAACTGTGTGTGTTATTTGCTTTTAGTTTATCTGCAATACAAGCAGCCCTACCCACACTGAAGGCTGCCTGCATTACTGCATTAAGGCAACCCCACTGAAGTTCTGATACTCTGATACAAAGTTCTTAAGCTTTAACAAGTCAAATAATTTGTTATGATTTTATTTATTTGTTTAGAATCTGCACCAAAGAATTGTAGCAATTAAGAATAATATATATATATTTTAAATTACAAACAGTGAAAGAGGAACGATGTGAGTAGTGGTCCAAACTCATTCCATAACATTTGTAACATATTTGTAGCATCCCATTTCAAGTATACGATTTACATCTTTTCAGGGTCACTTTCATAAAAATGCTAGAAAACTCATGAAACTGATACATTGATGCACAGTGCTTTCCCACATAGGTCTTACAATATATTAAAGGAGGATAAAACACATTTTCGGTTTACACTTTATTTTACACTACCTTGATGTACGGTGTACCTATCTAAATGTAGTACAAAGTAATCTGCTTTGTAACAATGTGTAATAATAACTTGTACATATGTCGTACATACACAAAGGAATAATGTATTATACTTGTGAAGGTACACAATACCCTTAGAGTTAGGGCTTAGGGTTAGAATTAGGGTCATATGTCTTACATTATGAACCTCCAAAGCAGGGTTCGAAATTAACACCCGCCAACCCGCCAAATCCGGGTTAAAAATCATTTTGGCGGGTACTGATAAAACCTACCAGCCAGTTTGGCCGGTGATGCATGAGGCAATCATGCAAATCATGTCAGTCAGAAACGCTCTGGGTGGTTTGTCCCCTCCGTCCTACATTTCCCATGAACACTATACTACTGGTGACGTTTTAGATACCTATTGGCAGATTGGCTGCAGCGCGCAGATACGCGGAAATATCGGATGAGAGGACTGAGCTGGACAGCGAAATAAACTAAAATGTTGCGGTTGTTAGAACAAACGTCAGGATCAGGAAGAAGTGAGAAGGGAAGAGAAAGGAGCCAGATGAAAATGTTGACAGAATATGCAAAACAAAGAGAAGGAAGTTCAGTTGTAAATGGCAGACAGGTCGTCACTGGTTAGTGTTTGATAGTAAAAATTCGGTCATGTTTTGTCAGATTTGCCGTGAGTACACGAAAGAAAAAAAGAAAACCAACAGTTTCGTTGTTGGTACCAGTCATTTTAAATCGAGGCATTCATAATCTCTTATTTTCACAACGTAAAAATGTGTCTAATGGAAATTCTGATTGGCTGGTAACTTCAGAAAGTTATCAGCCACTTTGGCTGGTGATCAAAAAAGTTAATTTCGAACCCTGCTCCAAAGTACTAGGCTAATACACATTATTTCATAGTGTATGTACTACATAGGTACACGTTATTACATATTGTTACATAGCACATTACATTGTATTAATTTTGGCAGGTACAATGTATCAAGGGTATTGTAAAATAAAGTTAATGATTGTAATCCATAACACAGTGTTTCCTGGGGTCCTCCTGGGGTCTAGTGCACTTGGAATTGATTCAGGTGTTTTAACATTTTGTTGTAAAAGCAATGAGAGTAAGAGTTTTTGATTGTGAATATAACTGTTAGAGAATAAACAATGGTGTCCGAGAGGATAGATGAAAAATAGGCAGGAGCCTGGATGTTTTATGCAGGAGAAGTTTATTTTTACCATCGGTGTGGGACACGGAGACATGAACTTGAGACATTGCGCTAGTCTTACCATTCAAGTCTGCCTATGCGTCCACAGGAAGAGGGATAAATACCCTCTGTTGAGCGTCATTACTGTTACGCAGGCAAAACATTCAGTGGCTGAGGGAAGGCGCCTGAGCACCACAGTCAAGGCTATGACAGAGATAGTATGACTGTACAGCTTGAAACACAGGGATAGTACGACTGTACAGCTTGACTCAGTGTGATAAATAGCGATTTAATTTTATTCTCTAACTATAACGTTTTAGTTGTTAATATATATGTTTTAGTTGTAATTAATAAACACCAAGAACCTTGAAGCAAGAGATAGACTCATATCAGAGTGTAAATTAAATGCTGTATGTAATTAAGGACGGGATTCAGGAATGTTATGGTCTGATAATGTAGAGTCTAGTGTATGTAAAAATCTACCAAGATACATTTCTCCACGAAATCCCAGAATGTCAATATCATTTTTGCTCAAACATTTACATTGGCTTATTCATAGTTCTTAATAAGTCACTAACTTAAAATACTTTTGTTTTGATTTTTTTCTTTTATCTCACTTTGCAGCTGTATTCTTCTGGGCTTTTCTGTCGGGAATCTCCACAGTTGGATGACTTGTTTGGTTTTTCTGTCGAAGATGTTTTGTCAGAGAGACAACGTGGACGCAAATTGGTAAAAATAAATAAATAAATAAATAAAACACAGCAGGACCAAAATAACATGGTAATACTGTGTCTAAGCTAATTTGAAACAGACTAGATATTACATTACACAACAGCTGTACTAATGTCGTGTAACAATTGGCAGAGTGTGAGCAAGAACCACAAAAAATTATTCTTGCACATTATTGTCATTACAGAGTTGTAAAAAGTGTAACAAAAAAGGTGCCACTGTAGGGTGTGAAAACGGACGCTGCCAAAAATCCTACCATTATCCTTGTGCAATTCAAGCAGGAGCTCATACGGTTGAAGACAAAGAAAATGGCCAGTTTGGGTACGTTCAGCCTGCGATGTTGATGTTATGTTTTTGTTACAATGTTATGAAACATTCAACCTCTATGTTATCTTTTTTTCCCAAGGATCTACTGTCTTCGCTGTAAGAAATCAAAATGTGAGTGACCCATTAATACTTCTACTGTTGTGTTGTCTATATGTTGTGTTCTAATGGAAAGAAAGACGGAAAATCAAGGAACCATCTTTTGAAGTGAGAATTTTGTAAAGCAACCACAGCTTTCAGCAATGACTACAGTTCAAGAGTAATGTACCGCAGGGCTCTGGGTTGGTATTTCTTTCCACCACACAATGGAGTAAATTTCTTACGCAGATTAACCATACTGCAAACATCCTTTCGTAATCCTGTACCTGACCGACTGCTGTCTCTCAAGCTCAGTGTAATGAGATGGTAAAGGTGTTCCACCTCTTCAGCAAAGAAGCAGGGATATGAACACCATGGTTGATTGCATCTGTCTACAGGTCCAACTCTCTCCCACATACCTGAGTGTGAAGCCAGAAGCATTGTCATTTAAACTACAACATCCAAATAGTTGGCACCACATGTTATTCCACAAACAGTTCCAACAAAGCCCTGGTGCTGTGCCTGCAGAATATTTAGCCCTTCTCCAGTTTGGACCTCCAGCCCCATGACTAGAAATGAGAGCCACATCCTCCACAGGCTCATAGTTTGCCAACACTGCCCATAAACTTCGTACAACTGTCCATACTCTCATCTTAACTTATTATAACAAGTTGAGACTCAAGTAAAAGGATTTATATTAAAGTATTTTGCAGTTGAAGATGGCTTGATATTTTTCATGTTTACCCAAAGTTCAGTTAATTTAAGCTTTCTGAATGTCATTGTTTTTACACAACACAAACAACACCTGAGCAGGTCATCACCATTCGGTTCAGTTGCTCTCAGGAGTCGTCTCAGGGATTTTCATATACATTTATATAAATGCTATTAGTTTGTTAATGAAATGTAAGAATGCATTTTAAATTAGAGCAATGTAAATAATACATGGAATTATAACACTGAAATGAATTGTGATTTTACAAAATGCAAAGGTGTGATGAATCTGATTTTTTATTTTTTAATATATTAATTCCGAATTTTATCTCTATAAGTGGGACTCTGCGATGATGACTCAAACTCATCCAATGTGTCCACTCATAATCCCAAGGTAATATTCTTTTTAAGACCGCTGTCTTCATTCTACTGTATTTAACAGTATGTCTATTTTACAGAAAAAGTTGGATTTCAGTGACTGGTAAGGCAGATACCACTTATGTTTCCTTTTTGTTTTGTTTTGTTTTATAGGCTTAATTGGGTTGTGAAGAACAGAGTGAAAGGGGTCCCACATTTGTTTAAAGAAAATGCAGTGTGCAGCTAATAGTCGAGTGGTTAAGATTGCTGCACATAGCTCTTCATCCTCAGCGTTGTAGGTTTGAATCCCGGCTCTGATAGTTTGCTGAATGTCTCTCCCTGTTCTTCACCCTTACATGATTTAAGAGAGATAAAGCAGTTTGTTGTTTATTTAACAAAAAAACAATTACTAAAGAAAATAATGCACATTAAACTAGGCATGAACCCTGGACCTTTAAGTTAAACCTGTGCCGTTTCCTCTGAGTGATCATGCACAGGAGTTTGTGTGACAACAAATCCAAATATACAGGGTGCAGTCATTTTCAGTCAGCTCCTCCTGGTTCTGCAGGTGGAGTTGATTGAAGGGAGTGGTGAGCAAATAGTTCAGTTGCTCTACAAATCCACAACTGCACCCGTACATATAGGACACAGACTTTTGTATCATCACATCTGATTACTCCTGTTAACTGAAGCCTGACTATGTAAACCTAGCACTGTCTATTCGTTGTATTTTTCTGGTTAGTTTCTGCACACATGAAGGTCGGAAATCAGATTAAATCTAGGTTTTTTGGCCTTTCAATTTGTGTCCTACAGTCATCAAAAGAAAGTACGAAAGCGCTCAAGAATTGAATCAGATTCCGACTCAGGTAAATTACTGTTTGTTGCATATTTTTCCACTTAGAAAATATTCACTCCAGTTCTTTAATGCATGTTTACAACAGATGTAACCAACTGTGAAGAAATATTTGCACCTTTAGAGTTCGATCTTGATGAAAATGCCAACTCTGCTCCGAAAGAGCTGGTCAGTATTAAATGTTATTTTTCTCATAGCAAGTACATGATGAATATTACGATCCATATCCATACTTTTATTCCTTTTCCATTTCATTGTGGCCCTTTCCTTAAACAGTCAAACGGGTAGGTGCTTTATAAAACTATCAAACATCAGCATGTTGACATCAACAGTGAGGTTCATATCACAATCGTATTTCATTCTCAGAGAACATGCTCCGATTGCTCCGGGAACAAGTGCAGGTATGCAGAGTTATGATAATGTTCTGAGGGGTAAAACCCACTCAGAAATGGAGAACCAGGACAAAGCTGAGAATGGAGGGGCTTCAGTTGTACCATTGGTAAGTTAAACATTTTTTACTCTACATAAGAACAACTAGGCAGAAATGTTGTGTGCCTGCAGACTTCCCTGTACATTAGAATGAGTGATCACGTTTTTATGCACTCTAAACCATTTTCTGCTTCTTGTGGAGGCCACTGACATTTCCATGGACTCTTCAAACTTCTGGAGAGACTGTGCTTCCGCTGGGTGCACACAAGTGATCTTCAGTAATTTTATTAGAGAAATAACAGACATATTCACAAGAATAACATCTGGAGGGGCCAGTAAAAAAGGTATGTGAGAAAACCTGTAATATTGATGTTTCTGTCCACAAGCTAACACCTGTTAATCACCTGCAGATTGTGATGTGGCCTTTGATGTAATTGTGGCTTCTGGAAAATTTGAGGAGCTTGTAGCCAAACAACAAAATGGTAATATAAAAAGGCATTAGGGAATTTAGTTGGTGGGTTTGGTGTATGTGTTTTCTCAAACAGTGCAATATATTTGTTTTTCTTCTGACAGATATTCAAAAGAAACTAACCAACCTCCAGCAAGCAGCAGCAGCTTTAGAGCTCATTTCTGCAAAGATGAAAAGGAAGGACAGTTCCACACATCTGTAGACGTTCCTTTTAAATGTGATGGTTAAATATTATAATGTACTAAAAATACTGTTTTACTTACAATAAATTGACAATATAAAACTAATAGGCAAGACCTATTATTTCTGACAAGTTACATTTACATTGACAGTCAATGCATGTTTACAGTCCATCTGTGCAAAAGATTAGGACAGGTCAGTAACTTATTCAGGCTGTTCATCTGACATGAAAAGAGAAGTGCAAACGAGAGCAAGCAGCAAAAAAAGCAGGCACCGTCGTTAAAAGTTAAAACCGTTGTCCATGCGGGTTATGGCCTGATAGTCACCGTCGTTCTTTATATTCATTGTAATTTGGGAAGATTTTTGTGTCCCAGAAGTGCATGCGATATAATTATCAGTTCCTGAAAGCGCCACAGTGACTTGCCCGACATATGAAGTCTTTAAGCAGGTTGCCATCAATTTGCCAAAAAGCTTCAGTCTGGGTTACTTCAGTCAGGTGACTGACACAAACCTGAAGCAGAACTCCTCAAGATCCTAAAAAAAAAAATACAATTATATTTTCTTTCTCTTTTTTCAATGTAACTATCTGTAACACTGACTGGAAATACAGGCATACTGTACCTCTGCATCATAGCGCACTGCCGCTGAGAGAAGAGAAACGCATTCTCAACTGTTATTCCTCTCTTGATGATGTTCTGACAAAGACGTTTAAGATGATTTTCACAATATGAAGTGGCAAGATCCAAAAGCCCTGATGCAGAGGAACAAAATAAATAATTGTACAATGAACATGAAGTTGACTAAATCATCATCATCTGTGTGGTGTCAAGGCTAACCAATGGCATCTTCAGGAGGAAGCTCCACATCGTCTGTGTAGAGGAACTCCAGGAAAGATCGGTAAACTGGGTACGAGAACTGATCTATTTCTATAATCTCCTTCATGTCTTCATTCCAGTGGGACTGAAACATAGACCTGAAATGCTCACACCTGAAAGAAAATGCGTTGTTTTTTCATCTTACAATATTTTTTATGTACTTAAATAATGAAGACACTGACCTGATTTTGAGAACTGCTTTGTGGACATAAATATATTTCCCTTCCACACAAAACTTGAGGTCAGCGGTCTCTGGGTTATCAAACTCCTTTTTCAGAGACTTAGCGACTGTCAAGAAGTCTTCATGTTCTAATAGAGCAAGTAACACATACACTCAAAGTGTGAAAAGGATGACAATGCTTAACAAAAATAGTGTAACAAAAATGGCAGAAAGCTGCTTAAGCTCCGAAGATATTTATGCAATGTGGAAGTTTTAGTTTGATTCATTGCTTGCTAATATAGCCTTAGAAACTGTTCTATGGAGACTTCAAAAGAATGGCCTCAAAACGGTCTATTTCTGCTTTGTCATCAATAAGTAGATCGGCTTTATTTGTCGTTATACATACAATAAAATATAATACAAGTACGAACTGGAAAACTACTGCTGTAAGCATTACAGTAGTGGACATCTGTATGTTATTAACAGCATCAACACTAACTATATGATATGGTGGTCTAGGATCTAACATATGGACTAGTTCTCAACTGTAAGCCTGTATGTTAACATATGGAATCATTCTCAACCATGTTATTCTAACCTTTGGATTACTTATTACCTTGTGCTCTGCATGTATGCTTTAGCTTTATCAGAAGTGATGTCAATAACACTGTATAAGCAGCACAGTCGCGTTATGCTATTCAGACTCTATTTATGAAATGATGAAATGCAGACTTGTCATTCTGGCGCTCTGAACCATCAATTTTTATTTATTTCACCTTTATTTCACCAGGAAAGTCCCATAAAGACTTAATTCCCTGTGATCCTTACGTCTTGGATCTGGAAAACCCACTGTAACTACCTGACTTAGGTGGAGTTCACCACTGGAAGTTAGTAAATGATACATATTTCAACAAAATAATCAAAATGTTTCCTTTTTATACTTTACTATAGGCGTATTGAGTTGACTTGTGTACAAAACGCACGGTATAAATAAAGTTGCCTTGCCTATATGTAACTTAAAAGTGGACAGATTTCATAACAACAACAAAAAAGAATCACGTAGAAATCCTTTGATGAGAAACTTGGAAAGGGTTGGACTTATACTTATGTAGAGGGGAAAAAAATAATTATGAAATGGACTATTTAGGCTTACCCATGGAAAGAAGCCTCCACATTACTGAAGGGGTGGCGAAGCAGGCAAAAACATCATCTGTGCAGGTGAAGTGTGTGAGGTGAGGCAGCACAATGGACTGGCCTCGGCACTGACCCCACATATAGACCTGACCGCTCTGGGTCTTAGCCGCGGATGTATGCGTTGAGTGACAAGCAGCTATCTCAACAATTCTTTTTAAAGACAGACAAAGGGTAAGCAAATATTTTCAGCTTATCAAAGAATATTAGAATTTACAATGATTCTTGCCTCTCTTTCTCTGCCATTATCTGAACCGGGCTCAGCTGGTTGCTCTTGTTGCCAGTGCCCAATTGCCCATATGTATTGGAGCCCCAAACATACAGCAGTCCTTCATCTGTAAGAGCGAGGGAATGTGCATAGCCGGAGACAATCTGGAATGAAATATGCTTACTTTCACAAATCAACCTTGGCTTTGTCCAAAACATGGGTATAATAGGTGCTACGTTTTACCAAAGAAGCATGTAAGACTGATTGTTAGGTCATGCCTCGTAGCTAGAATTTGCAGGGGTTTGATCATCCCAGGACAACAGAGGAGATTTTGGTACAGAAGTTTTGTTTCCACGATTTGTGGTTTTCCATTGTTTACTCACAAGCATTCACAATATTGGCTACTTTGGCTCAACATCTACAGTGAAATCTATCTGAATTAAATACTGTTACCTGTTGCACACATAAACCCTGCAGACCAATTAACCGGCACGGTGTTAGCTGGTTTCCATTATTCCCCAGACCAAGTTGTCCGTTTCCATTATAGCCCCAGCCATACACCTGCATGAGAGAGAACACTTTGTTAGGAAAGATTAAATAAAATAAAAAAATCAGAATTAGAGTTACACTTATTTAACCTCGCCATTGTCCACTACAGCCAGGGATGAGGTCTGACCACAGACAATGCTAACAGCCGTTTTATTCTGCAAACCGCAGGACACTCTACGAGGAGTGGGCTGGTTGGCTGTGGATCCTGAACCTACTTGTCCACAGTTATTATAGCCCCATGCAAAGACCTGTCAAAGTTCATACAATTAGACTATAATATGAATTGTGCGGCAACAGGCTTAACAAATGCTTAAATTTTTAACAAAAAATTAATTCTTATTAAATGTATTACTCTCACAAGTTCCCAAGTTTTGTTTACTTCACCTAAAGCAGCTTATCTGCATTCCTCATATGTTCAGAAAACAAGCTTCTTATTGCTTAAACGTGGAACACTGTTGGCTTCATTGTGACCAAGACTTGGTGGAAAAATGCTCCTGAATAACACTGGTTTACAACAAACATGGTCTAAATTTTGAGGGCTGAATCCAATTTGCCTCATGGAATACAGAGATTGGAAAATCCACTTAGCATAAAAACCTGACCTGATAAAGAAAAATTAATGGCATTTTCAGATTCTGCGTTTTGCTAAAATATTCCAATTCAGTTTTTTATACACCTCAAAAGTTTGTTTTGTAACTCGTAATACTTAGAGCATGCATTACCTTGGTCAAACATATCAGCAGTAAAAATGTAAACACAATAAAACATTTGTAATGACATTATATACAGTAAACAAGGAGCACAATAACCCAAACACACCTCTCCAGAGTCAGTTAAAGCCAATGAATGATGAGAACCACAGGCCACTACTTTGACCTTCTTATTGTGTAGGTTTGCAGACACAAGGACTGGAGATACCCCCTGGTTGGTTGTGCCATTACCAAGTTGGCTATAGCTGTTATGACCCCAGGCAAACAGCTCACCATCTAAATAAGAAAGAAATGTTATGGCACACTATATAATTGCACATGGTTTATGTTGATACCTTCAGTAGCGAGTAGCACATGGGGTCCACTGCCATAACTGAAACTGACCACCTTTCTACCACTCAAGAAGTCCAGTTTCTTGGGTACAATGGTGCTCAAACTGTCTCCTGTTCCCAAACAGTTACTACAGTTTAAGCCAAACATATGCACCTAAAGAAGCAGAGACATGGAAATAAGCAGTGGGATAAAAGTATTCTTGCAAGTCACGTCAACGTTCTTCCTCTGTAGCACACGTTTGGTACAAAAGCATGGACAAAACAAAAGAGCAGCCTACTTAAAATAAATAAATATGGCCATCAGTTGGCGTTGCTGAAACTCAGCTACCTCATCATCACTGGTAATGTAGATGGCTTCGTTTGCCGACGCTCCAAAGACACAGGCTTTCCGAATGGAGGACAGTTCCTGTGCACTCATCAGGCTGAACATGGGCCATTTGGTTATATCCACCATCACGGTGCAGTCTGCTGCAGTGTTGATCCATAAACGAATCAGGTGCAGATAGGAGGCAAACTCACCGTCTGCAGTTTGTTGGACCGAGTGAAGCCATGAACGCACAGACTGTACCGCTGCGGAAAAGCACACAACTCTTGTGCGCGGAAAGATTATTTCCGGAAGTACTTGCTGCGTAATAACAATACCGCGTGACCACATTGTCTTTCGACGCACATTTTTATTTGAGTTGTAGATTACTAGCGTCATGTTTTTGTTGCGATGTGTCAACGCTAAAGCACGTCTACCGCAAGAAAGTAATATAAGACCGAGACGTGCATGTTTTTTCAGCGTTTTGTTCGTCATAAAAATACCTATGCATACGAAACATTAGATACAATTTTTGCTAAAACATAGTTAATACATTATATTTAAGATTTTGCTAAAGATTGTACCCAACTTTCTTTAGTTTGGCCATTTTTGTGATGTTTATACTTTCACTTCCTTATTCGACACCGACAGGAAGTGACATAGATGAAGGTAAACAATGTTTAAAACTTGCCGTGACAACCATGTTAAGTCAGTGGGAAATAAGTGCAACAAACTGCTCTGGAACTTTACCTTCATCTATGTAACTTCCTGTCAGCAACTTAAAAATTCAAATAAAATACTTTTTCTTCATTCAAATTGCTGCTTCACTGAAATAAAATGCCAATTATGCAACTGATAATATCCTTATAAATCATATTTTCAAAAGCATTGAAACCATATGCACTTTAACACAAAGGGGCCCAGATGAGCGTGAAAATGAGCATTTATTTTATTAACAAGGCTGTTAATATTTTATTTTGTATATTTCTGTGTATGTCGGGAAAAAACTTACCTTAACCATAGCCCTACTGCTTTGAATTATTTTTGTTTTTTAAGAAACCCTATTCAACCAGTTTACTAAATGTTTACTGTATTGAGAGTGGAAATGCCACCCAAGTATGTCTGGAGAGGCTACAACAATAGGGGGAAAAAAGGACTATTTGCCAATCACAACACCAAACAGCTAAACAGCAATTTTATTGTGGTTAAGATGAATCACAAATTATGTCCTGAAGAGCATATGAAATCTCCTGACTGAGTTATGGCAATGAGAACTGCGTTTGAAGGGCTATGAGTGATGGAAATGCTTTGCAAACTATTGACTCTCAACAGCAGAGAGCAGCATAGTCCAGCCCCATGGCAAACCTCCAACCTCAGGGAGACCATATACTGTACAACTCCCATTTCAGTGTTGTCCAGAATTTTAAAGAAAAAATAATAATAAATCTGTCCTTTAAAAACTAAAATGAAATGAAAAACAAAAGGCACAATGATTTTCAACTCATACTTCGCTTTAATATGCACAAGAGTTGAACGCATCAATGAGCCACCTTAAAGACAATATTTCAATCTAAAATTTATAAAAAGATATAAACAATCAGAGGCCAAAACGCTGTCTGTTGTTTTTCTTCTATTATTTTATTTAAAACAACTTCTCATTAGCAAGTAAAAATCTTGCAACAAACATAAGCTTGTATCCAATTTAGATACAAGACAACAAAATTGTAAATCTTTAAAGTGGCTCGGCCTAGTCTGCTATGATGACTGTACACCCCCCTATAGCTTTGATCAGCTAGTCCCAAAAACAGAGCAACCCCCCTCCCTCCCCCATTTTTGACTTCTTCTCAGTAGTTAGCAGGCAACAAGAGGACCAGAAAGTCTTCCAAGGGGCTGAGCTCCTCTAGGGACACCACAACCTAAATCCAATGGGGCCCGGGACGGTGCCATTAGAGATGCCCGTCACCACAACAACAGGAATCAGAGCCCGTTTCGACATTATCAGCATATCATCACAATACATATGCAAGTCAAAAATAAAAACAACAAAACAAGAAATATTGCTTGAACAAAAAAAGCCTCCCCAGCCATTGTTGTCTTAAGATTATTGTCCATACAATGACTGATCGCTGCAGCAGCTTTGTACAGGCTTTATGTAAATATATTTATATAATCCTTTGATGGCAAGGAGAGATACACATCACATTTTTACAATTAGTCTTACTAGCATTGAAATTGTGACCTCTTCATCAAAAAATACTCAAGAAAAGACCGAGCCCTGTACTCCATGATACACATTTGTCTTTGAAGAGTACAAGTCCCTTTCTGCAGACATCAATAGGCCTACTGTGCATAAGGTTAAGATCAACACAAAATCTGCTCTGAGGGTCATATGAAATCTCCGGCCAGGATTAAGACAAAGCGAGATGTGGTCTTTCGAGGGTTGCGAGTGAGAAATGTCTTTAGTGATTTTAGAACAATCATAAATTTCAAACAGCAGAGAGCATTTCCGTGGCCTATGCTGCTTGTGTGACCAGACCCGAAAAAATAACGAAAAACCCCAACAACAAACGAAACAAATGGAAGCTCCACAAATTTAAACTCAAATGTGATTTGTACTAGTAAAGTTTTTCAGTGTATGTGCCCTTGCCAAAATGTGTTTCAAACATCTCTGCTAGGAAAAAAGGTCTTGAATTTAGCCAGGCCAGGTAAGTTGGGGTTTCACTTTTACTGTAAAATAAAATGAGCCAAGAAGAACTGCAACACAAACTGAAATAAGGGATAATAAAAAGAATGGTTAAAATGTACAAGATTGAGCTGATCAACATTTTGTTCTACCTCTCCAACCTCACTCTCCTCCCCCCTCCCCCCCAGTTTCACATTAGAGGGGAATCCAGACTGGGCACTTGGTCACTGGATAAGACCAATTTTACTCATTTTTTGTCCTTTCATGGATTAAAAAAAGGAAAAAGAAAATCTGTCATCCACATTTTGTTTTTGTTATAAATGTCTCAACAAATGTCGTTTAAAAAAAAAAAAAGTGACGTCATTGAGTCCAAAGTCCTGTTGGTTAGTCTGTCACCAATCCTTTTGCCTTTGAAAGCCCTTTCACACATCCACTTGCCCCTGCCGGACTGTCCTGGGACTCCAGTGGGGTGGGTTAGTCATGGCTTATGCTCTGGGGAAAACGCTTTATAATTTGTGAAAGAGGGTCGTCGAGGTGCCCGGCCGTTACCAATCTGTGCGACTAGGTGCGTGATTGTGTGCATTTTTGTGTCAAGTGTAATCCGAGGGAAAAAACACGAAAAAAAGAAAAGAAAAAAACAGCAGTATTTTTCCCCATACGTGATATGATGGCTTCTAAAAGAAGTATCCACACAAAGTTCTTCCGAAGTGTTTATGTTGTGCCTGTATACGTGACATTTGGAGCTTTGTGAAGACTTGTTGCAATCAATAGTTGCAGTGAATGCTTTTTTTCTGCTTTCAATGTTGTGAACAAATAGAAGCACTGGCAGAAGACATGAACGACAAACTGCCTAATACCAGTTGCCAGATGACAGTTTCCACACTTCTGTTTTCTGTGAAGGACTACTTAAAAAGAAAGACATCCCAGTTTGCAATGATGGGGACAAGTCAATCCTTCAGTGGTAAATTTCCCGAGTTAAGAGAAGCTGAGGAAATCCTTCGGTACCAGGTTGCCAGGTTAGAGAAAAAGATGGATGTATGTCGTAGGGTAAATACAGAGTACCCGTGCAGTTGATTGGACCAAACTTCCTGGTTTTTAGAAATTGAACTCCTTTGTTTGCATGTTGGAAGCTGGGTCAAAAGCAAAGGTTCCTCCTTGAGTGGTTTCGGGCATCAAACTGGGATCTTCGTCAATCTTGAAGAAATGCAAGCAATAATGTTAATTAAAAAAACAAAATACAAAGAAAAACACAAAGAAATATATACTCACATCATCTCCCGAAAAGTACTGATCAATAATCTCAAAGGCAAGTTTGTAGATATCCTCATTCTCATGCTGTTGCAGATTTTCTATTTTCTCCAGACCTGAAAACAAAAAACCACCACACATGTCAAAACATTTTGTATGCGTCTCAAATCTAAAAAATGATTCATAAAATCGTGGAAAAGAGCATTAAATAGACATGAGAAACTGACCTCCGCACGCCTCAATGATCTCTGCGATAGTGCTGGCTTCATCTCCCGCCATGATGAGGATGTTCTTGAGGCCGTCTAGGACGACCTGCACCACCTGGGAGTCCTTCACTGACAGCAGGTTACAGAACGGAGGGATAACATCCTGCTTCACCAGGTACTCCACCTACAAACCCGCACATGCACCACATTCATACTTGTTTTCAACACAGGTACAAGATTATAAGCATAAGGGGCATGTTCATTCTTTTCATTCTTTAAAAAAAACAATAACCAGGGAAATGCTTTGACCCACCACATAATATGGTGTGACTCATTTTTAAAAGTTCATAACAAGGCTCACCTGATCTTTTCGACCACTGATTGTAAGGTTGCTGATGGCCCATGCTGCCTCTTTTTGAGTGCCAAAGTCACCCTGTTGAGAAACAAGCTGTTACAAACAGTTTTCCAGGACAAACTACAAATCTGGGGCAGTTTTGATTTACTCAACATAAAATATACACCCCTAGTGAAACTGTTTTAATTAAATCCAAAGTTCAAGTACATATTGAGGTCAGGACAGTTTAATAGAAAGTTATGTACCAACCTTGGCCAGTTGGTCAATGATCATAGGAATTAGGCCAGCATCGATAACAGCTTGAACCTGCTGCTGATTACCAGCAGTAATGTTAGAGAGGAACCACACTGCCTCCTATTAAAAAAAAAACGGTGAAAATACATCACTAATGGAGCCCATTTTCATTTCTTATCTGCATTAGGATCTTGGACTAAAAATTACCTTGTTGATTTTTTCTTTAGGATGTGTAAGCAATTTAGAAAAGTGTGAGAGGACATCGCAGTTGAGTACAACCTGTGTCTGCTCGTCTGTCCCTGTCACAATATTTCCAACAGCCCTTAGTGCAGCAGTCTGCAAAGGAATACGGGCGCAAGTTAGAGAAGAGCCTGGGAAAGGACTCTGTTGCATTATACATCGTCTAGTACAATTACCTGAACTTTGACTTCTTGGTTACTGAGGAGAGGCACGAGAAATGGAACCACGCCAGAATCTATGACCATTTGGATCTGCTCATTGCCACCATCCGTCAGATAGGAAAGAGCCCACACTGTGTCTACTAGGATCTACAGTAAAGAGTTATACAATAAATGGTAAAACAGTGATGTTAACTGATTAGCAATGCAGCTCCAATTCATTGACACTTACGTTAATATCTGTATGGTATATAAGCATACATAGTGCAGGCAATATCTGGGGAAAGCAAAAAAAGTAGCTTTTAAATATTAATCACAAACAGTGATTGTAATTTTTAAACAACTGATTTTCTGTCACCTCTTGAACTGTTTCCATGGGCGGCGGGGGGTCCTTGTTTCGGCAAAGATTAACAATAACCCAAGTAACGTTTCGGAGAAAAGTAATTGGGATCGAAGGATTAATGAAATTAAGCAAAGGTTTGACAACCCCCAGGGAAATAACATAGTCCCTGCATTTGGGACCGTCACCTGTGGATGGAAAAGCACAAGTGAGCAACACGACTGACGCAGTAAAGTGACTGAATACAAGGGACTCCAATATTACCGATAATGTTTCCTAAAGCCCATACAGCCTGTTCACATACATTCTGATGAGGAGAATAGAGTAATCGCAGGAAGGGTGGAACGGCATCTGGAAGTAAAACGTTCAAGTTTTTACATACATATTTGACAAACGGCAGCTTCAAGCAATACTGGTGCCCACTTTTTAGTATCTCCTCAGTCACTTGCTGCTATGAGCACAGGCTCCAGCGAAAACTACAACATTTTCTCAGGGCATCTAAACTTACATTTGCTGATGAATTTATTACGTTTTACCTACTGTATAAACAGGGAGACTTCATGGGTCATTGGCATTAACTTCTCTTATCATTTTCATTAAATGCACGGCCGTGTTTTGTCATCTGAATAATAAAACGGCGTAAATACTGAGCAATGCCATTCAATCATAATGGCCTCAATGCAGCGCTCACTGGAGCACTTGATGCCGGAAGCACAGCGCATTAAGAGTGTATAGGAACTGACGGCACTGGTCTTAATAGTATAGTCAACAAAACAGAACAAATCCCATTTAAGTGCTGTTCTAACTATAGATACACAATTAAACACTCACTGGAAAACATTTTGAAAAACAAAAGACATGAGCAATACCAAACATTTAAAATATGATTATAAATCTAAAGTGTGTGATAATAAAATATTTAATCTAGATGAAAGCTTACTAGCTTTGACCACATCCTGGGTCTGTGACGATGTCCCAGAGGCAATGTTAGTCAGAGCCCAAGCTGCCTCAAATTGAAGAGATGGGCTGGGGGGGAGAAAAAGCAAATTTTAAGATACATTTTAAAACCAAAGCCTCAAATAAAATATAATAATTATCAAAAATGCAATTTTCACAGAAGACCACAGTGACAGAATTGTGAGCGCGCCACAACAAAACGTGAAAATCTGCCTTAATGACTCTTCTACGATGTGTGTCATATTGCCCGCTGTAGATAGGAAGCAAAGCAAAGCAGTGAGGTGTGGTTGTCTGCGTGACATGACAAGCCTGTGCAGGCCTGACACACCGATATCACATAGATTTCAAAATAATCAAATCTCCTGCAGCACGACCTTCTGCTTGGTTTGAATGTAATTTACAAAGGTGTGACTAAATGTCACAGCAAATCCGTTTATCAAAGCCCACGTTTGAATGGGTGGTGGAACATTAGCTAGATGATAAGCACTCTCCTTACAACAAGAAGGTACCACTTCAATTCCTAATAATTCATATTACAAACACATTAATTTTTTAACTTCGTAAACTCTCCATTCCATGTGGATAAGACGATAACAACTCCATGATGTGCAGCTTTGTAAATCTCCGCATTAGAGCAAAAAGACTCACTGAGCAAAATTATGGGTTTGAGCACTAAGATTTGGAGATTTTGGGAGCCCTGCAGACTTCAATGTCTAACCTTTTTTCTATACAGGTGATGAAGGTTCTGGGCATCCTGTCCACCCTCTTCATAAGGACTTGTGTTACTTGCCTTCTGGCCTTAGGCTCAGGCTATTCCGAAAACCTTAAATGATAGCCTAACCCTAGCTGTTAGATCCACTATGCAGTTAGTGAACTTTTGCTTCAGCAGCATTTGCCCAATTCGACCATCCTTACCCCTGGAGAAGGGGAAGTGACATCACCAACAGCTGCTGTTCTTCTTCTTTAAGGTCATTGGCAGGCAAACAAAAGCACATGCCGCCACCTACTGTAGTGCATATGCAACAACATAGTGTCCAAATAAAGACATTTAAGGAGAAAAAAAAAAGAAAAATCCAAATGAGCCATCACATTTTCCTTTAGCCTTATTTTATCTCAACAGCATTTTCATAAAGCTACAGTATGCAAATTCGCCATGTGGCTAAGTTTCTACTTATGAAAGCAAAAGCACAAACTGCCTTCATTTAAGCCATTTACTAAGGCAGCTCTTTAAAACCATGTGACTGTGCTGTGATGACTCTAACGTGTATTTCGTCACTTTTATAAAGTTTGGCTTGTGCAGAATCCCTTATATATATATATTTTTTTTTTGGGCGCCTGCCAATCAACAGTGGTTGCGCATGAAGAATCACTCGAGGGTGGGGGCGAGGGGGGTGGACATGCGGCACGGTGGCTTATGGGATGGCACATGGCTCCTAATCGCCAGTGAGGTAGCATCAGAGGTCCCTATGCTAAAGTGGCTCCTTCCTAACTGACAGCCCAATTTGGACTCTCCTTGTCATGGCGGACGCTGACGCACATCCGGTGGCGTTAGACCTCTTAACAATTTAACGGTTTCGCAATCAGCCCAAGATTTCCCACAGCGAGGCGTAATCGACATAGAGGTCGACAGATATATAATGCCGATGTCTGTGGCCATACCGCCTTTGCTCTGCCCGATCCCGTCAGATCTCGGAGGCTAAGCAGGAAGGGCCAGGCTGGTACTGGGATGGGAGAGCCTTTTACAGTTTAGAAGCATCGTACACAGGATTATAGATAAGACATTTGGAAAATCTGCCAATAATATCGGTGGGGTATATCGGCATTGGCCTTCGAAAAAAACATTTTGGTCGGCCTCCAATAAACACTCCTTTATACCTGCAGCCATCTCCATTTTAAACGCTGACCACAGAAGGAATGTATCCTTTTTTTTATTTTACGACATCGGTTACTGCACTTTCCCAGAATGCTGATTGTTTTTTGTTCTATGCATTTCTATTTTGCTGCAAAACCGGGGACATTAATAAAGTAATTACACTGACCACAGTTGATAATAATTTAGGTGAATATATGACACTAAATTTTAGGACTGGGACAATAAATCTTCTGCAATATATCCCAATATTAATTTAAGGCAAACTTACTTGTCATCTTCTTCCAGGCATTTCACTAAAATAGGTAAGATCCCAGACTTTATCAAGTCATCAATGGGAGGATTTCTGTCGCTTGAAAGCAGCTTTCTATGAAAGAAAGTGTAATAAACTTTTAGGTCAATGTGCTATCTAGATTATCACAAGTGCGTGTTCACTGGAGACTGACCTGGCGGCCTGCACAGCACTGAGCTGGATAACTGCATTGTCACTTTGGGCATTCTGTAAATATAAGGACAAAGAAGTTTTAAAATAAAAAAGCAACACACAATTATAAGCGAAGAAAAAATTCACAACAAAAAGAAGCCTTACCTGCAAGATTGCCTCAAGCGTAACATTTTGCTGTAAAGAAACAAAAGATGTAATGTTCATCCAAGCTGTAAATTGTCAAGAATGTGTTCTTTATATACAGGCCTGTGTTGGATAATAATAGTACAAGTATAATGAATAGAAAGCCTGCATTTGAATGTATGGGTGGGTTGATTACACCATAAGCTGTAATATCAGTCAAGTGAATTATCAGGTGTGCTGAATTATTATGCAGCTTTTTTTGTCAGTCAAAGTGGGCGAGAAAAGCGATTCAACCAGAGTTGCCAGGTCCGCGGTTTTCCCGCACAATTGGGCTACTTTAAATGTGCCCTTGCGGGAAATAATCTTGTGCTGCGGGTTGCGGTTTTCTTGGGCTGATTTTAAACCTTCCGCGGCTGCAACTTTATAACTTATCAAAAAACATTCAACTTAATTGTTCAAATTCACATGCAACAGTAAGATACTACTTTAAACTGGTTTCACCACGAAAGATAATAAATTCAAAGGTTTACTTTGTTATAGGCTAAAGCATTTTCTCCGAGGGGGTGTGGCATTACGCAGCGAAAAGCTGTGGAGGAGACCCGACAGTTCTTTCTCGCTACGTGGAGCGCATTTGACTAAGCAGAGCAAGTTCCCATGACAAGACTGAGACAGGAGAGAGTCTAACCTTTCTCTGAGTTTTTATTTGGCTCAAAACGGCCAGTGGACGGCTGAGAAACATCCTGTTTAAATCTTCAATACAAAATGGGCTGTTAAAATACACACATGTAAAATAAGCGATCAATTCTGCAGCATCACCATAGACGGCATCACACTCGGTGTTTCAAAATTGTCAACAATATTTTCCTTGAAAAGGGAGGTATTTAGTCATTTAGGCCATTCACATAACGTTTGTGCCTGTCGAGCGAGCGAGAAGAGAGCACTTTTCTGCAATATACTGATAATTATAATTTTGACTTCAAGCGAGTAGGTTTATGTTTTCCAATAGTCAAAATGTTTACAAATAGTCAAAATAGTACAGTTTAGGCCATTGTTGCTTCATCACCAGCCTGGGCTAAAGTAGCCACACACAAAAATGAGCCAAAAAGAATAGAATCTGTCCCTTGGCCTGTTTATATGGATTATTAAATAAGGAGGACTTCTTTTCCAAGGTTATTGTGGCCAACATAAGCTGCATCATCCCAGTAATGTTCCTGAATTAGTGTCAAAACAGTTCTTTTCATGTGAGACACATTATCACATAATACATTAGTGGTATAACAATATGTCAGGTGCCCCAGAGCAGAAAAGGTTGAGAACCACTGCTCTAGGGAATTTTTCCCAATCACATTTATTCCATTCAAATTCCATGACAAAGCACCAATTTACAGTGAGTGCTCCCCTCACATGCACACCCACCTATTGTGTAATAAACTTTAATATAACTTCGATTAATTATTGGGCTATTTTTGAGAGGTCACTGGGCTGGAAATTTGTCTTGGACCTGGCAACCCTGGATTCAACAGACTCTGAAAAGTACAAGGTGTTTGTCCTAACCACTGTTAAGACATGAAAGATATGCCAAGACTGAATATACCAATAAACACCCTACATAAGCTTAACTGCCTAGGCTGGGTGAAAATGTCTCAAGATTGATTAAACTAAACATTTTGTGGCTCATGAGATGACAGTCGCTCTCGATGGACCAGGAGGAGAGGTCAGTGCCTGAATCAGTTTTGGCCATAAAGCTGTACTCCGATCCCAGCAAGGCGGAGGCGGGTTGGTATTGTTACAGAGGGGTTAGTTGCACCATTTTGAGTTGAACATGGACTCAAACTTAACTTCCAAACCTACTGCCATATTTTAGAAGACACACTCTTCGCAGGAGAGTCTGCATCTTTAAATTAAATCATGATTTCATGCAGGACAATGCTCCATAATACATCAGTCTTCCACTGCATGGCCAACCAGATGAAAAAAGAACATTTGGCATTACCCCTCCTCAGCTGACCTAAACCCAAGTGAGATCTCCTGGGCGACACTGAAATAGCAAATGCAAAGCAAAGTAGAATACTCCTCTGAAAACAGTCTAGAGGCTGCGGTCGCTGCGTAACAAAAAGTTTGACTAATCAAATCAAGAAACTGGCTGATTCCTTGGATGATATGCTTGAAAGTGTGAAAAGAAAATGGGCAAATTAAACAAGGCGTCAGATTTAAAAATAGAAATGTTGTTTTTTAAAAATAAAAATAGACATGAGATGGACAATTTCTGTTATTGATTGATTCATTTGGCACACCATGTATTGCTAAATACTTGTTTTCTTGAGAAA
Source organism: Neogobius melanostomus (assembly GCA_007210695.1). Classification (NCBI taxonomy): domain Eukaryota; kingdom Metazoa; phylum Chordata; class Actinopteri; order Gobiiformes; family Gobiidae; genus Neogobius; species Neogobius melanostomus. The sequence goes on from VHKM01000048.1 coordinate 3,690,774, forward strand.
TAAAGGAACTTGCATGAATATTCAGTAGAGATGCATGATAGGGATGCAACGATTCGTCAAAAATCGATTTAAAATGCGTAAAATGTGAATCATGTAAAAACTAAAGGAATAGATTTTAAAGCCACCCTCAGCTACTCCATTTTGCGCGACCGAAATAGACCGGAACATAGCTCATTGTTTATAACGACGTTAACTTTTTCTCAAGATAAGCTCCACACCTCCCCCGCCTCACCCCAACACGCGCCATGTAAACACATACACGTGTAGGCATCGAAGCAGCAGACGCGGCTAACGCAGAGTTTAGCATTTTGACAGAAGTTTACCAAAGATCGTAAACTGACAAACATCTGACGACCTGCTCCGATTCTGCTGAAATCCTCATCAAATGTCCGCTTGTCAAATAATCCAATATCTACAGGGAGCTGTCATGTCTTTTTCCTCCTTATGTTTACAAAGGCTGCACCGTGAGGCTGTGAGGCGTTCGAGGGTGAAAAAAACTGCACTGCAAATTAGTTCTAAATGGTAGTATTATGTTCAAACTGCAAAAAAAAATTTTTATTTATGCTGAAAACATGTAAACAAGCACTCATGTCATGTAAAGTTCTCTTACTGAGACAGTTGCAGTTTGTTACAAGGACAAAAATGCAGATGTTAAAACAAAAGAAACATTGGTATGATTGACTCGTATTCTTTTCTTAAAACAAGGAACAAATCGAAAAAAATAATAATAAAAATCGGAAAAAAACGAAATCGGGAACTTCAAATCGGGGCTTGAGTGAATCGTTACATCCCTAATGCATGATAATGGAACTTTGAACCAATACTGATAATTTCCAGATAATTGATGCAGATAACCGATAATTACACCCGATATTTATGTAATATATATATTTGTGACAAGAAATCAATGCAACAGTTCTGCACAAAATGTATAAACTCTACCAAAAAAATATACAAGTGTATACATATATCAAACAATTAGATTTTACTGGGTTTGGCTGACAGCATACTATAATTCCGAACTCTAGTTCGGTCAACCTAAAGGGGCCCTTGACACGAGAGCGGCACTTTTAGGCAATTGTGAATCCAACCACAGAACTTTACGTCGCTCCAAGTGCGGCTGAAACAGGTGGTCTCTGTGTGAATGTGGCCTCTGAAATGAATGTGGCCGCCGAACTACTCTCACTTTGACGCCTCTTTTTTTGCGGGAAGAAAGAATGAATACGCGCTCCATGAAGACGTTTGGATCAGAGGTTTCGCAAGACTTTTTTTTTGCCGCACACTTTTGGCGGCTGGGTTGTAAAATGGTCGGCTATTCACAAGAATTACCGGCCATTAACATTCATTTAGACAGGGCGCTACACAAGTGCTTTAGTGGGTCCAAACACGGTCATTTCTAATTAAAGAATGACGCGAGTAAAATAGTAATAGTAATAGTAACAGCTCAAATCCAAACAAAGTTGTGCACGTGGAGACAACGGAGAGCAGCAGGTACCCCACTCATCTGGCACTTGAACGAAGACAGAAAGTATCTATCACCCTAACGCTGTCATTATCCAGATCTGACCGCTTCAGCTGCACAGTGTTAGCCTGGCTAACGCCAGACTGCTGTGTGCGCTTGAATCTTTTCGAACTTGACAACAGCCTGGGGACCATGGCCGAACTTTTCGCATGGATTTGGGCACCAATCACAGAACGAGGAGGGACAGTAAGACAATGACGCGCTATTTAACATACGGAAGCTTGTAGTTTGTTTAGGGATAAAATAATAAAAACATTTGCGGATCCAACATGACAGCAGCAGACGCGATGCCATCTTTCGATCAAGCTTTAGAACGTGTTCTAAATAGTTCAGCTCGAAAGTTTACAGCGGGTTCGTCATACGTCATCTGATACCATGATACGATTGGCTATGGCTACGTGCAGACGCATGAGAGACATTCGTAGCGCCCAATAAACGGCTATGAACAATCGTGAACCAAACCTCTCCTACGAGAAAATGAATTGGGTGGTCCCCAGACTAAATATCACTTGTGATTTTAGTCTGGCGTTAGCCAGGCTAGCACAGTGAGGGTTGGGCTGTCGGATGCCCTTCCGCACTTTAACGTGGCTTCAGGTGTAAAATTAGCGATCAAGTCTATGAGCGCTGAAATATTATGGAGGGACAAACCGACAGTGCTAAAGTCATCAAAAGTCAGTCTCGAGCGATTCAACTCGGACCCAGCTCTGCCACACAAGAGCGCCTCCGAACACCGGTAACTAACCCAAGACGGTCTGTGCAGACAGGCCTAGGGAAGCACCTCTATGTCAGTCAGACTGACGCGCTGTCTGACTGAACACACGCGACTTTAAAGAATAACCAAATCAAATGTATTAGCTGTCGAGTTCTTAACACACTTTTATAAAAGTAAATGTACCTGTAGTTGGCCGCTTTCTTGGAAAATGTGACAAAGCACGAAGAGAAAAATCTTTCATTCCCAGAGCGATGATGGCGCTTCAACTGTGCTTTGTAAAATGGGCTACGGGCACAGGTCGAAGCTTTTTATAGAAATATTGAAACTTTTTTTAATATTTAGGCCCGTCTCAAAAACACTTTGTTATATCAATCACCGACAAGGTGAAATATTTAATCTATTTTTCCTTTTTTTTTACTCCATACTTTTCCATGGGCCAGCTCCAGCTGACTGAAGAACAGTTTCATACACCAGGCTATCAGGAAGCTGAACTCCCTCCCTTCCCTGCCCTCCCTATGCTCCCACCACTCTCCCCTAGCCCCCGCTCCACAACAAGCACGAGAGAATGAACTACTTTGATTCATTGTGAAATTAATTGACGAATAAAATCTTTGAAGTTCAGCAAAGAGCTGATTGTTGAACATGGCTGATGGTGTCACGTCTGCTGTGGGCGCGTGTGAACACGGACTGAACTAACTTTGGAGTAAATGCGGTTAGAACTAGGGCGGTCTCGGGCCGACCTACAAGGCGCTCCAATATGCATGGGAGAACATGCAAACTCTACACAGAAAGGCCCCGTCCAGGTGGGAATCAAACCCTGGACCTTCTAGCTGTGAAGCTCAAGCGCCAACCACTGTGCTACCGTGCCGCCTTGAGCGGGAGTCCTCGCATTTCCTCGTCTTTATATTGTTGCAGTGAAAATGTTGAAGTGACTTCGATGTAAAAACTTGAAAAGCTCTTCCTTCACAGAGAGCGCCTGCACAGCGGTGTTTTGCTGGATTGCTCTTTGTATCTTTCAGCTAAAACAGAGCAGAAGTCACAGGAGAGCTGTTGTAACTTTGCAGTCATGAATCTGCAGCAGCTCCGGGCTGCAGTAGCAGCGGGCGGTGCCACTGAGAGAAAGGCTGGAGCTGGAGCCGCAGATTCAATGCAATATGAGCTTATAATTATCAGGCCTAATTATTGACCCAAAAAATTAATCAGCTTATCGGTGATGGTGTCAAAAAAGCCGATATTAGCGTGCATCCCTAATAATCTGATACTTACTAGTATTTTGAACTGATCAATACCACTGTTGAAACCATTTTAATGCTAAAATATATACATTTACCTCTCAATCCAGAACATAGTGTATTTCTACTCTGATCTACAGTATTCTTACAGCCTGCACTGCAACTGCACCCCCCCCCCCCCCTCTTTAACACTTACTCCTTTGAAGTCCGAGTCCACATCAGAGTCCTCCAAACTCTCTTCCTGGGGACGTTTCTCTTCTTCAGTAAATGTTCATCTCGTTTGTTCTGTCAACCACAGACACATGATGAAAGTTATTGTATTTACGAGAAGATTTACAGCTTAGTAAATACTATCCAAATTAATAGCATTTCTCTGTTGTACAAAGATGACATCGTACACATTGTTAACCAAATTAAACCAACACTACAACAAAAACAAGGATATTACACCATAGTCTCCCAACTTTTCAGACTGCTGCAGCAGCCATACATCCCAGTGCTTGGCGAGTTTATGAGTCAGTGGTAGGAGGAGATTCCCTTGCCCTACATTCCAGTGCTTCATGCTGCTCTGCGTCATTGGTGACTAATCATGTAGCGCGGGGCTGCTCTCATTTGGATAACGGGAATGTGCTAGACTTTGGACACCTCAGCACTTCACAGCATATGATTGAACACTGTAGCTCTGTCTTGGTGGCTCTAATATTGACAACTGAATTCCTTGTTAATGCACATTTCATTACAGATTTGTGGACATCAAAAAATTTGATAGATGGCAATTCAAGTAAGAGTTGTTTATATCAAATTAAATAAGACATTTTCAATGACTCTCACCTTTCGCAGCTCAACCGTCACCTCATTTCGATGTCTTCGCATAGTCTGTAACAAAAAGAAAAAGCACATTTTTTTAATCTTAAAATTATTATATGCCATTTTAAATTACTAGCTTGGACTGTGACTGTATGACAGCTGATTGACATTTCATAAATAAGACAGTAAGGCAACAATAATACTGTAATATTTTATTAAATAAGTTATTTTTTTCCTCAAACTGTGTCGAAACAAAAGTCAAAACAAGTCAAGTAATTATGAGAAATATCTAAATTTTAGCACCTTTTTTTGGTAACTCAAGCACATCGAGTTGCCTTGTGTACGAAATTTGCGGTATAAAGTTGCCTTGGCTTTTGTTTTAGCTTGCATTATGTGTAAATCTGAGTCAGCTGAAAACCAAGGTGATATTTTGATACATCTTGGATTTTAGCAATATAGCAACATCATCTAATATTGAACAATATGACAATATATTGTGCAAACCTGCCAGACATTAAACATAACACATCTTCTATAAAAAAATTAAAAAAACAGCAATCTTTTAATATAGAAACAACAACAACTGCATCTTGAGATGGACTCAGATCTTGTGACGGTTTGAAGAGGTTCAGATTGCCTTCCTAAATAGTCCCTTACATAATCGCCAGGGCACTGCTTGTCATAACGAGGAAGACCAGTTCAGAGGTGTCTCCCAAACACAGCTAAACATTACCTACTTGTCAAGGAAAGCCGAACAAGAGTGACTGAAAAATCATGCACAATATATAAGGGCATTTTGACACAAATGACAATCTGCAATTCATATAACAACATGACGTGGTTAGTAGCATGATAAAAACTCTGAAATGCCGAAAACAATAGGCGATTATGACCAACACCATGTGAGCCTCTGTTACTTTGCCTTTCAAAGCAGTGCCTAATGATGTCTGAAATCAAGTGCAATCTGTTATGACTGACCTACATAAGCAAAATCCAAACTGGCATTTTGTTCTGCTGTGGTCTGAGTCACCCATTTATGAAAACTCAAGCAGCGGCTCTGAAGAGGATCCGGGTCAGACATCCAAGATGCCTGAAATAGCATCAGGAATGCACTTGGTAAAAATCTCTCTGCCATAGTAGCCATGCGCTTTTGCACTGACACCAAGATTCAAAACAACATCAACTATGCGCTTTCAAAACTTTATTATTGTAGTGTAATTAATGCAACAATCAATACAGATCGTCTTGAAAAATGTATTTGCAAGTCCTAAGCGGATCTTTCTGTGCATTAATGAATGACTAAATGTAATTTCTATGCTTAAACATAATTATGTACTGTAGGATACATTTAAAATGTATGTTGGTTTCTGATAAACAAACAAGTTCCTCAGGGGGCTCAGATTTAAATGCCACAACATTAAAGCTTTGATTTAAAACAACGGTTTGATGTCACAATAGCTTACTAGAGGCTGTTCACCTGACATTACTGGCTCAGCTGTAGCTGACTGCTAGCAACTAAGGAGGGGCAAGACACGTTTTGAGAGAATTAGACTACGTATTGGAAAGATCCAGAAATGTAGCGTCGAGTTTATATTCAAGACGCCGTTAAATAACAAACATAACACGACATGGATCTTAAAAACTGAAAACGTAGGGATGCTGTTCAGGCCCTGCCTCGCTAAACCCGGTGCACATAATAAATACTAGCATAGCTAGCTAAGCATGGTAAGCCAAACCAGCACTGACAGAGCCATTTCATCCAATTTATTCTTGAATCTGAAGGCGATACCCGAACATCTTTCTGAACATGATCCATGCCAGCCTTTGATATAGACAGTCAAACTATTATCAAAATAAAAATAGAGTATAATACTAAAAATATGTATTTAGTAGAAGTTAGCTAAAATGAAGGATGGCTAACTGCCTCTAGCTAGCAATCAGCGGTGGCCCAGGCCAGGCTCTACAACGAGGCCCAAAATCTGCAGTCTGACACATAATATCCCGCTGAATGTTAGTGACATGACTGTATCAGCTTAAACTCACCTCGACATCTCGCCCCTTGTTTTTAAAACTCTTGATGCGGTGGTTTTCTAAGCCGGTGTTTTCTGCCATAGCTGTATGAGGTTTAGGCTTACTCCGGCTTTGGGATCTCCTCTTCGTGAAAGACAAGGCACGGCTCCTGCGCTGCTCCGGCGGAGGCGGCGGAGGGAGGGGCAGTGTGAGGGGCGGGATCATCACGGCACGGATGCCCTCCTTTACAGCGACCCGTCGTCAAAACAAGGCAACTTCATTAATGACCAGAGCTGGGGTTCACAAAACTTTCATACCATACCAACATACCCTCACTATTTACATACATAAATAATGTTAAGAAAAATTAATACAATTAACATAAATATCGGGTTACAGGTTATGTATTTCGATTGTTTGCTTCATTTGACCATTAGCTGTTGTCAATAATATTATTATATATTGTAATTATCATTAAATTAAACATACTATCGATACTTTTCCATTTTGTATCTTGAAATTATCTTGGGATCCACAACTCCTCGACACCCACACAATAGGTTGTGTTCACGTTTTAGAGTAAGATGATGTCATGTCAGGTGGAGGGCAGGGGCCCAATACAACTCTATGGGAGAAATACCGTTTTTTTAAGAAATCTCCAAAAAGAAAGTTGTCAAATGTTTTTCATCATCAGTAGCCTATTTGATGATTGGATTCACACACACCTGCCAAATTATTCTTATGGCTGAAAGTCCGTTCTACTGACCAACAGCACGCTCATGATTTTGAATATTGTGACGCCTTTACGGGAAAATAATTGTACATAAGTTTATATGCGCTGACAGGAGACAATGAACTTTGAGACAGTTTTGTTTCATGTGGATTCTCCCAGTAATGGCCGAGATATTTGCCAAAAAATCTGCAGTTCACCAGTTACAGCCATAGAATGTTCAGTTGCCCTCCACCTCAATGTTAAACTGTTGTGACGTCACGGGAACACAACCTATTGTTGCAACGTTTCTAAAAAAAAAAAAACGCATAAGACGAGATAGGGCAATTTGCTTTGCAAAGTTTATTTAACACATTTGGTTTTGTTCGAATAATCTGTCATTAGGGCGAAGATATACATTTTGTAACATGATACGCACACACTCACACAGAGGAATTATATTTCTGATAAGACTATTAAAATGCAATAAAATAAATTAGATTCCTGATCCAGAAAAGAATGTCAAAACACACAACATTTTACAATGAATACAAAGTATAAGAAAAGGCAGAGTTAGTAGGCCCTATACAGTGTCCAATTTGTATAATACAGACATGAGGACCACAGTTCATTTTATGATTGACAAAAAAAAACATGGGCAGCCTACATCATAATATGATACATTTGGTTAAACATTACTTCTTTTCTGATGCATTTCTTTTTGCCATTCCAACACCCAAGACTTTTCTGTAATTGAACATTAATTAAGACTAAGAGGTGTAACACAACTGAAAAGGTTTTTATTTGTTTTGCAAAAAAAAAAACATAAAAGATTTACAATATACATCAACAAGTTGTTTTAGTGTTTTTTTTTTACTGAGATTCCAAGTGAGTGTAGTAGTGAGTCAACTTTATGAAGACACCAACAAATTCAACAATACAAAGACCCAACTTGAGGTAAAACAGAATCCTCTGGAGTCACAAACTGTACTTATAACCTGATTGATGTCTTGATTGAAAGGTGAAAATTCACAGGCTTTGTTGAGAAATGCATAAAACATTAACAGAAATAGAAGCAAGAGTTTCAGAAAATCTGCTGTTCAAATAGGATCTTCTCAAATCCTTGTGGAGCCGTGTGGTAGAAGTCACTAAACTGGCAGTCTAGGATAGCACTGTCATCAACTGAAAACAATGAAAGTTTTGAAGTTAGAGTATTTCATACATTTATGTTGGTGTGCTACACAGGATTTCCCCAGGCCCGGATCTACGGGAGTGCAAGAGGGTGCATTGCAACCTCATTTTGAAATGTTTGCACGCTCAGCTTTAATGGCATCACAATGTATTTTAATGGCAAGAAACTCTATTTGCACCCTTTTGAAACTCAAATGCATCTTCAGTCAACTTGTTCTGGAGCCGGCGCTGGATTTCCCAACCAGGGGAACCAACCTGGATGTACTTGGGCACTTTGCAAGGGGTAATTTAAATTATTAAAAAAATAATAATAATAACTATGCTAGGGGTACACGAAGCAAAAAAGTGTGTGAACCACTGCACAAGTGCTGAAACAAGCAGATTGGTAAGAGGTCTAAGCCCAAACCAGATGTGCGACAGCATCCGCCATGACAAGAGGCGTTCAAAAAGGGCCATCAGTGAGGAAGGAGGTAGGGGAAAGGAGGCTTAATGCTTCCTACCATACCTTCTTTAGCATAGGGATCTCTGGTGGTTCCTCACCGGCGATTAGGAGCTATGTGCCATCCCATAAGCCACTGCGCTGCATAAACCTCCCCTAGTTCCTAACTGCATAAGGATATAACAGTTGACCTCATCATGTGACAAGGGGTTAGGAGCTAGGATCAGGAGATAGATGCTATTATTTGAGGAATTCGAATGGACCCCGACTTTCCAGCCAAAGAACAGACATACTGCCATCTAGTGGTGTTGAAGTGTGGTTAAGTACAATGATGAAATTACTGATGAACTTACCATAAACAACTGGATACACAGTGCCTCGAATGCCTGAGGCAGGACAATGCATGTTTTTTCCATTCAGATACAAATTCAGTTCCACATGGTCATATGTGACTCCCTAAAGCCAGAAACAAAGTGAGTAATAACGCACAATGGCACACAGAATTTCTGCACAATAATTCCAAACATAATCTCATCAATATATATGTTTTCATAATATGCCCATTAAAGACTGAGACAGATATCACAGCTCTTATTTTATGATTAATATGCATTTTGCTTTTGTGCATTTCACAATTTATAATAATAATAATAATAACTAGAAATGCAGCAATGGCTGCGCCATTGCGATTGACTGCGGAACTGCGGGAATCGAATGCAGAAATTGCATAAATTTGCATAAATTGGTTAATTTGCATAATCTAATGTTCATAAACTGGTGAAATTGCATAAACTGGTAAAATTGCAGAAAAACTGTAAAATGCATAAATTGGTTAATTTGCATAATCTAATTTGCATAAACCGGTAAAATGCATGAACAGTTTAAATTGCACAAACTGTTATGTTGCATAAACTGGTTAAATTGCAAAAAAAACGGTCAAATGCATTAATTGGTTAATTTGCATAAATTATATAAACTGCATTAACTGTTTAAATTTCATAAATCCTAAATGGCATAAATTGTTATGTTGCATAAACTGGTTAAATGCGTAAACTGGTTAAAATGCGTAAACTGGTTAAATTCCATAAAGTGGTTAATTTGCATAAATTGTTTATATTGCATAAACTTTTTAAATTCCATAAACTGGTCAAACTGTTGAAATCGCCTAAATGCTGAAGATGCAGAAGCTGCACAAATGGCTGAAACACATGGAGAGCCAGAAATCCTATTAAAATACATTGGCTGGATTCGCCATACACACTAATGGAGCAGAGACCACATACACACCAATGCAAAAAGTTCAAATTCCTGTAGAAAAAAACTGGAAAACTGCAGAAGGCCAATTTTTTCTCAAATCCCACAAGTTGCGGAAGCTGAACATGCACAAGTTGCAGAAATTGCAGAAATTGCGGAAAAAATGCGGAAAAGCATGAATTTGCGGGAGCCCCATTATGCGTCAATGGGAAAAATGTGCGGTATTTCGTCCGATTGCGGAAAAACCGTAAATCGCAGAAGTCCCAAAAGTAATAGCAGGATTCTCCTCAACATGCGGAACGTTTTGATGCATAACTTGCAGAAATTGCACAAAGCATGAAAGTGCTGAAAGGTGCAGAAAATCAGGAAAAATGTGCCGGAATAATAACTAGAAATGCAGCAATGGCTGCGCCATTGCGATTGACTGCGGAACTGCGGTAATCAAATGCAAAAATTGCATAAATTGCATAAATTGGTTAATTTGCATAATCTAATGTTCATAAACTGGTTAAATTGCAAAAAACTGTAAAATGCATAAATTGGTTAATTTGCATAATCTAATTTGCATAAACCGGTAAAATGCATGAACAGTTTAAATTGCACAAACTGTTATGTTGCATAAACTGGTTAAATTGCAAAAAAAACGGTAAAATGCATTAATTGGTTAATTTGCATAAATTATATAAACTGCATTAACTGTTTAAATGTCATAAATCCTAAATGGCATGAATTGTTATGTTGCATAAACTGGTTAAAATGCGTAAACTGGTTAAATTCCATAAAGTGGTTAATTTGCATAAATTGTTTATATTGCATAAACTTTTTAAATTCCATAAACTGGTCAAACTGTTGAAATCGCCTAAATGCTGAAATTGCAGAAGCTGCACAAATGGCTGAAACACTTGGAGTGCCAGAAATCCTATTAAAATGCATTGGCTGGATTCGCCATACACACTAATGGGGCAGAGACCACATACACACCAATGCAAAAATTTCAAATTCCCGTAGAAAAACACTGGAAAACTGCAGAAGGCCAATTTTTTCTCAAAACCCACAAGTTGCGGAAGCTGAACATGCACAAATTGCAGAAATTGCAGAAATTGCGGAAAAAAATGCGGAAAAGCATGAATTTGCGGTAGCCCCATTATGCGTCAATGGGAAAAATGTTCGGTATTTCGTCCGATTGCGGAAAAACCGTAAATCGCAGAAGTCCGAAAAGTAATAGCAGGATTCTCCTCAACATGCGGAACGTTTTGATGCATAACTTGCAGAAATTGCACAAAGCATGAAAGTGCTGAAAGGTGCAGAAAATCAGGAAAAATGTGCGGGAATAATAATAATAACTAGAAATGCAGCAATGGCTGCGCCATTGCGATTGACTGCGGAACTGCGGGAATCGAATGCAGAAATTGCATAAATTTGCATAAATTGGTTAATTTGCATAAACTTATGTTCATAAACTGGTGAAATTGCATAAACTGGTAAAATTGCAGAAAAACTGTAAAATGCATAAATTGGTTAATTTGCATAATCTAATTTGCATAAACCGGTAAAATGCATGAACAGAATAAATTGCACAAACTGTTATGTTGCATAAACTGGTTAAATTGCAAAAAAAACAGTAAAATGCATTAATTGGTTAATTTGCATAAATTATATAAACTGCATTAACTGTTTAAATTTCATAAATCCTAAATGGCATAAATTGTTATGTTGCATAAACTGGTTAAAATGCGTAAACTGGTTAAATTCCATAAAGTGGTTAATTTGCATAAATTGTTTATATTGCATAAACTTTTTAAATTCCATAAACTGGTCAAACTGTTGAAATCGCCTAAATGCTGAAATTGCAGAAGCTGCACAAATGGCTGAAACACATGGAGAGCCAGAAATCCTATTAAAATGCATTGGCTGGATTCGCCATACACACTAATGGAGCAGAGGCCACATACACACCAATGCAAACATTTCAAATTCCCGTAGAATAAAACTGGAAAACTGCAGAAGGCCATTTTTTTCTCAAAACCCACAAGTTGCGGAAGCTGAACATGCACAAGTTGCAGAAATTGCAGAAATTGCGGAAAAAAATGCGGAAAAGCATGAATTTGCGGGAGCCCCATTATGCGTCAATGGGAAAAATGTGCGGTATTTCGTCCGATTGCGGAAAAACCGTAAATCGCAGAAGTCCCAAAAGTAATAGCAGGATTCTCCTCAACATGCGGAACGTTTTGATGCATAACTTGCAGAAATTGCACAAAGCATGAAAGTGCTGAAAGGTGCTGAAAATCAGGAAAAAGATGGAATAATAATAATAATAATAATAATATTAAAGAACATGAAAACCAATAATTGACTGCGGAAGATTCCGCAGTCAATCAACTAGAAATGCAGCAATGGCTGCGCCATTGCGATTGACTGCGGAACTGCGGGAATCGAATGCAGAAATTGCATAAATTTGCATAAATTGGTTAATTTGCATAATCTAATGTTCATAAACTGGTGAAATAGCATAAACTGGTAAAATTGCAGAAAAACTGTAAAATGCATAAATTGGTTAATTTGCATAATCTAATTTGCATAAACCGGTAAAATGCATGAACAGTTTAAATTGCACAAACTGTTATGTTGCATAAACTGGTTAAATTGCAAAAAAAACGGTAAAATGCATTAATTGGTTAATTTGCATAAATTATATAAACTGCATTAACTGTTTAAATTTCATAAATCCTAAATGGCATGAATTGTTATGTTGCATAAACTGGTTAAAATGCGTAAACTGGTTAAATTCCATAAAGTGGTTAATTTGCATAAATTGTTTATATTGCATAAACTTTTTAAATTCCATAAACTGGTCAAACTGTTGAAATCGCCTAAATGCTGAAATTGCAGAAGCTGCACAAATGGCTGAAACACTTGGAGTGCCAGAAATCCTATTAAAATGCATTGGCTGGATTCGCCATACACACTAATGGGGCAGAGACCACATACACACCAATGCAAAAATTTCAAATTCCCGTAGAAAAACACTGGAAAACTGCAGAAGGCCAATTTTTTCTCAAAACCCACAAGTTGCGGAAGCTGAACATGCACAAATTGCAGAAATTGCAGAAATTGCGGAAAAAAATGCGGAAAAGCATGAATTTGCGGTAGCCCCATTATGCGTCAATGGGAAAAATGTTCGGTATTTCGTCCGATTGCGGAAAAACCGTAAATCGCAGAAGTCCGAAAAGTAATAGCAGGATTCTCCTCAACATGCGGAACGTTTTGATGCATAACTTGCAGAAATTGCACAAAGCATGAAAGTGCTGAAAGGTGCAGAAAATCAGGAAAAATGTGCGGGAATAATAATAATAATAATAAAGAAACGAAAACCAATAATTGACTGCGGAAAATTCCGCAGTCAATCAATAATGTTCATAAACTGGTGAAATTGCATAAACTGGTAAAATTGCAGAAAAACTGTAAAATGCATAAATTGGTTAATTTGCATAATCTAATTTGCATAAACCGGTAAAATGCATGAACAGTTTAAATTGCACAAACTGTTATGTTGCATAAACTGGTTAAATTGCAAAAAAACGGTCAAATGCATTAATTGGTTAATTTGCATAAATTATATAAACTGCATTAACTGTTTAAATTTCATAAATCCTAAATGGCATAAATTGTTATGTTGCATAAACTGGTTAAAATGCGTAAACTGGTTAAAATGCGTAAACTGGTTAAATTCCATAAAGTGGTTAATTTGCATAAATTGTTTATATTGCATAAACTTTTTAAATTCCATAAACTGGTCAAACTGTTGAAATCGCCTAAATGCTGAAGATGCAGAAGCTGCACAAATGGCTGAAACACATGGAGAGCCAGAAATCCTATTAAAATACATTGGCTGGATTCGCCATACACACTAATGGAGCAGAGACCACATACACACCAATGCAAAAAGTTCAAATTCCTGTAGAAAAAAACTGGAAAACTGCAGAAGGCCAATTTTTTCTCAAATCCCACAAGTTGCGGAAGCTGAACATGCACAAGTTGCAGAAATTGCAGAAATTGCGGAAAAAAATGCGGAAAAGCATGAATTTGCGGGAGCCCCATTATGCGTCAATGGGAAAAATGTGCGGTATTTCGTCCGATTGCGGAAAAACCGTAAATCGCAGAAGTCCCAAAAGTAATAGCAGGATTCTCCTCAACATGCGGAACGTTTTGATGCATAACTTGCAGAAATTGCACAAAGCATGAAAGTGCTGAAAGGTGCAGAAAATCAGGAAAAATGTGCCGGAATAATAATAATAACTAGAAATGCAGCAATGGCTGCGCCATTGCGATTGACTGCGGAACTGCGGTAATCAAATGCAAAAATTGCATAAATTGCATAAATTGGTTAATTTGCATAATCTAATGTTCATAAACTGGTTAAATTGCAAAAAACTGTAAAATGCATAAATTGGTTAATTTGCATAATCTAATTTGCATAAACCGGTAAAATGCATGAACAGTTTAAATTGCACAAACTGTTATGTTGCATAAACTGGTTAAATTGCAAAAAAAACGGTAAAATGCATTAATTGGTTAATTTGCATAAATTATATAAACTGCATTAACTGTTTAAATTTCATAAATCCTAAATGGCATGAATTGTTATGTTGCATAAACTGGTTAAAATGCGTAAACTGGTTAAATTCCATAAAGTGGTTAATTTGCATAAATTGTTTATATTGCATAAACTTTTTAAATTCCATAAACTGGTCAAACTGTTGAAATCGCCTAAATGCTGAAATTGCAGAAGCTGCACAAATGGCTGAAACACTTGGAGTGCCAGAAATCCTATTAAAATGCATTGGCTGGATTCGCCATACACACTAATGGGGCAGAGACCACATACACACCAATGCAAAAATTTCAAATTCCCGTAGAAAAACACTGGAAAACTGCAGAAGGCCAATTTTTTCTCAAAACCCACAAGTTGCGGAAGCTGAACATGCACAAATTGCAGAAATTGCAGAAATTGCGGAAAAAATGCGGAAAAGCATGAATTGCGGTAGCCCCATTATGCGTCAATGGGAAAAATGTTCGGTATTTCGTCCGATTGCGGAAAAACCGTAAATCGCAGAAGTCCGAAAAGTAATAGCAGGATTCTCCTCAACATGCGGAACGTTTTGATGCATAACTTGCAGAAATTGCACAAAGCATGAAAGTGCTGAAAGGTGCAGAAAATCAGGAAAAATGTGCGGGAATAATAATAATAATAATAAAGAAACGAAAACCAATAATTGACTGCGGAAAATTCCGCAGTCAATCAATAAAGAAACGCAAACCAATAATTGACTGCGGAAAATTCCGCAGTCAATCAACTAGAAATGCAGCAATGGCTGCGCCATTGCGATTGACTGCGGAACTGCGGGAATCGAATGCAGAAATTGCATAAATTTGCATAAATTGGTTAATTTGCATAATCTAATGTTCATAAACTGGTGAAATTGCATAAACTGGTAAAATTGCAGAAAAACTGTAAAATGCATAAATTGGTTAATTTGCATAATCTAATTTGCATAAACCGGTAAAATGCATGAACAGTTTAAATTGCACAAACTGTTATGTTGCATAAACTGGTTAAATTGCAAAAAAACGGTCAAATGCATTAATTGGTTAATTTGCATAAATTATATAAACTGCATTAACTGTTTAAATTTCATAAATCCTAAATGGCATAAATTGTTATGTTGCATAAACTGGTTAAAATGCGTAAACTGGTTAAAATGCGTAAACTGGTTAAATTCCATAAAGTGGTTAATTTGCATAAATTGTTTATATTGCATAAACTTTTTAAATTCCATAAACTGGTCAAACTGTTGAAATCACCTAAATGCTGAAGATGCAGAAGCTGCACAAATGGCTGAAACACATGGAGAGCCAGAAATCCTATTAAAATACATTGGCTGGATTCGCCATACACACTAATGGGGTAGAGACCACATACACACCAATGCAAAAAGTTCAAATTCCTGTAGAAAAAAACTGGAAAACTGCAGAAGGCCAATTTTTTCTCAAATCCCACAAGTTGCGGAAGCTGAACATGCACAAGTTGCAGAAATTGCAGAAATTGCGGAAAAAAATGCGGAAAAGCATGAATTTGCGGGAGCCCCATTATGCGTCAATGGGAAAAATGTGCGGTATTTCGTCCGATTGCGGAAAAACCGTAAATCGCAGAAGTCCCAAAAGTAATAGCAGGATTCTCCTCAACATGCGGAACGTTTTGATGCATAACTTGCAGAAATTGCACAAAGCATGAAAGTGCTGAAAGCTGCAGAAAATCAGGAAAAAGATGGAAGAATAATATTAAAGAACATGAAAACCAATGATTGACTGCGGAAGATTCCGCAGTCAATCAATAATAATAAAGAAACGCAAACCAATAATTGACTGCGGAAATTCCGCAGTCAATCAATAATACATCGAACTTGTATAGCGCTTTTTTGGACACTCAAAGACGCTTTACATGGTGCGCGTTGGCTCTACCTCTTTCATTGTGTAGATTATAGTACTAGCATCATGACAGCAAGAGCAGTTTCTTATAGAGAATTAACTCTGCAGGTAAACACACAGAAGAACTTAAAGAGTACCCAAACGGGCGTGCCAAAGCCTTTCCCCACCCACAAACAAAAGTCAAAAATTGCCGTGAAAGAGGCGGTCTCTGAAGTTTGGGGGTGACAAGCAGGGGGCGAGTGTGTGGGCGGTGTGTGGGCCTTTGCATTGGCACAATCACAGCAGACTGATTACGTGGGTGCGACTTGGTTATATACCACAGGTGCAGGGCAGGACAATGGGCAGCACCTGGTGACGATGTGTGGAGCTGGTGCGGCTTATGACGTTCTGTGGAGGCCGTGGACACTCTCCAGCCAATCAGGAAATTCTAATTTAGTAGCAGAGTTTACCCTGAAGGGGGCGCAACCCATTCATTTTCAGGCCAAAGTTAGGATTTTACACATGTTTGCGCTATAATGTCAGAATAATGTCAGGGACCAGTGGACAACACTATGATACACCCATTGAGACAGTTTATCAGTAAAAAAAAACTTGATTTGGTGTTTAGTTGCTCTTTAAGCACAGTTAAACCTAAAATGATTCATGCCAAAGACAAATTTTGACGACAAAACATTGTGTTAGAGTATTTGGTAACAAAAAATAAACTTTTATGTATGCCTTTGTCATTTCTAAAACCATACGTACTTTTCTCATTTTTCAAAATTTCAGTCTGAACGGCCCTACTCTCAGCTGATCACTGCCTATTGATCTGTTCTGGGCTGAGTTTCAGGTTGTGGTTATTTCTGTACAAGCCTACAGCACTAATGTGTCCCCACTCATGCGTCTCCTTCAAGAGAGTTCCACACCACAATTGATGGTCAAAAGGCTTCTATTCAGATGGCCTGTCACTTGCGGTACCTGTCATTCAGTTCTTTAGCAATAGCCATGACTTACCCTTCTAATTAAACTAGCTTGGCTCTGCATACCATTTTCCAAGAGTACGGAAAAAAATCAAAACGTTTTTCATTTTTGCAGAAGTAGAACATTTGCCAAATAATAATCAAACACAGATAAAGATAGCTTAGTCAAGAGTAACCTAGAAAGGGAACATCAAAGATAAAGATTTCAAAACAGAACCAAACTTACCACGACGTCACCCTCCTGTGGGATGCTGTTAGCTGGCAGTTTGTTCTTCTCTTCGTTATTGTGGTATATAGAGCCATCATGCCTCAAGACTAAACTGTTTATGTCTCTGCCTAAAGGCACTTGGTTAAGATTTACTTTTTGTGTAGCCACACCAATTCCCCACACACCTGAAAACAATAATAGAAAAGGAGTGTAAAGTGTGGCATCAATCATCCACTTTTAACACCCTCCTTTGAATAGTTGCGTGTAAAAACGTCATGTGTATGTCAAATTACCTGTGGACTGAATCTTGAATTCAAAGTAGCTCTTGTTTTGGTGCAAAGGAGCATTGGCCAAGCATCCTCCAGTGCCACATATCCTACGACCACTTTTGACAATAACAACATCTGTGCCTGGAAAACGAGGTATGTTAAGATTAAAGACAGATGAAATGCCATACATAACATGATGTTCAAATTGAATCGGCATTTATTTGGCCTATACATTATACATTAGTTATCTTACACTTAGGGAAAATGAGAAAAAACACACACATTTATTATACTATACATCCTACGTACAACACTATTAAAGTCATACCCAAGGGTTCCCAAGCACTCTTCAGTCAGGAACATCACATTAGTTCTACAACAGTTAGCATTCATGCTAATACCGGAAGTAGCAAAACCTATGAGTAAGCCGCGGTTGCCAGTCTGCGTGAATTCATCTAGCGTAACTTACCCATGTGATGAGTATCTAGCTGAACCGTGGGCATTTCTTTTAGAGGAATGTGCCCCGAGCCAGCATCTCCGCAGCACCCCAGACAGCACGTAAACATCGCAGCCATTCCAGATACCTCACAGCATGCGGAAATGTGCCCCCTCTGTAAGAGACAAACAGCTCGACTTTACGACAGCGACACCTTGTGGATTGAACAGGCGTGCCTAAGCTGCTACAGCCCCAGTATATCCAATCACAGCGCCTAAGACAAGCAGTGCTCCTGATGGCATGGAAACAAGGGAAGAAAATCAAGGTCAAAATTTTACACGTGACATAAAACTATTGGATATCGGTGTGTTACATAACAACTTGTGTCTCATTCTAGAGATCACATCGTTTAAAAGAAAAACGTAAACAAACCAAAATAAAACTTTATTGAGTGCAAATTGTGTGTTTATTATGCGGTAGAGCTAAATAAGTCTGATTTATCAAAGATAAACTTAATGGAACCACGGGATTTACTTAGGATTACTAGATGCATGGGTTACTTTTGGCATAGAAACACGTTAGAATGTAATAAATAAAATGAAATCACCTCACTAAGTAACTTTAACAAGTGACAAGGCCAAACCAAAGCGGGGCAAGTCTAGTTGACAGTTTTTCACGCTGCAATGTTTGCATGGCAACAGCCCCTCCCCCATCCCCACTGTTAGGGATCAGCAGTCAATGTGCAGCAAAAGATAAAACGTAAACACACCAAAGCTCAACTTTAAACTGACAAATAGCCACATGAAACTAAGACGTTTAAAAACTGTAACCCCTACTTATTACCTGGTGGTTTATGTGCCACTATAAAACGCAAGGAATAGCTTTGAAATACTTTTTGAGTGAGTCAAAGGGTTAACCGTATACCCGGAAAAGGGTGAAGTCTGCACAGCAACAAGCGCCATGATTGCGTTGCACAGTGCGTCTCAGCAGCTGGTGAGTGATTCTTTTGGTCCGACTAGATGCATGTTTCTATGGGCTCACAAAATCTGACACAGCGCTCTGTCAGTGCATTATAGCAGGGAGATTACAAAGTTGCACTCTGGCGATGCTTTTTTTTTTTTACCTCGACAGTCGTTGGGAACAGAGCGCCTGTTTCGCACCGTCATGCAGTTTTCCAACAAATTGCAGAGAATAGGGTGCTGTTAGGTGTTTCAAAGTTAGCAACAATATCGTTTATCGACGTCCTGGTCTGCAACGCACATCTTGATTAGACGCCAGAACCGCTGGATACAGGGGGAGAAGACTTCAAAGGAAAGATGCTCGCTGAAGCTTTCAAACAGGGTGTCCGTGTGAGAGTTGATGCCAACATTAGGCGCTCACCCTCATACGTGGGCACAATGAGACGATTCATTTGCAATCTCAGGATTGGGATTTGTATAAGTGGGAACGACTTATTTAAACTGTATCCTTTGGGATGCTTCTTTTGCTTTCATTTTGTATAGGATATATACGCCTTTGCTGCCTTTACGCAGCTCTGTAGGGTGCGTATGTTGATGTTTGACATATTGCTGTAATTAAGTGGAGGTTTAACGTGTGATGCTGTATATTTACAGGGTGCAATGGAACAACTGGAGGAGGAACTTACGTGTCCGATCTGCTGCTGTCTGTTCGAAGATCCGCGTGTGCTGCTGTGTTCTCATAGCTTTTGCAAGAAATGCCTGGAGGGATTGTTGGAAGGAAATAGAGGTCCTGCTTTTAGGACACCTTTGAAATGTCCCACTTGTCGTAAAGAAACACCCCACAACGGAGCAAACAGTCTCCAAATCAACTACTCTTTGCGAGGGATCGTGGACAAATACAGCAAAATCAGAGAGTTTCCTAAAATGTCAGTTTGTAAACAACACTGCGGGCAGCCTCTTAACATTTTCTGTGCCACGGACCTGAAACTCATCTGTGGCTTTTGCGCTACGACAGCTGAGCACTGTGGGCATAGGTTCAGTTCTTTGGAAGACGCATACGAGCGCGAAAAGAAAGCCTTTGAGGAACTGCAACACAGAGTGGAGAGCTGGCAGAGCGCGGACATCCTCTCCTGCCTGGAGACCCTGCAGGCAGGAAAGAAGAAAGCTCTCCAGTCTGTGAGCAGGGATGCAGAGAAAGTGACTGATTACTTTGACAAACTCATTAACACAATTGAATGTAAAAAGAGCGAGATCCTATCAGATCTGGAGACACTGAAGCTGGTGGTGATGCAGGCGTACGACCCGGACATCACGAGGTTGAGCACAGCTCTGGAGGAGCAGGAGCGCGCTCTGAGCATGGCACAGTCCTTCAAGAGCATCACGGACCCCCTGTGTTTCCTGCAACAGATGCAGGAATTCCGTGCAAAGTTCAACGTCCTCAGGGAAACTCCGCTCCCTCTTGTAAAGACCTGGACATAGGGCGACTTGTGCGTAATTTTGATGTCAAAAAGTGGGACTCACTAAAGCTTAGAGAAGTGGATAAAATCAGCGTTCCTCACGAGAAGGTCTCCTTCAAGTCTGGTCGCTCCCGGGTGACAGCTCCCAGAGTGACGGCTTTACTTGTGTCAGTGGCAGTGGCAGTGGCCCTGCTGCTACCTTACTTTACAAGCACTGCGCAGCTCCGCTTGGAACCGCTGTTTACTGCTGTCACAGCGCAGCTCTCTCAAAGCGCCGTGTATCTGCGCGATCTGGCTTCTGTGTCCACAAGTTTAATGAGTGCAGGCCAGCAATGCATCATAAATATCATGGAGTCCACGGTCAAATTCGTTGGTGGCTTTCACTAGTGCGAGTCACATTTACTCAAAAGCCCTGCTATTGCAGGAAAGGCAATGATTTGCATTTCCATTTTTGTACTTTAGTTTAGTAAAGCCAAAGTTGACAAGGTTTACATTTGAGGTTTCCTTTAATGTTTTAAAACGTCACACAATTTGGTACCAAAATAAATTATGGGTAACTAAATAAATCTGACAACCAATGACAACCCTGTCTAACTTGTTTTATGCGTAAACATACACTGACTGACTGAAGACATAAACACGATGTTAGTGCCGCATCGGCCTTTCTCGGTTCATCACATGGATGCTGCGCACTGATCAAGGTGCATGTTGCGTAACAGGCCGCTAAAGAATACAGGGAGTGACATTTTTTGAAAATTCAGTTTCCACCTCATTTTTTGTTTGGAATTAAATGCCAAAGTCTAGAAGTTTAGAAGCTTTAGATGTCCATTTTACACCAGTGGAGGGAAAAAATTCAAATGTTTAACACAGAAGTTATAATTTTGCCTCAAACACAGGTTGGTCTAATGACAAATTTTTCTAGGTGCTATTGGTAAAGTGGGACACTTGTAATTGGTAAAGTTGAACACTATTAACATGGTAATTTATTTTTGTATTCAAAATCATTAATATTATTGTAGCAACTATTTTTATGAAAATGTGAAGAGGTTATGAATAATAATAACCATTTTAATGGTTATTATAACTGTAGTGTGAGACATAGGCCCATGATGGACGTCTGATGTGCAGCCTGTGCTGTGGTGCAGAAGCAGCTGTCAGACATGTTTCAGCGTGGTACATCTAACCAGGAGCTTTGGTATAAACTAAAAACAAGTGTGACAGAACAATGTAAGAATAATACTGTAAAGTGCCTTCATCAGATTTATTTTTGATTTTTAACTGAGTGAGGAATAATATGAAGGACATGCCCAAAAAAACACATGTAAATCTGTGAACTCAGGCCACCTTTAGTTGGTGAAGTAGGAACAAACATGTTTAAAGGTTTGAAAATAAATATATATATATATATATATATATAGTCTATATTTAAAAATCTACAATTAAAGAACTTAGAAACCTCAAAGAACAACTTAATGTTGAAATGAGTTCATAGTAAGTTAGAGTTAAAAAATGTAATCATCAGAAAACTTAATAAAAACTAGAAATATATAGTTAAATTGATCTAATTTGAAGATGTGTAAATAAAGAAACACCTAATGCCCAGGATTTTCCACAAAAATATACTGTCCTACTTTGCCAATATGAAGCTGTCCCACTTTACCTATAGCACATTGGTAAAGTGGGACAGTGATAACATCTCTTTTAAAAATAAAAGTATAAAGAATAAACATGTGATTTTTAGATATTTTGTTTGCAGATGCATTCCCTTATATAATTTATCAACCCAAATCTGCATGTTTGTTAGTTTTAAGTTTAAGTTATAACCTTAAGATCCTAAATCCCCAAATGCTATGTCATTGGACGTACCTCCGCTTTTTTACTACTTGGTGGTAGATTATGGTTTGCCACGCCATATGAAGTGAAGTAATATCCACAGAACCATTATTTTCTTATCCTACACATTCTAATTATTGGGTGTGTTTGTATTTTTAGTAATAAAATATGACACATTTAAAAATAATCATGATCATGAAGTTAAGTGTCCCACTTTACCCATATTCACCCTACTTAAATATCCAGGGGAACTTAATTATGACAAACATTATGACTGTTTGTGTGTGTGTGGGGAGGCGTATTACTAAATTCAGACTCATTATTTTAGTCCACATTTTTAAAGTTTCCCCCCTCTAACAGTACGCATAGTTAGCCTATCTGAAATGCTCTTTTTCAATTACTCTTTTGTCACTCATATGTCTCAAAGCCATGTATTCCTTTTAACATCAACCGAAAGACTTGCGAATATAAGTGAACCCTCATCATTGTGCGTCATAGCACGCATATAGCCGTCTGTTGCCAGGCAAATAAGAATGTGAAGTATTTGAAGTCTCAATTGGTAATGTGGAAATAAATACAGCTTTGACACAAGCAGTAGGCCTGTAGGTATAAACATATCCTATATGTATTAAGTTTAAGTGCATACAGGGATATGAAAAAGAAAATGTCCAGGTCCGTATTTACGTTAACAGATTTCAGCCACACGTGTTGGTTTTCCAAAATGACAAGTCAAAAAATCAATTATAAGCTAAACAAGTGACTCTTTTCAAAGATAAAGCTCCAGAATCATTTGTGCATGCGGAGTTGCGGACGCTGCGACGCGTGCTGCTGGGATACGGCCCACTCTTAAAGGTTGGCCAGTAGGAAAAGTCTGAATTTACTTAATTTGCAATAGTGTACTACCAGGGTATTTAAGCGAAGTGTGTAAAACTCATCATACAACTTAGAAACAGCAGTGCAGTCAAAAGTTTAATTGACAGTTCGCGTTTATCACACTCGAAAAAGGCGTGAGTAAATCAGTGTCTGTAGTTTGTAATTATCTGCCTAGATGTAAAAAAGAAAGTTACTTTTGCCTACCAAAGTGTCGCCAATTCCAGCACTAAAGGTGCACAAACTTGGTTGTATCTTTACACATGAACGCGTACCTGTGTGATTTTGGAATATGAGGCCTCGAAGGCCGTAGATCGAGGGAGCTGCATCTGCATCGCACTTGTGATGAAAAGGAGCGGCTCAGTGTGTAAAGAACTGTCACATAAATTTACATCCATAGTGTTATGAGCCAAACTAACCAACCAAAAAGACCTTAGAGGCAATCATGTTTATGCGGCCTTAAAAACAGCACTCAAAGGTTGTCAGGTGTGGGAAATAGAATTATTGTGATACAGAAACTGCATGACAAGAACATTTGCAAAGCATTAACTAAAATAAAGAGTCTCCTGTCATTGTATAAGCAAAACTTTATTAAGTGTCACATTTTCCACAAACTCTTGAACATGTTATCTCTAAAATATTCTCAATCACAAAGCATATGCATACAAAGGCAAAATCCAATAAGGTGTCATTCAATAAAAATAAAAAAATATTTATTTCCGTGGTAGTCAAATCTAAATATTTAAGAACATTTACAGACAGGACAAACAGACTTCTGCGTAGTGGTCAGCTGTGATTCAGCAGCACGGGGAATACTGGAGGCTGGAGTCACAATCGTTACTCCAATATTTACGTGCTGCTAAAGTGCGGCGGCCAGTCTCCAGACGTGTCACATACATGTCTTGAATCGGGGGTGGGATTTTCTTGTTTCACTGCTGCAGCATGGTATGGCCTGCATCTCTGTATCCCACAAACCATTCCGTGCTGCTACAGTGTCACAAGACACACTCGTGTCTACTCCGACATGTGTCCAGAGTCCACAGACGCTCACCTCCGTCCGACAGGTTCTCCATCTGTAAAAGAGAAAAAAAAATAAAAAGATCAGTTGAGAATTAGTCAAGTAACAAAGTCAGAGAGAAAGAAGTTGTAATCACAGATAATGAGGAAAGAATGAGTCTTGATTTTATGCTCTTGGGAAGTTGGTTAATATTTAATAACGCCAGTTTTTAAAATATTCATTGTGATGTAAATTTCCCCAACAATTGTTATCAGGCTACCCAGGGACTACAGGTGGAAATTAGCACTTGTTTTATAACCTGGTATAATGCACTGTCCCGGCTTCAAATACACAAATAAATTAAAATAGACAAAGTAAACCAAGAAAGATGTCACAAAATAAATAATGTGGTCACCAACAGCAGCTGCCAGTAAAATGCTGCAAATATGGTTTCCTCAAACTTGCATACATTTGAATGAGTAATGTACAAATCCTCAAATTAAAAGCTAAAATTGAACAAAAACTAACACTGGCCAACACCTGTCATGATTCAGCCAACATGAGCTACAGCGAACTGTCGTGATACAAAACATTACTCACAAGGCTTTGCCATTTAATATTTGCATAGGATTTAGTCAATTAATGATAAAGTTTCTTTTACAACAGATTCAAAATGGAAACCACATGATTATTTTTAAAACACATCTGAAACTGCAGCCACTAGAGGTCTCAATTTACCTGCGACATGATCTTGGCCAGAATGGACCAGTGAAATGCAATTGTTGTGATGCCTGTAGTAAATCGTTAATACAATTTAAAAAAAATATTACTAAAAAACCCAAAGCACATATATAATGACACATTTATTTCACAGTGAGCGGAACACACTCCGTGAGGTAAAACTGGCCTATTGCTGAGCTGTGTGTAATAAAGTGTGTTGGTGTCCTCACTAACAGCAGCTGGTACATGAGTGTCTAAACCAGAGCCTTTGCACCATCACAAGCAAACACACCATCATGTTTTACACCTGCTAACAATTCAGCAACTTTGATGCTCTGACACACTAAAACATTCAACTCTTTGAACTGGTTCACAGGAATGAAAACACTAGTTTGAAAAGTCACTAATGAAAAAAAAATTAAAATCTTATTGACTCCAGCATTAATTATAAAAACAAGACTGTTTTAATTGACAATTGTCAACGTGGGGGTCGGGACCTCCATGGAGGGTTATGAGATCATTTTAGGGGGTTGCCAGGTCATATTGGAGGAATATTTCTATGTAGTTTGAATGGAAAACGGGCTTTGGACGGTTGCAAACTTGCCGAGGTCGGGACTAAAAAATAAAAAACACTGAAATAAACCACAAAATAGTTAAACTATGTACAAGTGTGAATTGAGTGGTAAATATTTAGGACAAAGCATAGAATTAATGTGTGATGTTTGTACCTTGTCAATAGGTACTCCGCAGTCCAGCACTGGACTTATCAGGTAAGCAGTTTGTCTGAACAGTTCTCTTCCATGTGAGTTTTCACATCAGTGACTTTAACCTCACCCATTTTTGTGTCTCCTTTAGGGAGCATGTCCAGACATGTCACCTTCACTGCTGAGCCTTTTTAACCCCTTCCTCCGACATTTGCTCATGGTACAATAGTCTGCAAGAGTCACCTGACCCCAGGGTCGAAGATCAAGTGCCCTCTCCCTCCATGAGCCACACGGACAAGACATGGTGCCAGTCATGGCCCATAACACTCACTGCAAGAGGAGGACCAATCATATTTAAGATTTATGGAGGAAATGTGTCTTGGTGCTGCTTGAAAACACAGCCACAAAAAAAAACACAGTAATAAAAACAAAAGCCGATGACAATCAGAAATACAACAAAATAATGAAATGCTTCTACATGTTCTTATTCTATTACAGCTAAATGAATTCCCACTCTGACAAAAAAGGACCATCAACCAAATATTGAACCTATTAACAAGATAACCAATATGCGCAGTTTAAAGTTAGACTGAAGCCTCTGGGAGGACAGCAGTGCGGTGGTCAGCACCTAGAGACACCTAACACCAGCCCCTAAAACCTCTATGCAGCTCACAATTTAATGGGACATTATGTCACATTGGTGGGCAACTCACACTTCTTCAACTCAAGTTTATTTTAACAATGCACTCATCTTAAAATTGAGTTTATGAAGCTGTAGTTAAAGAAAAAAAAATGTATCCATCAAAACTCAAATGGTGTACTCTTCTTTTATTATGACACAAAGCATGTAAAAAAAATTTGAATTTTAATGAGAACTGTTAGTAATTGTTTGGTATCCTTTAAACCGTAGGACATAACAGGATGCAAACCAAGCACTGTTTGTTCACAGTCATTTCCACAAAGCCAGAAAGAAACAGCAGAGATGGGACAAGAACATGTTTATTAATCCAAAAAACTACTTTGTTCAACAAAGCCATGCACTCCAGATTTTCAATATGACCGAGTCCCTGTGAAGGATGGACTTGGTTTGATGAGTGTAGAGAGCAATGAGCAAGTTCAGAGAGAAAGAGGAAGAAGCAGAGCTGGTGTGAGCTCAATGGCACACCCAAACTCACACTCCAGTCACACACGGTCAGCAACCTGCCCATGTCCCAGACTTTAGGCTCAGCTGTGTCATTTAAAACAAAAAATATAAAACAAAGTCAACTCAGGGAATGACAGTAGGAATGTTTCTCCAGACATAAGTTTAGGGACAGTTTTTCTTTCTTTCTTTTTTTTTTTTTAAATAAAATGTGATGCTTACATCAAAACATAAATTGAGTAGAATGCCAGAAAAACACACACGTAAATTACATTTAATTCTGACAATTAAATTCAGATTATTCCAACAAGAGACATTAAATCAATTACTTACAATATTGAGTCAGCACATATTGCACTGTTTCATTTTAAAAAGCCATGCCCCTACATACTGTATCGTACAGTATTGTCTGATAATAAATATTACACATCTAAATTATTATTCTTTATCCATACATCCCACAAGAAAAGGACGCAATGTAGAAAAATTACCTTGCACCTTCCTCGTCTGATCACACAACTCCCAAAGTCACCATCAGGCTTACATGTGTCTTTAAGAAATTACTTGCCAATTAATCTTTAATTTACACACATTTATCAAAACTATTTAACAGTGTCAAGGACCTTTATGGACACAAAGTAACCACAAGATTTAAAAACAGGTTGTCAAATAAATGCACAAATCTGGCCTCCTGCCACAATAATCAACCTAACAAATCTACGAGGCAAAACCAAACACTTGGATATCGAGTGGGATACTCCTGAAAGCTACTTTTAAAAAGTCTTCATAACTTTTTCAACATGCCCAGTCTACAAGAAAAGAGCAGTTACAAAAGCTATACAGCTTCTGTTGAATGATCTGACCCACAAAACTTGAACCAAGACTAATTGCTGGAAAATGACCAAGACGACCCATGAAAACCTGCGCCCGTCAAAGCACATTTGAATACTATAAAGTTTGTGCTGAGTGCTGCAGAAAAGAGGAAGAGAGGGGTGGGGGTTCTGTGCAGCCGGGCTACAGCACATGTGAGCGTGTACAAGAAGAGGCACCGTTTCACCAGGAAATGGGGGTGGGAGCCTATTTTGCTTGAGGGGTCTATCAAGACAGAATGATGAGTCACAGAAAGTCATGCTAACAGTCAGTCTGAAGCATGGACCCAGAGAAAGACCGAGGCCAAGCACAGAGATTGTCCACCTTTAGCCCCCAAGTTTCACCTCTCTGTCCAGTGCTCTATACGGGAACTAATATTACAAAAGCTAATTATGTTTCCTCTGTGTGATTTCTCCCATGCTACTAAAGCTACAAATTAAAATAGTTCACTGCAGGTGCCATGGTGACTCCGATTACAAGCTGTCACTGACTGACACAACATGTACTTGGTTCTGAAAGAATCAAAGCTTTTGGAAAAGCTGAAAAATTAAAATATGAGCACAATCGCTCCCAGCCCGGGCACACATTAGCACTGCACCTGAAACACAAAGCATTTAGCAGCATAATCTAAATATTAAAATATGTTCCCTGTACACACTGTGGATTGATATGTGGAGAATGAACTTTACACTTTGTGTGCACATGTATTGCATGTAATTAGAATAAATATTAAGAATGTTTTTTTACTGTAAAAAATGTAAAAAGGCTGTTCATTTGTGTGTATTTAAATTAAAATATTTTTCTTCAACTTGTGGTTCACACTCCCACATAATTGAGCTATTGCCCTCACAGTGGTGTGAGTATTTTACCTCCTATAACATTAGCAATTTTTAGCCAACTATATTTTTCCAATTTTGTTTTCTTCTTTTCCTGGGGAAGTAGGACATATTCAAAGTGTAGCTATGGTATAATGTCTAAAAAAAACATTAGTCAATGAGGAAGTTGACTACATGAGTGGACCTACATGTGTGTGTGGTGATAGTGTAAATATGAAAAACTGCTGAACAGGACAAGATCTTTTAACGTACAAGTCTATGGGGCCTGTGCTAAAAGTAATAATTAGCTAAAGTTGTTTTCAAAAGTCAGCCACATGTCTGCGTTCAACATTTGATTAAACACGCACACAAACTGTAAATGATAAAAAGATGTTAGTGTCATATTATGTAACAAATTAAAATCGATCTATGGACGTACAAGGGCGGGTTTAGACAAACGATTGTATGGAGCCTCTCGTTCCCTCTGCTTTGCTATATATGCCTGAACAGGGAAAAGATCCCACTTAAACATTCGCGCTTTGTCTCTTATAACGATCATAAATAACACAGATCCAAAACGTCTTGAGAGTTTAACAAACTTGTGAAGTTGACACTGTAGGCCTCCTCTACTGTCGTTTGACTAAATATTCAGTCAGTATGTTTACAGCCACATGCCACACAAAATGCGTCATTAAAAGTTTATAACATCAAACCTAGACAGTTGGCACGGAGCCATAATTATTTAAAAAAATACAGACGATATGAGTTATGACAGCTGTTAAAAGACAACGAAGTGACACCAGACAGGCTAAAACATCCAGCGCAAAAAAAAAGAAGGAAAATCATAACCCATTTTTGATTTACTGTCCATCCTCCTCACACACCGCCCTGCCCACAAGACGTGCCCGTGTCCGAGCATTCCTGACAGGGCAAAAGGAAAGAATAAACTCTCTGAATCTAAAACAGACGAAACCCACCGCCTTTTCTCATTGCACTTTCCCTCCCTGAGCCTGAGCGTTCAGAGTATTTGTTGACACTGCCCACTGTATCTCTCCGCTGCTCGCCTTCTGCACCTCCCGCTCAAAAACTCTGCTCTAAAAGCAAAAAAAAAAAAAAAAAAATGTCTGTCAGTCTCAAACTTTCAGTAACAGTTTGATGCCTCGATCGCTCCCGGGAAGAAAATATCGTTTTATTTTCAACCATATGCTCATCTCATTATGGTTAAGACGGGGCGCTGATTGTGCAGTTTTTTATACAGCGCAGCAAAGTCAGAAATCCAGTCCTGTGCGCTAGCAGGCTAGGCTAACAGGCTAACGCAGAAGTAACTGGCAAAGCTGGTCAAATGGCTCCCCCGCCACAGTGCGTTTTGTATTAATTCAGCTATCCCAGCGTCCGACGTCTATCCACACTGCCCCGCTCGAATCAGGGCGCACACATTTACCTGCGCCGCGTTGAGGAAAAAGAGCAGTTCATCTCCAGAAAAGCGCAGTTTGCTGGTGAGCGCTCGACTCGTCCCTCTGGCTCAGCGGCAGCATCCTCTCATGATCCCCTCACTGCAGCTGCTGAGGCAATCGCAGCTCACTCGAAAATGGCGCCGAAAAGATACACTCCTCATTCAAATTCGATAGAGCCTCCCATTGCGTCCATTGGCTGCACGCGAAGAGAAGCCCGGGCCGCTCATTGGACAGTGAAAATGCACTCTCGAATGATCTGTGAGCCCACGCAGAGCTCAACCGAGAGGGAAATTAACTCTTTACGTGCTCACAGCGGCTCTCAATAACGTTTGTCCCGGCGAGAAAACTTCAGCCGTTTTTACTCTATGGGTCAGTGTGTTTATGTGGTTACTAAGAGCAGCCCTAGAGCCTATTACCCAGCTAAACCTTTTCTAGGTCACCACCACTAGGCTACAATTGTTAGGAAATTATGTTCAATAGCAATCAAAAATGTGATTGTCTGACTGCACACTGCACATAAGTAGCATAAGTGATACAGTCGAAAGACAGCACACATGCAAAAAGGGTTGTGATTGTGAAAACAAATGATAGATCCTATTGACTCCATATGAAGAGCTGTCTAATTACAGGCTAAAGGTTATTAGGAAAAAGACAACATTTGACAAAAAGTGGTTACACTTCATTTTACACTACCTTGATACATTGTACCTAAATAAATGTAGTACAATGTAATCTGCTTTGTAACAATCTGTACCTATGTAGTAGCCAACATACATAATGGAAGAATGTGTATTCGTACATTGGAGGTGCCTTCTGTAATAAGACATAAGACCCTAGGGTTAGGGCTTAAGGTTAGGGTTAGAGTTAGGGTCCTATATGTTGTTACATTATGTACCTCCAAATTACAAATACATATTATTCCATCGTGTATGTAACACATGGGTACAAGTTATTACACACAATGTATCAAGGGTAGTGTAAAATAAAGTGTTATCCAAAAAGGAAAGAGTAGGTTCAAACTAGAGCCAGCCCATTTCTAGACATTATAGGGGCCAAGGCAACCTTAGGTCCAGGAAGTCAATTTACCACCACATCAAAAGCAAGCAAAAGCCATTTTACAATTAGTAAACAATTCTTATCATTACTTCATTTACAAGCCAATTAGGTTGCCTCTATCCCCATGTGATGGCTCTGAGTGATCAAATATTCTTAATTTAGTTTTCCATAGTTGTTGCACAGTAACCTGTTCACAAACAACCTCAAACGTGGGAACAATTTGTCTGCTACAGTGGCTCTTCTGTTATCACGTAGTGCCAGACAAGATAAGCCACTTATTTCATCCCAATGTATATGTCTTCGCCAACCCAATAAAATAATTCACTTATCCATGGAGCATCCCTTAGGTAGGATTGAAAGAAATATTGGTCTAATCACACGTTGATATTTCTTTAAGGGTGCACATGCAGAAGCTGAGAGGAGTCAAGCGAAGGTTATTGTGTATACACATTCTGCTATAGCCTAATGTGGACAATGGGGCGGAGATGGAAAAAAAACACACACTTGTTTACAGATAAACTGGTTTGGACAGGAAGCCAGTAAGGAGGAGCTCTGTGCTGTTAAGCAGGCATGTGGAGAGGCAGGGATGAGCCAGCAAAAACACCACAGTGACCACTGAGGAGACTGGGATGGTGTTAAGGCCGCATGCAAAATGTCATATAGCGATAAATTCGGCAAGTTAGAATCAAGAATACAACCAGCTGCTTACAATAAATAGAAAAGTGGGGTTTTTGCTTCATGACAAGATATAAAGGTACATGGGAGTCTGCTGAAGTAGTGCCAAACAGTTGCTAGTGCAACCCTGATGAATACTAGAGTTATCGTGCATTGTGTCACCATCACATGAGCACACACTGCCTTCCATTAGGCAGGAGATCCTTATGACTCACGAAAACACAAGTCACATGTCACTACACAAATGAACCATGCTACTCGGGCTGCTCTGCTATCCACACTAGGATTTTTTGCTGGGCCAAATGAAATCACATAATAAAGCATCTCTTTATGAGGAGGTTTGAGACAGCGTGGGGCTCTCTCTTGTGTGGACAGCATGAACAAGAGCAGCACTGTCATATTGCATGGCCACAGCAAGCCAGCCTGGTCCCAAAGTTGCATGGAGGGGTAGTTTTGGTTCAGTGTAATTTGATTTCATGTAAGATGGCGTGCATGCATGGTTGGCTGTTACACTCAGCTGCTTCTCATTCAAGGCAGAGTTTTTACGGATTTTTTGACTGTCTTCATTTTCATGTGACTCAAAGGATGGCCTTCACACCACCTCCAGTGATGGGACTGCAGTACCTAAACGATGGGAAATTGATATGATGGGAAATTGATCTAACATGCTTTCAACTGGATCAGCAAGTGAACATAGAAGGACACTTTGCGATTGAATGCATCACTTGAAGGGCAAAGAGTTAGGGTCACTAGATTAAAAGAATCAAAACATGAATGCTTTGGAAATGCACAGACTTTTTTGTATTGGTGGGGGGGACTAATATCACCTTACCTAGTTACCTTCTATTACCTATTCTGAATCCATTAACGCATTTGTAACTAACAACCTACAAAGAACAGGGTGGTTACAACAAGTTTGTCGCACACTGTCTATGAAAAAATGCAAAGTTAGCACAAGAAGAACTCTAACACACAAGTATTGCAGAGTATGTATACTTTATTACTATGGCTCACTCCTTGGCCATGGTCTTTAAAGAATACAATGAGGCCCAGTGAGAACACATGAGAGAAAGCCTGTCCATTGATGTCTCCTGGCTGCCCCTCCCCTCTCTCTGAGACATCTGTAGCAGCTGCCCCCTTGTGCTCCTGTCAGCGGGACAGAGTGTGTGTTTGCATGTGTGTATGAACAAGTTGAGGTGGGGTTGGCTGAGAGGTTAGCATGGGGCGTATTATAACACCTCCCCCTTTAAAGGGTGCAACCCGCACACTTGTGGGACATCACATTTATCAATGGCTAATAGTCACAAGCAGGTCACCCTGAAAATACAACAGCAACCTCTGACCTCTTTTTAGCACAAGGTGGTCATGTCAGGCCTTCAGTGCCCTGCAGAAGTGCATATGCACACAAAAAGGGCCTAATATCATTCCGTTGACAGAAAATTTCTTTACTTTTCCTTTACTCTAATTAACCAAAACCACACTGTGTTACATACTGTTGCCACGCTCCTAAAGACCAGCTAGACACAGAAAGTGCATTTTTTGCAGTAGGTAATAAAATAATGGATTTGGATGAGAACCTATATCTAAAGCTCATATTTACCTGCCTTTAGTCAACATCTCCATGGAGACGAGCTGGAGACGTCCCTGCTCCCAGAAAAGCTACAGTCAGGTCTTAGGAGAGGTGAGCCGCTCACAGCAAACACACATTTATTTGTTCATTTTTAGGTGATTTTCAACAATAAAAATATCTGCATTATAATAAATGCTTGTATTTTATTATTTAATGGGTGAAGTGCTATGCGGTGTGGCTTTAAGATTTAGCCTACTAAAATGTATAATCTCATGCTTGGTTAATCTTAATTAATCTCAAATGTAGCATTCAAGTAAATCAATACACAACATATATTTACTTTTGCTTTAAAATGCCTGAAACATTTTTGCATTAAGAGAAAAGCATGTTTACCGATGACAGCCAGGTGTGGATATAATGCCGTTTTAAAGCAAGCAAATGCAACTTTCATTTTGTCTAATTCTCAATATTAATTTCCCAATTAAAGGTATATAAGACTACATTCACAAATGACACACACATTTCACAAAGTACTTTGTCTTTTGCATTTTTATAGGCTGCTTCTAATGGCTTGGCATCGCAGGTAGGACAATAAAGCAATCCATCGGCTCATGTAAACTATAGCCTATAAAAATGGTAAGCTTAAGTTTGAGAAAAACAAAACTTAATTGTCTTTATTGTCTCTTCTGGACTACAAAATGACAATTCCAGCGGAAGTCCCTCCCCTCATACTGCACTGTTGTACTTCGATGATGTAACCACTTTCCAAATATAGCGTGTTGCTGATCGCAGGGCTGTACTTCCATTGGCCATAGCTGCTGTCGCTCGCCGTACGTCGCCCCGCCCGTGTTATTATTGTAAACAGCCCGCCTCGCCACCGACTCTGTGGGTCGAGCCGAGTACTCCATCCAACCCTTTGTTCGTGCAGTGAAAACACCGACGCGACAAAGCAAGAGTGATAGTCCGCCCAAAACTGTGGCTGACACCTCAAAGAAAAGTTGAACACAATGTCCTACACTACCACATTTTATATTTGAGTTACGATGGTTGTGGTGTCGTGTCGAGGATCGTTTCTCGCGCAGTGGGACGTTCTCTCGACCGGCGACTGCTCCGTGCTGCCGCATGAATAACAATAATAAAGCGAGCGACTTGTCAACGCTCCGCACTAATGTTTTGCTTCTCGCACACGTCCACGAACAAAAATTGACTCACCAACCTGAGTTTCATAATGACAGATAGCCTAAGGACTCATAGACGCCAGCACACAAAGTTGTCATACAAAAGAGAACATCTACATCGACGGCATCAGCCCACAATAATAAACAACTTGCGTTCCCGTTCGTGAGTTCGACAGCACAAACGCAAACAAAGCGACTTTCAACACTCCACCACTTCTTTACGATTACTACACAGCAAACTAATAACGAGGGCACAAACCAAACTTACAAAGACTCTGCTGACTTAAATGGCACTTTGGCTACAGACTGGTGTTTTCCTGTGCATCTTCCTCTGTACGAATGTGTCGCGACTCACCAGGAGCAGCCGGTCCGTAAGTGACAACCTCCCTTCCTCGACAAATTCAGCCCGCGGTAAGTTGACAACAAGCTTCCATCCATTCGCTTCCGAGTAAGTGCAGTTTCAGCAAAGCTTCAAGGAAGTTGTTTCTTTTGTTCCACTGTTTTTCTGGTTGCGTCAATGTAGCGAAGGGGGAGGCGGAGCGGTGGAGAGGAGGAAAACACATCAGAGCGCAGCGTAAAGCCACCACGTATAGTTCACACGGCTGTCCATTAACGGGCTGTAAGAAGAGCACCTCATCCAAATCCGCGTTAAAGTCTGACCAGCTCACGTGTCTGCATCGCGTTTA
Organism: Neogobius melanostomus; assembly: GCA_007210695.1. Taxonomy (NCBI): domain Eukaryota; kingdom Metazoa; phylum Chordata; class Actinopteri; order Gobiiformes; family Gobiidae; genus Neogobius; species Neogobius melanostomus. The sequence continues at coordinate 3,725,993 of VHKM01000048.1, forward strand.
AGTGGGAAGCGGCACTATCTGTCCGCGCGCTCCAAGCGTGCGCAAGGCGCATTTGCATAGTCCAAGTGGGTTTGTGTAGTTACAGAAGAGTTGACAACAAGGCGTACATCCGACTATTCGCTTTTTTTTACATTAAAACTTTTCAACGACCACTGATGACAGATTCATTTTTGAAAATATAACTTAACTGTCATCAAGCCGTAGCCACGCCAAGTAGCCTAATGTGTTCCTATGCTTTGCAGAGGAGTTCAGTTTTCCCCCTTTCCTTCACATGTGGTTAAGACGACTAAACACTTTCTCATCACTTCGTTGGTGGTGTAGATGAAAAAAAAAATCTACTGATAGGTTACAATTGTATTTCATTTCGGTTTGGGAACGCAACAAGTCATGTAGAACGAATCAGACTTGAGAAGATGGACGCACTCTTGATATAGCAATCTCTAGTCTACTCTTGGAAGTGAGCTGAGTTAACAGAGCTGGGACGGCTTACTATGCAGAAATAGGATCATCTTGGTTCATCGGATAAAAAGGTGATCTCCTTGTTTCCCTCACGCTGTTACAGTTGCATTGCATCAGGAAGCGGCTATAGTGTCAATGAAGTCACTACCAAGCGCACCCTGATTCACGCCATATAAAGCATGTGGCAGAGGTCACTGCATAATGATCACGCTGTTCTTTTGTGGATGTCCTTCAAAAGCTAAGAACTGTCACTGAAAGTGTAAAAGGCATCAGAATATTTCCTCAGAACACTTAAAAAAAGCATATTTTTGAGAAACACAGACCATTCATTACGCACAAATATCCTTTCCATGCGCACTCACCTTTACAAATAGATATATGTGCGTGAACATTACTCACGTTTAAACCGCTATGATATCATTTTTATACGGTCGGCATGGGTAAATAAGAAACTAGAAAACTGGCACAGGTGCACATTCAAAGTCAAGACGTTCGAGGAGTGTAGAATACAAGTTTTGCACACTTTCAAAACATTTAAAATCACCTTTGTTGGACATGTATTTAAATGTCGACACTACTCATATATACAGGTCATGGCCAATGATTTGATACTTGGGTATAGTCTGTGCAGTGTCTGGGAACAGTGTGCGCAAGGTGTTTACGCACAACTCCATTGCGTTATTTTCATTTGAAATGGGTTATCCTCGTTTCAAGTTTATTTTGTATCTCTAGAATTTCTCTGAAAACAACAACGCCTGTCGCGAAAATGTGTCCGTTTTATTAGTGCGTAATAGTAGCCTATATGAATTGTGCCACGTTAAAGATCTGAGAATGTTGTACTGTGAGAGTCACGCATACAGTTTTGTAGCTTGCGGGAGTATTTGAATATTCGCCCGATGTGTGGGCCGGTGCACAGTCAGAATGCAAAGGCGACACAGTAATCAAGCGCAATAATGTGATAGGCACGGTTCATTCTTTAAGTGGCACCAACAAAACGTGAATTTACCAGAGTTATACGCAAGTTCAAAAGATTTCCATATATTTGACTATTGGAATTGTAAAATGTGTAGTGTTTTGTGTCGTAGTTTACTCGACAAAAGAAGGAAAGTGCGCATGGCTCGCCCTTGGTCAAATTACGCAAAACGTAAAGACATTTAACATTTAACGAATCATTGTACACAATTTGAAAATCAGTTAATTTATCAAATCTGTTGCAAATGAAATCACGTTGCATTTTAGTAAGTAGAATAACATGATCAGCTCTGCTTTTTGTTTTTGTATAGTGATTCCCATCAATACATGTACCAAAAACTGCACATTGAATAAGATAAGAACAAATATATGTAATATCTTTATTTTCTTGAGCTATTTACAATATGAGCAGTACTGAAAGGTCATATTATGTGGGAGGACTGTGTATGAGTCAAAACGGGAAAAAAAACTACCCTCAGTATCATTTTGTGTTTCTAATGTGGCAACAGATGCACTGACACAATCACAATATTGTATTGATCATATTAATGTGAAATGTGTTTTGTTTAGACATAAGTTATTGACATGCCATAACAATCTTACTATTAAAAAATAACTTTATGAACTTAGCAAGTTTCAGCTTGAATGCAAAAGCACATGAAAGCTATTGTCTGAGTGAATAGTCTATCTTTACAGGCCCGCAGAGGGGAGGTAGTGGCTGAGGCCTGTCCCTGCAGCACCCTGTGTCCACTGCTGAAGTAGGTCAACTGAGGGCGCCGATGGTCGTTGAGTTGGAACGATGCTGCTCTATCAAACCCTGCAGGAGAGAGAGAAGAAATCTCTGTCATTGATTGAGGGACAATTAAAGCTTTGAGCTCAGTGGACAGAAAGCAATGAACCCCCTCCTCGACCCCACCAATTACACTTTTAGTGGGCAAGTCTACCATATTCTTGGTACTTGACAAGTAGAATGGCCAAACAATTAATCAAGGAGACCTTTAGATTCATGTTTGACTCCATCTTCATCTGTGAAATTTAGTTCTAAAGATAATTTTGTTTTGTCACATTACAGTAAATTACATTTTCATGAAGAGTGTAACATTTTTATTAATTGTCTGTGTTACTTATTCATCAATTTCTGCTGTTTATCACATTTTATAATCTCAAATGGAGAGATGGGGCATTATATGTTGAAAAATTAATAATTTTTGTATCCACTAGTTAAGGTTCATGATTTAACATTCACATTTGCACAAAAACGCAAACACAAGAGGTGTAAGTGATCGTCTCATGTTGGTAAGACCAGTAGTTAAGCCGACATTAACCATAAACATAACCAAAGCATTTGCGTCCAAACATTTTTGTTGCAAATTCTTCCATAGAATGTTTCCACCACAATCTTACAACACACACATTGGTCCCATAGGGTGCTTAGAAATCATGGGAAAACATCTACTGATTCTCATTCATTAATGCAGTAACAAAAAGTAGCTATGATCACGTACTGTCCATCCTTTGTTTTAGCATGCAAAGCGGCATCCTGGTTATACATGCGTAAGCAGAAGTGTGAGGTTGTTATCTACTGACCAGTTTAAGGTTATGTAATAGCAGTAACTGACACAGGCTGACAGGAAGTCAGACACACAGGCCTCACTCACAAAAGGTGTCCCATATTTACTCAGGGCTGATGGGCTGCTGTCTATAGGGACACCAAGTGTTCCTGTGATAACTTCAATGCCCTGTCCTACTCAGCGCTCCACCACAATGGGAATCTACAAGTAACACCACGACCCGGGCCAAACACAGAAGACCAGAGCACAAAGGCTAATGACCACTGTATACTGCCCCTCTTTTCTATGGTACAAAGGCTTACATTACAGCAGAGTCAACCTGAAGAGCCGGATGGAGCCAACAGCTGCAACATTTGAATTTCCTATTTTCTATCTGTATGAAATTTAGCATGCGCAATGTGTGGTCAAATGATAAAATGAACACGGCTGAGAGGGCGAGAAGTGCAAAAGGAAGTGGCCAAAACTATAATTTTTGGAGAGCTCCAGATATCGAGGCCTATGACTAAGCTCAGAGGAGAGTAGGTGTGTTGTGCCCAAGCTGCAGCAAAAGAGAGGGAAGACAGAATGGCGGGAAGAATGGACGGTGACTAGGCACATACCACATACATACCAAAAATAGATGTGTTGTTAAATACTTCAAATACAAATAAAACGGACCTTACAAGTTAATTTACATTGTTTATAGGAGGAGATAATATATAACAGTATTTATAGTACAAAAGTTGTAGTGTGAAAAAGATGAAAATTCAAACAAAATATAGAACTAGTTATGGTTGGCGGCCACTTGGAGATAAAAGAAACAGTGGTCCTGCGTAAAATAATAACATTTGAAGTGGCTCTCTGTGGAAATCTAATTTAGTGTTTTACAATTACCTATGAACACAAATAAGCTGTGTACGTTCTGTGTCTATGACAAAGGACTACATTATTTTTAAAGTCACATCCGTGTACATTTTTCTTTACATTGATGAACTTTATTGTACCTTTTACGTTTTTGCACAGCACTGTGTCTCTACCAATATTTAAATATATGCTCAAAGAAAAACAAAAAGACTGCCTATGTTTGTGATTCACTTGAGAATGTTTATTCTAAAAAGACTTTTAACTAATATACATGCTCACACCCTCTTATCGCACCATCCGAGCCAGTGCACCATCACTCCCTTCCCTCTGTCCCACACAACATGCCTCTGTATTTAGACTGTTGACTCAGTTGAACACTAACAGCAGTGTGTGATAAGGAAGATTGAATCATCATGTTAAAACACCACAGCTTTCATCCGTCAATATGCTCCACAACAAGGAGTGATTTTGGTCTTTCAGGACAGAGGAGTCGCCATGATGACCACTATTGCATTGATATCGCTAAAGTGCTGTTTGTCAGGTGAAATAGCCTCATCATGGTCATCACAGCTCTAGATAATCAGAGGTGTATTTATCTGTCAGGATGCTGCCCATAGGTGTTTCAGACTGCAGGCACGCTGAGCGCGCAGTGTGGAGCACAGCACAGCCAAGTGGACAACAATGGAAGCACGCTGGGACACGTGTGAGAATCTGTGTATGACATGTGTTATAGTGTTAGACATAAAGACTTTGTTGATATTAAATATGTACCAGGTATACAGTAGTGCTTGTATTAGCGTTCCCTCTGGTATTGATTTTCTCCAGCTGCTTGCTGACTCCACTCATGTAGACCTCCTGCAACCAGAGCACCTGAAAAAGCACACAAAGAAATAATAGGACATTTGAGCACATCAGATACGATAATAACAACAAAACATCAAGATAAACATGATCTGTGGCAGGAAAACACAAATTATACTGGGATATGCTTCCACACCCAGACGTTTAAGATGGAAAAAAAACAGGAATTTGGTAAACAAAAACAAAACTAAAAACATTTATTGTTTATTGCATATTGCAAATAACAACATTTACAGTAATTTAATGAATATTATCAATACAGCACCTAGATTATAGGTTTCGAAACTGTAACTGCAGGCCATACCTATTCTGCATAATACAAGACCAACTGACAAACAGATCAGTAAAGCCCTGAGTGAAACAAAAGAACTCAAAATGTCTGCGTAGGTTTCCTCCGGGTACTCCGGTTTCCCCTACCACTAAAAACATGTACAATAGGTGAATCCTCCGGCCAGGTGATTCGGACCATCAGCCTGGCTCCACATCTGGAGATGGGTCCTGGTGCTGCGCCCACTGCCCCTTACGGGTTGCCTCAGCGGCATCAAAGGATGGGTCGAGAAATTGGAAGGAATTGGAAGAAAATGAGACTAAAGAGTCACAACTACACTTCAGTTACAACCAGGACAAAACCAAGTGAACTCCCAGCTTTTACACCACTTCTACAGCAGGTTGGAACTCACAACAAAGGCTCCCTGAGTAAAAGCAGTGGGCCGGGACCATAATAGTGAATAGTAAATGAAAGAATGACAGATCTCAGTCATCGCCTCTTTAACAGCTCCTCACTCGCCCAGTCTTTCCTTCTCTCTCTCTTTAACTCGCTGGAGGATGCTAACCCATCAGGTCCCTTGGCTCCTCTCCACAGGATGATGTCATTCTGAATGACATCACCATGCAGTGTGTGTGCATGTGTCTGCTTTCTTCTCCCGCTGCCTTCCCTCCACTGCTCTCCTCGGAGGGAAGGTGCTGCTTGACACTCTGCCGCGATACCCACAACCTTTGGCCAAAGTGCCGTGTTAGCACATAGCACTCAGAGAGAATGGGAGAGCTATAGGAGCATTAAGGCTGGAGATTGCCTTTGTCTTGAAAGTGGTGTGATTGGAAAAGTAAAGGTGTGGTAAGTAGTATAAGAAAGGGAAGGGTTAAAAATGGATCAAGTTAGTTTAACATAGCAGCTAACTCGACCACACAAACACACTGCTCTGCCATTTCAGAGTTACCGACACACAGGTGAAAAAGGTCTACAGTTTCATTTTGTCTGTAACATTATTAAGTGTAATATACTGTAGATTGAGGCAGCAAAATGCATGTCTTTGTGCAAATCAAAAGCCCGAATTAATGAGACTGTTGTTCCAGACAGGCAGTTTAACAAAACAAAACAAAATGTGTTGAGAATGAAATAAAATACTATATATGAAGTATATTGCTTATTTTCTGAAAGTCAGGTAATGCAGTCTTTAATAATAATAAAAAAAAAACACGTTACACCTACATACGTGGGGGGATAACAAATTGACAATGTAGCTGTGATAAACTTACTTACTGCTAATTGCCATATTGTCAAATCTAGTCCACTGACTAATTGAGAAGAGAGATATTCTCACTCTGGTCTTTCATGTGAGCCTCAGAGCAGCAGAGGTACTCAGCTGAACACGCCTGGGCTTTATGAAGCACATTGGCATAGCTTGAGCCCATGATGTCATCCTGTAGAACGGGCCGGCAATATGGGGATCAGCGAGTCTATGAAATATATCGAGGTCATATGTGTTGGGGATATTGCGCTGCATTTGTGTTATATTGCCAAAAAGGTTAGATTGTACATCTATTTTATTTCCTGAATTGAACAAAATTCATTCCAGAAATGCTTCTTTTTTTATGTGTGTGTGTGAGAGCAATGTATTGGAAATGTTATTATCAGTGGGTTGTGGTCATGGAGCTTACCCGTCTGTCTCATGAGCAGAGGCCAGAACCCCTGTCACCTCCACCTGCTCAGGCCTAAGAAGAGACCGGCCAGAAATTCAGATCATCCCGGAAGAAGGTAGAGCCTCTCCAGATTGTAGTCAACCAGGGACCTTGGTATCAGGCCAAATCTATAGTGAATATAGAATGTGTAAGTACAAAAGGGCTTACATCCTGATTGTGTTAATACTAAATTATTGAGAACAGAGCACAATAGGTTATGTCATCACACTAATAAAACAAAGTTATAAAATGTGTTACTAGTGCAACAGCAATTGTAGCCAAATGGTGGTTGGTATACTGGTAATTCTCAAAAGAGCAGTAGTATCCATAGAAGCAGTGGGGAAAACAATCATGCATTGCGGTTGTAATACAGCTTTACAGCACCAGCAGATTTTCTTCTGTAGCATTGTATGTAAATTAAACATATTATAATCCTTTTTATTTTAATCTCTTTTGCTATTGCTACATATTGGAATTTTAACTATGTCGACTCTTACACAATGCGCCAATAGCTTTTAGGTTTCAGTTTTAAGCTGCTTTGACAGTTGAACTTCCTTAATTAAAATAAGTGAGATAACCGTGCAGCTGAACGTCTAGTGGTTAAAGCTGCTGAACATATTGTGGAACACTGTTCTGTCCTCAGCGTTGTTCAAGTCCCGGTTCCGACATTTGTTGTGACGGCCCCCGAGCTTGGGGGACCGTCTCATTGATTGTGTACTAAAACTACTATCTTATTTTGAGGTGACCACGGATGCGCTTGGGCCCGGTGTTTCCTGTTGGCCGCCATAAAAGGCCAACAGCTCCACACCTCGGGCTGCTCCTCTCTGGCTCTACTCCACCTGGCCATGGAGATGCCACGCTGCGCCAGCAAATTTGCACATTCTATCGATTGTTAATTTTTAAATGAATGCTCAAAACAAATGAAAAGCTTATGAGTGGAGTTGCACCCCTGCCTTGCGTGCACCTGTTGTCCTATACGGAGTGTGCAGCCGTCTCTCTCTCTCCCTCTCTCTCTCTCGGTCAGACACTAAGACTTTCCACCCTTGTGTGAACGCAAAAGCAAATGACAGAGGAAATGTTAAAAGCAGTAAAAGAAGGAGGAGACACCAGGACCTGTTTTATGAAGGTGCGTCTCAAATAAATGACTCCCTTTAAAACTCCTTCAGCCCCCCTCTGCCCCTAAAGCCCACAGACGACACCCCCCGTCCCTGGCCTTGACTGTCACCCTGACGTTGACATGCTTGGGTCATTTCATCTGATGGGATCTCCAGGGAGGAATTAGCATGTGCAAAAGAAAGGTCCACAGTTTTAAAAGCTCAGTGTTTCCAATTTGCTACCACATGCTTCAAATTAGCCACGTATTTACTAAGGTCAGGAGTTGGGCACGGAGCCCGTAGAGGAGTGCGCACATGGGAAGAAGAGGGGTGAGGTGGTGAAGCGGCAAAGGGTTAAGTACAAGTAGAAAGATGTGTTTTACAACTGATGATACTGTAAATACCGTGGATACAAATATGCTCCCTTGCAATCACTGGATGAAATCATAAAGAAAGGTTTTAATTGTAATAAAGAAGACATAGAAAATATACAGTATTTTTAAGAGTTAAAAGAGTTCACATGCGTCCAAGTAAGTGGGGAAAGGGTGAACAGGGTGTTTTGTTTTAAAATGGCCAGAAAAAGAAAGAATGGGACAACAGGATTAATCATAGTTATAACTGAACACGATTATCACGACCAAAGGAGCAGAACAGTCATGTCCACCTCAGAACATGCTCAGGTTCGGTAAGGAAAATCACCATAAATCCCTTAAAAAAACAAAACAACAACTGTAGAGCTGTGTAGGAGAGAGCATTTACCCGGGAGTTAGAAGACCATCAAAGTCAACAATTAAGGACAACAATTTCATCTTATGAGAACTTGATACCTCACCTCTTCCAAACTTTACTAAAAAAAAAAAATCCATCTCAACTTCCTGTAAGATAACAGATGCATTACTATGAGCCAGAAAAGACACCTATTTTCTTTACTACACCACTACTTTTCACAGTTTGGTGACCAACCAAAGCAAACGACAGTAAATTCAACACTTGGGTTTATTTTAGCCTGTTAAAAATAGACATGATGTCCAGTAAGTGGCCTTTTTCTGTCAGTGCAGAATAGGAAAAGCTGACTTGTGTCAAAAAACTGCTTACAAACTAATTATTGGTCATTTTCAGTTCTGGAGTCTTGCACCAAGCCAAATGATCCTTATTGCATCTGTGGTGTGTTTGTGTTATCACAACTCTGGGTGAGGCTGGTGGATTTTATGTGTGGGCACGAGTAAAAGTGTGTAAGTGGGTGCGCATGTGCAGCCTAAAAGCATTTAGGTGGGAACGAGAGAGGGTCTGCAGTGATCGGGGATGACATCATTGTCCATGATGTCATCTACAGGGTGACTTTGGCACACATGATCTTTTGGGTGAGGTCACGTTTTCACTTCTAAATCACAGTAATTGACAAGGCAGCGGCGGGTCACGTTGTGGAGTAAAACACAAATCTGCAAAAGACAGATTAGGGGCCGAATTAAAATGATAGGCGGATTGGCACCAACTTGTTTTACAGGTGAGTGGGCAGAAGACAAAGAAATTATGATTAATGAACCTGCAGACACAGACTATTGCTAGCTATAATTGTGATGCAAAAACAAATGTGCACTTGATTCTTTGTCATTACTTTTATGTGAGTCTGTCAGTCATTAAATGTGGGGGTTGAATGTTGAAAGCAAAAATTCCTGCACTGTGTAAAAAGTGTGGCAAATGACATGTTTAGACGAGTTGTGTTAGAAAAAGCCTGCATCCAATAATGTCACTGCAAAAAAGGAAGAGACATGATTTTCCAATTGCCAATTTACACATTTTACATTATTTCGCCGATGTCACCTAACACTTCACACAGATCTCAACAGAAAACGGTTTAATAAATTCAACTAAAACAGTGATTTATGAAAAATGGAACATAGCATTTGTATCTCTATGTTTATTCGGCAAACTCGGGCGGATATTGCGCCAACGGGCTAATGCCCTCACGGTCTCCCATCCAGGTACAAACCAGGCCCAACCCGGCTCAGTTTCTGAGAACAGACATTCACAAGGCCATTGCGGATGAATAACTGTAGAGTAAAAAGGATTGGACTAGCACACTGCTGCTGCAAAAAACGGAGCTGTTTTCATATTGAGATAATGATCTTTGACAAAGTTGGACCAGTTTTTTTGTGTCGCTTGGCCTGCCTCAATAGTAAATAAACACATACATAGTGTTGCTTTGGAAATAGCATTATTGCCATTATTTAGGTGACAACAACTGTGAATTAAAAACCACAAAACGACATGCTACTTTAAAAAGTACATGCATATGGTATACCACTCTACAGAGCCCCATAAAGCTTGGAAAAAGTAACACTTAAGAAGTAGTCACGGACCACAACAACCCCATCTGGAAATAAGCTCCTCAACTTGAACAAGTCACTGGGAACTGCTTAAACTGATTCACGGCATGCACATGTTACTCATCTGGTGAGTGGCTGCTCATTGTCTGGGCGTCTTGAGACAATAGTGGGTTTAGTGAAGTCAGATTCCTCATTTGTTTGTTTAGCGTATGGCAGTTTTTACCAACAGGTTATTAACATAGACCTTTCAGTCTGCATCATTCACTTTATCAGGGCAGAAAAACACACACGGTGCACACGAGTAGCTTCAGGCGGCCCATCCATTCTCATTAGTACCCACTCGCAGCCGGCTGACGGTAAACTGAGCGTATGCCAAAGTCATAAACTTATACACTCCTCCCGCCATTACCTCATAATCATGATATCACACAAGTGTCTCATAATGATGACATCACACGTCCAGATTCACAGGCTTGGCTATTTGATTGCATTAGACTTGCCTGGTTCATTCCAAAAAGCCAAGGACAAATCGCCGACTGAAAGACTGGAGCAGTGAGTAATCGCTAATGCTACTAAAGAAATGAAAACCTCTGGGTCAAGCGTTTTGGGAGAGGTTCAAGCCCATGGTCAAACTGTGAGGTCATGGTTTTGGCAGCTGATCTGAATGAGAAAATCAGTCACAACCTGAATCACATAAATTCCACTTTACTCATTGAAATCTTTCACTCCCTTTTCTATAAATCTCACCATTGGCTGACTTTAGTAAGACCATACATTATGAATATGAATGTGTTAAAATCCCTCTAAAAGGGCACTTTGGGTCAATGGATATCAACAGATCAAAGCCATTGAGTTTGGTGGAAAATGACAGTTCTGACATTGAAGCGAAGATCAGTCTTACAAACAATTTATTAAAACGCTTTATATTAATTTTATAAGACACGTGGTCAATTCATCTTGTGAGGTCAGTCCGAGGACCGGCATACGCCCATCCACTCTCAATCAACGTGCTGTCACTCCTTATCATTTTTAAAAGAAAGTAAAGAAGTACTCAGAAACCTGAGAGTACTGTTATATCTAGAAGCAATTTGATAGAAAAAGAAGAAGCCTTTATTTTAAAGGCAATTTAAGCACCAAAGTAAAAAGGCTTAATCTTTTGCGCATCAGAGAGGTTTGAGGAGCAGAGACATTATTGGCCGACGATTTCGGCAATATGGAAAATGTCAGTCCTGGACAGTGGACATGTGAGATGTGAAATTTCTGCTTTTCTGATGCATGGACTATATGCACAGTGACCGCACATGATTTCCGCCTGGACAGTAACATATAGCGCTGTCCTTCCTCTCCCCTATCTTTTACATTCACAATTAGCAGGTCCCACACAAATGAAGCGACAGCGTAAGATTTCGTAAAGGACAGCAAGTAAAAGTTTGGATGTGACTGGAGCAGGTAAAAACATTACGTGGGATGTAGCAACTTAACTGGAGCGAACATGATGTTTGTAACACGCTGCAGTGACTGTCCATGTAATGGTGTAATTGATTACATGTTGATCTGTGATAAATAAATGATGAAGCAGCGCATGATAAATGATCATAATAATGTCTTAATGTACATGAACTGAGCGGAATGCCGGCAGAGTAGGTTACTGTAAAACCATGAACATTGTAAAATATGCCTGAGTTATGGCCCAATAAAGAGATTAAAAACTAATAATTACAGTAAATTATTGATATATAGTATTCCCAATTCCCTTAATGTCAATATTGGTATTGGCCCCTAAAAAATGCACATAGGTTTGACTCTAAAGTTGATTTTATTTTATTTTTTTTGCATGCCCTTCCTGTATTTAGGTACATCTTCAACCTAAAACATGCACTGTACAAGCTAATTCACCAACATCAAAACAGTATTTGACCAAGAACCTGATACTGCACTAAGGAGTCAAATTCAGAGGACAAATGACGGAGACAATAAAGTACATCTTAACCTTAAAGTAACTCTGCAAAACATTTAAAGTCAGAATGATGACTTATTAATCCAGCTTCACACACACGGCTGATGAATGCCGCAATATTACAGTATAAGACGCAACTCTTGCCTAATTTAGACTCGCAAGTTAGAACAATGCCTATTCATGCAGAACACCAACCACTACAATGAGCGCTCTCATTGTCCCACCATAACTCTTTGGCCGGGATCTCCTGGCATAAACCCGCCCGAGTGGGACTATGAGGTTTCATAAACAAACAAACAAACAAACAAACAAAACAACAAACTTCCTACACAGACATATCCTAATTACAGCTTAAAACTTGCACTCGGCAGTCTCTAATTTCTGTGTGAGTGTAGAGACTGGTGGAGCCAATGGTCGGCAGATATAATTACCACATCATCTCTAGTTCTGGCTAAGACCGAAGGGGAGAGACAGAGAGACAGACAGAGAGGGAGAGGGAGAGGGAGAGGGAGAGGGAGAGGGAGAGGGAGAGGGAGAGGAGAGGGAGAGGGGAGAGAGAGAGGGAGAGGGAGAGGGAGGGGAGAGGGAGAGAGGGGAGGGGGGGGAGGGGAGGGGAGAGAGAGGGAGAGGGAGAGGGGAGGGGGAGGGAGAGGGAGAGAGGGAGAGGGGAGAGAGAGAGGGAGGGGAGGGAGAGAGAGAGAGGGAGAGGGAGGGAGAGAGAGAGAGGGAGAGGGAGAGGGGAGGGAGAGAGAGGGAGAGGGAGAGGGAGAGGGAGAGGGAGAGGGGAGAGGGAGAGGGGAGAGAGAGGGAGAGGGAGAGGGAGAGAGAGAGGGAGGGGACACAGAAACTAAAGCCCAGTAAACAATAATTAGGGTTGGGGATGGTGCATTAAGGCATTTTGACTTGGCGGGAAAAAGTGGATGACCAAAAGTATGATTCAAAAAAGTACGAGTAGACTTCGTACTTTTTGCCTCCCAAAGAAGTAATTCTATTTTTAATACTGAATAATTGGAATTTGTTAATGCATTTTCATGTTGATGATACAGAATCATTGCTCGAGTTCAAAAAAGACATAACAGTATAACAATAACACATGAATAAACAACAATATTACACTACTACCACTCCTGGCTGCTTAGGTTGACAGATGCTACTGTTACTGATACTGGTTGCTACTGCAACCAGGTAACTACAGCTACTGTATATCTGCTAATAACACTCTTAACTAGGGCAAAGTCTACAATCACAGATATTTTACTAAATAATTTATCTGTCCATCATGATTGTATATATTTAGCTATTTTTTTTACCACATTAACTATGCTGTCTCAGGATTTCTTGATAATAGAGCACACTGACAGACTAGAGCTGGGCGATTTTTTAAATAAAAAACTCGATTTACGATTCGATTCGATTTTTTTCCCCTCTCCCATTTAAAACAAAATAACGGCGAACAGTAAATATATTTTAAATATATATATTTATTGTATTTAATGAAAGTGCATCAAAGGCAACCATTTCTCTAACTGAAAAGTCACTGTGCAGTTTGCAACAAAGATTGTTAAACATCAAAATTATTTATACTGTATTAATAATAATAATGATGCCTTGCACTTGTAATGCGCTTTACAAGCCTATATTACCAAGTTTCTCAAAGCGCTACACTGTCACTGTCGTGCGCTACTGTTGTAGCCCTGGGGTAGATTGACGGAAGCGAGGCAACTAGTCAGTGCCATCGGCCCCTCCGACCACCACCAACCACTCACTCACACACTACATTCGCAGGCATCCTGGTGTTACCAAACGGTCTCCCATCCAAGTACCGACCAGGCCCTTCATGCTTAGCTTCCAAGGTCTGACGGGATTGGGCAGAGCAAAGGCAGCATGGCTATTGCTGTATTTCGATTGAGCTAATAAAACAAAAAATCCTGAGGTGGGCTCTGTTCTTCTTGGAACATTTATACAGCAGGACCTTCTTCAGAGAGGGGGCAGAGAGCTAAAAAAAAATCTACAAAAAAAACTACAAAAAAACAAAAATTCTAAAATAATAATAATAATAATAATAATAATTTAAAAAATTTAAATTGAATCGATTTTTTTCCAGCCCTATGACAGACTTATTTTATTTTTTCTTCAAAAACACAGTACTACTATTTCTACCACTACTTACACCAAGACACTAGTCGCTCCAACTACGATCTTTCGATACTGGTAAGTCCTTGGGTGCATCCGTTCTCCAACAGTTCTCATGTCATGGCAACGGAAGACAAGCCAAGTCGACATGAAAACCAAGTAAGATAATCTATTGCAATACATAAAACAGTTTGAATTTGTTATAAAATGTAAAATATCAATTTAAGCATTCAATAAGTTAAGTTAAAAGCAGAAACCATGATCATTATAATGATCATGATCAGCCATTATAACAGATGAATTTACTGTTTTAATACTATTTGTACAAATGTTGAGAGAAATGCTCTTGAAAATGGTTGCGCAATCCACCTTTGAATCCAGAACCACCAGTTGAGAACCACAACAATGGTCCAGCCAGGTGCTCCTGGCAAAAGGGATGTAGAAACCCACAAGTGCAGATTTTTTACACGGCAACCAAAAAATACATGTGCTGCTATAAAAACAACTCATCCCTTTGCCAAATGCAAATACATATCATCAACTGCCAGATCCTTTCTTCCTCAGACCATATTGTTGCTCATAAACAGCGCTATTGCCAGACATACCCATTGACTATGATGACTTTGGCTTTGACAACTGGCATGTGTTGACAGCTTTATGTATAGAATCTAAACGCCTTGTATGTACAATGTTTGCCAACAATGCAAGCTATATAATAAAAAGGAGGAATAGCAAACCATAAAAAATATCAACTGAATCACTATCTTTGTTGTGCCAGGTCAGTGAGAAAAAAACAAACATTAATTTGCCGATACAGTTAATTATTTATAAAGACAGAGACTAGGCACTAAGCACTCTCCAATCTTAAGCATTAGGAATGTGACTTGCTGTAAATAGCCTTGATATTACGGTCATCCCCATGTTGCACATTGAAGGAAAGAGGAAATACCAGTGCAGCGGCGAGGCCTCACACAGCTCAGTGATGCTGGGAATGAGGAGTCACCGCCATGTGGGGTGGGGGGAACCAGAACTTACGGGAAGACCAAAACATCTCCCTGGTGAGGTACAAGATTGACTTCAAACTTTTAACTGCTTGTGTGAGATACAGCTTAAAAAAACAGTGACAAACATGCATGAGTGGAGAACATTTGCGTTCCCGACATTCCTCCCTCTGCACTTCCAGGCAGTGTGAGGCTCGGAGCTGTGACGTCACATGGAGGGCTTCCTCTATCTTCCACACACCCGCTCCCTCGTACAGTCCCACCCATATTTGGAAGAGAGAGGAAGGGAATCCCAGATGATGACTCAAAGGCTTCTGCTGCCAAGGGGAATTCTCTCCACATCTGTTTTTATGCAGCCGATGTGTGTGTGTGTGTGTGTGTTCTTTCAATGATGTGTACATTACCTCTTCAAGCTGATGATGACAATGGCTTTTCCATATGAAGTGAATTCAAAAAGGCATTGTGGCTTCAACAGCTGTGAAAGTCTGCCTCTATGGGGAAAAAGAAGTGCACAAATGACGCTGGTGTTCTAATAATAGCCTGATTTCTAAGGCAGCCGTGACAGTTAAAAGTCTACGGCACTGAATATGTTTACCCAAATCGAGCTTTTTATGAGACAGAATTATTACATACGAAAACAAGAACCTGTCAACTGTTGCTTTTATTATTTATGAACATTTTATACATTTATCAATAGCCAAATGTTGCTGTATGTTTTCTCAGCTATAACCCAATGGTGCTGCTGTGGATATTTTTTTAGATTCAATAAACATCAAAGTTTTTACCACAACTACAACTGTCTAAAACTATTATAACATTATATTAACTTTCAAAATCACACAACTAATAATTACTACTATAATTACTTCAGTTATTGCTTTCATTACAACCATTACAAACCTTGCCACAAGTCGTCAAATATAAGAAATAGAGATTCACAATCTCAGTGCCAAGGAAGTCTATACTACTGTATTTTACTTATTTCTGAGTGCCCAAACTACCTGGAAGAGACATAGGGACTGCACAGCCCTACATGGTTTGGGATTGGGACTCAAACCCGTGACATTCTTTTAGTGAAGTTTTGCTGCTGCTGATAAAATATATTCATCTTTTGGAGGGTGTAGCACAGGGGAATGGAGAGCTTAGTGGAGAGAAGAAAGAACAGACAATGGTAGTGATTCTCTTTGTAGATGTACTGGTGGGGATTTTGGTAAAAAGAAGCAAGGCGATTGAACTCTTTTGCTTAAATTTAGCCTTTACTTTGTTCTGGTCTGGTTGCTGGTGACAGAGGACTGGCTCTCCAAGGGTTGTCTCTGGTCCAATGTATCAGAAAGGCCGCTGTTGTTCTCCCTGTCAGTCAGAAACGCAGACATTCCCCCAAGCTGCCTAAAAAAGAAAGAGCGCTTTCATAGAATATTCTGTTTAGCTGCACATGTTCTGTTGTGTCATGATACTCCCGAGAGCAATAAAACAAGTCATTCAACAGACATTTCAACATAAATCAGTGTCATTAAAGATAGAAAGTTAGAATTTAAAAATGTATGCAACTTCCAGATTTTAGCAACTTTTGTCACGTCATGCTGTATCTTAGTGTTGTTATGATATTAACATTTAAAAGTTGATTTTGTCTGATTTTGAGCTCCTGTCTTCTTTACCATGTCCTGTCTGTTACATAATGCATATGTTGACAGCATGCCTGATAGTTTCTCATTAAATCATTTTACTTCTGCTGAAGGTCAAGACCAATCTAAAACTATTTACAAAATTCCTATCAAGAAAATACAAAGCATTGTTACTTTTAAGTATCTACTATTTCAGATACTAGTTGAAGTATTGAAAAGTATCAGGGTATCGATTGTTTCTTCACATACGGTCACACTGTGACTAGTGCAAATTATTATATTTCAGTAGAATCGCACAGCTGCTTGAGGACACTACCTGACTAACTAAAATGTGCTGTATGGAGAATATTGTAGGCAAATTAAAACGGCCAAAATCACAAATTGTTGATTCAGTCTTCTGAACTTTTTAATTATTAAAGAGCTTTCATGTCTTGAAAGACATGATGAAACGTGACTGAATTATAGCTTATCGTGCCCAGCAGTATCTTTCATCATCACAAACACTGTGATAGGAAATAAAAACAAGTGAGTCACAGAAGACCAACTGGGACACACAATGTCATATTCTGAGAGAGAGAGAGAGAGAGAGAGAGAGAGAGAGAGAAAGAGAGAAAGAGAGAGAAGAGAGAGAAGAGAGAGAGAGAGAGAGAGAGGAGAGAGAGAGAGAGAGAGAGAGAGAGAGAGAGAAGAGAGAGAAGAGAGAGAGAGAGAGAGAGAGAGAGAGAGAGAGAGAGAGAGAGAGAGAGAGAGAGAGAGAGAGGACAGATGGACCCCCAACTGCTCTAAACATGGTGCCAAAGGATAACTAGTCACGAAAACAAATTCTATTGGCAGCTAATAGGGGCGTTTGAAGAGTTTTATTTTATCACCACGATATATAATAATACACTATTTAGTTAGCTGCCTAAAATCACACCTTCAACTCGTGCGCTCAACGCGCTCGAGATAATATCATGGTGGTTGGTCGACCTCTAGTGGACGATCTTGTGAACTACAACAGCGCCATGTCAGCAGAAGAAGCCCAATGCAACTCTTGAGGGAGGCTACAAAATTAAAACCTTTTACCGTTTACAACATTGCTCTCAACTAACAGCGCAGTCCCCAAGAACACTTACCAATTTGATGTTTTGCGCAAAACTCTGACAGCGAGACATCGCCTTAGCATTTGGAGCAGCCGCAGCAGCTCAGGAGTGACACATTTACTGTCAATGCTGACACCTGAACACTATTTCGTTGTACAGTTGTACAATGACTATAAAGTACTTACTTACTTACTTACTTAGATCTCGAGAGCAGAGCCAGTGCTCGGTGCAGTGAGAAAAGGCGCCTTTTTTGCATCATGTGACGTGGGAGTAGCCAGTCAAACGCGCCTGCTGTGTTATGCTAGTGCCTCAGTAGTTGTTGTTAGCACGCACTGACTCACGCTAACAGCACTACTAAGGCACTTTGTTACATTAAATAAAGTATGGCTACTAAAAAGAAGCGGGCGCCCAGTGCTCCGAGTGACAGCTGGGTTGTCATAGCAGCAGGTAACAGAGTGAAATAGAGCTAACGATGCTATCATGCTGCATAACGTGGAGCGTATGCGTGTAACTACAGTGTAGCTATTTGTTAAGTCTTACAACATTTCTTGATTTTTATTCATGCGCTTATAGAGTACAATACATAACAACATAGGATTCTGTTATATTTATATGGTGTTACCAGTGGTGGGTAAAAGTCAGTCAGACTTGTGTATGCTTTTTGCAGACTCTGCTATCGACAGAAAGAAGCATGATGCAGACCCATCTTTTGTGAAACTCAAGAATCCACGCACAGGTTGGGGAAATGCATGCTCCACTAAACCATAAATAAAAGGTCTACATTATAAAACAAAATGTCAAAGCAGTCACAACTTATCAAATGTAATTCTGTTTTTTTTCTTTTCTCTGGAGAAATGGATTGGTAAAATAATTGAAGCAGCCAGTTTGTCAGTGTAACTAGAAAATGCTTCAGATAGAAAAGGAGTAAAACTTAAGTGAATATTGTTCTAGAAAATCCTCCATGAAATGAAACATTGTCATTATCCAGGAATAAAGAAGTGTTAGGTTGTGAAAGTAATTGTTCCTCTTTTTGTTTTATTGGCAGATGCAGCATCTCTTTATTTGCTGGGTAGTGATACACAGTTGTATGAAGTGAAAGCGTTTGAAGAAGACTGTCACAGCTGGTTTATAAGTCAAACTGTACAACAAGGTTTGTCTTTAAGAGTATCGGTGCTGAATAAAAGGCAGCACAATCACTAAATGTCCATATTGTGTATTTGGCAGATGGCCGACTCCTCTTCATCACACCACTGGATCCCATCTTCCTTCTGTTGCCGTATTTAATTCATGCTGGCAAAGAGGTAAGGCATTGCAATGGGCATGAGATGGATCTAGAATGAATCTGTGAATTAGAACATAACTGTCAAAACAACAACACAGGAGAAGTTCCAACCATTGGATCAGCTTTTAGTGGACGAGAATTTCCCATCTTGTTCCACACTGCTGAGCTGCTCCTGTTCACTGTGTCATGTTGCAGAAGAAAAGGTGATAACAGCGAACAAGGCAAAATTATGATATAGTATTTGCAAGATTACTTTAACTTTGACCCTTTCCAGAGGTGGGAGGTCTGAAATTTTATCGTTACAGTCAAGAACGAACATTAGTCTGGTTAAAGAAAAAGGTATGTTTTTGGGCTTTGACAAAGTATGAATCGTAGTGCTCAAAGTGGGACGTGAATATATTTTTGTTTCCCTCAGGTTGACAGAACAGTCATGGCTCTTAAGAAAAAGAACATTTCAGTCGGAGAGGGAGTAAAGTCAACAACGTATATTCGAGTGAAAACTGATTCGGACGGTCATGAAGGTACGTCATGCTAGGAATAATATCTCAAGCATTTATTAAACCTTTTTCTACGTGGTTAGGGCGACCACCTCAGAAGCTAGTCAGAATTTGAATAGATTGTGGAACATGGGGGACGTAAAAATAATGTAGGTCACAAAATACTCTTTACCTTGAATGTTAGGGCAGTCAGTCTCTTAACCCCCATCGAGCACATTTTCACCAGTTTGGCTTTACCCAAATCTAAAATCTTCTTTAAAAAGCGTCAAAACAGCGACGAAAATGCAACAAAAAAGTGACAAAACATGACGAAAACATGACACAAATAGCGTCTAAACAGCGACAAAAACAAGGATGAAAATGCGACAAAAACGTGCCAGAGAAGCAACAATAACACAATAAAAAAGCGACAAAAACCAGACAAAAAAGTAACTATCAGTTTTGTAGGTCTTAGCTTTCAAATGAGGCGTTACCCTGGCCTAAAGGTTGTGAGTTCCAGACAAGAAGCTTTTAGATTTGGGTAAAGCTGAACTGGAGAAAATGTGCACATTTTCTCCAGTTCAAGCTAAAAAAAAAGCATCAAAATGGCAATGAAAACGATGCAGCAAATATGCTACGAAAAAAGTGACAAAAACGAGGCGAAAAAACACGACAAAAAATCAACACAAAAGCTACAAAAAAGTGACAAAAATGCAACAAAAACGTGACAAAAAGTGATGAAAACGCAGCGAAAAAGCGACAAAAACATGGTGAAAACTTGACAAATAGCAATGAAAAAGCAACAAAAGATGAACTAAAAAGTGACTAAAATGTAATTAAAAAAAAGTGACACAAAAACATGCCTGAAACGCAGCAAAAATGCGACAAATGCAACAAAAACATGACAAAAAAATGTGACAAAAACGTGGCGACAATGCGACAACAAAGTCTTAGCTTTTAAATGAGGCGTTACACATGTTACACAGTTGAGAAGCTTTTAGATTTGGGTAAAGCCAAACTGGAGAAAATGCACTCAGTTCAAGCTTGGTTTGAGAGGTTAATATTTTAGTTAATCAAACTTTATACAATTGACAACATAGAAAACGTGGGGCATTACTAAACTGGTGGGACAGAGAGGAACACAGGTCTAAATGGTGGTGCAGTACTATCAGTGGAGGGCTGGTCGTACCCCGTATTGTAACTCGATTTTAATATCTTTGTAGTTACACTATTAAACAGTAGATGGCAGTGATGGAGCGCCTGTTAGTATGATACTCAAACTGTATCTTTACCATCAACAGAGGACTATTTGCACTATGCCCATGGCCTGATCTCGGAGTACCTTAGTGAAGACTTGAGCGACACACTCCGCAAACACTTAAAGTAAGCTCCGAGAACAAATCCTCCCAAATGAGTTCTAAAAATAAAATACTGATCATCAACATAATTTCAGGTTACCAGAACTCACAAGCCCTAAAGAGTCTGAGCCACCATCAAAGGTATGTAGTTATGCCTGTATTTTTATGTACCTTTGTTTGTCGAATGAAAACCATAGTGCTCGTTTCATGTAGTCCTCCACTTACAATGCACAATTACTTTAGTTAGCCTCAGAGTGAACACTATATTTCTTTAGAAAAATGTGCTTAGCCTTTCTCACTTACCCGTTCGACAGAAGCGGAAACTGTCTGACAAACCCGTGGAGGCTGGAGAGGACTACACCAAATTCAACAGTGCAGACTTTGCGCGGAAAGTGAGTGAATAATTGACAAGTCTGCCTGAGAAAATGAAACGCTTTCAGTAATAGTTTGTTTAGAGATGATTGAGAAGTGGTCATTATTTCCTCATGCCTTTGTTGAACAACCTTGAGTCTTGTCCATGTAGTTCTTGTGAGTAAACGCTTTGACCAGAGGAGTGTAGATTTTAGAACATGTTTTTTATGCAAGACCACTGAGTATCATACTTATTTTCCTCTGCTTTACAGCCACCAAAGAAGATGACGTCTGCTCAGAAAACTTTGGCGAAAGTGGACAAGAGCGGCATGAAGTCTATGTCGTCCTTTTTTAGTCCCAAGGTTAAAACAGAAAAGAAATGATAGTTATGCTGTTGTATAATGTATACAACATTGAAATAAAAATATTTTGTACAAGTCTGTCTGCTCACGAAGGAATGCAGTAAAATAATGTATTTCATAAACATAAAGTTAGTTTGACAATTAAAAATATAAAAAAAGAAAAATCTAGCCTAAAACCCCTGAGACAATAGCATAAAGCTCGGTGAAAACTGTTGAGGAAGTTTATCAGTCCCATCGCGTTTCTGAAATGGATAAGTCAGTGAACACAATTTGAATACTTTCTGAATAGATCTTTCACCAGAAAAATAGTTCAAAACTATTCAAACATTTCAGCCTTAATGCTTGCATTAATTGTATCTTAACCCAACCATTAAGTGGAGCCGTAGGCACTACGAAATGTCATCTTTTGACCAGTCTTGAATGTCAAGCCATTGTTGAATTCCATAGTTACACTGTGTGTGCAACCTGTCACACAATTGAATAACTAACAGTATTAACCTCTACTCATTTAATTAAGTGCAAAACACTTGAAGAAAAATGTTTTCAAAATAGATGTCAGAGTAGTTTCAAATATGAGTGTAAGAACATTGTAAGTTTGTGTGTATTCTTTTAGCTACAGGACCAATACTGGCAAATGTTCCAATAAGACAAGAAGAATTTATGAAACGTTAAAAAAAACATTTATTGAGGATACCTTAAATGATAACGTTGTGGCAGAAGAGGATTTCTAATGTCTATGGGGCCTCTTCAGCCGGGGCGTGAGCCTCATGGTCTGAAATGCGCTCTCCACAACTTTGGGCAGGTGTATGGGGTTTCTCTGCAGCTGCAGTCTGCTGCTGGTCGACCCACTCGAGCTCTTTTTCTTTGAGACACTTTTCTGTTTGGCACTGGATGAAGCTGCTTCAGTTTGCTTACTGTCCCCTGTCACCCGAGGCATACGCAGCATCCAATTTGAGTGAAGGTCATGCTCTGCTGAGCTGGATGCCACTGTGAAATAGTACGGTATTAATTAAAATGTAGTTATCCATTTACACCACCAAAAATATTACCATATGTTTTTAGTTTAATTTGCGTTTGTGCTTATGAAATAAATATGAGCAAGTCTATGATTTCTCTTAACACATGCAATTATTCTATAAATATATTGATGTATTTTTTTTTTCTGATATACTAGCAGCATAGATCTTTATGGTAAATGGTAAATGGTCTCAACTTATATAGCGCTTTTCCACCTATGTTAGGCACTCAAAGCGCTTTACAGCAAAGATCCACTCACCCATTAACACTCTCATTCATACATCAATGTACGCAGACACTGGAAATGTCTGTGTCTGCAAAGTGGTTTATTTGGAAAATAAACCACAATTATCTGTTAGAAGTAAAATCAAGTAAAAACATATACTCTGAGATTCCCTGAATGAAAGGTGCGTTACAAATTAAATGTATTATTATTTTTATTAGATAAAATGCAATGCCTATATGATATAGATTTGTATGCAGGCCTAATACAAATTGTTTACAAGAAACAATGTGGCTAATAATGCCTGCTAATTAAGGTTTTCCTTTCCTTCAAATAACTTGATACTGATTTACAATATGGTGACCAATGTGAGATTTTTACCAGCCATTACATTGTCCTATTCTCAAACTTTTCACACCAAGTAAAACATTTACTGTCTCCAAACTCTGTAAACCTATATTATTGTGTTAAAGATGTTTTTACTCTCGGACTTTCCTAAATCAATAAATGTTAAATAAATGATTTGTACCAACAAAGTCCACATCTGCATGTCCATCGTCCTGGTATGGTTTGTGCTGGGGCTCGTCATCGAGGCTGGCAATAACAGCGTCAAAGAACTGCAGCGTGTCCTCCTCAGTGGGCACTGGGGGGGCAGAGGGCTTGGTTCGGGCTCTCTGTGGTCACAAAGTGTCTTCATATGATGTGATTTTTCAACTTTTATATTGTGCTCACTTACCTGCTCTTCCTTTTTCGGAGGTGGGGGTGCAGACCTTTTCTTGTTGGTGACTGTCGCCTTGTCCTTTGCAGCCTGAGTCTTTAGGCCTGTCACACTTTGGATGTACTGTCTCCTCAGTGCTACCAGAGCCTCCAGATACTCCAAACAGTTCTGATTTTGGGAGTAGAGCCAGATGCTGTCCTCCTGTCTCTGGTACAAGTACAAGGTGGACTCGACGCTCACTGTGCTTTTGCTCCTCTTTAAGGTGGACCCTGCAGTTTGAGTCCTCTCCCCCACCACCAGCATGGACGTACTGCGCACCAGCTTGACAGTGCAGGCGCTGTGATAGTCCTGCTCCGAGCGGACGCCCCCACCTCGAGCATTGCGACTCCTGTGAGCGTGATGGTTGGGCCGAAACACTTGGTTGATCTTCCTGAACATCCCTCTTACTCTTTTATCAACACACGCGGCTCCATAAAATCCTGAAAGCGTCTCGGGCCTACGTCCATAGCTTCTTTGGGCGAACTAAAACAGCCTAAAATCAACTTTGGCCTTCCTCTGTCCAGGGTCCTGAAGCTGTTCCTCTGTTGAGGCACAATATCCACTCGAACCTGATCTAACCATGTCTTCAGTGTTATCGGATGTTGCTGGGTAACAGCTTGTAACTCTACACCGTGCCACTACTTCTGAGTAGAGAGAGGCCTAGTCCTGTATCCTTTCTGTCATCCTGACTCATACAAGCTGCATCCCACTAAACGACGACAGTAAATCGAAAATGACACCCGCATCAGTCCTGAATTTTATATTTTAAATGGATACCTTAGCCTGAGTTACAGATTAATAATGTGCACTTAATTAAGGATTGGGCAATTGCACTGCCTTGAATATTGTGATGTTTTACAAAACAAAAAACTCCATGTGTTCCTTTAAATTTACACAAAACTCATAAGCAATTTGTTTTTTCATCAAATTTACTAAAAGACTAAAACAACCCCATGAGCTGCTACCTTAACGTGGTGGGGTTGTTTGAGTGCCTGAATGATCCTTGGAGCTATGTTGTCTGGGGCTTTATGCCCCTCGTAGGGTCTCCCATGGCAAACAGGTCCAAGGTGACGGGTCAGACTAAGAGCAGCTCAAAAGACCCATATGGACAGTATAATAACAAGGACCGTGACGTCGCCCGGTATGGCGCAGCCGGGGCCCCACCCTGGAGCCAGGCCTGGGGTTGGGGCTCGAATGCGAGCGCCTGGTGGTCGGGCCTTCGCCCACGGGGCCCGGCCGGGCACAGCCCGAAGGGACGACGTGGGCCCGCCCTCCTGTGGACCCACCACCCGCAGAGGGATCCGTAGGGGTCGGGTGCAGTGAGGACTAGGTGGCAGTCGAAGGCGGGTGCCTCGATGACCTGGTCTGTGTGCGCAGCTTCTGGCGTTCGGGACATGGAACGTCACCTCGCTGGGGGGGAAGGAGCCTGAGCTTGTGCGGGTGGTTGAGATATAGTATAGTCGGGCTCACCTCCACGCACAGCCTGGGTTCCGGATCCCAACCCTGGAGAGAGGCTGGACCCTCCATTTCTCTGGAGTTGCCCACGGGGAGAGACGGCGAGCTGGGGTGGGCTTGCTCATAGCCCACACTCATAGCCCACTTGCTCAGCCGCCACATGTTGGAGTTCACCCCGGTGAACGAGAGGGTCGCGTCCCTACACCTTCGGGTTGGGGACAGGTCTCTCACTGTTGTCTCAGCCTACGGGCCCAACATCGGTGCAGAGTACCTGGCCTTCTTGGAGTCCCTGGGAGGGGTACGAGATGGTGCTCCGACTGGGTACTCCGTTGTTCTACTGGGGTCTTCAACGCCCACGTGGGTAATGACAGTGAGACCTGGACGGGGGTGATTGGGAAGAACGGCCTCCCCGATCTGAACCTGAGTGGTGTTCTGTTATTGGACTTCTGTGCTAGTTACAGTTTGTCCATAACGAACACCATGTTCGAGCACAAGGGTGTCCATAAGTGCACATGGCACCAGGACACCCTAGGCCGGAGGTCGATGATCGACTTTGTAGTTGTGTCATCTGATCTCCGGCCGCATGTCTTGGACACTCGGGTAAAGAGAGGGGCTGTCAACTGATCACCACCTGGTGGGGAGCTGGATCCGCTGGCAGGGGAGGAAGCCGGTCAGACCTGGCAGGCCCAAACGTGTTGTGCGGGTCTGTTGGGAACGTCTTGTGGATCCCTCTGTCATAGGGTCTTCAACTCACACCTCCGGAAGAGCTTCACCCAGATTCCGAGGGAGGTTGTGGACATTGAGTCCGAGTGGACCATGTTCTCCTCCTCCATTGTCGATTCGGCTGCTCGCAGCTGTGGCCGTAAGGTCTCTGGTGCCTGTCGCGGCGGCAACCCCCGAACCCGGTGATGGCGCCCGGAAGTAAGGGATGCCGTCAAGCTGAAGTCCTACCTGGCCTTGTTGGCTTGTGGGACTCCGGAGACAGCTGAGAGGTACTGGCAGGCCAAGCATGCTGCAGCTCGTGCAGTCGCAGAGGCAAAAACTCGGGTTTGGGAGGAGTTCAGAGGAGCCATGGAGGAGGACTATCGGTCTGCCTCGAAGAGATTCTGGCAAACCATAAGGCTCCTCAGGAGGGGGAAGCAGTGCTTCACCAACACTGTTTACAGTGTGGGTGGGGAGCTGCTGACCTCGACTGAGGATGTGGTCGGGCGGTGGAAGGAGTACTTCGGGGATCTCCTCAATCCCACTGTCACGTCTTCCGATGAGGAAGCAGAGGCTGGGGACTCTGAGGGAGGCTCGCCCATCACCCAAGCTGAAGTCACAGAGGTGGGTAGAAAGCTCCTTGGTGGCAAGGCCCTGGGGGTGGATGAGATTCGCCCTGAGTACCTTAAGTCTCTGGATGTTGTAGGGCTGTCTTGGCTGACACGTCTCTGCAACATTGCGTGGCGGTTCGGGGACAGTGCCCCTGGGTTGGCAGACCGGGGTGGTGGTCCCTCTCTTTAAGAAGGGGGATTGGAGGGTGTGCTCCAATTACAGAGGGATCACACTCCTCAGCCTCCCCGGCAAGGTCTATTCCAGGGTGCTGGAGAGGAGAATCCGGCCGATAGTCGAACCTCGGATGCAGGAGGAACAATGCGGTTTTTGTCCTGGTCGTGGAACACTGGACCAGCTCTATACCCTTCATCGGGTGCTCGAGGGTTCATGGGAGTTCGCCCAACCAGTTCACATGTGCTTTGTGGATCTGGAGAAAGCGTTCGACCGTGTCCCTCGTGGTGCCCTGTGTGGGGTGCTCCGGGAGTATGGGGTCCAGGGTCCTCTACTAAGGGCTGTCCGTTCCTTGTATGACTGCAGCAGGAGCTTAGTTCGCATTGCCGGCAGTAAGTCAGACCTGTTCCCAGTGCGTGTTGGTCTCCGCCAGGGCTGCCCTTTGTCACCAGTTCTGTTCATTACTTATATGGACAGAATTTCTAGGCAGTTGTCCGGTTTGGGATCTCATCTCTGCTGTTTGCAGACGATGTTGTTCTGTTGGCTTCATCAAATCAGGACCTTCATTGTGCTCTGGGGCGGTTTGCAGCCGAGTGTGGAGCGGCCGGGATGAAGATCAGCACTTCCAAATCCGAGGCCATGGTTCTCCACCGGAAAAAGGAGGCTTCCCCTCTTCAGGTCGGTGGAGAGTCCTTGCCTCAAGTGGAGGAGTTTGTATCTCGGGGTCTTGTTCACGAGTGAGGGACGGATGGAGCGTGAGATCGATAGACGGATCGGTGCGGCGTCAGCAGTGATGCGGTCGCTGTATCGGACTGTTGTGGTGAAGAGGGAGCTGAGTCAGAGGGCAAAGCTCTCGATTTACCGATCGATTTACTTTCCCACCCTCACCTATGGTCATGAGATTTGGGTAATGACTGAAAGAACAAGATCGCGGATACAAGCGGCTGAAATGAGTTTCCTTCGCAGGGTGGCTGGGCGCACCCTTCGAGATCGGGTGAGGAGCTCAGTTACTCGGGAGGAGCTCGGAGTAGAGTCGCTGCTCCTTCATGTCGAAAGGAGCCAGCTGAGGTGCCTAGGTCATCTGTTCCGGATGCCTCCTGGCCACCTCCCTCGGGAGGTACTCCAGGCATGCCTCGTGGGAGGCCCAGGACACGCTCGTGGGACTATGTCTCCTAGCTGGCCTGGTGTCGCCTCAGGGTCCCCCCAGAACAGCTGGAGGAGGTGTGCATGGATCGGGAAGTCTGGACATCTCTGCTGAGACTTCTGCCTCCGCGACCCGGCCCCGGATAAAGCGGAAGAAAATTGATGGATGGATGGACTAAAACAACAACATTAAATCAGGACAAAAACAAGGTTGAAATGTAACTAAAATAGGAAAGTCATGACTAAAACCAAACTTTTGCACATTTTTAAGCTGTCAATGCGTTTTGTTGTAGGTTTGTATTAGAAAAAAAGTCAACAAAAAATCTCAGTTGGATGGAGGACCTCAGTAATCTTGTGATATATTGTGGCGTCTTGCGATATGAACATTGCCTTACCTAATATTGTGACTGACAGAATGGTGATTTGGCGATATGTGCGGCACGGTAGCACAGTGGTTAGCACTCGTGCTTCACAGCTAGAAGGTCCCGGGTTCGATTCCCATCTGGACGGGGCCTTTCTGTGTGGAGTTTGCATGTTCTCCCCGTGTCTGCGTAGGTTTCCTCCGGGTACTCCGGTTTCCCCTACCACTAAAAACATGTACAATAGGCCAGGATGAATGTGAGTGTGTTTGAGAGTGCACATGGGGGACGACGGATGCAAATTAGCCCAAGGCTACAATCCGGTGTGGCTTGTTTACATGCATGAGACCCATGTATGTTCATTAACATGCACTGTCCCGACTAAATAAAAAAAATAAAAAAATAAAATAAAATGTTGTGCAGCCCTAATTTCACTTCATTTGAACTATGTTGGAAATGAAATCGTAACGTTACACTGGATGCTGTATTTTACCCTGTGCTTGTGGCCTGCTCTTTATAAAGTGGGTAAAGGGTACATCTGTGCGTAATGTGTGTCTCCAGTCTGATTAATAATGAAGTAGCGCCTCTCATGTTTCATGCGCTTTCATTGCTAGTCTTCTCTAAGAGGAAGAAGACAGAATGAAGGAGTCAACTGAAGTCAGGCACACACGCACATGCACACACAAGGTTTTCATCTTCCCAGCAATCTCAGTCATAAATATTGAACATGGAAAGTTTCAACACTTCACTTCAGTTGAAAGAGCGAATCAAAAGAGAAGTGAGAATAAAGTTGTTCCTAAGTGTTTCTCTCCTGCATCGGTCTATTAATGACTGTGTACGAATTTGACACAATGGCATCGAGGGGAAAGGCTTAAGTTATATGAGTATATCACTTCCTCTTTACTTAACATGCAGCAGTACTGTCATTATCCAATCAATGATGAGAAGTTGAAAAAATAAAAATAAAAAATGTACTTCTTGCCGTGAATTTGATAATGATTGTATTTTTTAATCACTCAAAGATTGAAGGACTGATTTGTTAAAGAAAAAAAACACCCAAATTGAATAAAACCATCTCTTTTTTGCTTCTGTGTAACCCGAAACTCACCTGTTTCTTTCTCTGATAAACACAACTGAGTGGTTTCGTTTTACAGACAGTTAGTTACAGCCACAAGGCTCTTTAGTCTTTAGTCTGCTACTTAATGTGTCAAAGGCATCTATTACTGATCATTAACATGATAGATGATGTACTGCCTTTCACCAAACAAACACGGTGTAACACTGCCTAATGAACAGTCTTAATTTCAAGTTTTTAACCCTAGCCTTAACTCAAAGACACCTGCAAATTATGCCCCCACAAAAAGGGAAGGAAAACTAAAAAACAACTTCTCACTTCCTTTTTAATCATTATAAAGACTTGTTGAATGTCTGTTGTAGCTGAAAAAAAAAGTTGGTGTTTGAAGACTGAGCATTTTCTGCTCATGTATAGATACCACCTTACTTGTCTCATCTTTAGCTATGCTGTGTGAAAGCAGACTGTTGATCATGACCTATGTCGAAGTGGAGGTACCAGCGTGCCCTCTGTCTGTGGGGCACAAGGCTCCCAGTGCAGTGGATTCCTGTTTACAAGACGCCTACAAACACAGGTACAACTTTTAAATGAGTTACTGCTGTTTTAATGATTCTTATATGTGAGTAATGGCGAGTCCTCGAAACAGTTGTTCTAAATAAAAATGTTTTACAAGTAATCATCATTTGGACCGGGATTTAGAATTTTAGAAAAATGATCATGGTTAATCCCATTACTTAAAAAAAATCTGTTTAAGGAGTCCAAACTGAGGTAGTGGAAAGAACATGGACTGTGGACATAACTTAATGAGAGGATGAGTAAAATGGTAAACAACACAGACCTGTTGACAGCTTTTTGCACACGCACCAAAACAAAAAAACACAAGGGAAAAAAATTACTAGTGCCAAAAAAGGCAAAGGAAATATAGGTTATTGTTCAGAGTCTTGGGTTTGTAAATATCTGCGACTCTCCAATCCAGGTTTTACAAAAAAAAAACTGCACCGAAGATTAAAAATCTATATTTATTGTAGTTGGAATAAAATATATGCTTTTTGTTTATTGGGTAGGGACAGTTCAAGTTAATGAACAAGCCACACCGGATTGTAGCCTTGGGCTATTCCATCCGTCGTCCCCATGCGCACTCTCAAACACACTCACATTCATCCTGGCCTATTGTACATGTTTTTAGTGGTAGGGGAAACCGGAGTACCCGGAGGAAACCTACGCAGACACGGGGAGAACATGCAAACTCCACACAGAAAGGCCTAGTCCCTGGTGGGAATCGAACCCAGACCTTCTAGCTGTGAAGCGAGAGCGCTAACCGCTGTGCTACCGTGCCGCTTTTAATCCTTCTCATGCAATAAGTTGAGTTAAAAATGAAATTAAATGTACTTTACCTCCACTATAGAACATTCATTTTAAAGTAAAATCAGCACAGATTTGAAGTTTTCCATCTCTTGTTTCAGACAGACTTTCTTCATTGACCACAGCTCAACCTCGAAGCCAAACCCCTTAAAGCCCAAACATTCACGGCACCAGCACATCTCGCAGCCGTCCCTAGATTTGGAGCGGGCCTGGCCAGACAGACACATCTCCTCTGAAATCGAGATCCCAGCTCAGAGCCTCTCAGCCAGCGAAGGCCCCTTCCTCGTCCCTTCCTTCTGCCAGAGTTTTTGTCAAAACTACAGCGACCTCCATATCGGCGGGGACCAGGTTCTACCTCTGTCTGCCAATGTTGGAGAGTTGTGCCCCAATAAACTCAAACCAGCAGGTCCTTTTCTGCAATCATGTGACGTCTTACCACCTTTAGAAGAATCTTCCACAGAAAACTCAAATCAAGGTGGGCATTGCCTTCCGACAAAGAGAGGATCAAATCAGTGGAGACAAGGCAGCGGACGGGATCGTAGTTTCTTTCTGCAAGGCCGTGAAGGTCCTTTCTCCAACTCCCTCCTGAACCACTACCTAGAGCAGAAGCTTCAAGACCTCTACCAGCAGTACATGATGGAGAACATGGCAAAGGAGGATGCACATTTGGGCACGATGTGTCCCCTGCTGGGTTCAGAGCTGGTGTTGTCAAGCCTGGATCAGATCACCCAACAGCTAAGTAGAGAGGGGAACCTGGAGGCAGGAGTGGCCAAAGACATGGTTCTCAGCTGCCTGCTTCGAGTGGCCAGCGACATGCAGTCCAGCGAGATTAGCACGCCTTTCCTGCAGATCTCCAGTGAAGGCACGCCATCTACAGAGATGCTAATGAAGGATAAGGTGTAGTGTTAATCCTGTGTCAAAACCAATAAAAAAAACGTTATTTAAAAAAAGTTTGTTGTTATTTGAAGAATTATAGACACAAAAAGCACACTGCAGAACATTCAAGGCTATGTTGCTATCATGACACAAGCAGTCTAAAGAGTTTCCTACACAGATTCTTTCTTACCGGGGTGGAGCTCAAAGTAGATCCGATGCTCCCCTCGAAAGGGGCCAGCTGAAATGGCTGGACATCTGTTGTGGATGTCTTCAGGCCCCCTCCTTCGGGAGGTGTTTTGGGCATGTCCCACCGGAAAGAGTCCCCAGGGAATAGGTAGGACTTGTCGGAGGGACCTACCTTTTGAATGGCCTGGGAAGACCTTGGGGTCCCCTTGAAGGGCCTGGAGGATTCCTTTTAATTTGAACTGCCATTACTTTCCACTTTGTTGATGTAATCTAAACAATTGCAAACTAAGTATTAAATCCTAAACTGTTTTGTCTCAAAGTCATTCCCTCCCTGAGGTCCTTTGTCTTTGACATTGTCCAGATGGAGCGCACTTCACACTGGAGCAAATGGTTTCACAGAAGGTCTGCAGTTTAATAAACACTCACCAGGGGGAGGTATTATCACTTAACTTATAACCTCTGGGACTTGCACACACATCCACATCTGCACCACCTGCAGCTAATCCTCGCTCTGATCTACTAGATGCAAGTCAGAATCTATGATGTCAGTAAATGTAGAAGCAGCCACACATTTAATGCTGATACTGGTGCCCGTGCATAACATCAGCAGATCTGCATTATATTCTGTGGAGCAGAAATAGAGCGGTTTTGAAGATTTTTTCTTTACTTGGCTATGCAAAGTAGCCTAGACACAGTATAAAGTTGGCAGCATATTTTATTTTGTTCCATTTAAAAGCTTATGATGCACACTGCAAAACATGACCTGTACTGATCTATTCCACTGAGTCAAGACAAGCTTGTCCATGATGTGTTTCCGTACAGGTGTTGGCCTCCGGTGACTGTAGGCATTGGTGTATGAACGAGCGTGAATGGATGAGTGGTTCCTAGCTCTAGGCCAGGGAGGGTGGGCAATTGATTTTTACAAGGGGCTGCATGAATAACCAAAAGGGCCGCATCAACGATAACTTGAACATAATTCTCCTCAACTTTGTCCAATGGCAAAATATGCAAAATTATATCAGGAACTTACTTAATGGTAATTGTAAATATTGCAAAAAGTAAAAATGACAGACTTTGTTACTGAAGTAACAAAGGGACACATATCATAAGACGGTCTTTTCTCTGCTTTTATTCATTCATACTGCATTGACTCAGCAGCTTTGTTGTATATATTTTAATGTCACTTTTGAATCTTCAAAGACGATTGAAGTACGACTGAGAGCCTACACAGACGTCACTTTTGAATGAAAAAAATAAAATTAAAACATTAAACATATAGATCCATTTGAGCCCACTCTGGCAGGTAATGGTCATGTTGCCTCTGATACTCTGTTACGCAATTCGGCATGGAAAATGTCAATTAATTATAGAAATTATGGAAAGAGTGTCGAGGGCTGGATAAAATTGCTTGTGGGGCCGAATCCGGCCCTCGGGCCACAGTTTGCCCTCCTCTGCTCTAGGCTATAAATGCAGTTAATAAATTATGTGATTATTTAACTTCCATAGGCCTACAGGTGAAGTTAGTGCCCCATATTAAATATAAAATAAAATCTAAGTTGAAATTTATCCCTATCTTGGAGTCGCAAATATAAAAACTCATGAAGAGGAGTTTTCTAAGAACTAATCCTGTTCAAGGATTAGTTTAAGGATCCTGTTTAAGGATCAGTCCTTAAATATTGACTATTTCATAACATTTCCATTATTTAGACCAGTGGTTCCCAACCTGTCTCTGATATAACCAGGGGGCTTCAAGGAAAAAATGGGAGACACAGAGCGATATGTGAGCACTTAACAGGTGGAATTCTCAATTAAAAAAAAGTCAAACTGAATCATATTTAATATTATTTTCAAAGGGAAGTTAATTGACTTTTTGCAAAAGCTCAGATCGAGGCAAAATGGGTTGCAGTGTGCAGTGAAAGACTATATATTCAAAATATGCAACAAAAGGGACACCACAACAATTGAGTTTAAAGCACCAGTCTCAGGAAATCTGAATATCCTTGTGACTACATTAAATGCAACAGGCACAGTTGTGTGGATTAGTCATGCTCTTGCACTACCAGTAAACTCTCTTCTTTTGTTAATCTAATATTGGTAAAATACGAGGTTTATTGTTAAGTTGACTAACTTGCTAAACCTAAAGGAGCATAAGGAAGTCGTAACTTTCAGATTTAAGTCAGACCGAGGGCCGCGGGACACTGAGGTGGGGATTGAGAGTTGACTTCAAACCAATATTTTTTTAATTCATAACATTAAATTTGATGTATTTTTGATTGAGACTAAATATAGTATCCAAACAGACATTAAACCAGATTTGAACCTGAAAGGATTGTAAATGCAAATAACATTATACAGTGGGGGGTCCCTAGCTGTTGGCCTAGGGATTTTGGGGGTTGCAGCCCAAAAAGTTTGGAAACCTTTGACATAGGCCATCAGCTTCTTTGCTGCATAACTTCTCTGATCTGCATTGACTGATTTATTGGGCCAACCCTGAACATGCACAAACACGGCTCAGCAGGGACCAGAGAGGTTTACTCTCCTGAAGTGACATGTTATTTTCAACATTTCCCCTTTCGTTTAAAAAGGGCCCAAACGACTCTGCTCCAGCTCTGTGCAGCCGTGGCCTTCTGAGCTGCTGTTTGATCAGCTTCCCCGTGTTCCTTTTCCAAACACAGAGCCACAGGAGGACACAGTGTTTACTGAGCTGAGCACCACAGTCAGAGTCCTGTGAAGCCTCAAGGCCGCCCCGACACATGTTTGGTATTTCTGCCCATGCAGCTCTGTAGTCAACGGCCCAGGTACACGCTAAAGGAACCCAAGCTAACACGGCACTAAACAAAAACACACTCATAAATATGATTCAGCCAATGCCAATATATTCCGACAAACGGATTTACACAGACCTTGGGAAAAATGAAAAACAGACCTCTTGTTTCAACAGAGGTTAAGAATTGTTTAAGCACTTGCGGCGGCCTGTGAATATTCTAACCTTTATAAATTACACAAATCTAAATTATTCACATCAACACTTTTATGTTGAAGCATTCTTATTCTCTTTCACAATACAAATAATAGAGCCCATTTTTTCCTTAAGTAAAGATCGAGACTAAGTTCAAAAGATGAAGGGCAATCTATGTAATGAAATCAGGGACGTGGCTGATAAAACGAATGGCAATGAAATGAAAAAATTAAATGGAAAAATACACTTCCCTCCTGGTCTAGCAACAAGAAGGTTGAAGTGTTTGAGCAGCTTTCAAAGGTTCATAAAGTAATTTCCTCGCCACAAAGAGCTTTTAACATGGAGGGCGGTAGAGGCAAGGCTACAAGATTTCATATCAAAGCCAAGGTCTGCGATACACTGTCACCATTGTGGTTATAATGCTCTGCCGCACTCTGTGGCTTGCCTTTATTTAAAAAGCTTTTAGTATGTAGCCTTGTTAATTGTAAAAGTCATATACTGTTTACATATATTCTCTGCCTTTTGCGAGAAGGTGTTTAGAAAACTTCCAGACTGTTTATCAAGGTCTGTTGGCAAAGAACTTTTAGAGGTCGCTGGTGCTGTTTTAATCAATTACTTTCATGATTCATTTTCTTAAGTTTGAACACACACAGATTTGGTTCATTAATCCATTTTCTTCAAATATCATCCATATGTTTTTGCATTAGGACTGCTAAGGACTATTCAAAAAAGAAGAAACATTTTTAACAGAACTTGGTTAACACAAAATTATTAAGATTTAGCACCAAAAAAAACAACAACAAACAAACCTATTTCTCATAGTTTTACTCATTCATACACCAATGGACGCAGACACTGGAGGCCAGGTGGGGGAAGTGTCTTGCCCAACGACAGCTTGTACATGCGGGAGCTGGGATTTGAACTGCCAACCACTCGTTATTGGACGACCTGCTCTACCACCAGAGCTACTGTCGCCCCAGTGACTGCACACATGTGCTAGAGAGCCAGAGTTCAAAGGAACTAAAAAAACAAGTTTTGTTTCGACTTTTCTTCATAAAAATGCCTCCACTTAAAACTAGATCTAGATTACCACTTACCAAAGGAACCATCCAATCAAACTAAATACTAATTGAATAAACAGGACTTTGAATTCCCAGTTACGCATAATGTTCAAAAAGACCTTCCTAAACTACGATGATAATACTAAAACGTAATTGTTACACTTTAGATTTTTTTTTACTGATTTACTGATTTGCTTACCACATGAGCACAGACAGACAATCTGTGCTCATGTGTGCTCAATCTAGAAAATCGAAATTGAATAATGTATTGGTGCAAAAAACAATAGTTAACACAATATACAAAGCAAAATCAGAAGATTAGTTCTGTTTTAGTCTACATGTTTATTTTGAATACATTAACACTCCAAAAATATAACTTACCGCAGGCTAAGCCAGAGCCTTCATGACCAGATGTGCACGACTCACTTCTTGCCACAAATAAAACGACCTAGATGCATGTGTAGCAGGCTGGACTTGCCACTAGATGGCACCAGCCCTAAAATATAAATAGCCCCTGCTTTAGCTTTACCGTCGTCTGCTTTCACTGCTACCGCCCCCACGCACGCCGCCTACCGTCACTCTTCCGGGTAGTCTCGGAGCGTTAGCTGCGGGCGGCTCACAGGTATTCAGTATCTCTTTATCGTAACTACCGTGTCTTTAAATAGTTTGTGATCAGGCGATTGTATTACTTTAGCTCCGGCCTGCGCCGCGATGTCAGAGGCCGGCTATGGTGGCCGATGGCCTGGCTTTTGTCCTCCGTGTGGTTCCTCCGGTTGTTTTGGTCCTGACAGCGCGTGCCTCTGCGCTTGGAGGAGGTACGTGTTTGTTTTGGTTCACGCAAGAGTAAGTGATTACGTAGCCTAACGTTTCCTTTTTTTTTTAAATAGGTCTCCACGCAACACCATGGCTGTCTCGCCTTCTCGCCTTTTACCGCTGTACCCATGTCATCTGAGTTATTTCCCTCCACTGTGATAAATCCATTGGGATACTATTGGGATAAAAGTAAATGAACAATTGTGCCCACGCTGGTCACAACCAACGTGTGAATGAACTGAAATGTAAATCTGTTTTTTATGGTACTTGGTACCACGAAATGAAATCTAAATAACTTATTGAGCTTAACACAAAGTAAATAAATGAAACCTTATATTTTTTTTGTTAACACAAAGTAAATAAATGAAACCTTATATTTTTTGTAATGGAACTGTCTATGCCTCTTATTCAATTACGAACCTGTGTGTCCTTTAGTGCTTGTTAATTCAAGCTGGCGTTGTTGGTATTTTAGTTATTCAAGTATATTATGTTAGTTTTTAAACGCCCTAACCCCTCGTCATGCCACACATGCATACAGTTTGAGACATTATAGACTGGGGTTTAAGATGTTTTTGTTGTTGTTGTTGTTTTTGTGACGTTTAAAGCCTTTTGAAAAGCTTGTTTAGCTGCTTCTGCATTTCAAAAAACATTAGTTCCAAGAAAATACTTACTTTCAAGGGCATCTACATGAGTCACAGATATACTCATTCACTCATTGTAACAAAATGGTGCAGTGCTTTTTAGATCTCCTGTTGACAAAGCTGCTGTGCTTCTAAAGGAACAAGCCCCTGAATAGGCCATGTTTCAAAGCCGACACTTTTGTGATCACAACAGAAACACATTTTGGACATTGTTGTGGTCAGTGAACTTCCTGAGGACTTCCTCCGCCGGCTCACTCTGTTTGATCTCACCCAGACACTGCTGTTTTTGTGACCTTCAGAGTGAGAATGGGTGCACTGGGTCAAAACTAGGTGAGGTTGGCTGGAGTTTTTTCCAAGTTTAAAGGCCCTACACCTGATGAAAGAGGAAGCCACTAAATGAATATGTCCGTGGTGGTCCAAACTAATTCCCAACTTTCCTAACATATTTGTGGCATCCAAATTCGTCATAGGGACAAGTTTATGGGCACATTTCACAACTTGCAGGGTCCCTTTTCGGGGTCAAATATGCTTGAAAATAGCCTGAAAGTTCATTAAACTGATACCAATGTTTTATAATAAGATGCACAGTGTTATTCCCCATAAATGTTTTAGTTTACAATATACTAAAGGAGGACAAACACATTTTGTTCCATTTCTAGAAATAAAATCAGGTCATAGTACCTTTAAATGCAGTTTATTCAGTTAATTGTTTGAAACATGTATTTTGTATCCCCATTTTTAATCCCCATTTTAAAGTTTGCTTCTACTTTTGGATAGTTTTTGCTTAACTTGACACTTTCTGCATTTACTGCATCCAATGACACCCTGTACAATCACCTGGGCTATACCGAGACATTTGGTGGACAGGTACCACAGTGACCATCGCTGACACCGGTGCAACCCTCTTTTTTGTCTGAATGTACAATGTTGTATGATGTGTTTCGTGAGCTGCAAAGCAGGAACCTGCAGAAAATCAGTTTCCACTGAGTTAGGCCAGATTTGATTTAAACATTTTCCTGCCAAAAAATAAAATGAAATAAATACATTTTATTTTTACAGTTACTTACATTGATAGAAATACACTGACTGCCCAAATAAAAGTGGCCACACAAGAAAGGTCACACACTCATATTTTCCTTGGACCAGCGTTAGCATTTTTGTTCAATAAACCTAAATAAAAAAATAAAAAAATAATAACTTCTGTAATATCAAAAGATCCAGTGTAGCTTTCATTTTTTCTTGTATTGATGATGGGAGAGTGTGACTACTGAGCAAAGCCTTCTCCAGCACATCCCAAGCTCGTCAATATTAAGACTCATATTTCAGTATGTAAAAAATGCAAATTGGAGCTTATTACAGTATTTGCAATTAATTTTAACGTAATGTTTAAGAAACAGTGGGTGAAAGGGACAGTGTTTGTTTGCATTGTGCTTCTCTGAATCCTGAACTCCATGCGCCTGCCCGGTCCGTATGCTCTTCACGCACCACGCCTCTTCTGTCTCTCCTCTCTCGGTCCTGCACGTACAGTATTTATCCAAATCCATGCACTCAGCTCTGATGTGAGATCCATCGCTGTACTAAAAACCTATTATTTGAAACCATGCACAGTGATGTGCACTTTAGAGAGGCCTGTGCAGTCAGAGACAGAGCAGGGCTGCATTTTGACTTTCATTACAGCTTGATTTTCAGTCCGTCAAAATGATGGACCTCAAAGCAAAAAATATTCAGATCATTTTCGGTTAATGTAACCTCTGGTCTCATGCTCCTTGAACCACTCTTTCACAATGTGAGATCGATGAATTGTGACATTGTCATCTTAGAATATGCCTGTGCCATCAGGGAAGAAGAACTCCATTGATGAAATAATAATAATAATATTAATGCATCGGTTTTATATAGCGCTTTTCTGGACACTCAAAGACGCTTTACATTACACTATTCATTCACTCCATACTTGGTGATGGTGAGCTACTATTGTAGCCACAGCTGCCCTGGGGTAGACTGACGGAAGCGAGGCAACCAGTCTGCGCCATCGGCCCCTCCGACCACCACCAACCACTCACTCACTCACTACATTCGCTAGGCTTTCTGGTGTTACCAAACGGTCTCCCATCCAAGTATCGACCAGGCCCTTCCCTGCTTAACTTCCAAGGTCTGACGGGATTGGGCAGAGCAAAGGCGGTATGGCCACAAATAACCTATAGTGTTGCTGAACCTAGACCTGACCATATGCAGCAACTCCAGATCAACAGTTAGTTAAATCCAGGTGGCAACCTTTTTTGGTCAGGCAGTGTATTTTAAAAGCCACATATTGACCAAAGTTGTGGGTCAAATTTGTTCTCTTGCACATTTAGTTTTTCTACCTGCACCTTTAGTCAAAATATTTGTTATTGATGTTGTTGTAGTATAAAAGCAAGTTTTTCTTATTATATAATGTATACGATCTTTTAAAAACATGTGACATGTGACATAAATATTTATAATGACTGAAGAAATAAACTACTACTACTACTACTATAATGAGCCAAATCAAATTGGTGTAAGGGGTCGCTTTTGGCCCCCAAGCCATAGATTGGACACCCTCAGTATAGGCACACATATTATAAGTCGCAAACATGTAAATGTAAAACGTAAATTTATTTATTTCATGGTAATAATCCTAACATAGTATACAGACAGCCAATCCTCTGGAAACTTTGTCAGTATTTCCTTGATATTAATATATAGAATAATATTAACTACAAAAAGCATTATTCATTTGTTATTCCTATTACCATGTTATTAATGTACTGTAAAGTGCAACCAATACGTTTCGCTCAAGTACACAGAGTGGTTTAGGCAGAATGTTGACTAATTCAATTAATGTTTGCTGGACTCCAGTTGGTCTGTCTAAATACATGGGCAGCCTTGAGAGCGGGTGCGTCATTAATATTGCCTGGACCGGGGTGACCTGGCATCCGGCAGTTTTCTGTGGTGTGTGTGACTGGCACAGGCACAAGTAGGTGGTGGTAGAGGAGAAGCGCACATTTCCTGGTCAGTTAGTCACTCAAGGTTAGCGCGGAGCCAGCAGCGGTGCAGGTGACCTTGGCTAAGGTAGAGCAGACAGAGGCAGACCTTGAGAGACGGCGGGGCAGCGCGATCTGGCTTTCAAAGAGCCCGGGAACATAATGTGGTAATGCATGACTATATATCACAGGGCGCAGCGCACATGTGAAAGTGGACGGCAGCCACATGAACACGGTTTTATTCACAGGTTGAATGCTATACAAATGGAGGATGCTTGTGTTGGATGACTTGGGTTTTTTCCTGTAAAAAATAAATAAATACAACATCAATAAAGAAAGGTCACAGGTGCTGCTTCAAGGAGCAGATTTGTAGTAAAAAAAATAAAAAATAACAAGGTCCACCATAACGATGATCATAGATGGCTAATGTTACACTGCCTATTCAATTTGAATTTCTATATAAAAAGAGTATTGAATTCAACAGTTCATGGACAAATGCTTAATCTAAATAAAGTGTTAAAATAAAAAAATAACCTAAGTGTAATTGGTGATCATTTTCTTTTCCAGTTATATGTGCCCTGCATATCTATTCAGTATTCAGTGTGTATGTTGTAAACTGTAGG
The DNA here is from genome assembly GCA_007210695.1 of Neogobius melanostomus. Taxonomy (NCBI): domain Eukaryota; kingdom Metazoa; phylum Chordata; class Actinopteri; order Gobiiformes; family Gobiidae; genus Neogobius; species Neogobius melanostomus. Next base: position 3,766,740 of record VHKM01000048.1, read on the forward strand.
CAATATAATGAATGTATGCAAAATTGAAATTCAGTGAATGGTAGATTAAGTGTAAATGTTGAGAGGTAAAGTCTGATTTGGAAAAGTTAGGACTGTATGGACTGCCTGCCTATTTTTCTCAACACAAATTTAAGGGGGCAAAGGGGAGCTTTACAAACACAATAAAGCAACTTCCCTCTCTCTTGGTACAGCTTAGTTTTTTGCCTTTTTCTGCGAACTGCATTTGTGGTTTGTGTGTTCCACAATACTTTAAAACAAACAGCTAGCTTATGGGCTAAAGACATTTGAGACCTACACAATGAAGAAATGTGTAGTACACATTTCTTCTTCTGAGACACTGAAGAGGCTCCAAGAGCCCCCACACCTGCAGCACAGAGGAGGCGTCACAAGAGGAGCTACAGGAAACAAGAAAGGACAAAGGAGAAGGTATCAGGGCGAGACTCACAGCTAAGCCACACATGCCTTATGTCCTTACTGTTCTAGTTAATGGACGTTCACTGGAGAATAAAACAGATTAACTGCTAAACTCTTCCCAGAAGATGGTGAAAAACTGTTGTGGAGCGGAGGGAGCTGCACAGGAGCATGAGGAAGGAGAAGGAGCTGACCAGAGCAGGACACCACGCTCTGAAACAGGGACAAACACAGGAGGAGCTGCACCATTTCAGAGGATCAGAGGAGACTGAAGGCAGCCTGCCAGGTTTCCTCAGGGTGCTACGGTTTCCCTGACCTCTTAAAACATGCTGGTCAGGTTGGCCCAAAGTGGCGGCGCACTCAGTCGCAGTGGCTCAGGACTAACACCTGGACACTATTTCACACTTACTTAACAACTTGCCTGCAAGTTCACAAATGATGAGAAAGTGCTTTTATGATCTACCGAAGAGGACAAAACTCATTTCATTCACTACTAGAAAAGAATATCGGATACAGGTCCAGCCTTTTATGACTTCAATTGACATTCCGCAAAGATAAATAGCTATGAGGTATACAAAAGGGTGGTCCTTATCTACAATGAAAAAAATAAATAAAATGTTTTAGTGCTCCCACCATCCTATCAAGTACTACCCCATTAGAAACCAATTCCTACCAATTATTTTGGAGATCAGATTGTATTTAAGGTATGCTCAAGCCGGTTGAAGTTAGTAGAAACAGAGAAAAGCAAGATTTTCCCACGACTAGTTTCTTAGAAAATTACGTCACTTGTAAATAAACTTGCTGATTGTCTGCGTCATGGCGTCGTATGCACTCGGTATAAACAGCTGTAGGGGAATACATTGAGGCTTTCTATCCGGAAAGACGAAGACGCGCTACGCAACGTGCTCTGTATAAACAGGCCTTAAGGTGAGTGTCAAGTCTATGTCCAATAATTGAAATTTTACTTACTTATTATCTCTGCATATTTTGGTCATGTGACAATTAGGGATGCACCGATACCACTTTTTCTAAAACTGATACAAGTACGAGTACTTTGATTTAAGTACTTGCTGATACCAAATACCGGTATTTTCTTAAGTGAATAGACAGTTTATAGATTGACTTTTCATAGCAGATTGGTTAGTAATTAGTTAATTTACTCATTTACATTTCCTTGAGTAAAGTAGGCTACATTTTTAAGAGAATTGAACAGATGCCATTTTATTTATTTTTTCATTCAATATTATTTTTTATTTTTATTGCACGGTCCATCATTGGATTGGGGCATCAAAGACCACATTAAAGCTCTGAGCTTTGACACCAACACGGGCATCAAGAGTGGTGCATGTGTGCTAATTGAAAAAGTGCTAGAGAACAAGGTAGTTCTCTAGCAGTTCCGAAAATCTCGGATATTAAGAACTTTGTGATCAGTCAACTCGAACTAACTCACCTGCGTGCTGATTACCGAGAACTTCTCGAACTCCATCTAGTTTTTCTGTGAGGAGTGCCATCACGTGGCATAACGTTCATGAAGCCAGGTGCCATACACATGCTCATTTCATGGCACGGCTGATTTACGCACTAAAAATGTTTATCTTCAGAGATGCTGGCTTCAAACTGACCAACAGAGAAAGACAAGGACTTGGTAATTTCTGTGTGTTTGGAGTATCAGCATACGTCAAGTCATGGTTCCTATCTAAAGAAAGCAGCAGTGATCAAGGGTCTTGCTTCCACGTCATCAAACGACACATACAGCGGTTGAGCTATGAACATTTCGCCAGCACTCTATTGAACTATCACTGACATGACATTGCCAGTTCTTGAGAACACTGTCTATAGCTCCATGTTAAAGTCATAGCTTACTGATGACTTTAACAAGCACTTTAATTGTCATTCTTGTGTTTAACAGCAATTTATATTATAACATGAAAACATGAAAATGCTGTTAATTTGTGCGCCTAATATTGAAACTTGAGTCGCTTTGAGCATACACTAAATATTGACCAATCATCGAGATATTTGGTACCAATAAGTTTCTACTGAGGGAGAATCTATCGGCAGGGTGAGAGGATGACATTTTAAATGTCAGAATTTAAGGACCACCCTAAAAAACACATGTAACTTGTGTTATAACTTTAATGATATTTTTTGTTTTTATTGTGTTTTCACCAGCAGTTGTTTGATTTACATACGTAGATCAAGTTTAATAGATTTGATTTATGGAAAAGTGTTGCATTTTCAAGGCTGTACAAAGGCTTTAATCAGACAAGTCTCATAAAAGACTGTCTCAGTGCTGCAGTGAAAGAGTTGTACTCTTCAAGGTAATGTGTCTCCAATGAAAGAATTATAAAGTTCTTAAAACTGAGTAGGTAGTGGCTAATCACTCAAATGTTGGAAGAATACACAACTGGTTCAGCAACATAAGCATCAGGCTGAACCAGTAAAATTGATCAAAGCCCCAGTAAGCAATTCTATACGACTTTTTATTTTTTAATGTTTCTTTTATGTTGTGAAATCTGCTTTGCCGTACCCCACCCCTGTCAGCAGCAGCCACTCTGTTGAGCTGCTGCTGCGAACAGAGACACAAATGACCCGACAGTTTGCTGCTGCAGGAAATGGACTATAAACAAAAGAAATATCAACATCTCATAAGGATTTCAACTCACGTATTCTGTCACTGCTTCAGCGTTTCCTTTAATTTTGGTGCATCCTGGCTGCATATGTGCTTACAACATGGTCCGGGGCAGGTGAGCGGTGTGGTGGGGGTGTATTTACGAGGTTCGGGAGGTACCGAGCTTGACACTGCTTCTGAAGTTAGCGTGTGGTTTTGAAAGGCGCATAGATGATAGTAGATGTGCGACAATCCAACAGGGCTAGGCCGGGCGATCTGTTTACTTAATGGGGCTGTAACAAATCAAATATTAATAATAATTGTCCAATCTATCCAACATCTCGGGCACGTGCATTGTTCACATCTTATATCATAATGTACACAATATTATCAAGACATTTTAAGACATAGGCTACTAGAAATGATGCAAATTCATAAAAGATAACAATAAAAGCTATATGCTCCACAAATGAAGTTCCTAACGTATTAATAAAGTTCTATTTATATAGAATATAAGATTGATACGAATTGTGTTATTGAATCGTACCAATAAAGCCGCCCTGACAAATCTGATAGAGGGTCGGCAGTTTGAAAGCCTAATACCCTTCACCCTTACCTTTCGTGTGCCTCCTTCTCGCACACTGACATTGTTATTAGTGTCATAATTCAGCTTCTTATGCAAACATGACCCTGTCCTGGATATGAAGTTAGGCAAAATATTCATGCCGTATTCACAGAGAGACCAATAAAGAAGCCCAACGTAGGGACATAAATATTGTCTCATGGCTACAATATTTCACCGCATAATCTGGCTCTGGCTATACATATAAAAAAGCTGCATTATTTCACGGTGTGACGTACATTTGAATAAGATAAACAGATAAGCAAGGACACATACAGGGAAATTGATATTTATGTGCACCTGGATAGGCAATCTGCATTGTAATAGCTGTTGGGCCTAACTGTATTTTACGACACTTCTGCATAGTGTACTCTCTACGTCCTGTTGCAGTTACCCAAGCACCAGTCCTATAGGCCCAGACATCAAATTGAGGCAGAAGGGGAAGTGGTGTTGTTGTTATGGTAGCGCACGTGCTCTGCGCCTCAGAGGGTCGACCTTGGCGCGCCCTGCTCTCCCCGGGTCCCACTCAACCTTGGCTAATTAGCTCAAGTCCCAGTGGCATATGTTCACCACACGATTTATCCACAACAAGGACATTACAACTGCAGTGTCCCGCCTCCGCTGGCCCTGCCAATTTCACTGGCACACTTTCACTTCCAAATCACAATAAGCACATTTTATGTCAACCTGCCCTGCAGGGGCGCCGGAAGTGGTGGCGAAGCTTGAAAAATTGCAATGACAATAAAATGATAGCTTATGAATATATCTGGTAGCTGTTTCATTCTGTTCCACAACATTGTAAGCCTAAAGCCTTGTTTGGGTGAAGGATGAAGAAAGGGATCATTGTAATAGCATAGCATCTACTCGCGTCATGCCACAGGTAGCTAGACAGAACAACAACGACGAGATCCACATAGAGACTCTCTTTGTCCATGCACTATTGCGCATATTTAATCTACAAACTGTTCACAAGTGTATTTGTGTTACGAGAAATGTGCACGCTGTAACTGCGACCCATGTGCACTCTCCCCCTCCCTCGCTCTGCATGAACCTCGCTTGCCCACTTTTGCATCTCAAAGTGCTCCTTGGCAGGGCCGTGCAGAGCTACAGAGGGGCAGGGGCTCAAAAATAAAAAGGGCACTACCCCCCCTTCCCCCGCACGACCCCTGACAAACCGTTCCTGGTTCAAATAAATCACATTTATTTTGAATCCTTTTTGTTATTTATTTTATACAAAAGTCAAAGGAGCTGTATAGGAGCTAAACATATAGTTTTGGGGAAAGCCAACTGCCATTATTATTTCAGTTTATTAATACAATTTTTTTGCCAGTATCTTCTAGTAGGGTACTTTTCAGGGGGCATCTGCCCCAGGCCTCAAGTGTCTTAGCAACGCCCCTACAGAAACACAGACTTTCACAACTGTCTCCCTCATGTCACTCTCTTCACTGAGCTGTGGCTGAAAACAGGGGCTTAAGAAAAGGACATAAACTATTGAGAATGTCTGGGCGTGAGTTTCATGTTGTTTTAAGAGAACATAGAGCTGAACTATTGTGACACAAATACATGGTGAGGATGCGGCGCTGAGCTGCGCTAAACTGCGCTCGTGTCTGACACAAGGTTTATTTTTAGATCACATACAAAACTGTCGGCTTGTTGACCTCATTGGTTCACGATAATGAGGCCGACTGATAAAAAATAAAGAGCGATCTGAAGCACAAGGTGTGGAGATCGTTGTTCTGTGCAGGAGAGGCCTCTGCTCTCACTTCCTCCTCTCTCTGAGCGCCGCTCTCTGCTGCGCTGCAGGGCCGGTGGGCGGGGCATTGGAAACACCCGATGAACTAACGAGGAGCATGTTCATTTCTGATTTGATTTATTAATATAAGCTAATAAGGCTTATTGGGGCAAAACCGATGATAAGGACCGTGGCAAAGCTTTGGATAAACAACTATAATACAAATAAATAAAAGGTATGGAGGGAAAAGGGCACTTCAGAGGCATGGAGCAAAAGGGGCAGGGGCCCGAGCCCCTGCCCCTTTTGGTGTGTGGTATTTATGAACACTTTTGCCGTTGTGTCCCATTGGTCAGTGACTGTAAAACCTTTCTGTGGCCTCTTGTTTTTGTACAACAGATCAAATGCTAACTTTAGCTTGACTTATAGCGCTGATGCTCCAGACTAAACTGCTGCATTAGATGCCTGCAGAATATAGAGCCTGCTTTGCCTTGTGTTTCATAATATCTTCTACCCCCTGCACCGCCTGCCGAAAACGTCTTCCGGCACGCCTGCTGCCCTGTGTGGCCTAGTGGTGTAAGCTGCAGCACAACTCACTCACTTTGGTTTGGCGAGTTCCAAATAGGCTCTAGGCAAATTTGACCTTTTTTTTTTTTTTTACCTGGAAAGTCCCACGAAGATTAGAAATCTCTTTTTCAGCAGAGTCCTGGCCCCAGAAGGGCACCTATTGTACATATTTGTAGTAGTAAGGGAAACCGGAGTATTCAGAGGAAACCTATGCAGACACGGGGAGAACATGCAAACTCCAAACAGATTCCAGGTGGGAATCGAACCCTGGACCTTCTTGCTGTGAAGGCCGAGTACTGACCGCTACACTACCGTGCTGCCCATTTGTCTTTCCCCACTTTCCTTTATTTTTTTATTTTCTTTATCAAAGTTTTTAAACATATACAAATTTACCAAAGTAAATGAAAATAAATTGATTTAGTATAATAAATAAATAAATAAAAAACGTCTATCTTCCTTTTAGTTCAAATATATATATATATATATATATATATATATATATATATATATATATATATTTTTTTTTTTTTTTTTTCAGTAGAATGTGCTTCATTACATCATGTGACAAATTGGTTGGAGTTTTTTTATCATTCCAATTTAGTAGGATCAGTCTTCCAGATAGCACTGAGACAAATTTGCTTGTTAACAAGATTAGCAGTTACTGGGGTACTCCAAAAAGTGCAAATACAGGTCAGGGTGTAACTGTATTCCACAAACATCAGACATCAATTTGAAAGTTTTAGTCCAGTAAGCTGTTATGTTTGGACAGTTCCAAAAGGTGTGAGCTAGTGAAGCCTGTTTCCCCACTTTCCTTTCAAATAAACCCTTAAAATTTAGTCAACCAGGCGTTCCTACACAACCATCACACAGTGTGTGCGTTCAGGGAGGAGACTGCAGAGTCTCCGGGCCAGGTCCAATTGACAGCTTGGCAGTTTCCTCTCTTTTGGTACAGCTGCTTTTTTTTGGCCTGTTTTTGAAAAATGCATTTGTGGTTTCTGTGTTCCACACTGTTTTGCTGGATGCTTTTGTACATCATTGCTGTGTTTTTGTGAGATTCAGGTTTTTTTTTTTTTTTTTTACTGCAGAGGATCATAATGGTCCTGAAAAAATCAGCTTTTTAAAAGTAAACAAACAAAAGGGGGGAAAGGGGTAGAAAGTTTGCAATAATACGCGAGGGGGTCACTTATTAGGTGACCCCCAAAGAGATCTGCAAAACAGACAAGTGTCATTAAAAAAAAACAAAAAACACCTGCCTATGTTTGCAGGCCTCTCATTACATAGCAGTATTTTTCATTGGACTAAAAGTGACGCAACCAAAACAAAGACACAGTATACAAATACCCCAACCGTCAAAATCATCACTGCATCAATACAACCCAAAATTTCTTTTTTTAACCATTATTATTATATATATATACCCACATACATACTATTTGTATTTATATAATATTTATTTTATTTATTTCTTCTTTTTTTTCTTTTTCTTTTTCTTTCCTTTCCCCCTTTCCTTTTCCTCTCTTCTTCTTTCCTTTTTTCTCTTCTTCCCTTTTCTATGTAATTCCCGGAATCCCAGCTCCAAACTCAGGTAGAAGCCCCACACAAACAAAAGAGAGCAAAAAAAAACAAAAACAAAAACAAACAAAAATTCTTTGCAGTTAGTTATTGAGTACATTTTTGTAAATACATTTTGACTGTGGGCCAAGGTCCAGCCAGTCTGGAATCTGGTTGATTATCTAAGAGTAAAGCTGCCTGTTCATAGCAATTAATTCCAAAAAGTGTTTGTTCCAATTCTGTACATCAAAACAATTATATTTCTTTCTTTCCAGTTCAACATAATTATACGTTTGGCTGTTACAAAGCCCAGTGATATAATATTGTCCACATCCTTTGATTTAAAGTCTTGAGTCCTTATTCCAGAGGGCAAGGTGATATTTGTACATCAAACATATGAGACAGTGTATCAGTTATATTCCTCCAGAATGTCTGGACAGAGGGGCATTTCCATAACATATGCAGCAGTGTACCTTCTGACCCACAACCATGCCAGCACACTTTAGAGTTTTCTTTGTCCATTTTATTTAAAATGTAAGGCGTAATATATGCTCGATGTATTATTTTGAGCTGTATAATTTTATAGTTAACACATTAGGACATGTTTGTACTTTTTTGCAGTGCTGCACTCCATTGTGAGTTAGAAATGGGCACACCAATGTCTTTCATCCATTGATTTTTTGTTACATACGTATGGTCAGATTTAGTGTTATAGTCGGTATATTACTGAGACAGTGCCCCTGTTCGTAGCAGCACGTTTTAATTTATCCTCAAGATCCTTTTTGTCCCCCAGGCTATTATCTTGAGATAATGAGGATTTCAGAATGGATTTGATCTGTAAGTAATTAAACAATTCTGCGACATTGAGCCTATACTCTTTCTTTAAGTCATTGAATGCAATAATAGTTTTTCCATTTATAATTAATTGTGATATATATAAGTGATATATTTTGAATGTTGTTTTGTTGCCAAACTTTATTCTTTAGAATTCTTTTACCTGCCATAAAAAGCGGGTTAGACCAAAGGGGACAAGAAGGTAAAGATTTTCCACCGAAGCGAAAGTATTTATGCAACATTTTGATGACGTCTCCAGAGAATGTTATTAGTGGATTATTAATATCATTAGTCGTCTTAGGGCTGTACCAGAGAGTTGCAAGGGACAAGTCTGGGTTATGCTCTTTACTATTTTTCTTCAAGCCATTCCCAGCTGCCAGTTTCTCTCAATCTGCTATATGCCCATTTTAAAGGATATATTGAATTAAATGCAATATAATATAGGTAAAGGTCTGGCAAGCCAATCCCACCTTTATTGCGGCTTTGAATACATTTTTATATGATAATGATTCTAGGTTTCTTATTTCTCCACAAAAAATCTGTAAATAATTTGTTAATATCTTTGAACACTTTGTGGGGAATTTAAGTGGAATTGATGCGATTATGAAAGTCAATTTGATAACAGATACGTTTTTATAGGCTCTCAGCCCCACTTTCTTCTTCTGAAGCACTAAAGCGGCACCAAGAGGCCCCACACCTTCAGCACAGTGGAGGTGTCACAAAAGGCACTACAGGAAACAAGGAAGAGACAAATGAGGAGCGGAGGGAGCAGAGGAAGTTGCGCAAAAGGATGAAGAAGTAGGACGTGGAGGAGCTGACCAGTGCGGGACACCACGCTTTGAATAAATAATGATGATGATGATGATACACCTCTCCTGGAACCGCCACCTTAACGTGGTGGAGGGGTTTGAGCGCCCGAATGATCCTGGGAGCTCTGTTGTCAGGGGCTTCGTGCCCCTGGTAGGGTCTCCTATGGTAAACAGGTCCTAGGCAACGGGTTAGACAAAGAGAGGTTCAGAAGCCCCTTATGAGAGACCATCAGGCCCGGTTAGAATCGTGAGGCCGTCCTTCCGTGGACCCACCACCTGCAGGAGGAGCCATAGGGGCTGGTGCACGACCCGACACGGAAAAGTGGAAGAAAATGGATGGATGGATGATGATGATACAAAGGTAGCTTGGATACATGAGATTTATAATGTTGGGCAATAATAACAAAATTCCTTGATATGATGAAAACAATCAAATGCAGCCCTATGCAGCAAAGACACTTACTCACTCCTATAAGTCAGTTTCTGTCATACTCTGAGTGCATCAGTGACAGGCCAATTAGACCAATAGTGAAGAGTAAACTTTCAGAAGCAGCAGACTGTTATATTTACCTCTTGAAGGTAATATGAATGTACAAAGTGCTAATAAATTGTGATCAAATCAAAATGTGTGATATTAACGTTTTACATTAGCACTGGAAAGGCAATCTACCACTGACGTGCTCAGCAAATAGGTAGAAGTAATAAACAATTTCCTAAGTGACCTGTGACCTAAAGTACCTGTTGTATCCCATCATAAAATAACTTATCCAATAAAACATTGTACATGTAGGATACAGGTGGCTTATATATTGGCAACTTGTTGCCAGAAAGTCTGGTCCCCCTCAAGACTCCCTGTCTGACAGTGCCCTGAGAGAGAAGTCGAGAGCACTGTGCCCTGGCAGATGGTCTCTGCAGTCTATCCACCCACACAAGGATTTTACCAACAAGTGCTCCACTTAAAACATTAACAGCGGCCCAAATCAGTTTATGCCACGTACTGAAGCTTTTCTTACAGGACAAGTAACTATTTCATAATCATGCAGATATGCAATGTTTTGTTATCAGTGTACAGAAAAACATCGTTCATCCAGTTGCTTGTGTGAAAATATTATCTTCCTCTGAACTGACAAATCTGACTAAATTAGTTGAGGTTGTTTGAGGTATAATAGAGAGACACCTGAATGTACATGTCACACCTGTATTTCTAGCCAACAGAAAATGATCAAACTAAAATGATGGAAAAACACCTGCATGCCATTTTGTGCTGTACATGCGATTTGTGCATGGTCATTTTGATCTAAACACTGCATATATCTGCCTGTGTTGGTGATATAAAACCTGGGTTTACACACGAGCCTTGAAAAGTGTTAGTGAAGGAGTTAGACAAACACTTAAGACTTTTGTGCAGGTAGATGCCATCTCTTACGAGGCTTCATTCAGGAGGCTTCATTCGCAATGATCTTACTCTGTGTTTTAAGATTGCCATTTGACAGCCTGTGTGGAGCCCAAAAGTGTTAACTGTTCTGCTTGTTGATAGATGTGACATACTGTATCAAAACAATGTGAGGGTGCTTTGACAAAGCGGAAATTTGTGCCTCCAGAGGTACAAGTCTTTCCGCAAATGTTATGCCAATTACTTTTCTAATGTCTATGCCAACATTTTAAACTATCCAGAGGGCAGGCATCATAGGGGCAGGGCTTTTTGATCAATTTGGTAAATTGATCTCGCACGACAGGGCACTTCCCTTCTTCCAAAATATCATGCAACTCACGACTCTGAACTTCTATGCTACCCTTTGAGACAATAGAGAGTTTAGTAAAACCTGATGAATCAAATTATACACTTTATAATGGTAAAAGTGAACATAATAATGATGAATTTAAACTAAAACTCATATTTTGCGTCACATTTACATCCATCCACAGTGTTAGACCGTTCTCCAATTACCTCTTCTTTAATTTTAATTTTAATTTCAATACATTAATAAGTCAATCAAAAGACCTGGAGCATTTTGCCTTGCGTTTCTCTAGCTCATATAAAGCAAACTTGTCGTCTTCCTCTCAGCGCACAAACACACACTCTGCTGTAAGTTGGTGACATGAGTCCTTGGAAAGTGCAGTATTCAATTTGTAACTATTATAGAGACAAGGACGAGGCCCTTTATGAGAGCAGCCACAGAGAGAAAATGGAGGCAGTCGCTATAGCAACCGCCAGAAGAGCGCCCAACAAATCAACAAACAATACAGTACAAGACTTTTTCCATGGCAGCCATTTAATGCTGAGCCTTGAATCAGACAAAGTTGTCTTCTCAAGTTTCTCAGACCTATCTTGGATTGCCTGTGGGTGTCTAAACCCCTAGTATTCGGTAAAGAAAAGAAAAAAACGTTATGTGTGTGTGTTTTTTTCTCTACAACAGTGTTTCAAGGACAGTTCAATTGAATGTGCCAAAGAGCTGTCTTTTTGGGTCACGGCAACCTCAGGATTTCATTTGTGTGATCAGCCTTCAGGGAAATGCTTACCACTGCGCAAGCACATAACAATACATTGTGCACATTTGCTTAGACTCTGGAGTGCTTATTATTGAAGAAGCTTTAGAACAAAATTCATTTTATCTTTGGTTAGTGATGCATTTCAACTAAATTAAAAGAACTTACTAAACTGCACAGCCAAGATCACTGCCGGTCTTTGTCTGTCTTGCAAAATACTTTCCCATGACCCACGTCTGCCTAACTGGCTGCATTGGAAGTGACCTTGCTCTAAAAAAGTAGCAGCGCTGCAGGTTTCTGACTCCAATAGTGAGGGTTACTACATTTAATTAAAAGAGAACCAAGGTTCTAATGAAGTTTAACAATGTGTTACATTCATTAAAGAGATTGTGTTGTTTTTGTTAGCTTGCACTATAGAGCAAACGAAGACTGCGTACGTGTGCTTTTATACTCACTCATTTTAAGGTGGAACCAGAAACAACAGGACCAGGGCCAAAAATAACATCTGCTCTATCTCAAAGACATTTAAATACAATGGACTTTCACAGCTGGCACCAACACAGAAAAATAACACTAAATAAGTTTTGCATATATTTCCCCTCTAGAAACGACTATAAGCAATTTTTTAGAGTCATTGTATGTGCCCAGCTAAATTATGTTTTTGTGCACTGATCTGGAACAAGTTGGCTTTTAGTTCAGGGGTAAATGCTTTGAGACACAGAGTTGTTTTATCTGACCTAAGTAGCTAATATACAATTCCATTTCAAATCTAAATCCGATCTGTCATTTTACAGAGGATATAAAGAAGGTACAGAACATTATATCAAGTGAAATGCCACAATATTTGTTTTAACCACACCCGTAACTTTGTTGTTTCTGGAGAGATATCACTAGGTACGATGTTGTTTATGTAATTTTTGTGTGCAGGAATGATAGAAATAAAGTTCCTTGCATGAAGGACAAACAAAAGAACACCCTTTAAAAACAGGATATAACTTTCAAAATAAAACAAAACCAGTATACGGTCTTTCAATGGCTATGCTGCCATAGTTCCCTCTACAAACCAATCAACCACTATCCATATCATACAAGTCTCTTTTGGTTTGGGTATTAAATTATTATTATCATTATTAAACTACAGCAATGACTATTTTTCAGACTTGGGGAACAGGTGATGAGCACAGATAGATTCTTAAATACATCTTTCACATTTTATAAAGTAAGAAGGTTGAGTGCAAAACAAAGAGCAACAAAGCCCTGAAAGTCTTTTCAGCTCAGTGCTTTTGCAACAAGACATAATGTAATCTCTCCTTGAGACGGAAGGATTTTATAACCTGCACTGCTAGGCCTTGAGCGGCAGAAGAGACAGGCTGAGTGAAGGCTGTTTATCCCGCACTCGTCCTTGATATAAACATGTGAAAAATCTCTCTCGGCTAAATCAATACAAAGATATTCGGCCTCTGAACAATGTTGTAGCACTGCTGCAAAAGTTTTTCATCCTGACTTCATTCACAGCGCTGTCCTTCAGAGCGCACACAGACACAGGCTCCTAGTCACTGCTCTGGCATGAATGTGGCCATGCACTCTGGGTCATCTTTTCAACCACCACCAAAGAGTGTCTTGTGTGCAAACCCTGATCCTTATTTCCTCCTGGTCAGGGAGGAAGCTAGTCTGCATTATACAACACCTCAGCTCAAAGGATAGTATTCACTTTTGTTTTGGAGCCTTTGCTTAATTACTCTCCTTTGTATGTTTCTGTCAGTGTGACCTTGTTGCTGCCCTTTTACCTGTAATGAAGTGATGAAATATTAGTTTTAAGAAGAAAACTCAAATGCGTTGGTTTCTAAGTCTGCAGCCTCTTTAGCTTTCTGACCCTCTTCTGGCGCACAGCAACCTCCTTCAGTGACAGAATCAAGGAGAGCACTGAGTCATGACATCATAATTCAACAGCTCCTGTTTTCACGGTTAAATCAATATCACTGTGTCCGAGTCAAGGTTGGCGACTGGCCTTCACAGCTCAGCTCCTTCCTACTTCTTTCTAATAGAAAATCATATAAATTGTCCCTAAAATAATTAAGCCTTCAGATCCGTCCGTGTCCTATATTTTTTACCGGCAGTTTGGTGATAAACAGCGCTGCCACAGAGTCAAGGTGATGCTGGGAATAGAAGTGGGCACTGAATCCTTATCTGCGTCTCCTTGTCATTTTTCCTCACTGGTGGTTTCTCCCAGACAAAAACTTTCACGCTACAGTCAGCTGAATCAACGTTAACAACATTGGCCTAATTGACAATGGCTAATAAACTATCAGGGTAATTATAGCCTCAACTCACACATAAGACAGGTGTAAGAATAATGGCCAGATCTTGTGCCTTGCACAAGGATGACGCAATCTCCTAGTGATATGGTTATTGTCCGAGTTGTTACCTTATGTGCCTTTGGACGTTGCTTATAAAAAGAGTTCGACTGAGGTGTGGTTTATCACAAGCAGCTCGGAGAGCGGTGCTCTGATGGCAGCCTCACATTCATTTCCTCGTTTACATCGCGCTGCCTTGTGTTCTTTCTTAAGCATTATAGGCTCTCACAGGTCAAACTAAAAACTTGATTAACCCTATCATGAGCTAAACAATGTTTGTGTCCTGAGAGACAGAGATGTCACTAACAGCTGGTCCTGCTGTGGTGCGGATTGGCACTCACTCGGCAGTAAATGCATTACCGACAGAGCCGGTGCTGGCCCTCTTGGGGCCCTAGGCAAAAATCAACGCGGGGGCCCTACAGTTGCATCCCATGGCTATACAACAAAGAGCGAACCCGTTTACGGTCAAAAACAGTTCCACTGTGCAGTAGTGCAGGGCAGAAGTGGGACATAATGACCTCAATTCAGGCCCTGCCCCTCTGTGTGAGAACCACTAACCACTTAGCCACTGTGAGACTGGGATTCAGGACTACTACTAGTCTATTTCCCCCACTTTTTAAAATGGTAAATGGCAAATGGTCCCATTCTCTCACCTTGGTTCCTGACCCACAGTTTGGGAACCGCTGATTCAAAACTAACTGAAACCTGCACCTGACGGTTATTTCTGTCTCACTACTGACAATTAGCCCGTGAGTAGCCCAATAGGTGGCGTTCACGATTTAGAATGTGATGATGTCATAATGTCAGGTGGAGGGCAGGGGCCAATACAACTCTATGGGAGAAATACCCTTTTTGTAAGAAATCTCCAAAAAGGAAATTGACCAATGTTTTTGCTCTTCAGTGTTTGACAGTGATTGGATTCACAAACCTGTGATATCATTTTTATGTCTGAAAGTCCTTTCTACTGGACAACATCACACTCTTGTTTTCGAATATTGTCACCACTTTTTGATGTCTTTCGGGGAAAATAATTAGACATTTGTTCATACTGTATGTGCTGGAAGAGGAGACAATGAACTTTGTGACAGTTTTTGTTTCATGAGGATTCTTCCAGTAATGACTGAGGTATGAGCCAAAAACAAAAACATAAAAATCTGCATTTTGTCAGTTACTGCAGTTACCATAGTTACCGCCATGGAATTTTCAGTTGTCCTCCACCTCAATTTGAAACTATGGGCTTTTTAGAATGTTGTGATGTCATGTGAACGCTACCTATTAGTTTTAGACTGTGCACATTCAGAGAACCAGAGTTACTGTAGTAACTGTGCTCATGAGACCGTGTGGAGTCAACTCCTCTGAGACAAAAAGGCCACGTGACGGCTTTACTCTCCTCTATTTGCCAAACTACTGTCCTGACACTCCGCTAGCAACAATAAGAAGAGAGTTTAAATGAGTGTGTGGCGATGCAGCCCCGAGTCCGAGCAGAGAACATGAGAGCAGCGCTCGGGACACGGGTGACATGCAGCAGTGGCCCGCGCATGGGCCACGGCCCCCTTGGCTGCGGGGGCCCTACGCACCTTGCATAGTTTGCTTATAGGAAAAACCGGCTCTGATAACTGAGACCAAAACAAAAGCACATGTTCACCTCCACTGCCCCACAACCCCTCTCCTCACCCCTTCAAGGCAGCTGAGTCTGGTTGAAGGAAAAGGCTGGTACATAACATCGCCATTGGCCATGAGTGTTTCTCCATCCCACGTACTTCCAACTTAAAATGGCTAAGTCTGGAGTGGCAAGATCTGAAAGTGTGCTACAATGCGCAAAATGTTACTCTATAGTCTGGAAGTCTATAGTCTATCGTTAGAAGCACAAGATCTGTCCGTAAGTCTTAATGTGCATATAACTACCAATGTTAACTGATGTTTATTATACTAACAAAGTGGTAGAACATCCATAACTAGACAATAGCAGCAAGTAACAAATGTTTTAGAAACAAAAATTGTAAACTTTTTTCACAATTGAATTGCCATTTCACGAGTGATGAACGGTACAGTACTAGCCTATTACCTGGCCACAACCAAGTAATAATTATCCGGGGGAAAAAACCCAAAAACCTGATATGCATAGTAATGTTGTCAATTACTCTTAATGTTGCCAATTACTCAATTAGCCTACCCTTACTCACCTATCCGCCATGCAAGGCAGCGGTAGCTCAGTGATCGCAGGCTAATAGCTCAAGCAGCAACAGAATTTGACTTTAATGAAGTCTTTATTACGAAAGCTTTTACAGACAGCAGGTGCATTAAAGTAGTTACTCAATAATTCACCTTCCTCGTGCATCACCAGACCACTGGACTAAAGAGCGGGAAACAGCAGGACTGCTGCAGGAGGTGGGCAGGGGGAGGCGCCAGAGTCTGGGAGGCGGCATATGCAGAGAGTGAAGCTGCTCTTAAGCTCGGGGACAAACGGGAGTTCATATAAACGAGCCGCCCTTCACTCCGGGGCTATCAGGACTGAGAGAAAAAACAGAGCTACCAGCTCCCGTGTTGACCTCAAACGCTTTGAGAGAGCAGGCGGGTCGGACTGCCGATGTAGAAGAGGCCATGGCCGCGCTGGAGGGCTGCCGCTGTCGAGGCACCACCATCCGAAACAACAATAGTATTCTGTACAACATTTTAAAGAGTGACAGCCTGGCCATTACCCAAGAAGAGCATCCTCAACTACAACAGCAAGCAGCGCAACACTTGTTCCACAGGACCTCCTCGTCCACCACAACTACTTCTCTTCAAGACCCGCGGCAGCAGCCGTGCTCGTGCGGCTCCACGCGCCGCCGTGGAGTGCTCCGGTCCCCACAGGTCACCTGCAAAGCGGCATCCGCGGTCCTTGTCAAGACACTGCGCTTTGTCAAAAACGTGCCATGTTTCCGCGAACTGCCGGAGGATGACCAGCTGGCACTCATCCGCAGAGGATGGGCTCCCTTGCTCGTGCTCGGGCTGGCACAGGACCGCGTGGACTTTGAGACTACCGAGACCGTGGAGCCGAGCATGCTGCAGCGGATCCTTACGGGAGTTCCAGACCGACAAAGTGAGCTGCTCGCGGGGCAAACCAGGGCCACGGCCGGGGTCTCTGTGGTGGATATCGATTCCATTAAAGCCTTTCTAAAGACGTGTTGGAGTGTGGATATCAGCACTAAGGAGTACGCCTATTTGAAGGGGGCTGTGCTGTTTAACCCAGGTGGGTCACGGCTCCAGGCTATTAGACAGGTGTTATTCAAGCTTTGGTAGTGATCACATCAATACACTACACTGTGCCATCAATAGGATCAATAATCAACCAATATTAGTATTGGTTTGTTCTAAAATGTATGGTTTACATTTAATAATCATACAGTACATAACTATAACTCATTATGTTTCCTGATACTATTGTTCATAATACTGTTTTTATTGTTGTACTTTCACACAAGTCCATTTGAATGTTATAAACTAAAATGTAGAAAGTTAATTCAAGTGCATACATCTGTAAATGAACTCCTTTTGTCCTGTTTCAGATGTGGAAGGTCTGCGCTGCCTTCATTACATCCAGTCCCTGCGGCGAGAGGCTCACCAGGCTCTGAACGAACATGTGCGGCTGGTGCACCGAGAAGACTCCACACGCTTTGCCAAACTCCTCATCGCCCTGTCCATGCTCCGAGCCATCAGCCCTCCTGTGGTCGCACAACTGTTCTTCAGACCAGTCATCGGGGCTGTGAACATCGAGGAGGTGCTCATGGAGATGTTTTATGGAAAGTAGAGGTGGAAAAGTGAACTGTTGTTTTGGAGGCGAAGGTTTACAAGTGACTGAAAAAGTGTGAGAGTGCTTGAAAAAAGACATGCAACATGTTTAAGAGGAAAAAACAGTGCAGCTGCTGGAATTCATAATTTATTGTTTTTTATATAAACTATTTTTATAATAAAAAATTACATCAACAACACTTTCTACTAGCCTTATTTCTGCGTGCAGGCATTTATATCTGCACCGACACACTAGAAACATCTTGTTCAGAAGATAGATATGCGCAAGACGTAAAGATAAATGCAATTTACAAATGACACATGTCTCCTTGAATAATCTGACTCACACCATTCATTCATTCATTATAAATCTATTCTCAGGCGGGCCAAGGTTACTTTAGACTGGCTGTGGAATGCCACCTTACACCAGCAGAGTGCAACAGAACTCCACATTTGGCAGTGGTCCTGACAAACCAACCCCAAAGCTCCAAGCAGCTGCAGAGCTGGTCTTATTAGCTCATGTCAAATCAAATCTGTACGAGATTACAGGATTTGAAACATTCACTTTCAGTACATCCAGGAAAACATGATGTATGTTCGCCATTTTATCTGCTCAAGTAATATTTACTACATGTATCACAAATGAACTAACAGACGGTTAAAAATTGTCGCTTCCAGCTAAATCACCTAGAAAGGAGTCTTCGTCATACAATAGCAAAAATGGTGATACTCACAAATAACCGAACAAGAAAATAACCGACTAATACATAAACCAGAAACTTAAATTTGATTTGTTTGGATAAGCAGTGTTTAAAAGAGCAGATTCATTGTGTAGGTCATTACAATAAAGGCAATGGTGTAGTGGGGCAACAGTGGGTTGAATGGTAGAGTGGGTCGTCCAATAACCGAGAGGTTGGTGGTTCGGAACCCGCAGGAGCAGATTGTCTTTGTGTCCTTGGGCATGATACTTCACTCACCGGCTGCATAAATGAAGTGTATGTGACTGGTTGGTGATGGTCGCCGAGACCGATGGCGCAGGTTGGCAGCTTTGCTTCCGTCAGTCTACCCCAGGGCAGTGTGGCCATAATAAAAGCTCACTATCATTGAGTGTGGAGCGAAAGAATAATGACAACAGTGTTGTGCGTTGAGAAACTCGTTACACAGGCTTGTACAGCGCAATACATGTGTAAGCTGTTATTTTATTATTATTATTAAGGGACAACAAACTTAGTATATACTGTATGCGCCTTTCTGAACCTGCCTTATTATAATTATTGTGATAAACTAGTATTCCAGTCTTTTAACTCCCAGCATCCAAATCCTCTCAGTGGACCTTAGGATATTGGCAGAGCCCTCCTGAGGATGTGCACTATGCTGAGGTGGGTTGTTTTTTGGAGTTCATGTATGTTGATGTTGCCTGGTATTTGTTCTATATATTTATTCATTCCCTTCTTGATGGTTCCAAGAGCTCCCACAATCACCAGAATAGTTGCTGTTTTAAGTCCCCCACATTATTATTATCATCATCATTATAGGTCCAGTGGCATGACGCACATGAAGACACAAAAAAATTAATAAAGAAAAAAAAGTAATAACAAGGAGTAAGCTGATACCCTCATCATCAAATGGTGATCTTGAAGCAACAGTTGAAATAGTGTTTTGGTGAGAACTACATGCAAGCACTCTGCTATTCACCAAGGCAATAAAGATAAAATAAAGCGCACAATATCGCTAGTCACGAGAAGAATGTAGCCCTCTCACTCCCCCTTGAGGTGTAATCTGGTATCTTATTATTCAAATATCCACAGACGCGCACGTGCACATTTGACCCGTCTTTACGCACGATGCTTGAAGTGAACATTTTCTTTGTCCTCCACTCTGTCTACTCTGCTCTTCTCTACTCTCTCTCTCTCTGGGTTAATTTTCCCTCCAATTAAGCCCTTGATTGCTCTGGGTAATAAAGAGTCTATTAATCTCGTGTTTGCTTGTAAAACTCTCCATCTGTCTAGAGGGGGGTTGCCAGATCCAACACTCACTGTCAGCGCAACTTGAGGCCGACTCTACTGGGGCGTTTTATACTCAAAAGAACCCGGGCTGAACTAAATCCCAATAGTTTAACTCAACTATATTTTGCTCATACTCTTAACAGAATATCCACAGCAATGACAACCCCCCCCCCCCCTTTTCCCCCTTTCCCCCCGTTTTTACTCTTACACTGTGCCCTAGTGCGTCGTCTCTTCTTCGCCCCAGTTTCTCTTCTTATATGGCATCCCGTGGGATCGTTTGGAAAACAGTAATATTTCTGTATTTTCCAGAGCTCAATCACAAACATCCAAACATCCCTTGTAGGTACACTTGATCCCCAGGAGGGGGCACTGTTTGGCAACGCTCCACTTGCCGCCCTGTTTTCTGTGCCAAGCAAAGTCAGACTTCACATAAGCCTTGGTCGCTTACGGCTACTAAATTTACATGTGTTTTTACCCCAAACTTTTTAATGCAAGATCACGGAAGATAAATGACAAAGCCAAACCTACGCACAGCTGACTCTGAATGTCGTATAGGTTATATTTTGTCGAAATTATGTAGAAAGATTGCACGTGTGGTTAAAATTAAATAAATCACAAAACATTTTATTGCTTTATGGCCATGGACATAAATTTAATTAATGAGACGACTATTTACACACTCGTAGCTTTACTGTCCCCCAGGCTTCGGCTCAGTTGCTAGCTTAAAACTAATTGAACCTGTAGTTATTTACTGTGTGCAGTCAGCGGAATCAGAGCGCACGGAGCGAAGTGTTTTTCTTTACGAGAGCAGCACCTCGTGGCATGATTATTTAAATTTTATTTTATTTTTTCTTTGCCACCATTGCTCCAGTCCTTCCAGCCAAAACACGAACTCAAAGGGTCTATTATCATTAGTCATTTTTGAGTCCTCTCTAAATAGGTCACATAGACTAATGAATATGTGAACGTAATTGCCCCATTAAAGAGTAATGCATTCTGTTTGCTTTGCTGACAGTAATTGTTCAAACAAGGACACAGAAGAAAAAACATCAAAAGAAAAATTAATGTTTTAATGTGCAGTGCGAAAGTAAGGACAACTGATAATGATAGTGTATCTATAAAGATAGACATTTCTTTCCAAGTGAAAATTGTGTTTATATATTTATATAAATATCTATATTATATAGAATACATATCTATTTGCTATGCATACTCAAAAACCACACCTTCAATATATTTAAAAAGTCTCTCAAAACACAAATGTATTCTTTTCGTTCCTTAAACATAAACTATGAACCAAAGGGATGAGTGAGATGGGGAAATGTCGATCAACTCAAAACATTGTTAAGTCCGTACTTTTGAATCTAAGGGCGTAGAGGACATATTTATTGGTGTGGGTTTCAAAATCCACCTTAATCTCTGAACAAACCAAAATCACATTGCCAAGTGTACAAAACCAGCATTACACATACACAAACCCCTTTGATGGTCGATGAAATGCAAATAAGTATGACTTCTCAAGCAAACTCTTTTCTGTTATAAAAATAGACTTCTTTTTAAAATAATCTACAGATTTCTTTTAAGGTGAGGCATTTCACTATCACTCTAAAACAGCAAGGCTGTTTATTTCAATAGAAAATATGAAGCTTTAGAGAGAAATCTGTGAGTCTGTGTGATTGAGAGGACTAGCACTACCTCCCAAACGCTCCTCAACTGCGTCCACTCTGGTCCACACTTCCATTTCCTCCGTCTTTTTGCATATTCTATGATTTTTTTTAAAGAGAGAATTATTTGAAACCATATACACCTTTCACAGGTATTGTCCAGGCAATTCTTAAGTTGTTCATGTAAACTACACAAAGTTTAAAAAAAAGTGCTGGAACATGAAAACATGTGTCTTAAGAAACAACAAAAAACAAAAAAACACTTTTGTGTTAGAAGTTAAAGCAAAGTTCTACAGTAAAAAGGCAAACAAATGATAAAACAAACAAAAAATGACAGAAAAGACAAAAGTAGATAAACACTGATGCTACAAATAAATTGAAATATATATGTACAGGACCCTGTTTTCCTTAAGTTGAATGCACATGGAGATGGATCATAATAGTGTGCACAAATGCCATAGTCATAGTCCTTTTTCATGTTCTCACATGTCTGTGATTCACTGTTTAATCAAACAGTGTTTCCTGTAATTCCACATAGAAAAATGCACCTGCCGCACAGGTGTGGTCCACTTAAAAAAAGACAAAAACTGTTGTTTCTCAGTCACTACCGTTAGGCTGAACCCTCTGGTTCATTTCATGTAATTTATGTTTTTGTGGCAACTCTCCCTCAGATGTCTGATCTTTGAGCAGTCTGCAGACTGTTCTTCTACCAGATGACGCTGGAGATGCTGGTTTCGCGTGGCAGCAGAGGGAGCATGGCGTTGTTGGCATGTGCCTCCTCCAGGCTGTGCTCCCGACTCTTTCCCGGAGGCCTTTGTCCATTGAGCAGTGTGAGGGGGATGTTGCAGTAGGTGTGCTGGTTTCCCAGAGAGGACAGGGGTGGCAGGGTCCCTCCTGGGGGAATGTCAAACTCGTAGCTGCGGTAGTAGTGTTTCTGCCGCATGGTGGTGTGGTAGGTGTTGTGGAAAGACGAGCGCAGCTCTGGGTGGGCGGTGGCCATGGCTGTGGATGTGGCCGCTGCCATGGAGATGGCGGAGACGGTCTGAAGCTCTCCAAAGGGGCCCTGCTCACTCACGTCCAGCGCCGGTTCATGGCTCAGCATGGACTCTGTGCGTCTGAAGGGCATCTCATACTGCAGCTGCTTCCAGAACTTGGAGTTGAGCTTGTTGCTCTTGGGGCCGTGCCACTTGATGACCGTGAGGGTCTTGATGGTGTGTTTGAGCGCCTCCACCTCTTGATAATTCATGATGCCTCTCAGCTCAGCACACTCAATCAGGATGACCTTGATCTCTCCGGTCACTAACATGTTTCTAAGCCGGGTCTCCAGCTCAAAGATACTCCAACCTCGACGTACCACGTAGTTGGGGGTCATCACTATAATGAGGCGCTTGCTCTGGTCTACGCAGCGAGCCACATCCTCAATGTATGCTGAATCAGTAAAAAAGATAAGGACATTAAATAATATTAGGTGACATCTTTTAAAATAACATCAAGTTTTAATTGAGGTAGTGTACAATCTGTATAAGCCCAATTTGAATACAGATTGCCTGTGGTACTGGCACAGAAATCAAGCAGTATACTGTTGTAGATAAGAGAGGTATTTCGGTCAACACTTTGTAGAAACTGCTGGCACCGTCCACAGCGTGACTCAACTGTATGGGATTTACATTAAGCTTCTGTCCAAATGTTGCTTTGCGCACAATTACAACAGGTAAAAAGTGCCTGGAGGCGTTTTCAATGTTTAGAGGTGAAAACAAACAGTAGAAAAGATGAGGACAAGTACAGTACACACATAACGAGACAATGACAGGTTATGACTCTATTGTCACTTCTGCTCAGTCCTATTTTATCCTTTACCACCACCGAGTATGGAGTGAATGAATAATGACGACTGTGTAGCGCTTTGAGAAACTTGGTAATACAGGCTTGTAAAGCACAATACAAGTGTAAGGCATTAATATTATTATTACTCTGGGAGTTGGGGTATAAGGGGCAGAACTGTAATCAAAGGAAAACCTTTTAAAGAAAGATTTAAAAAGAAAAATACTTTTTAAAACTTTCCACCGAAAGTAACAGAAGTGACAACAGCTGGTTACAAGAGGAAAACGACTGAGGACATGTACCTCCAAAGAGCCGCGTGTCATCCGGGTAATGCTCATTGGTGAGACCTAAACATAAACATTTAGACAGTGAAGTCACAGAGGGAAGACGTCACAGACAGACAACACAGCAACGTAAAGTGTGTCTTATCAATTCATATTAAGCTGTTAGTAAATCCAGGACATCATGAACTATTAACACCCCTGATAAATATGAAAATAGAATGGGGTAAAAATATTTGAATGAGTTTTGATATTTCCTACACAAAAAGAAATATAATATGAATATATAAACAAAACATTTTCAAACACCTGAATCGCACTGATTATGTGAGGTTACCTATAATGGAGGCTGTATGAAGGATCTAGAAAGATTCTGCATTGAGGAGAGGTCTTAAAATTCCTGATGACTTTTTTGTCTGTTTTGTCCAGTCCATCAGCAATACAACGTACCGCTAAGAGGGGTGCCAGTAACTGCGATACAAGAAATGTATTATTTCATTCTTTTGTGTTTGTTGTTGCTGTTTGTTTGTTTGTTTGTTGTTGTAAATCTTCTGCGTATGACAGGTTAAACAGAGAAGAGATTTTGTTTTTTCACTCATGGTCACTGAAATATGAGTTTGTGAATTCAGACCTCAAGCTCAGACCCTTCAGAAATCAGTCACTGAGCTTTAACTAATGGAGGCCTGCTCTAGCACAAGTCAGGGTGCTGGGACTTTGGTAGGTAAGTATTTCGGGTTATTTCAGGCTTAGTGAATACTGGTTTAAGACATAGAGTGTGGGCCTGTTTCTGCTTTCTCATTAGTTTGTGAGTCAAATGACCTCCTGCCGCCATATTTGATCATTTTTCTTATGCAAATTATTCCAAACTGAACCTGAATTGAAGTGACAAAGCAAGTAACTGCTCATCTAACCGACCTTTCTCACTTTTTACAGTCACAGAGAGGCAACAGGAATTACTACAACTAAAATGATGATGAGTAAATGTCTGAAACTGGTTGTTTTGCATACACTGCATTTCAAAAACTATCCAATTATTGTTGGTAAAAAAAAAAAAGTCTCCTTTTTGTGACAGTCTTTAATCTCACATGTGATAATCAGAGGGCATGTTCCCCTGATTGGACATTCATCTACAATGGTTCCAACCTGGCACTGGCATCGGCAGCCATTTTCTTTTGATTAAAGGAAGGAGGCAGCTCAGTCAGTGGGGCTCTAAGGCGTCTCACTTTTCCCACTGATGTTTAATTCTGTCTGGACCCAAGTCGGATGTGTTTTGCGTTTTATCTGTTCCTCATGAAGCCCGCAGTACAAACAGTGCATCGCTTCTAACTAGAGCATGCAGTGTACCGCTGCGCCACTGACGGACTACTAAACAGAGGGGTGCACAAGAGAATATGTTCAGATGGAATTTATTAATGCATAGGCTAGAACTTGATGCATTTTTTCAATACACCAGCTTGTGGCATGAACTTACTCCTTCCTAGTGAAAGTGAAAGAGTTTTCTTATGGGTGCAACAATGTAAGCCCCTAAGTTCTTACGTTTCAGTCTGACACTAAAATGGTTGAACAATATTTTTGTTGGTAGCAAATGTACACTGATTAAATGTCTATTATGCAAAAACATACATTTAGAAAATCTGCGGACAATATGGAAATACAACCCTTAACTTACACATTGCTTTACGTTTCAGACCTTAGCTGACTGTAGCATTTACATAAAATAACACTTGCTGGTATTTATTCTATTTATTGAGTGAAACATTACGCCCAAGGCTTTCCTAAAGGTTCCGCTTAAAGCCTGTGTGTAGAATATTAACGAGGAAAATATTGTGAACAACACAATCAGTATCAGAATGTTACATGTTAAAACATAATGAATTATTAAAGTGGTGTGAACCCATATATATATATATATATATATATATATATATATATATATATATATATATATATATATAACACAAAACACAAGACAATGACAATGGATAATGTTCCAAAGAGTCAGTAACACGCATATGATAAATAAATAAACTGGTATCACTTACTTCCGGTTGGAATGAGGTCTCGATCGGAATGAAGAGTTTGTATCCGTAATGTTTTTCCAGGACGTCCGGGAGGATCTCGAGAGCAAAGCGTTCCTCCTCTCTGGTCTCCTGGCTCCACTGGTCTGGATCCACTTTGGTGTAGGACAGGTACGCATCATAGTCCTTGTTATCTGTAACAGAGTGACATCAAATCGGTGGTTTCATTGCAAGTTCTACTTCCACATCTCACACTCCTCTGACTCTTGAGCCAGCTGTTGGCTTTGAACAAACTTTGTGCAAACTGGTTTGCTAATGTCAAGGTAATTCCATGGTTCAGTCTTTTGTTGTGACATGTGCTCAGTATTGCTGCCCCTTTATGTCAGCACTGTGTAATTACTGACAATTTTCCCTATAACCCCTGACATTTTATTCATATATTTTTAAGAACTCAGAATCTTTCATTTTCACTCGGGTGAATATATATATATATATATAAATTATTATTTTTTTTGCCAGAGGCCTTATCAAACAGGACAGGGTTGGGGAGAGACATTCATCAAACTGTCAGAATCAGGACCAGATAGTCCAGTGTCCATGTCCATCTTTTGGTTCTACTGTACATTTAGGCCTCTGTCCTACCTATTGTAAAGATGTCCTACATTTCATATGAAATTACGTGAGTCCAATATATAAAAAATTGAGAAAATGTTGTTTGTTTGTCTTTTGTTCGGTCTCTCTTTAAATCATAGATATTAAGTTTTCATATATTTACTTTTTGAGATAAACAAAAATATATATAATTTCTGACCCTTTGACAGTCTTTATCTATGACACTCAAGTATGTTCGATATTACAATTTCTACTTTTTGAGGTGGTCACTCTAAACTACGAGTCATCGTGGCCTTACAACAAGTGACATATTTCTGAACATTGACAAGAGAACCCATACAATCATACCAAAAGGAAAAGTTGGCATTTCTATTTTTAGATGCAATTATTACAAATACAGAAATATCCAAAACCTGCTTTCTCCACCTCAGACTGATTTCCCAGAGGACACTGGGAACAGACAACGGAGCAGCGGTGGTGACATGAGCGGGTCCTAGTCATTATCCGAATATGGGCCAGACAAAAGAAAACAGGAGCACGCTTGAAAGTGAAAGGGCCACTGCTGCTGTGCTCAATACAATCCCAACACACATCAAACAAGGCTTTTTAAATTAGCAGCCAGCCCCGGCAAATTAGGCACCTAGCAAAGTCTGCAAATCAAAAGCGGCTCTTCCAATCGTCCCAGATGGTGTGACTTAAATCATGGGGAAGTTTGAGTCAACAAACGAGTGCGTAATAGATAATTCATGCTACTGTAGAAAGAAACAATGATTCAACAATGAGCTCCACAGAATTATTTTTTGGAGAAGATGGTGCAGAGTGAAACTACAAAGAGAGACAAAGACAACATACACTGGAAGAAAGTTACATAAATTCCTGGGTGGAAAGTTGCTTGTAGTCAAATAGGGACACACAAACTCATGATGCTAGCCTCCACAGGGCCCTAAACCAGAAAATGCAGAAACCTTTTTCAAACTTTGATGTAGTAAAAAAATAAATAAAAAAATATCAGTCTTTTACCACAGTGTCATTTCATTTCATTCACTGTGGCATTGTTTCAGTAAGCTTCTGCAATGCCAAATGATCTGGATGATAGGAGAGTGTGACCTTCTCCAGCTCACCCCAAAGATTCTCAATGGGGTTAAGATCTGGACTCTGTGGCAGCCAGTCCATGAGAGGAAATGATGTCTCCTGCTCCCTGAACCACTCTTTCGTCCGATGAATCTTTGCTTTGTCATCTTGGAATATGCCCGTGCCAAAAGGGAAGAAGAAATCTATTGATGGAATAACCTGGTCATTCAGGATGTTCAGATAGTCAGCTGATCTCACTCTATGGGCGCACAGTGTTGCTGAACCCA
This sequence comes from Neogobius melanostomus, assembly GCA_007210695.1. Lineage (NCBI taxonomy): Eukaryota > Metazoa > Chordata > Actinopteri > Gobiiformes > Gobiidae > Neogobius > Neogobius melanostomus. Next base: position 3,794,246 of record VHKM01000048.1, read on the forward strand.
GACCTAAACAACTGCAGTAACCCCAGCTCATAACAGGTACAATCCAGGTAGTAACTTTTGTTTGGATCAGGCAGTGTACAGTTGTGCTCAGAAGTTTACATACCCTGACAATTTTTTGACAATTTTTCAAAGAATATGAAAGATAACGCAACAAGTTTTTTTTTTCCACTTATAGTTAGTGGTTGTGTGAAGCAATTTTGGAATAAAAAACAGAGTTTGCTCTTTTTAAATCATAATGAAAAATGAAAGTACCAAAATGACCCTGATCCAAAGTTTACATACCCCAGTTCTGTGTATTGTTCCCTTTAGCATCAATGACAGCTTGGAGTCTTTTGTGGTAGTTGTGGAAAAGGTTCTGTATATAATCTAATGGTAAAGTGGCCCATTCTTCTTGATCATAAACTTTTGATCAGGGCCATTTTTGGTACTTTGTATTTTCATTAAGATTTAAAAATAGCAAACTCAGTTTTTCAACCACAAATGGCTTCACACAACCACTAACTATGAGTGAAAAAAAAAGTGTTATCTTTCATATTCTTCGTCAAAAATTCTTCCAGGGTATGTAAAACCTTTGAGCACAACTGACACAGAAAAACAAAATCCACACAGATATGTACACGCCAGCTGGGCCGAGAATCCAACATTGGACCTTATGGCTGAGAGTACTAGCCACTCTGCCACTGCATTGCAAACAAAACAAAAAGTTACTGTTCCTGTAGTCAGATAAGTTGCTTTATGCTTGGCTAATCTCTCCATAAAGCTTCCTGGCCGTACACCAGAGAAAGGTGGACACATCATTGGGTGACATATTGAGACTGATCTCTTTTTAAATGGGAAACAAATTGAAAATCTGTCTTGGTCCTTCCCTATGCGCCCGCTGCACCTACACAATCACACACGCCACCGCTGCTACAAACCAGAGGGGGGAATGAAGAGACAGAAAAATGGTCCGCTGTCATCCGGATGGCACCACATTCACACAGACAGAGGCCTGGGAGATAAATCGGCTAATCCAGTCTTTATTAGCTTTTTGAAATTATGAAAATACGCAGGTTTCAATCCAGGCTTTGAGTTAACTTCCGTGTTCAATTCATGAAGTCACTAAACCAAATGTACTTACTTTGCATATGGTTTTCTAAAAATACGATGCTGTCTTTTTACATTTGATTATACTTGATATTTTCCTCCTCTTATCAAGGCTGTACGAGACAGACATTTATCAGTGTACTAGTAAGGCCATTGTAACCGGGGCGTTACAATGGTAGAAAATGGAGAGAGGATTATTTACCTCCGTCAATGTCCTCGCTGCCGAAGTGCCTCCTATAGCAAAGCATGAGCTCGATCTTGTAGCACTTGTAGAGGGAGATGAGGAAGATGAGTAAGAGCAGAATGGCTCCAAGGCCCCCTGCCAGCTCCACAGTGTACATCAACTCTGCTGGAACACACACAGGCAAAGCAATGGTGAGCTTTACTGTTTGAAATACAGAATATGGACCAAATAGGTCATAATTCATGGCACAGAACGTAACCCATAAAAATAAAATGATTCTTTTTTGGAATTCCATTGCCCACCGTCCTGAAGTGATCATTTGCGACAACGTAAACATGGATTTCAATAACATTGTAACACAGTGATGTTGTCTGGTTACTCCACAACACAGACCAGCACTTTTAAAAGCTTTTAAAGTAACAATGCGTAACATTTCAATCAATATAAATAGAACAAAAGGCTGGCATTCATTTCTACCAAGGTGCTTTTATTGTTGAAAAATGTCTCAAAAAAAAACGTGCGTCTTTGGTATCGCTGGCAAATACACTTTTTGTGTAACTACCTGTGTCTGCACTGAAGAGGTGGACGTGCATTAACCTCGGGGCGCGCGTTACCCTTGAGTGGGAGTTTAAAATAAGTTTAGGGAAGAGTGGGTCTATGCAAGAAAATACAAGATAATGAGAAACTGGCTTGATTTCCGTCGGAGCCGAGCAGCGGTGACACAACTCTGCGCTTTGGCCGCGGTCCACATCGGGACACTCTCTGGATTAGATTGTATTTAAACTGTAGTACTTATCTCTCTCGCCTTCTCCCACTGTATCAAGTATTAGCCCCGCTCGCACACAGCCCTCTCTCTGTTCATTCTTCTTCTCTATTATCTCATCTCGATCGCCCCGGAGACGCAGCTCAAGGAAGGATGACTTATGTTGTGCATAAAGCGGCATTTACCTGGTTGCCTCACCTTATATCTCTGTCACCGAGGGCTTGCCGCAACACTCGGGCCGTTACCATGACGACGCCTATGCAACCGCCGCATTATGTGAGCGCGGCAAACAGCATTTCCATGTTTAATCTCTTCACCCTCGCCTGAACCGAGCACATTTTCTCCACTTTTGGCTTTTCCCAAATCGGAAAGCTTCTCGAGAAAAAGTGTCCAAATAGTGACACAAATGAGACAAATAATGAGGATGAAAATGCGACCAAAAGTGATGGAAAAAGTGACAAAAAAAGTGTGATGAAAAAGCCAAAAAAGAAGCTTTGAGTTTGGGTTATCAAAATACAGTATTTGGAAGAGGACCTAATGTATTTAAGCCTCATGATTGACCACACTGAAGAGCAACAACATCTCCATGGAAACAAGCTATTGATGTCCCGCTCTCAGCAAAGGCCTGAGGAGAAGCGAGGCCTGGCCCGGACAAAGGATAGAAATTAGCTTCGGCTATATACAGTACATTGTCCCTCTAAATAAAGAAATAAATACAAATACAAGGTCAGATGTTTTTGAGGTATTTTTCACCAATTAAATTACCCATAGTAAAATCAAATACTGACTATCAAATAAATAGAGTTTTTGACCTTTCACTAAAGTAGCTACCCTTCTTCTCTCTGTCTGTATTTCACTTTTCCATCTAAGGACGCCTACAGAGACGACCGCAGACGCCGCTGCAGGCCATACGACTGTCGCCTGATGCATTCTGGGAGAGGGATACATGAAATAAACATTAGACTATCATTGTGAGAGGAAGAAGACTTGAAGCGTTTCCCTCTTCAGCGTTCGAGATAAATGGAGAGCTACTCACACGGAAACGCGGCGGTCCACAGAAGCGGTTTACTGAGCCGCAGATTAAAGCCTGCTGACAGACATGCAGGGGGGACTGGAGGATTGTAATTGTGGGCAAAAATAAAACTGAAAAAAACTCGCTGGGCAATAGTGGACCAATTTGTTGTTTAAAGAGCCGTCAAATTCAGAGTCTTTTCAGGGTGACAGCCAGTGTGTGCAAACAGCTTTAGACAAATGAGAAGAAAAGCGGCGGGCCACTGCGAGAGGAAACAAGCGCACGGGAGACTGCCAAAGCAAGCGCGAAACAAAAGGCTGTGAAGATGTCCCATTTACTTTTACAGGTGAGCAAGGCACAATTCGAGAAGTGTCCTTCGAGATGACACACACACACACACAAAAAACTTTCACAAACACTTCATTGAAAAGTTCAGAAAAGACTGACTCAAGGTTTTATATGTTTGCAAATGTTTTTTTGAACTTAGCCAACAGTCGGTTTTCCAAATCTGAAGTTCCATGTAGCCTAGTTTCTTTATAAGCATTATAAACCTTTCAGAAACAATAGAGCTACTTGTTAAGCTTTTTATCTGCCCAATGTCACACTATTGTTCATTCTTCTTCTCTATTATCTCATCACGATCTCCCAGAGACACAGTATTTTGGTAATGGGCTGTTGGGGTTTCTACAAGGTTTAGGTACTATATAAACTTGAAACACATTTATATTTTCTAAATGAATTATTTAAGTGTTTACTCGTACTCCTTTCAAGGAACTTAGGATCAGAAGCCTTGATCCAGATGTTTTAAATCATTTGAAGGCCGGTATAGTCTCTAGACATCCTGAGAGCAGCCCATCCTCTTGAGTGATGGGTAGACGAAGGCCTGAATATTTCATCTTTCATATAGTTTTAATGAGGACATAAAGCATCGGCAACTATAGACTGTATGGAGCAGTAGAGTGTGTGTGAAAGCTGTAGCGATAACTTAGACAGAGATGGCGAGTTGGTGAAAGAGGTCTCACTCTGTCTTAAGAGCTGCACAGTAGCGTGGCGGCGGCCGTTGGCGTTTTCCACGTAGCAGGAGTAGTTGCCCATATCGTCCTCCTCCAGAGTGTCTATTGTCAGTGAGATGACCACTTCCTGTTCGCCCAGATGCTCCTTTACCACCCTAGAACACACACAAAATGGCACACTAATACACAAATAAAATTTACTTTTCTATGTTACAGTAATTACTAAGAATAAACATACTTTTACTACTCATGCTACACAAGTAACCACAGTATAGCTACTTATTTGCAGTACAAAATAAACACGGCAGAGTTACTTCTTCTTTGAGGATACTTCAGTAACTATGGAACTTCGGTGGAGTAAACCCTGGAAAAGTTGATTTCAACAAATGATTTCAAAGCACTTTTTTTATTATTGTTTTGGGCCAGTACTTTCAAGATTCAAAGATTTTATTGTCAACTCATTGATATGAGTCGAAATGTTCATCCTCTCAAGTCCTTGGTGTGGAGGGGGGGTGTTGAGTGAGGGTGGAAGCACAGGGAGGGCAGGGAAGGGAAGTAACGTTTGAAAGTACTTGGTTTACAGGACCATTTCTTTGAGCAAAAGAAGTAGGCTTCATCATCAGTTTGGGCTGGGATAACCAAGAACAGCATGACCCACCAGGCATCAAATCTTTGTGTTTCGAATAGATTTTTTTTGCAGAGAAATTTGTCTTGGACAAACCCAGGCAGGTACACACAAAATACAGAAACAAACAATAGAGCATCCACACACACTGTTGTTTTGTGAGTTAATGTAAACCTTAGACGTCACTTAATCATAAAATGAAGACTATGCTTCAGTATTCAGACTAAGGCAGTGTTTTCCCCAGAAGCCCCTCTGTTCGTACTAGGCTAAGATTTTTTCGTACCAATTTTTGGTTTGAAATTATTCTCAATACCAGAAAGACATTTTACTTTATTTGATCAAATTTCCCAACTGGTTGCCTTACTATTGAGGCTCACCAGTCTTACATTATGATTATGACAATTATGACTCGTCGAACATTATGCAGAAATGTAGTGAGACATTGGGATGTTACTTGGAAAGGGCTGTGATCTACTGATGTGACATGCCTGATTTAGTGACTACCCTCCTGTCCTCTGTATTATAGTACAATATAAATGCTATGGTATGTAATGGTACAATAGAAGCCACACTGTAATTGTGTACATGGTGAAATGGCCCCCCACTGCCTCACGTGCACAGCCTCCCCCCTTCTGTGTTACTGTAAGTACTTCACGCTATGTTAATTCCTTTTCTCTGCACTCAAAACATATGAGAAATGAAAATCAATAAGGGCTCTTCCTCGGCATGTGCGGGAGGGGAATCAAATAACGGCCACGAGGAGGAAATCTTTTTATAGCGGCTGCCATGGTAACGGGCAAAGGAAAGGAGAGAAAGTAATATTCCATAAAGTCAATGAGTGTCTCCCGCTGGGCTGCTCGAGACTCATGCACACTACTTAGCCCACTTCGTACGGCTCCCTCCGCTGCATCGCCGATGTATGGCGGACAACAATGTGCTAATGGGAAGTTGATGTTGTTTGTATTTTTCCGAGTATATCATGTGTTAATAGAAGCGGTGCGTGAGGTGGAATCGGGAGAGTAATTACTTTGAAGCATCTCCATGCTCGCTCCTTCAGTCTGATAAACGGCGCATAAGGATGCCTTATTGAGCAGATTTAGATGCGGTAATTGAATGTGTATCATGGGTTTTAACCGTGAGTGGACATTTGTAAAGTTTTTTCCCCCTCCTTCATGTTTAGCTGTCGCCGATGGTTGGAGCTGGGAAAGGAGGAACGGGAATAATTCACGGCTCTCGAGGGAAGGCTGGGCACTTTGAAGCCTGCCTCTTCATATTAGCACACGCTATGAGCCGACGGGGAACAGCCTGCAGGATAATGACCGCACCAAAGCTAAACGTGGAGCTCACATGTGATGCGGGCAGGAACAGGTATAGGGCAATGAGCTGCTCAAAACGAGAACTGCTGCTCATTAAAATTGATTTACTTCAACATAATTCCTCAACACAAATATAAGTATAAAGCACCATGCATGGCTCGATCAAGTTAATCATTCATCACCGTCACCAATGTGATTCTTGATGGATGGCTGTCTTTTGTGGCCATCAATATTTAACAGTCAAAGTATATTCTGTACATACCAATCTACCAACCAATCTATCTGTGCATACAAGCAGGACTGAAAAGAATCCACACATTTTTGCGTGAGTGTGTGAAAGAAATTTTAGCCACTGCAAAAGATATATATATTTTTAAAGAATTGTCATCCAGGATAGTAAATACAAATCCACTTAATCAATGTAACCTCAACTTTTTTGTGTGACTAAGACGGCCAAAGTTTTGAAGATCATACCATCTGATAATTGACTGATAACCTGATCAGTGGCGTCGATCAAGTGGACTCGGGTAACACTAAATGTTCACTGAATCCCCAGATGAACAGGGATCGCACGACTGACAAAAGCTTCCTTTGTAGAACTTGTGCGATCTATTTCCACCATTCATCTTCTCCACTCTGTTCACCTGCACAGCTCCACTCAATAACATATTGATCACCTCCCACTTGCCTTTTTTTTTTTTATGCTGACCCGGATTTGTTTTGCAAATTTTAATCTCTGCATCAGCCTATGTCAATGTCCAGTCATGCGCGCTATGAAAACAGTCCCAGTGCCCTTTGCGAATGAGAATTTATGGAGCAAAGTTACCATAGAAATGAACTCCTTCGAATCAATATGCTCCAAGTTGGACAAGCACACACGCCTGCGGAGAGACTCGCGCCCCGGCAATGAGATGCTACTCCTTCTCAGGTCAAGTTTGGGAGCTTGACTAAGAGAGCTAAAAGTGTGTGCATGTGGGCTGAGTAGGAGAGAGCCACAGAGTTAAAAAAAAGAGTGACTGTTGCGAAAAGAAAAACAAAACAAAATCGGGAAACATTTTTAATGTTCTTTTGAATCCACTATGTTCTATCGCAGCTGTGTTACATTTGAAGAATACTGTATAAAAGTAACTTGTTAAGCGGCTAAAAGCAAGTGTTATGAGCTGCATGGCAATCGGTTAGGTCACAGCGCACGTCAAGGGCAAACTTTCTTTCATGCTTTATTAATTTTCCTCCACAATTTGCAATTCCTCCAGTTCACACTTAATCGTCTAATACTGTAGTGTCCGCACATCCAACCAGTCGACTTTATTTTTCAGATTGCTACAATACAATAGGCAGGAAATTGTCACTTGGCAGCTCCCTTTATCATCCGGGGTCACTGCATTTTTACACTATAGGTGACAACTAACCACAGTTGACTGCATGAGCGAGAAGAAGCTTTTGAAGATCGAAAGCGAAACGTCCTCAGCTCAATCAATCCAGTCCAATTGTCGATATTTGAAAATCTCTTACTTAGGATCCAATTGAAATATTGGCAAGGCAAGGCAAGGCAAGGCAAGTTTATTTGTAGAGCACAATTCATACACGAGGCAATTCAAAGTGCTTCACAGTTGCAGAAAAAATTACAAGAAAACAGTTAAAATCAATCAATAAAACAACAACACAAAGTTAATCAATTACAGTAAAAGTCAAGAGTGCAGATAAAATACTTTCAGTTTTCATATGCACGGGTAAAAAGAGCTGTTTTCAGCCTGGATTTGAACATTGTCAGAGTTGAGGCCTGTCTCACATCCTCATGAAGACTGTTCCAGATTTTAGCTGCATGAAACTGAAACGCAGCCTCACCGTGTTTATTATTGACTCTGGGAACCACCAGGAGACCCCTCCCTGAAGTTCTCAGGGCCCGAGATGGTTCATACGGCTCTAACATGTCAGAGATGTACTTTGGTGCTAAACCATGAAAAGACTTGTACACAAGCAGAGCTGTTTTAAATTCTATTCTCTGAGTGACAGGAAGCCAGTGCAGAGACCGGAGCACTGGACTAATGTGGTCGTATTTCCTGGTTTTTGTCAGGACTCGAGCAGCAGCGTTCTGGATGTACTGCAGCTGTCTAACAGCTCGTTTAGACAGGCCAGTGAGCAGGCCGTTACAGTAGTCTAACCTGCTAGAGACAAATGCATGGATGAGTCTCTCTAAGTCTGGTTTTGACACTATTCCTCTGATCTTAGCAATGTTCTTCAGATGGTAAAAAGCTGATGATGTTATTGCTTTGATGTGGCTGTTTAAGTTCAGGTCTGAGTCCATGATTACTCCTAGATTTCTAACCTGATTTTTTGGTTTTAGAGCAAGAGACTCAAGGTGACTGATAACACTTTGTCTTTGTGTCTGTGGGCCAAAGACAATGATTTCAGTTTTGTCTGAATTTAGTTGGAGAAAGTTGTTTTGCATCCACAAACTGATCTGTTCGATGCAGTGACAGAGAGTATCTACAGGCCCATGTTCACCTGCCGTCAGTGACACGTAGATCTGAGTGTCATCTGCGTAGTTGTGGTACGACACATTGTTGCTGTTTATTAGCTGACCCAATGGAAGCATGTACAGGTTGAATAAGAGGGGTCCCAAGATTGACCCCTGGGGGACTCCACAGGTCATGGAAATTTTGTCTGAGACACAGTTGCCAATTTCGACAAAGTACGTCCTATCCTCGAGATAGGACTTGAACCAGTTTAGAGCAGTACCAGAGATTCCCACCCAGTTTTCTAACCTGTGAAGTAAGATCCCATGGTCCACTGTGTCAAAGGCAGCGCTCAGGTCCAGCAGAACTAAAACTGAGACCTTACCTGCATTGGTGTTCATACGGATATCATTTGTCACCTTGATCAGAGCTGTCTCAGTGCTGTGGTGGGGCCTAAATCCTGACTGGAAAGTATCAAACACATTGTTAGATAGGAGAAAGTAAGTGAGCTGTTGATATATTACTTTCTCTAGGACTTTTCCTAAAAACGGTAGGTTTGATATGGGCCGGTAGTTGTTCAGTACCTTGGGATCAAGGCTGCTCTTCTTTAGAAGAGGCTTAATGACCGCGGTTTTCAAGGCCTTTGGAAATGCTCCAGTCTCAAATGAGATGTTAACAAACTGAACAAGTTGTGGTAACAAGCTGGTCAGCACAGACTTCAGAAATCTAGTGGGTAATTCATCAAGGCAGCATGTACATGAACTCAAACCGGAGATGACCTCTTCGATTGTTTTGCCAGTAACAGGTGTGAAATGTGTCAGCTCAAGGTGTCTAGTTGGTGGCAGGGTTGGTATTTGTGTTGTGGAAATTATGGCATTTTTTATGCCTTGGACTTTATCATAAAAAAATATTGCAAACTCATTGCACTTAGATGTAGAGATTAGTTCTAAGGGCAGTGAAACTGGAGGGTTAGTTAATCTGTTTACTGTGGAAAACAGAACACGAGAATTGTTTCTACAGTTTGCGATGATTTTAGAGAAGTACTTCTCCCTTTCTCCACGCAAAATCTGGTTGAACTCACAAAGCACTTCTTTGTATATCTCACAATGAACCTGGAGCTTTGACTTGCGCCATTTCCTTTCGGCTTTTCGGCACTCCCTTTTCTGTGCCCTGACCGAATCTTCACTTCTCCAAGGTGCCTTTTGTCTATTGTTAACCATTTTTACCTTGACAGGAGCAATAGTATCCAAAACATTTAAGACGCTTGATGTATAAGAGTCCAACAGATTATCAACATTTGAACATGGAGGATTTTCAAATCTGATCATTTCCATAAACTGTGTCCTTGTTGTATCATTTATGTGTCTTCTTTGAATAACTCCAGGCCCAACCACTGGTTTTGGTGTAACAGACAAGTCAAAAAAGACACAAAAATGATCAGATAAAGCAACATCAACAACATTCACATTTGATATATTAACACCTTTTGTAATAACTAGATCTAGAGTGTGACCTTTGTTGTGGGTCGCCTCACTCACGTGCTGAGTTAAACCAAACATTTCAAGAACAGCATTAAGTTCTTTTGCATGCCTGTCATTGGTCACATCCACATGCACATTAAAATCACCTGAAATGACCAAACAATCAAAATCAGTGCATATAAATGAAAGTAATTCAGTGAAGTCTTCGATAAAACAATTCTGTGGTGGTTTGTAAATAGTCATATAAAGAATGGAAGATTGTTTTATCTCCATTTTAAAAGACACATACTCAAATGATAGAAAAACCCCAAATGACAATTTGTGGATGACTATATTGTCCCTGAATATTGCACAGACACCCCCGCCCCTCTGGTTTTGGCGTGTTTCAGACACAAAATTGAAATTTGATGGACTACACTCAATCAAAACTGCGTTACCAGTGTTTTTGTCAAGCCATGTTTCAGTTAAAAACATAAAATCTAGATTATAAGAAGAAATAAAACTATTTATTAAAAAGGACTTGTTTTTTAACGATCTGACATTGAGTACAGCATGTTTAAGATTTATCTGTGTTTGAGTGGATGGAATCTTTTTGCAAGGGATATGGATTAGAGTTCTTTGATTGGACGGTCTGACTGTTGCCCTCTTATCTAATCTATGTTGTTTGACTATACTAATTGTTTCAGAAGAACACATTCCCTCTATGGACCTCTGGTTGGTTTTGAGTTTGCTATGCATGGTAGCAACGCAGAGGCCCTTAATGTCCTAGACAGCAGCAGTGAAGCTGCTGGAAATCGGAGGTGGGGGAGGGGCATGATACTTCTTCGGGGATGAAAGCCTTGGTCTTGACATGACTGGAGTGCGGGGAGTCATTTGAATCCCTTGTTTTATCAAGGCTTCAAAATGGCTGGGAAATCCCATAGGTGACTTTGGTGATGGGAATGATTCAGAAAAATCTCTGGAGGGTGTAGATGTACCAGTCGGGCTCAAGGCCTGCGGTGGAGTTGAAGAAAGTGCTCCTTCGGCTGAATCATTTACTATAGATGCAGGTGGTGCTGAAGCGGAGCTTTTCCCCGGAGATGCAGATGCAGGTGGCGCCGCTGCTATGGTTGAGATGTTTTCCGGCGCAGCTGATTCCTTAACTGTGGCTGGATCCTTAACTGTGGCTGAGTCCTCTACTGTAGGTGCTGCTGGTGCTGCTGTGGCTGGATCCTTAGCTGTGGCTGAGTCCTTTACTGTAGGTGCAGATGATGCAGCTGCGACTGAATCTTTTATTGGGGATGCAGGCGAAACCTTTGCTGGTGAGCCAGGAGCTCTTCTCATGCTCCTCTCTGCTCTCTCTTGTTGCTCAGGCCTCCACGGATTCTGCAGAGCGGAATCCGTGGAAACTTTCGCTATTGCATAGCGAAACTTTCGCTATTGCATAGCGAAAGTGTAAAGATAAGCTTTACATTACCTGATATGAGGGCTCTACATAACATTCACATTCAACATGACTGGAAAAAAGTGAGGCACCTCCTCCAGAAAAAAACAAACAAACAAAAAACAAAACAGTAATAACGTTTAGCTTCTGCCTGTAACATAGCCAAAGCAAATATTCTTCAACTAGGTTCGGCTTTACACACTCACTTTTACACATTCACCTTACATTTGCTTGTAATGGACTTGCACCACCGCCATTAAGGGAATTCATAAAATTTAAATCCTCTTCTGGCAGAGCCACTCGGCCTATGGTTAGAGGAGACTGTGAAGTGCCCTTCAGACGTACCACCTTTGGTCAGCGTGTTCTTCAGTCAGGGGCTGTAACATCTGGAACAGCATCCCTCTCACTATAAGAGAATGCCCCACGTTTAACACATTCAGGACTCAATTAAAAAACTGGTTAAAATCAAATCAAAAGTGTGCTCATTAGACCCTGAAGATCTCCTGGTGCAGGACTGAGCCAAGTGTCAGGATCCTCTGTACAGGTGTTGCTTGGTAAATAATAACTGCACATATGCATCCATATAATGTCCTCTGTTTGAACTGTATTATCTGCCCCTGCACCAAAATCTCTATTCTGTTGTGCAAGTCACAGAACGAACATCCAGATGTTATGAACTGTATGAACAAATGTTATGTTATGTAAGTATGTAGCCTCAACTTTTAAAATGTTCTATATGTTTTATAATTGTTGTTGGAATTATACACCTTGCCCAGGGACAACAGTTGAAATAGTAAATGGACTCAACTTATATAGCGCTTTAGTCACCCATTCACTCTCTCATTCATACACCAATGTATGCAGACACTGGAGGTGTCTTGCCCAAGGACACAACAACAGTGTGCATTTGTGGGAGCTGGGATTCGAACCCACAACCTTCCAATCACGAGACGACCCGCTCTACTGTACCACCGTCGCAGTTGAAATGCTTTGCAGCTAATACTGACACATTTACAGAAATGTTCATTAATGTGTGTCCCTGTCAAATAAATATAAAAAATAAATACATCTATTATTAATTATTGCATCATTTGGGTGGCACAGCAGTTAGCGCCCTTGCAAAACGGTCCTGGGTTCGATTCCCTTTCTGCGTGGAGTGTGCATATTGGTTTCTTCCAAACGCTACAGGCAGCATCTAAAATCTCTCTGTGGAAAGAGTTGCACCAGAAAGAGGAGAGGCAGGAGATGATGGCATACGGCAAATGATCGAACCACTGCATGAACAGTGTCTATGAATTATTGAGTACAACCCCCCTTTAGCCTGTTGGAAATCCTGGAGCCAGCTAGTAATCGTGAATGACACACATACCCGATCCAAAATAGAGAAATTCCAATATTGCAAACACTTTCCCCCGCGTTGCCCTCTTTTCCGCACCCCCGTGGCCCATCTGCATGCCGGTGGGTGCAGCGGAGGGAGATACAGGTAGTGGCAGTGGTGTGAAAAATGGCGGTTGTTAACCATCTGACAGGCCCGTCTCCCCAGAGCTGCAGCCTCTCCAAACAGCTCTAATGGGAAACATGCGCACAGACCTGCAAGAGCCACTTGTTTAAAATGTGTCTTACAGCGGCGGCAGGAGAAATGACACGGAGATGGGTTCGTTTGGAAATCGTCCACGGCTCGGGAAAGAAAAATGTTACATGGCGCACCACGTAGCGATAAGGAAACGGCAGAGAGAGGCTCCACGCGCGTCTTACTTTACCATATGCTGGAAATGTGGGAAGGAAACGGCACTTATACAATTTCCTTTCTTGAACAGAACCCTCAATGCACCGGACTGAGTGTCAAAACAGGTAACACATTTTATAACCCGGCATTGACAACCATTTGGCTTCTGTTGCCGTGCTGTGGCATCATCTGCATACTCTCTATCACGATACAGGCAACCTTAGACATGAGCATGAGGTGAATATAAACAGGAATGTTGGATTGGCTGTTTTCTGTTTTCTTCCCCCACTACTAAATATACAATTAACATAAAGTAAATTCGGAACACTTAAAAAAACAAAACTTTTATAACAGCTTTAACGGTTAGTCTTTATTGGGAGAGTTGCTGTTGCTAAGTTGGCAGCAAGAGATGCATCAATAACTAAGCGCAGACATTTAAGAAAGCCAATTTGTAGCTTTAGGGCTGTGAAACTTTGTGTACTCCGATGACGGAAAAAATGAAGTCAGATATTTCTTTTGCCAGGGAAATGGTAAATCCTCTGGCAAAGTTGTAATACAGTAATAATTTGTGTTGAAAATGTAATGTATCGTTTGCAGTTGTTGGCAGATACTCCAGTCGTACGGCGGTGTCACCAGTGTCACATTTGGATATCATTACTTCTCATTGAGCAATAAAATGATATTACGCCGAGCCTCCTTGGCAGTTGACATGTTTATTATGTCTAATAAAACTGAAAGTGCCAAAATACATATTCAGTTTGACTAATGAGCTGAGTATCTGCATGATATAAAGACCAGAAAACAATAGAAACTAATGGCTGCTTTTTTGAGACGGTGACTAAATCTTCACACGAATTTATCATTTCCAATATGAAGTTAATGACCCAAAACAGTCAAAGCCTCTCAGAGCATTTATTTATCTCTTAAACGTCTGGTAGTGAGTTTCTGCTGCGCCGCGAAAAAAGAAAAAAAAGAGGAAAAGATAAAACACACAGATATATACGGGATGTGCTTCAGGAGCGCGGACAGCTCCACTCGTGTTTAAAGGTGTTTAGTGCAACGTCGACGTGTCTTACTTGATGTCGCTCTCCTGAACTCGCTCTTCATCCAAGTCCTCAACGAACTTCTCTCCTTTCATCCAGTACATGATTGGTGCCGCTTCGCCTTTATAGCCGAAAAATGCTCTACACGTCATGTTCAGAGTGCTACCTGCAGGAAAGAGACACACACAGAGAAGTTAAGAAATGGCATTCTCTTATAAACTCATGATTGACCTTTTAAGTAGGAAATCTCAGTTTTTTTTTACTGGGGCTGCACAATATGAGAACTGTCATGCACTTATTGAAACACTGTACAAAACCATTTCAACATACAAAGTGCATCCCATTATATGCAAACAACAATGATAAAATAAGGCGTATTGGACCTTGTAGTGACCCAGCGGCTGTATGGGTGATCCGCATGACGCCTTTACTGTCGATCACGGTGGTCTCTAGGACGCTCCGGATCAATTGTTTGGAAGGTTTCCCTGCTGACGGACCTCCCACCAGAAAACCCACAAAACAATTGATCCTGGAGCGTTGTAGAGACCCCTGTGATCAAAAGTACAGGCGTCATGCGACCTACTTATGCAGCCGCTGGGCCAGTACAAGGTCAGATACGTACAAATATCAACTTTTTTCCGCATAAAAAGTTGCATAATGCACCTTTAAATTCACATCCAAAATAAGGCTTAAAAGGAACAAAATGAGGGAAATTTAGACTGTACGTTTTTGTTTTAGACTGCGTCAGATAGAGTGATTACATTATGGCTTCACGCGATACTGATATTGCGTCATCTAATAATAGTGATATATCCTGCTGTCCTACGTTTTACTGTGGAGAGTGGTGGTGTGTTTTTACATTGAATTCCTTTCCTGTCAAGTAAAATGAGGCAACATGCTGGATTACGAGGAAATCGAACTTACAAACTCAAACTCGTTCTAACAATCATGCAGCTGTAGAAATAATAGCAATGTTTGAAACACTTTGTAACGCTGATGGTCAGGGAAGCAGTATTAGCAGCACTGTTAATGAGTTGCACTAAACAACAGAAAGGTTGGTAGGATAAAAGAAAAAGTTGGTGTTATAAGTGTGTTACATCGGCCCACGGACATTTTTCCATGGAGTGCCACTCAGGAAAGATCACACCTCAGACTGTGCTAATTCAACATTAATATATTTGTTTGAGTTCTGCAGCTTTTATTAAAGCACAGCTGTGCCTTTACTAATACAAAGATTTAGCTTCCAGCCGTCACAGTTCACCCTTAAATCCACAGTGGGCTACAGCTCCTCCACCTGAGGCCAGGGGGCACTTGTAATTAAAGCAGACTTTTTCCACAGCGCAGAGGTCAGGCAGGAGGCTTAAAAACACGCGCGGTTACTGACCACATGGGGGCACTCAAGAGCTTTACAACGCTCCCCTAGAGACTTGTTTAGAGAATGAGGAGGGGAAGTGAGGGAGCGGAGGGGCAGCTCGCACAATAACATGATTTTATTTACAGCGGCTGGCGGGCAAGAAAGGAGGTTAGGAGTCAACAACTGCAGTTTGCCCACTGTTGATATGTTGAAGATGAAGTTATTGTCACTTAGCAGTCAATGGGAACTTTGTCCAAGGGGTGGCTGATGACAAAGAGGGTAAAAAACAACTTTGGCTGATTTATTTTTATTAGTCCAAAATATTCCTAACTAAGACACCAGAACATTGATTTTTCTATTCATGTGTATATGTGTTTTTCTGTAATGACCCAGGGGACACCACACATGGTGACATTTTATACACCAAAACATCTGTATAAAGAAAATCAAGGAGATGCACAAACAGTAAAGAAGTCGGAGAAAGACACAGCTGTGTGTTGTATAAGGTAAACGTTTCAGGAGTTTAATAACATGGACAGCATAAGAATATATAAAGAAAAGTATATTTCACTAAAACTATTATTTTTTAAAGGTAATGTCAATCATCTGTTGTACACATAAAGTTATTTGATCAACCATGATTAAATACTCTTTATACTGAGATTTTGACATAAGTTGTAATAATAAATAAAGATTAAATATTTCCTTTTACTGAAAATCTATTTAAAAGTGCAAACCCTATTATGTAAACTTTGGTGGGTAAAATATTCCTTTAAGTACCTTTAATCTGTCTACAATGAGTGTATTGGATGCAGCGCAGTGAAAAAAATAAAATAAAAAAATCCACAATGTTAATCTACTCAGGGTGGAAAAATCTTGAGGCATTTGATCTTGCGAGATACTTGCATTTAAGATTTAGTATAATTTCTGACCATTGCATTTATGATATAAAGAAAATGTAGGTTTCTCTACTGAAAAAATAAGTTGTCTGCTGCAAACTACAGTATACTTTTTGAATACAGTAAATAGACAAAATACACAAGCAAAACTGAGTCTGTGGTAGCAGCAATTCAGCACTGTGGACAGCTCCACAACTTAAAAGGTACACTGAAGTATTTCCTCTACATTTGAGGTTCTTCAACATTTTAGACCAAGTTCCACATATGTCATATTGTCTCTGTCTCTCTCTCTCTCTAACCTTGGGCTGAATCAGGTCTAAAACTGGCCGATACGGGCCTGTCCAGCCAGCCTCTCCTGCTTTCTGTTCCCAAAACAGATGCGCTTTGTATCGCTCCAATCACAGATGCAAATTTGTTACGTGACAATCACATACTGAAAACGTTATTAGCCTGCTGATTTGGTAGACATAGTGATTTTCAGTGCAATATTTTTTTAATGTAATGTTTTCGCACACGTTAAGCCGCTATGTTGGACGGACCATGTGTTTCTCTGATTGTTCAATCCAGAATTTGCAGAGAGAACGCTCCAGTACCAGGCTGCACGTCTTTGTAAAGTATTGGAAAAGTGTGTAGTCTGGCAGGCCAAGCTAAGCTACACCAGGGTAAAATAAACTCAATACTTGACCATGACCACAGCAGTTCTGAACAAGGGTTTACCTGAAAGAGTAAAAAAAAATCTCTCTTTCAGCTATCAGAGTTCAAGAAACATTGGGTTTCACATATGACAAAACAATAATTTTGCTATTCTATTATTTTAATTTTTTTTTTATATCATAAAGCTTTTGGTCACAGCTCTAACCAGCTCCCACCTTTTTTTTTTTTCCACTGTCACTATCCAGACACTAGAACTCACCAGCCAAGGTTACCATTGAACTGCTGTTTGAACTAAGACTGTGTCCTCTGCTCTCCTCGCGCCTGGAGCCCGGACGCCGCTTCAAAAGGGGACTACGCAAGGTCACTGTGAGCACAATGAAAGTTTGCAGACACGCACGAGCGAGGGGGCAGGGGGACTGAGCTGATAGCACTCCGTGTGAGGGGCGCTGACTGACATTTTCAAAGTTCAATAGCCTCTCTGCGCCTGGTATTTGTGCACTGCCGGCCGCTACAAAAGATACAAGCTGTACCAAAAATCTGAAGCTACAGTTATGCACAAGTAGGCTCTCACAATGCAGATACATTTTTGTTTTACTGAACACCATCTGCAAACATTTGGGTGACTATACCAGAGCATAGAGTATACTGTAGAGTATTGTCACCTTCACATAACCTGTCCCGATTCTGTCCCTGGTCCAACTACCTTCCCCGCGCAGACGAACACGTTTGTAAGTTACTGCTGTGGACATTTCCGTCAATTTGAACTGTGCCTTTTCACTGCAGTAGATAGAAGCACATTGTTCCCTCTGCTGGCTTACTGTCTAACTTCAATTTATAATATCTTAAGATCTAGGGGTTTTCTACATGATCTTAAGTTAAAATATCAAAAGCTAAGGTACCATAAAGTAGTAAGGCCTGAATAAAGCATAAACAAGCTCTGGACAGGAAACTGTTCAGGGCACATGCTGCTCATCAAAATGCAGCACTCAAAATCAGGGTTCAATTGGGAAATACTGTTGATCGTAAGACACAATTGTCATGTACAGGCATGAGAGGATCAGAGATGAGTTCCACATTGAAACCATCCTTTGTCCACTATCCTACTTGATACTGTCCTGCAACATACACCACATGGATACTGTACAAGACGCGTTACAATTTTGATGTGTGTTCCTCTGTACCTTGCTCTTTGCACATTTCAGGCCTGTTTCAGTCTTTTTGTGTAGATTTTTTTATTGATTAATATGCCACACATTGCTCTTGTTCTTCAAAGTTTTCTTCAAATCTACCCTTAGACAAATAAGCTTAACTTGACACCTTTACCGGACACTTTACATTGCCCGGGCACGTAACCTGCGATTGGAGACAAAGACAAGTCTGAGCAGATGGAAGCATGACGATTAACCGGCACTGAAACAATACGGTGAATGAGCCTCACACTATCAGAGTACGGAGGAGGAGGAGCAGCGTTTAAAACACCCATTCTCCCCTGCTGTCAAATTACACAGGCATTCGATTACCATAATGTACTGTGATTCTCCAGCTATTTGTCATCACACTCTCAGTCAATGATGATTGGCAGTAGTTTCGGTTGGATTATTTGTGACAAACATTTGTCAAAGCAATCAAGGCGAGGAAAGATAATTCAAAAGAGTTGGAATCTCGGATGGAATGATTTCAATCTGAGTAATTTTTCCCATATATTTATTCATCATCATTTCAAAGGCTAGATTTCCAATGTTGCAACTAACTTCCTGTAACAGAAAGTGCATAGAGGATACAGTATGACTAGCAAAGTTGTGTTTAAGCTGCCGTTTGTAGACCAGAGTGGGCAGCAGGTGGCTCCAGCCTCACACATTGCTCATGGGCCGAAGGATAAATATCCCTATAGGGACAATCGAAGTATATCTTAATCTGAGAACATAGACCAGATCACAATGAAGGTGAGTGCTCTACATGAACCCAAACCATGGAAAAGCCGCATCTTTAGATAGGCCAAGCCCCGACATACCAAACATGTCAAGAATTCATTCTACTTAGCAAGTACAAATGACTTGCTATAATGATCCAGTGAATGGTACAAGAAGTCTTTTCTTATTTCAGTATAATCTCGAAAGGGCACCTGTACCTGGACCGTACGGAGCTCAGTGATAATACAGTATGATAGAGGGGAATGGCAGCCGAAAACGTAAAAGCTGGACACAAAATTAACTTTTTTTTAAGCACGCTTTGACCTTAAGCAACCAACCACTAACACTTTTGTTGCAAAGGAGTTATACACATATGTTTACGGATGCTTTAAATACATGATGAAATACGCAGCATGATTTCACACACACAGACTGCATCTCTCACAATGATAGTGTGAACGTCCCCCTGCTGAGTCAAGAGTGGGAATGAGATCTTGGATAATAAGTCCTTTTTTTCTTCTTTTTACACGAGCCTCACTACAGCCCTGCGTAGGTGCAGAAGTCCTTTATGTAATAGCAGTGATTGACAAGTCTTCACAGCCAGAATGTGGTCGCAGCTCCTGAAGGATTAGGGACTTAAGACCCACCCTTCGTCTTTTTTTTTTTTTTTTTTTTTTCCTCCCAATGATTCTCGTCAAAGAAAAGAAAAGAAAAAGAAAAAAAAAACCCAACAACAACCGTGGTCTCGAATAACGTGCTGCAGCAGCTCCCGAACCTAATTATGAGAGGGCGTATGGAGCAGGTGACAGGTCAGGAAGGACACAGTAACACGGGCTAATCCGTTTTGTTAGATAGGCCCTTTTCTTCAGTGGTGCGAGAAAATGGTTAGATACGCCACAATGGCCAACTCAATTTGCACACATCATCGTCGTTGGTGCAGTAATGTCTGGAAATCTTTTGGATAGACAGAAATGTGTGCCCGTATTCTTTCACAAAGAGTATGCTGGCATTGAAAATAGTCTCTTTTGGGTCAGGCCCTGTTAAGAACCATTTCAGTCACAGTTAAGTCCATTTTACCCTGGTTTAGCCCTTGTTCAAACCTTTATAGTTTAAAGTTAGGCCAAAAGTCATATTCTACAGTTGTTAAAATGTCCATATTATGGTCAAAATGATACAACGGACAAAATGCCGAAAGGGGTGCGTGAAGCGTCTGTGAAAATGGGGTAATGAAGGAGTGTATTTTGTTCTGACAGCGCGTGGCAGAGCGGTGCGTATGACGAGCTATAAAAGGAAGTCAGTTAAAGCGGGTCAAGGATCCGATTGGCCTCGCTCCTCACCGTATGTTTAGCTGATTTCACAGTATTTGGGGTAATTGGGCTTCACTGAGCAGACGCACACACTCGGCTTTAGACAGGAAAAGCAAACAGACTTTGTGAGTTTGAAAAACAGGAATAATAAATGGAGCTCCATAAAACAGATCGCAGCTGCTGTTTACAGATGCACAGAGCGGGCTGTCTATAGGACAAACAGATCTGCGGGTACAGAAGGATGGATGCTGAATGACCAGACACAAAGAAAATTACGTATTTTCTGGACTATAAGTCGCTACGGAGTATAAGTCGCAACAGCCTTGGCAACTACCTGGGCATGGAGGCGTAACTGCACCGTTTACAAGCCTCCATCTAGCTTTTAGCCCGCAATTAGCTTTTTTGTTTTCTTCACTGCAGTAAGACTAGCCTCGGCTTTTCGCCAGTCCCTCACAAGTTTCTCACTCACTCCAAACTCTCGCTCTGCTGATCGATTGCTGTTTTTTAAATTTTCAGTGGTACAGGAGTAGCAGATACTGGTACACAAGCCTAGAGCGCCCTCTAGCGGCGGTCAGTGTGAAAATAACGAACATGTGAAATTACATATTTTGATATACAAGTCTGTTGTGTTCTTTAATATGGAGAGAAGATGGAGACTCGTTCTTTAAAATCAAAATCATTGTTTTATTCCCTGAATTTACAATCTAACACAAAAGCTATGCTAAAGGCTACATGGTGATCTTCAGCGGACAGCCAGGGATGGAACGGGGCAAGAGGAGGAGTGGCTCCGTATCCTGGCCTTTTATAGACATAGGCGGCTACTTGTTGAAGAACCAATCAATGTCCTTGGAATGCTTCTTCTGCTGCGCGATCTGACTCCACATTATAACACACTGCCCCCAGTGGATTCCAAGAGTAAGGACAACAATACAGCAATTCAATTCAAATCACCCCAAAAGCACAGATTACAATCAACACAATTTCATATAATCATTAAAGCTTATTATGACAAAAACATATATAGAAATATTCAACAAGTCGCACCTGAGTATAAGTCGCATACCCAGCCAAGAGGTAAAAACGCAGTGGTTCCAGGTCAAACAGTAACTATGCTTTGATTCTGGTGTGATTGGAAACAAACCATAATAAAGAACATTGGTGGCACTCAACACTGAGTGCCACTGTCGGCGTCTCTTCAGTCCGTACTAGCGCTCAGCGTGACAGCCGCCACTACGTTTTATTTGTAGAAGAAGCCACAAGCCCACCGTGCATTCTGAATAAATCATACTCACAGCGTGTCTTGGGTTTTGCTTAATAACACTTTTTTTTGAGGGTGTTCTGGTGCTGCCTTTTCAAAGTACAGTGTGAGGCACAGAGAGAACTATCACACCTCTCCTCGTGTTCATTTATACAAAGGTCTAACGGAGCCGACTGGTGAGAGGGGGTTTGAGCAACAGGTTTGATGAGATGGAAACGTGTAGGGGTTGGAGAGAACCAAGACTCAATTATATCTATAGTATGTACAAAAATGGCAGCTGTAAATAACACCAATATCAACAACAATTATTATCATTAACCCACGCCTGAACCGAGCGCATTTTCTCCAGTTCGGCTTTACCCAAATCTAAAAGCTTCCGAACTGGAGAGCAACAGTGTAATGCCTCATTTGTCACCGCGTGTATGTCGTGTTTTGTTACTTTTTCCATAGCTTTTTTGTCGCTTTTTTGCTGCATTTTTATGTTCGTTTTCGTCGCTATTTTTATGCTGTTTTTTTCAAGCTTTAAGATTTGGGTGAAGCCAAACTGGAGGAAACATGCTCGGTTCAGGTTAAGAGGTTAAGAAGAGATCACTAATAGATCATGAATATAAATACAAACTGCAAAAAAAAAGAAGACAAAGATAAGACCTGCACCCGTCATTAACGTATAAGGTAATATGAGTAAAAGCTATGACTGTTTTACACCACTTTGAAGAAGCCGCTCTTCACTTCTTCAAATTCTCAAGGTTACCAAGAGTGCATAAAGTCTGGACTCTGGGAAGTAATGCTTCTCTCATGAAAATAGGATTTCAGCATTGAAGCAGACATTGGGCGTGCGTGCGCCGTGCTCTCCGCTCCATGTTATAGGCAGTGGGAGGTTGAAGGATATGGCTGGCGTCCACATGAGTTGCGATGTCACTAAAATGTGCCCATATGTCCGGTCTCAGAGTCGCAGCCAGCAGATGGATGTGGCGACAGCTTTTACTTGATCAACTCCCACCATACTGAACAGCAATCTGGAGAGTCTCCTTCAAATGCAAGACGGCAGATCTGCAACTTCAATTTGCCGACTTTTAGGCAAAGTTAAAAGGGACCGGGCTTTTTCCGCTTTCTCGGTCCGTTTTGCGACTGAAAATGTGTGGGAGAACCTCGGAATCGTAAACACCCTTTCATTTCATACTCTGAACTGAATTTGTACAAAGTTTGTGAAAGAGTAAAAACAATTACTATTGCGCTTTATTGTTCCCATAGAGAAATCGGTTGGCCCTGCCTTCAGTGCGGCTGTGAGCCAGGATCCATCATCAGATTGTGTGCGAGGTTTGGTCAGAATTGGAGTTTTTAGCCTTGCACATCTTTAGGTTGACCAGGGAAATCGAAAGCCAACAAAGACACGAGGAGAACCTTTACATTCACAGATTTCTCTCACTCTCCTTCATAAAACACTTTTAAATTACGAGCTGCAAACACAGCCAAAGCCAGGTGCGAGGCTGCACTAAAATAATACACCTGTGGTTCATCATGTCAAAAGCAAAACAGATAAATAAAAGGTAGGAAAATGAACGCCTGGCTGCCAAATCAGCGTTTGGCAGGAGTCTCCTGTTTTGTGTTGCCTAATATGTTAATCTACCGTCAATCTGTTTCTAACACTGTTTTACTCCTATTGTGAGACAAGCATCTACTCCTGTTTACCTTTAGCAGCCTGTTGTTCAATCACAACAGGCCCACAAGCACTTTGGATATTGCAACGGAGAAAATGATAAAGCGGGTCCACGTTTAGTGAGGAGATGATCCCTGCAGAATAAGCAGCTAGATCCTGCAATGCTAAAGACAAAAAATAAAAGGTTTTGTATTTAAGTTCATGTTTGCCCAGACAGTTGTCCAAATACACACAAAGAAAATGTAATCAATTCATCCTTGAACAATATTATTTTCCCCCTGTTGTTTTGCATAATGTCACAAACCAGCGAAGCTCTACATTGTTGATTCAATAAACCTATGGGCTCAAAACCCACCACCAGTGCAGTGAACTCCTAATATTCTCCCCGTTACAAAATCTCAATCTTCATTTCTGCATTTTGACACATTAGATCCTGTTGTGCAATAATTAAAATGGCAGTTCTTGTGTGTGGCGTGCAGAGATGGCGCTTGTGCAGATTCCGTGCGGCGCTCTCGGCAGGAGAATCTGATAGCGCTCCTGTCAGTCATGATTCTGCCCCCACAAAGTGTGAAACAAGCATGGAAAAGTGCACAGAGCAGCAGAGAATCCTTTCTCTGCACACTGATCTGCTAGGGGGAACAAAACAGACAAGCAACAAATAGACATACGTAAAGCTACCTCTGACTGGATTTTGAGTTCATTCCAGATTGATCTGACATTTCAGTGCTTTCAGTGCTGCAGTTTATTTAGAAGCAGTCACACACTTTACTGCAAATTATAGCTTTTCCTATCATAATACCGTTCAGTTCCTTTGTTTTGTTTTTTACCCCCTGCTAGGTCCTCGGGTACCACTTCACAAAAATATACTTCACGAAGACTGAAACTGATCGAATTTGTAGATGCTTTGGTTGACGAAATAAACGTAAATGAAGATAAGAACAAATAAATAAAAGCCAAGCTCCTAATGCAACAATATGTATTTAATTTCCTCCCACCCCCCCCAAAAAAAACCCAACAACAACAACAACAATATGGTTTTCATCCACAGCTGCAGAGTCACAGCAGAAGTACGGGCTAAAATATGCACCAGATCACTGCACTGCCATATGGGCTTGATTCAATACAAAACAGATTGTTAGAGGAATGACTGCATAAACACGACTATTATATGCATGGGGAAAAGTTTTAGAAAACAACTAATCCACTTATAGTCACATTTTCGGAGGCCAAAGAACTGAAAGATCCCATACTGCACGGCTGTGTAATCTGTTTAGGGTTATGGGTTAGGATAGGCCATGAACAAGCATATTATTCATGGCCTATTAATTTCTATAATGCTTCTTCATAACCATAAGTAACAAGCACCCCTTGAAATGAAGCGTTTCCAAAGTGCAAAGTTGGTGAAATTGAGCACCCCGCTGAACTTCAGACTGAATGTTGAGTTTATAATGTTCACCCATAGACCGGAATCTTGGCTGAAAGCAAACCAAAGTGCATCCATGTGTAAACAGCACTGTGTTTGTGTGTATGTTTTGTAGACCTTTGTGTATCTGCATGTGTGTGATTGGGTTAGTGTCATATGGATTTTGGATTTAGATTGTGTAGTTAGATTGCAAAGTTTGTAATGAGTATAATTGTAAAGTAGAATGGAAAGGCCCAGGCAGGGAAAGCAATGACTCGCACTAGCTACACACTCAGCATTGCATTAGGTAACTGTAACTATGTCTGAATACATTGTCTAATCTCTTACATTTTTCACGTTAATATCTTTGAGACATGATTGTGGATAATGTTTTTAATGGCCGACGTTTAGTGCAACATTTCAGTACTTGCTTGAGGTTGTCCATTAATTGAGGCAAGGTTTTGCTTTGTCTACTGCAAAGCACCACAGTTTACTGTATAGTCAATCCGCGCATGCATTTTTGAATCAAGCAGGAGAGAAAAGTTCAGACAACATCTTTTTAAATTCGACTCTTTCAGGCGGTTCTTTTAAGATTCGTGGGGATTTCTTTCCAACACACCAGACCACTACTGTCGTTTGCGCTGCATTTCATCTTGATCCTCCCTGAAACATGAGATCTGCCTTCGCCCACCCACCGGAGACGCTGAAAAAGCCGCCCTGCCTTTTCTCCGGTTGTATCACAGCGAGAGGCTCTGTGCTCAGGAAGTCCAAATGTGTCCATCAACATTCCTTTTTTCTCCTTCAGCCGCCTGCAGGTTGCCATGACGACGCCTACTGCGCGCGGGGTAGGAGCGGCGCGGCACGCTTTGTCAGGACACACAGTAACAGGCCAGGTACTGTGCGGTGTCGGGAAGACCATAGCGACGCTTTTATGTGCGAGATGTATTTGACTTTTCATGTTTACTTTTGTTTGAGGCATGAAATAGAAATAGCAGCGCTGGGGGAGAGAGACTTCTGCAACGGCATTGTTAAAAGACTGTGTTAGCATTCAAGGAGACCTACCACACAACATAGACTTTTTAAAGGCTTTAATCATATGATGTAGTGTATATATTTAGACTAACTATATTTAGATACTTTTGACTGATTGGCTTCTTTTTGCTTCTCTCATCATGGTGCCTCCAATTTGTGAATAATCCCATACGCAGGAATTATTTCAAACTATACAGCATGAGTTATCGACATGAAATGAAAATAAAATGCCATTTACATTTACTGTATGTACAATATGTCCACTTTAATCTGAACAAAAGATAAATGCTCTATACACTGAGTACACCTCAACAATGACCCTTTGTTGCTGAAACTAGTCACCAGAATTTGCATTGCCCTAAACAAGGCAAGACACCAAATCCAAGTGGGGAATTGGCGAGTAGCTTGTCGATGATGGTAACTATCGTGAAAACCAAACTGTTTAGCGGCCGGAAGCGCCGAGAGTCAAAGTCAATTGCAAAGAATTGGGGGTAAAGAATATTTGGCCCCTCTTGTCCCGTCGCCGCTGTTTTAATACGGTCGTCCCTCTCTGGAGAAAAAGCCCTTAATTACCATCAGAAGCCTGGGAGCGCTTAATCGAGGAGAATCCTGCTCCTTCAAAACCGTTTGTTCACAATGGGGGAATGTGAGTCTTTTAATTACGGGTACAAATGACGACCTCTGTGAACAGGTAGCCGTGCCCCCGCCTTTGTCTCCCCTTTCATCTGTAATCGTCCCGTTTTGACGATGGCATAATAGAAGAATAGGAATAGGAAACAAAAAAGACACAACCCACTTGGAGCCAGATTTTTTTTTTTTTTTTAAACCTGTAGACAAGATAATGAGCATAAATAGATGAACCTTTGTGCTCAGTAATTCTACCCACAAAATGCAAAAAAAAAGCTTTCTGCCTATTCATCTGGTTTCTTTGACTTTGTTCATGAAGGGGAATTCCTCAAAACCCTGCTGTATGGAGTCAACTTTTGCCTCGCTAACCTCTCTGCAGTTCACCAAAGTCAGTATATGTATAACACCACTTGTTCTCTCACAAAAAAACGTGTCATTGTTACTTAGTCTTATCAGCGCTGCAGGCTTCCGTCTCCTTTGCTTTCATCGGCGCTTTCATTTTGTGCCAGCGGCTTCAGAGTCTTTGCTTTTCCCACACAACTTTAGACTCATGTGAAATCTACTTTTCTGGTCAGAAAGGGAGCAAAGGGACTCAAGAGTTCCCAGTATGACGCTGGGTGACATGCCTCTAAACATCGCGCTCTTGGAGAGTTGGAGAAGTTTGGCCTCAGCGCACACTGGCCCAACGAGGAAATAAGTGCAACCATCTAGAAAGAATGACAAGACAAAGGGAGAGGACAAGAGAGAGGAAAGTGCAAGCATTTAGGGGAAAAGAGTCGAGCGTTGCCAAGAAAATTTCCAGGAAACGGCCAGATCCCCAAATATTCATACATGCAATTCTTTCTATGGGAAGGACTTCTTCACTAGCACTGGAAATATTGTGGACGATGAGACAATCCTAATTACAAGCTTACTTACTCAATACAGTTTTCTTATGCTTCTGTTATACACTCAAAGCTCCGCTAATAATTCTAATCACCAGTCACCATTGTTCTCTCATATTGCCTTATTTACTTTCCGAAATATTTCACAAAATCCTGATTCAAACTGGATAGTGATGCAAATGTGCAAATAAAATAAAAACCGTAGGATCATAATCAGATAAAGAGAGACTGGTGGTGGGCGCCAATTTATCTTGTTGCTTCAGCTGGCAATTGTGCTAGTTGCTAGTGGCAACAATTACCATCCCAGTTGACACATCTCATGGGTGGCTCTATCCACATTTAGCTGATAATAAGTTGAAAATGCCATAAGTTCTACCTGTTCTTTCTACCTGGCTCATTTACCTCTCTATACTGCCTGTCTATTTATAGCATATGAAGAAAATATCTTTGTAGTTCAATTCAAGGTGAAATATGCAATAGAGATCAGAATTGTGCATCAAATTCTCAGTTAATGTCAAGTCAAAACTATTGTGTGTCAATGTGTCACGTTGCCTTTTGCCAAAACAATAGAGGATTTTTGCCATAGCAGACATTTTAAAATATTTGAAAACATCTGTTCCCAAATTCCATGGACTATAGCAATTACAGATCAATTAATGCAACGGATGATACATTTTAACTTGTTGTTCCGGCTTTTCACATCCAAAGTCACTGCACCAAATCAAGTCTATTCACAATAATTACTCTGCTTTAAGTAACTTTTCCATACAGCTCAGTAATAACAAAACAAATGATCATTTTGCTTCCCCATTTCTATGTTAATACCAAGAAAAAAAAAATTCAACATCAAAGAACAATTTACAGTCTTTCTACTGGGTTAGGATTACAATGAAATAAATAATGTGTGTTCTGTTTCCATATACTGTACTATATTTACCATGTCATTACATTTTTAGGTAATAACAAGCTAGTTCCATCCTACTATTATGATACTACTGTGCTGTAAAGTAAAGTATCACTACAACATTTTAACACCGTGCTTAATTTGACAAACTTGTAAGTCCTAATTGAGTGTATACACACATGCAGGTTTTTTTCCACGCTTGGCCTCTAGAGTTTTGCACACGCTTGGCGCTTTTATGCACAAGGCCTGTCTGGAGAATAACACATCTAAGGAATTCATTTACAAATTCTCTTTTATCTCCAACACATATTTTTTGCTTCCCGACGAGAGATGTTTTTTTAGTTCTTCCTTCTTTTGTGCAGCACATTTTAACAGTGTTCTCTTTTCTCCTGACCATGAAGTGCGTGTCCAGGCTTCTCCGCTTCATGATTCTGAAGCAGGCTGTGAACAGTGGGAGTCTGTCACGCTGATAGACCCAAATAGGAGCTGACAAATGACTAAAGCTGGGGACATGGGGACACAAAGACACAGGGGAGGACACAAATGTTTACACACTAACACAGCCTGATGACGTCCCCCTGGTATCCCAGCTTGCACCGGGAATGTGGATCAACTCTCAGCCAATCACAGCGCAGATAAGGGAAAGCGTTAGGATGTTAATTACCACCGATGATTTCCTGAGAGAACGACACCGACGCCTTTGATTTGTGTGCGTATTTGCATAGACGGTGCAGCCTGGGAGCGTGCATGTCGGCAAATCTTCTTAAATGACTCAAATTTATGTCACTTTGACCACCACTTCATAATCTAATATTGCTTCAGAGAGACAGGTCTTGCATACTGCAAATCTCACATTAAAATGCATATATCAAACCGTATGTTTATCTGTCTGATGTTTTCTCTGAAGATCAGCATCTTCTTTCCCTCCGGCTTACCCTGTCCATAGGTCTCAAGTGAGAAAAATTAAGACCGTTTCCATTGCATTCTACATGCTATCGCAACTAGCTTAAGATGCGCAGTAATATCTTCAGAATTCTTTGGGAGCGAAGATATTACTGCACGGACGTTGAAGTGCTCCTTAGGTGTTATTACGCCTGACATTATAGTACCCCTTTTATCCGCAAATCATACCTTAGTGTTACTTTCTGTTTTTGTCCCCGATGATCATAACTATAAGAGAACACAGCTAGGACTCTGGTTTCTATAGAAACTGCAAAGTTCACCTTGTCTACCATGAATTTCTCCACCAGCCAACAGGATAAAAAAACACCTTTCAATTACACAAAATTAAACTTAGGAGTGCATCTGCATGATTGCTCACCCTGACAATGTAAGGCAGGCAGATATGACTTTTGGATGTTGAGCACAATATCATAGGTATTCACGCTTGGGAAAACACATATTGTGTATTTTATGCTGAGCAGGCGTGCAGTGTGCAACATAAGATTACATTATTTGAGAAAACAACATCTAAAATCAACCGCTTGCACAAACCAAAACACACACCTATCACAGTTGGCAATCTTTAAATGATGAATAAGCAGCATCGCGTCATTAAAATATACAATAAGCCCGATTTACGCACGCTCCATTGGGCTCGGGGGAAGCCATTATTCTGTGTGTGACAACAGAAGCGGCGCTGTATGCCGGACTCTAATTGATTGCATAAAGAGCCAGGTATTATCCGTGAGTCGGTGTAATTCATTTCAGAGCCAAGTGGCCTTGAGATCCACTTGGAAAAACATACACAAGAACCAATCACACGAGCGTCACAGATGAGACTGTCAGGGCTGTTAATCTCCAAGAATGTGTGTGAGAGTGTTGTGGTAAATCTCTCAAATGTTGTAGACAGAGAATCCAAGTGTTTACATACCTGATCAGCATTAATGAGCAGTGTTATGACAACTGTGGACGGCCTTGTGGAAGGTAAAGAGAATGAGCCTTGACTCTAAGCTCTGTCATGTCACATGGGTTGTTCCAATATGCCTTTTTGTAACACACTCATGTATCTTTAATGTTTATTAAGACTCTTATCAAACATGAGGTCCAAGTGGACATACCATGCAAAATCGACTTTATTGAGCTCTTGTTATAATGTTCCCTCAGCAAAGACAGACCTGGAATAGTATTTCACTACATTGATGCAGTTTTGAGTAATCCTCGGGCAAAGCTGTTGAATTTATCTGTTCTTTTCGACGGTGTCAGCATATCATTCTGTACTTCCTGATACAGTTGCATCATATTGTTAAAACCCAGAACTGTCTTGAACTATCACACCGTGCTGAAGCTGTAAACTACGCTGTAAATCGAAACTGGAAGGTAGTGTTTTAATAAGTTATTCCTACAGCTGCCAGCAGGAGGAAATGTAAAATACCAATGTTGAGTCACCCAAAATAATGTTATAAATCTATTTTAAGCCCATATGCATGATATGTCCGCTTTAAATGAGACGAAAACGAGGATGAAAATGCAACAAAAGAGCAACAAAATCATGACAACAAAAAAAGCGATGAAAAGTGACAAAATGTGACAAAAACGCCACAAAAGAGCCACAGAAAAGTGATGAAAAAGCGACAAATATGTGTAAAGAAAACGCAAAAAAAGGCGATGAAAAACAATGTAAAAAAAAGTGACAACAACGCGAGGAAAAAGATCAATTTGGATGAGTTTTGTAGGCTTTCAAATGAGACATTACACTGGCCTGTAACCTTTTAGTTTTGGGTAAAGCTGACGAAGATCGGAGAGAAAATGCACTTGGTGAAGGCGGGGATTAAGAAGTTAAGGCTATTGTCCCCGTGGAGAAATGTTTCTGTTCATTTGACCCATCCTTCAATGTCACAGGGATAACCTGTCGCGAGGATTGTGCTACGTTCTTGGTCATGATTTGAGGATGAACCTATTGTGCATGTTTTGGGTTGATACGGACTGAACCCAGCGGAAACCAACCCAGCGCAGATGGAAGAACCTGAAAGCAGTAATATGATTTGGCTCCACGGCTTAGACAAAGGTCTGTCCTCTCTGAGTGCTTGAGACTTCAGAACATTATAGATTTAGAAATTACAGGCGACTAAGAATAAATTTGGGTTTTTGATACACTTTTACCAGACTTGCCTTTTGCTGCTCATAGTAAAACAGGTGGCCAAGTGTATAAAATTTCACTGACCATAGAAAAGAAAATCATCTCCAAAATACACACACTTTGCCTTTAATAGATTCTCTCAGGGGCATGTCGGTGAGTGGGCCAGTGGTTCAGCCTCGTCTTTATCTCAACAGCCCATCTGCTGCACGCTCACACCCACTGCAAATGCAAATGGAAGATCCGAACAGAGGCCCACTGAAAAGCTGTTTGCTAAACTTTGTAATCACAAAGAGATGTTATGCTATCAAGTCTTCAATCACATCTACTGACAATTGGAAGTGCAGGAAAAATCGGGGAAAATGTGGTTTGATAGTCCTAATCTATCTAATTAAAACTTCAACAAAAACCAACACGAGCCTTTACAGAACACTTAAGAGAGCATGTCAATTCTGCTTTATCTTCACTAAAATAAGTAATAAATATTGTGTACATTGACGCCTTCAAGCCGTGGATTCAGAACGTTTTTTTGGGTCGATTATTCGCAAATGCAATGAATGCAAAATACCTTTTAATGGATGTTTTTGTAATCATGCATAATATTTTTTAGCTTTTTAAATAAGCATGTAGAAATTATATCATTAAATCAAGTATTTGGGTATTAAAGGAAGTAACATGACAAGAAAAAACAAAAACAAAAAAGTCACTTGTACAAAGTGAGTTCTATTAATCATTCCCACATTATGAAATAATAGCTTTGATCAACGGTCCTCAATGAGTGGTCGGGCCCCAAAAGTAGATCCATTCCAGAGCAGCACAGTCCTTTTAGAACTAGTTTTATTCATCCTATAATCTAATCCAGATTGAACAATGAAGAAATGCATTTTACTAATGAGATAGAGTCAAACTGCAAAATGTTGTCATTAAAAAAATATCTTTGCTCACAGCCCATCACAACATGCTGATGATACACATATTTGGTTATTTTTGATAAGTGATAATTCTGTGACGATACAGTACTTTTACATACTCAAACATTTCTCCCACCTCTGTTCAAATGCAGTGTGTTTGAACCAGCACATATAGCACATCTGGTATCAAAACCACCCAGGATCCTTCCATTGAGGACAGAGGTCTGCTGCAGCTCAGCTATGTTTACCTCTAACAAAAGATTCCTTTCCCATGTTATTCCCTCATCCTCTGAGCTGCTGTTTGGATCCCTGTGCGGTGCAGTTCTCTCTCTGAATACTAATATGTCGGCCCCATGTGGGTCAGGTCTTAATCCTGTAGAAATGATTATCGCTGCATGGCTGGAACTTCTGCTGTAGGATATCATTACCATTCAGTACTTTTCCACAGCACACAGACATCTCTGTCTCTTGGTAGAAACGGAAACTATCAAACTCAAAATCACATGTTACAGCACCCAATAGGCAATTATTCTGTGCGTTTATTTACAACGTAGAGCAGAAATACAGTACATCCGTGTGTTTGGGATTGAATACGTTCATGGCCTTCTATTTGATGAAGGGCAGAGGCCTATTACATGTATTGTACAATAAAGGTGGGAGTAGAGTTTCCCAAGACTTGGCCAGAAATGGATCCAGCACACCATGTATCATTATTATGGCCATAGATACATTAAAGGGAATCACTTGGGGACATTTTGAAATATGTCACCTATTTTGTATGTGACAAAAAAGTAAAAACAAACAAAATACAACTAATTAAAGGGTAAAATAATATTATCAGAAACCAAATTGATTCCCACAATAGTTGATAACCCCATGTTTTTAGATTTAAAGCAGAACTAAGTATCTCATGCCCTTAGAGGTCATAAGTGCCACTGCAGGTGACGTAACATGTTGCATTTTTTTTACTCATTAATTGTGTGAGAGTAAAGACTAGAGAGGGATATTGTACATCCAATTACACAATGGAGATCATAACTTCGCTGTAAATACAGTTTAAGTGGCGCTAGCCCACAGTTAGCTTTACCTGTTAGCTTCTTTTTCCTGATTCTATTAGTGTGTATTGCCCCAGGGGGAGATGAAAGACCCTCCAATCATCCCATCAACACTTGAAAAGGATTCATTATGGTAAACAAGTTACTTAGTTGTTCTTTAAATTTTCATATTTTTACCTGATTTTCTGTTTTGCCATGTGCATTTGGCGCTCACCGTTCATAGGCATATAAACCATGGATCCATTTAAAAGCTGGATGATTGTCTGCACCCTTTACCGTGTTGCCAGTTTCACAAATGGCTAATTGTAGTATGACATGACGCCCAGAAAAGATTTTCCCAAAAGACCCACAAATTCAAAATGGATGGAAATTGCCCATTTGCCGGCCAATTCACATGAAACCCAAAACAATCACAAGCACCTGTGCACTTGTTCTATGGGCCACCTATTACCTGAAAACATGTGGACATGTCTCTAAGGGCTTCGATGCAGGGTTATCCCATTAGGTGTTGTTTAACACATTGCTGGTTGCTTTGTTAGTTGTCTAGCAACAAAATACGGATTTATACAGCTTTGGAAAAAATCATATCAATCTCGTTTTAATAATTGCTGGAAAGGGTTATAAAAACGAAGAATCTGTATACGATGGGTAGATAACCTTGAGCTTGTATAAAATCCTTGCCTAATGCTCTACACAGTTCAGTAAACCAACATTTTCCTTCGGATAAAACAAGACATACAGTAATTTAGTTTATACTGTACCACTTTATCAAAGTTCCAAAAACCCTGGCGGAGTTAAACACCAATGCTTCATAATGCATTCCCCAGCAGTAATTCATTTGTTATTTAAAAAAATCTTCCATAATAATAGATCATGATGAATATGACTAGACAATAGACTAGATAGAAAAATAAGGATATATGTCTGTAAAGGGTCTCCTAATTGTCTCCTTTTGCCATTGAAAAATCTTACAATGCAATTACTACGTCTGCCATTATACAACTTCAAACTGCCTTTGATCAACTTGACATACATTCATAATAAATTTGGCATCATGACCATGACAATGTGAATAATCTGTCTTAACATTCAATACCCAGGCATCAAGCATCGGATGAGGCTGGTATCACATCAATTTGCCAACTAAAACACACAGAGAAATAGAAGAAAATAAAATCGGAGGGTGATATAAATTGAATCCAAGCAAGAAAATAGGAGCTTAAACCCAAAACCATTGAGCAGCAAAAGAGCAGTGATGAGAAGGAACGGTGAGACTGAGCAAAAGTGACAGATTACTTGTGAAACACGACAGAACCTGGAGAACACACGGTGGGGTCAGGAGAGTGCATGTTCGCCCAAAATACAGCGGCGCATACGTAAAGGTGACTAATTTTCTCATTTTCCTGAACAAAGACGGTAACGGCTCTCTCGACTGAACCTGATCAAGGTGGCACTTCACCCGTACATTATGCTCCACTCAATACACAGCTGTTTGCAGTCGGCTTCACTCGGAAAGGTCACACGTGGAAGTGCCAACACGCCAAAGGTCCTGTTATCTCTAATAGGGCAACGCATGCGATCAGAAAGGCAATGACTCTAAGAGGAATGATGTGGTCCAAGGAGAAAGGGAAAGATGAATATAATAACACGTCTGCAGCACTGGAAGGTTCTGGGCTTTGTCTCCTGTGTTGAAAAGGGCATAGTATTAGCATGGAATTTAAGATGGCTCATTATTAGAGCGTCTGAAAAATACAATTACAGTTTTAAAATGGCAGCAGCCCAGATATAGTATACCGTTCTTTGAGGTTTAATTTGTTATGGTACCACCCAACTAAGACGTTACTCTCAACTATGTAGTGAAGTTAAATCGTCGACTGGACTGGGTAGATTGAGTTGAGGACGTTTCGCTTCTATTCACTGAAGCTTCTTCTGAGCTCTTGTGGTCAGAATGTGACACTGTCAGTAAGAGTGGTCTATATACGACTCAGGGAGCCAAAACTGCGACAATCGCCTATTCAAGTTGTTTACAGAATCACTCAAGCCCAGTCCAGTCGACGATTTAACTTCACTACAATACTTCCTGGATGAATGAGAGCCTTCACAAACTTTCTCTCAACTTGTTCACCTTCACAGTCTACAGATACTGAATAGACAATAGAGGGTTTTTTCCAAACAAGTTGAGAATGGCTTCTTAGAATAAAGAGAGGTGGCATCATTACATGTTAAACTCTCATACGGGATCAGTATACGCTGCTGGCAAATTAAGATCTTTAGACGCTGACGAAGCTTCTTGGATGAGAGGCAAGACCAGTCACATACTGTAACTGCAATAAGCAACAGGGGGAAGCGTCTTGGCCGTCGATAGTGTATTAGCACCAGCCAATCTCAAATAATAATCAGTAAGAAATTCTCAAGTGCAGAGCAAAGTTTGGTTTGGTTGTGAAAATGAAACAGTCCTTTGAGCAAACAGAGTGGTGGAGGTCTGCAGTGTTCAGCTCTTTACATAAATATGCATCAGAGGGCTTGTCCCCAGTCCCAGCTGCACTGTGCCTTGAAATGCTGCAGTTCTCCCTTTTGTTTAAAGGGAGTCATTATTACCACAGAAGGTAGTGATTAAGGAAAGTAAAGCCACTAGTTAGAATGCCTGCCATTGTTTAATACTAATAACACACTTTAGGAGTTGGAGGCTGCAGTTACAAGCGGAAGGAAAGAGGGAAGTGAGAGGAGGCGAAAATAGCCATAAGCC
Source organism: Neogobius melanostomus (assembly GCA_007210695.1). Lineage (NCBI taxonomy): Eukaryota > Metazoa > Chordata > Actinopteri > Gobiiformes > Gobiidae > Neogobius > Neogobius melanostomus. Next base: position 3,830,050 of record VHKM01000048.1, read on the forward strand.
CTTTTCAAACGGAGTAAATTGTAGAGGGAAACATGTGCCAAATTCATATGTTTTCACGCAATTTGATTTGGTGCACATTAGCGCTGCATGGCTGTCTTTGTGCATCAAGGTTAGACTGACTGCAACAAAGGAGGAGGTCAAGGAAAGTGTTGATTTGTTTGTGGGATGCAGAAAGAGGAGAGCCGCGTAGGAGACAGACAGTGAGGGAGAAAGTACATTACTTGTAAATGAGTCTCGGCTATTTACCCCACGCTGGGCTTCTCGAATTACTGACTATGTTCGGGATGCAGATTGCAGATGGCAATTAAAGATGAACTGTGCACGCACACACACACACACATGCACAAGCACGTTCAAGCCTCAGCTCTGCCCGCTCACGGCTGCAGTTCGGCACACTTCCACTCATCTCCATAGCAACATTGGCTGCGGTGGGCGACCGCGGTGACATCATGAAGATTGATTGTCATAAAAAGTAAGACAAGAGCGCGTGGAGGTGATGAAGGTGTGCTCTGTGCAGAGAGAAGGTGTGACCCGTCAGACGGGGTCTGCACGAACTAGTGCACAGATGAACAGAGCACTTTCCACAGACAAAGAGGATTAACTGGGACATGAGCAAAGTGGGGTTATGGAAGTGTCAAATCATCTCCATTAACTTTGTCATGTAGACCTTTTTTCCAACCACGTAACATTCAATTTTATACAAAAATAAATAAATCATTGGTTCACAGTGAGAATAGTTTAGGATTGTGTCATCAAAATCACTAAATCGGGATTCCTCCCACATCCCATAATAACAAACTGTAGTAGAGAACAGTAGTTCAATGAATACATGTGGGATTAAATCAGATAAAGGTGGTGAGATGTAAGTGATTGCAGGATAGGGAAATGTGTGCTTTCTAAATTCTTTAAAAAAAAAGTTTGTTCGAAGTTTGTTAAAAAAGTGACGGTTTAACAGGTTTACACTTTGGACCAAGTTATCTAATGTGTCATATGTCAATTAGTTTCTATTAACACTCTTTTGTGCTATGACAGCACAAAAAGTCAGTGACAAGAACTTTACAGGCTGCTTTGGTAGTACAGTATTTAAGTTTGGGAATGTAAGAACCGCCTGTTTGTTCCTTTCAGCCCTGTCTAGTTTTTGGCACTTGTTTTTCTTCGTTTTTCTCTTACGTAAGACAGACAGAAGTGGAGCAGGCTTCAAAGTGAATGGCAAAGCCGTCTTTTCCCTTGCTCGCTTTGCTGTTCATGCATGTCACTCCAGCAGCACCGCTTTCTCCAGGGCTACCTCCACCATCTACTGTGCATCTTCCATACTGTCCAGAAATGCTTTGTCACTAATTCTTTACATTTCAGGTTAAAATGGATCCCTCTAGTGCAGTGGCTCTCAACCTTTTTCTAATTTTCCTCATATATCTCGTCAGGGGCGTTTCTAGGGGGTGGCGTTTCTACTGGGCCAACATCTCTAATCCTTGTGCCTGACCAAATGAACTGTTATACAAGTAACACAATAACGTTACGAAGCTTGTGACTGATAAAAAGTGCTTCAAAACCACAGTCCTGAAAGAAGAAGAAAAAAAAAAACAGAAAAAAATAATCTTGACATGCCACTATATCTTGTCATATGAAGGATAAGTAAGGATCACGAGATATGTGAAACCTATTCAAATGATACGGGGAGTGTGTACATATATATTTGTCATAGGATTACGCACGCTTCACCCGTTGAGTAATTACATACATTTTATATCCAGAGGCAGATACTTACCTGTCTTAAAAAAATATAATGTAACGATGGAAATTATATGGCAAGGTTAAGGTCAAATTATTTTTAAAGCACATTTACAAGCAGCAGGTTCTGACTCCAAAGTGCTGCACATGTTCATACAAACTAAAACAGCAAAAAACAACATTGCAGCTTGGTATATAAATCTTAAGTGTCATCTGCGTAAAGTGCAGTTATGCTTCTCTGTATTAAGTATGTTTGAACGTATGACAATAGCCAGCGGTTCTATTGCAATTGAGAGGACGGCGGATGAACGCAGACTGACGTTAGCTGCATGATCTGACAGGACCTTGTTTGTCAAAATCTGTGACTTCAGAGCAATAAACAAGGTCTTAATATGCATAAGAAAATGACCCTCGATCTGTCAAAGGCCTTCTCCAAATTGTCTGCCTTTTATGTTCTCAGCGAAGCCCGTTTGGTCTGCAATGATAATCTTGAGCGTGATATATCTTCATCTAAATGTACGGTGTTTACTGCAACAAAAGCAATATTCTTTCTTTGCACGGCATTCTACCAAATGAATTTATTTCATTAAGTCTCCATGGGTTAGCAAGTACATCTCTGATATCTTAGTGACAAATATTTAACGATGAAGTTCCTGAGTTCTGAGACAGGCCTCTGCTGTGACGTGTCAAACTCCAGGTTGAGAACGGTCCCTATTTAGCTGTGCATATGAAGTATTCTATCTGCACTCCTCTCCTTTCATTTATCCTTTTCATTGATTATTTTCTCTTTTGTATTAAATATTTTGCCTTTGATGTACTTTGTGCACATCCTTCTCGCTCAAATACATTTCCCGTGACTGGCCTTTGTTCTTGGGCAAAACAAACCAGATCCATTATAGTAAAAAATCATATTTATACAATGAATTCAAGCGATCTGATCCAATTAACATAACAATAGCTTTCTCTACATATTGTCGACATGTTGCTTTGTATCTAAGTCTATTCCTGTCCAGGGGTTGTTAACAGCATGACCAAGTGAAAGTGGCAGTGTCTGGATGAAGAGCATGACAGAGCAGTTTGTGAAGGGAGAGAGAGAGAGAGAGAGGCCTTCATCATGTCAGCCTCCTCCTCCTCGCGTCTGGCCGCTCGTGTTAAAATCAGAGTGATGCGGGGATGACTGGGGCGCTCCTTCTCTTTGATTACCTGTCAGTGAGCGTGAGCCTCAGATATAAGCCAGTCTGAAGCTGCCATTATCTAAATCATCTCTTTTAAGTGCAAACCTGGGCTGAAAGGACCAGGGAAACGTTAGCGGTGTTAACAGACAGGCTAATGAGGAAAGACAAGGATAGTGAAGTGTATGGAAAAGAAAAAGGCCTGGCTGCCAAAAAGCATGTGGTCTACTGATGCTTTTGTTTTTGTAAAGATCCATAGATCAATGAGACGGGCCCATTGGCTGCTCACTTGATTTCTGCAATGACATGTTACAATGAGTTTGTAAGTCAAACACTGAATAGTTTGTGTAATTCACATTGACCCTTTTAACTACAAAAAATGTGTTGGACTTGCAGTTTGCAGATTTTCCCAAGTACTTTACGAATGGAAAACTTAAGAATGCTTTAATGTTTTTTAGGAGAAGTTCATCTGGTGAAATATATATATATATAAAAAAAAAACATAAAACTGACAGACACAATCGAGTGCTTTGTCACAGTAATTAGCACAAAGTTATTTTAAAATATACTGCACTCTAGACAATTATTGAAAACAATAGCATGACTGTGTGTGGGAGGAAATACAGACTCCGATCCCAATTTAGTTCAATAAAGTACAAATGGGTACACACACAAAAGTACACGCGTCAAACAAAAAAGTTTGCACGAACATAACACAGTTTTTACTTTGCTGCGCTCTGCTTTACTGCCTCCATCACGTAGAGAGGAAAGCAAAGTAAAAAGAATCCACAGTTAATAGTTGAAATAACTGATTGGACGTGCTGAGAAGCCGGTCGGACAGCTCTCCCTCTCCCCAGTCGCTTCCTGTGCTGAATCGGCTCGAAGGATGCTGCTGATAAAAAATAACCACACTAAAACTGCAGAGTCTGACAGAGCATTGGGCATCAACGTCTGCATGGCCTTCAGAGGAGAAGAACAAAATCCATCTCGCATGCATTAAACATTCACACCTTTCTCCTGAACGACTCAGTTTGGTGACTAATGCTGAGGGAGAAATAAACAGCCTATGTGGCCCTCTCTCGCCTTCCTTTTATGCCCCTGTACAGTCTTCTTGCCTTATTCGCTGAGTCCCTGTTAGGCGTGTGCAGAGGCGCCCCGGGTTCATTTATCATAGGGCCAGACTCGCGCTCTCAGCTCCAGACTGCGTGATTAATGACGAACGTTCACACACTTAAACATTTAGCTTTGTTTGGCTGTCGTAGCCCGCTAGCATGCAGCTCGCTGTGAGTTACTTATAGTATAGGCATTGTACTGCGGAAGCCGAGGTTAAATGAAATGAAGACAAATACATGATCCATGATTCAGCGCGTCTGCACTGTGACCTTTAAGAACAGACGTTTTATGTTATGTATGTTATAGCTTAAACTTCATTCATAAAATTGAAGCATATATATGGTATGGTGGTCAGAATGACGTTCAATTGTGTCCACATTTAGCTTTTTCTCTGATTTTGAGGTTTTTACAATTTCTCTGTCTATATTTTTTCTCTGACGTGTGCCAATTCAACAAGAAGCCTGAGGGCCGCATTTGACCCCCAGGCTATACTTTGGGTACCCCTGGCTCATACAGATTAGAGGGATGGCTTCACGTGTCGCTATGTAGCTCAGAGTGAGGCCATGCACCATTAGGGGACGAGACTTCTCCAGACTTGCCCTGTCCCATCTTTGACTTCACCGATGGTTTGATCCTGTGTGAAAGTGATGCCCTGAACTATATCCTGAGCAATAACACATACACCCTTAAGAGTCAAACCCGGTGATGGAGTGTCGCAATTGTGTAAACAGGTGAGTACACTTGCACACTCGACCTCTCCCCAATATGTGACTTTGTGTGGGTCCTCACCTGGCTCGTGTTGGACGATGAGAGAAGCTGTCAAAGTTCATAGAGGCAAAACGTAATAATAGTTTAAAAAGTAGGGCTACATTAATATTGGTATTAAATGTAATCATATCAAGCAGTCACTATTTTGAAGTCGGGATACTTTAAAATGGGGAAACCACGCTCCAAAATAAGGATTTAGAATAGGTCAGCTCTATTTCTCTCAGTCTTTACCCAGATTGAGCCCAACAAATCTCCCGAATGTACCCAGGATCTGCTGACACTAGCAAGCCCATGGAAATGAAAACAACTTGTCACAGTTTGGTGGCCGACAGAGAGGCATTACCGGATTGAGGATCGGGGTAACAAATAAAGAGGTACAAATGTAGTCTTTTCAAGGCAATTTCCCCATTGTCAATTTGTCTGAGCTTGTCAAAAAGCATTGCAAAAACAGCAGGGGATTCTGATGCATCAGCATCTTCTCGTGGAGCAGGGGCTAAAATGGACTCACTGCCCAGGCTGTTAAATATTATATTGTGCAATTCTGTACAAGTAGAAAACAAGCCTTACACTTTAAGAGTATGAAGTGATGTCAGGAGTTAGCAGTCGAAGTTTTATTATTATCAAGACATCCATATCACGTATACAGTTTTTTGTCTCGACGTAATCGTGTTAACAAGAAAACACAAAAAACGCAGTAGAATTTCTCACAAGAGCATTCGCTACATCTCCTAAGCAGAACGACTAAGGGAAACTATCTAATACTGATTTGTCTGGCCAGTATTGTAATTGCAATGCGATTTTTTTAAACACGCACTGGAGCAGCTAGAGACTTGTTTGTAGAGTTGTAAACAGGAGTGTTAGCTTTGTTTTCAGTAGCAATGAGATTCCACAGATACAAGATATGTTTTTGTTTGCAGCGATACTACTTTAATAATTGCTATCCAAATCAAGTATCTGTGCTGAATAATCAGACATACAAAGAAAAGCGTATAGTCTACAATAAAAATCTTAATAACAAGGTAGCATGAAAACAGCAGAAGAAATACTTGCGAGGAAGACGGTTAACATTTAGCAACACCTTTCGTTTTGGGGAAAACAGCAAACTTATAATGCCAAATCAACCTCACGAGCTTAGGACGATGAAAGCCCACTGCGGAAAAGTTGTCCAGACGTTATATTTGACAGGGCTGCTTTTAGCATTCATGCACATTTCTGAGGGGGCCTCCCAACGGGCCCCGAGACTTTGTAGGAGCGCAGATCCAGCAGCACAGAGGCAGTGTAGCAGTGGCTCAGACTGACAACATGGGATTGCGGCTCTTTGGTAAAAAGTGACAGGGCTACCAAAGCAGCAGCGGGCAGGGGACACTCAGATAAGACCCGTGCCAGATCCAAGAGTCTCTGATACGGCTGTCAACCATTAGACCATCATCTGTCTATGTCTATTCCGGTCCCATGCGGCCACACCATCTCCCTATTCTTCCTTTTTGTTTATTTTTAAACATCTGCTTCCATTCTCTGCATCCTTTTTCTGACGAATGCAATCCTGAACAATACAATGGGTCTTTTTGAAGAGGGGGTATTGTGCTTTTTCACACCAATGTAAGGCTGGACTACAAATGAATCGTCTTCATTTCTATACTGCTCTGGAGAATTAAGAGAATAATTGTTCCTAATTCTTTCGGGCCGTGTAGAAGACAATATTATTATACCCAGGTGATTTTTCAGAAAACCCTCTTCACTGAATTAATGACAGGTAAATCGTACTACTCATATTGTTATATAAAATGCTGACATACCAAACCATATTGTATACCTGGCGCCTTATGTAACATGCGTGTTTTATTTATGCCTGTTGTTGTGTAGCGCGGGGCTGAAGATGGCGGCTGCCTTGAGAAGCGCTCGGTTTCGCAGCGGCCGGGGAGATAAAGTGGGGCTGTGTTTCCCAGCAGTGTTGCAGATTTATCTCTCTGCTTACAGCTCCCATTTTACTGCCCATTCACAGGCCTCCACTGGATCCCATCTCTTTCTGTCTCGCACTTGCCATGAGGGAGCGACCACTCTTTCCTCCCCGCACGTTCTGACCACCATAAATCTGCCACGGGCCCCCATAAAGAGGCTCAGGGCATGACTCAACAAATATTAAGGAGAAGCAGGATAAATAAATGAAAGTCTACTACAGAGGGCAACAACTTTGCTGTGCACCAAATAGAGGGCTCTTGTAAATATTTGGCTCCATCTGACCGGTGGGGTGAGTCCTTTTTTATTTTTATTTTTATTTTACTAAAACCAAGTTTTTAGTATAAAACAGAGGTCTTTAACAACTTTCCCCCAAAGGTCTCTAAAATACAGAGCCTCTAATTTTCAGAACAAACCTTCAATATAAATAATCATAAAGGAATTAAGGGTATGAATACTTCCTGAATCCAACATAGAGGGTTGCCTCCAGCCAGAAAAGTGCAGAATGAGTCACAATCACACTGGGAGGTAAATGGTCGGCTTTGGTGACACCAGAAGCAAAAAGCCACAGGGCCCTGAATTTCATACCGCCATTGAACTTTCTCCCTCACATGTCGAGTCAACATGTGCCACTGCAGTCCCGGACTTTACAAGACATTCATTCATCAACAGTGAAGGCTGGAGCCCACTGGAGCTTAAAGCCTCAGCCAGCGACACTTTTTTGGCATCGCTGGCTAGAATTTCCATAGCAAGCTTTCAGCATATTGTAGTTCAAGTGGCGTGAAAAGAAAAACTAGACTCCTGGACCTTTTCACAGCTCTGCCTTCAGGGTTTAGTAACTGCAGACCGTGATGGGAGTCTTTTAATAGAAAATACATAAACGATCAGGTGGGAACTATGACCAATGTGTCAGAGCTAAAGTAATATTTGGAAGGAATACTTTTGACACTCTCACTTCCAAAATAAACCCCCCCCTCTTTATAAAAGCTAGTGAGAAAAGATGAAACATATTCAGTGAGATTTGTCATAGAGACATATCAAAGCAGGACTAAGTAACTCTTGCCCATAGGGGCCATAAGCGCAACTGCAGGTGTCGTAGCATGTTGCGTTTTTTTACTTATTAATTGTCCGTGAGAGTAAATACTACGCTGACAGAAAAGACGAAAGGGAGAGAGGGATATTGTACATCCAATGGACACAATGGAAATAATTTTTTTCACTCAAACTTGGCTGTAAATACTACTTAAAGTGGCACTAGCCAGCAGTTAGCTTTGCCCGTTAGCCTGTTAGCTTCTTCTTCGTGATTCCATTAGTGTGTATTGGTTGCTCCGGTCTGGTAGCAGTCAAGTTGCAATTGGGGTTTTCTGGCCAGAGACACCATGGGAACATGAAAGACCCCCATTCATCCCATTAACACTTGTATTACCCCCAGAGGGACTACGAAAAGGATGTATTAAGGTGATAAGTTACTTAGTATTGCTTTAACTTCACTGTCCTTGGATCACTTTTAAACTGCGCTGCGGTCGCTGTCACAGACACGGAACCGTCCACAAACGCATAGCTTGAGATGTTCTAGTCTGTGCTTCTCCGCTGGTATGGCATCAGGATCCACAATCAACTAATCTGCAGCCAAGACAAGCCATGACTAAAATAACAGTTGAATCTGTTCTGCATAACACAAAGTATCTTATTCTTCCTCCTAAAGATTGGAATAATGTATAATGCTTAATAATATTAAAGTATCTTATGTTCTAGATATCTCGGGGTCGTGTTCACGAGTGAGGGACGGATGGAGCGTGAGAGCGATAGACGGATCGGTGCGGCGTCAGCAGTGATGCGGTCACTGTATCGGACTGTTGTGGTGAAGAGGGAGCTGAGTCGGGGACAAAGCTCTCGATTTACCGATCGATCTACGTTCCCACCCTCACCTGTGGTCATGAGATCTGGGTAATGACCGAAAGGACAAGATCGCGAATACAAGCGGCCGAAATGAGTTTCCTTCGCAGGGTGGCTGGTGAGGAGCTCAGTTACCCGGGAGGAGCTCAAATCTCTGTGACATCTCTGTGACTAGCGTGACTCTAGTCTCCAACTAGTCTCGAGGCAGTGAGATAGGCCCTTTGTATGCTCGCAATCAATCCAAGTAGATTAGGAGTATAAGCATAATAATGGCCACAAAACCCAAAACCACTAAATTCTGACAGTTTGACAACACTGCATGCCTCATTTTCCAAACAGATTTCCAAATCTCAATAAAAGTCATTTAGAGAGCATGCCACAGGGCTCAGGTGTGTGCTTGTCAGTTTATACTCAGCAGTAATCTCTCACTCCCGATCATCCAGCCGTTTGAAGTCAAGTACCTGGATTTAAATGACCGCAGACAAAAGACAAAAGCTAACCTCGGAGTCAGTCATTAAGGCTTTTGTTTCCCCTCCCAGCTGCCTCTTCCCTGTCCTCTCATTCCTCCAAGCTTCCGAGTCGTCTCGTCCGATCGGGCTCAACCGCGACAGGTGCAATAGCCATTCACAAAGTACCTAGCGCCATGTGGACAGCGGAGTTATGTGCCCAGAAATCAAGCCGCAATATGCTGTCAGTAGGAGAGGATATAAAAAACTTGGACACATCACGAGCCCATGGTGACCCCACGTCAAACAAGACAAACAGCGGCGACTGCCTCTCCATGTGGCACCATATGGGCACGCTATTGTTGACAAAACAGCCCAGGGATATTAGCACCCAGTATTTGCATAAGCCTGAAACACATACTTACAACAGTTTTTTTTCCTTTTACCATTTCCCGTGCAAATAAAAGTGTCATCATCAATCTACCTACAAAACGCCCAGAGGTGTGTTGGAATGGATTTGTAAAGTCATCTGTTTCCCGTCGTTTGGAAGTGACACAAACTCAACAGACTGCAGCTGGAGGAAATCCGGGGAAGCTCTTACCTAGCTGGAGCTCCATGGTGCTAATCTTGTTTTCAGAAGGGAACAGGATTTTGGGCGGCTTGTCGGTCAGAGGAGCTGCAAGAGAGAGGAGACACAGAGCGGTGAGTATGGCTTTTATTTGAACAGTTTCACTTTTGACAACTCACAACGGGCCATTGATTGGTTTTCTATCTCAACCAGTGACCTATAACACCAAGTCTCACCTTTGAAATATGATATATATACTTTTTAAATATACAAAAATCTTAAATTCCACTCTGTTCATGAGTCAGTTCACCCACAATGTATGTAAAGATGTGCATTGATTGTGGAGGACTGGACTGGGTTGATAACTTAAACTATCATGGGTGTTTATAGTGTTACTCTTTTGCTGAGGCTGTGAATCCACAAACTTCAAATCAAATGATGTGATCAAATCATGCATTGAAATAGAAGAGAAGCAGCGACAGACCAGCTCCAAAACTGGCCTAGTGTATTTAAATCAGATCGATTGGCTGCACGTTCACCAGCAATAACCTCGACGCACTTTGAAAACCAACAAAATCATAGCATCTTTCAGCAACCACTCTTTGCAGACACACACTCTACCATAGTGTCTGTAAACCTTGGTTTCCACTCATCAGACCTACTTCTAATCATAAATTAATCATTGCTTTGCCAAGAACAAGCCCGTATTCAATTTTCATGAGTGTAAGGTTCATATCTGAAAAAGGCTTCAAAGACCTTGTGTGTGTGTGTGAGAGAGAAAGAGGAGCAGCAGATTAGCTAATGGCACTAATCATCTATACGCTGAATGTCAAGTGACTCCTCATGGGACGTGCACAACACAATACAGTTTATTGCTGTTAAAAGCTTTTATATGTTCAAAAAGGGAGCCTGTGCTTCTTAGAGTGATAGGGCGTCCTGAGACCAGAAGAGGGGTAGTGGAAAAACATGGGACAGAGATGGAGAGCGCATGAATATTTGTAGTCAATATCTTCACGGCAGAAGAAATTGATTTGTTTTTCCCCCCATAAAAACACATGTGAAAGGCATTTGCCTTGAAAATAGTATCAGAGGGTGTTTTGCTCTAAGGTCACAATGCAATGGAGATTTAGGACTTCATACATATACAGGACTGCACTCTAAAAAAAAAGTCCAATTTTCAACTAAATTGGACTAAACTTTGTCAAACCACGCTGAATATATTGTACCCATCATATGATATTTTTATTACTTGTGAACAGTTTTGTATTCATTGTTTCTGTGGTTAATAAAATGATTAAAGAATCATTGAGTAGTTTGTTAATTTCGTGTATACATGTTAAGTTCCAACCTAAAATATATTCCCAAACCATAGCCGGTAACTCATTTTGGCCTAACTGTATAATAATAGCCCCATAATATAGCTGCATTCCTATTACCCTCCACTAATTCCACCACTTCTTCACATTTTAGTACGTTCAGTGATCCATTCAAGCCCAAGGCGCAGTCTCTTCTTGCCGCGCCGTTACATCATGAGAGAAAATTGGGCCACTTTTAAGCTTGTTATCTCCAATATTACTGCATTGACGTTATCATAGTCCTTGGTTTGTCTTTATCAGAATGTACTTCACCCAAATTAATGTATTTACAGTTGCATAATGCACGGAATAGCTTGACCTTTGGCTACATGTGCTAAGCTAAGTATTACATTTGAGTGTATACAATTACATTTGGCTTCTCCCAATGCAACAATGAAAAAAGATTGAATATGCCAGACCTTTCAGACACCTCTAATTATTTTTAAGGGAATTTGCAAATGCAGCTTATTTGGGCTAGTTTGTAGCCCAGTGCTTTCATTAACACATTCCCTTAGAGTGTCCTCAGCAGCCCCTCTTTTTAAACCTATTATAAAGAGCCCTCTAACAAGCAGTTTGTAAGCCTCGCTCTGTTTTACTGTCTGTTTCTTGAAGGAACAAACAGTGCAGTGTTCCCACTGACTCTCTGTGTGGTCCAGTTCCCTGAAGTTCAAAATAAGGACAAAGAAAGAGATTGGATTGATTTTGTTTGTGTGACGCTTGTGTTGCTGTCTACAAGAAATTATTATCAAATTAGATTGCAATGCAGCAATCTGCATCTGTCTGCACTCTAATTCATACACTAAAGATACACTGCCTGACCAAAAAAGGCACCACAGGAAAAAAAAAAAGTCACTTGCTCTAATAGTTTTTTGGCCTATCTTTACAGTAGCTTTGATCCGGATTACATTACTGTTTCAATAAGATTCTGCAAAGTCAAAATAGCCAGTGTTGCATGCACAGATCTTGTATTCAGTTTAGTTTATTGTTTTTATTTGGTAAGGACAGTGCAAGTTAATGAACAAGCCACACCGGATTGTAGCCTTGGGCTAATTTCCATCCGTCGTCCCCCATGCGCACTCTCAAACACACTCTTATTCATCCTGGCCTATTGTACATGTTTTAGTGGTATTGATAATGGGAGTGTGTGACCACTGCACAAAGCCTTCTCCAGCACATCCCAAAGATTCTCATTGGGATCTGCACTCTGTGCTCTCATGCTCCCTGAACCGCTCTTTCACAATGTGAGCCCGATGAATCCTGGCATTGTAATCTTGGAATATGCCTGTGCCATCAGGGAAGAAGAAATCCATTGATGGAATAACCTGGTCATTCAGGATGTTCAGCTAATCTCATTCTTTGGACACATACTGTTGCTGAACCTAGACCTGATCAACTGCAGCAACCCCAGATCAGCACAGGTCAGGTAGTCAGGCAGTATAATAGCCGGTGGTCACCAGATAATATGAGTGGTATGTTTTCTATGCAGTTGGAATTAGCCTGGCTAACGCCAGACTAAAATCACAAGTGATATTTAGTCTGGGGACCACCAATTCATTTTCTCGTAGGAGAGGTTTGGTTTACGATTGTCCATAGACGTTTATTGGGTGCTACGAATGTCTCTCATGCGTCTGCACGTCGCCATAGCCAATCGTATCATGGTATCAGATGACGTATGACGTACCTGCTGTAAACTTTTGAGCTAAACTATTTAGAACACGTTCTAAAGCTTGATCGAAAGATGGCATCGCATCTGCTGCTGTCATGTTGGATCCGTAAATATTTTTTTATTTTTTTTATCCCTAAACAAACTACAAGCTGCCGTATGTGAAATAGCGCGTCATCGTCTTACCGTCCCTCCTCGTTCTGTGATTGGTGCCCAAATCCATGGAAAAAGTTTGGCCATGGTCCCCAGGCTGTTGTGAAGTTCGAAAAGATTCGAGCGCACACAGCAGTCTGGCGTTAGCCAGGCTAGTTGGAATACCAACGGTCAAAAAGGTTGAGAACCACTGTGAAAAGCGCTTTATAAATAAACTTTACTTATTTACACTGCACACAGACAACAGTATGTACTGGCTGGAGCTGAGAGTGAACCATCAACCTTCCTGAACAGACATTTTTTGTTTCAATATCACTAGAGTTACTACTGAACTCATTCCTAAAAGTAACTGCTAACAAGTAAACTGCTTAGTGCAATATCAGTTTGATATGTTGGATACAATGAGTCCTTTTTACAGACTGTTGCTCAGATGTGGCTTGTGTCACAGAGGAGAGGGGCGGTCACGGGCTTTTAGCCACGACTGTTTGCACTGTTAATAGGTAATCACACTGCACAAATTACACTCCATACTGATACCATTTTAATTACATATCAAACTGCTATACATAATTACACAATGGGTGATCCTATAGCTAATTATGAACTGGGCAAACAAACGAGCAAGCAGCGTGTTGGAGAGGCAGCAGATGTTGCAGCATGGAGTGGAGATAAGAGGCTGAAGACAGTTACAACATCAGTTCATTAAATACTATATACATTTTCAATTTGTCATTCCTGCAAATCCCACTCTGAATGAGCTGTGCAACTCAAAGCACCAAGATCTCCACCTCGACATCGGGCCTTATGTCACATCTGAAAAGACACCCAGCTAAAACATAGTAATGTATTTAATGTATTTAATTCAAGGGTAAATGCTTAACTTGTACTCAACATTAGAAGGATTTATCAATGAAAGATACCAAGAGCAAGACCTCAGTAAATTTCAATGCACAACAACAATGATCTGTAATACTATGTCTCTGTTCTTACTAAATATTCTTACAAATAAATTAAGCATAATATAAGTACCATTGCATGCAAACCAATAAGACTATGCATGCTATGACACCCACAATTCACTGTAAAACATTAATGAACTTATGCAGGAGCTTTACAGGTTGCCACATTTGGTTGAATAAATCGAGCTTTGCGTATCTCCAAAAGGACCATTTCCTTCACTCCATAAAGCAGTCACAAATAAGGCGGGATCTGTATGTTTTGACACAGGTCTATACAGTTTTTGCCTGAGTAGTCAGTGGAGATATTAACCCAGATAGAGATGGCTGTGTGAGCGCTCATCCACAGTGCACGTTTCTGCTTGGTGGCAGAAAAGCTCAGTGGACTTTCCAGATGGATTATTCTGGCTGAGTGAGTGAGGGGATACAGCAAATTAATGAATTAAGGATGGAGCTGGCACTCTTGGATCACTGGGCTGCCCCTGCCACATTTTCACTTTGTGGATGCGTCTGAGGAGAGGGAAACGTACCATATTGTTGTCAAAGGTGAAGGAGGAAATAATAGCAAATTAAGAACCAGCAGTGACATTCAGGTTCTTTTGGTTATGAACATGACTGTGTGTCTACAACTAAAGAAAGAGATAATTATGTACATTTTAAGCGGCCAAACTTATTCCTAACTTCCCTACAGCATTTCACAGGGATGGGTGTATAAGCCTGTCACAGAACTTTCAGAACAAAGAGGAGCTTTACAGTCACTACCAACAGCTAGCCATTGTGTTCATGATCAATAAAAAGGCTTTATAACTCAATATGCCGCGCACAAAACATGAAATCCTAAACGTGGTACTGAAAATCGTTTTTTTCTTCTTCTTTCCCCCCCCCCTTTTCTATTACTTCTTTTGGAGGGCAGCAATTTCATCACTGTCATCATTAACAACATCATCATCATCACTATCACCATCAACATAAACATCGTCAATGTCGGCATTAGGGCTGGACAATATATCGCAAACAAATATCAAAATGGTTATCTGTGCACTAACCTAAGAGAAAGAAAAGTACTAACCAAAAATGGCTTCCATATTGAGTGTATGTATGTGGCAAAACAAAACACATTTTCTTTGACATAAGTTCAAATAGTCATCTCATCATCTCCGAAGCTCTGTTTCAAAAAGTGATAGTGATCCAATGTCAGCTCAAATCACATTACGTTCTTTAAGACAACAGAAGAAAAGAGAGTTGGCGATTCAAGCCCTTGGGTGTGAGTCAGTTACTCGAGCCTGACTCCTCGGCGCTCTCTCCGGTTGGCAGGCTGCTATATGGACAGTGCGGGATCACCATATATTAACGGTGACCTTCTTCTGTACCGGCATCACCTCTGTGCCGCTTTCATTACGTCCCTGATGGTGCAGTAACCGTCCTGTAAGATTCCCTTATAAAGTCACCTCAGACTGTACACCGGATTCAATTTTACCCACCATTCCCCGCATGAGAGGAGGAGATGAGCGAGAACTTGTATGGTGTCATCCGGAGGAAGCTAATAAAAGGACTCCCATTCAACCTGAATCACAGCACGCTACCCTACTGAGCCGCTCTGTTGTGCTTTCCAACAAGTGCCTCGGGCAAAGCTAAAATATTCCAACATCTGAGCAATAGGAGACTGGATTCATGGTCCTAAATATGTCTGACAGATCATCCAGTGTAGTCACTTATAACAAAAAAGAAAGAAATGCGTTAAAAGTCACTGTGCTTTTGCTGATAATTGCAACAACCTCTTGTCATTCGTCTACTATAGATGCCACTTGATGATTAATTCTTCATTTGTAAGTCTAGAGCTACACAATTTTGGAAACAGCACAGTATTCTGAGATAAAAAGTGCACTGTCTGAGGCACACTTCAGTCACTTCACTTGTTCACTTGCCCTGATGAAGACCGTGCCAGGTCGAAGCTCGCGGGCGTCCCTCGTTCGATAAAGGACTTTTATCTATAGAATCAGTGTGCCTCGGACATTGCTTTTGTTCCTCTCAAGCCATGTTTTCACAAGTATTGTCCTCGAAGAGCACCTGATTGTTTTTTAACTTTATCTACTCTGGACCCCTTGATGCACTCATTTCTATCTTGCTTTGACACAGTATTTTGTTCTTTCTTTGCAGAGGACTTTGTGCTGTCTTAAGGGCCTTTGTGATTTGCCATATTTAACCATCTAAATAGTCATTGGTGCGTCCTAGTTTAATCTCCTTTCGATTTATGGCCTCAAAACACACCACCTCCATACCCACTGCACATCAAACTTTGACAGGCTTTTTATGAATGGTTAATTAGAAAGGTAACTTCAGGAGTCAAGCTGAGAGATAAGAAATAATAATACAATGCCAGCACCTCTTCAATTACAAAGTATTACTGTGTGCTCTTGAAAAGAACCTCGCTAAAACCTGCTTTAATATGTTTTCTCATACCTCTCCACAAGGATTATGTTTGTTTTTTTGTTTTTTTCCCCCACAGGTTGATAGAATAAATGGCATTGTGTTCACGGGAAGAGGCTCAATTAAGCAGTCATGGAACGTGTGAGGGTGTTTGAAATGAGTGAGAAGCGTTTTTGATACAGCGTTTTTATTCAGCAGGTACAGGCAGGAAGCAGAGGAGGCGGGCAGTCAGAGGCGTCCTTACAGATAGAGCGCTCTCCGCGGCGCTGAAGAGGAGGGAAGTGAAATGTAATTATGCGTGTTCACAGGTATGCAAATGTAATTGGGAATATTAAGAGAAACAGCGCAGTTCTTATTAAAGACATTAGACAGGTTCAATGACTCCGGGTTAGATGTAACGAGAGTAGGAGGTGCAGTTAGACACTTTCTGATTTCATTCATCTTAGACTGCACATGCCTTTGATGGGCTGCGAAAGAGTCATTCCCTGATACTAGGGGCCTGAGGCAGGATAGACTTTGAATTATGGAGCTTTCGTATACTGTCTTTGTATCTTTGGACAGTCTATGTGCTGTATGAGTGTGTGGTTAGAAGAGGTTCAGGCACAGATTGGCCTCCATATTTGTGAATGACTTTTCGAAATAATCTTCAACGTATCGTACTCAGTGTTTGGTCTCGGTTGAAGAAACTAAAAGCAAAGCTCCAAATTGTTTTGAACAGGACATCTTGCTTCCATCTTCCAAACCACTGCTTATCTGTGCAGCTGCGCAAGCGTGTGATAGTCTTCCAAGAGGTGGAGTGGATGGCAGAAGTAAACATGGCTGAGAGGCTGTTAGCGTAACTTCCAGTGTACAGGTGGCGTTTTTGACTGCATTTGGGACCTTGTTGGAAGTGGAAGGAATATAAAGAATATGGATGAACAAAGCATGGTGTACAAGAGGCAAAAGAAGCGCGATAAAGTGGGGGGAAATGAAGGAAAAAAGCACCAACAGTTGAGTGCTTTACAGTCAAATGATATACTATTCTATGGTTTTACTTTATTGCACAATGACTTACTGTATGAAACTTCCAAGAGTGTACTGTATACGAGCTGACTATTGACCTTATTCCGCCCATTTTTGCCTCTTTTTGCCACAGCACTTCCTTTGTATTGACACTTCCGGTAGAGCGCCAGCCTGAGAACGAGGGAAAATATTCCCACCAAAATCTGATGTTTAGTACATTGATTTGTGTAAAATGTTAAATTTTCATTGCAGCAACAAGTCAACACTGCACCGTTTCTCTGTGTGGCCTAAAATCGGCTTTGGTTATGTAGTAACTGATTTATCTTGACTTCTCCAGTCCCATGTTAACTAATAGGAGTGAAGGGGCGGCACAGTTCATGGCGGCACCCACGCAAACTCCGTAATAAACAAAAAACTAAAATTGTATCTACAACTGGTATAATGAGTTTCAGTTATAACAATATCACACCATTCACCAAGGTCTGTCTCAAAGTGCTGCAATCATAACATTATAAAGTCTCTCAGCACCAAAGTCTTTTATGTCTCAGTTCTTCATAGCTAATGACTACTCTTGAACATTACAGTGTCAACTTTTTTTCACTCTTACATCTCTATTCTAGCCTAAAATTGTCTGTACACTTATTTTCATAGCTCTGCACTGGAGCCTGTGCTAGCATGCGGTGTGTGTGTGTCTAGTGTGGGATAACATTACAGTGAACCTTAATGCTCCCCAGTGGCCCTAGTGCACACTACAGTGTTCTTCCATTAGAGCCCTTCTCACACACTTTGCACACACTCAATAATGCAAGTCCATGCTTAACTTCTAGAGCTACACAAACACAAGCTATTGGACACACTGCATCTTGTAGCCACGGCGGCAAAGAAAAATAACCTAGTCTGTCTGCCGTCGATAACAAAACCCTGGGTCCACCTCAATAGGTCGTTCCTTACCAATGCAAGAGTGCGGCTTATGCAGATAGAGCTGAAAAAGGGATTCACAAAGGAGAGATGTCACTAAAATATCTGACCGTCAGCTTTCACTTGGCAATGACAGAGGATTAGTCACTGAATCAGTGTCCATCTCCACGGGTAATTCAAAGGGAAGCCCTGACTGGCTCACTGTCCACCGTGTTCCACGATCAGAGTACGCTAACACGCTAACTGCGGGGTAAAAAGCCGTGGCAGGTGGATATACACACCTGAGGGGCAGGATTAGCCCAGTGCTGGCTCCCGCTCAGTGGCGGGGCTCAGTGTGTCGGAGTCCCAGGGCTGCCCAGGTGTGCGATGCCAACACACACTACCTGAAGTGACACATCCAGAGCTGGGAGCAGCAGATAGCAGCCTGCAGGGTCACTGCGCAGGCCATCTGTCTCTGAGGGCTCCCATTGACCTGTCGCCACGGCAACCTAAGCTCTACCATCGTATCTAGTCACTTCTGTGGGTGGAAAAACCTTTCTCATTTCTTTATGATGATGATGATGATTATTATTGTTATTATTATTATTTGGTGGACATTATTAATCTAACAAAATGAATGTTGAATGAACAAAATGTTACCCTAGTAATGTCTGTGTACACTGATGCATGAATGTGTGTGCGTTGAATGCGCAGTGGAGGTAGCAAAGCCCTATATAAATATGACCATGCGAGTCAAAGTGCAAATGACGGAGTGTAGGGGGACAGCTGGTGAACACGACAGCACCTTGACCTTGGCGAGAAATGAAACGAAAGAAATAAAGCCGCTCCGGGAAGGCAGGTAGCGTCGTTTGAGGAGGGAGAGCGGGGGAGAGATCGGAGCGAGAGAGATATGTAACAAAGTGCGTGAAGAATGAGCAGTGGATACCTGGACACTTTATCACAGCCCCACACAATACTCCATTTATACTGGTGATGTCTTTTCAAGGGTCACTGACTTCTACTGTTTATCTGTTCTGTTTATCCGATGGCAAAACAGATAAAGAATACATTTCTTCCTTTTTATTTTCACATTTAAACTATGCAAGGCAGCTTTAAAAAAAAAAATTGCCACAGAGACTCCATTACCAACAGCCGGTTGCACAGTGGGTGAAACTATTGACTTGTTGACCTTTAACTTTCCCATTGATAGCAGTTCCGCCTTAAAAATTCATGAGCCAAAACACGTCCCTTGTGAGAAGAAACACTTTACAAAAAAAAAAAAAGCATCGTATCTCTGAGAGTTTGCTTTGCGGTATACTACATTTTGTTGTTGTTATTATTAGGCTGATGCGTATTTTACGAGCTGGAATAATTGTGCTGTTACATGAGCTTGATGTCTTTGCAAAGTTTGTAGACTTGTGTGTTTAATCAATAGGAAGTTAGTGTTCCTCAACCCGTGAGGACTGATATTCACCAGGGGCAATTTCCTCAGGGTGAATGATTTTTACATCTCACTTAAGCAATTTACTGTTCATGTACATACCATGAAATAATGATTTACAGCCCAATAGCTATGTAAAGCTATTGGGATGTTTACTCTTCAGGTCCTGCTTTTAATAGAAGCTTAAGACCTGCATGTTTCTCCTTGAATGGGTAGCTGTTTGTATAGTTTACTATCTACAGTTTCACTTGTATCATTGCTCAGAGAATTTTACAGTCCACATGCAATAAATGACAGATAGAAGTATGTTTGATTGCGCCAGTGTCTGTACTTGTTCCAGGTCTACGGTTAACCTGATAACCTCCACTCATCAATGTGATTTCAGAAGATGCCGTAAAAAGGCTGTTATTGAGCCCGAACAGATGAAGAGACAATCAGGCTGGCCCGTCTTCCAAGTGATCCCTCATGTGAGCTCATAAGCACATGGACAAACACGCTAACATATTTCCCGATGTGGACTCTGGCACGCAGTAAGTATACACTGAACAAACTCCCTCACTGAAGAGCGGCGATCATTAGCGTGAGACAGACAAGCAGCTCTCTACAGTCTCTCTGCCCCGTTCCACCATCCAACCATCCGCCCAAGCCATGTAGCGCGCCATGCCAGGGCCAGATCTGCAAATCCCTGTTTTTGTTTTATTCCAATAAACCCAAAGACACTCCCCCCAGCTCAAGACAGATGGCGATCATTAGCTTCCGACACCATCCTCCTGTCGCGGCTCACTCCTTCACTCAACGGCGCCACTCAGACTCATATCGAAAGGTTTCAAACTTGCAATCTTACAACTTGAACAAGTGCTTCATCACTCTTGTCAGAAGTAGTTACAGGAGTCGTGACACCCACTTGCCCGGACAGCAGGAATTGATGAGCGCCCATTAGACTCCGGATCCTACACAGGAGAAGAGGCCTCCGTCTCTGCCACCCTGTTGCCCTCCACAAGAGGCAACCCTTGCTACACATAACACCGGCGACTGCTGATCAAACACAACACCGCTGCCAAATGACATCCGCCAAAATGTTCCCATGTGCAAAATTTGAGTGAATCACGCGTCGAAAGTACAGTGCTTAACAAGTCGCTGTCATTAGCCGAACAGCGTGGAATGCTCTGTTTATATAGTTAGCAGTGTATCTTTGCTGACACGCTAACAGAGCTCCTACTGGCCTTCCAGCGCTGGTGACCATCTGGACACAATCCATCAGTTTCAAATGTATTTCCAAAGTGCTGCCGCCTCCTCGTACCTCATTATGACACTGTGGGAACTGCCAGAGTCAGACTGAGCCCGTCTTGGTGGTAACAATTTCATATTTTGTTTTATTTCTTTACTCTGGTTGTAGTAAAAGAATAACAATACTGTATAGAATAACTGTGGTTTAATTTGTTGAACATTGTGTTTTTGATACCCCCACATAACGCAATTTCAGTACTTTTTGATAATGGGTTCAATATTGTGGCATCAGTATTGTGTTTATTCATTCCTTGCAAACAGATAAGACCATGGTGCCTGCATTGAACTGTGCAGATAAGAAGCAACACTTGGGAGAATTCATCCTGTAAATGTGCGTCTGTGAGTCTGTATCCCAGAGCCGTTGGTTTAAAAATGGTCCAGCGACTTAAAGCACTTCAAAACAAAAGGTTGAGTGGTTTGACCTCTCTTTAGGTGGTCAGGGATAAATGAGTCCAAGCTCTTGCCGTGCGCTTTTCAAATGCCCATCTTGGCGCAAGTTGACACAAGGCCGCTATCGATAACGGTGACAAAATTGCACCCTGTCGACGGCAGCAGACTGAATATCTTAGTTACAAGGAGATCGGGGGATTGCCGGTGAGTGGCAGACCAGTTTGGCCGTTCGATTCTACGCCGGTGCTTTTATGTAGTCTCATAAACAGAGGAAATCCCCAAGTGCTGCAAAGCCCTCCTAAGCCACCTCTTTGTTTCCCCGACAAAGCCCCTTTTTACTCCACTTGGAATAACGTGTCACTGTGTGGTCGAAAATCCAAGGTGCCACCCCATCATTTTCTATGGCAACCGGGTCGACGGCTTCGGTAGACGTGGGAAACATTTTATGATTTTAAGGAGGTTTAGATGTAAGGACTTGTATGCCTCTGGTTGACAGTCGGGTAATGTCGAATGGTAAAATAAAATAATAATGGTAAATGTTCAAATCCCGAGAGAAACTGATGAAAGAGAATGGGCGATAATCTGAGGAGAGAACAAAAAAAAAAAAAAAAGCAGCCCTTGACTACCACATTCTTCAACTTGCACTGGAAAAAAGCTCTGGTATCCGCGTGGAGCATTTGCATTTGGGCTACAAGCACCTGTTGGCTTCAAAGCTCGGCAAAGGGCAGGGAAACACCGCAGCTCTGACAGTAATGACTAATCACAGCCCAGCGATACAAAGCGGGCCACTTCACAGCAGTCCTTTGATGCAGGTGAAACACGTCCTAAACATACTTATTAGCAGAGGAGAGCGGATGTGAGGAGGAGGTGGTGCATGGCGGCGCTATACCTCACCAAGGGTAGAAATTTGTTCCGCAAGTTAGCTTTGGCACGCTTGGTTGCACAAGAACAGAAGGTTGGCATAATGAATTTTGGCATGCCAGTGGCGGATAATGAAATAAGGAACTCCACGCATCCCGTCCAAGATGTGAAGGTGTGCTGGACACATAAAAGCACAAATATTTGTAATGAGTTGCTCCGAAAGGTTTAGTCAATGGTCAGTGGTTAAACGTTGTGTGACCCTGTCCTTTCGATCTCACATCTAACTTGAAGCTCCTTCCCTGGCATAAACTGTCCCTCTAAAGCGTCCACGCCTAGATGCCAAACAGTAGTGTGTAATAAGCTGCAAAGAGACCGACACAACAGCAACAAGTCTGTCGTAAGACACAACATGTGATATAAGCTGCCAAGGAAGCATGTCATTTACCATGTTCTCCATAGATATATTAGAGATAGATTAATACCTATTCAGCCCCATTCATAGAAAAGGTCTCGAGTCGTCTGTGAAACTTATGGCCGCTCAGACTCCTCCTAAGCAGCCTGTTCCTTAAAAGGGCAAAAAGGCGGGAAGCCCTGCACTCGTGGGGGGGCGGAGCCTCCACAGAATGTCGCTGGGTCATCGCATTTTTTAGAAAAAGAAAAACTCTTTGGAGCCTGCCTTTTAGTCTCATTAGAATCAATGCTCCCACGTGTCTCTTGGAGTCGCCCCTGGCCACAAGAGGGTGGTATTACAGCAATATCAGCTCCCATCATAAGGACCATATGTTCCTCGCCCAAGCCTGAACTAAAACAAATTATTATTTAAATAATATTTATTATTAAACTGTAATATTAAAGGAATTAGTGGAGCCACATAAACACATCGTTAATAAGATATTTTTATTGAATTAAACTTTATAATCTTTATTATGTTGACTTACAGATAAATGTTTTTCCAGCATAAAGTTTTGAAATGCACAGATTTAACCTAATCAAAGCGACTAAATACTTGCTCGAGACTAAAAAGAGCTAATAATTTACTGTATACTAGGCAAAGTGGGAAGCATAATGACTTGTGCCAATGTGTGCAGTATATGCAATTATTAATGTGTCTATAAAATGAGACATCACTTAAATAATTTCACTAAAGTGCTATAATGTGGGAACTGGATCAAGTTGTTGCAATGATGACTTTGGACTATCTGCAGAGATTTTGTGCTCAACTTTTGAAAAAAACAAAACACTGCTCTCTTAAGCTGGCCGCGTTTTAGTCTTATCTCATGGCTACATAATAAAGGAATAATCAGTGCAGCTGGGACTGCTGCAGCGTGATTGGATGTTAATTGTGTCTCTTCATAAGGGACGCATAGCGAAAATATGCGACTCCGACAACAAAGATGCCAGACTGCAGACAGAACCTATTTACACAAAACTAAAGAAAAAGTATTCAGCTCCATAAGTTTGAACAAACTTTCATTCCTCCTATTACATTATCTACTGTACGAATTCAGTTAACATTTTACTGATCATAACATAAAACGGTTTGACTGACGGGTGAAGTGAACAGCACAGATGGTGTTTGTGTCACGGAGCTTATTAGCGCATGATACATTTTACGGACCATGTAAATATTTTTCACAGGAGGAAAGATTTCAGGGAAGTTTGACTGGGGCAAATTGGACGTGTCAAAACTGAACTGATCAGAGTATTGTTAATGGCTGCATTTGATTCCCAGTTTACAGTTGAAGCAACAGTCCATCATGACAGTTAGTGGATTGCGGTTGAGCTTCAGTCCCTGCTTGGACAATTTGCCCTTCTCCTCTTTCATGCGATATTGTTCAGTCCATCAAAGCCTACAAGCAAAAAAAAAAAAAAAAAAAAGGGGGGAAGAATCACGTGTGTGAATCATACTGCAGAAGACAAGGCACGACACGTTTCTTAAAGGGGGGGTATTATGCTTTTTTCAATCACATAGCCCAGTCTATAGCATACTACAATGATGACGTAACCTTCTGTTGTCTGTATATGCAGTAAATTAAAATAACTGCCTTGAATAAAATTGCTCTCTCAAAATGGCTGTACTGAACGTCTTGAAATAGGCCTCTGTCTCTTTAAGAAGCTTTCCGACACGCCCCCTTCAGCACACTGCTGTGGCATCTAAACAACACACTGTGGGGGAGGGGCTCTGCTGAGCTGAGGAGCAGTGGTTGGTGGCTTGGCTGGTGACAAAGGTCCAGAGGCGTCTCCAGGAGGTGGGGGCGTTCCTAGGAGGACTGAGGCATAGCTACACCTAAAATGGCTGCCGTCTAAGTTTTTACTGATTACTCAAAAATATGTGAATGAGCCAAGGCAACACTCCAGGCATGTGTTTAATGAGGGAATGACATAATAACATGATATAAAGCTTGAAAAAGATTTTACATAATACCCCCCTTTAAAAAATGTGGGGAATACACAGGGCATCACCTTTTGTTCCCAGTGCCTTCATACCATACAAACTACCTCACCCGCTAAAGTGAACCATTTGCTCATTCTTTCAGCTTCAGTCCATACCTCAAAATGGCACAGAATCCATTAAAACACTGCTGGATCTTAAGCGCTAATCTGTCTTATACGCAGGTGGAGTTAGCAGCCCCAATGCGAGTTATAAATCCTCTGACAGCCCGTCCCCACCCTCTCTACACGGCCCGCTTAATTGAGTGTTAATTTGGTGCTAATTATGTAACACGTTATCCTAGTAAGACGCCCCAGATGCTAGAGACACGCTCGTGAGAAAAAACCCGAGTCTGCGTTTGTGGAGCACTGCGGTCTTACATCTGCCTCCTGCATTCTGCATCACAGGAACACAACAGTCGAGCATTCAGGCAAAAACAACCGCGCCAGAAAGTGCTCCCCCGTTTCAGAGGAAGGGCCATCCTCGCCTGAACTCCAGCTCATTGGTAAACAAATATTCCACTATGAAAGTAAGACAGTTTGAATTAATCATGCAGCAGAAGCTTCCCTGTTGAATTTTGGTCCGGTCATATTAAAAATTCACTCAAAATTCATTTAAAATGTACCCCAAAAAAAAAGGCGATGACGAGACTTAAGCGAGCAGCGTTCTCTTCCCCCCAGCGTTCAAATAAATAAAACATTACATGAACGTTCTGTTTAGTTTTTTTCATCACTGGGCTAATGATATGCCTAAGACGCAATGGGAGGTATTGAGAATGACATTGTTGGCTATTATGAGCGTTGGTAAAGGGATTTCCGGCGCATAAATCTGTGATCCCTCCATCATAGGATCACGCTTGGCTCGGTTAGATTACAAACAAACAATATGCTTTACTGTGGCACAATATGTCGACATCAGCTGTGGCCCAGAGCCGCGGGCCCATCATTAGAGCAGATGAAGAGATTACAAATGGACCACAGAGTACAGATGTCGCTCAGATAGAAGCGATGTTGTTGCATGATGTTGTCTTGAATTTGTCAGCTGTTTTTAACCATACGAACAAACAAACAAAGTAAACAATAAAATATACCTCCTTTTGTCTTACTTTTACAGTACAGTTAGTTGGAAATTGGAGGTAGTGCTTTTACTGAGGGGAGTTCTTCTCTGACTTTATTAGCCATCGCCATGGATACAGTGCCAGGAGAGAGACTTACAAATTCACCAGTCCCTCGTAGATCACAGCAAACACT
Organism: Neogobius melanostomus; assembly: GCA_007210695.1. Classification (NCBI taxonomy): domain Eukaryota; kingdom Metazoa; phylum Chordata; class Actinopteri; order Gobiiformes; family Gobiidae; genus Neogobius; species Neogobius melanostomus. The sequence continues at coordinate 3,855,810 of VHKM01000048.1, forward strand.
TCCACATTTCTATCTAATTAAAAAGGAGATCCCTCTTCTGATGGAAAAGTCACACATTTCTGAGAGCTCGGAGGTCAGGGACAATCCATCCGATGTCCCAGTTATTCAGCAGACCTACTTCAGTGCAAACATTGACTCTTTGCTTTTTACTGCTCCACAAGGACTATATAACTATAATCTCAGGAAAACAGAGGAACGCAACTGGCGTCATTGTAGAAGCAGCTAGATCATAAAGTAGCTAATGTTGGCAACTGTGGTCCAAATTAGCTGTAGAAGTATTAGAATTAAAACCATATATCGCAGAAAGTGTGTTCCCTTTTTTCTTGAAATATAATAAATAAAGGAAGACAATAACTTTACTAAGTGCAGATTATGAGTACGTACTTATTCCACTTGATCTAAGATTGTTATTAAAGGGAATATTAAAAAAACTCTTGGCAAAAGCTGCTGAAAGACAGAACGGTAACAGCTTCATGGAGGAGAATGTAAAGAAATAGTACAGACAAAGGAGAAAGTGCTCACCCACAATAATTACCTGTCTTCTTCCCATTGTACAGAGTAACTATCTACTGAAGCACCCACGTAGGAGCAGTACGAGGATATACAGTAGGGTAAAGTGGGTGTAAAATTGGATGACACTTCATATCATTCTGAAGAAAAATGGAAAGTCAAGATTTAACAATGACGACCTACTTTGAAGTCGACTACATTCAGAGCACAAGACTTTGTAAAGTGTGCCTCCCCCAAGGCAATAGCCTTACCTTGCAATGTGAGCTATGTAGAGGCCATTTTTCCATAGCCTATTTCAAGGAAATGCGCAAAAAGCATTTCCAGTCGCTTGTGGCATAACAACATCTGACAAACATCTGACATTCCAGGTCATATTTACGTATGTTGCTATTTATAATAATAATAATAATATATACTACTACTAATAATAATAATAATAATAATAATAATAATAATAATGCATTAGTCTTATATAGCGCTTTTCCAGACGCTCAAAGTCACTTTTAAATTTGTGCATTATTCATTCTCTCCATACTCGGTGATGATAAGCGAGGCAACCAGTCTGCGCACATCAGCCACCCCACCAACCACTCACACACACTACATTTGCCAGGCTTCCTGGTGTTCCCAAACGGTCTCCCATCCAAGTCCTGCCAGGCCCTTCCCTGCTTAGCTTCTGACGGGATCGGCCATAGCAAAGGCAGTACGGCCTTTTTTATGTTATAATATCAAAACTTCTGCAAATACAAGGCTCAACAATATACCAACAAAGCCCCACCCAGTTTTGCCTCTTTTTGCCACAGATCAGGACCTCCACTGTCTTGACACTTATGGTAGAGCACGAAGCCTGTTCATTAAGTGGAGAATGAGGGAAAATGTTTTCCACTAAAATTAAATAAATATGACGTACAGTAGATTAATTTGTGTAAAATGTCCAATATTCATGTGCACCAACAAGTCAACACTACTATTACTCTGCATGGCCAGCACTGTGTCCGTGTAGTAACTGATTTTCTCTTGACATCTGCAGGCCTATGTAATACGAGAGAATGGGAGGGCACAATTCATGGTGGCACCCACAGGATCTTACAGAATAAGGTGAATATGCCAAAGCCAGTGATACAAGCACCACTTGATTTACACTGTTCATAATTAGATACGTATAGCTTGTTTTGTGGTCCAACATATTGACAACTGTCTGCTCTACATTAGTTGAAATTAAGATGAAAGCAACAACGACTCACATATTACACAACATGTTGGTGGAATTAATGACAAAAGTAATAATGCGTGAAAAGTAAAATGATCTGCCGTAATAAGTCTGACTGAGAGACAGAAAAATAACCATGCTCTGATCAGACACATCCATCAACAACTTAACAGCAGCCACACTTCAGCCCACATACCTGCTGGCGTCATGTCACTTAAACCAGTCATCGCCCTAATGCTGCTTCTGTAATAAAAAATATTTTTAATCTGTAGACCACTGTTGGCGACACACTGTTAATCTCCTTAGCTGCCTCTGAGCTTACCCTGCCTCTACAGCACCGATCACTGCTGAGGATCTTACACCTGTGAACAAAGTGGCAAGTGGCTTCAGGGTGGAACAGGTAGACACAAACTGAGCTGTTCATTTATCACAGCTGGCCAAACAAGGAGGTGTAGCAAGTATCACACGAACACTGTAAGGCAGTGGCAAAATAGAAATTAGCAGTGTGCCGAGTGAGTCAAGTGTTAAAATAACAGTAAAGACATCTAGATCAAATTTTGCAGCTCTCTAAAGAGTGATAGTGTAATCCAAAATACATTACATACTGTGCATTACATACAAGGGCTTCATCCGTTGATCATGTCCCCGAAAAACTCTGAAGTTTCTATAGTTGTGTAGACCCGCTTCAACAATTTTATATTAGGACTGATCATATCTGTCCAGCATTAGCTCCAAGACCAGACCATTGAGAGGGGTATTTTCAGGTCTAACCTCAAATAATGAGCAGCTGGCCCATCTGAGCAACATGTACAATGACAAATAAAACACTTTACTGTAAAAGGAATTGAAGTGCTGCTTGAGCCATTAGTGACTATATTTGATGTTGAGTGCCTAACAGGCCTAACCAAAGATTGGACAATATATGCACACCGCATTTTAATTGAGTTTTGCACAAGGACCATTATAGCCTTCAATTGATTCTTCGAAATACATTTATAAATGACAGGTGCGTCTACTAGCTGCGCCAGAGCGATGAAATGCCTGACAACCTTTCTACTTTCTGTCACCTTTCCCAGTGCTGCTTAATGGTCATATTCTTATCTTTTAATTGGTAGGAGGGCTTTCTGGAGTGTTCTTTTCTTAAGGACACAGTATAATGAGTGGGTTATTTAGAGCTGCCACCGCGACCTTCAGCCTCTTCATGTCCTGTCATGGGAACTGTAGCCAAAGCTGTTCCGATTGTAAGAAGCACCTCCTTCTGTTCACGGAGAAACAGAACAGGCTCAGACACTAGCCATAGAGGGAGTGTGTAAGAATGTAAGAGGTCAATTAGTACAGGATGTACCTTTATGAAAACTACATTGCACATAATGTAAGTGACAGAGAACATTCTGCTTGGCCTTCAATAAACTACATTAAAAAAAACATGTGTTCACTGGCCTTGTGCTGTATTTAAAATGTACTGTGCAAAAGGTTTAACTTAAGCGGTTGGATATTATCACATACATTATTTGATCTATTCCCTTTCAACACCAGGTCAGGTAAGGTCTAAAAAGTCTGTGAGTTCATATTACAAAACAGTCGAGTCATTTGTTCAGCTAATTTGGTAATTCAATGCAAGTCCATGTTCAACCATAATATTAATTTCACCTTCATTATTTTGTCAGTCCGAGTAACTCGCTCGTGCTTCTAGAACAGTGGTTCCCAAAGTGGGGGTCGGGACCCCTCGGGGGGTCGCGAGGCCTTGGGTGGGGGTCCCCAGATGATTTCAAGATTAAACAAAAAGAAAAAATGCTACTGTTCTTAGTACATGTTTTACTGTAAATTAATTCAGTTGATCAAAATAAACTGTTTAGATACATATTACCTTGAACCTAAAGTTGTGTAAGAGGCAGTAACTTTATACAATGGGGGTCCCGAGATGTTTACGTGTCAATTTTGGGGTCCCGGCCAAAAAAGTTTGGGAACCCCTGTTCTAGAAGGTCCTCAGGTTTGATCCCCTGTGTGGAGGTTGCCCCAACGGCATCGAGGGATGGGTCAAATGCAGAGGACAAATTTCCCTACGGGGACAATAAAGTACCGTAACCTTAACATTGACATAAAGTGAATGTAGTTAAAGTCCTTTTATGCAAATTTTTCAATTTTTCTTCCTGCGATTTAAACTTAGGCATTCCAGACGCAAGCACTTGATAGCTTTTAGAGAGCAATATATTACGAAAATTAGGCTTGATGCTACTTCTGGGTTCGCTCATATTACTTGGCACACTGCAGTCTTGTTCTCGAACACAATATACTGCAATGTGCCAAAATGCATATCACTCTTAAAAAAAATTAAATACAGCAACTTTAATGTATTTATTTTGTAGGTCTTTGTCAATATGGGTGCGTAAATGTTGAATAAGACCATGGTTAATTTATGACTTCAAGTCCAAGGCGGCCTTTTGAGATTATCGTGAAAATTAAGGTTTATTTTAAAAGGCGTGATCCTGCCTCATGAAATAAAAGCAGCAGATGTACGGGCTCCTCTTTGGTACAAAAGTGTTTAATTATTGACCTGCACTTCAAATAGCTTCAAAACGTAGAATTATGATTTTAATTTCACTTGCGCAGTAGGGCCAGCTCGCAGGCCGATAACGGTAATAAGTGGAGATTGAGAGTCTGTGTGGGCGGAGCGGTGGAGGTCAGAATAGATTAATTGTGCAGGATGTAAATTTCATTGGTCACATACAGATTGATGTCAGTTTTAATTGAATTAAAACAATGTGAACCCTGGCCTGCCTGGAGTCTAAGAGGACAGCTGCTGAATAGTGATGAAGAGAGTCGGGGACGGGGGTGGGGAGAGAGGTGAGGGGCGGATAACGGAGACACCCAGTGAGAGATTAGTTAATGAAAGCAGGTTATGGCTGACCTTAAACTAATGAGCCATTCTGCCCCACCTTACTACCGTTTTATAAGCAACTCTGATGGTGAATAAATTAACAGGCAGTGCTTTTTAAATGGCAATGGCGTAGTTCATTTGTCAACATTGATACACTATTTATTATTTAAATTACACTTGATACTCAATATGTATCATCAAATGTGAATTTAAACCTTTTATGTGATTCAGTCGTATTATTGTATTTAAATTTATCATCCAGGTTGAGCATATAGTATAAAAGATAAATTAAGCAAAGCATGAATTTAGATAATTTCAGTAGTATCCAGCAAATGATTTAAAATGTATACAGTAAGTAAATACAAATCTTTGAGCTTTTCACATCATAAGAGACTACATGAGGAGCTAGACCTAGATAATATACATCAACAGACACAGAATGTGCTGCATTGCCCAAGTAACATTCCACATTTTGATTATTCTTCTATTTATGTTTATAACGAACACAAATATAAACACCCTATGTCACACTTTTGAGTTTGTATTACCATTAGGGTTAGGCAAGATTATGAAAAAAAAAAAAAAACTTCATTACTCGAAACTGGAACAGACCTTTACATATACATTGTTTTTCTTTTGTATTTATTGTGACTAGATTACTCATTTATATATATGTTTTGTTTATTTTTAGCTCACAGGCTTTATTAGACAGGTACAGCGTGACGGAGCCAATACTCGAATGCACAGCACTGAAGAAGGCCATGAGCGCTGCAATTGAACACCTTGGCTGTGCTCGGACATCCTTTTTCTTCCTTTGAATAAATAGCATATGGAAGGCCATTCGCTTTCCAGACCATCTTTAACAAAAGCTGATGAATGTGCAGCCGTATAGATGGCAGCAGCGCTCTGTTGTGCGGGTCTTTAGAGAGTCTGCCAGGGCGTCAGGGCATGAGTGATGTAAGCACGTGTCAGGGCTGTCTGAATGTGTGTAGGGGGAGTCAGCCTCTGGAGTAACACTTATCTCAGGTGTGATTTCATCATGTGATCCCCAAGGACATGCATGTGCCCGGGCACACAGTGTTTAGCATGACCATGACACATAGAGCACACGGTAAATGGCCCCATCTCAGACACACACTGTAAAAACGAGGCAAGGCATGTCCAATATTACATTTATACTTTTAGTTTTTTCACTGATTTTTTGTGCGTGCTTTTTGGCGGACATCTACTTGATTTCTGATAGAATTCGAGTCCTAGGCATCAGTGGAGGGTTTTTGTTTTTGTTTTAATTCTAAACAGAACCCTCAACATTCTGGACTGAGGGTCAAAGCAAATAATGAGATCTCAAAGTGGACACTCATTTGGTTTTAGTTGCTATGCTGGAAAGTCATCTGTAGTATTGCCATGAATAGTTTGGATTGCATAACCAGACTAACACTCATTTTAGTAGTAAGATACTTTTCCAGTTTATACTGTAGGCTCGAGAAGCTATTCTTTCAGTCTTGAGCAAAACAATCTCATTTTGTGTTATTTAGCTATACTAGTTCCCCTCTCCCCAGCATGTATAATAGGATAATATCTGCAATAATCACCGTCTCTCTTCAATTGCTCCAGCACTGGTGTGATGAACGGCACAGGGGAACACACGGGGAGGTGCGGACTTTGCTGCTCTCTTTCCTGGTGTTGCATCCCTGCAGTTATTGCACCAGCTGGTCAGATGGAGCTACAGCCTAAAGCCCAAGCCAAATAAATACACAATTCCGATACATGCACACCGTTCTGTAAGCAAGGCAGTAACGTTTTTACAAGGCTGTCAAGTCTTCAAGCTGCTGAAGGTGACCCTATAGAAGGAGCCTTTTATTACAATGAGAGCTTGTCCGAAATCACCTCCCAACAACTTCTGTAACACATACTGATTACAAATACTGTATGCCAGCTGGATCCCATTCATGTGACATCTGGAGGGGATCTGGGAGGGCAGGTATGATAAACAGACAAAAGTGAGGATCATTTTAATTTTATACAATGATGATGAATTCTATTCCAATGTATAGTTTTTAGTCCAGGGGTCTCCAATAGGCGGCCCGCGGTCCAGATCCAGCCTGCCAAACAATTGAATCCGGCCCGCAGCTCATTTTCCATAAAAATATTATTATTTTAGCATGTACCTTGTATAACAGAGACCATCACTTGACGGAGCGGGCCCGAAGGGTTCTGTCAAACGGTGTAAGATGGCTAAACTAAGACAACAGAAGGCTTAGGTTCTGGTCACAGGTTCTGGTCAAGACTACAGTATATGCGCTTCCACAGATTTGGCTTCTGCGCTCCTGTCATATCTCTTCCTGTGTCTAATTTGTTGTACGTACTTCACGATCTGGACCCCAACTTAGTGGAATAATATCTGAGTAATTAATTTGACGTGAATTTTTCGCATCCTTTCCACTTTGACTCCGTTGGATCCGCGTTTGAGGGGAATGTGACGGTTGTGACTTTCTTTGCGATGATATGGATAAAAGAATGGTTGAAGTTGAATGAATATAAATGAGGATGGTTACATGGGCGTGCCATCTCCTTGGAGCTCTTGATTAAGTGCACGATTTTTCATAAAGCGCCAGGTCTGGACTGAAGCACAGCGGCTTCACAGACAGGTGCCTCTGCCCACACAGCTGTGAGGAGCAGAGTAGAGCGCTCATTTTGTTTGAGAAGCATTTGTCTTGGTTCAGACCTTATTAAGTCCTCACAAGTAATTGTCCTGTTTAGTTCTGTATTAGGCCTTTGGATGGTTGTCTTGGTTGTCACCTTTCCTGTGTCTGTGTACATTGGTGTATGATTGAGAGTGTGAATGGGTGACTGCTGTAAAGCGCTTTGGGCCTGATGAAGGTAGAAAAGCACTATTTAAGTTTAAGACCATTTACCATATACCTGTACTGTATATGTATTTGGAGACAGTCACGATCTCACAATTACAATGCTGTAATATAGCTTTGACATAAATTATTTTTGTAAGAAACTGTATTGTTTAACCACTATGAGGAGATGAACGCTGAAACAGAAAACTCAGGGGCGATAACTCAGAGCAAATAGACTATGTGAACATTGTAACTAATACTGGTCAAGCAAGGTGAGACACTTTTGGTTTAAAGAGCCCATTTATTATTTATTATTTCCACACAAACTACTGCTACATATGACAAATGTGACACTATTGGTACCTCGAGATGGTGTGCAGGGTTGTGTGTTGTACCAATGTGAATATTGTCTTTGTTTTGGCTGTAGCAAATGCAGTATTATTGTAACCAGACTTATATTTTACCCTATTTAATCAACAAAAGAAAAGATAAACAAGCAGGATACACAGAGATCCATGTTTCTAAAGATGCAAGTATAACTCATCTGACTGTTTCGGAATTATTATTTTACATTTTCTGCAGGAAACAGCACATTCCATGTATTTCCCATTTATTTAGAGTCTGCTCTTGTGAATAACATACATGAGTTTCAGACTGTCCCTCCTACCATTTCCTCTTGCCCTCTGCGCCTCCAATTCACTGTGCCAAATGGTACATTTACATTGGCCGTAACCTCAATCACCAGGCTCAGGGCTCTGCTGAATGTGCACACAGACATTTGTACAGTGAGCCGGTGAGCATGTGCAGACCGAGGTATAATACGAGCGATAGATAGAAAGCCAGGCCTGAGGCATCCATCAAACCAAACGACTCCATTACAGTAAGTCGGACAGAGGCAAACGGTAATGTGCACTGTGATAAACACCGGGATAATAGTGTGTTTATGGTCCCAGACACACTGTTTGTGCTGGGGAACACTGCAGACGAATACAGATAAGATACAGAAGAAGACTCTTCTTTGTCTTATTCATTCTTTCAGTCCCCTCTCTCTGCCTCAATGTTATCAGTCTCACTCCTTTGTTCCCTTCGTCCTTTTCTGGTCCGTTTGTAATTTTTTTGCTGCATACAGAACGCAAGAGGGTGTTCATCAGCTAAATACAGTGCTTTCCTGCCATTACAATATTGCAGTGTAAAGATCATAATGCATGAATGAGGCCTTGGAGAACCATCAAAGTGAGACTGTTCTGATAGCCATAACATTAAAATGAATGGGAAAGTGGTGTTATAGGATACACTGTATAAAACATAATATATTATATCCATAATAGCCAGGGAGCCAGAAAAGAGTTTAGAGACAAGTGGACATACAACAGCAAAACTCAATAGTATAACAGTTTTCAAGTCTGAGAATTTGCCTAGTTACTGTGAGCAATCTTTAACACCTGTGCACTGTTATTTGTCACTGCCCACTTGTGAGGGAATTCAGTTACCAGCTTGACCATGGAGAAGCAATTTGGTTAATGACTAAACGTCGGCCGGACTATAATTCAAGAAATGTCCATCTGTCTGGATTTGCTGGACTCTGTTTTTTTGTGTGGGTATGCTAAGAAAAATCTTTGCCAGGAAAAATCCAGTGTCACCGCTGCACCAGCGATTGAGTCTGGTAAGAGTTGGAATCAATTACATTTCCAGAGTGGAACATACGCAAGCAAACAGGAAGCAGAGTAAACTCGTGGGAGCCAGGCTTTTAAGCCGTTCTAGGGAGGTCTGAAGTACCATTAGAATCCTGTTTCCAAAGTGTCTTTTGGAGTCGCTCCTGGCCACTAGGGGGTGGTACTACAGCAATGTCAGCTATCTGCCATGAGGACCATAGAAAAGTGCGTTCCTCGCCCATTCGTTTTTGGTCATTTACCGCACTCAACTCTCCCGTGCGCTGCCCGTTGATTGTTATTGAGGGGACTTCCGCATCCCAAGAGTGATGCTGCTCGCAAACTTGTGAAGCAGCGTCTATGGCTATATACCAAACTTAAACATTCGTCTTTTTGTTTATTGCTTAAGCGTATACTGTTGTGCTCAAAACTTTACATACCCTGGTTGAATTTTTGATTTTGATTTGATTTTTCAAAGAATATGAAAGATAACACATACGTTTTTTTTTCACTCACTGTTAGTGGTTGTGTGAAGCCATTTGTGGTTGTGAGTTTGCTCTTTTTAAATCATAATGAAAAAGAAAGTATCAAAAATGACCCTGATTAAAAGTTTATGACCAAGAGGAATGTGTCTTTACCATTAGATTATATAAAGAACCTAATCCACAACTACCACAAAAGCCTCCAAGCTGTCATTGATGCTAAAGAGGGCTATACACAGAAGTTAGGTATGTAAACTTTGGATCAGGGTCATTTTGGTACTTTCTTTTTTCATTATGATTTAAAAAGAGCAAACTCAGTTTTTTTCACCACAAATGGCTTCACACAACCACTAACTGAGTGAAAAAAAAACGTGTGTTATCTTTTATATTCTTTGAAAAATGGTCAGGGTATGTAAACATTTGAGTACAACTGTATATAAGATTTAAGCAGAATATTTTGGGAATATTGATGATTATTCCACCAAAATTCATTTGATTTGAAGTACTGTACTCAGCTTGTACAGTACTTCACCTCTAAATACCTACCACATGGAAACCAGTGCTTCCATTTATTTTCCACTGACTAATTTTCTTGTATGATCCCTAGTATTGAACTTTGACATCATAAACTGGGAGTACATGAAATGAGAGGTCACTTCCTCTACATTTCTTTTAAGCTGCCAAGTATCATCTCTTGATTAAGGTACTTTCATGCCTGGGCCGCTATGTTTATGCCCATAGTTAACCTCTATTACACTGCTGACCCTGGCCCAGATAGCGCCGCTCCTCTCCATCCTCTCTAATAAGGGCTGTTATGTGGTGTGGCCTGGTCAGCGCTGAAGATGCAGGTGCGATATGTGGCACCGTGTGCACGGGTCACGCGAAAGGCCAGTGTCTATCGCCATATATTTAAGATCAGTTAAAGTTAACAGCCTCATTCATCCATTTTGCCCTATCAAACAAAACTAAAAAAAATTCCTCCTCCTCCTTTTATGCTTATTGCTTAAGCAATGTCAGTTTTTACAGCAGGGATAAAATGTGGGTAATCTCACGCCCACTTGAGGGGATCATGATGTGTAGGTTTATTAAGGCAATGAGCCTACAGTCAGAACGGGCCTAAAACAGTTCTAGTGGGAACCTCCAGCGAAAAGAATAGCCGCCTAAGTGCTATTGTAATCAGGCAAAGCGCGCTGGTGATAAAGCGCGGCCACATTTTTATAGCGCGCTCTGCAGAGTTATTGAGGCACAATTGCCGTGTTTTTCTCAACACGAGCGCTTTTTATTCTGGTAACAAGTTTTCAAATAAATGTCGAAGAAAAAAAGGTCAATAACACACACAGTATTCAGAGAGTGCATTATCTTCATATTGGAGATGATGTGCTTTATGTAAATGACTCAATCTGGGGAATTTCACCAAACAAACATGTTCCCTGCTGGGCTCGAGCAACTGAGCAGAGTAATGTGACTGTCACGTAAAATTACCTTTTCTGCTTTGATGACTTATTGATGTTTCATTACAGAGAACACGCGTCTATACCTCAAGACTGCAGCTGGATATGCAGGATCCAATTTTAACAGCATTGCACCAACAATGAGGCTGTACACAAGGATTATTAGTTTAATGGTACATAAATGAAAGGTATCTTGCATTTATTCCCCCCATTGTTGATCATTTTTTATTTTCTAACGTTAGTATTATGCATTATAAACTACTCTTCACCTCTGTCCATTTCCGCCTCTACATTCTGTATTTGGAACATGAGCTATACTATACAATAAATTTATAACCCAATAAAGTTTTATGGTCGATGTCATTACAGAACATTGGGGTCATAGAGACAGTCTAACAAGGGTAGAGCCGCAGACTGGATTTACAAACATGCACACTGCAGCACACAAATCAACACAACGCAGCGAGGTTAACACTAAGGGGTTATTTGCCAGCCGTAATACGTATTAGGTATTGATTTGATTTATTTGTAATGTAATGCATTATCAGCTTCGTGCTTCAATGTATAGAAGAGGACTAAACCAGAAAACAACAGAATTAAATCTGGTCCAAACCATCACCAAAGTAGTTCTTAACAAGGACTCATCCAAAGCAGGACAAAACTTTAATACAATTTACTGTATGTTGAATATAAATCAGACCGTAAGTACCACTGGTGAAGTCCATGTCTTAGTTTGAAAACCACCGTAATACTTCTACTTTTGTCTATTACACTATATTTTCAACTTTGTAAACGAAGTCACACACACTAGTTTCATAATAAAGTGCTTTAATTTATGATTATCATTTTTTTATCTCTTAAATGGCAAACTATTTAGTACATTACTAGATCAAAAAGTATCTTGCACCACAGGTAATAACAAGGCTTTTCCTTCTTTTTATTGTGAACCTTCCATTAACCTTAATCAGTGCAGTTCACCATCTGAACCACCAGAGCTAAAAACACTCAGCGCTGCTCTAGACTCCACTCATGCTGAAAAAGAACAAACAAGTGCATTTACAGCTGCTCTGCTCACCTTGCAGCAGTGTGAGAGATGGATAGAAACCACACACGGGCCAGCATACAGTAAATCTTTTGACCTTGGTCCTGGCTCTTTAGCTTTCGGTGTGAGGGGCTTTAGCCTATAGCCTTAAATATTTCAGTGTGACTCTCGAGGCTGCAAAGTGCTGAGCTGGAAAGAAATGATAGAGGCCAGACCATAGCGTTCGACTTCCCCCAGCAATTAACAGAGCAGCGGGATGTCACTGCGGTGTCCTCCACTGTGTGTGGGGCAGCGATGAATGGGCCCGTTCTCACGTTCAAGCTTTTTTTTAAGTTAGCTTCGAAATCTGTAGCACTTTTAACATTGCATTTGAGCACTATTTTGTCCTGGATCTCAAACCAACTCATGCAAGTCAAATAAAAACATCGAAGAGGTTTAAGTGGATGCGGCTCCACTAAAGTGCACATTGTGTTATGTCTTACAATCACAGTGGCTTTATTAACATGTCAAATAAAGGCTGTGACTTTTGCATCACAATGAATCAATTTTCTATATGCCTAGACATATATGAATGACCTAAACTTTTATTTATGCTTAAAAATAGCACAACTATGGGTGACAGTGGCTCAGAAGGTAGTTGTTGTGGTGTGTGAGTGAGTGAATGGTTGGTGGTGTCGGAGGGGCAGATGGTGTCTGCGCAATGCGTCCGGAGTAGACTGATAAAAGACAGGGTAGCTGTGGCTACAATAGCAGATCACCAACACCAGTGAATGAGCAATACAATGTAGTGTGTGGCGTATGAAACAGATTATTATTATGATGATAAAATTTGAGTTTGTGACAACTTTTTTGATTTTAGTATATCAGACTACCACATGATTAAAAAAGGCCTGTAAACCTTCTGAACCCAATGTATGGATAGAAACGTGCTCGGATCGTCACACACACTTTAAGCCGCACACCATCTTTCACTGTCGAGACTTACCCGTAACTATGAGCTCTGTCGTCCGTCTGACCAAGAAGCCTCCAAACTGCACTTCACAGGTGTAATTTCCAATGTCATCCTCCGTCACCTCTTCAAAAGTCAGGTTGCTTCCTTTATAGAGGATGTTGGCGTTCCACTGCTTCGGACGGCATTCCTGCACATCACACAAACACAATGGTAACTCAAAACCATATTCTGTTATTGAAAAATCCATCAGATTGTCATCTAAACGAACTGTCAGGTAATATTAACTTGGCCACTTCTGACTTTTGCCCTTGAGTGTTTCCCAAAGCGTATAAAACGTCACGAACCATTACGAATAAGGATGCAATTATATGTATAAATCCTATATTTTAAAATGATAAAGCTATGCACTATGCTGCTTATCTGATTACGATTTATTGCACTGAACAGAATATTCTCCTCTCAATAATCCGCCAAGGCCACGGAGGACGCGCAATGTTATTTACCAGCATCTTCACCAGCAAAATAGGTTGGGGTTGAGGTAGCAAGACCGTGGTGTGATCCTCTTTCCTGCCCCAAGATGATAGCTCAGTGTATCCTATTCCAACAATACTCCGGGCAAACCTTTGAATTCAATCACTCTGGTTCGGCACCGCTTCCAAATAACTGTGGGTTCCAGCGCTCCAGTCATTACCCGGGACCTAATTTAATTGAGGGGGAAAAAATCTTGAGGTCAGACTAATCAAGTGCTAATCTACTTGTCATTAGTCTGGCCCGAATCGGGATTACACTTTGTTGTCCGTCAGCTATATCTGACCTGGAAGAAATAGCCAAGTGACAGGAAGGTAAATCTGAAAACATACAGTGCCTTGCAAAAGTACTAATACAGTACATCTTGAACCTTTGCACATTTTGTCATGTTTACAACCCTAAACGTAAAGATTTTATTTTGAATTTTTTACTGATACAGCATTTTGTGAGTGCATTAAATTGCCTTTATAACATTCCCAATGACTGCAGAATGTTCACACCTTGCCCTAACCATTAAATAGAGGCCACCTGTGTGTAATCTACTCTCAGTATAATTACAGCTGTTCTGTGAGGGCCTCAGAGCTATGGTCGGAGTGTATTGGTCACTAAGCAAAATCATGAAGGCCAAGGAGCACACCAGAGAGGTCAGGGATAAAGTTGTGGAGAAGTTTAAAGCAGCGTTAAGTTAGTTTAGTTTCGTTTAGTTTAGTTTTAGTTTAGTTTATTAGTTTATTTGAGCAGTAAACATTCTGCTCAAAAGGAGTGGGCTGAAGCAAGAGCTTATAAGCGCCCACCCCCAAAATCAATACAACATTTACAAGATTACATAAAGACATTACATGACAGAACTATAATAATAACTTTATCAACTTTATCAAATTTTTTAACACAGACCAAATTGCATTGTTTGAAATGTTCATATAGATAACAGAAACGAAGCACAACAACAACCACGGTCTTTGTTTAGTACTTGCTCTTTGTTTAGTTCAAAGCAAGTAACAAAAGGCAACCTTTATTATAATATATTGCAGCATGTTACCAATGCCAAATTTTGTCGAAAGTCACTATTTTTATGTTATAAAGGCACGTTACTATGCATTAAAAACTATACTTCATGATCTTGCTACTTCCCAGTTGTCATTACCATCCTCAGTATAATATTAATTTGTGTAAAATGTCCTCTTTTTTGTTTTTTCATTCATGTATAATGTATTATGACAGCCCTACCTAGTGTAATGCATTAAAAAGCCAGGGTGTAGAGCGGGCCAGTTGAAGAGGGCAGTAGTTCCTCATCCACAAACCCCCACCCAGCTGCCCTAACAGCTGATTTTGAAGATAAAGTTTCTGTGTGGTGCATTTAAAGACAAGGTTTATGATTGGGAGGGCCCCTCTCAACAGATTCATAGCCTTTTTTTAATTATCTATTTATTTATTTTTTGTATCTTTGAGCAATAGAATGACAACCGTTCAGAGCAACAACACTTAAATGCAATTAGGTCTTGCTGCTCCCCCTAGAGGCAACACATTTCTTCTTCCCTATACTTTTCAAAAGTCTTTTGTTTGTATTTATATTTGAACAGGTTGATGTTTGGCCATTGTTTCATCTCTGTCTCCAAATTATTCCACAATTGTACACCACTCACTGTCGGGCTAAAACTTTTCAAAGTTGCGCTATGTTTCTGAGTCCTAAAGTTCAATTCATCACGTAATTCATAACATCCAGTCCGTTCTTGAAACCTTCTTTGTATTTGACCCGGTAACAGTTTATACCTTGCTTTGTATAACATCTGTACAGTTTGGAACTCAACAATGTCACAAAACTTCATCATCTTTGATTTTAAAAATAATGAGTTTGTGTGGTTCAAAAACCCAACTTTATGAATTAACCGAACAGCTCTTTTTTTGTAGCATTACTATTGGTTTTAATGTGTTTTTATAAGTACTACCCCAAACCACAGTACAATAATTTAAATAGGGCAGTATAAGAGAACAATATAAGATATGTAGAGCTTTGATATTTAACATTTGCTTTGCTTTGATATTACTGCAATGCTTCTAGAAATTTTAGTAGTTATACTGTATATTTAATGTGAGATTTCCAAGTAATTCTATCGCCTATAATAACTCCAGGAATTTAATTTCATGCACTCGCTCTATAACACCCTCTATCTGAATTGCTTCCTGAGCATTGAAATTACAGTTACCAAATATCATCATTTTGCTTTTAGTCAGATTTAAAGATTGTTTTGTTTGAACCACTTATTGAAACTCTTGAGTTCCAAGTTAACAATCTGACACAGTTGTTGTAAATTGTCTCCTGATGCAAAAATATTTGTATCATCTGCAAACAAAATGAATCTAAGTATTTGAGACGTTTTACAAATGTTGTTTATGTACATATTAAACAATTTTGGGCCCAGAATGGACCCTTGAGGTAAACCACACACAATTTCTTGACAACTGGACTGATAATCACCTATTTTCACACATTGTTTTCTATTTTTTAAGTAACTGGTAACCCACTGTAGAGCTACCCCCTTACTTCCATAATGTTCTAGTTTATTAATTAATATATCATAGTTTATTGTCTCAAACGGTTTACTCAGGTCAATAAATAACCCTATTGCATATTTCTTGTTATCTACAGCATTAGTTATTTCTTCAATTATATCAAAGAGCACGTGTGAGGTTGAGTGATTATTCCTAAAACCAAACTGGTTGTCCTGTTCATTCCATCATTCAGAAATGGAAAGAGTATAGCACCACTGCGAACTTACCAAGACACGGGCATCCACCTAAACTAACAGACCGAACAAAGAGAGCACTGTTAGGAAATGCAACCAAGTGCCCCAAGATAACTCTGGAGGAGCTGCGACGTACTGCCGCTGACCTTGGGGAATCTGCACATGGGACAACTATAAGTCGTACACTACACAAATCTAGCCTTCATGGACGAGTGGCAAGAAGAAAGCCATTATTGAAAGGAGGCCATAAGAAATCCCGTTTGAAGTTTGCTAGAAGTCATATGGAGGACACAGCTACCATGTGGAAGAAGATGCTTTGGTCAGATGAGACAAAAATTTAACTTTTTGGCCCAAATGCAAAACGTTATGTATGGCACAAACCTAACACTGCTCATCGTCCTGAGTGCACCATCCCCAGTGTCAAATATGGTGGGGGGAGCATCATGCTATGGGGCTGCTTTTCCTCAGCGGGGCCTGGGAAGATTGTAAGAATAGTTGGGAAGATGGATGGAGACAAATACAGGGACATTTTGGAGGAAAACCTGCTGGAGTCAGCAAGAGAATTGAGGCTGGGGTGGAGATTCACCTTCCAGCAGGACAATGACCCTAAACACAAAGCTAAATCTACAATGGAATCGTTAAAAACAAATATATTAATGTGTTAGAATGGCCCAGTCAAAGTCCTGACCTAAATCCTATTGAAAATCTGTGGAAAGACCTGAAAACTTCTGTTCACAAACGCTCTCCTTCTAATTTGACAGAGCTTGAGGTGTTTTGTAAAGAGATGTGCAAATCTTGTAGTCATATCCCAGAAGACTTGCTGCTGTTATTGCAGCAAGTTTTTCAGTAAAAAATTCAAAATAAAATCTCTACGTTTATGGTTGTAAACATGACAAAATGTGCAAAGTTCAAGGTGTATTAGTACTTTCACAAGGCACTGTATATAAGGGACAAGGAGCACGTAAAGGACACTCGTATTTCATTCTTATAGCCACCACTGCTTTGGCCTCTACTGTTTATTCACATTGGGAGCAGGAAGTACTCATAAAGTGAAGTGGCCAGTATTTTCAAAAATTTACAAAAGATATATTTTGGACTGGACTTGGTTGATTGAGTTGAAGACTTTTTCCTCTTTAGCAGCTGGTAGTCAAAATACTGGTTACATACAAGCTAGAAGACACTTAACCTTAGTTCTTCATTAAAGCAAAGTGAAATGAGCATAAGACATGTGGTTTTGCCTGTACTATTGTAATATCGAGAAAATATGCATTGTAAAGTTTTCCTACCTTGTACCACGTGATCTCCAGCCCTTTACCCGGCTCCACGTAGTCCTCAGTGTTGGGGCATGTGATGTTTTTGGTCTTGCTCAGCTCGGCCTTTTCTATCCACCTCATGTTGGAGTTGTAGCACAGGTTCGTGTCGTTCTCCGCCACCGTCAGAGACATGGAGACCTTCATGCAGTAAGTGGAGTTCCTACGGTGAGAAACACAATAACAGCAGGTTAAGGCTTTTGCTTAAAATCTTGGAATAAGCTTTTGCCTTTAAGTTTTATTTTCTCATTAGGTGTCTGTGTAAGCTCTCAGTCGTATAGGAGTTGTCCATCTTCAATGAAGGTACTTGAGTCATCTTCTGTACTCAGTAGTTGAAGTCTCGATTTGCTTCTCATCCAAAAGGCTTCGTCACTGGAGCTCAAAGGGCAGGCAAAAATGAGTTCATCCCAATGACAAAACTCCGGGCCACCAACAAAGCATTGTGGTTTATTCTATTGGATGCAAAGAAGAAGAATGTAAAGAACATTATATTGGAGAAACGAAACAAGTGCTACAGAAGAGTCTTTATCAACACCGAAGAGAAAGCACCAGCGGCCCCCAGTCGGCTGTGCACCTCCACCTCAAAGCCTCCAAACACTCCTTTGAGGACGGGGAGGTCAAAACGTTCGCTAAAGAAGAACCTTGGTGTGAACGAGGAGTAAAAGAAGCTATTTTTGTCAAGAAAGAAAATCTCTCCATGAACCGGAATGGTGGGCTCAGATTTAATCTTTCTTCACTTTACTCTACTCTCCTTCGGAGACAGCCGACAGGGCACTGCCAGTCCAAGGAGATGGCACCTCAGCCAACAAAAGAACAATAGGCAGGTAATTAGCAGTGATGATCTATGAATAGGACAGATAATTGGCAGTGATCATCTATGGATAGGACAGATAATTGGCAGTGATCATCTATGGATAGGACAGGACTGACCGATACTGGGGTGAGCAGGTCGTTAGAGACGCTCTACTTCAAAGGTGTTTACCCACAGGTGAGTAGCTGTGATTATAGGGGAGGTGCTGGGCCCACCCCAACTCCTCCTTGTGGTCTTTATCTAAGCTGCGGGCTGAGCGGGACTTTAGTCCACTGACGAAGCCTTTTGGATGAGAGGCGAAACGTTCGAGACTTCAACTACTGAGTACAGAAGATGACTCAAGTACCTTCATTGAAGATTTTCTCATTAGACTTGTCACGTCATTTCATGTCACACTCAGTTCAACAATGTTTGTGCAAAAACTTTGATAAAGAAAATACGTTGTAATGAAATAAATAATTTGTTTATGTGCTATGGGGGAAGGGTACTACCACTCCAATGTTATCAGTTCTGAGCGTTTTCATATTAACGGCCCTTACTTTGTCCACTGACTTTCTTTAATGCACCAAACTATCCATATGTTACATGTTTACCCTCCACTCCCTTATTGGTCCTTTCATGGTCACTCCTGCATCTCCCCATTTTCTGGGTTAGCAATAATTACACGTTCAGCAGCTTAACCGAGTCAATGCCTCACCCTCTGGGCAGCCTCTATTGGATTTATGGGGGCAGTTATCTGGGCCTGTGGATGCTAATCACAGAAAGACTAAGACAGCCTCATCCCGGAAGAGAAAAGCAGCTTGGTCATCACAACCCCCCCCGTATACACCCCCCAGCGCAACGTCCCTGCTCCATCACGTCTTATCTCTGGGCAACTGTCGTCACACTTCACGGGCAGCAGAGGTAAGCCTTGCCCCCTCCTTCGCCTCGCTCTTATTAATGCTGCTGCAATCATTATCATTTGAGAGCCCATCAGTGCTGACATAATGCCGCCCCGGTGTTCCCAGACCATGGAATTCCCCACGGGATGTTAGATTACATTCGTGAAACACTCGGAAACAATGGGGAAAGTCCAGTGACACATCAGTATTGATATATATGGAAATGTGGTCAAGGCTGCCTTTTCAAAATGGCAGATCCATGCCAAGGGTAAAGTGAGAGAAGACCAAATTAATCAGTTGTCAAGATGGAGGAACCACGGAGAGAGCACTATGTAAGTAGTTCTACATTTCCATTTGCAACAGTAATGTTAATGGTTCTATGGTTAGTACATGCAAGCTGCTAGGCTAAAAACGTACAGCCTAGCATCTTCCTGTGTTCTGAAAAGAGTTTTTGTGTAATATTTGCCAGATTACTCGTTTCAGCATTTACACACCACCATTATTTTTCTCTGCTGCTTGCTCAGTATCTAACTTGACATCTCCGCAGTGCCTGCAGCCATGTGCGGGGCAAGGAGCATACCCGCTCAACTCTTCTCCGCAGCAGAGGTGAGACGGCTACTTCAACAGCCCATCCATGGTTGTTCTGATGGCCTCGGGGATTTTCTGCACCAAGTTGATGGAGTGACATTAGCGCATCTCCAGACTAACAGAGCTGCTGCGCCTTTAGGTTGCCGTCCGTGCTCAAGATACTACAGTGAGTTGGTTAAAAACTTACGGTGCAGTTTATCTGCAATAAACCTTGAATAATGCGTTCATTCATTGTTTCTGATCAATCGCACAAGTTAATGCATTCACTTTGTCTGCCCTAGATTATACACAGTGACACCTATATCATGCAGAGTTGTTTTATAAGCCCTCAGTGTCCTTTTGCTCCCCATATGCTTTTTACATTTCTACATAAGCTTGATGAGTCAAATTGGATTACTGTCTTGGCAGAACAACTCAAGGTATCAAGACATATCTATAGTAGATGCATTTTCTCTTTCTGCTTTGAGTTTTGAGCACGCTGAGCAAAACATTTCAGTCTTGGACATCTCTTGGACAGTCCAGCTTCCCTTCAGGTAGGCTAGACTGTGGAACTTCTCCCCACTGAACTAAAAACTGCAGACTAACATTAACATATTTAGCCTCGAGCTCAAACAGTGGCTATAATATGCCTTTCAAATTGATGTTGTTGTATGTTAATTTTTCTGTTGTAACTGAAAAGCCCCTATTGTTATTTGGCAAGTGCACTAACACTTCAATACATCTGATTGCAATGTCATTGATATAATTCATTCAAAAAGTAACTAAATTGTATGAAAAGAAATTAAAGTTTAAGTTGGAATATCACCTTGGTAACATAGTCCCATAGTTACACAAATATTCTCTAAGCACAAATAGCGGAATACCGTTTTTATTTAGTGACAGGCGAGTTCCTTGGGGATTTAACATTAGAAAACAACTTGGTTACGTCAGACCAACAAGACACAATAGAACCCGCTCTGACCTGAATAGACGCCACAGGCATATCATGCGAGTCTGTAATCTTTGAAAGTGTCTGACTTGGTCAGTGTGTACAAGCATAATGTGCTCCGAGCATTCGTGCTTCCATTTCATTACATTACATTTACAGTGTGCCAGATGCTCCCATTCACTGCAAATGACAGGGTTTCATATGATCTACTCAGGTTATGGAAGCAATAAGGGAGTCACCTCAGCCGTATAAACACCTCTGACCCCTGGGGCCATAAAACACAGCGGCACACACATGCACACTCGCAGCTTTACGAACTAATGTAGAGGCTATCGGCGAAGCTGCTGGAGAGGAGCTAGCACCGAGCGCATGGGGAGAAGAAGATAGGGAACGGAAAAAATAAGATAGTGCATGCGTCTACAACCGAGAAGACGCCTCAAAGGACATCTTGAAAATGCTGTGGAAAGCAAAAGTGAGACGCGCGGTATTGCAACAGAGCACTGCCCTCCTGGAGCTGGTATATCTCGCGTTATCGACTCCAATGCTATCTGGAGGAAATAGAGTGGGAAGATTTGCGGCGGAAAGGCTTGATAAGTTGAGCTGTATATTTTTGTGCAGAGCAAACAAAGCGGCCGGTCCCCCACATGTGGACATACATACAGAAGCACATCCGCCAGAATCAATCTTTGACGCCTGTTTACATAAAGGGGGGGGGGGATAGTTCATGACTGACCCTCTCTCTCACAGTCACACACCTGAGGCATTCAAACCCTTCGGGAGCCAATGGTGGGACGACTCTCGCATGTTAAATATTCACAACAGGCGCTCCCGTGGCATTGTGGGAAAAGAGTCAGAGGTGGTGTTTGATTGATGGACAGCGAGGGGGTGGATGCGCGCTTCCATGGCGTCTTTCACGTCTGTCACATTCTATTTCGGTGGAGTTATTAGCTGTAATTCTCCACGCATTATGCCACCTTTTGCATGATCACGGGGAGGGATTACAAGTGGTCGGACTGTGTCTCATTACCGGACATATTAGGAAATTATTTCTCCAGAGAAAAATGTACGAACCACGGCACATGAATTGCAGAAGAAATAAGATTGATGGCTCTGGAGGTGCAGTACACACACCCTAGGTCCCTACTTGGGAGCTGACATGTGGGAGGAAGGAGGAGAGAGAGAGGCAAAAGAAAAGCCCAGAGATTGCTATGTAAATGAAGTCACCTTCACACACAAGCGGCGATTAGACTGAAATTTGAAGACAGAGAAGGACAAAGATAAGTGTGACCGTGCACATACAGTCGGTGGGACACGCTTCAGCTTCCATGCACTTTTACAGTATTCTCTAACACAGGAAAACATCTGGGTGGATGCACTGGGGACGTCACAAGATGTTCTTACTGCACAACAAGCAGGGTACATGCATGTCTTTTCTTAGACAGAAGACTGTAACGAAATGTAGCAATTATGAAGCAATTTCAATAATTCCAACCACCTAGAGCAACAAAAAACAAAACTTGCAAACATAATATATAACCTGCATTTTAATTAACTGATTTGTTTATGTAACTAAATAGTTGCCTGGAGGTTCTTTTTCATTCTTCATTATTGCCTCTGCAGGTTTTCGCAACAAGAATTCTGCAACGCACAGCAACTTTGTGTCCCATAATATTTTTTACATAAGACAAGTTTGGACAATATAGAAAAGTTTAGAAAAAACAGCAAGCAAGCATTATTTTTGTGGGGAATTTGTATGCACTGAATTCGACAAAGCTGTGCAGTACTAAGTCTAGTCGAGTAGTACTGTATGATGGATAGTTTTATTACATTTCAGATTTTAATATTGGGTGGGTTTGTCAAAGTATGTCCTTTTAAAACGTTAACAACAATTCATTTCTAGTATTGGGCCTGTTTTCTATCCTCTAAGCTCGATCTGTGAGGGCTATTTTCCTCACCTCTCAGTAACAGCTCAGATGTGAATATAGTGGGCTTGGTTATTACTATTGGATGGTACAATGTTTGTGAAGCGCTTTTATCCCCACCGAGAGCAGTAATGAAATTAATACAGGCCTGGGTATCATTGTACACAAACGCTGCGCTTCAGTCACACTCCATGTACTCTCCAAGCATCTTGGGCTCTTTAAGAGGCCCTTTAACGGCATTATTAAAAACTCTGTGAGATGAGGCGCAGCAATGAGCCATTTACAGAGGGATGTTCTCCACAGTAAAGGTTAATAAGTTACTGCCACATAATTAAGCATCTTGTATTAGGAGGCTCACCATGCAAGGGCTCACTAATGTACAGTACTGTGTGGGTGTGACTCGTGCTCACGTGACATTTAAATGAAAATTACCTGCTTGGTTGTCTCAAGTGTCTGAGCACTTAAACACAGAAACCTAAGTAGATTATTACAATCACTTTATTCCACTCACTTTTCAACAGTAGATGTTTAAGGTGTAAATAAGTGAATCTCCTCACTGTAAGATTGACTAAGTTTATCTAAATATACAATTACACAATTAATTTGACATGGGATAATACGCCACTCTATGCTTTATGCCTTACCGCAGCACACAGGAGTAGAGCCCACATCCTGGAAGTCGGCCGGTCTGAACCAGATGGAATCCTCCTCTTTGCTCATCCTCACTCCGTCGAAGGAGATGGGCTCCTCGAAGTCACTGTGTCCCAGTCCGGAGCTGCGGTACCACATGAGGCTGAGTCCCACGCCCTGTGCCTGGCTGTAGTTAGCTCTGATGTAGCCATAGAACAGAGCACACTTCAGTCTGACTGGCTCTCCCACCAGCACCTGGTACTTCAGGTAGTCTATGGACCAGTCTGTGCAGCCGTCAACTGGAATACAAACAGAGAACAAGATATTTACCTTTTGCTCAAAGTGTCACTTTTAATTCTATTCATGCAGAAACAGATTAAGTAATCACTCAACTTTTGTAAAAACCCAAGCACTTACTAACACACTGACTTTGACACCCCACTTTGAAAATAAAGAAATAATCCTGCGCAGATGGTCACAATTAAGTCTTTTATCGTCACTGCCAATTTCATGCCAATAAAATAACAACAAATGTCAAAAACACAAACAGATCCATGCTCTTCATCTGTGCCACCCTTCAGCTCTTTTCACTTCTCTCAAACTCCCTGGCCACCAGAAGTTAACCTATGGCCAACCATCAGTCTGTGACTAATTAGCCGCCATTTGTTTATCTGGCAGTAGAGTGTTTGAGAATACATGTGTGTAAGTGCCGACACCAGGAGAGACGATAGTGAGCACAGATAAGGCCCTGCTGTGAGCTCGGCAGTGAGTGATACAGAGCCTCACAGGGACAGCTATGCTTGTAATTAATACTCTTAATTACCAGGGAAGTGTGTGCGTGTGTGTGTGTGTGTGTGTGTGTGTGTGTGAGTGTGTGCGCGCACGTCTATACAAATGGTTGTCTGCCTAATTATGTCTGTTAATTACCAGCAGGCATTGCCACAAGTGTGTGTTTCTACATATGAAAGTGAGAGAAGCAGAGGCAGTGTGTGTCTATGTGGGATGGAGTTATGTGTGAAATTCTCATCATCACTACTCATTAGAGAGGAGGCCCTATAGACACAAACCGGCTCTTATGTGTTGCGACTTTAAATTTGATTAGGCAATTGTTAAGCAGCATGCTAAATGATACAGTGTAGATCAGGGCCTTCAATGTGGGGGTCGTCAACCCCAGAGGTACACACGGGAGGTCCCAAAATCATTTTGTTAAATATATAAAGTTCATATTAACAATATGCCAACAGGGCTTGAAAGGTGTTGGGTCCTGTACTGGAAGCCATACATGCCCAAACCAAAATTGTCAAACGTAGAACACAAGACTAAAATAATGCTATGTTACTAATGAATGGCTAACAAGTACCAATATGTTAGTTGTTGATCAAAGACAAATGCTGGGGGCATTTTTGTTTGACATTTTAACATCAACTCCTGAACTGTTACAACCAACAAATTCAAGAAAGTTAAAAAGGTAGGCTAATAGGGAGCTCTGTTGTCGGGGGCTTCGTGCCCTGGTAGGGTCTCCAATGGCAAACAGGTCCTAGGTGACGGGTCAGAAGCCCCTTATGAGAGACCAACAGGCCCGGTTAATCGTGAGGCCATCCTCCCGTGGACCCACCACCTGCAGGAGGAGCAATAGGGGGCTGGTGCAATGTGATTTGGGCAGCTCGGGTGGCTGCCCCCACGACCCGGCAACGGACAAGAGGAAGAAGATGGATGGATGGATGGATGGACGGACACATTGTGTTGTATTGCAAATGAGCAGCAAAATGAGAATCAGGCCAAGAGTCAACCACAGAAAAAGCCTGATAGTTTAATTTCATGCTTTGAGAATTAGAATGAATAAGGCACTACATGCAACCCGCGGTTATGCATATTTATTTCACAAGGAGAAAAATAAACTATTTGCTTTTCATTTGCCGTAACGATCGTGTCAGATGATTTAAAGCTTAAATAGAGAGCACCTCTGACCCTCTCTGAGCTGATATTAGGAGGAGATTTCTATTGACGGCAGCAGGTAAGTTATGTGCTCTCTCTGCATAGCAATCTGCTAATCAGCTCTGGCAGCGCGGCCCCATTCAGCCAATTCTTTATTCACTCACTGCACTTCTAATGGAAATGACCTCTGCCTCTCTCACCCCACCCTCTCTCTCTCTCTGCCTGTCCATTTCTGCCCACAACAAAACCATTCATTCTGATGAGCTAGTGTCCGGATTTACAATGAAAGTGCTGTCAATGCGGAGCAGCCCCTCAGGTCCTGTCGGAAACATTCAAATATCATTGCCGCTGCATTATAAACAGCGCATGCTAAGTGTATGCACGACGTGTTAACACAACAGCGCAACACAAGGGACCCTTTCATTTGCCCTCTCAGCCCTCCCACGGGGACTTGTCCACATCGCGGCCCTTTGGAGGGAGAGCCATATTTACGTCTGAAACTCAAAACAGTTTTATCAACTCAATTAGAGGCTGACATTTCCCACATCACCACTCTGGGCCGGGAAAATCGATGCATCCCAATAGAGGAATACTGCAGTCCCCTCCTCTCACTCTCTCTCCTCGTGCGCACTTGGAGAAGGTAACACAGTATCAACCGCAGAGGTGAAGATGCTGTGCACAACTGAAATAACTTAGGTATCACAAAATGTACTTCAATTTCCAAACAATTATATTCCTGTGTGAAAGTGTGTAGTCATAGCAGTTGAGAAGATACAGGTGTATCAGGAGTTGAGTGGCTAATAGCTTTTGTTGAGTGGAGGTAGTTGTACATCTCATATTGGCGGTATTAGTTTAGACGTATTGTGTTTTTGGTGAAAAATTCATGAAAGTAAATATTGGGCAGAAAGGATTTTTGTTTGTTTTAGCTGGGCACAATTTGTGAGCTCATTTGCATTGTAAAAGGTACGCATCGCTGCACACAGCACAACACCACTTGTCAGTTTGAGCCAGTGACTCTTTTATCTGTGGTTATTGGAGTTTAGCATGATCAGAGCTTCCACAGCCGGTTTTGAGACTTGCTTAGCTTCAATACAGTGCTCACCGATTTGAGTTGATTCACATTTCTGAGCTTTTGAAAGTACATAAAGTGGACATACCATTCAGAATTGTGCCCTAAAAACACGCATTTGTGCATTTATATTTCACGTTTTACACTTTATAATGTGTGTCATTATGATGAGACTGCTTTTCAAGAATCATGTGTGTTGCTTGGAGCGCCCTGCCCTGGCAGGGGGAGTAAACATGCAGGCCACAGTTTTTAGAAAACAGCATGCTACCAAACCAACTGTGCCGTAATAAGCATATTATTGTTTAACTATGGGCATTTAAAATAACCAGGACACATCACAGGACACTTGGATCTATCTATGTAACAAAATCCAGGAAATACAGATCAGAGTGCTTCAGCAATAGAGGAGGAAATTACAAGATTACTGAAAACCCTCTGAAAACAAAATACTACTGCAGTTTGAACTGAAGGTTGTAATCAAAAGCTACAAAAAGTATTTTTTTCATACTATATTCCCTGTAAATTTCACATGATTGTCCCCCTGACAGACTAAATAGGTCCTTAAAATTTTGTCTGTGGTATAATTCTGCCCTGCCCCTCATTTCAGTCCACTCCATGACTTGGTTTGGACAGTCGTGGAGAATAGCGAGCCACATGTCAAGCTGAAGGATGTGTGTTTGTGAGGGCTTATTACACGCTTTAGACCGGACCTGCCACTCTCTCTATGACATTACAGTTTTTGCCCGTTGCTTGAACACTATAGACCCATGCTTAAACTAAAGTAACACAACTTGAAGCTTTGTTACATACTGTACTCAAAAATGTACCATACTTAAAAAAAACGCTGCTTTGCACTTATTGCATTTGCACACACTTATCTTTATGCAACACTTGTCTGCGTACACTTTTATACATAGACACTTCGTTCAAAAATGAAATCTCAGGGTGCCATTTGGAAAACACATGTATCCAAAATACAAAATTGCAACTACTCAAATACACACCTGAAGGCACTGACTTGCAAAACTGAACATCAGTCAGCCAGCTACAAAAAGTCCTCAGTTTAGCCATTTCAACAACTTTGCAAGCAGGGATGGAGGGAGAGCGAGAGGCAGAGGTAGAGCCAGAGGAAGAGGAGGAGGAGGACAAGGTCAAAGTCAAAGAGGCCATGCACAGACCCCTATTTCTGTTGATATAAGAGCAACTTTGGTGGACTATGAGAACACAATTGCCATGATTTTACTGTGGAAACACTGTAAACAATATACTGTGTTTACAGTATAGTGTTTTTCTATTACAGTATTTTTTTTAATTAGTTTTTGTTGTTGTTGCTTTATCTGAATTCATGTTACTGCAATAGGGCTGAAATGTACAATATTGAGTATTTGCTTTTTTGGTTGTGCCTCCTGAAAATAAACAGTGACAATCAAAGACTGCAGTTTTATATGTGTTCCCCCTGATCTGAAAGTGTATGCATATGATTCAAGTATATGTCATTTTGTCATCAGAGTTACATTTTGACAAAGGATTGTTAGGTTTTGATAGTACTGTAGAGTTTCAATTTGACACAGATGTGAATGGTATATTTCCCAGTGTTATGTCATGCTTAATGTAGATTTTTACACAATGAGCGAAGTTTTGCAAAATGTGCTCAAGCATCGGGCAAAACTGTAAATCCTGCCAATAAATAAAGAGCCGTAGGCTAGAATACATTTCCTCATACTCACGCATGTAGCCCACCAATGTCCACCCGCACCCTCAGATCAGCAAGATTCGCCCTCTGGTCACATTCTTATTATCCTGCCCCTCCAACCCGCCTTTTGTTCCTGTTTACATGCCATTTCCATGTCTCCTGGCAGCCGTGGTGCACAGCCACGCTTCCCTCATCACTACCTGCTCTCCTAATGAAGTGTAACGATCAGATGTTGGGTGGGCGGCCGGGTTCTTGCAGGCCACAGAGATATTCAATGATCTATATGTGGATAAGCACTGTTAATAACTTTCCGTCTCTCTCCTTCAGTTCACACCCACAGCCAGCCATCACCGATCTCTCCCCATCTCCCTAATCAGCTTCAATTCACATCATGTTTATGAGGCGCATGTTTCCTGTGATACAAAGATTACAGACACACAACTAGGAGTCACTGGGATACACACAATGTATATGGTTTTAAACAAACAAGAGAAGGAATTATACCCAAAATGTGTCATGAGGTATGATTCGATACCAAATAACACTAGTATTGCAACATCAAATACCACATTTTATGATAAGTGTGTATTAAGTAAATCCCAGACACATAGAAACAGTGAGGACTAAAAATGAGTAGAAAAACTAGAATTCAGTTGGTTCATTGGTTCAAAGATTGTATTGACATATTTACACATGAGTAATGTTTCATTACTGGCTCCCGTATCAGAATATGAATATTTTAGGATTGATCTGCCCATCACTAATGACTGGTCCAGCCTCTTTCTACCTTGAGCTAAATTCGGGAATTCGGGACATGGACTTCACCCTGCACAGTAGCTAAGCAACAAATCTAACTTAGTGTCTCTTCTTAAGTCTTTACTATATTTACCAAAATGGTTGACCCTTGATCTACAGGATGATGACTGTCTAAGCTAATCACATTTTGCACACTCGGGGGTAGAGTACCGCAGGAACTCTGATAGAGTTAAAAGAGAGAATTAAAGAAAACAAACATATATAATGTATCTATAATGATTTCAGAGTAAACAAAAGTCCCTCTCATATTCGATTATTATTCAACCAATTTATGGATAGTGAGAGCCACCAGTTCAGATAGACTGTAATGGCCTAAAAAAACAACATACTGTATAAATCGGCAGTTTAGTTGCTTAATTGAGGAAGTGTTGTTTACCCGTCTTTGTGAATGCATTAGAGTTTGCTTGATATTTTCAGAACTGATCTATGTGTTGGGCTGAATTAAAATGCTACACGTGGCCTGAGGTTTTTCGGCCCCCATCTGCTGTGTTACTAGCACAATATATTTGAGATGTAAGTCAATTCAATCAGCTTTGTTATCAATTCTACTACAGCAAATGCAGAGAATCTGAATTTAGTTGATTTCATTTCTAGTAAAATGAGCGATATCAGATACACACGTACACGATAGAGTGTCAGCAGAGGGAGGGATGTGGAGAGTTCAGCTTCTTGACCGCCTGCTGGATGAAGCTGTCCTTCAGTCATTTGGACATGTCACGAATGTTCTATTTCTTCGTTCAGCTTGATATTTGATAATAGATTACACTCTGGACTCCCATCAAAATATTGAACAATTCAGTGTGCCATTACAAACAATTTTGTCTCTCAGATGCACAAACCAGACAACTACCACGCCCACAAAAAGAAACTGCAGACGCTAATGAGGACATCATCAAAAAAGATCACCAAAATGATTACATACTTCAAGGATAACTACACTTGAAATAGCCGAGACTAAACGCTAGAATCTGGGCTGTCTCTCTAAATCACCATCTTTGTCTAGGGGCCCACACTTCCACAGCGCGTCCTTGTCTGTGCCTGGACTTTGAATTCACACGGCCTTTCATCTGACACTTCCAAATGGAGCTGTTTCGCAAAGGCAGACATGGGTCGATGCGGTTTCTGTAATTTACTTATAACGGTGTCCCAATTTGTCACAATAGTACATCCCTATATTAGTGTAGTGCTAAAACAAGCAGACGAGACCTGGTGGAGCTGGCAGCACGAGGAACAGAATCTTACACTGAAGACATTGTTGGATATTTGTGGCCAGCTCATCGTGAGAATGAGTCACAGTAAAGTGCATCAATGGATCATTTCGCTTTACATTTTATTACTATTCCAAGATGAGTTTTTGTTACTCATTGTGCTTGCTTGATAATCCGGAGAGTGTAATAGTTTACTGTGTTACATTTACTTTCCACCCCACTATGTATGAGTGGTTATTCTGACTCTATTCTAATTGTTTGGCCATATTAATCAAATGTGTGGAGCATGTTCTCCCTTGGTCACCCCCCATCTACTTAAAAGGCTCTCTTTCTCTAACTCTCTCTACTTAAAATGATTCTTAAACAAAATTAAACTATCATTGTACCCTATGCACTGTCCTTCTCTTAACATAGTACTTTGACTTTCTATCAGTTTTTTGAATCTTTTGTTCGGGGCCATGCCACTCCATATTCCTCTATACCCAAATCATTGTCTCCCTCCAACAATTCGCCATAGTTCATTTATATGCAAATGCACACCATTATTGATAATTTCTCTCTAAAGAAGGTGATGAAGCACCTTGGCTGTCTCGCCAAAAACTTTCTCAGGGAACATTACTCGACTTGGTATAAATCTGCCCGTTTTGTCTAATTCATTCATTACTTTGTGGGAAATATGTGAAAGCGACTTGTGTGCAAATTACTGCGCGTGTCAGTCATAGCATAAGATGAAGCTGCTGACATTTTTGCTACAGTCAGAGATGAAATGCACTGCCTTCTGTTGGTTTGAGGGACGCAATTTTATGAATTTGAATGGTCAGTAATGGGTCAAAGAAAAAAATGTGTTGAATGAGACATTTATGCCACAGAACTAAAACAGAACTTGAGATTTGTCTGAGTTTTGTATAAAGACACACTGTTGTTCAATATATAATGAACATTAAAAAAAGAGAAGCCTCACAAATTGTGTACATGTTGCTAAAACACTTTTCGTATTGAATGTGAGCTCAATCAGTACCTGAGCTTCTCTGAATCTCAACAATTATTTGTGATCCATTCTCTGCTTATTTGTTGTGCACACACAGCAAATTGTCCCATAACGTATCAGTGCTACATTAAACCTGCATGTGTTCGACCAGGACCACAGCAAAAACAATGGGGAAATGCACTAAATCTAATTTGTGGATTGCAAAGCCTGACATTTGCATACATATTGGCCCAGTGGATTCAAACACCTCAAAGCTATAACAGATAAAAGAGAAGCTATAGCTACAACTGTAGCAAATCCTCCGCCGCCAGATTTACAAGGAATGATCAGAATGGGAGTTTAGATGGGAACGGCAGGTGAGACGAAGTTACAGGCATATAAGGCTTGTTAATACCCAGTTCATTTGATTTATGTAACAGACAGGATTATTGTCAGGCACTGTCGCACATTTATGAGAATATAAACCACAAAGGACTATTTCACCATGTTGGAGGAAGCTACATGCGTTGTAGATGACCTTCAGAAGAAAAATTTAATATTATTGTTATTTGTGATGAAAACTAAAGTAAGACTATCCTGCAAGAGAACGTATAGCCCACAATAATATTTCATTTTAGGATGTATTTAGATTTTATCGAAACTTCTACAACAACTACCACAACACCAATTTACTTACAATAACTCTACAACTAATTAACTGCAAGTACTGTAAATGTAATGATCTGGTGGATTTACAGACAAGAAGCAATAATCTACATCAAAATGTACAAAAGTTACGTACTCAGAGTTGATTGGAAAACTACATTTCAAAGTAGTGAAGTAGAGACTAGTAGTCCATTTCAAGGACTATGCAAATACGTAACTGCACAACATGACTCCCCAACCCTGCCCCCATCCTTCTGCATCTGCGTTCAATATTCTACTACTACTACTACTACTACTACTACTACAGGGCAGGGTAGCAGTACTTTAACGATTCAAGTACCCAAAAATACTTTTTCTGATTCCATACATTATTCTTTATCTACAGTAACATGGAATGACAATGTTGAGAAAATGTTTTAAGGATATAGCAGCAAAAAAACAGCTTTTCTATAAACTTTTTTCACTTTATACTTTAGCTTGATAATTTGACTTTTAACTACCGTAAACTGGAACCTAGTCCCACATTAGTGTAGAGGTGGTTGATATGAATAAAAAAAACAGTCTTTGGGAGATATCGTGATTCAGTGTTCTGTGTACTGCAATGCTCAAATATCGACAGTTCTTCCCCACTGTGTATTGGTCAGTCTCCGTCTTGTCCCCGTTCTGCAGTCATAGTGGAGTGTACATTTAGAGTTTGTGATTGAGAATTGTGATGAAGTCTCAAAGAAAATTGAGATATAATTTATTTGGCATAACGCCCGCCCCCACTTTATTGTATCATTGATTATTGAAGGTGAAATTACACATTCTGTATCACCTTGAAGGTTTTGTTGACCTTGACCAAGTTCAGCGTGGCTCATATTCTTTTAATAACTCTCACGCAATTGACTTCAAATTAAGCCGAACCCGTAATAGAACCGAAATTTCCCTGTTGTGTGTGAAAGGGTGTCACGTAGACATTAGCTTTTTGACTTTGCTCTCCTCTTCCTCCTCTCCTCTCTCATTCTCTCTTCCTTTCTCTTGATGATAAAGGCCTCTTTTTTTTTAAGGAGAACAGAAAGCTTGTCAGGATTTGGCCAGCTGGAGAAAGTCATTTGAGGCCCTAAATTGATGCGCTGCTCAACTCTCAATACTATCTCTCCAACAGCGAAAGGGGGCAGAGCGGGACAGAGGGTACAAGTGGCGGCCGGCCGGGACATTGTTCCTTGTAAATGTCGCTTTATTTCCTAGTCCCAGGCTAAGGGGAATGAGCGTGAACATTTGTGACTTTGGTGGGGCATTCGAGCGGAAAATAGGACGCTAAGAAACACAGGCTTCTTAATATGTTAACAAGTAAAGAGCCAGTTATACGTATATTTACTGGAAATGGAAAATGCACGCAGATCCAGAGCCCCATAAGTTATAAAGTCAGGACTGCGTGAGCAAAGCATTCATCAAGCCGACAAGAGGTGGGCACATTACATGGGATTCCTGTAAAAAGCAAGAGGCACTGTGGAACTCATCTGAATATACTAGGGATGCACCGATGAGAAACTGGTATCGGATATCGGAGCTGATAAAAATACAGTAAAATATATCCGATACTGAACCGATACCAGTTTTGACTCTCACTGCTTTAAAAACACAACTTTCACCAACTAAATCTAAGTGAATATGGGCATGCTGTATGTCATTTTGAAGGAATGAATTTGGAGAATTCAATTGCTGAAGTCATTTTTAACCTCCGCAAATGTATTTTTGATTGCCGCCCAAAATGCCGCAGCTAGCAATAGCATGCTAAAGCTAGCGGCAACTAATCAAGGCTGGGTCAGAAACTATGACAGAAATACCTAAAATACCTAAAGTAGAATAGTAAAATTAAATTGGCCGCTGCTCTAATGGCCAAGTGTTTGTGCTTTAGCTTATGAAATTATGTTAAAGAATAACTGATAGAACATATGTTTAATACACAAGAGGAAAGAGGACCATTAACTTTTCACTAGGTTAATATATATACAGATATATCAGCAGATACAAACCCCCAGTATCGGTATTGGTATCGGAAGCAATAAAGCTGGATTGGTGCATCTCAGCAGTGAAGTAAATGATTGAAAGGTTGCACCCATAATGGTCCAGTGCATACAGCATTTAGCCCTGAACTACAGCATTACCCATCCTTTCCAATCTCTATGAAGCAGTACCAGACTGTCTTACTCTGTACAGAATAATGATAATAATAATGCATTAGTTTTATATAGCGCTTTTCTGGACACTCAAAGACGCTTTACGAATACATGGAATAAGACAACCAGATAACCAGGCTAATATGATGAGCATTTGCCCCTGAACTATGAGGATGCAGTGTCTACATTGTAGCAAGACAGACACAGGTCAGTACATTTTATGCCACGTCAGGACAAAAACAGCATCCATCAATCCAAAAAGTAGCTGAATGTCAAATATAACCAGCACAAGAGCAAGTCAGGGCTTTTTTTTTTTTTTTTTAATCCCCAAAAGCATTTTTAAGCACATTTTACTTTGGGGAAATCTCAGAGTTTGTTGTCGCAGGTGTCCGTCCTCAGTGTAGCGCTAAAATGCCAGACTTTATTTTCTTCTGTTCTGTTTTTGGGTGCGTGCTGTTGTATTGTGCAGCTGTGATCTATGAGATTCAGGCAGAGCTGTCACTCGGCTAATCTGCCCCAGTAGAAATACAGCGCGGAAAATGTCATCCCAACATTCGGAATTGTGTTTACACTCGCTGCAGGTTCCATCGCTCCTAATTTGACAAGTCATTATCACTGGCGCTCCTCAGTCTCTTGCCTCTTGGCGGGACCCAGACGTAAAAATAGAGATGGGGAGATGGAATGGAAGAGACAAAACAATGCGGTTGGATAGGTTCAGGATAATCATATAACACCAGCGTCTCTAACGTCAAGCGGATTTTGTAAAGTTCAACAGCAAAATGTGTGTTTTGTGACGAAAAAATCCTGAAGAAATGAACTCAGAGTTTTTGGAAAGGTTTGCAAAAGGTAAGGACAGTAAAGGACAATAGTGCATTACATTATCTCCCACTTAATTTAATTTGTAATGTTCACTTTTGTACTATGATTGAGCTAAAAATGAGCATGTACTGTATCGGGGAGCTCTGCAACTTTGCAATCAGAGATGTAGCACACAACTCAAAACTTATCCAGACTTGCGTCACCTCTTAGAAAGTTCAGTGGGACACAGAGATTTATATCCTTAGGGTTTTAGACTGATTCCCTTGGCCTCGATAACTTACAGAGAACTGTTTGCTGGCTCCCCGGATAGCTACAGTCAGTGTGTATATGGGCCCACAGTATGTAACAGCACATCTGAATGGACGGTGGGTTTGTGTCTGACCCTCGGGGGTGTAGCGGAGCGGTACACAAGCTAAACACATACACAATTCATAGCTTTGTGCGTTGGCTATACAGACTTACGTTGGTGATCATTGTGCATTATTGACCATGTTTAATAATACACTAGTATGATTTATTCATGTAAGAAATCAAGCATCTCACTCACACTGCATGCGTGTTTCGCTCAACGCTGTGTTCCTCTTGTGTTTCCATTTTTGGCCACTTTGTTTTACATCAAAGGAATAGATTTGGATTTTGCTGATGGATTTAATGTTTACATCACGTTACAGAAAATAGATTCCCCCCAATGGTTAGTTGGGAGGGAGGGGTTTGATTGCTTATATTTGAATCCCAGATAAGAAG
Source organism: Neogobius melanostomus (assembly GCA_007210695.1). Lineage (NCBI taxonomy): Eukaryota > Metazoa > Chordata > Actinopteri > Gobiiformes > Gobiidae > Neogobius > Neogobius melanostomus. Next base: position 3,891,254 of record VHKM01000048.1, read on the forward strand.
AACAAGGGGAGAGAAAAAAAAAAGGAGAAATAGCTACAGAATGAAAAAAAAAAAAAAAAAAAAAACGTGTGCGCGCCTGAATGAGAGATTTGATGCTAAGTGAAGATGACTGAGGAGACTTGCAATACAGAGAACGAGGGAGGGACAGAGGCAATGATCCGTTCAAACATGTATTTTTAAAACAACCTCCGGTGCAGCATCGACAAACACATGATTATACCAATTCAGTCTAAAACATAAATATTCAATACATTTTTAACATCACACTTGGCACAAAGAGTTAACTGCTTTGGGGCGTCGGTAGTGGGATTAAAATATGTCACAAAATGATTATATTCAGTTGATGCTATCGCAAGAAGCTTAGAAATATGGGAAAGCCACTGAGGTCTGACATATCAATGTAATTTTCAGTTCAAACAAGAAAAAATTAAAACGTAAATAACAGACGAGCATATGTTTTAGACCCATTTTTTGCCAGAATTTTACTCATTTTGTTCTAATTAAGCCTTATTTTGGTCCTAATTTTGTTACATTTTGCTTTGAACACAGTTTGACAAAGAAACAAATTGCTCAAGATTCATGTGTTGTTGTTTTTTTTAATTTAATAGATTTTTGTTAAAATGGTTGTAGAATATCACAACATTGTTATTACAACATTTAAAACAGAAAAACCCACCCAAGACACCTGCTTGGTCACAGAATCAATATCAAAATAGCACATTATGCTTATTGACATTCCCTAAATTAAAAATCCTATCCATCTATTAGTTTTTTCTTCCCTCCGTCAGTGCATTCACATACATTTCTGCAGTATACACAGCACACATATGCTGGCGTGCCCTTTATCAAAAACCAAACTACCATGAAGGACTGAGCGGGCAAGAAGGAGGGAGGAAAAACCACATCCATCCACACTGACATCACCTGACGCGGCTGCTCATTGACTGATAACATCAAGTGGAATAGGTCAATACACCGCTGTCATTCTCACACTCCCCATGCCGCTGTGAGTGTGTATTATGACAGAACATTTCACTGCAATTTTAACAACAACAGGTGGTCTGCACCATTGTTATCCGCTGCACCACTGATTTCTTCAAGGTCACATTAACAAAGGAAATCATGTCTTATCTAAATGAACAATATGTAACACAGAATGGAAATATAATATTCATAGTGTATCAATGTTGAAAAGTAATGCAAAATCTAGCCTTAAGAATGATGACAAATACTTAACTTAAACTGAATTTACTTACCGTAATTAAATGCCACATTGTCAATGCCAAATGACCACATTTTCATGTCGTGAAAAATGCATTCAGGTTAATATCACTGAATATTGTTAAGTATTATGATACATGCAGAAAGAGAAAAGATAAATGAGCAAAGATAAAAGATCTTATGGGCACAAAGGCTGGACTATTAATAATGTAGAAAACATTGGGCCTATTACAAGACTGACCCACTTGAAACACATGCATTTGCTTGCAACATCCCCAGCTTCTTCCTGTCAGCATCTAAGGAAAATGCTCTCCTACCAGTGTAAACCCTTTTTAATATCTAAAGTATGTCTGAATGCATATTGTATGCTAGCATGTGCAGCAGCTGGGTGTGTTTGCATGCATGGCTTAAAGTATAGTTAAAAGGCAACGCAGTAAGCAAGTGAAGAGGAGAAAAACACAGAAAGGCAGATAGGCAGCCTTGTCTGATACGCTCTTCTAAAATATTTATGCAGCTCCAGATTCCTGTCTCCAATTCAGGGCCCAATTAAAGCTCTTCTCTAAATGAATGTGCATTTGCTGTTGTGCACAAGCCAGGAAGGGAAGCTGCCCCAGTCTGCAAAACACAGCACTGCACTTTGCGCTGCAGTCTTAATGTTGAGTTTCCCTAAACGACATTGGCGTCCATCTTGTGCCCATAAATGACACCAATACAAATGCACAGAAATATCACTGCTGCATGCTTGTTTACAGGCGCTTCTATGTGCTGACATGGTAAATGACTGCCAGCGGTTAATGCAGTAACTGAATCTACGCATTAACCTGCCCGCCTCGAATTAAAGCGATCTCCTTTACATCGCAAAGTGCTGAATTATTCAACACTACGCCAACGAGATGCAGTGCTGGAGAGAAGAGGGCAATTGGGTGGGCACTTCAGAGACAAATGACACCAACATGGGCAGCTCTCAGGCGGGACACAAATTACTGTGAGGAAGTTAACTCATAAAAGACATGCAGACAATGGAGGAGATTAGAACATGAATGTGACAGTACGTGCAGATGGAGTTGTCATATAGATTGCCTCTGTGGTGGATGGAGGAAGCAGGGCAGCCAAAGCCTGTGTGGCAGCGCTAAAAAGGAATTAGCGGACTTTCATTATGACTGTGATTGAGAGTGGGTCCTCAGGGTGGGTCCGGTCATTGTTACTGGGCCATGTAAATCTATAGTCCTCCCAGTGCATGGAACCACATAAATACACATGTCCATTGTGTATGTCCATAATGCAAACACCAAGCTGTAAATAGGAATGAAATGTTTGTGAATGTACCAAGGCCAAAAGTGGTCGAGAATTATGCCAAGACGGAAGACGGCAGTATTGATGGCCTCTGTCATATTCATTTTTATTCTTATTGAAAAGTAGTACAATCCTTAAAAATATATTTTGTCAAAGCCCGAGAATGAAGGTGAAACAAGGAGCATTAAGAGAGTCTAGACTTCTACCAAGACAGAATCTTACAACAGTAATTGCACAGACTTAACATAGACTGATAGGTTTGGGATTAATACTCCTCCTTAGAGCTGTACAAAACTAGAAGCCTCCATATACAGTATAAGTCGTCTGCTCTTTAGTGGATGGTGTTATGTTGTATTTTTAAGATAGAAGACTCAAATTGGTGCAGAGTCCCTTTCACACACTTGAAACTTCATTGCAAACATTAATACATGCACAATCTTGGCTTACTGACCTTTTCTAAAAGTGCCATAATCAAAAATATCTGCATGTGAGCTCTGAGTTAATAACATTTCTCACACCTCACTAAAACTTTTGTACTGAACTGTGCAGAGGCTTTTTGCTGGTTTAGAAGTACCATCCATAAGAAGTGACACTGTATAGATCATATGTACTGGAATAGCTCTGCAGCCACCTGTGATTACAGTAACTATGGCATCCAGAGTGTGGTTTCTGCATGAACTGCTCCCTCCTCTTCACCTCCTCAGCCACCCACACAGGCACATACTGAGGCTCCGAGCAGCAGCAGCTCTCAGCTATAAAGCACTGTGTGTTTTTTCACCAACGTATGTGACACGTGCTTAAGTCTGGATTTATAAACCAAATAACACAGACCGACAGGACCCGACATTCATTCAATCTGCACTTAGACTTTACTTATCGTGAGCTCAAAACAGGCACAATCCAATATCTAAATTTTCATTCCCAGATATTCTCAATTTTGTATATTAACTGTACATTTCAAATAGACGTAAAAGGAAAAACAAGGAAACACTCCAAAAACTGGGGTGGAAACCTCTTCGAACAGAACTGCTTGGGTTGTATTCAGTGTTATACAGTGTAAATATAAACAGATAATCCATTTTTAGCACAGAATGCTCATAATCTTCATTAAAGCAGCTCAGTATTTAACATGTATATAATTAATAATCCTGCAAAAAAAAAAAAAAAGTACGGATTAGGACCAATTTGAAACGTGGCTGGAAGCATGTACATTCACAGTGTCAGCTGTGGTCCATCTCAAATATCCTCATGGAGCTTTTAAATCATCAAGACTAAAGCTCATTTTGTGGCAATAACTGCCCCTGGTTTGAGGTTTGGAGATATGAAAGTCTAATAATACTTTGTTTTAGCTGAGGTTTATTAAAATGGTCTATCTTGTCCATGTTCATAAACCATCCTAATCAGTATATTGTAGTTGGTATTGAAATATATAATAACAAAAATTTCAATATGAAGGAATAAACATGATTATTGTATTGTACTGTCGCCGTACCCTCTCTGGGATATTCATAGTAATGAAATGTTGTAATCTTGTATTTTTTTATTATCATCATTATTATCATATTATTTTTTAATATGACTGCACAACAGTGTGTTATGAATTCCTGACCCCAAAAGTGCATCCCAATCCATCTGACTCAAATACACACGAGTGCTCTGACCCCGGAGTCATCTATTAGCATTCCCTTAATATTGTGCGCTACACAAAAGCTGGTGCAGCCTCTTAGTGGGAAGGAGCTGTATCTTCTTGTCTCCCAGGCGTGTTCTTTATACTTGCATTTTCATATTTAAGTGCACAGTGGGAAAAGACTTCTCTCCGGTGCGCAGTAGGTGTTGTGGAAATAAATATTTTATACAAGCTTCTAATTGTATTTTGTGGCCTCGAGCGCCCTACGAGACACCGCCGCACTAATGGCTGTGCTTCTCACTATATGCCAATGCACAAGACAGTAACTTACCAGTTTATAGACCCAACAATGCAATGGTGGCTTGTATTTGCAGGGGAGTGATGCATCAAAACTCACTTATGTGGGTCTAGAGGTCACAGTGGGCTATATATGTATGAATGTAGGACTGTATTTCCATTGAGTATAAGCATAATGCTGAATGTTTTACACAGCCTGGAAGCATGCGGCCACACCACATAGGACAACCCTCACGGCTCCTGCTTAGTGACCCGAATGGCACACTGCGCATCCCACATGAGAGGTTAAGAATAGACCATATGCACTCGGCTAGAACACATACAGAAAACAGTCACTTATACGTAGGAGGCGCACGCCCAATAAAACAGCACGGAAAGTTATTATTTTATGTAGCAGGGTGAAAGGAATATCTTGTCTATAAGGTAAGTAAGATAAGTAAGAAGTAAAAATTCATCCATACAGTTAAAATAATGCTTGAATGTTTGTGTGCTGAACATACTACAGTAAGTAAGCAATAACTGGAAATATTAGACACAATAAATTTCCGATGCACCTGTTATTACAGACGTTGATCAAAATAATGATTTAAGTCTGATTGAGGCAGCTAAATATCCAGTCCGTCAATAGTGTTTATATCATTCCCTAACCAGCACAAAGGGATAACAAAATCATGCTGGAGCTGCAGGTCACACAGACCGTGCATTGTCCTCTAATGATGGTCTTATTGACAAGATGACAGGGCAAGGCCTGTATAATCTGAGAAAAAGGCCAAATCAATATCCACCACACAATCCTGCACCTTGTACTCAGGAGAAGGTTTGCCGACTCAAAATCTGCTGGAGGCCAATGAAACAAACCCTTCAAACGTGGATTTATATGGACTAACAACGGGGATTGAGCTTTTAGAATGTTTTTATTGATAAAACCAGTATATTGATAAAGAAAGAACAGTAATAATACCAGCATGTAATACAAGAATATCAGATACTGTTGTAGTACTGAAATTGATAAAATTGTCTCAAACTTAATATCTAACCAACAAATGCAACTCTGTGCAGCACGTTTGAACTGCCTTGATTTTATAATGTCAGTTCATTTATAATGATTCAGTATATGAATAAAGTGGATTGGATTGAGATTGAATACTTTGTTCGTATTACTAAGTCCATCGATGTGGTGTATAGTACATGGTGGTGTCATAGTAGCCTGTTTGGGCAGAGGTCCATCGAAGGCTTAGTCTGTCTGTGTGCTACGTGAGTATCACTGATGCACAGTCACAGGGAAGGCGTTGTACCACCTCGCTCCAATATGGCTCCTCCACTGGAACACCGCCAACATTTACATATGAATAAATATGAGGCAAAATCAAATAAATAAAATGGACAGCAGGAAAAAGTAATCCTGTTAGAGATCAAACAGCGGGGCTCTTCCTCTTCTCCTGCTACGATATTGCCACTATTTAGAGCCACAGTCTGCATTACAGACTTTATCTCAGCAGTTTCCTTATCGGTTATATACCAACATGTGACTGTCGCGCCTTTTAAACCTGCACCATCTTGCAGATTCATAGCCAGAATTTAAGATTACAGAGTTTAAAACACAGAGTAATAGGCTTCCTTGCAACTCACCTCTGTAGGCCACGTCCCACTGGCTGGAATCAGTCACCGTGGTTACATGGACGAAGGGAGAGTCGGATCTCTCGCCTCGTCTAAATAGAACAGGATTTCTTAAACCCATCTTTTTTCATTTTCAGTTCACTCGTTTTAAATCCAGTATGCCTATTCACTTTCTGGATGTGTGCGTCGTTTGATCCATCCCAACCCATGTAACCCAGGAGACTCGATTTGGGGCACAATCTGACTTTCCCCTGAGATGAACGGCGACTTGCCAACGCCAATTGCAGTCAGATTAGAGCAGCATGTAGCAGCCTAGTCGAATCAAAGTCGGAATCGGAATTGCCAAAAATATCGTGTTAAATGCTTCTACTTGTTGTCCAGCAAAGTCGCGCACTACTAGTCCAACATGGATGACAGAAGAGTTAACTTTAATGGCTGGATCCGTACAGAGAATGTGTCTTGAGCCATGAGACAGACAGATTCCCATCGGAGCTACAGCTAACATTAGCTCCAATTGATCCAATAAGGACAATAAAACCATCAACTACACATAAACTGGCCTTTGAAATTGTGCTGTGCTTGTTGAATTCATAGTTTATTGCACAGTTCTCATCAACAAAGAGTCGTAGGCTATCGTATCATGGTACCATATAACGTTTTAGCGGCAACGAGCAGTCAAATGAAACCATGTGATTTCTGAAAGTCACCATTGTGGTTGCAAGTCACGTGACACAAATTTTAACTCTAAACACACACGATTGATACAGCATTGCTGTGTCCATTGCGTTCCATACATCACATTGCAGGCCGCATGGCGGTCTCCAGTCACCGAATGCGACGTCACAATTTTTTTATTGATTGGCCACTGTTCAATAGTTTGAGATGATTGGAATTGATTGTTGACCGTTGAATACTAATTTACTTGTCATTGCTTAATCATCGGCGTATTTCTGGATGAATTCACATGTTAAAATTCAAAGATCAATATCATTCTCACCTATTTACATATATGCCTTTTTAATCCTTTAGCTTCCTTTCTTCACCGTCCGCCATCTCCTCTCCGATTTCATGCCCAGACATATCTATAATCTCCTTCTTCCCCTGTCTTCCCCCTCTGCCCTCTCCTCTTGCTCCTCATCCCTCCTCCAGACCAGAACTAAATGGAGATTAATGAAAAGGGGGAGAAGTGTCATTCAGCCACCACCACCATCACAGCTAACCGCTACAGTCCTGGACCTATTCAAAACACATGCGGGGAATAAAGTGCTAATACCTCGCCATGGATTAGCCTACAACTTCTATGCAGAAGATTTAAACATGCTAAAATATATAGCTTGCTGCCGTATAAAATGTTGAGGTTTTTATCTGCCTTGCTCAGACATTTTTAGCCTATCATTGTAGCAAATTCAGAGCACACCCTAGTCGCTCATTTCCGCCCTAAGTTTAAATCCTGACAAGTGACGCCCGCTCGCAGCTCCCACGCCAGTCAAACTATTCCGATAAGCCCCCAAAGGAAATTGACTCATATTTTTACCGCCTCATCTTCCCACATTCCACCATCCCGCCAACCAGCCACCCAACGCTCCCTTGGTTTTAGAGGTCAGGCAGCTTTAACTAATCTCCTATGCAAATTTGAGTTGGGGGGGAGAGGCGGGGCACGAGACGCTGTGAACAGTGGCGATGATGTATGAAGCGTGTCCATAATTCATGAGCTATTCTGTTTGACAAGTTAGACTAACATCGGCGTACACGTTTGTGCTGATACTCGCAGAAAGGGGAGACATTTTGGGTCAGCAGACTCAGGAAAGTGGAACAGCAAGACCATCCAGAGTGCAGTCTGAAATATTAAATATGGGTGAGATGCTCAAGTGCTTGTTTTTTCACTGTAGCCAAAGTTAGCCTGCGTGTCGTGGAGATGCCCTATGAACGCCTTTGTTAACATTGTAAACCACTCAGGCTTAAGGTGCAATTAACACACAATGATGAAGATGAGGTTGGAATAAGCGGAGCAAAGTGTCAGGTGTGTGAAATGAATAGATATGGAATGCAAAATGTTGAAGGGTTTAAAACAAACAAAAAACAGCCATTGTTGGGGAAAACAAAGTAGTAATAGTAATATCTGCGAAGGAGGGATTAGCTGAGCTATGGCTTGATGTAAGGACAGCGCTTCCTGTGGGAGGAGCCTGGTTAGATTGGAGCTTTCTAGGCGCCGTGGCACTTCAGATTTATTCCACTTGTCCGTTGCCGGGTCGTGGGGGCAGTTGGAGCTGCCCAAATCACATTGCACCAGCCCCTATGGCTCCTCCTGCAGGTGGTGGGTCCACAGAAGGACGGCCTCATAGTTCTAACCGGGCCTGTTGGTCTCTCATAAGGGGCTTCTGACCCGTCACCTAGGACCTGTTTGCCATGTGAGACCCTACCAGGGGCATGAAGCCCCCAACAACAGAGCTCCTGATCATTCGGGCGCTCAAACCCCTCCACCATGTTAAGGTGGCGGTTTCAGGAGGGGAAAAGCTCTAGTCAATTTTACATAATACCCTTGAAGAATGAGTCATAGAGAGAACTCAGGGAGACCATGAGATGGTTTGGATCCCTTTAACATTTTGACCATCAAACAATTACTTATGTTTGTATTGCTATGCGTTGCACATAAGGAACTTAAAGGCACACTGTGTGACATTTTGGAGAATACTCTTGCCATCAATACAAAACTACTGCTACTAATGACCAGCTCGACACAGAAAATGCTATTTTTGCAGTGGGTAATCAATGAAAGGATCTGAATGAGGACCTAACCTATTTAAATCTCAAATTCTGCTGCCTTTAGTCAACATCTCCATGGTAAAGTTATAGTCATGTCTGAGCTTCTCACAGCAAAGGCACATTTGTGTTTGTACATTTAAGAGATATTTTTCAATAAATGCGTGTATTTCAATTTTGTTTATTGGGTGAAATTTTACGCAGTATGGCTTTAATGTAGTGCCATCAAACCAATATGCAATGTCCGCCAATAGAGCAAGTGTAGCCTATTGCTAGAGTCCTCTTCCTTAATGCTTCCCTCCCACTGATGCCACTTTGCCACTATTGTGCACATACATTTGTATTGCACTGTATTTAGGGTTGATTATAGTTGTTTTCGCAGGTAATGTCATAGTTCATGTGCTAGAATTGGCAGTAAAGCTAACTGATCTGAAACACTGTTTTGTGCTAGTCATCCCTTCCAAAATGCTTACTTTATACCAATTTACTAATAAGTACGATGGTGAAGAGATCATTTACATGACCTGTAAGGGACTTCATATCATGTGTGGAGAGCAGTGAAAAAGTGACTACATGAGAGCTTAGAAGGTGGATGCAGACGACTGTGATGGTAATCTCACGAAAACAATTCAATGTAATTACAAGAGTTAGCAAAATCCATCCATAAACAAGAGCATTTAGCGTTATCCATTCATTCACGTCGTCACTCACTCGTGAAAGCTTACGTAACCTGCTTGGATTAGCCGCTGTTTACGTGTGCTATACGCCGTATTTATCTAGCTCATTATGCTTGCTCTTTTAGCCCGGCTGGATGGCGCTTTAAAGGAGCAGACGTCTCCCCTGGAAGTTTTCGTGTAGGAGTGAGTTGAGCATCCAGGGAACACAGCAGGGGAACATGAGACGCTACTACTATTGAGTAAAAAAAAAGAAGAAAAAAAAGGGGGGGGGGAAAGATCCTGACAGGCTGCGATGAACAACAGGGGAGCGCGGTTAAGTCGACAGGAAGACTCCGGTGAGGCTAATGCAGATATGCTGAGGAGGAACTGAAGCCTTACACATGAAAGCGGCTGCTCACGGCTCAAATGGCTTTTTCCAGTCCGTGCATCTGTTTCCGAATTCAAGATAAAACCACAGCTTTGGCGGCTGGACGGAAAGACAAAATTACTAAACGCTGCAACTGCGCTTGGATAGATAAGATATGGAGACAGAATACTACTAGACTTTTCAATATAAGGCAATGTGCTGGAACAACTGTCCGTATATCACCAGTTTTACAGCTTAGATGTGTGAGATTGGGGGACTACTTGAGACTTTTAAACATAATAGGGCCTTGTTTGTGAGTCTTGTTAATTCCTTTAAAATAGATTGAAGAGATCTGATTAGCTTAGAAGAATAGATTTGTTTCTCTTTATTTAAGGGCCTATAAAGTGGTGCATAGCCTTTAGTCTGAATTCTTCAGGAACAATAGCCGACAACTGTATAAGACTTTTAGTATTTGTGTTTTTTCTGGAAATGTCACCAATGGGCCAACGATACATACATTGTTTTTACTCTAGATCATCTGTGAGCTGGGATGTGCATTTTAATCAAGGTTTTTAGGTTAACATTAGGTTTTTAATGTTATGGCTGTGAATCATTCAGTTCATATAGCCCCAAATGTCTCTTTTATTAAGTGACGTTATACATCCTTTTCCTTGCCGCTGCTCCATTATCTTTGTCTGTCCAATCAGAGCTCTTCTACTCAATCATTTCTCTATCACTCTGTTGTATCCCGCTCCACTATGATTCACCTACATACACTTCCACACGCTCATTCATATGCTAATCACTTGCTTCAATTCTATACTTACAGTGTTAATATTGGCATCCCCTCCCCCAGCACCAGCCGCTATTGCCTTTTTTTTCTCTTTGATCTGTGAGCCGAATTATTCCATCTTACCCAGGCTTTTAATTCTCTTGATTGAGCCAATTACCTTCTGGCTGGATCAATGTGGGAAAGGTAATGATTTAAATGGCTGACGCATGACGCCATATTACCACCACCAGCTGAAGGAAGCGCGGGACGGGCTCTTTAGCTCAAAAATGAATACCCTCAATTTAGCCGAGAGATCTAGCATTATAGGTACCTCATTTTCAAAGTCAGAGACGGAAAGGGCGACAAAAATTTACCCGGAAATTGGTTACGTGGTCCAACAAAAGAAAATCATTTTAAATGTACTACTAATTTTTTATATACCTCTTTTCATTTGTTTATTTGGTCAGGTCAGTGCACGCTGATGAGCACACATGACAGACCAGTAAATGTCAGCAAGTCTTGCCATATCATATCTATCAGCCAACACACAGAGAATGTGGGCAAAAGCCCCCTTTCCATAGGACTGGACCAGTTCAGTTCACTTGAGACCGGTTCATTTAGGGAGGGGCAGATCCCGAACGTTTGCGTTTCAAGAACCTTTAGGGTAAAGTTGTCTGGGTCGTTATTGGAGTTGTTGTTGTTATTGTGCATGTGACAGGCAACAACCACAGCCTGATATCACTGTGTTTTAGTCCTGCATCAAAACACCTTTATATGTGCTAAATTTGGCCATGTGGCAGAGAACTCTATATCTACAAGACCTATGTAATTAGTCAATATTATGTCTTTTACATTTGTGAACAGCAATAGGAAAATATTATATGTAAATGTTTTTCAAAACTAATAGATAAAATATTTATTTGTTTCTTCTAAGCCTATACCAGCACTGATACGTAAGTCTTTGATTTTGTTTACATATATATCGTTCAATACACCTATCGTAGAGAGATTTCGCTTTATCCACACAGAGAGACCCTACGTCAAACCCACAACCTTCTTGTATGCCACCTCAAAAATTGACCAAACACTGGAATTTGTTATTTCCATCTTTACCACAAGCCGCAACTTGCTAACAAACAGAAACAAAGGCCGGGCGACTCCATTTCCCTCGTGGATCTAAATTGCATGGTCTCTCCAGGAAGTGGGTCAGACTGATCCTAAACGCTAACATCATTGCAGAAACCCAGTAAAGTCACTTACATCCCCTCTTTGGCCATAGACCGAGGCACACACGAGCTGCACTCATCTCCGCTTGTCATCTTCTCTTGAGTGAGCTGTCCCATCCCATTTAGCCCTGCTCCTTCATCCCCAGATTCATAATTGATGTAATGGAGCATTGTATCTAAATGCAGCTCGTGCCTGGGACAAGCGCTGGAGTCCGCCGGGATGTGGGGAAACAGGCCAGAAGCAACACAAGCCACTACTAGGTCAGAGCTGTGGGCGGGTCGCAAAAGAGGAGATGAATGAACAAAATCGGGCAGGTGCGAGTGTCCAGGAACTGTATCTAAGAATCCACTCATCCTTGTGATGTAATAGTGCTGACATTGTAAGGTTGTTGCTACCAACTCGAGAGATAATGAATGGGAGAAGTTCAAACTGCATACAGCAAAGTATTACATATCGCTGCTTCGACTTTTGCATGAATGTGACTTTGGTCATTATTCACAAGCAGGATCAAGATGTTAACAGTAAGTTCCCCAGACGACGACTGCTCAAACACAACTGGGATTTAAATGAGGATAGAGCAACGAGGAGTGTTGGGAGTGTAGAGCTTAGCATGTTACTGATGACTGCCCCGAAGAAACATTGAAATAATTAGCTGCTACTGGCGAGTTTCTGTAATAAGTTTTTGTTTTGTTTTTAATTACTCTCAGCTAATCCGGTGACTGACATGGCCGATTACTTTATATGTCCCTCTTCATAAGCTATTTGTACTGTTTTTCTGCTTGGTTAGTACATACAGTATATAAAGATACACGCACAAAAACATAACCAATACACCACTACCTTTGCAACACAGTCACAACACTAAAGCACACAATGAAACACACTTGCACACTCTTGGTAGCTCAACTTAAGTGGCTTGAAATGCCCTTTTTCTACTGAGGTCCGGCCGTAGCAGGAAGTTGGTTCCCGTTTGGCGATTACACACAGTGGCTCTGTCCAGCAACTCTACGACGCCATTTGATTCCCAAAGTTCACCTGACCCACTTCTGCAGAGGACAAAGAGGCCAAGAGGAGACCCCCACTGCACATAGCGCACTTCAATAGGAAAGATCACTCTTTCTCAGCTACTATAATGTAAAATAATGTTGCTTTCTATATTTCTATTTCTACACAGCACAATCTGCAGTGTAGCTTTAATAATTCAGCTTTTAGAGGCCACACAAACTAAGGTACCAGTATAAAAAAATATCTTAACAAATAAACAAATATTGTACAACGTCTGCATGTCTTAATATTCTGAAGAGCTTTAAAAAGAGACAATGCCAGAAAGTATGTAATTAGGTTAACATAGAGCTAGCCCTCAACTATTCACCTCCTTGTATGGACTTTTTTTTTGTTGGAATTACAGCAGATTTTGATAATGTACTGCAATATGCATTTCACAGTTCTCTTGAGACAGACAATTAGACGAGTACCTATACAAGCTCCCCACTAACAATACTAAAATAAAGCCTCTTTCATACATCCAGGTCTTTTCCTTCCAGTCCTCGCGCTCTTGCCACTCGCCCTCAGATGGCATAATCCCTGTCATATTGTCACATTACAGGAGTTCAAATGCTAATGGCTCCAGCGCTAATCCAGTTGCTGGTGCGGCTGGACTCGTGCCCGTCGCCCTGCTCGGCTCCACAGCAGCTGTGTCTCGCACCTACATGCCAACAACGCACCTGGGATTCCACATAATCGCTGCACACCAAGAGGTTAACATATAAAAGGTTTCATTTAATACAGTGCAGCTGGATGGAATTTACTTTTAGGGGACAAGAATAACATCATGCAATTCAAACAGAGAGGAAAAAAAATATATCTGCACAGAGGAGAGCAACTACAAGCTGCCGCATATTGAGCTGTGGATGTGTATGAGTCTTGGCAGGCAATTATGGTCATTACTGTCTCTTACAATCTTTCAAAAACAGAAATTTTCCACTCTATGGGCAGCAGTGAAAGTGCTCCAGCCCCAGAGCATTTGGTGTGTGTTGCTAAGTTGGTACAACAGTTTCCCCGTCTATTCAAAGAGGCAAATCTGTTTTCCTATAATCTGAGTATAACAGCACTTGTGAAATATTTAAAGAATTAAAACCTCTCCTTTTCAATAAAACATCTGTGCAAGAGCACTAGGTCCATTAGTAAAAGAGTCGGAATCAAGCGGCTTCAAAGGAATTTGGTTAATTTGGATGAAATCTGTGGGTTCAATAAAAGATGAATGGAGGTAGAGAGTGGAGGTGACGGAGACAGCCTCAGCCAAGACTGAGCTCAACTACATTAATGCACTTCATATTGTGACCCACTTTATCACAGGCTGCTCTTCCAGGAAGCAACTTAACCTCAGGCCTAACCAAAAATGTCCCACCCCCTCAATTTTATTTTTGGATTTGGATTTTTTTTAAAGAAAATGAAAAGGTCTGGAATCTGGAATATGATTTCACATGCATGAAATAAAGCCTCCACAAACATACAATAACAATTCTTCAGGGGTCGTCATGGTGACGTGAAAACAAGAGACGACCTCCCTCTTTTTTGCCTTTTTCTGCAAACTGCATTTGTGGTTTCTGTGTTTCAAATTGTTTTTCTGGATACTTTTGTACGTCTTTGCCGTGTTTTTGTGGAGGTTTGGTGGATTTGTTTACTTTGAGAGTCTAAAATGGTCCTGAAGAAAGCAGCTTTTTAAAAGGTAAACAAAATGCTAGCTTATCAGCTAAACCCATTTGAGACCTACAAATTTCTTCTCCTGAGACACTGAAGAGGCACCAAGAGTCCTCACAGCTGCAGCACAGTCGAGGCGTCACAAGAGGAGCTACAGGAAACAAAAAAGGACAAACGAGAGATGATGAAAGACAGTTGTGAAGCGGAGGGAGGAAGAGGAAGGAAGAGGTGGAGCTGACCAGTGCAGGACACCACGCTCTGAAACAGGGACAAACCCAGGAGGCGCGGCACTATTTCAGAAGATCAGAGGAGACAGAGGGCAGCCAGCCAGGTTCTTCCGAGTGCTACAGTTTCCCCGACCTCCAAGGTCATGCGGGTCAGGTTGACACAGTGGCAGCGCGGCTCAGCCGCAGCAGCTCAGGACTAACACCTGAACACTATTTCGTTGTACAGCACTTACTTACTTACTTACTTAAAAAGGTGAATTAGACACATGTAGCCTGAGCTATAATGCTGCATTATGTAAACAACAGTCATTTTAAAGATGTGTGTCACTGAAGAATGGACGAAGCGTACAAGGTCAAAAATACTTAATTGTGATTTTGCAGTAATTGCGATTAAAGTTGCAATTTGTATCTTTGAGGCAATATGCAGTTCATAGTGCACATTTTATACATGTTTCAATCACTATTAAATTCTTAAACGGCTTACACCTAACAGGCTATGTAGTTGTTGTTATAAATAAAGATATACGTTTGTACAAAAACTGGCCAGTGTTTGATTAGTGCACAGAATCATACACAACACTGCACCTCTTAAGAACCTCTGTCCAGTTAAAACAAGTGACAACTGGAGCTATGATCTCCTCCTCTAGAGGACAGTGTAGTTTTCTGAAATTCAAAACAGCATTTGTAAAATCGGCATTTTCATATACTATAAAGGGATTAAAGAATTGAATAATCTCCCTACTCCCTACTGAATCAAAAATAAATTTCACAAACTACACTACTTTTACCTGTGAACTAATAAAAAGTGGTTGCACAGAATATGAAAGGACTGATGGTTAAGAATGATGAATTGTAGTGGTGACACGGTCTGTCTGACGGACGTGGCGGTGGGTGGGGTTTAATGCTGGGGGAAGTTTGGGGCAGGGTTATATTGTTGCTACTGTTGCTTACTGAATGTGCACAATTGATTTATATTTATAAAGATTAAAGTAAAGTACAGGGCCTTAAAATGAAAGCAACAGAAATAAAATAGTCTATTTTAAGTTCTGTGAATTTTACTGTATTTCTAATTTTAAAACCAGTAGAAACATCTGGGTTTTTTTTCAACCTTCTCGCTCCGCTACATTGTCCATGGTCAATATACATATACATATACACACATATATATATTATATATATATATATATATGTATATATATATAATATATATATATATATATATATATATTTTTTTTTTTTCCTTCTTTCTTTCAATGTCTGTTATCATACTTCCTGTCAAGAATCGTGAATAGGCAATTGGCACAGAGACGCCCCCCCTCACCGACTCGTCTCAATATTCCAGTGTGTAAAGGTGAGCGACCTTTGAGCCCTGTCCTCAAATAGAGCGTGGTTTGGAGAGCAGCGTGAGCTCTGTGTACACAGCCCCTGAGCACACAGCACATGCCTCACGCCTGTGTGTTCATGTTGTTTACCTTTCATTAAAACCAGAGATGTGTCTATAAAAGCCACAGCACCTCTAGTTATAGTGTTCACTTTCAATTATAATCTACTCTACAACATAACAATCAAACAAAGCACGTCAAAGGCAGTGAAAACTTACATCTTAAAATACCTTTGCCAAGAATAGGATTGTTTATGTATCTGGTTATTACCATTTGGATGTTGATGAGAGAGAATTGAAATAAAACCTCTGTACCTCTGTGAGATCAAATACAGTATGTTGCTAAACTTGCCAAATAGTATGAGAAAATTATTAGTCAGTACTTTAACCATATTTGTGTTGACACGGAGTGATATACAACATTTAAATTTATTGTAACCCAGCAATAAAAAGGTTAAAAATGCCACACGTATTTCCTTCAACACATAAAACCCAAGAATTTCACGTAAAAGAAAATGAAGAAGACACTTCCTAGAAAAGAAATAAAAAGTGTCAACAACAACAAAAAAGTATTTGTTCCCTTATTGTTTGCTCTTTATCCAGGCTTTTAAGACGAGGGTCAGGGTCAGCGCTTTGAGAGGAATGTGAAGTGAAAAGGGAAAAGAGGAAATAGGAAACGCGGGTTCTGATTGGTCAAAATCCCCCTTGAAGGAAAGAGACTTAAGCTCAAGGAAGAAGCCTCAGAGGCGCAGTCTGTCATTAGCATTCTAAAGGAAGTGGCAGCACACACAGAAACCCGCACTGAATCGCACGTATACATCACTGTGAGCCTGATTGGCACCTCGAGGAGCTTCTCGGTGCATTCTGAAGAAATACTGTATAAGAAAAAAAAAACAGTCTGCCTTTTCTGTCTCTTGAAAATATTTTTGCATTTCTTTCCTCCAAAACCGTCCTTTTGCCTTCAAAAAACATGCTGCGCAGCACGGGAACACCTGACACAAAATACTACAGCGCTTTATTACGTTTCAGACTCGCTTGTAGGCTACGCACCGAATGGAGCAGAATTCAAAAGGTTATAACGCTACAACGGATATAGCATTACGGTTGCACAATGAGGAGATTTGAGCTGCAATTTATGTTTTGAAATAAAGATGACATTTGATTTTAAATAACTGCGTAAGAAGTGCTACGACTAGGATCCCAGGCATTTAAGAACTCTGTTGAGGGTCAGACCTAAAACATGTTTTCAATATTTTATTACCAAAGAAAACACAACGCTGTCAAAATTGTATGTTCAGAACAACTGGTCTACACTGCAGGGTCAACAGGTTTGAACTTGATAAATGCATAAGGAGATAATCATATTTTGTTGTTGTTGTTTTCACTCTACATATACAGTACCACCTAAATAATTGCAGCTTTTGCGATTTCCTAATTGAACATTGAAATTGCAATTCTGATTCAACAGTGAATAATTGTGCACCCCTATATGGGATTATAATCAATAAAAGTAATTGGAAACGCTGTCAGGATTATTGAAACAAACCTCTGCTGCACAAATAGCAGTTCAATGTCATCATCATTCATCAATAAAGTAAAGTGTGCCCAGGCTTGGACTCGAACCAGGAATCCTTTAGACTAAAGGGAAACACTGCATAATGTTCGTCCATAGTGGGGTCGAGTCTACTACAATGTATCCCTTAGAAGTAAAACCAGTGGCCGGTACACTTTGTACCTCGCAAAGAAAAAAGACAATAGACCACCGCAAATTTAGGGCTGATAGAATTTAAATCAAAATCTCTGCTATGGTCAATCTTATTATTAAAGATGGTACAATCTTCATGATCGACAAGGGCTTTTATCATCAGGTCAGTTTTGTGCCAGAAAAGTAACTAATTTGGACTTTGGAAGAGTGCACGGAAACACTTTCTTTACTAAATACTGGAGTGAAAAGCATCGTTGTTTAAGCTGAGGTTCATTTAAAAGATTAAAGGAACAGGCCACCATTTTTCATACTGTGATATGTTCTTACCTGAGCTTAGACATACCTGTCTGGTCTGTGGGCGTGCCTGTGGAAGAGCGTGGTCGCTTCCAACTTCACCCCCATTTGGAGCTATAGGAATATGCTGAGAGGCCAAATGCTAACAACATCTTTGGTCTTTTTGCGTGACTGAGTGCACACACAAAGACCAGACGGGTACGTATCAACTCGTCTAAGCTCAGGTAAGAACATACCTCAGTATGGAAAAACAGTGGCCTGTATTAATATCTACATTAATTAATCATATTTGTAAAAGTTTCTTGTTTTTTAATTGATTGAAATTGATTATCAAGATCAATAGGAGAATAAAAAAATGTTGTTGTTTTTTGGCCATATTGCCCAGCCTAGACAAACTGCAGCTGAAACTTCCACATTACAAACTAACCTTGTATGCTCATACTTATGCTTCCATTTTTCATTGGTCAGGCCGTCTATAAAACTCTCACCACTGAGCCACATTCTCGGGCAAATAAAAGGAGCAGGGGAACAGAGGGAGAACTTAAGTGCCTTATTATGCCTGAGTGCGCACAAAGCGGTTCACGCACATGAAGCGCTGGCGATCCCCCAGTCAGTTGTATGGTAAACATGGCGAGGTCTGTTCCAGTAATGAGCCAATGCAGAGCCGTATTGATCACACACAGTGGATCAGAAGACCTCTGCCAGTCCCTCGGAGCCCACTTTACGGCGCTGCAACAACTGCACTCATTTAGCACTTTTATATCTTCCTTTGCCCATTCTGCAACGCCACTTCAGCCATTAAAAAAGAAAAGAAAAAAAGAGCATTCCTCTACCCCCTTCTCCCATGTATCAAGCCCCTTATTTATGTAAATCCATTTGCAGTGAGAATGAAGCTTGTCTAATGTCCCCAACACTGCAGGATTTCATGCCATTTCTTCCCGGTAACGCGGCAATAATGAAAATGTAAATAGCGTTAAGCTGTGTGGCTTAAGACAACCTCTTAATGAACGCACATTGAGTGAGAGAAAAGAGAAAAGCGAGTGTGGATGCATTTATAGAAGCAGGCCCCTCCATCACTGGCTAACACATCACTTGCAACATCATAGCACTGGAGCGTGTGTGTGTGTGTGTGGTGTGTGTAGACGTATGGAAAACTGAGATTGAAAGGACGTTGCAGAAAATCAAGGCTACAGCATGAAAACCTTTGTTGGCATATCAGAGCGAATATAAAAGCCCAATATACTTTATATGCCTCGCTCGCCTGTCCGCTGCACTGCTGAAAGAAACACCCTCTTGCTCTATTGCAAATGCTATTTTATTAATACAAATACAAATACAAAGAAGATTCCCACTCCAAAACCGAAGATAGTACTAAAATGCATTGCTTAATCCGCATCATCCCAAGACAGGAAGAAAAAAATGTCAGTAAAGGACATTAGGGCTACATTAGATCTACACTTTTTTATAATTTAAGTTAACTGTTATGATTTACAGACTGTATTTGCTCTGGTATAGCTTTATATCGTTGCAAGAGAAGAAACCGAGATCGCAACGGGCGTATATGGCTCATTGTTCTTTTGAAAAGGGAAAGAAAAAATTTGACACCTGACCAGAAGGAGGAGGTTGAATTTTGGAACAAAAATAAAGCTGCCCATTTCTGTCGTGGATTCACCGCCTACTGAGTTTGTAAGCAGCATATCAATATTCCCACAACCTCTTAAGGCTTGCAGTGCTTGCACATGCACTTATCCGGAGAGGCCGGGTGGTTATGTAACATGCAGTACAGGGGGGCTTCCCTTGAGCTTTTTCATTAAAAGTGGAACAAAAAAAATACATGGAGGCAATGGTGGGAAAAACACGTCGAAGGTTGGAAGGTGTGTGAGGGTCAGTTCTTTGTGTCCCTGATGAATAAAGAGGACAGGCATGAGTGGAGATTTGAAAGGGAGATCTCAACAATTAGAACGTTGTCTTTGCCCCCAGTGGAAAGATGGGGTCTGTCACCTCCTGTTCCTCCCCTTGTGTGTGCAGTAGTGCTCAACCTTGGGGTATCTCTGCATTAGCACATCAGGCTGCTAAGTCAATCCCACTGCTACTCAGTCAACCATTGACTCGATCTTTGATTGTAAAAAGCCTGGCAAGTTAATCCAGGAGCGTAGCAGGCCAATCAAGTTGTCCAGCCGGGCTCGCTGTCAGTAACACATTTAGGTCAACCACAAAGGCATGCAGCAACCCTGATCCTCGCGAGACACACCTCGATGCACATCAAATACCAGCAATCATATTAGCACAAGCACTTTCCGAAACGTGACAAGACAAAAGATAATGTTTTAAGCAAAAAAGGAGAAAATCAAAAAGCATCTGCTGTATAACTTTTTTTTTTTTTTTATTGATCGCCATCACAGTTCCGGCGCCTGAGCATGTGAAGCAGTACTGGAAAGGTTACTGTGCAGTCACCACCCACATCTGCAGGGGCACGGAAAGAATGAACACATGAGCAGCCTCAATAACTATGAACAGGGAAGAGTGTACAGCGCACCGCAGGAGCATGGTGACGCTAACTCCAACCAAGCAGACGAGAACTGGTGGAGGAAAGTGCAGACGGATAAAGGCAGACAGCACTATTTACAGCAGATTAGTTGTTATGGTGATAAGCAGGAGGGAAAAGGAAGGGCTCTAGTTGTCAGGGTGATATGGCAGCACGGGGCTACTTACTGATGGTACGTAAAAAATAACAGTTTAGAATTTGCTCTATACCTTTATGAGCAAAAAGAGAGAGAAAACAGCAACAACAATACAAGATGTACTAGGATGAATAGAGCTAAGACAAAGCAGTCTCTTGAAGCAGCCTTCTCTCATTAGCATTTGGAGACATACTCAGATTCCTCCCCCACATTCTCAGCATGAAGCAGTTTTTTTCTAAGTTTTTGCCTAATGAGCGATGGTAGCAGCACATGAACAGCAAGCCTGGCGTTTACTCCAATGTGTGTGGCTTGTGCCTGTGATGGTCTAACAACAGCGCGCGAGGGCGGATCACTTTGACACCGGGAGATGACACAGGACTGCGGGTAATTGTAGTTTAAATGGCCTGAAGGGGTTTCTAGAACGCTGGTCTTTGTACTTTTTACTGCCTGCAGTCTCACCTCTGGGTTTGCAAAGGCATCTGATGTAATCAGCCAAATTTAAAATCACTGTCAAAGCACAATCAAGCAGCTCTCCATATGCCAGGTAGAGCTGCCGCTGCGGATGGCTCTCATTCATTATTCAAGCTTTTATAATTAATTGATCACTTTGTTTAACCCCTGTGATTTGCAAAATGTCACTGTAATGGTTCGCAAGCTGAAACCTCAAAAGACAAATATGGTATAATTATAAAATTAATAAATCAAAGACATATTAAAGCTGGGGTACCAGATTTTTCCTGTTCAAACAGTGATTTTTTTTGTTTTGGCCCAAAATTGTTTCTAGCTCTCACAGTCCCTCCTGTGTATTCAAATTGTTTAAAAAAATGTAATTTCACACCCATATACAGCATTGAGTGGTGACAAAGTGAAGCAGGGGCGGCCACCCCCCAAGATAAATTCCACTAATTTACATTAGATTTCTATCATCCATTGCTCAATAAAACTTTAGGCGAAGACAATACAACAAGGTCTGTGTTTTGCTGTGTTAACAACATACTCTGAAGTGGCAAAACTAAATGTATTTTACAACACCAAAAAATCAGGTACCCAGCTTTAACCTGGGTGACAATAAAAATGTTTGTGAGCCTATAGAGAAGGTGTTAAATTATTTGTTAGAATATATACAGTATATGTCACAAGAAGTGGCAGTAGTCATTGTTATGATGTTATGGTTTTAACCAACATCTTTGGCGAATGTTCATTCGAATATACTTAGATGTTGGTTTAGTCATCTATGAGGGCATTTTACAGTCACCCACAAACTTGCAGGACTACTAAAACAATTGTTTAAGTTTTTTCTTCACTACTACACGTTATTATGCTTTAAAAATGGTATCTTACAACCTGGTTTTAAAGACTAGTGCTGTCAATCGATTGTTTGAATTAGATTCATCTTTTGATTAATCGTGAGTTAAAGCTTAATTTTGACAGCCCTTATATAGACAGGTCACTTCAGTTAAAACAGTAAACTGGATATTAACCCCCTGCTTGTCTTGTAAGTTGCTGTAAACGGTAAAAGAGTAAAAGTCCACTGTAAAGTCTCAACAATTATCAGGGACAAACTGCATATTAAAAAATATAGAAAGATCTAGAAAATAGATAATCCTTTCACGTATGTGCGAACAGACGGCATCTGCAGCTTCTGGGGAATTAGCGATCACAACATACTTATGGGCGGAAAGGAGGAACACGCATGCCTGTGTATCACACCATGATGACTGAATTACCTTAATGTTCGTAAAAGCATCGCTCTGCACTCCTCCTTATTTACAATCATTTAATTACCTGGAACACTATTTCTGGATTAACCCACACGCTGGATACATCGACATATTTACGCTGCGCTGGATAACATAAATAAATTACTTCATTATCAGCCAGCAGCAGCACAGGAATTTTAAGCGTCTTCCTCATCATATGCTGGCTATTAAAATATGCAGCATGAAGTCCACACCCATCGTAATAGAGTCAAACATGCACACATGCTACACACTGAATGATGGGCCTGTATACTGCATTGGTAAAACAGATGGCAGGCTTGCTGGCCGTTTGGGGCTGGTATTATTTTGATTTCAAAATTTTAATAGATTCAAAGATTAATCAAAAACAAGACAACAACGTAAGGAATATTTTGGATGAAGGAACAACATTGTAAGTCAATTTAACATAATTCCCTCCCTTTAAATTGGGGTTACATTTCCCCAGTTGTATATCATCAGTTTTGCCGATTCCTAGCAATCAGTTAGATTAAAAACAATTTATGGATATTTTCATGATTCATATCAGGCCTAAAAGTGAGGAACTACCAAAATTATAGGGTTAATCAAGACACAATCATTTCTATCAAACAAACAAATCAACAAAATTACACAAAACACAGCAGCACCCCAGTCTGTTTTACATAATGCATTCCATCTTTCCTTAAACCCCACACATACTGGGAGATTCAATATTCCTCTATGGCTTATAGTTTTGTGGCTCAATTTCCTGCATAGCTGTTCTGTCCTAAGGCTGTGCAGCTGTGGTGAGTGGAGCAGGGGGAAAAAACGAAAACAGGTTTCCTACAGTACCTACTCAATGCACCATCCAGGGGCAGTCCGGCTCTCCACAAGAAAGCCATTTAATCTTCAGTAGTCTGCATGTGATCAATCTCGGGGCCACAGCGTTACTGCAGAGCGCCCCATTCCTCATCGTTTAGAGCGAGAGCTATTGACCGGCCAGAGACAGCCTCTGTAGTGGATTTTGTAAGCCCACAGTAAAAGTTGAGGCATGTGTACTGTAAATTCAGAGCACTGGCAAATTGCAGGGATACGGATTACATAAATGTTCATGTGACATAGTAAGACGTTTCGCTTCGTCATTGCCCTCAGTAAGCTTAATTTCATATAATTTAATATGGGCAATCAGGGGGTAACTCCAGGGCCTGGACACCCATGCGTTAGGTTTGGTAAGGGTTACCTACCAGAGACTATTCAGAGTCCGTTTCAATATGTTTTCAGCTGTTGTCAACCCATCAACCACATAAAGGTGAGGTTAAAGCCTAGTTAGAAATCATTATCTTTTACAGTTACATGTTATTTTAAGCTTACAAAACCGGGGACAAACAAAACCGGGGACAAATTGTCCATGTGGACACTTGATCTGTCAATTATCTATTACTGTGTTTTCCTGCGGCAGAAAATAAACGATTTAATGTCCGATAGTGGATGTTTGGGGGACTGGGTACAATGAGACAGGCATGACAAGGAAGAGCCTCTACATCTTATTTGTGCGTGTCATTGTGTCCATCTCCCTGACAGAGTGGACCTATAGATGGGCACATTTGGGTTTTAGAAGTGTCGGAGAAACGGTGCCAAAATGATTGGTGAATATAGAAGAGATCGCCTTGACAAATAAATTAAGTGAATGTCTGACTTGCTGCACATACTGCGGGGTTATCCGACCGTCAGCGCCACAGAACTTCATCCCCCACAATGCCGTGGGCCTTGTCAGATTTACAGCCATCCACAGCTGCGCCTTATCGGGATTTGAAGCACGACATTCGTAGCGTCATCGCAATATTGGCTGTCTCATTTCTATCCTCAGAGAAACAGTCAAGGGGCCAAGGTTGCCAGATCACACATACAGAAGTGTTCGATTTAATGCACACTTCCATGACGTGAGCAGTGGGGATCATTGGGCAGATAGTGAGCTGACAGCGGTGGCTTATGGGACAGTACGCTACATTACGCCGACATCACAGCTGGTTCCACTCTTTAAGTCCGTTCTATTTTTAACATAAGGCCAGCTCAGGTTGTACAGGCAAGATCTATTGAACAGATAACTATAATGGAAGTATACGTAGAGATTCTGCTGGTGATTCACAAAGCATTGGATAGCATTTTGGGAGGAAAAGGGTTGAACTGTGAAGGGAACTATCTGCTCTGGAGAACTGAACTAATGCTGAGACAAGTAAAAGCTAATTCATTATAAATTTATGAACTATTCTGGAATAATTCTCTTCCTCCAGAGAGAGGAGGTTTGAAGCAGCTGGACCGCTTATCTCTCCTACACTGTCAACACTTCCCTTCAAGGCCAAGCCACAGAGCTAAACCTGATCAGGACTGAGCACTCTGGGTCATATTTTGCAAAACACTGACTTTAAGACTGTTGGTAAAAATGTACCTGGAATAAAGTTAACAAACAGATTTTTATCACGAGTATAATGAACAGAGAAAGTCAGAGAAAAACAGAGAACAAGTCAAAACAAAGATGGAGAGAAAAACTGTGTCAAGGCCAGAGATATCCTGGTGCTTGGAGACAGAGCCATATCCGGATGTATCAACAAGAAATTCGCTTACTACGGGACAACATTTCTTAGAGACGGAAAATGGACTTAATGACATGCTCTCTGTGGAGGGAAGACTGGAAAAACTGATACTTGCAACCTAAATTTAAACGATACAGTAACGTTCACAAATCTTGACAACTTTGTTCCAGGCCAGAGCAAAGACAACATGCAAATAAGCGCACACACATACCCCCACCCCCCACCCACACTGACTTTTTTCTTTGAACATAAGGGCTGCACAAACAATAGTCTGACGTATAGCAAATATCACTAGAACAAGACAGTCATTTTCTCTGTCCATTTACAAATCATACTTACGAAAGCTTTGCTGAGCACTTAAAGGTTGGATGGAGCAAATTGAAATCCAGTACTTGCTGCTGTTGAATGACCCTATTATTTACATTGTACCTATAATGCGGGCTCAATAAAAACCTTTGGGGCAATTGAGTAAACTCTCCAGCACTCTACAAATTAAGTGAGGGCGTTTTTGTTTGCGGCGTTGGACTTAAAGTGTAGCGTGCCTTGGTTTCGCCACTGCAGTCGGTGCACTCATCCCTGCAGGCAACGTTTAGAAGCCATTACTCCAGCTAACAGGCCAGTCAGCAGGCCATGGATATGTTTAGTGATGTACTCCGCTTGGCGCACTCCACACAATCGGAAATGGACAAAATGTGCTCACGACATCTTGAAGTGGTGCGAAGCAGTGAAAGGAGTCAGGTGGGGTCTCAGTTGGTACAGTATGTGCTGTTTATTTTATTATTTCTCTTTATAGATTTTTTTCCACACATCATGTACACCCTAAAAAATATCCTTAGCTTATAAAGAGGCGCCAGACATAATATACATTTAAAGGTGTTTATGATGCCTAGTACTATAGTTTTAGCATTATTGCTGCTTATTTAATGTTACCACAATGTTTCTTTAACATATACGATTACACCTCTATATTACCAGTACTTACTCTTATTATTGCTACTGTACCACACTGTGAATGCCAAATCTTGGCATGGCAAATAGGAATGGGCCTTGTTGGTCGGGAAATACCTGGTAGCTTTTGGCGAGTGGTTGGTGGTGGTCAAAGGGTTGGATGGCGCAGATGCAGCCACATTTCTGTCAGTCTAGCTCAGGGCCGCTGTGGCTTCATACATCGCTTACTACATCCAAGTATGGAGTGAGGGAAAAAGATTACTACCCCTTAAGAGCTTTTGGTGACTTGTGCTGTGAAAAAGTGCAATACATCTTCTTCTCCTTCCCTCCTTGAAATAATTACTTCCACACATTAAATGTCTATGTAGTTGTAAACCTAAACAAACAAGAAAAAGAAAAGAAGAAAAAAAAAAGCAGGAATAAAAATGGAATTGGGACCAGTTGTACACCGGTCTTCTATGCTGCATCCTCATGTGTGAAAGGGGATGGGGGGTGGGGTAGCAGACAAACAAGCAGCAGGACCCAACGGGCAAACCCGTGATGATACACTACACGTGACCCCTGACCTGGGGAGAGCCAGCGCTAGTGTCCCAGAGCTAGAGTGATTAATGGGGCAGCCCTCAGGTAGAAGTGGAGCATGAAAGTGTGTTTTTAAGGGCGCCGCGACTGCTAACAGAGGCAATGTAAAAAGCAGGGGATCTAAATGATCCAATTAGCCCCAGATTTATGGCCGACCCAACAAAAGTACAGAAACCAGATCATTTCTGACCAAGGGCAAAATATTTAATGTAATTATTGTTTCCACTCATTCAGACTATTGGCAACTTTAAGAAATTGTATTTTTTACATTATCTAAAACCTGACAGTCAGTGTTTGCAGTGGTTTGGGGCAAATGACTTTTAACCTCACAAAACTTTTAACTCATCATTTAGAAACTTTAACAACATTTCACACGTTGCTTAAAAGGAACAGGCCATCGTTTTTCCATACTGAGATATGTTCTTACCTAAGCTGATACGTACCTGTCTGGTCTTTGTGAGTGCCCGTGGAAGAGCGTAGTAGCTTCCAACTTCACCCCCATTTGGAGCTATAGGAATATGCTGGGAGAGGCCAAATGCTAACAACATCTTTGGTCTTTTTGCGTGACTGAGCACATGCACAAAGACCAGACAGGTACGTATCAACTCGTCTAAGCTCAAGTAAGAACATATCTCAGAAAAACGGTGGCCTGTTCCTTTAAAAGATGTTGAAAAGGAGGTTTTGATAGAAAAGAAAAAATATCTATAATATTATGAAAGAGCTCAAAGGCATTGGAAATAACAATAGATCTGGCAAGAACATAGGTGGAAAACACACTTGTAACTGGATAAATAACATTCATGCTGCATTAACAGCATCTGTAGCGTATCATGCATGCTGCACACCTCGCGACTGCGGCTCTTCCGGGACAATTAACTTTTATCACCAATTATCAAAGATCCACCACTGTGTCCATGGCAACAGGCTATAATAACGTGCTAATAGCGTAAAGACCTGGGGCCAACGGACATATTTATTTGGTAAATTAATCTCGATATTAGCTTAAAAATAAGTGGCCTGAAGCGTAAACGACAGATGGTTAATTTACTATATTTTTAATAATTTACATTTTTTGTATCTGATAATGATTTCAGTAAATTACTTTCAAAAGTTGCTGCGGACACAAAACATGAACATGAAATAGCCTAAAGTTAATGAAACTATTTATCCACAAAGGGTAATTATTGTCTCTGGAGACGATATTCTGAAATTTTCACATTATGTCTCTTTTTGAAACTAACAAATTAAATGATAATAGTTCAGGTAAAAGCTCTGGCACATAGTTAACGTTCTCCAATTGGACTTCAAGCTTTGCTGCAAATTGGTAATTGTGTTTGCGTGCACTAAGGAGAGCCAGAGCCTGTCCCGTCTCATTACACTTCTCCTCTGTAGGTCTTATCAGTGGGACAGAGCGGGGCTGGGACTGGCCCCTCTCAGGTCTGACTGGGCCAAGCTGCTTCAGAGATAGACACTATTGCAGGCTGATGGATGGGGGCTGACAGCTTGTCTCTGTCACAGCCGTCCTCAAAGTCCCCGGGAGTAAATCTCACACAGTCAGCGCGGCCTTGGTCACTGCGCTGCGAAAATACAAGCGCTTTGGACCCTTCATTCGCTGCGCTATAGAGCAAACGATTCGGCAACTGCATATGGACTGTATGGATGGCTTGCACAATAGCAACTGGCATGGCGTATGCATCGGAACACTGGCAGCTGCAAAGTGAAAAGTATTTGAGCTGGCGTTAATATGATGCAGCGAGCAAACAATGTGTCCCCCAAATTGTGTCCCCCCCAACGACAGGGGAAAGGGCAAGTTTGATAATGACCTACAGTAATTGTGATCGCTATGGATCAGCCAAGCCACAGTGTCTCCAAAATTGCAGCTTGCAATGGTCACTCTCTGTAACCTCTTACGCCCACTTTAACCGCTCCGGTTCTGCTTTACCCAAATCTAAAAGCTGGAGAGCTTGGCCAGTGTCTCATTTGAAAGCTAAGACCTGCAAAACTCATCATGACTTTTTTGTCATGTTGTTGCCGCGTTTTGAATCACATTTTTGTCTCGATTTCGTAGTTTTTTTGTTGTTGTGTTTTTGTTGCTCTTTCATCACTTTTTTCCACTGCTTTTTTGTCATGTTTTCATCTGTTTTTTCCATCACATTTTCTTCACTTTTTTGTCTCTCTTTTGTAGCTTTTATGTTGCTTTTTCATCCTCGTTTTCGTCACTATTTTGACGCTTTTTTTTCCAAGAAGCTTTTAGATTTGGGTAATGGCGAGAATGATTGAGAAAATGTGCTTGGTTCAGGTGGGGGTTAAGAGGTTATGACAACCAAAATATGCAAATGCAATATTACCCTGTACAGAATGTACAATGAATTGGTTTATGTTGAGTCTTTATTCGTTATTAATTCTATTTGATTATTTATTTATTTTAGAAAGTGCAATCGGGCAATACAAGTGATTCCATAATTCAAAAGCTGATGTCTAAATATTTTTCATAAGTCATAATGTAATTGTTATTGTGCAGCCTTTACAGTCTAGTGCAGTTGCTGTACCACAGTGGCCGAGTGGTCATTAAAAACATGAGTGGTGCAAATTAAGATGCGGCGCAAACAATGGGGGAATAACAGGCACATGCAGTTCCTATCTACACCTTTGGGAAAGTCATTAATTCAGGTAATACAGGTCCAGGCAGACTCCACATTGAATAATTATAGGATTTCAGAGATCTACAACTCGAGGAATCCGGCGTGGACACTTGGGGCAAGAAAATCAATTGAAGTGCGGCTTTATCCAGTGCCTCTTGAGGGCTAATCAAGTCCTCATAGCTGATCCGTTATCCGCGGCTCCTCAAGGTTGTGAGATGAAACTCTCATGAATTCACCCAAACCCGAAAGAAAACACAAACTAGTCCCAAGTGAGGCCAGATGCACGAAACACAAAATTTGTTTCTCGCACTTTCAACAATCACAGCACAGAAGACATGGCTGGATGCTCCATAAGATGCGCCAGAAACGGTCATCTGAAGTTAATACATCAGCAGCCATGAGAGACCGACTGCTTCATCTCCTTCACCCCGAACACATGAAGACTAATGTCCCAAACCTTTGACCCAGAAACAATCACCCACCCGGGGCTCTATCCCGCAATTAATCATCTTTACCGCTGCATTTTGTGCCCGGCGCCGACACTTCACATATATCCACTTGAATTTGTCAAAAGCTAATACAGCAGCAACAGAACAAGGCAGCAGAGAACTGTTAGGAAATGCTTCACCGTCTGCTTATGGACAACAACACAACAGAAATGATAGAAGGTCAGATTTTTTTTAACAGGTCAGTTAGTGTTTGGGAAATACAAAAAGTTTGCTGTTATCCAAGGTATGGTATGGCATTTTATCTATGACATCAGTCTGGATGTAAAACATGCTTGAAAGTTGCAAAAAACTAGCAACTAAACCCAGGTGAAATATACTTAAGTGTATTTTAAATAGGCAGCATTTTTCTGAAATACACTTTGAATATACTGTATATTTGCATGTACTTATTAAGAATGTATTCCAAATTTAAAATAAACACATTTTTAAATCATACTTCAAATTTATTGTTTTAAAATATATTTTTTCAAAAATATACTTTAGATCAGGGGTCACCAACGTGGTGCCCGCGGGCACCCAGGTGCCCTTTGGGGCATGCCCAGTAGCCCTTGAGACTTTTTCTAAGGTGTAAAACACTTCATTTTCTTGAATCTGATTCTTAAAAATACAATTATTTCTGTTCTTGTGACTCAGTACGACTTTAAAATAAAGCTATTGATATAATATGAGGTCAATATCCTATAAGTAAACAGTGTACGTTTAAGTCTTTAGGATTTGTTTTTAAACTGGTAGCTGTCGAACAACTCAATGCTCTTGAAGTAGCCCTCGGCTGAAAAAAGGTTGGTGACCCCTGCTTTAGATCATAGTTAAATATATTACTGAAGTTATACTTTGTAATATATTTCTTGAAAATACACTTTCAATTTATTCAAAAAAAATCTATTTTAAATGCACATTTAAAAATATATTAACAAATATAGATATCCAATTATTTTCTTGTGTTGTACTTTAGGCAGTGTTTTCAAACAGATCGTCTCTATGTTTAAACCTATATATATTTAAAAAAATAAAAATACTTGTGATTTGTGTAATATTGTCTAATTATGTTTGGATGAAACTATTTCAGTGGTACCACAGAAATAGTTTCATTCAAACATAATTAGACAAGGGGGCCCAGGTGAAAATAAAATATACTTAGTATACTAAAATATAATAAACTTTAAGTGTGCTCTTTTGAAACAACTTATTTTGTGCTTAGTAAATTTAAGATTAATTTAAATAGAATTAACAGTATATTGAAAATTTACTTAATATACTTTTGTGTGCTAAAATGGAACAACTTTACGTACACTTATTATACTTACATTATATTTTACATTTTGTATTTAATTAATTAATGATTGAATAATACTTTTCAATGTACCTTGAAGTATATTCATAATATCTTTCCATTTAACTTATAATATAAATCAAAATAGATTTTAAATATCCCATAAGTTTACCCATAATATACCTAATAAACCTGTGATAATACGTTTTTTTTTTTAATGAACAAGCCCATCCGTCATCAACTACATACATCATCAACTACATAATTTTTTTACATTTTTAAAATGTTTTATTAATATATTTTGAAGGATTTATTTAAAGTATGTATTTGAATTGAATATTTGGAAAATACTTTTAAGGTATACTATATCAATTTTGTACACTAATTATTATTAGTGTGTTTGAAATACACTTTTTATCAAATCTGCCAGTATAGCTAACAAATGCATTAACCTACTATCTTTTTCTCACCCCAAAATGGTAAACAACCACACAAAACAATGTCTGAACTCGTCCACTTTAATCTCTTTCAGTGTTGTTCGGGAGAGGAATAACAAACAGTTTGTCCAAGGGTCCAAACATGACACATTTACATTTCAATGACAAAGGAGCAACAGCAAACACATTACTGGTTTTTGACACTTGAGAAATAAATGTAGAAGATATCTTGAGTTGATTATCGTGTTTAAGAAACACTTGCATTTCTTAAACACTTGTATTGGGCGGCACGGTAGTGCAGCGGTTAGTGCTCGTGCTTCACAGCTAGAAGGTCCGGGTTTGCTTCCCACTAGGGATGGGGCCTTTCTGTGTGGAGCGCGCATGAGGGAAGACGGATAGAAATTAACCCAAGGCTACACTCCGGTGTGGCTTGTTCAAACATTTTTTTTAAATACTTATTATCAAAGGTTTATTAGGTATATTATGGGAAAACTTATGGGATATTTAAAATCTATTTTGATTTAAATTATAACCTATATGGACAGAATTTCTAGGTGCAGCCAGGGGCCGGAGGGAGTCCGGTTTGGAAAACTCAGGATCTCATCTCTGCTGTTTGCAGATGATGTTGTTCTGTTGGCTTCATCAAATCAGGACCTTCAGCGCACACTGGGGCAGTTTGCAGCCGAGTGTGAAGCGACTGGAATGAGGATCAGCACCTCCAAATTCGAGGCCATGGTTATCCACCGGAAAAAGGTGGCTTCCCCTCTTCAGGTCAGTGGAAAGTCCTAGCCTCAAGTGGAGGAGTTCAAGTATTTCGGGGTCTTGTTCATGAGTGAGGGACGGATGGAGCGTGAGATCGATAGACGGATCGGTGCGGCGTCAGCAGTGATCGGACTGTGAAGAGGGAGCTGAGTCGGGGGACAAAGCTCTCGATTTACCGATCGATCTACGTTCCCACTCTCACCTATGGTTAAGAGATTTGGGTAATGACTGAAAGGACAAGATCGCGGATACAAGCGGCTGAAATGAGTTTCCTTCGCAGGGTGGCTGGGCGCACCCTTCGAGATCGGGTGAGGAGCTCAGTTACCCGGGAGGAGCTCGGAGTAGAGTCGCTGCTCCTTCACGTCGAAAGGAGCCAGCATATAATTTAAGTATAATAAGTGTACGTAAAGTTGTTCCATTTTAGTACACAAAAGTATATTAAGTACACTTTCAATATACTTTTAATTCTATTTAAATTCATCTTAAATTTACTAAGCACAAAATAAGTTGTTTCAAAAGAGCACACTTAAAGTTTATTTTACTATAATTTCTAAAATATATTTAGTTTATTACATTTTAGTATACTAAGTATATTTTATTTTCACCTGGGAAGGCAAGATCTGCAAGGCTTTTTAAGGAGTTCTCAAATTCTCAAATGAATGGGACTGCCGTGTGTGTCTTGTTCCCTTGAGCTCTGTCTCTTTCTTTCCTTCAACTCAGTGGTGCAGTTGCGCAGCCATGAAGCACAGGGACATCACGCAGAGCAGACACAGGTAAAACAATCTCACGCGCAGAGACAGTTCATGGACATGAGGGACAATAGGCTGCATACTGTATATACAACCTCTGGACCACGAGCTGCTGAACAATTTTGTTTGGTAAAAGCTGCCTCATATTTGCAGAATAAGCAAGTTGAAGAGATGTTGCAATTAGAAGTTTCTTAAAAAGGTGCATTGTGCAACTTTTTATGTGAAAAAAAAAGTAGATATTTGTGCATATTTAACCTTGTAGTGATCCAGCGGCTGTATGAGTGGTCAGCATGGTACCTTTACTTTCCGTCACAGTGGTCTCTGGGACGCTCTGGGATCAATTGTGTGGAAGGTTTTCACTGCTGACGAACCCTCCCACCAGAAAACCTACACAACAATTGATCCTGGAGCGTTGGAGAGGCCACCGTGATCAAAAGTAAAGGTACCATTCTGACTACTCATACAGCCGCTGGGGCACTACAAGGTCAAATACCCACAAATATCAACTTTTGTTTTGCATAAAAAGATTCATAATGCACCTTTAAGACAGTGGTACGCGTACAGCAGAGATGAGCTTAGGCAACTGGCCTTTTTTGATTCACACAGAAATAGTTACCCAGGTCTAATGTTAGCATGTTGGATCCCTCACATGCCTCTTTCGTAATGTTGCAGACCGACACGGGAGCCCCTCACAGAGCCATTAAATAGCTAAACTGCCTGCTCGCACTCTATCACCTCTGACCCCTCGGCTGGGCGGTAATATTGACTCCACTGCCATCAATATTTGAGTAAAGGACCCAGAGGAGTCACTTGATTGATCCGATGCACTGGCCACAGATCCGATCTATATTGAAATCCTCGGAAGACAGAAAACAACGGGCACATAGGTGTGAAACACGCGAGAAATACCGCAGGCCCGATTCATGAGGACAAACAATGGTCCGAACACAAAGCCACTCAATCGATATAAACAGTGGAGTGTGGAGCAGATAAATTTGCACTGCTCTGCCACTATCTACTGGTGAATATTTGGAAATGCGCAAGCTCAGTTTTACAATTAACACTAGCGATAAATCCATGAATACCATGTAATAATTATGCAATAGATTTTTCAAACACACAGGATCAATTTTATTCGACTGGCTTTCATTTAACAGTGCCTTTCTGCTTCGACTCTATCCATCACACGAGCCAAATGAATCGTAGGTGGTTTTCTGTGACTTGGCACATTTGCAATGTGTGTCATGGAGCATCACATCAGTAGCCTCCCTGCATTACTCTTTCATAGGTTGGCCTTCATGTTACTGTTGTTCCTTCAATACCAACCCCTCCGCTAAAGGTCAAGCCTCGAGTCTTTGGATATTCCCAATCATCTCAGATACACAATGCAACGTGTTGGGAGGGGGGGGAGTAACAAATGTCAGTAGAACAACACTGTGTCATGAGGGCATACTGTACAAGCTAAAGGTGGCCTAATGTTGCTCAAAGAAGCGAAGTGACGTACACAGGGCTGAGTTAACATGGGTTTGGCATAGAATCGCATGTAAGAAAATATGAGTTATGTTTTTGTGTCACTGCGCACTCAAACAGTTGCTAAAAGGGAGAGTTGTTTGGAGATTAATCTGGCCTTTGAGGTTCTGTTGCAAGGTACAGAAAGCATAATTTTGTTGCTGACATTTATTTGGAAATGTCAATCTCAAGAACCATATTAGAAAAGCTATTCTTATGTGTTTTCATATTTAAAAATATATTGTTGTCCAGCCCTAAATTAAACTCAAGAAAATACAATAAACCGATGAGTTTCTTCAATCAATCAATCAAATTTTATAGAACTCATAGCCATTTACATAATTTACAATAAGCTTATACAGATTTTTTTTTTTTTGTAAATAGCCCAAATAATCTTGCTATTTGCTCTTGTGTATTAGTCAGTGGTTGTGAGATAAGTTCTTATCTTTATCCAAGACATTCCCAAACATAAGCCTCCAAAAGTGAGCCGCATAGGACTCTTTACTCTCTAGCACAGGGTTGCCAGGTCCGCGGTTAAACTGCGGAATTGGGCGTTTTTTTAAGCCATTCCGCGGGTGAAAAAAACTGTCCGCATTTTTTTGCCTTGCTGTTTTCAATGTAAAATTGGCTATTTTTATCTTATTTTTTGATCAAAATCACTATTTCAAATGACAAAATCTCAAATCCAATGCTCTGTAAGCTGCTTTTTCAATAAGAGAGGGAGAAAGGGGCGGTTTCTCATCATTGCGGGAGCACATGGGCTCTATTTACTGGTAAATAATATTGGAAATTCCAGCCGCGCCGTATGTCTGCGTTCAGATATTTTTGGGCGGGTTTGGCTCCCTAGACCTGGCAACCCTGCTCTAGCAATAAAGGCTCACCTTCATCTCTCGAGGCACAGACGTGTGAATCTGGAGGAGAGTTTCTGTGATCAGTGCATCAGAGGGATTAGCGCTGCAGCTAACGCAATGCTAACGGAGGAAAAAGCATAGTCCTTCGCGGTGGCTGCGTTATAAACGCTGATATGTTCACAGTACATCTACGATCTACCGTGCACCTTAACTAGATTGAGAAGTAAACAAAAGCACGCGGTGGAGCGCGGAGCGGACGTCAGGGGCGGCTCTCGCTGCTACATTCACTTCTATGGGCCCGCTCCATCAGCTGCATGGGCCGAAATCGCATGCCTCTGCGATTTCGAAATCGCGTTGTGTAATATTGCGATAAAATTGCAAATGTGATTTATTGTTCAGCCCTAATCAGCATAACTATGAAAGTTGACTCCATGTCTCCTGAGGGAGCATATACAGGTTAAAAAGCACGGGCCCTAAAATCGAACCCTGGGCCACACCACATGTAATTTTATGGACCTTAGAGGAGCAGGTATCCACACTTACCATGAATGTCCTGTCTGTGAGGTAGGATGTAAATCATTGGTGGACAGCACCAGAGAGGCCGATGTGTTTTAAACAGTTAAAAGAATAGTGTGGTCGACTGTATCGAAGGCAGCGCTCAGATCCAGTAGAGCCAACACTGTGACCTTCTGTGAGTCATCGTCACCTTAAACCCACTGTGCGGGGAAGTGTGTGAGCTAGAGTTTTACGTACCTGAGCCCCTCTTGGAGACCACCTTGACGCTCCTTGACAGCGTGAAGTAGAAGAGGATCAGTAGAGGGCTGGGAGGTCTCATCTTCCCCCCACTCCTCAGTCCTGCACACCACAAGCACAGAGGAAGAGGAGTCAGAGGAACAGTCAGCCAGGGTGAGGCGGGATCATGTTACAACGCACGCTGCTGTTCGAAGCCACTAACACATCGGGATACAAGCTCACATCAAAACAGCCGCCTCCATTCTCCCCCGGGGGCAGAGACGTAGTTTGCCATAAGGCAAGGCAGGCAGCTGCCTGGGGCCCCCAAAACCAGCAGGGGCGCCCAGAAGGCCAACAGATTTGACAGAAACGACCAAGAGAATACAGTCACTGCAGCAGCATTGACCAGGTGCAACGACAGTGAAAGAGCCCCATGAGTGCCCCTCCCCCACCTGCTTCTCAGCAGGGAAGGAGAGAGAGAGAGAGATGGCGCAAACCCACGTGTTGGTGTAAACAGAGCAGCTACGCATCTCCTCCAACAAAATGAAGAGAAGTTATGCCTCTGGCAGCAAAAACGAAAGAAAATAAGGAAAAAGAAGAGGAAGGAGAGCAAGACAGGAGTGTAATAAGTTACCGTAGTTGTATGTCTCTGAAGACATACAACTACCCCCCCCACACACACACACATTTCTCCTTGGGGCCCCCTGGTACCCTAGCTACGCCACTGCCCGGGGGCCTTCCTTCTAATGATTTTTCCCTCATCACTGCAACAGAGACAGGTTATCGCGGCATGGATATATTTCATGAAAACTGTTCCCCAGGATGCTGACGAATCAATAAAGAAATAATTAGCCGTGTAAGAGATAGACGTTCATTAAAAAAAATGAGGACCTTGAGTAGAATTTAAGATGAGCGCCTGGTGAGTGGCATGGAGCAGCCCCTATCCCTATAGCCACTCACACGCTGCACTATCAGTGTAATTGATGGAGGTGACTCATTCTGCAGCACCCATCCCACTTGAGTAAATGGCATCATCCAACATTGATAAAGTAGAATAGGGTTAATGTGAATTCAGGCAAAAATAGGTTCGATAAATACTGACAATATAGTATGAAAATAATTCTGAGTGCAATCGTTGTGTGTGTGTGGTAGCTGAGCGGTTAGTGTTCTTGCCTCATAGCAAGAAGGTCGTGGGTTCAATCCCAGGACCACGTGGGCCTTTTCTGGAGTTTGCATGTTTTTCTCCACGTGCCTGGATGGGTTTGCAAATGAATTGCAAGCAAAAGATGTTTTCCTAAAAGGCACTTTACATTCCCCACTTGAGGCTGTTTGAGTCGACCTGCCGCAGCTCTGCAACCTACAGTATTCACACATGCACTCAAAGGCCCCATGTCCAGTCCACTGAGACATTTAAAAAAATGTTTCACAATGTTAAAATTGATGAAATTCATAAATGATAAAGAAGTGTATTTTGATAAAATATTACAGTGGTGAAATCTAATTGGTCGACCGGACAGTAAAAAAATGGGTGAGGATTATAGAATTTAAAACCATTTACACTAATTCAAGAGTTAAGCATTTCCTTATTATCTTGAAGCAGTTCATGTTTGATAACAGTTTTATACCTCCCTTGACATGACTTTTAAAATTGAAATGCAAATCTGCATTTATTCCTAAATATTTATCTCTGTCACCTGTTCAATTCCCTCTCCATTTATTTGGACCTGCAGACCAGGAGTTGGCTTTTTTGATGGAGAAAAAAAAAATGCACTTGATGTGAAGAGTTAAGCAAGAGTCCTGAAGCCAAGAAGAGATCTTATTCAAACTATGTTTTTTCACTGACCACAGCACAATTCTTACCCGACACACGTGGACAACGGTGTCGTCAGCCTACATTTGCAGATTGACTTAACGGTCAGCAGTTTTGCACAATAAGAGAAACTTTTTCTATTCTGTTTGGCCAAACAGTAAAAGAGTAGCAGCCAAGGATACATCACCAACAGGCAATAGATGTCAGCACATAATGCAGCCATTACAAAGTAGGGCGCAATTTGTAGCACCAAAAAACAAATTATGCCCGATCAATTACTGTTCATTTGAAAGTAGGCAGTTGACTGTAGCAACCTCAGAAGACACCCGCCGAAAGCAAAGAATCACTTATTTATAATCAGACAAAAGTGAAGCCTGTGAAGTAGAAAGCGGAGCACCTTGTTCCCTCTCACACTGAGGCAGGGGCAGACTCACACTCACTCAGTCACGTGCTGCAGCACATTAGCATAGTCCATGAAAGGAGCCTCTTTCAGGACCTTTTTACACCACACTCACAAGGACCACCATTCTCTCCTCCATCACTTCCCTCTGTTTTGGCAATAAGCAGGACACTCCAATAACATAACTTTCTGGCACACCCCAACACTGAAACGTTGAGATGTTTTGTTCCAATAAGCTAAGCATATGATAATGTTAATAAAGCAGCACTAAATCCGACCGTTCACAGATTATTGACCCTGAAAACAAAACAATGTGAAACTACACCTCAAACAACAACAAATACTGTAGGACCATGATATTAATGTTTCAAAGGGACTTAAACCCACTGTAATTCTAACAGACAATAAATACATATTTCAAAACTTGTAACTGAACAGTATTCGTTTTGCGTCTTTTCTTACAGCGGCTGTAATGGGGGTCTTTTAGTTGCAGATGTGAGTTCACAAGCAACTTACTGCAGCCTCAGTCATCCAAACATCTCTGAGGTTTGTTTCCTAATGGCTGTATCCCTCATTACACACAAACATCCTCTCCGTCTGAGTAAACCGTTTCTAGGAGATTTGGCATAATTGTGGAAATTGCACGAAGACGAGGAGTTTCTATTGATTTGTGGGACTCTCCCGTGTGGAGGCATGACGATAGTGGGGGAAAAAGGAACAACGCTCGTATTCTGATGTTATTCAACAAACTCGCACCTGACGCTCGGCTCAGTGCAAAAACCTTCAATCACGTACAGCCCTCCAACCCTGACTGCTGCTTCATTATCCGCTGGCTCCGTGTCATATTCGCGCCGCAAGAGAAATGTGCTTGTTGACTCCCTTGCATCGTTGAACCGTTTATCATAACATGCCACCGTTCTCTTAAAGCTTCTGACGATTTGCAATGAAACTTTTTTTTTCTTTCTTTGTGACAAATTCTATTCAACTATTTTCCACAGTGTCCCAGCTCTACATAATAGTCTTGGCTAGCCTTAATGATTGACAGGTTTTAGAGGAGAGTGTTTCTGCCTCGGTCACACTCTAATTAAACCGAACAAAGTCAGTGCCCCTCGCTGTGCGCCGCCGCCATGTTGGGCCCGTCAAGAGCTCAGAGACTTTGGGTGCTGCCAGCCATGACTTCACCGACCTGCCACCCTAAGCCATTGGACTACTGCTCACACACAAAGTCAAACTGGGGCTTCTGTGACTTCCACCTAATGTAGTGTAGCAATAATGACTTCGGAAAAAAGAGGCTGAGCTCAAGTAAGTGCACTGCAAACATGGAGGTCTATCAGCGTGTTGAGGCTGACCCTGTTGTTAAAAGTCTGACGATTCATTTGTAAAATAAACATGTTGGTCAGATAGACATTATCTCCCAGAGTGATACAGTGCAGGCTGTGTATGGGAGTACATTTCTCATCCCAGTTTTCTTTTTTTTTTAAACAGCACAATAGTGATCACTTCACGTCATCTGACTGAAGGGATCAGTCAACACATATTGTCTGGACTAATAGATTATACATTGAATAACATACACAAATCTTTATAATGATACACATTCTCATTTTATTTTCTATATGCTGTTTACTTTTTTAA
Source organism: Neogobius melanostomus (assembly GCA_007210695.1). Classification (NCBI taxonomy): domain Eukaryota; kingdom Metazoa; phylum Chordata; class Actinopteri; order Gobiiformes; family Gobiidae; genus Neogobius; species Neogobius melanostomus. The sequence continues at coordinate 3,931,221 of VHKM01000048.1, forward strand.
GCTTTAATTAATCAGTTGAGCTCCCGTGACCAAGTAATTATCCTGATGGATCAATGTGCTTGTCTAAGTCAAAATTTAAGATATGAATTATACAGATGAAACTTCATCATTAAAAAAGTTCATTTATTTCTGTAATTCAACTTAAAATGTAATATATGATATAGACTCATTACATTAAAGTGACATATGTCAAGCCTTTATGGGTTTGATTTTGATGGCTTACAGTCCATTTTCAAAATATTCTAATTTTATGAGATTTTCAATTTAGGGTGTTTACAAGGTGAGTCATAAATACTTTCACAGCTTAAATTGAATAACCCCATCCAACCAAATCATGCACAATAGGCTGCACTCCACAGGTAGTCCCAGCAGAATTGAAGGATGGGTCAAAAACAGGGGACAGATAAGCATAGCTTAAACTTACTAAGTTACTTCAATATTGTAACCGATCATGAAGAAAAACATACTAGTTTATAGAAAGGTAACTTCTGGTCAATTTAAGCCATCTTTTTTGCAATCAACCTAAGCTTAATGTCTATAGTATAACTCATTCCCATAAGGCCACAAAATAAACAAACCTATTGCCATAGACATGATTATGAATCACTGAATATACTACAAACAAAAGCACACGCGGGTGAGTAATAGCACTGAATATGCAGATCTTCTAGCCTGTCCTTGGTGCGTTTAGATTGGGCGTCCTCCGAATCCACAGCCGTTACTCGTGTCATTAACTGCAGACAGTTTTTTTTCTCGGAGGCGTCGGGAGCAGGTGTGTTTGAGGAGGTGCACGCTGAGCCTTGGCATGAGTTGTGCGCTTCAGCCATGCATGAAGCTACACATCATCGCACGCCGAAGAGCACACCGTCTGCCCAGCGCTCCTCCTTATACCACAAAATGAGAGCGGTGCCCTGCTCTGCCTGCTGACTCACCTCCGACACACTGCGCAGGAATTTACTGTCGGTCTCTGCCACTGGGCCAGCGCTGCAGCTCCAGGGATGTGGATGTGTCTGACTTCAGCTAATAGCTCTCAAATACAATTACATCCTTGTGCACTTTATGTCCTAAACCCAGTTCTAATATAGAGACAAAATGTTTACTTTAAAGTGTGCATGGATTCTTCTTCATCATCAGATCAAATCCACTAGGTATATCTCCAACTCGCTCAGGCTCTTGCAAGTATATGAGAGTTCTTGTAGGTAATTTCCAGTTTTTCCATCAAAGCTGCCCTCAGCTATTCCATTTGCCGTTCCGGAATGCTTGCATTCCCACATTACATCGCAAGATGCGCTACCTTCGAAACAGCAAACTAACTTTGCCCCGCAGGAACAGAGACAAGCTCTGCACCTCCTCCACCTCACCCCCAACACACCCCTCAACCCCAACACACTCCACACCCTCACCTGCCCTTGCTCCATGTAAACACAAACATGTGAAGGAATGCAAATGTTTGAATCAGCAGACCCAGCAACAGTTAGTGGCTAACACAGTCAGAGTTTAGCAATATAACCAAAGTTTACAAAGGATCGTGAACTGATAAACATCTGACCGACCTACGACATGGACATTTCATGAGGATTTCTAGCCTGGAAAAATCCAGACTCACCGCTGTACCAGCGAGTGAGTCTGGTCACCGTTGCGTCAAATCCATTTCCCACAGCGGTAGATACGCAACCAAACAGGAAGCGGAGTAAACCAATCAGCGAAGGACGGGCGTCTGCCGTTGAATGTTATTAGCGGTTTTGCGTTAATATTAGCGCAGGATTATGAATCACGAAACTCACCTACTGTCGATGTGTTTTTGGTCATTTACCGCCGATTGCAGACATGCTTTCTCTCTTCGTGCGTCGTTCGTAGATTGTTATTGAGGGGACATCCGCGTCCCGTGAGTGACGCTGCTCGCTAACAACACGTCACGGCAAATAAACGAATCTGATTGCACGTGAACGGATTGATTTTGCGGAAGCCGCGAACGAGGGCGGGGTGACCAGACTGATCCCCCGCTGGATAAAAAAATACAGAGGGGAATCATTCTGGTCTCACCAGGCTAGAGGATTTCAGCTGTATCAGAGCTACAACTACAGACAAACAAAAAATCCCAGGAGTATAGCTGAGGGCAGCTAAGTAAGAAAGTATTTTTTTTAAAGTGTCAAAGACAACTTGATTTTTCCAGAAATTGGGATTGCTGGATGCTCACCCTGGGGTTCCCCTGGAGGAGCTTGGTAAGTGTCTGAGGAGAAGGAAGCCTGAGAGATTTCAGAAGGTTGCACTGCAACTCAAACGGACATGGTAAACAAGTCTAGCTTTTTGCAACAGTTTTAACAACATAACTAAATTCTCAAGCACTAGGCCCTGTAAACTGAAAGTGTTGTAGTTGCACCACCGAGGTGCAGGGGAACGTGTTACCATATTTGCCAAGCGAGCACAGATGATTGATCATGTGATTTGGAGATTTAATCCAATTTGAAGGAAGCGAGTGCAGCGAACTATGCAAAAAGTATACCTTTATTACATTTATTACAAAAGCTGTAGCTCAGTCCCCAGGAAATATGCAAATGTTATGGAACAGATGTTATGTGTTTTAAGCCATGTTCTTACTACAATTAGGTGCACAACAAACTTGTGGCAGAATGGGAGTAGTGATTTTGTTCAATTCTGAAACCTAGAGGATTTCGGAGTGACAATGAAGAATATTAGTGCTGAAAAGGAGGAAAAAAGACAAATGTTTATGAAGACAGGTTTTGCCAGAACTGGTTTTGATTAATTGTATATGAGTAATTATCTGTTAAGTTTAGACAAGCTCTGTATAGCTTTCTGGGTATAGCAACAAGTTGAAAATATGCTTAGATTGGTGTAGCACGCTTTGTTGTTTGAATAACTACATAATTCATGTGGTTACAGCAGGACGCAAAATGTCTTTGAAGCTCAGGCTGCGATGGACAGCTGAGTCTATTATTCAGGTTCAAGAGTGGAGTCAAACACTGCAATTACAGAAATAAATTGAAACGTGAAAGCTGGTGTGCATTACAATGACTAAAGTGTAAGAAAAAATATACATGGCCTTTAACAAAACCTCGTGCTGTCTCTGATGAATGTTTTTAAGAAATAACTTGTTTTATTTCCTTGCACATCACCAGAGCTGAAGGGAGCGCAACAAACAAGAGTGAATCATGGTGTTTGTATGTCACTGTGTCAAAAACCATCATGACCCGCGCACTGCCTACTCACATTAGTACGGTAACCTGCCCCTACACCACTGGTATTTGTGTGTGCGCGTGGCTGTGTGGGTGAGTTTGTTTTGTGTTTGTGATTTGCCAGATGTGTCACTGTGTGAGTCAGGCCCCTAGAGGACTATTTTGTGGCAGTATAATGTGAGTGCTGCTGCAAAAAGAAATGCACTTGGTGGTGTCAGGCTGAATGAACCTTTGTTAAACGTTCCTGACTGTCTTTGACTAGAGGCCTCTCATGTTAATCTCAAGAGGCTGGTCAAAGGTAGGAGGGCTAACGAGCCTCCATCCCAACATGCACCGCTTCACCAAGGGACTCTAATTGCCGTTCCTTCCTGAGCCAATCCACTACCTACAGTTACACCAGAGGCCTTTGAATAGGGTGACTCAGCACTGTCATGAAACCTTTTATTGAACAGCCAAAAGATACACTAGAAGATTGACACAAAATGATTAAAGACAATTTGTATATAATTATTAATCTCACGATTGTATTGTGAGGTTTTACAATTGCCCACATATGCACTTCCCTATAGCCACAACTGTCCTGAATACTCCAACAAAGCTCTGGACTTATACCTTACATCTGAGAAATGTTTGTCAGAATCCAGTTTGCTCAACTGTCACGTGAACGTAACGCATGCCTTACTGTGCATGTCATTAACTGTGTGCCTCCATCTGCAGACATGGCCAGTGAAGAGAGTTAGTGGCTTGTTGAGGACAGACTCTGAGTTCAGGCAGGCCTCTCTCTCCTGTGGTTGTTGATTGCACTGCCTCGTCCCCAGTGACCGTGGCCCATTGTCAGCTGTCCAAGGATGACTGGCCACAGAGACGCTCCCCTGCCTTCGTTCAATGCCTGTGTTGATGAAGAGCAGGGGCCAGCACACCGCTCGCCCACTTAGTGTACACACACCCCACTGGGGCAGAGGACCACTGCTGACAAACACATCACACAGTGCGCCACAGAGAGAGCCAACACACAAGACGATTAATCACCAGTCCTGGACATAGGCAGTACCCTTTCAAACAGTCAAATACTGAAATCAAACATGTATTTAGAAATGAACCACTGATAACTACCATCACATGAAGCATTGAGCCCCCTGCTGGCACTGCTCATGTGCCAATGGTGGGTCCAGACTCCAAAGAAGCTATCAGCTCGACACCAGCTCACAATCATCCACAGTCTCTGCGGGACTGGTATGCTGGTCATGCTTCATAAAAATGTTAGTCAGTGCATCATTTGGAACAATTGATAGGAACATTTTGATCTTAAACTTTTGTCTTTTGAAATCATATCTGTAATCAGACTGCACATTATGTAACTTTTTCTGCAGAAAAGAAGTTGATATTAGCGCGACCTTTCAGTGACCTAGCGGCTGTATGGGTGGTTAGCATTGTGTCTTTACTTTACTTATGCTTATGTATCTCTGGGCGACTCAGGGTTCTGGGTCCCAGTGCAGCTGCACTGGCTTCATCTCCTGATGTTATGCCCCTGCAAAGAAGTCTGTAAAATAGATACAACGCTTTCAGTTTATTCTAAGGGACTTGATAAGTTACAAATCACTGAATAAATGGTTTATTTGCATTATAAAATGCCCATGAAGTCGCCTGAACAAAATGTAATGAAAAAGGCAAAACATCTCTCTTAAGCTCTTAAAAGCACAGGCCACCGTTTTTCCATACTGAGATATGTTCTTACTTTAGCTTAGACGAGTTGATGTGCACCTGTCTGGTCTTAAAAATGTGTGAGCTCAGTCACCAAAGACCAAAGATGTTGTTAGCATTTAGCCTCTCCTCCTCTCCACTATGGACCCAAACGGGAGTGAAGATAGAAGCGACCAAGCTCTTCCACGTTTTCACGTTTTAACACCTTAGAGCACTTCGACATCTGCGCAGTAATATCTTAAGGTATTATTACGTCTTACAGTATAGTACCTCTTTTAATCCGCTTAGAAAATCGACATGTTTAATTTTGTGTAACTATACTTGGATTGTGTAACTGCTCACATAACTTAATTTAAATAGGGAAAACGTGGAAGAGCTTGGTCGCTTCTAACTTCACCCCCGTTTGGGTCCATAGTGGAGAGGAGGAGAGGCTAAATGTTAACAACATCTTTGGTCTTTTTGCGTGACTGAGCGCACGCGTAAAGACCAGACAGCTATGCCTCAACTAATCTAAGCTAAGAACATATCTCAGTATGGAAAAACGGTGGCCCATTCCTTTTCCCCATCTATGCAGCCATGCGTATATGCTTCCACCTGAATCTAAGTCCCCTTTAAGTTGACCCTGACCAGGCCCTGCCGCTGTGGAGTTTATGGAGACTTCCATCTGGTGCTGCCATGGTGACACGTTTCATTCATAACGTTGAAACTGTGGCAGATTTCAACAGCGCATGAGGCGCTTTCTTCCTCTGTTAGCGTTCAGCCATGTTGTGAACAGCATGGAGAGACACGTGCCAGTCATGGTGACAGTCATCACGCACACCAAAGGAGGACACATAGACGCGCGCAATATTAGCTCTCATTTTTACTTGGTGGTTTGCTTTTCCAAGTCACTACAACAGCCCACAGATCATCAGAGCTTCAGTCATTTTCATGGAAGAGCACGGAATTTCCCGTGATGCGTTAAAGCGATACATTTCCCAGCGTTGGTTTATAGGAATGCATCACGACTTGCAGGGTCACTTTCACAGAAATGCTAGAAAAATATTAATATAAATGCTGTATAATCTGATGCACATTATTTTTTCCACAAATGTCTGAATATACAGTACACTAAAGCAGGACAAAACAAACTTTCTACTTTTACTCCACCATATTTCAAAGATGAATACAATACTTTCTAGACCACTCCATTTCTACAAAGGCTCCAAAGTAAATTAGGCCATGTGTTTTGTTCATTTTAAAAGCCTAATAATATGCACTCTATGAACAGTAAGTGGCGCTATGCAGATGTACCGTCAAATGCCACTGACAACAAGGAAGAAGATTTGCCCCGGCTCTGCTGTCGTACAGAAGGAATTTGTTTTTACTTTTTTACACTTGGATGGATACACATGGATTTGCACTTTCTACATTTGAATACTTAAGTGTACTTTCTGAAGTGAGTGAGCAACTTTTACTTTAGTTGGAGTAATCTTTGACCGTAGTAAAAGTAGTACTTTTACTCAAGTAAACCAAGTACTTTGACCACCACAGTGCATATGGCATTACTTTACCACTCAATAAATGTGAAACTCAAGTTTAGTGTATTTCCACACGCATAAGCACAAAAACAATACACATGGGTGCAATGTTCTTGTAAAGATCCCCAGCTGAGTCCAGAAGGAGATTTTCACCTCCATCAATTTGAACTACGGCTTTTCAGAGCAGACTATGGCTGCAAATGGCTCTTGTGTGAAATATTTTTCATCCTGGATAGAGAGAGGACAGTTAGTCTCTGTGCACACTCGAGCGCCTGACAGCTGCTGGAGACGGGCACAGCTGCCGATGAGGAATCAGAAGTCATCGTTTACACTAGAAACAGATTGCCATATGTTACGGGCTTTGCAAAATGCAAAGTCCTGTTAAAAGTGAAAGGTGGCATGCAGCGAGGGGCATGAAAAAACAGCCACACATTTCTATATTCTGCTCTTAACTTGCCTCTGGCTGTGAAATGTGCTACATTAGGCAGGTAGGGATGCAGTGCGGTCCATCCTCAAAAACCAACAGGCTTTTTCTTTCTCTCTGTTTTCATGTTCCCCAAAGACGGGAAATGCTGGCCTGAGCGCTTTTCAGGTGGAATGTGCATTTACGCTTTGGTATCCATGACACAGTCTATTCTATTGTCTAGAGAAGCCATCGTGGTGGCAATGGAGCCTAAATGAGGCCAATAATGGTCCTATGCTTGGTCCCCAGAGTCTGGCCTGTTTAAAAATCGATTCTCTGCTTGACTGGGGACAGGCTGGGAATAGAGAGCACTGGAAGAAATGGAGAGGAAAGAACCAGAAGAGAGGAGACTTTCCAAAGGTTAGCACACACACAAAAGATAAAGGATCTATCAGAGCCCGCTGCAAGTGTGGACCCGGTAAGACACATTTCACTGTACACAGTAGAGCAGAGGTTTCAGCTATACTATGGTGGAGAATCACTGCATTTGATCAAATGAAGCAACATTTACTTTTTTGCATGTGGTAGGACAACTGCTTGCAAAAGTAGTTATTGTCACTACATAAAACCGATATGTTGCATCTAAAGCAATAAGTTCCCCAGTCAGTTCCTCTGTTATCTTTTCTGCATCTGCTTATTGTTTTGCTGCTGTAAAAGTATTTGCTATTGTTTAAGCCGGGTAGAGAACATGAATTAGAGGAAAATTGCATGCAATATGGTTGTACAAAGCCTTTACAAAAGAACATAATGCACTCCTACAAGTATGGCTACACAGTGTGGAAATCCATTGTTCTATTTTTGAATTGGTCTGTTAACCGACCAAAGACAATTAAATAAATTAAGCAAAAAGCACAAGTTAAGTCAGTCAGTAAACGTCTCTCATCGTTCCCTCTTTGTGAGTCTTATTAAGAAACTTTCCTGGACTAAAACAGTACATCCAAGAACTTTATAGCCGTTCTGACAATGCAGCCCACAGTGATGGATTAGACGCTAACTGTAAAAAGTGCTCTGAGTGATTCGGAGAAAATGAAGCGAGCCAAGCATTCGAGTCATGCGCTGCAAAACGGTGGCAATAAAGTTACTCATTAAGATCGCAAGCGACAAAACACTCCCCTATTTACAAAGCAAGGCAACAACGCAAAACAATGGCAACTTACCAAAGTGAAGCTATAACTGTATATCAGAGCAACAGAGCTGCAGCGGAGGCGGAACAACCCTCCCTTCACAGCGGAGAAGGAGCCAAATATTCCTGTCACTTTTGGCTGCTAAAGATATATGGCATTGTTTGTAGCCCAGGACCAATCGGAGTGACTTGTGGGAGGCACCGAACAATAGCGGCCGCCAATCAAAAAGCTCAAAGTGTCAAAGGAGTCACATATGGGGTGAAGATAAATATTTCATTTGTTGATTTTGTTTACACTGTCTCATGATATTTCCCAGGACCTTGAGCTTTTACGTCTACCTATCGACTGTATGACTCCACCACAAAATGGGGCCCCAAAACAAGGGCTAATGAGGACTGCACTCTGGTACAACATACAACGTAAAGGCACTATGACGTCTCTGGAGAAGAAGCAAAGGAACGTACTTCATTTTACTGTATATATTTATTTTTGGTCAATTGCAATTGCTGCAATGTATTGTTCCAAAGTAATTTTGACATTATTGCGTTAGGCCTCCGTTATTCTGTTGCAACGTTTAAAAAATATAGGCAAACCCAGAGGAGAATCAATATTCAATTTCATTGCTGTAGCACTATAATTTGATATACTATATTATGATGTTTGAAACCTGAGTTGTAACCACAGAAGGAAGGTGTGTGTGTGTGTTGACTGTATGAAGGCGTTTTAATGGAGCATTTTTGTATCTGAAAGTAGATAAAGCTGTGCGGGAGAAAGCATCCAAGCTTCCATCGGTTTTAACCACTGTCTGTTCATTGTTTTAGTCATCTGGCTGCTGCACAAGAAGAAGCTGTTCGCTGTGATTTAACGTTGGATGCCCTTCCTTTCCCAACCGGGCACATACTGAGACTGGGGACGATGGTATGCTCCCATTATTCGGTTATAAGGCAACACGCCTAACACATGTCAAAGCTGCAACTCCAATTTCTTCTGTTGTCAAGTCATGTAAGTTGGAGCTAATGACTCTGTGCATAACTTCAAATCATAACAACGCTGCCCAATAAGTGACTTCCTGTTTCAGTCCAGCACACAAAAATAAAAGCACCATCTTATTCATCAGTTCAGCCATTCATTAGTTCAACTTTCTTTCTGCCTAACTATTTAACAGACAAAACACTTCAAATGTGTGTATTTATCTTGTAATGTTGCAAGTACCTGCTGAACTACTCAAGGAGACGAGCTGTGTGCTTTTATTTTGGCGTGCTGGATCGAAACAGGAAGTCACTTCTTGGGCGTCGTTGTTATGATTTGAAGTTATGCACAAGAGTCAATTGAGAATAAATTGTTAGCTGCTCCTCCAAATCTTTTTGCATATCCCGATTGTTAATATGGATTATTTATATGTATGTTTTTGGTGCAACGACAATAAAGGACCACCATAGAAATACATTACACTGATTAACAATCCATCCGCATTAGCGAACAATAAAAAAGAGCTATATTTTCATACTAACATGATGACTTGATGTTTTCATACTATGGCCTACATGGAGGCAAATGAAATGTACTCTGCTGCCAGAAAATACGTTGGTTAATCCAGCTTTAATATACTGTAGAAAACAGGGTGGACAATGCTACTGAGCTTTGTTAGATTATTATTTTTCTTATGTTGCATTCATCTTTCCCAGAACATACCACAGGATGTGTTCAACTTTTTGCTACTGTATATCTGCCCTTACAGGAAGAGTAGAGTTTAGACCATTGAACACCTGACAGAAACCACACCTCCATATTTAGTTCAAAATAATAATAATAATCCACTAGGCCAAGGAAGAGCAATCCAACTTTGTTTCTTATCTTTAGTCATTGATTAAAACCAGTCCAGACCACTCTTCCAAAGCGGCGCTCATGCACACAATCTAACACACACACTGTGCAAGTCCCTGAGCTTCATTGATTGCTCTTCCACAGCGCTGCCTCAGTTGTGCAGTCTGCTGCTGGAGGGCCTCAGAGATGGGAAGGGGTCCTACAGGGAGCAGTACAGTTACCTCAGATGAAATCTCATTATGGCTTTTCAGAGAGCAGAAACTATTGTGGGACAGTAAGTTGGAGAGAGTGTGATCATTACAGAGGCAGAAGTCTGAAAGTTTTCACCATTAGCCTGAGGACCGGGCAGAAATGTGACCAGACTTTGCACATACAGATTGGACCTTCAGGGGGTTATTGATGTCCATATTTTAGAAATATAAAGTGAGCAAATACCTAGTTTGCAGTCCAATTTCTTCATTGTCTGATATTGCCCAGCTGTACAAGCAGTACGGTGTATTGATAAAGCAGTAAAAATGTTAATATTTTCTGTGAACAAATAGTGGAAACTACAGTATGTTAAGACTGGGACTTACGGGTCTAGTTCAGCTGTAAAGGTTTTTACATTTAGCCACATTTCCTTAATAGCATTTCTCAGCGCACTGTGAGAAGGATTCCTTAAGTGATTCTAAACTCTCCAGTCTCCAACAATCACGGTTCAAGCATTAGTTATTGGGGCCAATATCACCAAATAAAACCCCTGTTCTTACCCACATGAACATGACAGAAACATGAACTGCTATGCTTCCAGTTAGCTATCTGTAATTCTAGTTGACATTAGATCCTATGCTCTGATGAGGAAAATGTATCTTCTTGTGGCAATAGACACTCAAATTGGGGAAAAGCAAAAGTGATGGTGGGACTTTAATGATGATCACTAAATCCGACTTGGCCATCTCAGTTCCCTGACATGAATCCTACAGAAAACGTGAAGTGACCAACTCATCAGGATGGATGAAATAAGGATCTAGAGAGACTCCAAAGGAGGTAACACAAAGTACTGCTAAAACCGATAGGAGCTTGGATGCCAAGCAGCATTTTTTCTCAGGGGGTACAGTAAAAATCCAATTATTAAATCTAATGACACGCAATCCTGTAAAAGATTACTTGGTCAGTGAGAGGAATCTCTTTTTAAAGCATGGTAAGTGCCCTTTACAAAAGTCTTTTAAGTATGATTTGCTCTAGCAGAAAAGCCAAAAGGATTGAAGTTCAGAGGACGGCACAGACCCGACATATGTAGGTCTTGTAATGTGCCAATGGGAGTCCTCACCAGGTTGTTTTGGCACAGTCTGGTGTGATGTGAACATGTAAGCTCAGGCCAGACATGTGGAGGCATGCTGAGAAGAGTCCAGTCTTCTGTAGGAGATGATGGAGGAAGGGAGGAAGCAGGAAAGGAGGGAGGAAGAGGGAGGAAAGTAGGAGGGGGCAGGAGAGGGTGTATGAGACCGCAGGACCAGGAGGAGAGCCAGGTCACAGCTGGAGACAGGACTGACTGGGTCTACAGTGTTTGTTAGATCAGGCATTTACAAACATTTGCATACAACATATCAACATGTCAGTACAAATGCCATTCTGACAAGGCTTTTTCATTTAATAGAAGATTGAAATAACACAAGAATCACAAGCATTTCAGAGCATGTTTGAAGCTGATATGTGACAGTGTTAGCATGTTAAATATTCCCTAGTAGACAAAATTATACAGCATTGCCTGGTTTTTCAATAAACAAAGTGGTGATTTATGATGAAAACCAAATGATTCCTAAACTTTTTTGTCTTTTTGCGCCCTCTGCTTGTACTGAAGTCAGGGCTGACCGTCTCATTCATTATCGTGACCCATGACAGTCCTTAAATCCACACACAGCCAGGGACTATTAACCAACAAAACACATATTTGATCACCAAACTCTTCTCAGAGACAGTGTTCTATTTCTCCTTCCTTTGTTCTCTGCCTCACTCGCCCTCTCTCTTATTGCCTCAGTGACTCGTCGCAAAACCACAGCTGGATGCGGAGTCTCTGCGAAGGGAAAAGTCTTGGTATGGATTCATACAAATTCGAAGGTTTGCTATTTTTGACAGATCACTTGCTAACTTTAGCTAGGTTGTTTGCGCAAATGCCCCCAGTCAAAGCTGTTAACTGATAACTTTGACTTTTCCTTAAACTTCACTCTGTTTATCCTGCTCACTGGAAACACTGACAAATATGCGCTCCTCAGCTCTCTAAAAAGACGTGTCCTTGTTAATATTCTGAATGCTAAGTCCTGTCTATTTAAATAAATGTAGAATAAATGTTTTCATGTAGTCTAATGCTGCGTTCCATTGGTCCTCGGAGGTTGGACCAGCCAGGTCCAATCAGGAGAGAAGGAGGGAGCTTAATTGTTTAATTTTGAGAGTTTGTTCTCGCTCTCCTCACTTTGCAGTAGCAGTAGTTTAGGCTAAACTACACACATGAACAGACATAGTAACCCATGTACATTGGCACTCTCCTGCAGACTGTAAAAAATTGAGCTCATCTTTCTGGCCACATCTGAACGAAAGCATCTAGGGCCTTTTTACTGTGGGCTGAGACTTGTTGCCCACTTATTACTGACTAGTGGTACTAATAGCCTATATTCTGAGCAAAATGGTCTGGCCACAGCGCACTATGCTGCGGCTGTGTACGGCTTCTCCACTGGGACTCACTGCGCCAGAACAGGGAACATAATAAAATGAAAGCCCGTGTGCTTGAGGTTCAGGAAACTGGTTACATGTATCTCACCATCTCATTGTCATCCTCACTAAAGTACTCGACTAGTAGTTTGACATTTGTTTTGCATGACACTCTTTTTGTTTTGTCTAAAAAAAAAGGCCAGGCCAATTCCTTCAGAGACCGCTGTCTGTACACCCTATTTTAAAACACTGAGGACTGGGTGAACTTTGGCTTATTATTATTATTATTATTATTATTATTATTATTATTATTATTATTATTATTATTATTTTACAATGACTTACATTTGCATTGCACTTGAAAAGCTTCTCAAAGTGCTAAATTGAAGTCATTATTTAGTCAAGTTACTATAGCAGCCGTGGCAGCTGACGGAAGTGAGGTTGTCAATCTGAGCCATGGGCCCACAGATAACATTCATACAATGGCAAAGTAGGTGAAGTGCCTTGCCCAAGGACACACCAACAGTCTGCACCTGTGGGAGCCGGGATTAAAAGCCTTCCGATCATTAACCGACCAGTTCTACCATCTAAGCCATTGAGCCATTAAACCGATAGCCTACATCCTTTCTGCTTGGGAATGTCTAAATCTGCAAACCCTTCAACATTTAAGTTCTTAAATGTATTCAAGTTTTGTATTAGTTTGGCAGTTCATATTTCAGTCATCTTGTTCCTTTTTTTTACCACTAACTGAGACCAACTATTTGATATCTAAGACTCTGCCTTTTCTGACCATGTTGGAAATACACGTGTGTGCATCATCTCTTCAACAAGGCCGATGGGTTAGAGTGAGGACTAGAACTGAACGATTCAAAGTGACAGCTCAGAGAATGATTCCATTACAGCTGTTGGGGGTTACTCTCTTTGAGCCACTTGAAAAGATGCAAGAGGACAGAAATACTGGATTAGAATATGACCTGGCCTTATTTATTATAGCCTGCACCAGTGGCAACACAATGAATCATCCACACAGCACTTCTTGTCTGGTGCTCCTTGGTGAATAATGCTATACCTAAATGAAAATATTTTTCACTAAACACTAAAATGCATTTACTCTACATATTATTGTTGTGAGGACCCTTGCAGGTTATGTTAGACGCTGGGCATTTATTTGTGTCATTCTTTCCACCAATTGTTCTTATTCTCATAGCGGCATTTAAGAAACAGGAACACCTTAAGAGGTTGGAAGTGCCCTGGTCAGGACCTAAACACCACTGTCATGGTCATCATTTGTGAAATGGAAAGCTGATTTATTGCACTTGTTAGAAGCTTTTGAAGGGCACTTAATCAAGTACTGTTCTCCTCATGCTGCTTATTGTTCTTTTATTGTCAATCAATGTGATGAGAAGAAGATGGTCTCTTCAAACATACCCCTTGTACAAATATCAATTTCTAGTAGCATGATCAAAACAATGTGCTTATGAGAGCAGGTCCGAGGCTGAGTAATGAATTTGCTGTTGTGAACCAGCCTGCACCCCCACTCCACACATATCATGGCCTCCTCTGCTTGCATTGACAAACAAGCTAAAAGCCTTCACTCAGAGCACTGCACTGCCTTCAGATCCACATTATTATTGTGGGATTGTATGCATCTGTGCATAATTGAACATTTTGAACCCTTAAGCCAATATGCCTCCAATGAATCCTCAGCTCCCACATCAAAATGATTATTTCTAAACAAACCGTGTTTAATCGACTGCATGCCTCTTCGGCACTTCCATCTGGAGGATGCTGTGTGACAGCTTCTCTTAAATTACAAATATCAATCTGCCACAGTGGAGCTCAGCTGCCAGTGGCCTCATGGGGGTCTGCATCAGCGCAGCCTTCAAAACAAAGCCATCAAAAAAGCAGGCCATGTTGGTCAGCAGCAGATAATGCCAGTGATGCACAGATCCAGGTTGATCTGACAAGCCCCTCATAATACAACACTGAGCTGGCCTTAGTGGCACAATGAAGCTGGAGTTTACCCAGAGTGTTCTGGGTCAGCTGTGCCTCTCTCTCCCCCACGGCACAGACCGACAGACGCTTGCACTCAGGGCTCCAATCTGCTGTGTGATCAGCGGGCTCTCCCTGAGCATGTCCCCCGCCTCACACCGGCTGTCCCCGCACCACCACCACTTACACTTCATCCACCCGTTTATTGATACACTGCGCCGCAGGAGAGCCCTGGAGAGCTGCTTGGGAAAGCAATGGGTTTGAGGAGTGGACTAATTCAATCAGCAGCAGGGAAAAACACACTTATCATTCATCACCAACGCAATATACAAGCAGACATACTCCAGCAGCAATCCCTTTTTAGATTACTGTAACACACAATGGACATGATTTATGGTGCTGTATAGGACAGAACTGTGTTCAGTGACCGCAGAGAGGCCTCCAGACAGTGGCCCATGACTCCCACAGGGTTAATCTGCTTTTTACACGGGTCTATACTGTCTGCTTTATTTATAACAGTGAGTGATAACTGCAACCCAACCATCAGGTCAACAAATTAAAAATACAATATTTTGCGCTCGTTCATTCAGATTTTTCTACATGTTAAGAAAAACTGGTATGATTTTTCTTGGCATGTACAACAATCTGATTGCTTGAAATAGTTTTCTCTGCAAGCTAAGCTAAAAGATTAACAAGCGCACAATGGCATGAAAGTGCTGCAATGTTAAGTCCTCAGTGGGAAACTTAGGAAGTGTGTTGTTAAGAATTGAATTGAGTGAACAATGAGAATCGGCCACATAAACTGATAACACAACGTACAAATTCAGTATGAAATGTACGTCAACGCTTAAGTATGTAGCCTACTTCAGCACCACGGACAGTTCCCGTCCTGTCATCGCCAACGTCTCATTAGCTGTGGCCGGTCTAAACGGACCTTTACCGACCAGGTAACTGGTCTGGACTTGATTGTGACTGGTTAACAGCAAAAACTGGGGATGTGGCTCACCTCCAGCTGGCTTCAGGAAAGACGTCCCTGCCAGCACTAAGGGATATATAGGTCACCTGACAAAATGGATAAAAAATAAATAAAAACACAGCTTTCTCTAGCAGCGTGCGCGTGTTCTTTTCCGACTCCATCTACCCACATTGCTGGTGATTGTAGTTACAGTAGAGACTTGCGCATGTTTAAGTCCGCACAGAAAATCATATCGCTTCCTGAACTCTGCCGCTCACTTATAGCAAACAATTCCGTAATATATAAAAGTACAAGGGAAAAAAAACGTTTTTTTTTAAACAAAAACAAAAAAGGGGTTGGGGGTCTCTAAAAATCTCATCAATCAACGTCCAGTCAGATTCCTACGTCATGCGTCGGCATTCAGCACAGTTACACCCCGGAGAACGCGCAGCAAGCTGCCGTGAGAAACTACCGTACAGTACACACATGCATGACGTGCACATGTGTCACAATGTGGGAAGTTAAAACATATGACATGACAAAGTAATGATAACCTGATAACCACATCAAACATGGTGCGAGGGACTGCTTCACGGGAACGCTCAAAGAAATCAAGAAGTTACTGTGGTGCAACCATAAACACAGTGCATTGTAGCCAGTGCTAAATCGTCGCCTCGGTACAAGCAGTAGCCTATATTCCGAGTATAAAGGCGGGATCGTGCGCATAATAAGGCTTATACTGACAGACTGCCTTCAGGGAGAGCTGCCGCTTGGTTTGCACCTTTATCTAAATCCTCTCCTTAGTGAGCTCCAGTGAGCCCGGCGGCTTGGTGCGTGTGTGTATGTGTGAGAGAGACTGCACTGCAGAGGGCTTCTCCGGCTTCCTCGCAATGATTGCGCTCATGAGCAAATAGTCAAATGCGATACAACACATGACTACAGACTACTAAAAGGACACGTAATTCAACCGGTCTTTTCGCCTTTCAAGAGCATTTTCATTCGACAAATTAATTTCGACAGTATCACCGTTCAACTTCTCTGTTAAAGCAATAAGTGTTTTTTTTTTTCTATGTCAATCGACACGTTAGAGGTTACTTCATATGAGAGGACAGAACTTTGACGAACCCCACGTAAAGCAAAATTGTCTTACCTTCTACTCGATTCCAAAGAAAATGTCTTTTGTTAGTCAACGAGGGAGGATTTGGACATCACAGCTCCAGGTCAACAATCAATCAGAACCCTCGTGATAAAGCAAGTCACTAATAGACTGCAACCCATTCAGCCAAACGGTCCGGTTAAAATCCCAATTGGAACGGAACAGTGTCCCTTTGAAGAAGTGCGCCAACCTCTCTCCTATGTAGCTGTCACTTTGCGCGTTCGTTACCAACCAAAAGATGAGCATAAAGATAGAAAAAGGTAAATGCACGCCTCAGAAACGGACATGTGTTCAAGAAAAGAGTAGCTGTCAACTGATGGACCCAAATTTGTGACAGCAGACTTTTTACACTCGAATTCTAATCCGGGCCGGCGCGCTGGGCCATCGCAGGCGCTCCCGTTGGTGCGTATCCAACTCGCCGCCGTAGAGAAGGTGAAAGGAAATGTATGGATATAATGGCCAAATCCGATGGGGGGTTTCCTCCACAGCACCGCTCTGTAGTTGCAAATGCGCACGACGCGCAGTATCTCTCCCCCTTCTCTCTTGCTCTATCCCTCCTCTCTCCCTGGTCCTAGTGCACCACACACTGTTCTCTGCTGGTCCTAACACACAGCGTATCTGCACTCATCGATTAGGATCTGAAATGGTGACTGAAGAGCATTCCCGCACGCGCGTCTAACTTGAACGTGTGGTGGATTCTCCGTCGATCTGCACCAAATACAATTATGGCACAGTGATCCAGAACACTGAGTTATGACTGTTTGTAAATGGTCCTCGAATTGGAAAACACAAAACAGCCTACAATAATAACACAATAATAATTGTGTATTTATTTAGCTTTTGTGTTCTTACCTTGATAAGGTAAAAACACTCAACACTCACCCACATGTTGTCACCGCGAATGACAAAATATGGATTTTATTATTGTATAGCCTGTCTTGCATCACATTATTTTAATGTTTATTTCTGTTGCACACAAATATATTCATGCATGTGCCAGAATTTCAACTGTCACAAGCACATTCCATTTTATTCCATATAGAAACACACTTGAAGTCACTTTCCTCCATTATGGCGGCAACATCAGTACGTTTGAGAGGCACTCAGAGCACACTGACTGCTCCGCAGAGGTGAGATCAGTGGATAAAATGTGCAAGCTTTTTCGAATACAGCACGGTCCCAGGTAAAGGTAAAGAATCCAAGCCATTTCAAAGAAGTTGGGACAAAGTATCCTATGGACAATTATGAAGTGTTAAAATATACAATGTTCACGGTTAAAAGCTTCTAGGATGTGCACATTGTGGCAGAAAGTCATTCAATCATGTGTCTACAATTTTTTATCTCATCATCTTAACACATAGCACCAGACTGGTTTGGTGGTGGATCACTTGCCCGATGCACCCATCCATATGCCAGGCTTGGGTTACAATAAATCATTCAGTTTAAAATAAATAAATACAAATAAGTCAATGTTTATAATTTTAGTGAAAATAAGCATAAAAAGCTGAACTGTAACTGTTAAATATAAAGGGTCCAGCTGTGACTAAGCCCTCCTCTTCAGTCTTTAAAAACATCTCACCCAGGCACTCGCAGCTGAATAGACAGTGGACATTTCACATTGGATATACTGTATTAGTGAGCAATGCCATAGAAACTGCTGCCAGATCACAGGATCCCAGCTCCTCTCCCTCCCACTTACGTTGTTTTTACTGCTGCCGCGGTGCTGTCCATCTAGACGCCTTCTGTTCAGTAAACGCCACATCAGCCTCTCTGACAGCCTTCCAAAGACTTGAATCGACAAAAAACACACAAAACCTTTAAAGGTTTGTAAATTTTAAGAGAATTGAAAGAAAGATTTAACTTAGGGTTACTGTTGAGTATAAGAAAGTAATGTAATCAAAGCAATATACATGAGCTATATCATGACTATTTAATTGTTAAAAAAAAACATTGGTTACTCTTTAACATAATACATTTTACATAAAGCATTCGTGGCACGTTTCTAAAACCTTGATAAAGGCTTTATTCATCATTTATAAAACATTAACAAAACATTATTTACGCTGCACTATCCCTGCGTCTGGAGAAAGCTAGTTTTTACCCTGTCAGGCAACTCCTGTTGTGATTGATATTTGGCTTTACAAAAACAACTTGATTTAATTTGATTTAGGTACAAGCCAGGAATAGTTGAGGCTTTGGAAAAGGGTTTAGTCTGTCAACTTATAAATGATAAACAAGTGACGAGGATTACTTCAAAAATGTTTTTTTTATTTTTTATAAATGTGAATTTAAGTTCTAACAATAACTTTTAAATGCCTATTAGTGAATAATTCACACTCATACTGTATAGGCACGTTAGGTTACATTGCTCTAACAAAAATGAATTGTAGTTCATGGTACTAATACATTTGCTGGAAGATATTGTGTTAATGAGAAAAACATAAAAATGCACATGACAGAAACATACACATTTATAATGTTTGGAAGCAAGAGCATAGTGTCTACCTCTTAAAAGCATAACGGTGAAAACACCGGCCCTTGAGGCTGGAGCTACTCCCGCTGCCGGCTCTGGGCACGTTCTCAGATTTGGGGACTACCTCCAGGTAACAACCCGACAGAGAATTGGGCTCTGGCTCAGGCTCCTCTCTGGCACATGCAGCACCGGCTGGTGACAACATGTGTGGAGGAATCACAGCTCAACACAGAAAGAGCATCATTCTGTTGCTCACATCCTGGCTTCCCACTTGGATCTTGTTCTGGCATGTTTTTGTTCACAGAGGAGACAAACAACAATGTCAGATTGTAACTGTATAAAGATGAACTACTACCCTGTGTTTATAATCAAAGCCTTTAAAGGATACTGAAAGAGGATAGACACAAAAAACGAAAATCAATATAAAAGTAAAACCTATAACAAATCAATATGCAAATATGGACTGCGGGCTGGATCTCAATCCAACACAGCGCTTTTGAAGTGGCAGGAGATGGGAATCTGCAATGCACAGCCAATAACCGTGGGGTGCAATTTTGTCAATAAGAGGCACAATCCCGGAGGAATGTTGCTACTGTCTTGTTGAAACTATGCCACACGGAATAGGCCAGGATGAATGGTGCGTGTGTGCATGCGTGAATGTTGGTGGTCAGAGGGACCATTGGCACAGATGTGTACAATCGCGCTTCTGTCAGTCTAACCTAGGAGAAACTGTAGTTAGTACATACATAGTTTAACCACCATGTGTGGAATGAATGAAGAACAAATCCCCTACACTGTGTGAAGCGCTTTGGGCGACTTGTGTCATGTGAAAAGCACGATACAAATACACTTCCAATCCGTTGTGTCAGCAAAAATATGGGGGGATCACTTTTGGAACAGCTGAGGCCATTCAGGGAGAGACAAAATGCAAAAATAGGCAAAAACATCCTACCATTAGTTTTCTCTGCTTTACTATCCAGATTCTGATAGCTCAATAAAAATGAGATTCCCCGTCTAACAATATCAATCACGTTGTCTTCTTTCGCAATCCTCGTCATTTGTCCGTATTTGCCTGTAATCCATCTTACTGCGGCACACATAAACATGAACCAATTTCACACACCCCCGTTATAGGAAAGCAGATGTTTCCCAGTGCGTGCTGAATGATACATGCCTACTGCCTAATTGCAGGTCTATGAAATCTCCAGGTTATGGGGTGCCAAGCCGTTTCCATAGCGGATGCCAAGCGGTTGCCGTGACAGTGGGTTCTGACCTTCCCGTAATTGTAGAGATGATGCCATTTACCCTGTTCATCTGTGGCATACACATCTGTGTCTGTGTGATGGAACAAGAAAAACAGGATCCAAGGACCAAATCTAAAGAAACAATTATTTTGTGCTTTGCAAGAAAATTATGCTCCAACAAATGATACAACAAAAAATACTGCACAAAACTTAAAATTGACAACACATTGCCAGGTAGCTTAATCAGAGTTAAAGGTGGTTGAAGGTGAACTAAGAACTTTGGATGGGCGATATGTCCCAAAAAATTATATCATGATTTTCTTGGGGCGACGGTGGCGCAGAGACTAGAGCGGGTCGTCTTGTGATCGGAGGACCGGCGGTTCGAATTTTGCAGGTGCACACTGTTGTTGCGTCCTTGGGCAAGACACTTCACCTACCTTGCCTCAAGTGTCTGCGTACACTGGTGTATGAATGAGAGCGTGAATGCCTAAAGCAAGTAGAAAGGCGCTATATAAATGTGACCATTTACCATTTATTTATCATTTTTCTTAGTGGATGGATATTATGCATTATCAACTTTTTAGAGCTTGTTACAAAGACCATGTTACTACGTTGTTCCCTCGTCAAAAACACTTTTTTGAATCTTTGTTTGAAGTATTGTGGCACGAGCTTATACAATGTTCTTCCAATTTACCCAAAGCTCTTCCAGCGGCCTTACATCGCACTCTCGTTAGCTCTCAATCAAAGCATTTTCTAACCTACAAAGTGTAAGATAGTGATCAAGATGTATTATTATCTTACGACCATAACATTGCATATGACATGCATGCAAAAGACTGTATTTGTGCCTGTTTTACACCAATTACTATGCTTGTCCTGTTACAATAAAATAAGTTGCTAACTGCACCGCCTCACACAATTTCAGATATTTTGCCAGTGCACTTCCCAAGCTCTTGCTAATGTGCCGAGTACTGGAAGCAACATTTATCGAGTTGTGCAGTTAGAATTTTTAAGCATGTTGAGTAGCGCTAAATATTTCAACAGGGAACTTGATTACTCCCTATGAAGTGCCTCAACAAATCATCTTGGCATTATCACCGATGTGAGCATGCAGAAGAGGGCTTAACCAGTTGAAATGGAAAAAGAAAGTCTGGTGTGTATTACGGCAAAACACCGGACAATCTTAGCATGAAAAAAAAAGATTATGAACCAGTGTTAATTTTGACATATTTGAATATAGTTTTAGTCTTTTGACGAACATTTAATTTAATATTAATTTTGAGATTTAATCAAAAAATTCTCTTCAATTTTAGTCTAGTTTTAGTCGACTAAATTGAAGACCAATTTAGTCAACTTTGTATTTTTCATTTCATTTGTTTATTTATCAGGACAATGTACAGTTACATTACGCTCGTGAGCAAAGATGCTTGTACCAGAGCTAATTTCCATCTGTAGCAGAAATACAATGTGAATATATACAGTGCAAATAATCATTCAGTCATCACATCACATCACATCCATAACACAGGCTATGACACATCATTCCTTTACATGTACATACATTAGACTACAGTTATCACATGCGGTCATCACGTAAACAGTCACACAGCAAGGCGATGCTCTCAAATCTTACCTTACCAAAATCTAAAACATCCTGTCCTGGTAAAAGAACTTATGAGCAGTATTTGTCTTTACATTACATTTTAGGCTATACAGTGAATCTAATAAATGAATGCTCACATCTCTGGTTACTCATGAACCATGTTTTCACTTCTTTAGTAAAAGCTCTGCGATCATCTGAGCTCAATGGCTATGTAAGAGAAAGCAGACTGCGCAAATGCGGATTTGCATCTGGGAATACCACACTGCCCCCTGGAGGTTGTTCTAGTTACCCTTGTTGCCGTTTCTGCTGCCTGATGAACGAATTCTTTGAGTGGAGGTGGGGCCAGGTTATGGACAATCTTGAAGACCAGTTGGACATGAGAAAGAGAAATGAAGTTATTGAAGTTAAGCATTTCATATTTGCTCAGGATGTGACAGTGGTGGAATTGTTTGGTTTTTTTATCTAAGATTTTGAGAGCATAAAATCGATTCTAATTTCTTTATGTTGGATTTGTTTGCTTGGGACCAGCTGGTAATGCAGTAGGAGAAATGGGACAGAACCATGGCGTTTAGAAAACTTTTGGCTGCTTCAACTGAGAGGGAGGTTCATATGCTTTTCAAAGTGGCTAAATTATACTTTAAGTTTCTAGACAGTTTTTTTTATGTTTATCAAAGTTAAGGAAGGGGTCGAGTGTGAGACCTAGATATTTGAACTCTGTCACGTTTAGGATTGTTTTGCCATTTACAGTTATTGTTGGATAAGTAGGGATTTTTTGTTTGTTGGTAAAGTACATAGCAGCAGTTTGTCAATATTAAGCGTAAGGCAGGAGTCTTCCAGCCATTTGGCAACTTTTTCCATGGCTGATGTAAGTTTAGCCGCGACGTCTGCCGCATTTTTCCCATTTGTGTAAATGATCGTGTCATCCGCAAACATTTGAATTTTTACATTGTCACATATTAACGGCAGGTCATTAATGTAAATTGTAAAAAGTATTGTTCCCAGATTTGAGCTGAGGGAGGCCTATTATTGCAGGGTCTCTGCATTGATGTAGTTTGTTGAATTTGGACTGATTGAGTACGGCCAGACAGATAGGATTGTATCCAGTTTAGCGTGTTTACTGACATATTGTAATTGGATCATTTAGAGAGCAGTGTCGTATGACTCACTGTGTCGAATGGCTTCCCACCCCCCTTTGTCTAAATATTGTTTTATGTTTTCGATGAGGTGACAACAGGCGGTGTCTGTAGAATGTCGTTTCCTGAATCCGACCTGCATAGGATGTAGTGCGTTTGCCTCCAGATGTTCAACTAGTTGTCTAGCCACCACTTTTTCAACAGCTTTTGCTAGTGCTGGTAAGATACTTATGGGTCTATAGTTTGTGATTTTTAATTTGTCATCTGCTTTATGTATAGGAATGACCACGGCATGTTTGAGAGAATTTGGGAAATGATTTTGTTGAAGTGAGGTGTTTACTAGTTTTGTTATTGGCTTTACCAGTGCTTCATGGTTCTGTCTAATGATTACGGTGTTTAATCCATAGATGTCCTTAGTTTTAGATTTAGAGAATCCGGAGAGTATGTTTTTGATTTCCCATCCATATCCATACTATCTGTAAATGCCGTTCCTTTGTATTGGATTTGGGTAATTTCACTTTTTTTATGGTCTCTACCAGTGAGTCTGTTAATGTGTTGCCATAAGATTGTATTGTTCCCTCTAGCTTCTGTAATGACATTTAAGAAAAAGTTAGCTTTGGCTTTTCGAAGCTCTGTTGTTACTTTGTTTCTTAATCCCTTATAGATTAAACGGTCTGTATGTAAGCCGGTTTTTAAATGTTTCTTTAGAGCTGAGTCTCTGCTTTTTAGTAGCTGCCACAAACTGTCGTTAAACCAGGAAGATTTACTTTCCGAGGTTTGTTCCTTATTGTTTTGGTGAAATTTGAGATTATATGGTTTAGTGCAGTTATTAGACTGTCTGTTATGTCCTCGCAGTCAGTACCTGAGACAATATTATCCCAAGATCCTAAATGTGAGGTACACAGACATTATACAAATCTGAGACACAAACACATTCAATGCCCTGAATAATTTGTGGGGAAAAAAGAAAGTTGAAAGTTTTCGCCATGTTTTGATGCTCCTTAAAAGGTTACATTTTTGTCTGAAAGGTTTTATTTTGAATCAGGAGAACCCTTTTAGACAGATAGAACTATGTGTCTTTGAAATAGAGCCATCTCAGAACTGTGCAGTGCATCTGTTGAAAAGTTAACACAACTAGACACAAGCTTAGGACAGACTACACACCTTTTTCAGTCTCTAAAAGATTTTTTGGAAAAATGGGGGGTTCACACGGTACATAACTGAATTCAATTTTTTTTAAATAGAACAACTGGGGGTCCACACATGACGAGTGAGAATCGTGACAGCAGCCAGACTACATGAGTCTGTCAAACCGCTGACGCCACGCTGCTGCATTATGTAGGCCTACGTTACTGCGGTGCATCTCTGTCTTTCTTTTGTCTCTTTGTAAAGATTTGTGAAGTCTGTTTGTGGTTAAAATGTGCTGGAAAAAGTGAAACATGTAAACTTTTGGTGATATAATAATAATAATAATAATCTCTTGGATTTGTATAGCGCTTTTATAATGTTGTACTGTCCTGCTGCTCTACTGTCTTGTCTTATACTGTCACTAATTGGTCTCCAGGAAAATCACTGGACATATGTAGAGCCCCTTTAGAAGCACTGCCTCTTATGCTGTTTACATTATACAGTACTACTATAAAAACAGTTTTAGTCTCAAATTAACATGAACAAAACAAATCATTTATTTATTTGGCCAAGACAGTGCAATGAAAACGCACAAGACTCATGCTTGCAAATATACCACGCCATATTGTAGCCACCTACACTCACTCTTATTCACCGTGGCCCCAATGGACTATTGTACAGGTTTTTAGGACATACACAAATACCCTGAGGAAACCTACATATGCATGGAGAGAACCTGGGAATCCAACTCAGGACCTTCTTGCTGTGAGGACATGAGACATGATTTTAGTATACCCCACAGTTGTGCAGTGGCGTGCTAGGTAATCGGGAGAGTCGGGACGTTTCCCAGTGGGCCGCCTGATTGCGGTTAATGGGCCGGCCCGTCAGAATAAAATAATGAATTAATAACAGACTCACAGTTGTGCTATTCCAGGCCTATATGCTTTAACTGGGCTCCAGCAAGAGCCTGGGCTGCTGTTCCAGATATAAACACAAGCGTAATTGTCAGGTAAACCTATCAAAAATAACGACTGATGTATCAAAATCAGAACAGATTTTACATCGAAGTTTTAATTCTTGTGGCAGGGAGATACCATTTGACGTTGAACTAAATCAGAGGTGTTTAAGCAGAACACCCCTCCGCTTTAGTTCAAGTTGGTTGATGGTCAGAATCACTTGGCTGGAGGAGTCACCTATTGTACATGTTTTGGTGGTAGGGGAAACCATAGTACCCGGAGGAAACCTACGCAGACACGGGGAGAACATGCAAACCTCACACAGAAAGGCCCCGTCCGTGTGGGAATAAAACCCGGACCTTATAGCTGTGAAGCAATAATGGCTAAAATGAAAGCTAGACTCACAAACAATATTATGGGAGAATTTTGCAAATAAAATGTTAAAAGTTTGTGTAGAGGTGTCTCAGGCAGGTATACACTTTCTTCTTTACATAGTAATATGTTTGAAATATTTTCATACTGGCATTAATGAATGGGTTAGGAATATTTCAACATTTCTGCTTTTATATCGAAATACAAAACCTGCAGTTGTCCAATCTCACAGAAGATGTTAAGTCAAAGCTGTGTACATTAAGTTACCATCCACTCAACAACATCATTAGTCAGTCTCATTACAGCCCTCTTGTCCAACCTTGAATTATACATCAAGCAGCCAATCAAAAGCCGGGTCGTCAGGGGACATTCCTGATGATTCCCCGTCGAGATTTTTCTTTTTAATCAAAAGACTGGAGCCGGATCAGCATTTTCCAAAGAAATACAGACATCGTGCCATAGTGGAATCCACAGACCGCGTTTCCTGTGACGTGTGAGCACTGTGCACTGTTGGACTGATAAAAATACATTGTAGCAGAACATATTGCAGCAGAGGGTGATATGGAAAGACAAATACAACTAGGAAATGGCCACTTGAAAGATTAAAACGGTGGATTGGACATAGCAGTAGAGCTGAAGAAGCCGTAAATGGTATACTGTAAAATGCATCTGTCATTTGTTATAATGCCAGATTAATAACCAGGCTTTTCATCACACATTCCATTTTGGGAATGTCCGCTTCGAGTGAGAACAGTCTCTTCCTTGTCCCTCCCCATCGCCTCCAGTGTTCATTATCATAGAAATTGACGAGCTGCGATTGAAGCTCTAAAGCAAAGTTCAGAACACAAGGTCGGCCAAGAGTCAGTCATTAAGCCAGTTCTTTAAGTGTGCTGCCAATCTGTGTATCAGTGGAAAAACTGGCCAGGACGCCTATACAAAAAACGAAGGGAACGCTGGGGTGTGTGTATACAGTTACAATATTTTGTAAGCATAACATAATCAAAAGATTTCTTACAGTTGCACTGTTGTATAGCACTGCAGCACAAATGTAACCCACCATGCTGATCAGAAATACTGTATAAAGTCTTTTGGGTTGTATCTAATTCAGAAATGTCTAATTCTCCTCATGCTCTTTCCCTGGTCAGTCAACTTCAGAGTTTAACCGATTTCCGCTAACTATAAAAGAGATCTCTCGTACTCTGCACTTAGTCTTCTTCTCCATAAGAGGATGCTTTACCGTGCCCTTATCTCTCCTGGCAGCTTTCAGAGAGATCTTGAAGTAAAGGCATACATTTAGACGTATAAGGATTTAAACCTAATTAATCTTCATCTTGGACTCTGTGACACCTACTCTCCTGCGATATGTACAGTACAGTGACATGATCTGATGGAAATAACACACAGTTTGAGAATGATGTTATCTTATAAGTGTTGTTGATTTGAGTTAGTAGACCATGACTTAGGCACAAGGCAGGATGCCTATCTAGATGTTAGCCACCTGATGGATGCCAGATTTCAGACACTAAAACAAGGCCAAAGTAAGGCCGAGTTAACCATCAGCCAAAGTGCATTCCCCGATAGACTTAAAGCTGTGGTAATGTATTTATATTCTTGCAGTGGAATAAACTTCTTCTGACACCATAGATCTACATTGTAAACGCAGCATTAGAGACAAAAAAAACAGACCATGTGCGCAGTTGTGTGTCGAAATATAGAGCATTATCCTGCAGCGCGAATGAGGAAGTCTGAGGCTAAATTAGCGCAGAGTTAGCTTTGGCGGTCCGCCTTCTTCAGCTCTGTCTCGCTATTAACTCTGGCTGAGAAGAACTCAAGTGAACAATCGGGATGTGCGGGAGGGTCTGTGAGAGCTAACAACTACCTCCGACGAAAGGATGTTGTTGTTCAGGGGTCAGCTTGTGGTAGTGGGGAGTTACAAGCAGATGTTAAACAAAATTACATCAAGATTTTTTTTAATATAGGCGTAACATTGACATGAGAAATATCTCTGAACTGTAGCTTTTATTAAGGAGTCCTTTTGTAGTCTTCCGAGAAAGTGAGCCGTCTCAATGGGCTGCACAAGGACAAATGGACAAGCCATAGTCACTTCTGTTGTGAGAACTTTCTAGGTCAGAGACAGGGCTTGGAGCAAGGCTGAGAAGGACAGATCCAGAGCAGCGTTAGCCCCCAGTGGCACAGGAGTGGAAGATGTCGCCACTTCGTCATTCGTCTGTGAATGATTTTGCATGAATTTGTGTGATGACTCAGGAAGCAGCGATTGATTTTTCTCTGCAGCTAAGTGCTTTAAATTAATTTCCAAAGGCATGAAGAAATAAACATAAGCATAAAAACAACTTTGTGGATGACTTTGGAGGGGGGGGGAAGCTATAATCTGTGTATCATACTTTAAAGGGGTGAGAACTCTTACAGACTTTATATATCACTTGATTGAACACCTGATACATTGTGTTGCGTTGTAGGATTATGTTGAGGACAAATGTCAAAGGTTAGAGGGGACTCCAGGATTGATCAAACAGATACAATCCAGCTCTCACAAAAAAAGAAATGCATACTTGTGTGTCTTCTTTCTCTCGTTGTAATGCTTTGTTCACCTTTTTTACTTTCCACCTCTACGAGACTTGGTAAAGTCCTTGTTGTCCCCGTGGGTTGAAATCTGGAGTGGGTGTATCATTAGCTGTAAGCTGATCTGTGTGTGTTGGCCTGGCTGCTCTGCTGTATGGTCCCCGTGTGACAGCTCACAGATTAGTATGAGGGATGTTGTTCATTTGTTAAGTGCTGATACAAATCCAATCCTCCAGGTTATACAGAAACAGTCTGTCTTCATCTGGACCTGCCCCACAGACAGATATACAAACCAGAAGCCCTCCTTTACTCCCCCACTTAAACACATCTGTGCGCCAGCTACACGATAATTCAACACTAATGCTTTAAAGAAATGACCTTTCATCCTTTAATTAAAAGTCTATTTAAAGACTAAAGACACACAAACTGGA
This sequence comes from Neogobius melanostomus, assembly GCA_007210695.1. Classification (NCBI taxonomy): domain Eukaryota; kingdom Metazoa; phylum Chordata; class Actinopteri; order Gobiiformes; family Gobiidae; genus Neogobius; species Neogobius melanostomus. The sequence continues at coordinate 3,959,755 of VHKM01000048.1, forward strand.
AATGTTAAAAAATAATAATAATAAAAGGTTCAGCCAAATGAATCCAAATACAAGCACTTCAGGTGGCTCCGAATGCTCATATAGTTTTGCATGACACAAATACTGTATGTATATTATTTGGTGGATTAGGAAAAGCTGTTCCAATGGCTTCCCAATAATACTGTGTTACCTTGTATTTTTACCAAAATCTCAACTTCAAAAGATTTTACTTAAGCCTTGAAGCAAAATACAACTGTGCAAATCCAAGATCAACAACAACAGCATGTGACTGAAATTCAACAATATTGTAAAAAAAAATCAATGTTCTTCTTAAATGCATCATAAACGAGGAAACATAAATAGTTGCCCATAAGCCTTTTAATCAGAATCCGCAGATCAGATTGTGTTGTACTGACCAGGAATCAAACTCTCCAGCAGTATATCGTGATGATAATAATGTGGTTCATAGATAATACTCTGACGTGTACAAGCAGGCTGTGAGACGGGTTAGTGAGGTTATTGTGGGTCTTTATTGAATGAAGGTCTTGAGAAGTGGCACGGCCCTCCTCCACGCTTCGGCCCACACAGAGAGGCCTCGACACTGACACTTTATGTAAGTGAGGAAGAGGAGGAGGACACTGATGAAGAGGTGGTGTGGAGATGATAGATAAAGGAATGCATACATCGCAGATTCACTGTGTATATTTTATTCTATAGACGCCCACTGAATGTATTTGCAATATGTATGGTATGTATGAGATCCTGTTCAAAAGGGCAGAGGGACAATTTCCTATTTTGCTGAAAGAAAAGTCAACGACAGAGGCTGAAATAGATTTTGAATGATTATACTCACTGCTCAGTGTTGCTCCATTGTGGTGTAACTGCAGCAAGTCAAGAAGCCCATCCATCTAATTGTATTCATCTCCAAAATATTTTCATGGTGATTGACGTCTGATGAATGCAGGTTGGTCCCTAGTAAACCTGCAGCCCAATTATTCTACTGAATAAAAAATGCTCTAGATCCTTATGAAGATCCACGGTGCCAAGCAGAAAACATCCCTGGGGTCTCCTTGTCAAGGCAGTAGTGTTAGAAGTCCTCAGCACCAGGTTACATTTGGTTCATCGGGTGAGGCCTTGTTTCTGCAGCTCAATCCTGTCATGCTCCAAAGTGTTTTTGCCTTTGCCACCAGGAGGTCTCAACAAAATAAGTCTATACTACAATATAATACAATTTGTATGTTACTTCTCGAAGAACGCTTGTCACTTTCATCTGCTATATTGGCACTCATTATTACCAATATTAAACTAATGGGAAACATGATTAACCCAAGTACTATGACAACGTGTTTCAAATATTTTCAAAATGGCACTACAAAATGGCACTACGGAAGCACTGTAAATGTCAAGAAGTAATGAACTAGACTTCGGTCTCCAGGGAAACAGAGTTTATGTGAAAGGGGCCAAAAAAATAAAACTATACAAAAATCTGCATTAAGGCTGTACTGTTATGTTGGGTACAGAGCTCTCTAAAACAGAGCATGAACATAATTGACGACAAAATATGCACTTGCATAGAGATCTAGGCTAATAGTCAAAGTCAAAGCATCTTTATTGTCTCAAAGTGTGGATTATGTGTATATCGAGGAGATCAAATAAGGGGCAACATTTAGAGCAAATATGCTGATTGGCTGTGGGCTTTACAGCTGTGGGTTTAAACACAGACAAACAACTATCTAAAATCATCACATAATGTATGTTTTCAACTTTTTCATATAAAGATTAATATAACGCCTCACTGCCGTGCTCATAACCAAACTGCAGGAGCAGCTTTTCCATCGATTTCCCAGAAGTCCCACACAATCATCTGAGTATATATGTCCGATATAAGTCTGTTTAATTGCATCTTTGCCGATACCCTTTGTCAGCCTATGTACATCTGAACCTTTCTAAAGCTGTGCAAAGTGTTTACTGGGGGCAGGAGTCATGGTTTCCAATGCACCAACAGAAAACATTGTCTCTGTAGAGTCCTAAAAATAGGTCACACTGTGTTCTCTGATCTACTGTCTTACATAAAATACACCGCGCTTTGAAACAAAATCCTGTTTCTTGTGCTGTTCCTCTCGCCGGCGCAGACACTGATAAGATGGCACATGTGGAGAGATGTGTTCATTAAAGAGAAGGGGATCTGAGGAGTTTAGGACACACTGACAAACACATCATGAACATTTTAACAAGGCTCGGCTTTAAAGTAGCAGCACCTATTAATCGGCATTAGCAATTCTCCTCCACCGCTGTTGTTTAGTTTGTATTTGAGTGTGATGTCTCTTTATTCACATAAGGCTTAAAGTCTAATGAAAAACATAATTGAACCTAATGCTATTGTTTATTTTAGATGAAAGTGGTTGAGACAAGAACCTGGCTTAGTGCCACAGTAAAAAGATCATCTGCACCTCTCAACCTTTGGTATTGATTGTAGAGCGACATGACGCCCATTGACTACTAACACAGTGATAAACAAACACAGTTTGATCACATCTCAAAGAGGCTCGCCTTTCACTTCAACCCTCCACACACAGGACATGTCAGCTTTTTCTGCATAATCCTGTGACAGAATTACAAACCCTGGGTATTTATGAGAAACAAACTTTCACAGGATTTCATAGGCAGGCCAGCATGATGGGAGATGATGAGTGAGTGATTCAGCAAGTTTTCAGGGCCGGTACTTGAACCCATGACGCTGAGGACAGAACAGTGTTCAGTAATTATGTGCAGCAGCCGTAACCACTGGACTATCAGCCATGCAATTGTATGGATTTTTCGGACACAATACAATTGTAATTAACATTTTGAAGTTGCACCCTCTATTAAATAAATACAGCGTGTTGCAGTATAAACCCAATTACGGACAGTCAGAAGTGTCTTTATATTTTACATATCTTTCAGGAGACACAGCTTCATGACAGACATTACAAACAATGAATAATTATCACTTATAAAGATAGAAAGACTCCCCCAGAGCGGCTCTTTGGAAGCGCCGTCTGGGAGGAGCGCAGGTCTGGAAGGAGCGCTCGCTTTGCACAACTGAGGATAAGAAGCTGCAACAGACTCCCCGCCGATGAGCATGACTCCAGTCAGCTCATCACTGATAGAGCTACAGTTCGAGGGGATACAAAAGTTGTATGGGTCTTCTCAAACAAGTCCTTGAAGGCAGCATTATCAAACATGAACAAACCTTTCCATCTCTTCCACAATAAACCTGAGTGACTCTTGCAATTTTCCACATGTGTCGTGGCCTCTTATCTTCATTCATTAAAACGACATCTCCGATCTGAAAGTCTTTGGACATTTTAGCTTGAGAACAGCAATGTGCTGAACGCAACTCCAACAAATAATCCTTTCTCCAACGAGTCCAAAATTGGTTTACAAATCGTATTTCCATCACTTCCTCATTTGGTCCGCCTCTATATGAGGGACGGATAGCGCGTTTCCAGCAGAGGGAAGAGCGGTGAGGCGTTGGCCTAGGAGAAAATGTGAGGGCGTGAGGGGGATCGGCTCTTCGCTGTGCGTAAAGGTAAGTGGCAGTGAATTCACGACAGCCTCTACTTCTGTGAGAAGCGTTTCAATCTCCTCGTGTTTTACAGACAATCTCTCTCAAAGATTCTACGCAAACAGGTTTTCACTGAGCGCACGAGTCTCTCCCACATACCACCCCACCAGGCGACCCTTTCAACTATGTAATTCAAGGTTACTCTTTTTCAGAGAAAAGGTCTTGCACGTCTTTTGAAGAGGTGTGTTCTTGGTTTCTTGCAAACGCTCCATCAGATCACTCATTCTTTGTTTGCCAATTTAGTCTCAGTATTTTTCGTCCAGTGCCTTTTACTTCAGCATTTTCGTTTCCTGAGATGTGCGTTGTTTCTTTGTAAACACACACATTAGGTTTGAACCTTTACCAGTTGGTCAAGACGACTTTTTCATTATAATTTGAAGACAATTCATTTTTTTCATTACAATTTTCTTTGAATTCGTTTGAGTCAGAGCAAATGGAGTGACTCATCCCAGCAGAGTCCAAAATATTTGTTTCGCGCAACAAACAGGTTGTGACTGCTACATTCGGGACGTTGCAGATCAACTCGTCCTTTTCCTTTACAATGCCAGTCGACTCCAGCTCCCAAAAAAACCCAGGGTACAATTCATTTCATCTTCGTGTCCCAAGATTACATGCAATGTTTTAGCCTGGCCTTAGCCATCCGTAAACTCTGGTCAATTATATTTTCCCTGCATGTACGTCTGGGTTTGATCTCAGTGGCTGCGTTTCATCGGTTGAATTTCAACCTACCACTCGTCGAGCGGGGGAGGCGGGTGTTGTCGGTGACGTCAAGCATTTGCGCCGCATTTGCTGGTTGTAGTTCGGCAATGGCGGCGGATACGAACGTAAAGGTAGCTCTTCAATCCGTTCTGGCTCAGCTCCCAAATATCCAGAAATTATAACTGAAGCCTTGGAATACGCAAGGAATGCTCCCAAGAGTTATGATAGCTCGCTTCACTCAACACGGGCGCACTACATACGTCACGACCACACGCTAGCGAAAATCAGATCCAATCGTTTCAAAGGAGTTCACCCCTCCCACCTGTTAACGGAGCTCAATTGAGAAAGTCCAGACCCTCTGTACGAAACGAAATGAGTACGAGGGGATGGTAAAACCAGGCTAGCAATGTTTCAATTTCATTGGGTTCAGGGGACACTGCATTCACCGTAACTTCCTTGGATGAGCCATCCGAATTTACTTTCAAGCGTAACCATTGACTTTGACAATCTTGCAACTTTTCCAGAAACAATGTCCCAATAATTGTCACCACCAATTAATACTCCCAGTTCTTCTCTCTCCATTCCACTCACCGTAGTATCTGCCAAGTGCAAACAAGGGAGGTTTCAAGCACACTCATTTCAACGCTGTGGCCATTTCGTATGTTACTCAGTTTTATTTTTACATTACATTTTACTTGCTTGGGGCCATCAGAGCCAAAAGTGTGTAGTTTCAGAGTCTCGTCTACGATTTTGGGCAGGTTAAGCACATGAGAAATGTCTTAAACTGCGTTGACTCCATCGAAAAGGCAACGAGTTAATTGTCTTTTGACAGGTGTTTCAAGCTAAACGGTGGCGGTTTGGAGCAATACGGTTTTTCATGTTGATTCACTTGGGGAGATTGAGATGATGGTGTCAGTGGGATCATTGGAATTTAGATTTTCGTTGTTCGTACACATTGACTTAAAGTGATGTCGATTGCAATTTTCGCAGTTAATATTTTTAGTGCGACAGTCTCGATCCAAAACAGGCAAAACATCTTCCTTGTCTCTTTCATTTTTCACGTTTTTCAGGCACACTTATTTCATCAGTGTGAAACAGTTGGACACATGATCATTTTTATCGCAGAAAAGGCACATATTTGGTTCATAATATAAGGTGTAGATGCAGTCATCACTTGATTAGGTTTTTTGCGCATTTCCCAGGGGAGTCATTTTCTCGTTTTTCGTTTGTGCGCTCTGGTTTGTTTCTTGTCATGTTCATTGTGCGCTCTCGGCTGTCCACTTCTTTTCAACTTTCCAAACATCGTCATTTTCAACACCTTTACTGAATTCTAAAATCCTTTCGTCAGGAATTAGTTTCATTAAAATTGGACACAGTAAATTACCGTAAGTTTCAGAGACAATGCCCAAAGAGGTAAGGCTACGGATTTGAATTTCACAATCATCATAGAGCAGGCGGAGCGCTTTGACAGGTTCAGCAATTTGGTCGTATGGGCATTGATAATTAAATCTTTTCTGCCAAATCAATTTTGAAGCAGTTGGATTGCGTTGTCATAATTTGTATCTGACAAGGCCAGCCCAGCAATTGTATTTACTGCAGCGCCTGAAAGGTATGATCTTCAATAGCTGAATTTGTCGGTCTTTGTCAAACTGCACTCTCGTATTGCCATTTGCTCACATCTCCAAAGAATTTTTCAATTACGAGTTTGGGTAGTTTTACGTTGTGATACATTGGTTCTCCGTCGTAATACATCGAATGTCCTTCTTCTGATAGGGATACTTTGAGCGCTCGTTTAATCTTTGTCTTTGTGCGTATTATTTGCTCTTTGTACTCAAGTGCTCGTGATATTTCGTTTTCCCAATCTTCTGTCTTTGTTACTTCTTCAATGTCAGCGTTATTCTTCGTTAATATTTGTTCTTTGTCAACCACTAGTTCAAACTTTTCCTCCAATTTAGCAATATCTGGCCTTTCTTTGCCAATTTCGTCTTCTACTTTAGTTATTACTTTGCTGATGGAGGCTCAGATTGATGACCTCTTTTTCTTCAGATGCTCCAGATTTCTGCCATTGTGTCCTTTGTTCGTCCGCGTGGTCCTCTTGCAAACTATGATTCTTCTTATCCCTATCCCGGGTCTTCGGCACCAAAATGTTTCAGTATAAACCCAATCACGGACGGACAATCAGAAGTGTCTTTTATTATTTACATTTCTTTCAGCAGACACATCTTCATGACAGACATCACAAACAATGAATAAATATCACTTTTAAAAGCTAGAAGGCTCATTGGAAGCGCCGTCTGGGAGAGCGCAGGTCCGGCATGAGCGCTCGCTTTGCGCAACTGAGGATAAGAAGCTGCAACACGGCGTGAATGGAGACATGAAAGGAAAGGAAGAAGAAAAATCTAAATTTTTACAGTAACTTGGACTATAAAGTGTGATTTTTGTTTTATTCTTATTTTTATGCATGTTATTTTTATTGTGCGCAGCAATGATCCCTGCATTGCAACAATCGCTATGGCAGTGAGTGATGAGCATTATTTGGGAGACCTTTCAAAAGAGAAAAGGGAGAATGTAAATCAAAACAATGCTGGTTTCATTAAGTCATAAAATACCTTTGAAATCTGTTGATAGTCACATGATACTGTACATTATTTCTAAAAACTGGCCTTATTCAGCTAAACTGTAAAAAAATAAAAAGATAATGAAAGTAAAAAAACTCATTGACTGACTTAAAAGAGTTAAGATTGACCAAAGATCATCCTATCATTTCAGCACTCAATTTGCCACCAGTACAAAGGGTGGCTTGCTTATAGGAAAAGTACCATTGTACCATTCTAAACTGTTTGACTTTCCATTGAGGCTGTTTTATCTGTTGTCCATGGAGCATTACAAACAAAATCTGAAATATCTATGCATGGACATCCAAAAATATTTAGGATCTTTAATATCAATGTATCCGCAATAGGCCATAGAGCTTATTTATCTGGCACAGTGAAAGTTCGGCTGATGTAACAGCTTGTAACATACTATCTGCATACATGGGGTTTCCAGGCAGAAGATGAACACAAGAGAGCACAATGAACAACATGCGCTCAGTGTCAGTCATTAAAATCACACTACATCAGTCCGCACGGTGAGACTTATAGCTCTGCACATTATAGACAAACAGAACGTGCTCTGCTCACGGGACAGCAGGAGCACAATCATGTACCAAATCAATAAGAAAACGCGAATGTGAAAACAGATCATGGACGCAAAGAACGCACTGAACACATAGAAAGACAAAAGGAAAGAGGAAATTAGGCAATAGTTTCCATAAAAAGTGAAAAAAGTGTTCCCTTGAATTATCAAAACAAACACAAAAATAGAAAATAATAGGCCCATCAATAGGTTTGAACACCACAGTTTCATCTTGTCGATGGTCAAAATTCTCAAAATAAAATACTTGGCTGAAATCGATAAACTTGTCTATGGTTGACTGAGTCACATATTTGGTTAATAACACCACTCTCTCCTTCTCTTCATCTCCATTGGAGAAAAGAATTCATCAAACTTTATTCTGAATAAACAACCCGAACATCTCGCTCCACTGCTCACAGAAACTGTCATCCCGAAAAGATCCTCTGCCTTTGCACAGGCAGCATTTTCATTTAAAATCATCAAACAGTGGAACCAGCTCCCAGACAATCTGAAGTTGTCTCTAGAGTTGAATAATCTTTTTTAAACTTAAAGAGACACATCCTCAAACTGCAGTTGGAAATTAGCAACAGCTTAATCTGGTACAAAACACCTTTTCGTTTGCATGATGAATGTATTTGTTCATGGTTCATGACAAATAACCTAATCATTTAAACCAAACTATAGAAAATCCACAAATGTACAGAGACATAATAAAACACACATTAGTTCTTCTTGTGCTTATGACTGAGAAGACATAAAATTCAAAGAGTCTATTTCTACCATAAAATGCACATGAAAGCCAAGAGTAGAGTATAGTGCTAAATGTGTTGAATCAATGAGTTTTAACCCACAAACAAAAAGTCCTGATCATTTTCATACAAACCCAACGACAATATGGCTTTCCAGACACTCTGGGCGCTTCAATTCCAACTTCCATTTTCCAAAAATCCTTTGGGTTTGCAGTCCATATACAGTATTATTCCCAGGCTTGTGTCACATGCTCCTTCGCAATAATTTATCCATTACAGTTTTCATCTTTTTCTGTCAAAGAATCCCAAGAAATAACAGAGCAGCCTTGACTGCATTTGACAGAGGGATAATAAGCAACTGACAACAGAAAATATGCAGTCACAAACACAAACCGCACACAACTCGAATTCTCATCCTGTCTATCAACACTTTGTCTGAGTGATTAAAACATGTGCAAAAAAGGTATTATATTCCCAGTAACATACCATGAAGACGTCCATATATCACACATTATTAGTAGAGGTTTGTTCTGATTATAGGCTCAGTCAACCACATCGGTCAACAATTTTGAGTCATGACTTTTCAAATAGGCAAAATAGTCGAACAAGGACAATGAAGATATTGATTTAAGAACTATTTTTTTTCTTCTGGAGTACAGGGTCTGTACATCACTGGTCTAAAGGATTTGGGGGTAAAATAGCAATCCAAAATGTTCGATATCAGGTTCACACTAATGTTTTTCGATCAAGAATTCACAGAACTCGTCTTTAGCGCCAGGAGAATTTGAAAGAATCAGATGCATTTCTTCTTAGGTTATCGGATTTTTTTTTTATGAGACCAAATGGAGACAAAGAGACAATTCGTTTTTACAGAGAACGTTATACATATGACCTTAAAAAAAGCTTGATGTTAATCTTGCAGTCCAGGGTGCATGCTGTTGTTATTTCACAAAAGAAACATTTTCTGCAAAAGTACTTTTTATTCTGCCTTAAAGCGAGTTTTATAAGCACTACTTTTATTTATGTTTTTACAACTAGCTAACCCTAAGGATGCAAATGTGATTTTAAAGAAACTGTTCTCAACACGCTGTTTCATTAGCATTCTTTACAACTTGACCCAACATTAGCATAAGACCAAACCACTGCATTTGTTACTCACTATCACAATCCACGGAGAGCAAACATCCACACAAGCGCTGACTCCTTATGTAACTTCGAGATCTGATATCTTTGGGATCGCCTGATTCACTTGAGTCATTTACATTTCTCCTGGTGAGCTGTCCTGCCCTCTCCCATCCTACACATTCCTAAATACAGCGTTGCATCCATCCACACATACATACTGTAGGACTATTGCACAAGAGAAAATCGACCTCAGGCAGAGACATTATTCAACACTCGCATATGTTTGATACACGGTTTGTGCCAGCGTGGGTCAGACAGAAAACACCCCCGTCATATGTGTAAATTGCTGCAGATACAAGTAATCCCCGAGTTGTAAGTGTCCAAAAAAAATAAATAAAGAGCATCGCTCTCCAGCTTCAAGTGGGGATAAAATGAGACTTGTAAGCGCTTTCCCAATTCCCCATTACATGTAGTGTTTCAACATGCGCCTCTTCTGCTCCCACTCACGGCTGCATGATCCCCAGACATACAGAACAAACTCATCTCCCTTTCCATGCCTTTCTGTGATTCCACTTCACACTGGAGTATTTTTTTTTTCTTCCCCATTTTCCTTTTTTCCCAAAGCTACTCAGCTGAATCCTTTCCATTAGAGGCCGTGAGAGGGAGATTAGTGTTGTATGTGTCTGTGTAGTCGACACGTGTGTGTGGGCCTGGAGAAAGGATTTTCAAAGCATTCTGGGTGACAGTGAGATGGCAACCAGGAATATCATCATTGTCTTGAGGACTTGTGAGGGGGGCTCGTGAACAAGGAGCCTGGAGATGCTTTATAATATGCATCCAATATGGCCCAAATACATTTTAGCTCACATGTACAATACAAAAGTTCCAGTATTAAAGCAGAACTAAGTAACTCATGCCCCTAGAGGCCTTAAGGGCCACTGCAGGTGTCGTAGCATGTTGTGGTTTTTTACTCTATTAAACTATCTCACGGACTATTAATTGTCCGTGAGAGTAAATACTACGCTGACAGAAAAGACAAAGGAGAGAGGGATATTGTACATCCAATTACATAATGGAGATAATTTTTTCACACAAACTTGGTTGTAAATACTGTTTAAGTGACGCTAGCCCGCAGTTAGCTTTGCCCGTTAGCCTGTTAGCTTCTTCTTCGTGATTCTATTGGTATGTATTGGGCCACCACCTCGGAGGCAAGGAGAGTTGCAAGGGTGGTTTCCTGGCCAGAGACACTAGGGGGAGATGAAAGACCCCCCAATGATGTCATTAACACTTGTATTACCCCCAAAGGGACTACGAAAAGGATTCATTAAGGTAAACACGTTATGTCGGTCTTCTTTAAGTGAGAAAAAACAAAAAATGTTGGGAACATTAAAAAAATATTCAGTCAATCATAATGTGGCTGCTTATCAGTTAATAGAAATTGCAAATTTAATCAAAATATATTTTTTACAGCAACTGAGTTTCGGGTTATTCTTCTATACATTAGCAAACCTGTCTATGTCCAAGACTGACGCGCAGGAAGCAGACAAATGCGCACAGGCGACATACATCACAGCAGCCATGATTGTGCACCTGCAGGGGCTATCAGCCGTGACACAGGCGTGTTGCTTAGAGACCAGGAGGTCGCCCCAACAACTGCGATCACACAAACCAGGTGTGACATGTGTTCCAGCGTACAGGCCAGAGTCACACCGGTGGAGCGCTGCGGCAGACGACGGTGCAAATGAAAGAGCAACATGGAAAGGTCTTTTTATTGAGCTGAAGTGGAGCCTGAAGGACAATGATTAAATACGCACAATACCTTTCGATTTTGTTTACGTTTTTATTTAGTTTATTATGCTTTTTGCATTGGCTGATTACCTCAATTTCAAGGTCTGGTCTTTCAAAAATCTGTTCAAAACGGTTTCTTTATTTTTAGGTTAAGGTAAGTGCCTAATGACTAAGACTAGCTGCAGTAATCCCAGACAGCGTGTTGTTTTGTCGTCGATTATGCTCCACTGAACAACAACTATCAGTGACAGATGAAGGGATTCACTGACTGTCGGGCTGCAATGGCACCAGTCAGCACGAATCAATCCACAAGTAAGGACAGATCTGCCCAGCACTGCACTATTTCAGCACAAGACAATCTTGTAGCCCTGCTGGAATATACAAATCGAGTACAGCACAAAATGACAAAAATGTTACAGAACCAAACCAACTCTCCGGAGACACACTTAAGACTTGGAGCTGTGCGATGACTTTTTCTCTTAAGGAGCGGTTTAGGCACTGGATTTTCTGCAGTACCCTGAGCTACAAAGCAAATAGCAATTACAGCTTATTCTGTATCTGCGTTTAGCATCTGTTGGCGCTGGTGAATTGGCGTGATCAACGGAGCGTTTGAGAGACATCCATCTGCGGTGGCACTGTGGAGCGACGGAGTGAGGACGCAATGACAAACGTGCTGTCATTCAATACAAATACACACACACACACACACTTAAGTCACACACCAGTCGCTCAGACGCCCCCCGGGAGCCCAACAAGTTCCAAACATTATGTCAGTGCTAATTTCTGAAACAACCCCATGACAGCGGGGCAGATGAATATACCCTGATAAGACATTTTTTGCTATTCTTCATGAAAGACTTTAAACAATGTGATTTAACAGAGCCTGCGCTTCAACACACAGTTACGAAGTGGGCTTCACAGCAGTTGTCGAAGATAATTGCGGCTCATCGATCAGGCACGTACAAGTCTCTAATTTTTCTGCCAATGTGGATTTTGCTGAGGCAGCTTTGTATAGGTTAAAGCTGATGTAATTTATTCCCCCCGTGCTTTTCCTTCCAGTAAACTCCTCGCCTTGTCTGTCTCATAACAGTTTTAACACGTTTTAAACATAATAAGCATGAAAACAATAACTAATATGCTATTTTAATATATAATTAAACCTAAATACAGATCAAATGATTTATATAGAACAATTTATTGTCACAAAATACATGAAATGAATTCATCACATAGTGTATTGTAATAATAATGCATTGGTTTTATATAGCGCTTTTCTAGACACTCAAAGCCACTGTACATTGCATTATTAATTCACTCCATACTCTGTCGTGGTAAGCGACTATTGTAGCCACAGTTGCCCTGGGGTAGACTGACAGAAGCGAGGCATCCAGTCTGCGCCATCGACCCCTCCGACCACCGCTAACCACTCACTCGCTCAGTTTTCCTGGTGTTCCCAAACGGTCTCACATCCAAGTACTGGCCAGGCCCTTCCCTGCTTAGCTTCCAAGGTCTGACGGGATCGGGCAGAGCAAAAGTGGTGTTGTAAACCTATTATTTTTTACGATTTTGGCCAACTGCGTCTTGTTTGTTTGTATTATGGATTTTAGTGGTAAGATTTAGCAAAGAATAAATTACGTGTTTAAGAAATCTGGTTTTGTGCAGGGGGAAAAGTAAGTAATGTGTTGAGGAAAAATAGGAAGACATTAAATTAAAATCAAATGTGCCACGTCAGGTTAAACCAAAACCATTTTTATATAAGCACCAAATACCTTTGTGAGCTAAATGTATATTTTTGATGTGTCAAAGTGGTGACTGATGGGCTAGCAAAACAATCTTAAGTGAACAAAAAGTGGTCACAATAGTTTTATTTGGCGTGCCTCACCTTAAATGAAAAAGTTATCCCTATGTGTTGGTAGCAGATCAGTGTTGTTTTGACCTATGCCTCGTTTGTGACTCGCCCCTTGCTCCAGCTCCTCTGTTCTGTCCGGTGCGTCTCTGACACCCGGTCTGCCAGGTGACCCCGCAGATGGCACTTTGACACTCAGATGTGGAATCAGGTGTTGCTCTGCACAGCCTGCATATTTAGTGTCACATTATACGCTATATTAACACACAGTGTTTGTAATTCAAGGTAATGTTGAAGTCAACAGAGGCAGGGTAATGAAGGGGAGAGGCGACAACAACTTTTGGAATACATTTCTGCTTTATTCCTGCTGTTCACCTTTCAAGGGTAATCGGAGGAACAAGGCTCAAAAGCGGTCTTTTTGTCCCCAGGGTTTCAGAATTCACATTCATAGAAAAATAAAATATTAACTGGTGAATTAATACTATAGAATCACATGCTTTTCAGAACATGTAGAGGACTAACTAAAGGGTTTAGGGTTTAAACAATAATTAGCCTTTTGCCAGCTACATCCAGTTACAGCTTATTCGTTCCTGATCTTGGCCAGGACTGCTCAGATTCCTCCTATAGAATCACTCATTAATGTACTATATTACTCTTATCTGCAGGGACACAACACAGCGAGGAACAATTAATATTTTAGCGGTAAAAGTGGAGCCGCGATGACATTAAGGTCAACTACGCAGCCAGTGCTGACAGCAGGGAGCCTGAACGCAGCTCAAATACTGATCACAAGACTCAATACTCTGTCACAGCAACAGTTAACAAGCAACTGAAGGAAAACATAGGACTTCTTATCTGTTCTAGTTGTATGTGTGTCTGACTGGGCATTATGAGCGTTGTAGTTAATGTTTAGAGTTTTGCAAGATCTCGTGACGTAGCAACAAATTATTGGAATGTTCCACAGTGGAACAGCATTTCCTCCAACAGAATACTGTAGGATATAATATGGCAGGGGTTCCAATCTTTGTCTTGTTCATCTTTATATGAACTAGTAGCGTGAAAAGAGACATTTTTATTCTACAAAATATCTATAAATTGTGTACGCTGTTGTTCGCAAAATACCAGTTTGTTGTTAATATTTTTTGGTGTTTTAATGCAGAAAAATTGCACTGAATAAAGTGTTTTTGAAATGACAACAGCACGTTCAAGGTCACAAAGAGATTGCGTAAAACCAAACAACAGAACAAAGGCACTCTTGTCTCTGCACCATTACTGAGTCCACTTTGATGTTTGAATTCAACACGCAGAGCGATATGTTCATAGCCAAATCAGATTTATTTTTGTTGTTTTGGCAACACCAGACGCAACCAAAAAGTGACTTCTTTGTTTATTCAAGGACATAATACGCTTAAGTCTTCACAGACAACTTTGGGTGTGGCTATTCCTGGATCAACTGCACTTGTCGTTGTTGTTCCTGTTACATTTGTCTTTATTGATTTGATTTGATTTGAGTCTGAACCAGACCTTTCAGAGTAGCTCCTCAAAGGCTTTCTACTTTTATGCACTCACTTGATGAATCACATTTTAGATGCATTTTCTTTTAGCTCCGATCATGTTAAACAATGAGCAAAATATAGTTAAGTATAATAGGAAACACCTTAGCAATGTTTCTTAATTGTGTTGAAATCTGATCTGACCCTGTAACGGGACATATGATATAAAACTGAACTGTGATCTGACCCTGTAACGGGACATATAAAACTGAACTGTGATCTGACCCTGTAACGGGACATATAAAACTGAACTGTGATCTGACCCTGTAACGGGACAAATGATATAAAACTGAACTGTGATCTGATCTGTGGAGATGATCGTGGATTTCAGGAAAGACACAGCCCCACCGTCCCCCTCGCCCTGACAGACTCTCCCACCCCCATCTCCATCGTGGACTCCTTCCATTTCCTGGGCAACACCATCACCCAGGACCTCAAATGGGAGCCAACCATCAGCTCCCTCATTAAGAAGGCCCAGCAGAGGATGTTCTTCCTGTGGCAGCTGAAGAAACTTAAGCTGCCTACCAGGATGCTGGTGCAGTTCTACACGGCCATCATCGAGTCCATCCTCACCTCCTCCATCACCGTGTGGTACCCCGGCGCAACAGACCGGGACAAGCATCGACTACAGCGCATTGTGCGTGCTGCAGAGAAGGTGATTGGCTGTGAGCTCCCATCTCTCCAGGACCTGTTCACCTCCAGGACCCGGAGGCGTGTGGGTCGGATCACATTTGACCCTTCTCACCCTGGACACAGATTTTTCACCCCTCACCCCTCAGGCAGGAGGCTACGGTCTATCCAGACCCATACCTCCCATCAGACTCATGAACAAAAACAAGTCTCTGTAGCTTAGTTACAGACTCATGGATGTAATCTGCATTTGCACTGTGTGGTGTGTCCACACTTAGACCTGCTGCTATCACTTTATTACTTAATCACTTAATATCACTTAATATCACTTTATACGCCTACACATCTGTAAATACAATCCCGCTGTTGTTCAATGTCAAATTGTTGTTGTCTTACCATATGTCACTTTTATTTATCTTATTTATCTAATATTTTTTATGCATGCCCCTATAGCCTTATAACGTTTTTTAGCTTATTTTTATCTTAAAACTGAACTGTGATCTGACCCTGTAACGGGACATATCATATAAAACTGAACTGTGATCTGACCCTGTAACGGGACATATCATATAAAACTGAACTGTGATCTGACCCTGTAACGGGACATATAAAACTGAACTGTGATCTGACCCTGTAACGGGACATATGATATAAAACTGAACTGTGATCTGACCCTGTAACAGGACATATAAAACTGAACTGTGATCTGACCCTGTAACGGGACATATGATATAAAACTGAACTGTGATCTGACCCTGTAACGGGACATATGATATAAAACTGAACTGTGATCTGACCCTGTAACAGGACATATAAAACTGAACTGTGATCTGACCCTGTAACGGACATATGATAAAACTGAACTGTGATCTGACCTGTAACGGACATATAAAACTGAACTGTGATCTGACCCTGTAACGGGACATATAAAACTGAACTGTGATCTGACCCTGTAACGGGACATATGATATAAAACTGAACTGTGATCTAACCCTGTAACGGGACATATGATATAAAACTGAACTGTGATCTGACCCTGTAATGGAACATATGATATAAAACTGAACTGTGATCTGTCCCTGTAACGGGACATATGATATACATTAAAACTGAACTGTGATCTACCCTGTAACGGGACATAATGATATAAAAGTGAACTGTGATTTGACCCTGTAACGGGACAAATGATATACAGTAAAACTGAACTGTGATTGACCCTGTAACGGGACATATGATATAAAGTGAACTGTGATTTGACCCTGTAACGGGACATATGATATACAGTAAAACTGAACTGTGATCTGACCCTGTAACGGGACATATGATATAAAACTGAACTGTGATCTGACCCCGTGATGGTCTGCCAAAATGTGGGGATTGTGAATCAGTGCTAATCTGTTTAATGCAGCTCTGCTCTAACAGTGACACATGCATCCACTTCTCCTAGCTTCTGAGTGAGTGACAGAAATCTTTTAGGCCTTTTCCATAGCGCAGTTCAACCCTACACAGTCATCAAGTTGCTTGAGGGCAACCACTAGTCCAAAGAATATCCGAAAAGACTCCCGTTATTTCATTACACTATTTCATTACACTATTTCATTGCAGGGTATTAGCCATATATATAAAAAAGTAATATATATATATATTCCTTTTTTGTTTTTTACTTTTTTTTCAAGATAAAAGTGAAACGATTTCATTAGTAATAATAATTGCTTTGGGGAAAACCTGATATATAAGACTATTCTCTGCCCTGTCTATTGTGTGCTCTATGCTGGCTGTATCTCTCCTCCCTGTGGACCTCTGGAGGTTTCTAAAGATTTCGATGAGAGGGTGAGATGTGAAAGCACCTCCTGATCACACTCCCAATGGGCGTTTCATCAACAGCAGCCATAATCTAAAATGCACATCAATGCATTACTGAGGTGGTGGGATGAAAAGAAGACACACTACAGAGGATTGTTGGGGAACAGATATATGAAAAGGAGATCAGACGTTTTCTCTGACCCTATCTCAGAGCAGTGACAAAACCTAGACAAGGACTTGCCCATACATTACCCAACAATTACCTACAAAGATAACTACTTTTAATGACCAGTTGTTTTGCAATTATTATTTCCAGCACAACACAAACCAAATCATTTCTTCTTCCATTTTTTCTGACCTTTCTGTAAAAAATCAAAGTCAAACCCTTATTTAAAAGTCCAAAGTCAATAACAAAACACCAAAAGCAAAGCGTATTATCTTTGTGAATTAAAAAATTCATTGGAACAAAAACGTTCACTGTTTTTGTCAGGTTTCGTAAGTCTCAAGGTAATAAATAACATTTTTGGTGGTCTGTAAGGGGTTGTTACAGTTCATCGATTCAGCCAATTACGAAAACACTATGTATAAAACTGTATTCATTATCCAAGTTAACAGCTTACATTTGAATTGCTCTTTGCAAACTTTACTTCTTTGTGTAAGCTCTAATTGTATAGCCACAGCTGCCCTGGGGTCGACAGGTAGACTGACATAATCGAGACATCCCCAATTTGTGGCTCTTTCTCCCACAGACTGCCACTGGGATTCATACTATACTTCATACAGCTGCACTGCTCTGCGATAGATAACTGTGCCATTTATGTCAGTACTCCACTGTCCATTGTCCATTTGTACTGATTTTATTTATTTATTTGGTCCGTCTTTTGTATATATTGTACATTTTAAATTTATATCATCCGAGTTTAATATTCCATACTGTATATTCACAAATTGTGTTTATGCATGAGTACTTATTTTGCTTATTTTCTATAAATTATTCTATTCTTTCATTTTATTTCTGTGTGTAATACGTTTTATTTGCGGCCAGCTCTCAAAATCTCATGGTCACCTTACAGTAGAAGACCTAAAACAAGAAATTAACAGTGGAATGGTAAGGTCAGCAATATGTTCAGAGAAATACAGGGGACAACATCTGGGGCCCAAAAAATAAATAAACAAGTCAACCCACTTTTATTTTTCGAAGATTTTATTGAGCCCCGAAAAGCTAAAATTCCCCCAAAACTATTTAGACTCCTATCCATCTTGTCCGGGCTGTCAGAGAGCAGTAAAGGATGAATATTGGTTTGATCAGGAGTTGTCCTTAAAGCACATCCTCACCTCACCTGTCACTCCCTGACGTATGGCTTTGTGCCCGCGGTGCCTCAGCTTTTACGGCTCGTATTGGCAGGGCACTTTTTCACACATTCACAGTCATTCTACTCCCCCTCTTACAGGTTTTGTCTTTTTCTCCATTGTTTTTTTTTTTTTTTGGCCAGGTCCACCTCTGCCGGCGTGAATCAGCGTCCCTCTTCGCCCGTGCCCACAGTGAAGCACGACAAGGCGAGAAAACGGGATATGAAGAGGCAACCTGCTGTCAACACCTCCAGCGATCCCCACTCTGCCACCGCGCTTCACTCTGACCTTTTCCTGCCGCGTGTGACAAGGGTTTGTGATACAGCAGGGGTTAATGCAGGTATGAGTATATGACATCACTGTTTGATTATCAAAGCATTGGAAATAAAATGTATTCAATGTCCTTTGTTATGCTTTATTCAGGCTTTTACATCGACTTTGGACACGTTAGGCTTGATATTATTTGAAGTATAGCTTAAAATAAGTAAGGTATCTGTGTCTGTAAAATACCCTTACTGGATGTTATGAAATGCAGTTATACAACAGACCAACAGAGGGCGCATCTCTTCCTCTACTTGCTCCAGGGACCAGGACAGATGTTCAAAAAGAAAACTTTCAAAAGATACAGTATGTGCATATGAACATGCAAATTAGCATAGGGAAGAGAATTTGACCATGGGCTCAGAACAAGTTTGACAAAGCTGACTCTAAACTGTAAAATTCAAAGAAAATCTCTGTGGGACGTCTACCGGAGTGTGAGCTGGGGTTTTGAGTGCCAAAGAGGGAGACAGACTAAATATGAAGGCTTATTCAAGCATGCGAGAATGACACAAAAAGGGATGATTTAGATTTTGGAAATAGCATTATACGCGGAAACAAAGGTAATGTCAAATGATATACAGTAGGTCCTTTAATAATGATTTTTTTTTTAAATCACATAAATATGCTGTTTATTTTAGTCACAAAAAATAAATACTGTACCGATAGCTTATATGTCAAGTGTTTATTTATACAGCTTCAGAACACTGTCAGATAAAACCAGAAGAGGAGTTTCCCTTGAGGACCAACACAGCATATCAGCTGTCTTCCTTACAGCAATGTACAGGATTTGCATATTATTTTTGGCCTGCATTATTATGTGTGATGTCTTTTCTGAGACAACCGACTCCATTTATTTCATAAATGGAGGATTAACACTTGAAACGTTTTTTTTTTTCTTTTTTTTTAAGTGCACCTTGCATTTTTCTTCTGAATATAGAATGTTGAAATGATAAAATGTCCACCGTTGAAAATTGTAGTGATTTTGAAAAAAGATGCCAAGACATTTCACAATAGGTTTTTACCTTTATAATAGTGCACCACATTCTTCCTTCAATACCTGGGTAAATGATGTTGAACAAACCTTGACTTTGGGAATATTTCTTGAGCTAATCAATGCCCATTGTCAATAAACCCTTGATTCTGGACAGTCTCCACAAAGCTGGACACTTGCGTAGCTCAATCTGTTGAATGACAGCTTTGACTTACTTTATTACATCACAAGGATTTGTTTTTTAAAGTGTATATTACTGGATTTTGAAGTAGACTATTTTATACATTAATATATGTATAAATAATATATTATGTAAATGACATCTCAAGAATTCAAATGAAAGCTTCTAATTGTATAAGTTTTCCCCTCAACCTCTGAATCATGACTGCAATGTTCTGCAATCATTTGAATTTGAAAAGTTTCTGTTTCTGTCACCTCATAGAGCTGGTCGTGACAGAATGGGGGCTCGTCGTAGCATAAATAGCCCAAGAAGTGTGTTGAATTTGTAAGTCCGGTTTGTTTGTTGTATTTCCAGGTATGTGTCGTTAGTCACTATAGATCAGGGGTCTCCAAACAGGCGGCCCGTGGGCCACTTCCGGCCCGCAAGATAATTCAAGTCTCTAAGCCCATTCCGGTGCGCAGTTATGAATTTTTAAAGAAATAACCAGAATGCTCACTCCAGCCACTGGGGGCAGTTTAAATAAAGAAAATAAATAATTCCACAAGTGTCCAGCACAGGGCACTGACATAATAAGGGTATAAACAACACATTATAGCCACGCATGTGTGGAGTGAATAAATAATAGCAGAAACTTGTGACACAGGCTTGTAAAGTGCAATACAAGTGTAAGCGTTTTTTATGAGGCTACGTCTGGCTCATTATTTATTTATTGAAAAAAGTTTCCTCAATAGTATATTCCCAATCAAAACATATATTCCTGGAGATTTTGATTATGGACCCCAGCAATATACTCCTGATACATTTTGGCCCCCAGCAAAATGTACTTGGAGACGCCTGCTATTTACAGGCGTCTCCAAGTACATTTTACACATTGTCTACGGGTTCACTGTTTCTTCTAAGCACTTTCCTCTATGGGTTTGTGTTGTTGGGTCCCAAACCCCACCCTGGTTCTAGTGTGGCATAGGTTAGTGACACAGTGTTTGGGGTTCAGTCATCTCAGGTGCATTCGTCGAGGTAGAGAGCTTACGTCCTGCTCGGACAAGAGCATAATTCCCACACAAGAGGAATGAAATGAATAAATACTCACAAAAATACGGTATATTTATAAATATTTATTTGACAGACTTTGAGCAGCTCATGACACAAGAAAGGAAACACTTAAGTGTTTTGCTAGCTTCATGATATAATAAGGCTGGATAAGAGGAGTGTTCGATGTGCTTCGTTTTGTGTACAGCAGATAACATTTCTCTTAAGCAAAGAGATTCTTTTAATGCTAAATCTAATCAGCATCGCAGCGTTGTTAAATCTAATGCCCAAAATGTTCACCAATCATTCTGTGAGCAGACAGGACGTCAATTTTTACAGTCAGTAATCAGAAAAGCCACAGGGCCAGGGCTAGGAGGGGGATAGAGTGATAGAGTGGTCAACTTATCTACGGGCGCTATATGCTGTAGAGATGGGTCACTACAAGACTGACTATGATCTACTATGTGCATGTTTTATGAGCAATTATCTGTGGGTTGTTTTATTCCTACACAGACATTAAACAGGCTAAGGAGGAATCTAATGCATAGCTACTACTTATGGACTGTCTAAAAACCTGTAACATGATGATGGCAGTGAAATATTTTTTTAACCTATATTTTGATGTAATAACAAACACTTTTGGGAAGGTTCTGACATGTTTTGAGGTCTTTTGATACTGTACGTCTTTGTGGACTGGAAAACCAAGTGTAAAAAAGTACTAAATGAAAGGTTATGGGCCATTGATCACTACTTGTAGAGGCAATCATACACCCCTCTCTACTGTATATGGACTCCATGAAATGCAATGAAAGTAAAATGATGGCTCACCCTGCGTCTAATGTTCCAAAATATCACTATCTCTGTTGCAGCTCATCTTATTGAGACATGTAAAAAGCATTTAAGTGTTCAAGGATTGAAATCATGGACAATTGTATTATGCCGCTTTGAGAGACTTGGTAACAACTTGCATTTATGGAATAAAGCACATGTGAATTTGCCATTGAGAGCCATGGTTTCTGTCTGCCGATGCTTCCCAGACCGGTCAGCCACCCTCCCGAGCTAGGTCCAAATGACTGAAGCTGAACTCTCCCCCTCCCTCCCTCTGCTGTGTCTTATTGTGTACATATGTGCATTCAATATTCCTCTGTATTAGTAACTATAGTCCTTTTGCACCAAGGTTTGAGAAAGTTTGGTTCTCTGTAAGTGCTTTACAGAAGTAGCTTATACTGAACAGTGCTGAATTAAAAAATAAGTGAATTCATAAGATAGAACTCTCAACTCACTGAGTAAGACTAAGATACTGGATATCTAGGCCAAGATATTGTAATCGAAAGCTTTAGATGCCAGGGTGAAATATGTAAACAGTAAATTTAACCAACTTTCCTTTTCTAACCAATGGGCTGTATACTGTATATTAAATTATAGAATCCCAATTCCAGGCTGTATGAGTTTATACAATTAAGAGAGATTTGAGCATTTTGTCCATCCCAGTGAAACACATTTACAAAAATGACCAAGGAGAAAATGCACTAGGCAAATGCTGATGAAGATAATGAAATGATCCAATAAATTCGGAAGACATGTGCTGCCAGAGGTCACATGCCTGAACACTGCAGCCATAAGGTCATCTAAAGTTGGACCAAATGACGTTCAATCACACACCTTTGACCTGAGATATTGCTTGGAAAGCCTCTAAGACCCGTAAATATGTAAACTTGTCCACTCAGATGTGAATTGTGGTAACCAGGGAACCCTCTAATCAAAGATAACTGCTCTTGACTTCGTTAACTCAAGGGGCTTGGAGGGGGCGTCCCTATCAACAGGGATCAATATAAATGGAGGAGGACGGCAGGATATCATCTCTGGAGCCATGTGGGACCAAATATTCTTGTGTTTATTGTCATGTATTTAGACAAAACAGTGATGCATACTGTAGATGTCCCTTATAGAATACAGTGTACGATTAAGCAGTTAAGTTTTGTGGTACTGTTTTGTGGTACTGTTGAAAAACTCGAAAAACACTCACACAAACAAACACAAAATTAAATTAACTGTAAATGAATGAATCTATAGATGATGAAACCAATTTTTCGGTATAGCATTATGGCTGCATGGCTTAAACTCTCTCCTCACAATAAGGACTCGGATCCATTCCTGGGCCAGGTGCGGCCTTTCTGCGTGTAGTTTGCATATTCTCCCTGTGTCTGAATAAAGCTTTCCATAGAGCGCTCCGGTTTCCTCCATCAACCCAAAACATGCATAATAGGCTCAAACTTTCAGTTATCCTGACAAAGGTCTTGACTCCAAATCTGAAGATGGGGTCCCTGGCGCTGCACAGCAGTGCAGTCGCTCACTGCTCCTGACAGGAGGAATGGGTCAAATGTTGACAAATAAGGTCTATGGTACTGCCCTGGCTGGGGCACAATGCTGTACATGGCAAATGCCAAACATTCAAATAAATTGAAAAAGTGATGTGACTCCACAACACAGGTCATGGAATCATTGTGAACGTGGAATGTAACAGACATTTAAGGCAAATATGTAACATGCACAGACCATTCAACTGAAAGCATGACCTCAGTGCAGATAAATTATGGATTCTGACATACAACAAGGATAACATACCTCCATAATACAGCTAATCTGCCAGCACTTTCAGACTCTTGCTTTGTATAATTAATATTCCATTGGGACTCTTAGTTTAGTCATTAGGAGCTAAAACTCGACAGGACTCCATTAAGTCATTCCCAGCGCTGATGAAAGATTGATCATTCCTTACTTTGTCAAGCATACTACCCAGTCATTTTCCTCAGAGCGCCCTTTGCAATGTCCTCTACTTAGAAAAATAGGGTCTTTTGGGAGCCTCACTGTGTCCTTTTTAGATTTTTATTTTTCATTTTTACTGCAACAGCACCTTGAGCAGGACAGCTGAGAGGTGCGGGTTGGGGAGAGATGTGTGGGAGTGGGTGAAAAATGCCCCTTGTCACTGGATACTCAATCGTGGCTCGTTTGTGTTGACATATTAAAGCAGGGAGCGAAGAGGGGTAATAAATACAGTGGCCATGTCCTGACCCACAGCACCAAGAACCTTTGACTGTCCAGGAGCGAAAAGAAAGGACAAAAATAGGACAAAATTAGAACAGGATCTAATTGAGTTACTTTGTTGGAGATTTACAGTAACTCAGTAGTCCGATACAGAAATGTTGGGAGTCTGGATGTCTTATGCAGGAGAAGTTAATTTACCATTGTCCTAGTCTGACCATTCGAGTCTTGCTTATCATACTGCAGCAATCAAAAGCATACTGTAAGTCACCAAAGAACAAAGGTAGATGGTAGGATTTCATTATGTTAGTCTTAACTCATTTTTCTAAGTCGAGATTTAGTCAAATATTTTTAGTTTTATTTACCAAAATATCAAGCAAATCTATAGGTAAATGTATCCCACCCACAGCTTCAGAACGCAGCATCAATCTACCATGACAAGCCACAACGCAAATAAAGATATTCATTTGAATTACATAAACTTTATGCAGTTTGCCACAGCTCTACAGAATATCAAAATACAGTATTTCCCCAGAGTTCTTTGATTAAAGTATTGATCACGGGGTTGACTATCAAAAAGTAAAACGGATTGATCAGCAGTCATTTTTGAAAACGGTTTAGTTGGACACCTTTTACAAATGTACATCGGACTCGACTTGTTCCTGGGATGTTAAACTTGCATGGCTTGGGTTACATTTACAGAATATAAAGTGGGGTTACACTTGCGTTTAAATAATTTCATCAGGTTTTGAACCTTGTTTCTATAGTTTGCCTGTCTTACTTAATAACTTTTTATTTACTTTTCGTCAACAAAAAGTAAAGTAATGAAGTGTTGCAGAGATACAGCTGTCTGCAACATCAAAACACGGCACTGGAGCACGTCTTTCAGTTGATTAGAGCTCTTGACTTGTTTATGCCAATCACATGACCATACTCAGTTCCTCCGAGAAACGCGAGCTAGTTTCAGGATGGCAGCTAATCCGGATTACAAGAAGAAGTTTCCATTTTTTGCAGGTGGTGTGAAATTGCCTGATTCCCATATTGTCCCCGGACACAAGATTAAGAGGCTCCGAGCACTGAGCCAACCCCACAACACAAGCAGCAGCAGACAAAGACCAAGTGATGTCTATTCAGCCTAATTGCACTCTGCTAAAGAACAACCCAGAGCCCGGTGGAGACCGGGCATTTTTACATTTGCAAATTGTCTATTACTTAATTAAAATATAACATATCATTTTGTTTGCATTTGTTGGAAGCTAATTATGTTTTTTCTATCATAAACAATTGACTTGGCTAAAACACATAATGAAAAGCAATGAAAGGGAAAATGAGCTTCTGTCGTTACTTTCCTGCATATGGTCAAGCTTTGAATAAAAACTAGGATGCACACGGCCTGTGTATTGTACATGCATCCAAGTTATTGAGGATTCTTCTCAAATGGTTATAATTATAAATATATACATACATTAAAATTTATTTTATTTTATTATTATTATTATTTTTTTTTTTTACTGCTTCATATATTTTTAGAATCTCCAGTGTTTCCTCTGAAGGAGCCCTCTGCCTCGGGAGCGGTGACTGCCTGTGGCTGTGTGGGTGCTGTCCTGTGGGTGCCCAGGTGGAGGTGTGGTGTCTCTGCCGCCCCTCCTATAGGGACACTTGTGTCGGTGCCTGGATTGGCCGCGGCTGGTCTGCTGCTCCCGGGGAGGACGGCTGCTCTGATGGGGTTTCCTCACCTTGGTCATCTGTACCCAGCCTTATGTACTGTACTTGATTCTGTGTGTGAGTGTAGAGTAAAGGGTTGGGGGTGTAGGTGTACGTGTGTATTGTGATAACTGTATATATTGGGAGGGTGGGAGGGTTTGTCGGGCGAGAATGTTTTAATGTATTTTTAAATGTCAAGCACTTTGTGATGCACCTGTGTATAAAAAGCGCTCTATAAATAAAGATTGATTGATTGATTGATTAAAATGACATCAATATAAAATGTAAGTCGATATGCAGCTAATAAACAAAATGTTAATTATTTACTGTGATAATGAAGGAGGGATGAGGAATGTGTTAATAAAAATGAACATACACATTTTATCTCAGTGGTCCACAACTATATAGCCCTATGGCAAGAGCCATTACAGTATTAATAAAAGAGAGAAAGGATGGCCAAGGTAGCAGCAGTTTGGCAGGTGCTGATGCTTTACCTTTTCTAAAGACATCTGGAAAACCGCCCGATTTAACATCTGCCCCTAAAACCTGGATATCTTGGCCATCAAAGCCAATCAAAGCCAAGCCACTAAATGTGCTTATTGTATCGCTCTACCTGACGACGCATTACTACGCAAATGTGCGGGAGTTGGACTCCTGCAGTGAATGTTCAACCTCACAAGCAAGTGGCACTGCTACACTACTGGACTCGTGGAGCCAGTATGTCATCTTCTCCAAAGTTCTTGATGATGGGCGTGTAAATGCTCCAATGGAGCAACACGAGCCGAGAGCACGGAGAATGGCTCAAACAGTCTACCGGGGCCATACAACTCTTATTATTGCATTGCATTATCCTACTTCTATGCGGAGATAGTCAAGTGAACCCAGGGCCTATGGATCTACAACAATCACTGCAGGTGGGTGGCGGAGACCGCTCTGATCCACACCCTGCAGCGCATCCACGTGTACTACACTGCAACAAGGTAACCTCCTGGCACCACACGCGCTTAAACCAGCAAATGAAAGCGGCAAATCAAACGCTATGCTGACTATAGTTGTTTCCAAACAAAGATGAAACTATTTCAGACAGTAAACCATGCGTAGGACCTATGGAACCCGTTGACAAAGCCGAAAGGAATTTTCGGAGAACATATTAACATATGCAGCGTAATGTCTAAAACGGAACAGTTGGACGTTCTGTTAGGGTCAAATCTACATTACCTGTGTCTTTCCGAGACTTGGATTACAGCTACAACTCCTGTATCGGCATTTATGATTCCTGGATACAAAGGCTGATTCCGAAACCATTAAATTGTAGCCTCTAAGTCCTAACACTAGCCACTAATCCTTAACCTTTCATGGGGTCAACTGTTAGATCTCTATGCAGTTAGTGAACTTCTGCTTCAGCAGCATTTGCCCAATTCGACCGTCCTTACCCAGGGGAAGGGGAAGTGACATCACCAACATCTATTCATTTTCTTCTTTAACGATATTGGCAGGCAAACAAAAGCTCATGCCGCCACCTACTGTAGTGCATACAGTATGCAACAACATAGTGTCCAAATAAAGACATTTAAGGAGAAAAAAAATAAATCCAAATGATCCATCACATTTTCATTTAGCCTTATTTTATCTCAACAGCTGTTTCATAAAGCTACAGTATGCAAATTAGCCATGTGGCTTAAGTTTCTACTAAATAAAAGCAAAAGCACAAACTGCCTCCATTTAAGCCATTTACTGAGGCTGTGACTGTGCTGTGATGAACATGTATTTCGTCACTTTCATAAAGTTTGGCTTGTGCAGAATCTCTTATATATATATTTTTAATGAATTGTGCACCTGTCAATCAAAGCATGAAGAATCACTCGAGGGTGGGGGCGAGGGGGGCGGGCATGCGGCGCAGTGGCTTATGGGATGGCACATGGCTCCTAATCGCCAGTGAGGTAGCATCAGAAGCTCCTATGCTAAAGTGGCCATGATAGTTAGCATTGAGGCTCCTTTCCCTAACTCCTTCCTAATTGACAGACCAATTCGGAAGCTACTTATCATGGCGGACGCTGACCAATTTCAAGGTTTCGGAATCAGCCAAAGTATACAGACGGGACAGAGGAAAGGGGGCGGGGTCTTGATTTACGTAAAAGACAGTATTGACAGTCACCAAATAGAAATTACGGATCAAACTATAGAGTGTGTTGGTGTTACAATTAAACTATCGCCCAAAATGTCATTAATGTACTTTGTGTATAGAGACCACCAAATGCAACAAGTGCTCTATACTGGTTTATCAAAAATTCTAACAACATATGAAAGAAAGGAAATATTGCTCATGGGCGACCTCAACATAAATTGCCTTGATAAAGGCAAGAGGAAACACCTAAAAGACATTGCAAACTCAATACAAATGACACAACTGATTAAAAAGCCAACTAGAATAACAAGAACTTCTCAAACTTTGATAGATTTAATATTTAGCAATAAACCAGACAGGGTAATTAAAACATATAACTTAATAACTGGACTGTCCTAATCATAATCTTGTTCTAATAGCCAGGAAATTAAATAAATCACGATACATAAATAAAGAACAATCAAACAAACAATGCAAAATTCCTCATATTTCTAAAAGAAATCAAGAGCTCTTTAAAAATTATTTAAATGAAATTGACTGGGCCTCCAAAATTGATAGTGAAAGCTGTGGTCATACATGCAACAATATCATAACTGCTATAAAGGATAAAATTGATAAATATACACAGCTCAAACATTAATCAAAGAGGCAAAAGGTAATTGTAAAAATCTGTGGAGGAGCATGGATAAACTATTGGGAAGGGAAAAAATATATCAGGAGCACTTACAGCTCAAAATGACTGGAATAGTTCAAAATGAGGGCTCTATTACAATGATTATTTCTTGGATTCTGTGTTAGACCTGGCAGAGACTGAACTGCTGCCGAGATGATCATGGGGATGGCAATGCGTCTTACTGTAGGTAGCAGAGTATAGATGAAGACAACATTTCCAAAATAATAAAGCAAAGGATATATTTGGACTTGATACATCTCTTTTAAAAGAACACAAAATGACTCTAACTCCAGTACTAACAATAGCTGTGAATCAATCTATAAATGAAAACAATTTTCCTTTGGCGTTGAAAAAAGCAGTAGTCAAGCCGATTTTCAAGTCAGGAGACAAGCTCCGTGTGTCAAACTATCGACCTATTCGTTTCCTACCATAGCCTGGCTAACGCCGGACTACAATCACAAATGATATTTAGTCTGGGGACCACCAATTCATTTTCTCGTAGGAGAGGTGTGGTTCACGATTGGCCATAGCCGTTTATTGGGCGCTACAAATGTCTCTCATGCGTCTGCACATAGCCATAGCCAATTGTATCACCGTATCAGATGACGTATGACGTACCCGCTGTAAACTTTTGAGCTAAACTATTTAGAACACAGTCTAAAGTTTGATCGAAAGATGGCGTCGCGTCTGCGGCTGTCATGTTGGATCCGCAATTTATTTATTTATTTTTCATCCTTAAACAAACTACAAGCTTGTTTACAAGCTACAAGTATGTCAAATAGCGCGTCATCGTCTTGCCGTCTCTCCTCGTTCTGTGATTGGTCCCCAAATCCATTCGAAAATGTCGGCCATGGTCCCCAGGCTGGTATGAAGTTCAAAAAGATTTGACCGCACACAGCAGTCTGGCGTTAGCCAGGCTAATCCTACCAGCCATCTCCAAGGTCTTTGAGAAGGTGGTGGCAGAGCAGCTAGTGGAGCATCTCCACCACACTGATGCATTACATCCCTCCCAGTTTGGGTTCAGGAAAAGATACTCCACAGAGTCCGCGTGTTGCTACCTACTAGAAGACATCAAATCCAGTCTTGATGTTGGTGGTGTGGTGGGGCGGTCTTTCTGGACTTGAGAAAGGCCTTCGATACAGTTAATTACCAGCTTCTCATCAGCAACTATCTAATTTTTCTCTTGACAAAAATACAATAGCATGGATTCAATCTTACCTTAATGACAGACAACAATGTGTTGCAGTCGACAATATAAAATCACCTTTAAGACCTTGCAGCATGGGAGTGCCACAAGGTTCCATTCTGGGCCCCCTGCTGTTTACACTATACATAAATGACCTGTCAACTGTCTATAAGAGTAAAATGATTATGTGCTAATGACTCGGTGCTATATGCACATGGCAAAACTGCGGAAGAAGTTGCTCAAAAACTGACCAATGAGGTGAAGAAAGTTTCTTTGTGGCTGAAAAACTCATGCCTCACCTTAAATTTAGATAAGACTGTTTCGATGTTTTTTACAAATTGTCATGAAATACAAAATTGCCCTAAGATTTTAATTGATGGACAAATCATATTGGAACCAAATTTAGGCTTTAAAAAGCACATAAAGTTATCAAATACAATCAAATTTAATATGGCACAATTCAGACACATTCGAAATTCCCTTATAATCGAGGCCTCAGGAGCCTACCTAAATGCAATGATTGTTCCACATTTTCTTTATTGTATGACAAGTTGGTCACAGGCTTGTAAATCTGCCCTCAGGCAACTTGAGTCATTATATAAAAGTTCTCTAAGATACATGATAAAAAAGTCAGACGATTCCATCACTGTCACATCCTTGTAAAACACAAATTACTCAGCTTTGAAAATGTGATAATCCACACACATCTGTGTCTGATGTATAAGATCCTCCATGGCACCGCTGCTCCTCCACTGAAAGAGTTCATGTCTCTGGGCTCTGAAACAACAACTCGAGCCACTAGATCTACAGTGCGAGGCGAATGCAGGATCCCAAAGCGCAGCATTTGGAAACTCTGCTTTTTCTTGTGTGGCCGCTCGTCAGTGGAATATGTTGCCTACAGAGCTGATAACAAGCATGAACTTTTACACGTTCTCACACCTGGCAAAGAAATGGCTCTTGTCAAATCAAACTTGCACCCACATGTGACCGGATGTATGTATGTGTGTATGTGTGTTCTGAGGTCTATAAGGGTAGACCTAAGTAAATGAAAGGTGTGTATACGAGTTTTTTATCTGATTGTTGTGCATGTGAATATTTGCTATTACTATTATGAACTTGGTTAATGTAAATGCCATTATCCATGTATGCATTATGTTTTTAAGTATTTTACTATAACATCAGCCTGCCCAGGGACTACGGGTGGAAATTAGCACTTGAGCTAAAACATGGTACTATGCATCCCTCCCCTCGAGGTTAATGTTTATTGTACACTGTCCCTGTTTCTCTAAATAAATAAACTAAACTAAACTAAATAACGTTAGTACGGATACCAATCAGGGATCGCTCCACGTTCAAAGCATTTTGTTTCTGATCGGATTAAGCACACTTCGGTTTAGCCACTCGCAAAACAACAACTCGTAAAGTCTTTAGTTTTGAAAAATCATATGTTTGTAATCCTAAAGCAGCATACCCCATGTAATTCCATCTAGATAGATAGATAGATAGATAGAAACGTGCTACTATTTTAAATCAATAATTTCTGTGGGATGCAGGGTAGATCTGCAGAGAAGACAGAATTTCTTCCTGCTCTGTCAAGTTTGAGAGGGCAAAGCAACAGTTCTCACCAAAATCATTTTCTATCGCCTTTCCCACCCCCCCTCCTCAGAATCAATTACTTTCTTTGAGCCATATGGGCAAGTGTGTGCTTAAAATGAAATAGCAGATGTTGGTGCCGCCGTGGAGTGTGAGGTATCTTCCCGTGACATTGTAGGAGGAGAGCGTTCGGTGAAGAAGAGTGAATTTACCACAGCCCCTGATAATCCCAGGGCTTTTCGGGAGAGCTTTTCAGAGCTGGTCAGCCCTAGAGAACCAGGCTTGAAAGGATACAGACGGCTGGAGGGGAAAAGAAGAGATGCAACACATAAGGATTCAATCTAAGAAACCGCAGCAGTTTATGCCCCCGAATCAATTTACACTGACAGGTACGTCGACAGGTTTATTGTACAACGGTTTGAGGCCCTGGCGATTTATAACAGAGCATTTTAACACTATCAGGGTTTCTAAACAGATGAGGTCACTTTATCATTCACTGTAATCTTTATTATGCAAACAGTACCATATTTTCCGGACTATAAGTCGCTCCGGAGTATAAGTCGCAACCACCCAAAAAATGCATAATGAAGAAGTAAAAAACACATATAAGTCGCTCCGGAGTATAAGTCGCGCCAGCCTTGGCAACTACCTGGGCATGGAGGCGTAACTGCACCATTGGCAAGCCTCTCCCGGCAGCACGTTGTTCAAGCGCTCATTTGCGAACTTCGTCAAGCTGTGGCCATCTAGCTTTCAGCCCGCGATTAGCTTTTTTGTTTACTTCATTACAGTAAGAGTAACCTTATATAATTTGATATATAAGTCGCACCTGAGTATAAGTTGCACCCCCGGCCAAACTATGAAAAAAGTGTGACTTATAGCCCAGAAAATACGGTATATTAGTAAATCTAAATGAGGTGGTCAGTAATAAGTCTTAATATAACTTTCTACTCCACTAAATGAAATTGGCAGCGTGTTGTGCAGTTGTACGGTCTATGCCACTGACTGGAACAAGGTCTGTCCCTGTCGTGTTGCTGTACAGGTGCGGAATTAGGGCAATGAAAAAAAGCACTTTGACCACTGAAGTTAACTCATTCATCTTGCTAGTTTTGATTGCTTACGTTTGTCATTGAATGCGGATAGGTAGCAATAGCAATCTATACCAGCAGAAGGCCTGGATAGATTCTGTACATTGGTCCATTAGTCATAAACTGAGAGACAGAAACAACAGATTTATTCTGTAGGACCGTATTTAACACTATGCCACTCTGCACTAAAACTGAAATATTTCCCTTAATAACGTGGCTGTGGGGGGAAAAAAACTGTACTGTATTTGTACAGCAAGTAGATTTGCAAATAAGTTTACATGACCATTGGAAGACAAAGAGACTACAAATAAAAGGATCACATGCATTTGAGAAGTAGTTTGCAGAAGTCTATACTACAAGATTAGCAGATTTGAAAGAGCACATGGAGATAATATAGCTCAGGGGTAGGCAACCACTACTGTCGTGGAATTTCTTACCACAATAAAGGAAAAAGGCTGGAAAGATATTTGTCTTGTCAAAAGTGTAATTTATTTAACGCACGTGCAGAGTAGCTGAGACACACAGTTCGAGTTGTGCGTCAGCTCTGCCTGGCAAACTCTCTAGCCCCGCTACATAGGTAAAAAAAAAAAAAGAAAAGACAGTTACAGCATGAAGGTGGGAGGTGCGGCTCTTTTGAGCTTTGATGAACAAAGCAAATGAGTGTATTTATGAGTGACAATCAACAGTAGTGTGAGGCCAAATCTGTCTGCTATCGAAGGCTGTGACAAATGATTTGTTGAAATTTTGCCAGGAAGGAACACCTGCTTATTTCCTACAATCAGTACAGTTTCATTAAAAAAAAATCATAATTTTTTACTTTTAATTTATTTATTTATCATCTTACTCTAAATTAAAAATGTATATACTTTGTTGTTTGCAGATATACAAAATACTATTGGGGCTCTGTGAGACTTTCTTTTAGATTAAAACTGACCAGTGAAGTGACAGTTGAAGGTTGCAGACCCCTGGTATAGCCTATTTAATAATTGCAAAAGACATTATAATACCACTGACAGATTCTCAGACCACACACAGATGTTCAATTGTTGTTTCCTTTTTGGTTGCTGTTCTCCGCAGTCCTGTGAAATGGTTGTGTGAAAATCCCAGTGGATGAGTATTTTTCCCCCCAAGATCAACAACCATGTTGCATTCACTTAATTGAAACAGTTCCTTTTTTTCATCAAGTTCTTCACTGAACACACTGAGAATCTGCCTTTTTATTAACTGCAAGAGGTGACCCTAATAATGTCGGCATAACTAAACTCTGGTAAGAGACTAAACATGACCAATTTGAAATAAATCCTACCAGGAATTGAAGCAGCAGTAACAGCTAAGCCTCCATTCCCACTCTGACCCACAGTGCAATAAATATGTAAAGTATATTCCTAAAGCCATTCTCAACACAAATAGGCTTTCAGAGTCTTTGGAGAGAATTTGGGGAAAGAGTGTTTGGCCTCACAGGAGGGCTACAAAGGCCCGGAGAGGAGTGCTTTCATGCCCACTATGATTGAGTGGGGGCTCTGCACGGGCACGGCACAGCCTCTTGTTCTATCAGTGTTTTTATGTCTTTTAATACCACTCTGTTTGCTTCCATGTCAGCAAAAGCAAACCTGAATGCTTTACACAGCAGCTGTGCATTACCAAAACCTCAATCATGTAAATAAAATGAAATGTTATGAAGGTAAAGTTGGCAAATTTAATGCCCTGAAGAGCTTTGTCCTCTGCATTTGATTATCTACTGTCAGAACTGAAGGATGAACCTGCACTGTCCAGATTTAAGGTTGATGAGGGAAATCGAAGCGTCCAGAGGAAATCTGTTGATTTGATCATCAATCGGCCTAAAATTAATGTATAACAAAAGACTGCTTTATCCAGATCGTCCCAACATTGAACTTGAGGGATTCATCTAATTTACGTGCATTTTCAAAAACACTAAAACCTATGGTGTCATTGAACAAGCAAACTGTTATTTATTGCTGTTGTATAGCCATTTGTGCTTTGGTGTCATTTTTGCTTTTACTTGTTTAACGGGGAAGAGAACCAGGAAGTCGATCAACCAGGAAGACAATCAACCAGGAAGACAATCAACCACTATGGTGGAAATTGAAGTGCTGTCACAACTGGCAACACGTGTTTCTTGTTGAGCACGTTGCAGGCACTCACCGGTGCTGCTTCATTCGCATGTGATGCTTCCGTTCTCTTCAGGAGGAGCTACTGCTGTGCAATTTGAGAAAACCTCTGTTTTATTCCCCCCACTCTCTTTCTCAGAGCACAAATTTGTGAAAGAAAATGTGTTTCCTCATTCTATGATTACAGTTATACAAACAGCCTCTGACACGTTACATAAACCTGGCCCAGCTTTTCAATCCTTCTTTCTCACAAAGCTTTTATTTCTTTCTCTTTTCTGACCTGGTGATTTGGGAGTGAATCAGTTTGTGTCCTAACTCATAAAGAAGATCTTTATTTATTGGTTTATTTGGTCGGGACAGTGCATGTTAATGAACATACATGGGTCTCATGCATGTAAACAAGCCACACCGGATTGTAGCCTTGGGCTAATTTGCATCCGTTGTCACCCATTCGCACTCTCAAACATCCATATAGAAGAAGATCTTTGTTTTATAGCACCTTTCACAGACATGTGGTGGTAAGCTACATTAGTAGCTTCAGTTTCCCCTGGGGGAGACTGACAGACACACTGTCACGACTGTGCCAACAGTCCCTCTGACCACCTCCATTCATTCTCACACACACACATCATGGCCTATTGTACATGTTTTTAGTGGTAGGTGAAACCTACGCAGACACAGGGAGAACATGCAAACTCCACACAGAAAGGCCCCATCGAGGCGGGAATCAAACCCGGGACATTCTTGCTGTGAAGCGAGAGCACTAACCGCTGCACTCCCAGAGGAAAGGGTATTTCAAAAAGAGATCTCAATAGTCACTCATTCCTTTCTCCTAGACTAAATTGAGCATTGTTTAAAACCAATCTGAGCCGACGGATTATTGCTCCTGTTTCTCAATTTTGTCTCCTGAGCAAAAGACTGTACAAAAGCTCAGATTAGACTCTGGTTGAGATTTAAAAGAGATCTCATTTTGTCCTTGTAGAAATCTCAAATTGTCTCCACATTAAATGTCTTCTATTTGTCTCAATTATTGACACAAGAGAGATTTCACATTAAACTTAAACTAATCTCATTTTAAGGTTGTTTATTATTTTTTCTCATATTTTCCCATGTGCTGGAAGTTCTCAATATTCTTCAGTAAAAGTACAGAGACATGAGCAACAAATGTAAAAGTAGATTAAAACTGTACATAAGTAAAAGTTCAAAAGTACCAATTTTTAATAGTACTTGATAAGTAAAAAGTCGTATTTCACACTTTTTTTTTAAACTAAACCCAACCAGGACTAAACTGGGACTAAAGCTGGACTTACCCAGGACTAAATCATGTCCTTTTTTTTTTTGAGTCTGTTTTTTGTCTCCATGGTACTGTAGGTGTCATTGATGCATAACACAGATTCTCCAATGTGGCGGCACGGTAGTACAGTGGTTAGCGCTCGTGCTTCACAGCTAGAAGGTCCGGGTTTGATTCCCACCTGGACAGGGCCTTTCTGTGTGGAGCATGTTCTCCCCGTGTCTGTGTAGGTTTCCCCTACCACTAAAACATGTACAATAGGCCAGGATGAATGTGAGTGTGTTTGAGAGTGTGCATGGGGGACGACGGATGGAAATTAGCCTAAGGCTACAATCTGGTGTGGCTTGTTTACATGCATGAGACCCATGTGTGTTCATTAACATGCACTGTCCCAACCAAATAAACCAATAAATATAGGTCTCATCTGTTGCTCCTAAGGCATTTTAGGAGAAACAAAATAAGCCATAGAAACAGTTTCTCTCTCATGTCTCAATTATGTCTCAAACTCTGATGTGATTCTCATCTGTTGCTCCTAAAGCATTTTAGGAGCAACAGATGAGAATCATATTTTGTCTCCAGAAGTTTAAGAATAGACATGTTTGAGAAGTAAAATTTTCCTCTGGGTTGTAACAATGCAGAGAAAGCAGTGGGGTATAATGGTTGATTCAAAGAGTTTTTGTTCCTGCAATACATTTCACTCCTGGTAAAAAGATTTGAAATTATAAATGCCATTTACACCTACACATTCTCTGTTGCTAAGAAACTTTATTTATAATCTTCCCAATCACTAAGCAACCAGTGAGCCTGAAACAAGAGCCACTCACTCCCAGCTCACTAAACAGCATCATTTGTCGGCTATCTATTATGTCTTTCAAAAAAGAATTATGTCGAAAACAAACGTTATTCAGATGCAATTCAAATCAATTACATAAAATATGTGTATTTTCTGAAACTTAAAACCTATTATACTGTATTTGTACTTTAACCCCTTGCAAAATGGGGGTTAACTGCTTTGAAGGGCCCAAATGCACGGTACACCCTGATTAAACCAACTCATCAGAGAAAAGAGAAAAGTGTGCAACCTGGATCAGACTTTCTTCCAGCTAACAGAGGTCTCCTCTTAGTCCAGACGAGACCGAGTATATTCTGTCAACAACTTTTCTGAAAGTCCAGTTCTGTTGCAGAAGTAACTGTTTTGACTTTGTTTGGTCTGCTTCTTCCAGACACAGTGCGACCCAGGGAGTCTGTGCAGGGTGGACTCAGACAGATGCTGCTGATTGTTCATCTTGTGTGCATTGAATAAAGAGGGCTCTGTCCTCTGCCCTTCAGAGCTTCCCTCGTCAGGTGTGTTAGCCCACTTGCTGATTTGTGACAGATGTGGCTAATGTTTTGTTCAGGTGTCTCTGCTCGTTGTATCGAAGCCTGATTGAAGTTTGCTCCGCGGAGGTGCAGCAGGTCTCAGCGCGGGCGCACAGGTGTCACAGCCCACACCAGCTGTTCTCTGTTGTCAGGACAACGTTTGCCCTTTTCTGGCATGTCATTATATCTGCAAACACCTGCCGTACTGTCAGAGCCACTGATAGGAACTTGAGCACAACTTTGATCTCATTAAGATACAAAGTAGAGGAACAGCTCGACAATAAGTTGTGAAGGTAGCTGTTGGAGGCAAGCATTTTAGATTGTGTTTATCTGTAGCTATTGCTTGGCCTTTGTTACTGACATATGTTATGCCCCAAATTGGAAAAGTTTGCTTGTTGTGAAACACACATTTTAAATGTTTGCTTTTCTCATACAAAATTGAGATGATGATTCATGCTCCTTAATTAGGCAGGGAGATTTCTACTGATTTCATTGGTATAAGTCCAATCAATCTTGATTTAATACAAGACGCTTCTTCACAGACCGGGTCTGACTGGATCCCACAAGGGCACACAGTGGGCGGTTATGCACAACTATGTGTTTGACATTTCTTGTTTGAATTAACTAGAGTTGCCATTGTTTACAGTGACTGTGTGCACCTCTGCGCTGGAATGTGTCACCACCCACTCTGCAACCTGGTGGGACTTCTGTTACATATTTGGCCCTGTGAAGAAGAGAATTGGTCATTCACAAAACTGTCGGCTGTCTAATTCTAGAAATGTCCATCTATATAGTGGACTCTGTTTAATAATCTCTACGCAGTTTTTATGGCAGCAGAAGTATTTGACCCTCTGAGCAAAATACAAAACAAAACAAAAACATTTAGAAATTGAGCATTTCCAGATGAGCAATAGACTTAGTTTTAACTTAGTACAGTGGAACTACAAATGATTTTGTGTTGACATTATACGTTTTACTTCTTTCTACTCCTTTTCATTCATGTTAAATGCTGTTGTTGCATTTGTTTTTAAATGAACGAAATAAATAATGAAATAAAATGAAATGAAAATAGTACAAGTATTAGACTTTTAGAAAATAAACCGTTGAAGTACGTAACATGCTTCCTGTGAGTTTCTCAGTAATCATCTACATATCTGAGACATACAGTAGAGGAGCCTGTGACTTGAGGCCACAGTTCAGGGGACTGCATTAGTAATGATGTATTTGAGCCTCATCTGATTAAATAATAATAAAGAAAAGGTCATAGTACATGCACCTTTACAGTATTCAGCTTAATTACTGTTGAGAACAGTTGAGGCCTCAATTTTATAAACTACAAAACTACAGGAGAAGCTACACTTACGCATATTATCTTCAACATTTATATGGAACTGATGCATTATCACCAATAAACATATGTCAACATTGCCTAAAGTGCCTTCACTTTCAGTTGAGAACAATTCAACTGCTGCTTTATATCAAGACGCTTTATAGCTGTGTTTCTTTCAATCCATTAACAATTGGTCACAAGCCAGGGTATTCTCTATGTTTTCAAGCCTGGGTAAACGGAGCGCACAGTGTCAGCAACTGCATCAAAAACTTAAACGATTTTAAAAACGTGACACAGGTCTACAACTATGTGCATATTTTAATGTTATACTTTACCCAGGGAGAAACTGACCCTCAATATTAAAGGCCTATGACAAGAGCTGTACACAACCCAGAGCTCTGCCATTAGCCCAAAGTGATGTCTCAAGAGAGTGTGATGGTGCAAACCTCTCCAAAAGCTGTGAGTGTGCTGTCCTCTGACCCGCTGTCATTTGCTATGAGGTTGAGGGCGTAATGAAGTCTGTTGCTATGTCATTAAAATCATTACTTTGGTGCTTTGAAAGCTATCCATAGTTGAGCCACAGCAGAAGGATCTTTTTCAAAAGCAATAAGTGGTGACCAAAGTTAGACAGAGCATATTTATGTCAGAACTCAGTAACTAGATTATGGACAAGTGCTGCTGTTAATGAAGTACTCAGAGCAAAATGTCAGCCACAGGTATAAGAGTGACAAATGATTCATAGCAAGAGACTCAGTTTTGCTTAAACTGTGGAACACATTTTTATGTTGTTTTTTAAGTGTTATTTATTGATCCCTGAAGGGAAATTTGTCCACAACATTTGACCCATCCTTCGATGTTTCTGGGAGAAATCCGTAAGAAACTGATGGGTAGCCGCATGGCGCCCGGGGACCCACCTCCAGATGTCAATTTACCTGTTAAACATGCTTTTAGTGTTAGGGGACAAAAGTGCACCTGGAGGAAACGCAGACATGGGGAGAACATGCCTGTGGCAAGAAATTTACAGCTATTTATTATCATTGTCATAATGTATTATTCTGTTGTTACACTATTATGGCAGATGCATTTGACAATAAAGTTACATTCATTAATACATAGTTATTCTTTTTTTCTCTTCATATTAGAAGCATACAATCAATCACAACTTAAAGCCACTCCATATATGTTACTGTCACGTCAGAGCAACTTGTCTGTCATTAAACTGATGCATACACAAACATGCCATCAAAACCAAACTCCAAATGCTCAGATAGATTATAGACTATGCGGTGAATTATCAAAATAAAGGATTCTTAATGGGACCAAATGCATTGAGATCAAAATTCTCAGACATTTTCACCAATAAAAACACTCATGATTAATTGAATTCATTAATTTCCTATTCATTGGATGGACTATAATGCAGAATGGCTTTAACTGAACATTTATTTTATTCATATCAGTGCCATCATTACTAATGAATAACGTCTTTTTGTATAGTCAATGGTGAAGAATGCCACTCAACACGGCTCCAACTCTAATACAATCACTCAGTTAAACTACATTTTGCTTATGGGACCAAATGTATGCGTTGTATTGAGCGCTTCACTGCTCAACATATCTATGCTGAGCTTTGGCTCACTTTGGAAGTAAGAGAGCATTGATTTAGTGCAGCACTAAGTCTGCTGCAGTATACGGCTTAGCTTAGCATGAAAGACAGTGAAGATGTGAGGAAGAGGAGATGATGCAGTGATGTGTAGGAAAGAAGACAGGCTCACATCACTGCACGTAAAGACTGGGAGACCTAACATGTGAGGACCCCAAGGGAGCTGCCAGTACATAGGCCTGAATATCATCATGCACTAAGAGAGCAACTCACGTGTAAGAGTCAGACCTACATATAGAAGCCAACCAACAAGGATAATAACATCAATTTGGGCAAAAACAGCTTTTGCCTATTATTGACTGTGATTCAAGTGCTAAATTCGGCATAATTGTTGCCAAGGGTCTTGTATTAACAAAAACCTGTTAGCCACTCAAAATATTTTCATAGAGCGTTTCCAAGGGCGCCGTTGGTACTGTAGAGCGGGTCGCCTCGTGATCGGAAGGTCGGGGGTTCGAATCCCAGCTCCCGAAAAAATGCACTACTTGCCCCCCTGAGCACCGGCCCACACTCGCAGTTAACAGCTCCTACACATCGCCCCAGCGACATTGAGGATGGGTCAAATGCAGAGAACAAATTTCTCTACAGAGATTAATAAAGGATAACTTAATCATACCTATACTGAAAATAGGCCAAGTGTCAGACCTGTCATGTTGAAGAAATCATGGCTTACATCCACTGTTGAAAGAACCACATGCTGCCAAATGTACCAATTTATAATTAGTTAACTAATCTTTCTATGCTCAATACTCCTGTTATAAAATAATACTAAGAACATATTGTTGCCTTGTTAAAATATTGGCCTTACGACGGCTATGGCAAAATAGAAAATACACTTGGTATCCATAGAGATGACTTTTAAATTTAGTTGTAAACAATCCCTCTGTTTGGCTGAGAATCAATAATATCTAAAGATAATACAGTGTTTGGAGAGTAAAATCAATTTTATTTATTTATATAAATGTTATTACTTTAGCTGGATGTCATTTGTGATTTCATACAATGATTATCAGGAAATTAAGAGCTTGATCAAACATTTATTTTCTGTTAATCCTGCATGTTGAACACACTGTAATGAGTCCATGATGTAATACAGTAGCACAGTATTTAGGAAATTAGGAATCCGAAAAAAATATCTTGAAATAACCAGAGATATTCACTGGGGGATTGTGTTTATATGTTGGATGTATGCTCCTGGGTATTGGAGTATATGAAGTAATAAATAGAAACGCAGACTACAAAGCTTTGTTATAGGAGGATAGTAAAATGCGATCCAAACTGTGAACACTATAGAAGACACAGCACTGCATATTAACAGGCCCTACAGAGCTTACATTATTGATCACTGAAGAGCATTGGTTGCCAACGATCTTCTCATACTCTGTGACCGATTGGTTGGAAGATTACTACAAAGTCAAAGATCCGTCATAGTCTATATCAAGGAAGAATCAGAAATACTCCTGGATGAGTCACTTTTACATGTCGGAGTCTTGTGCGATTCCGGAGCCCATGTCGCGTACAAAGAGAAGCTCGCAGAAGACGGCTGCGTACAGTAGCGCAGCTCACGGCGAAAATATGAGCAGTTTCTGTAGGGAGATGTTACTGCTACTCGCTCTGTAGAAAAGAAGGTGAGGCATGGAGTTATGTGAAAGGCTTTTTATAGCTCTGCAAGAAAGTTTCTGTCTTTGTGATGCGCATCAGGCTATGGTTCAGCCACAGTGCACCTTCAGTAGATAGATCATTACTGGCACTAAATCTGATTCCTCTAATTGGGAAATAATTGTCACGTGCTGTTGAGGGGAGCTGAGGGCTTCTCAGTGTGGGAGTTTAAGACCGCTCCAGTGACTTGTTTTCACACTATTTTCAAATGCATGGGCAAAGGAACAAACAGACCATGAACATGTTTAACACAGGAATACAAGTACCTATCAGTAGGAGACATAACTGTGGTTAATTGGCAAAGTATCTGACCCTAAAATAACCGAAACTTTATATGACTGTTGTATGAAGCTGAAAACGACCCGCAGAGCTGTAGCCGTTTTAAGCTGTTGTTGTTGTTTTCTTTACACACCGTAACAATTCACTCAGTGGGTTTAACCTCTTAAACCCCGCCTTAACCCAATGCATTTTCTCCAGTTCAGCTTTACCCACATATAAATGAGGCGTTCCAGTCGAGAAGCTATAAGATCTGGAGAAAACTGGAGAAAATGTGCTGGATGATATGTGTTAGCCTGGTGAGACCAGAATGATTGCCCTCTCTATTTTTTTTATACAGTGGAAGTGCCCTCAATACCAAACTACGAACACCGCACGAGAGAGAGAGAGAGAGAGAGAGAGAGAGAGAGAGAGAGAGAGAGAGAGAGAGAGAGAGAGAGAGATGCTCCATCCGAAACCAGTAAATTGGTAAGAGGTCTTACGCCAAACCGGATGTGCGTCAGCGTCCGCCATGATAAGATGCGTCCGAATTGGGCTGTCGGTTAGGAAGGAGTTAGGGAAAGTGGCCTGTTTGCTAACTATCATAGCCACTTTAGCATAGGGACCTCTGATGCTAACTCACTGGCGATTAGGAGCTATGTGCCATCCCATAAGCCACTGCGCCAATCTCCCCACCCCTGGCCCCCACCCTCGAGTGATTCATGCGCAACCACTGTTGATTGACAGGTGCACATTTAATAATAATAACAATTTAAAAAAAAGATTCTGCACAAGCCAAACTTTATAAAAGTGACAAAATACATGTTGTCGTCCCCACAGCTCAGTCACGTGGTTTTAAAGAGCCTCCTCAGTAAATGGCTTAAATGAAGCAGTTTGTGCTTTTGCTTTCATTTAGTAGAAACTTAAGCCACATGGCTAATTTGCATACTGTAGCTTTATGAAACTGCTGTTGAGATAAAATAAAGGGAAATGTGAAGGATTATTTGGATGTTTCTCTTTTTTCCCCCTTAAATGTCTTTATTTGGACACTATGTTGTTGTTGGACAATATACAGTAGGTGGCGGTATGCGCTTTTCTTTGGCTTGCACTGAACTTTAAAGAAGAAGAAGAACAGCTGTTGGTGATGTCACTTCCCCTTCCCCTGGGTAAGGACGGTGGAATTGGGCAAATGCTGCTGAAGCTCTAGTTCACTAACTG
Source organism: Neogobius melanostomus (assembly GCA_007210695.1). Lineage (NCBI taxonomy): Eukaryota > Metazoa > Chordata > Actinopteri > Gobiiformes > Gobiidae > Neogobius > Neogobius melanostomus. The sequence goes on from VHKM01000048.1 coordinate 4,002,889, forward strand.
CATAGAGATCTAACAGTTGACCCCATGAAAGGTTAAGGATTAGTTGCTAGTGTTAGTACGTAGAGGCTACAATTGAATGGTTTCGGATGGGGCCAGAGAGAGAGAGAGAGAGAGAGAGAGCGAGAGAGAGGGAGAAAGCGTGTCTCCAATCTGCGGTAAATGACCAAAACACATGGACAGTAGGCGAGTTTCGTAATTCATAATCCTGTGCAAATATTAACGCTAAACCGCTAATAACACCACATCAGCGGCAGACGCCCGCCCTTCGCTGATTGGTTTACTCCACTTCCTGTTTGCCTGCATATTGTACCACTGTGGGAAATGGAACTGACGCTACGGGGTCCCCAGGCTAGATATGTGTCCTTTAAACCAGACACTGGGATCTACTGAGGACATTCGGAAAGGGGCAATGCTCTGTGGTCTGTGCTCTCAAAGTGTGACCAATTGTAATCAAAAGTGGGTTGATAACATCTAGAAGCAAGATTTAAAATTACCAACCCTCCGCTGAACCGAGCACATTTTTCTCCATTTTGTCATTACCCAAATCTAAAAGCTTTGTGAAAAAGGCACCAAAAATGTGACAAAAAGCAGTAGAAAAAAAGGCAAAGATCAGTTTATATCAGCTTTGTAGGTCTTAGCTTTCAAATGAGGCATTACACTGGCCTATAGGCTGTAAGCTCCAGTCCAGAAGCTTTTAGATTTGGGTAAAACTGAAGCGGAGAAATACAATACAATACAATATCCGATTCACTGTAAAGACATTGTGACAAAAGTATTTTCCACCCAAAATAACTGATCAAATTAAAGCTTTGGGCATAATTCATCAAGTTGCATGTAAACAGCGCGAGAGCAACCGCTAAAACTTAAAAATGCACGTGTTGTTTCCTGGCTCGCCACAGCTAAACACTGGACGGCATAAACACTTTTTAAAGCCATCCTTTAAGAAACGCTGTCCAGCTTTTGATTTGGCCCGAGCGCTCCCTTTCAAAAGTGCAGCTCAACCTACAAAATGTTGAGCCCATAACGTGCGCGCAGTCCCATCCCATCTGTTCCGGGAGCCACTTGTCCTGGATCAGAGCGCTCACGAGTGGCTCACAACACAGTGCCCATGTTCTGCTTAACTTCAGCCAGGCCAAAGACTTTGGAGGAAGAAGACACTTGGAGCTCGGAGCCACTGTGACAGCCCGAGACGCAGCACAGAGGGACAAAGTGTCGAGGAGTGTGGCGCCATTAGCAGCCAGTGTGCGATCTGTCTCCTAATTATGACAGCCCTCAGTACCCGTCTGCGTAATATTGCATGTGGGATGGAGGAACAGTGGCGATGATCGGTGACTCAGTGGATCTGGACTGCAAATTATTTTAACACAGTGAGTCAGAGGGTGATTAACAATACACAGGCAGCACTCGGCACAAAATGTGTGTGCAATTAAACACAATCAACAAGATATCTCTAATTGTGAGGGGCTCATTTTGGGGTAAACAGTCGGCCAATATCCAACATAAAACTGTACATTTATAAGTGTAAAAGATGATGTTCTGATTAGCGTTGGAATGAGAATATTATCCAAGAAGTCACGATAAAGAGCTGTTTGTTTTATTGATGGATGTCTTAAACTTGCACGAGAGTAAACAGGAGTTATTACAAGTAGGGCAGTGCTACAATATGAAAAGAATTTACTTTGTACTTTTGTTTAATCAAATTACAGATACACTTTATGATTAAGATAACTGGCTGCCTGACATACTCCAATTAAGTTCCAGTATTCTACAGAGACAACAGGCTAGTACAGCAATTAATATCATTCCAAGGCAGGATAAATAGTTGTAGACTGCAGATTGATCAGGACATCTCATGGTTCCTGAGAATAGTTCAGTGGCACGGCCAAAAAATTACTTGGTGCACAATAGTATTGGATTAAGAGTTTCCGCCACACTGTAAAATGTAAAATTTGTTTCAACTCAAAAAACTCATTCCAAGGGCTGCCAAGAAATTTTATGTGTAACCAATAACAATTTTACAATCTAGTCGATTTGAAATTTGAGATTCACCTCTTTCGTTCAATTGTATTCTTAGGTTGACATAACTGTTTCCAGTTGTCTGAAGTGAAAAACGTCAGTTACAAATTAAATCAGTTGTGTCAACCTAAGTTTTTCACTTCAGACAACTGGAAACAGTTATGTCAACCTAAGAATACAATTGAACGAAAGAGGTGAATCTCAAATTTCAAATCGACTAGATTGTAAAATGGTTATTGGTTACACATAAAATTTCTTGGCAGCCCTTAGAATGAGTTTTTTGAGTTGAAACAAATTTTACATTTTACAGTGCAGTGTCTACAGCTCCCTTATGCTGCGATAGGCTATTTGCATGCGAGCGTCACGTGACTCCCAAGTGGATCCTAAGATGGCCTGATATCCTGTCTATGTTATTTCCCTATGAGGTCTTGACTAAAAAAATAAATAGCTCAAGATTACATGGTAGACAGTGAGTTACTGTTGGACAGTCACTAGCATCATGTTAAAAACGTCAAGAGCAAAGAATTAAACGGAGGAAACGTTCGTGCTCTTCAAGTGTTTTCACTTACGGCTAACACTAATTAAAAATGAAAATAGCGACAGGATTTTAAATGAGCTGCTCAAAAAGTAATCGGCCTGTCTTTAGTATCAATACTTTTTAGACGTTTAATTATTGTTGTTTTTTGATACTCGGCGTTAGCTCTGAGATAAAAAGTCCTAACTCAAAAAACACAGACGTTTCCTGCAGTCAGGAATTTACATCCAACGTAATGTTTTTAACACATAGCGAGTCAGTGAACAATTAATTTTTTTAGACAAGACCTCATGGGGAAATAACGGAGACAGGATACGCAAGCACCGACTTAGGATCTACTTGGAAGTCACGTGTCATTTGCGTGCATAGAGTCTATACTGGTCTGGACAGAAAGCTCTGCTCTGAAATCAAACCTTTATGGAGCACTACCACAATTTCTTACCCTGTATAAGATACAGTATGATGATTAATAGACTGTTAAACATTGGGCTTGACACTGCATGTATTTATTTAAATTAGTCAAAATGATTACTTCAAGCAAAGAGGGTCAGTAAATCTTATAAGGTTTAATTTTCTCTTATGTGACAGAATTATGTATGTAATTCTCTATGTTATAAAGATGGTTTGTTGTAGCAGCCCCTAAAGGAGATTTACAGAAGAAAGAGTCCCTATACTTTATATACTTTCATCTTAAGTAGGTTGTGGACATGTCTTCAGGAAATACAACCAGCCCAGTGCCATGTCCCCCTAACACAAGTAAGTGTGTGTTTGTGTGTCACCCACCATCTGCCACACGGTCACACCGCCAGTTATTCTCTGCCAACAGCTCCCTTTAAGGGATATTGTTGGGGCCATACTGAGACTCTGTAGATGCCCCTTAATGGCACAAAGCATATAGACATCAGAGCGGCTCACTGCTTCTGTACTGAACTTTGGAGGTCACATGTAACAGCCTTGTATCAACATGAAAATCTGAGTGTCACCATTTTTTCCGGCATTTCCTTTTCCACGTCTCTTTGTTCTGTCTCCTTTGTGCCGACAAATCTCAGAGTAAGACAGACGTGTCAAAGTTTCACCCAAATGTTTTTAATCTGATCAAAGAGATGAGGCTTTTCAAAAATCTCAGTCCCCTCAATCCCATTCTCGCTGCACACTTTCCCAGACAACTTTGACAGGGATTGTTTTGCTGAGAAATGGGCCCCAGAATCAGCTCTAATGCACTGTCGGCTCATAAATGTGATGGTGCTATAAACGCTTCCTTTTACTGTTGAGGGAACATTCATAGTTTTTCATTATGGATGTTATGGAGAGTGAAAATATTGTAGTGTTGCTTTCTGTTGAGATGTACTGTAGCATTGTTTTTGTTGCGAAAAGGGAGAAAGGTCCCAGCCCAGGTTTGAGCCCTCCACAGTATGGTAGTGGCCATCTGTTGGTGGTGCAGCAGTGCGGTAAACTAGCTCTGACAAGGGAAGTCTAATATACATACAATCTGACGCTTCAAATACTTGTGTGGACTATTGGGAAGACGCCTATGTGGCTAATGCATGAGTAAACACAGCGAGGAGAGTTGAATGGAGTGGTAATTGTGGAGCCTAACTGTATGCATGTGAAATCATATATTACATGTGTCCGCACTGTATGATGAAGAGGGCAATAATGAGGATCAGAGGAATTGTAATGTACACCCCAGGAATTTACAACTGGGCCAGCACCATTGAAGTAAGCCAGCACCCAGAAAGTGACATGAAAATGACATGACAAGGCCACATCTATATTCTATCAATAACGATGATAAACATGGGTTTGGACTGTGGGAGAAAGCTGGAGTGCAGAGAAAAAATTAAGAGAGAAAATATTTTCAATGAAGGACATGCAGACTATACACTGTGAGACTATTCCCAGCATAGAGATAAAGATAAGTTTTTCTAATTTAGAATATAATACATTACAACATTTATGGGTTAGTTCCTGAAAGATATGGATATTACAGACAATGAAATTAATGAACAGTCAGGTTAATGAGCCTGAGTTATATCTAGTTAAGTGAGCTTAAATCTTAAATCTACGTATGTAATGTGAGAAGACAAACAGAGCTGGGACAGAATACTGACAAAAAAACTGCAATTTTGTGTGAAATTATAAAACACTCTTTTGAAAGTGTTTTGGAAATTATTGCCATTTTTATGAAGTCTTTCACAAGTCATGCCTCACCGAGGCGTCTGTGGATGAGAAATTCATAACAACCAACTGCAAATTTCAACAAAAATAGATCACACCCATTTCAATGAGTCACTATTTTCTCCAGTTAACTGTTGTCAAAACATTCTTCAACCTGACAAACAGTATTACCAACAAAAGAGAAAAAGTGTTACCAACAATGTGATCAATACTTGATACTTAATGATTGTGATGAATAAACTAACACGCTAAATCTAAAAAACTTGGAACAAAATTTGTAAAATAAAATCCTCAAAATGATCTCCATTTACACAGATGAATTCAAACTTACTAATTTTATTCTTGGGGTTGACATTTTCAAAAGATTTACCCAAAATCTGGTCAATACTTTCTGAGCACTAATGCAGGCAAACAAAGCAACCGTCTTGGTGGGGAAAAGATAATGAGTATTTTACCATTTCTATTATGATTCATTCATTCTCCAATTATAATTATTCGTTCTGAGCCAAAAACAACAGCCCATTAACCCCCACTTTCTGAGGGAGAGTTACAGCTATGTTTTTCTCATTACTGTGGTATAGTGTTGATCATTACAGTTAAAGCACATCTATTTGGAACACAGAGCAGGATCACAGTATCCTTCCAGTTAAATTCTTCCCCATTGTGTGGTGAATCTGGCCGTCAATCATTGAAGCTCAATTTATTGCAACCTTAATGCCACCATAATAGTGAATTTAAAATCGTGTTTACTCTCTCAGCGGTACTAAAAGGTCAGTTATTTCTTTCTTATTGTTATTGCAGTTCATCTACCTCTTATAGCATCTCCACAGAACATCCTCTGTTTGATTCAGAGTTCAAACTGGCGACTGTCACACTCTTTTATCCCATCAAACACCTGGCAATTGTCCCATTTCCATTTAAGGGCAATTTGTAGAGAGAAACATGTAACTGGAAATTGTTCAGTTGCAATGCTATTACGCATGCAAATAGGGAGTGCTGATTTAAACAACGGCAAAGTTGAGGCGAAACAAATCTCACAAACAGCCGAGGAATTGTGTGCAAATCAGACAAATTATGAGCAAGATAGTTTAGAAATAAATTGAAGTTGCCTCCGAAACTAGAGAGAGTTCTCCTGTCTCTGCCTCAGTAAATATTCCCCTCTTCTCTCACTTCTGACAAGCACATTATGCATGCATAATCACCGCTGTTACACAACTAAATGGGTTACTGGTACATGAATAATTTGGATATGACTCTAAGTTCAGCCCAGAAAACGTGGCCTCTTTTGGCTATACTTCACTGCCCTGTCTCTACGGTGCTCTGTACGTTTCAAAACAAAGCATTTCATTTGACATTCTGAGTGCATCGCCGTCTTTGCAGCCTCTTTGTGTCACTTCCAAAACGTGGCGAATATAAACATGCTTTTACCAAGTAGTGGAGATCTCTATTTTTGAGTACTCGTCGGATTTGACACTAATGAGGTGTCCGACCGTGGCTGCCACTTTGAAACAAGTCGTCACGTCCTTTATCCTATTTTAGACACGTGTCGGGGAGGAAGTTATGGGAACCACACACGCACACACACACACACACGCACACACACCTATTGAAGCATCTTGTAGATTTTGATTGTGGAACGTGCAGGCCCTTAGCAGTGTGTAATTAGCAGTGCCATCTGTATGCTGTGGGCTGTCAGGGACTCAGAGGTGAGAGCGGCACAGGAGGAGCGCGCCTGTCCATCCTCATTTACACTCAAATCATTACTTCAGCCTGTGCACGGAGCCTTTTTCTTCATTACATCACTTCATCACTTCATCAAGTAAAACTACGGCGTCTTCTCAGTTCACTTTTACAGGTAGTTCCCTGGACAATTAAAACAAGCTTGATATAAACAAGGGTTATTTAAAACACAGCTGCATGTTTTGCTCATACCACCGTACTTTACCCATCTTATTATTTCATTTCTTAATCACAATTTCCCTTATTATTCCTTTGCCTTCTTCCTCCCTTAAGCCCTGAAGCACAAACGTCGGCCTCTAAGGAGACGCGAGGACCTAAATGACGAGCTTGTTAACGGGGTTAGTGATAATACTGCTAATTAGCTTCTGTATCACCTTGAGCCAGCAGATAAAACAGCCTGTGTTTTATCTGCGATAGATGCTTTTATAAAACGCTCCCGCTGAAGGAAATTGAACCGTAGTTGCACCGTTTACAATATTTTATGCGGTTGAGAAAATTGCAATACGCCATTTGACTCAATTTCCTCGCCGGTGCAACGTTCAGAATCTATATTTTTTCCCGGCTCCACATTTAAACCCAGTGTGACTTTGTTCTTGTTAACGTTGTTGACACACTTGTCTGCTTCAACTCTGGCAGGAAGAAAAGAAAAAAAAAAAAAGGAAAAAAAGTGACCCCCTCGGACCTGTTTGAAATCAATACGCTGCGACGTACACAAAGGCCGTGCTTATTAGCGATGGATTTCAAAGGCGATTGGCTGCAGGAGAAAAGCCACTGGCCCGCCCATCGGTCGGAGCGAGTCGTTAATGAGCCTGGCTTGTCCACTTTTCTCGGCGGGATTATCGCGGCGTTTAATATTGACACCCGTGCCAATTACCGCCTGTTAATTACTCTATACATAATTGAAAGTATAAACTGTATTCCAACTGTGATTAAGGAGCACTAATTAATGCATTAATTGATTCATCTAATCGTCTTGACATTGGGAGATATCTGAGGAGAATTGTATTTTCTGCACATCAGCAGCTACGATTTACAGATTAAAACAATGCCCTACGTTGCATGAAGGGGGAGACGGAGTGAAGGCATCAGCTCCTCTGACCACTGACCAACGACTCATACACTTGCTTTCACAGTCATTTTTTCCCCCCCTTGTTGATTCTTAGTTGCAACTTTTCAAATCAAGTCTCCCACCGACATTTCCTAAAACTTTCATCCAACTTACTTTTGGAGTTTTCTTGCCAACCATCACCCAACAAACCAACTCCAGGCAAAAAAACAAAACAAAAAAACCACAGCCTCCATAGACAGTAACAAGAGTTCAATCTGTTCACATTAGATGGGCTCGTACTAAAACAACTTCTAGATACTTAAGTGTTTTTCGTGCCTCTTGTACTCGCTCCTAATTGGGAAGTATGCTTTATCATCGCGCCCTTTCATCAATTAGACTCCACACAGCATCCTGTCCAACCAGAGGGAATTTATCTGCAAGAGCCAAAAAAACACAGAAACACAGTAGAACTCACACAAATGAGCGGAACGGAGGCACATATCTGAGCGCGAGATGAACCTTTGTTCTAAAAAGAGAAAAAAGATGAAACCCCTCTCCGTCTGGGATCTGGGTCACCGCTCTGTGTAGCAGCGCCACGCCATAGAGAAGCACTCTGCGCTGTTATGACTGTATGCATCTCTAGACAGATAGGGGATAGCAGGCATCTCTATGGGAAAGCATGGCAGGGAGGAGCAGCCAACCCCCTACGCTGGCAAGACACAAGCGGCAATCAACATGAAAATACACACAGTCACATGCTGGTCTTGATACACTTGACAGGAGTCAATGAGGCGAGCAGCCATATCAGGTCATGATGTTGTGGGTTATGATGGAGGTCAGCAGCAGCACTGGTTAGCTATTGGTCTGTTAACTCTATATACCACAACTGGGATTAATAAAGTCAGCTAATATACATCGAAATAATAGCATTTTTACGATAGTACTTTTGTATCAGGTTCTCATTGTCATCTGGCCCTTATCATTTTTACATTTTGCCCCAGACCAGTTAGAAAATACCAAATGTATGTGGGATTTTGTATATTTTTTTTTTAAGATTACTTAGTGTGAAAAGTAGTGCTAGGATGATGCAATTTTGTCACAATCCGATATGTATCACGATACTCAGGGCCCAATCCAATATGTATTGCGATACAGTAAGTAGTTGTAAGTAGTATGATAAGTAATACAACCTTAAAATGTGACAATAAGAAAACAGTCATGTGTCCGAAGTTTATATTGAAGTAAGGATTGCACACAAAAAATGCTTCCAAACATAGTATTGAAAGTAGGGCTACAACTAAGGATTATTTTGGTGATCGATTAATCTACCGATTGCATTTTTTTTTTATCACATAAAGCTAAAGTGGCACCGCTTGAGGACATGTTAATGGAGTAAACTTAAAGTGAGTGTTTTTGGAGGCTCTTTGTGCTAATTCTGCTTTCTGATTAAATGAGCCAAAGACAGACATTTATGAAACTTACAATATACAAAACACTACATACCCTAACTTGAAAAACAAAGTAGGTTTCCATCAAAAATAAAATATGTTCATGTCATTTTTGCTCTATTTAAAGGAACTAGATGCAAGTTGGTCATTTTATACTCACTACTGCCACCTCAGGTCTTACGCGCAACTGCAGTCTCTATATTAAAGGGATACTTCGGGATTTTTGACATAGGGCCTCATTTCCTAGTTATCCAGAGCGTTGTTGATGTCTGGAGATATTTTTTTCTTAAATTCATGCAGTTCTTATATTTGAAGAGTCTAGTTGCACTAGCCTAGAGCAAGGCTAAAGCAGTTCTATGGTAAATGCTAGCCCTCATTAAAAAACAGTCTGACTCACTCCACAGTGCACCTGAGGTAAATCACATATAACACCAGACTAACCATATAAATGTCTGTGTTAATAGAATAATTTTTTAAATAAAACTGACCTTGTATCACATGAATTACCGCATTTTGAGGGACTATTTTCTCGCAGATCACTCCGCTGCCTTTTAAACGCAAAATGGTTAAAATTAACCTATCGACACAGACATTTATGTGGTTAGTCTGGCGTTATAAGTGATTTACCTCAGGTGCACTGTGGAGTGAGTCAGACTGTTTTTTAATGCAGGCTAGCGTTTACCATAGAACTGCTTTAGCCTTGCTCTAGGCTAGCGCAACTAAACTTTTCAAATATAAGAACTGCATGAATTTAAGAAAAAAATATCTCCAGACATCAACAACACTCTGGATAACTAGGAAATGAGGCCCTATGTCAAAAATCCCGAAGTATCCCTTTAAGCTTGTGCATGATGGCAAGTCAGATCCTGAATTAACACCTTTTTGAGTGACAGTGCAGGATTTTAGAGGCAGTTGTGGTGAATAGGTCTGGGCTCATTCTACACATTAGGACATTGCTGGAACATATAGGGGGAGGAAAATACATATTTTTAAACTCCATATAGTCCCTTTAAGTCTGTGTTAAATAGCGATTAATCAATTACTAAATTAGTTGCCAACTATTTCAATAATCGATTAGTTGTCGATTAATCAATGAGTTGTTTCAGCTCTAATTGAAAGTATTGCGATACTTGATAAAGTATCGATACTTGGTATTGCAACATAAAGCATTGCAATACGATATAGTATGTTATTTTGTCCCAGCCCGAGTGAAAGTAGTTCCCAAGTTGACACTAAGTAACCGAATTTGTGAATGTTTTATAATAGGCGCCGCATTCTGTTTTTCCCAGTGGGTACTGAATCAGACGACCAGCCACCAAACAAAACAGACAAGCGTCAGGTTGAATTCCACAACCTACAGCTTGTGAGTCGGGCGCTTGAGCTATAATACTGTTGCACCAAAAAGAGAAACAGTATCTCGTGACTTACAGGTTATACTGTGTGTCTATTGAATCAATTTAAACAGCTTTTTGTGTAAAAGGTGTTTCTAATTATGAATACATCAACATTACAATTGTTCCCAGGAAAACAACATATTTACTCCATATCTGGGAGCATGGAGCCCGACTGGATAAGGCTCCATAGTCAGCCAGCCAATTCTCCCTTATCCGGACTCTATTATAGCTATACATTATGAGGATGCCATGTCTTCGCACGACTTTGCTTTTGCAGGTCACCGCTCTCATGTTCACACCACCAGACTCTCCCATGCACTTCAACACATCCTGTCACAACAGCAGCTGGGAGCACACACGGAAATAAAAACAACCTCTTCTTCCGGTATTAGAGAAAGCAACAAAAACGTTTGATTGACATTAGCACGGCGACTCTAGATCTAATTTTCTCGGCTTGGTGGAGAGGAACAGCAACGGGAAAACGCGGCAAATCGGCCTGTCAATCAAACCAGGAGCTACCTGGCCTCACTCCGGCACCGTTAGCTCGCGGTTCCCCTTGAGCGCGGCTACAGCTGGACGGCGACGGCACACAACAGGTACGCATGCATGGTCACGGTGCTGATGCAAGAAAAAAAGGATCCAGGAAATGTTATCGCAAATACATTCATTAATTGAACCAGTTATTAGCAGCAATAGGATTGACTTGAGGAAAGCGATGCAGTATTAAAGGCACGAGGCAAAGCTCAATCAAGCTCTCTATTTTTATCAAGCTTTGCATGTACAAGAACAAACAAGTCTGCCACGTTCAGAATGGTAATGATTTCAGGAGCCCTATATATTGCAGTGCTAAATATAAGTAACCAATTAACACACAGCATAAGGAATAAGCTCAGATTTTGATATTCATATTGAATATTAAGACAAACCAAAGAAAACAAATTCAATTCAAGTTCAGTTTCATTAAAAACTAAGGAAGTCTTTTAAATGTTACTCGTTAGAGATGAGACCAAAACAACCGTTACTTCTTGCAACATTTCTCCCAAGATCTATAGATACAGTGCCTTGCGAAATTACTAATACACCTTGAACTTTTGCACATTATGTCATGTTTACAACCCTAAACGTAAAGATTTTACTTTGAATGTTTTTACTGAAAGTTCACACACAAGTAACAGACAACTGTGAAGTGAAAGCACAATGATACATGATTCTGTTGTTTTTCAAAAAATAGAAAAGTGAAAAGTGGGGCGTCAAATCTTTACGTTTAGGGTTGTAAACATGACAAAATGTGCAAAAGTTCAAGGTATATTAGTACTTTCGCAAGGCACTGTAGCAAAACACTTTAAACAATGTACTGTACGCAACACTGATCGTATCTATATAAAGCTGTAGATTGTTTTTCCATGACACAAGGTTATTGTTAAGGGATTTGAGGTTGAATGGATTGTAGGTTAAAATCATCAGATGTTTCTTAATCTAACCGATCCTCAAGGGGGTTAGACAAGGTGTAGCCGATCAATTTCGCTGCTATTGGGGGGGTCTTAACAGGGAAAAGAAGTAGCGCTGGGAGGCACGGAATAAGATCTCAAAGCCAGGTATCTGCTGCATCTTCTCTTTGCCGCCAGGAAAGAGGTAGGTGTCATATATTCTGTTATCAGCGACGCAGGACACATCTCTGATATCTGTGTTTTATCATGGGCATAAACAAAAGGCTCTTTGAACAATAAAGCAACGGCCCAAGGGTAAGAATAGCCATCCAAACGCCTTCTCCTCTCCACCCTTTATTGCTTGGTGGTTGTCAGTGTGATGAGGCCAGAAAAGGCCTCCCGACACTGACAGTGATTCTTATCGCGTCTCCTTTGTCCGTTTCTGCCTAAGAGCCTTTTGTCAGCGCGGACCACAGGTGAAGGACACTGGCCCTGGTTCAATCGGCCCATTATTATCCTCACTTTTATACCTGATTAAAAAGTCAGACATGTTTTATTTGGTACATCATTTGTTTGTTAGAATAGGAACGCAAAATTAAACTGCCCAAATGCTGTATGAAAAGTCTGTTTGATGATTTTGAAGAACTGGATATACAGTACTACATTAATGAGTAGCCACAAACCATTTTTAATATTTTGTAATATTCAATATCAAACTGAATGCATCTGTTACTCCCTCTTGCATATTACATTTTAGACTTTGCAAGCCACCTGAACATGAATATGGCACAGTAACATCTATGGCGCCCATACAGACTAAAAGAAAACATTCAGAGAAACCAAACATCTTTAATTTGTGTGGAGAAAGAAAACTAAAACATATTTTATTTGCTCTTTAAATTCAACTCCAATACTAGTACTTATGCCTAGGGTAGCTGCTGAGTGCTGTACAAGTCCGATACCATGGGGTGTGAAAAACTGAAAATTTAAGAGAGGCCAGCAAAAAGGCACAAATCGCAAGACCCCATGGCTAACTATGCATAATACGCATGATACACTGACACTGTGCTGTTCAATTCTGCATACGTTCGGCTTCTTCACTAAAGAATAAGTGTAAGATTCAAAGCGGTGGCATGAATGCTTTCTCTGTGATTAGTAGAGTTTTTAGATCTTGCAGAGCCTCAGCAAACAGTATGTAAGCTTCCTTTGGTATTCGTAATAGCATTAGTCACACAGAGTAAACAGTGGTGGTTTGCCGCTGTGGATATACTTTATAAGAAAAACAGTATCAGATCAGTAAATTGGTTTAGGTACCCACTGATACCTGGAAAATCTGTGCCATGAAGTCCAATACCCAATAACCCTACTTGTGAAATGGCTTTGGTATATTGTGCATTTTTACTAGCCTGGCTAACACCAGACTGATGTGTGCGCTCGAATCTTTTCGAACTTCACAACAGCCTGGGGACCATGGCCGACATTTTTCCATGGATTTGGGCACCAATCACAGAACGAGGAGGGACGGTAAGACGATGACGCGCTATTTGACATACGGAAGCTTGTAGTTTGTTTAGGGATAAAAAAATATATATATATATATTTACGGATCCAACATGACAGCAGCAGACGCGATGCCATCTTTCGATCAAGCTTTAGAACGTGTTCTAAATAGTTTAGCTCAAAAGTTTACAGCAGGTACGTCATACGTCATCTGATACCATGATACGATTGGCTATGGCTACGTGCAGACGCATGAGAGACATTCGTAGCGCCCAATAAACGGGTATGAACAATCGTAAACCACACCTCTCCTACGAGAAAATGAATTGGTGGTCCCCAGACTAAATATCACTTGTGATTTTAGTCTGGCGTTAGCCAGGCTACATTTTTACAACAATCTGATTAAAATAATGAGCCAAACTAGTCTATATAGCTTTTTATCAGATCGCTTTCCAGGAAGTGGTGCGATGCATGGGAAGAGCACTTACCTTAGTGTGTACAGACATCTCCTTGACTCGGGCTTTCATTAACCTCCCAGTGTGCCCCATCAGAGACAGGGGAACGCATGACCGTAATATCCCAGTGACGACACACGGGTCAGGGCCCCACTGATCCAGTGAAAAGAACACATCTCATTAAGTGAGAAAGCCTCTGGGACACTCTGCCAATTTGACTTGCCCTCTGTTCTCAGGAGCCAATTAAAACATTAGGCCGAACTATCATAAGGTTTAGTGATACCCGGGTAGTTGTATGGGTGGGGCCTCTCTGTGTGATGTTTGCATTTTGTTGTATAAGTGAAAAACAAAATTCAAAATCTAACTTTACAACAGCACTGAAGTGGCTCAATAAGTGATTCATCATGTCCCACCCTTGTCCTTCACCAGAGTAATTACTTCACCTGTGTTCAGTCACACTGTTAGCTAACCGTCATTGTCGTCTAATGATGGCAAGATCGTTTTCCATTATGTTTAAAAGGCACACAGTGTACTACAGCCATAATGTATTGATAAAGTGTTTAGCGTACTGGGGATGGCAATTTATGTGTGAAAGAACTGAGTTTGCTTGTTACTGAAGCCCACAGATGCTTATCTATGTCTTATGTAAATGTAAAATACAGCACTTAATTACTGATTTAGGGGTTCTGCTGTAAGTAATTCTTACTTTCAAACCAGAATTATAGCACTAGCCTAAATACTAAACCATACTATTACTAATACACTTTAGATGCAACTCATAGCAATATAACAGAATACTATTATTTTAAAGGATCTGTATCATGCTATTTTAGCCATTCCAAAGTAAACTATAGGCATTTATATGATATATTGTACCTCTATCACTATGGAGTACTAATTTTTGAGAGAAATATAAGTATTTTTGGGGGGTATTTTCCCTACCCGGAAGACAAAACGCTTCGATTCAGTTAACTCCGCCCCTCTCTCCACTCATTCCACATTTGCAGTATTATAAATATAAATATCGCTGCAAAAAGTGAAGTTACTTCACATAATGCAGTTATAAGGAGTTGACAGGTGCAACACAGTTTCATAAATGGCTAACACACATGCTAACACGCGTTTTGATTGACTCACCGCTCAGCCTGGCCTCCCCATCGGGTTATGGGATTGCGTTGGTTATAAAAGTTAATCTGACTTTTATGTTAATCAGTTAATCTGTGTCATGTATTGTATTTCTTTCTGTTCTGTCTGCAAAATAAATATACATTTTAAATGAAAAAAATAAAATAATAAAAGTTAATCTACTTTGATTCTGGCCAAGGTTCACCAAGCATCCATCAAGTTGGTTGATAGAGTAGCTGAATCCCGGAAAGAAATTCCAACTTCTGGCGAGTGCACTCTTCTTTAGGAAGGTTGAATAGTCCTGTTCCTCTCGTAGCCAAACGCGCATCCGTGACATTATCGTTCAGTAAGAAAAAAGAACAGGTGGTGTCCAGAGTAGGTTAGAAAGAGCTCAGTCTTCAAAAACAAGATTTCTGCTCGGATCCATGGATCCTCCGGCTGGGGGTCCGTTTGTTTACCCTCCTGGGACAGCACAGACGCGTCTGAGAGTTTTTTTTATTCCTCTCTTACAACAAAAATAATGAAAAAGCTGTTTTATCAATTCAAATCAGGCCGTAAGGCATTACATTACAGACGTAGAGCACTTTCGTTCCTTTGTGACGACACAACTGAACAGCTCAGTCGTTTACCAGGAGAGGGTAGAGCAGCTGCTCAGAGAGCAGGATTCAGGAGGATTACTTAGAACTGCGTGAATGAAGCCAAAAACCGCTCTGGGGGTGTTTTTGATAAGAAATAGCATAACAACATGGCTAAAAGCTCCAAAAGGTCGATTTTGCATGATATAAGACCTTTAATATATAGTCAGGTGTAATGCGGTAACACATAACACATACCAAGGTACGATTAGTATAACACAAAAAGTCCTAAAATACTGTAACATATAACGAATGCACACTTGAAAGTAGTTGATAAATCCTGTACACATTTGATGTATTATTTCATGCATTTAGCCTTTCCCCTCTTTCTTGTAGCTCTCATGTTGGCAATTATCTCCATCTTTATCAGTCACCTGTGCAAAATGAGACAATTAGCAACAGAATATGAGGCACTTAATCAGCCCTGCCGTACCATTTGAGGCTGTGACAGGTTTCTCTCTGACTATGCACCATTACTTATTGTTTGTGCGCGAACTCTGGCATCGTAATCGACGCTTAAACCCAAATGATA
Organism: Neogobius melanostomus; assembly: GCA_007210695.1. Classification (NCBI taxonomy): domain Eukaryota; kingdom Metazoa; phylum Chordata; class Actinopteri; order Gobiiformes; family Gobiidae; genus Neogobius; species Neogobius melanostomus. The sequence continues at coordinate 4,018,922 of VHKM01000048.1, forward strand.
TTAATATAGAAAGTCAGAAATCAATGTGCCAATATAGAAACGCTGCACAAAGCCCACTTTTACATTTTGTGTGTGGTTACGTAGGTTTAACATGCATTCCTTCACACTCTACAACAAAGATAAAATTGAAATATCAGTGCTAACCTAATTCTAGACTTGCAAAATCTCTGTCTTCCCCCACAGTGTAAGATTTGATTGTGTTCTGATAAACTGTGCTTCCAGGCCAGTGCTGAGCCTCCACCGCTTCATCCTGCGCTAATTAAGCACAGAGTCTGTCCATAACCGAATTTCCCTTTATGAAATTTCTGGGTAATGTTGGCTTCTGTGTACACTGGCACTCAATCTTCCCACTTATCTGTATCCCCACAATTACATGCAAATCACAGAGCGATTTTTCCTCCGCAAATCAACAACCGTGAAATGACCAAATGATGAATTCCAATAGCAAGCTTCCTTTAAAATGCGCAGCACTTGAGATTGTGGATGATCATTTATGTGTCCAAATAATAGCTACAATCTTTAGGAAACAGAATGACAAAGTTTGGCAAAAGTAACATTTAAGAATCGGCACTGACCAGCCGCGGTCCTCTTTGTCAGTGTGATTGACGGCAGATGAGTAGAGATATGCTGAGTCTGCAGGCCGTCTCCCGGAGCGATGTCACCCAAAGGTCATGTGATGACAGTGCAGAGAAGTGGGTCGACACCCCTGACCCTGCCGCTGAATAAACAGAGGGCCAGCGATGATATGGGGAATGACTTATTGCTGTACTGACAATGCCTGCAAAATAAAAGCACTGGGCTGTTACAACATATTAAGCACTTCAAGGCTAAATTCAGAAACAGATGATACCCCATTATTTGAGCCGTTACACAGCACTGAATGTCCCACTGGAGGTCACTGGTCCAATCACCCCAGACCTCATGGGAGAGAGAGGGTTGGACAGTGTCCAGTGCTGGGAGGCAGGCTGGCAGTTCAGCCCCAGTTCCGTTGCCAAAACATGTCTTTGTCCGCGCTTTTAACAGCTACAGATCAGCGCTCCAGACACAGCTTGGCTGACCCACTCCTCTGTGACCCTTAAACCTGAAATACCAATATGAGTATTTGTCTTCCACAAAAGTTTTAGTGCCGAGAATACACCTGCACATGAATTAACCATTATTGCTTCAGGTAATATATTTACTTCAAACTCAATTCATATTGTATATATATTTTTAACTTGCCACATATACTTACAATACTGTATATCCGCATATCCACTCCTTCAGATTTGAGGGTTTTAGTATATTGGTGATGTTATATAGGTTGTGTTTATGTTTTAAATGGTTGGTTAATTAGTTTGAGACAATAGGAACATGATTTAACATCATAGGGACAATAGGGACATGATTTAACATCATAGGGACATGATTTAAAGGGACTATACCTAATTTTGAACCTTTTTAGTCAAAATGTGGCGAAATGAGTATTTTTACCACCACGGCCGTCGGCTGTCCTTTGGTAAATCCCTTTTTGTCACATATTGACTATTTAGGTTGACCATACGTAACATCATCAACAAATCAAAATATGGCACAAATGTCACGCATCAGGCTGATTTTTTTTCACAAATGACTACTTTTACAACATACTTTTATGGGGCAAAAATAATTTTACCTTAAAAAAAGAAAAAAGAAAAAACAGGTATAGCTCCTTTAACATTAATCAGGCAATGTACTACATATCTAACCATTTTAAATGTTTGGAGCATTGTTATGCTATAAAATATTCCTTTTACACTAGAATGCAATCAATGCACATTTATGTTGATCACAGAGCAAAGTGAAACTGACATCCTTTCATGTAGACATAGAAACTGACAGAAACTTATGCAAACATATGAACAGTGCACAACAACTGACACACACTACACAATGCACTCCCTCTCGGCAATCTATGACCTAAATCCTCCATGAACTCCTCCCTCTACTTACATTCATTTTTCTTCCTCCTTCCAACAAGCCAATCGGGAGATTCTCGGTGTAAGGGCAATTTATAGCATTGATAATCTCAAAACATGACATCCCTATTCCCCAGAGATACCGGTGTCCTTGTTGTTATGTTATGTATCTTGCGGTGTATACGGTGGAACAGGTGTTGAGGAGGGCACCTGGCTGCCGGGGCTACAGAGGGTTAAGTGGTGGCTCTGACCCCTGCTGATGGGCCTGCTGGGTCTATAATGCCACCCATAGTCCAGGAGCGCGCTGTGCATCGAGAATACCAACAAGGTGCTTCTTGTGTGTGGGAGTGGGTGTGTGTGTATGAGGATTTCAGGAGAGAAGCAGAGAGCGGAGGTTTTCAAAGGAAGTCTTGTGAGAGTTGCCATATGCTTAATAATCCCTTTCACATCAGCAGTCTTTACCATAAGCCGTCAGAAGCATGATACTCAAAGAATGAGTGAGCACCGCTTTATACGTTTTCACTCCGAGGGCCAGAAGAAGACTTACCCTGTTTTTAAATCATATAAAAATGGGAATGATCCTGCGTCAGGATCCTGGTACAGTTGGAGTTTTTGCAGATGTACAACACCCGAACACGCTAAGAATTGATAAATGGATTTCTTCTCTGCAGAATTCCAACAAATTAACCAGATACCTTACCCCATATGAAGTGAAAAATTGTCCCTGCAAAATTACAATCAAACAGAAATGTATTTATTGTATTTAAATGATACAGTGCATAGTTTGCATAGTTTTCTAGAAGCAAAACGAAACTTAGAAACTTGCGAAACTTAGAAACCTTCACCAATGCGTTTGAGTGGACATATGATGCATAATTGTGGCTTACATTGCTTTTGGGCATTGATAGTTCACATTTTTAAATTGCAGCCAGTAGGGGGGAATAAATCATGGTAAAAGCAAAATACAAGCCACCACTTTTAGCTAATGGCACACCTACAAAATCAAGGGAGCCAAGAAAAGTGCAGTTCCAGTGTAGAACTGCTCAAGGAAAGGTCTGGAATATACAGGGTTAATTTACAGAAATACGTTTTTTAGCCTTTATGAAAACAATAATTACTGTGCTTTGAATGCAATTGAATCCTATTATTTCTTTTTACTCTAAAAATACATGCTGTGTTTCTCCTCTTTGATCATTACTTGACACTGAGCCCTGCTTTGTCCTGGTTTAGTTCTGGTCAAACCTGCTCGCTCCTATTTTATTTAGGAAACAATCGGCAAACAATGGAACGTTTTGCGCTTGACAATCGTGCGTGCATTTTTAATTGGATAATTAGGGTCTTCTCGGTTTTAAAAGGGGGATATTATATCAAATCGACTTTTTCAAGCTTTACATCATGTTATTATGTCATTCCCTCATTAAACACATGCCTGGAGTGTTGCCTTGGCTCATTCACGTATGTTTGAGTTATCTTTAAAAACTTAGACGGCAGCCATTTTAGGTGTAGCTATGCCTCAGTCCTCCTAGGAACGCCCCCACCTCCTGGAGACGCCTCTGGCCCTTTCGTCACCAGCCGAGTTACCAACAACCATTGCTCCTCAGCTCAGCAGAGCCCCCTCCTCGCATGTCGAGTGCAGATGTAAACAGTCAGTCATCATGGAGGATTAGCTTAATGTGTTGTAAACCGGAGCTACAGCAGCTCTGAGACTTTTACAAAGACACACATCAGTGGTTCTGTTACCTCAACACCCAGGATTAAAACCGGTGACAAGAAAACTTATTTCCATGACGGGATCTGCGCTGGGAATGCGTTTGGGCCTTGATGATGCCCTGATAGCATTCCCTCCGGAGAAAGCTAATATTAATTATATATTATATAATTATATTATATTATTATATTAATTTGAAACAGTAGTTCATACCCTTATAACCAGTCGCTTGGACTACTGTAATTCACTTTATTTTGGTCTGAACCAATCCTCGATTCAGCGCCTCCAGATGGTACAAAATGCAGCTGCACGACTGCTCTCAGGAACATCACGATATGACCACATCACTCCTGTGCTTGCATCTCTGCACTGGCTACCTGTTGTTTATAGAATAGATTTTAAAATCCTCTTGTTTGTTTTTAAATGTCTAAATGGATTAGCCCCACCTTATTTGTCAGATTTGATATCCCTGCACAGTCCTGTCAGAGCTCTGAGGTCTGCTGAACAATGTCTTTTAGACATTCCCAGGTCTAAGCGTAAGAGCAGAGGGGACAGAGCCTTCGCTGTAGCTGGCCCTAAGTTGTGGAATTCTCTCCCCTTGGATATTAGAACTACCACATCTTTGGAGAGTTTTAAGTGCTCCCTGAAGACTCACTTTTTTGCGCTGGCCTTCGGCACAAGCTGAGCTGAATACTTTTCTTATGCTTATTTTACTCTTCTATTTTGTATTAAATGTTGATTGTTTTTATTTTTATGAACCTGTACAGCACTTTGGGCCAGTGTCTGCTGTTTGTAAATGTGCTTTATAAATAAATTTGACCTTGACCTTTGACCTATTACAAGCTAAAGCTCCGGTCATCACGTGAAAACGAGAAATATGCACGAATAAAGTCAATAAAACCACCATCTACACAATGAACCGTTTAACAATGATCACACACTGAGACGAGATTGTTGATTATTGCAAACTTTTCAACAATGAGCTGTAGGCGATTGTTACATGCTAACGGGGGTAATCTCGAATAATTGTCCACCTGCACAGATAATGTCCCTGGGGAGATCCTGGTGTAGACCATGGGGGTATGGTTAAAGATCCATAGGGCATGGCAGTAGCAAAGAGTGACTAGATAGCCTCCAAACAGCAGGTATTTGTCAGGCAAGAGCTCCTTCGGTGAAAATGAGCCTATGAACTCTCAAAGGTTCGTCTCCAAAGTCACTTTCCGAGTCAGACGCAGAATCAAATCATATCCTGGGTGGCCATTGTTCACAAAGTGATAAAGCGTAGCTTCTTTCCAATAGCAAAATTAAAACGCAGCAAAAATCGATTGTAGTTTCAACATGTGAAGGAGAGAATGTATGTAGCAGTGTTTAGTTGTGATGATAGCACAATACAGCGTGCTCAAGGGGGGGGTGTCGGAAAGGGTCGGGTCTTCTTAAAGAGACAGAGGCCTATTTCAAGACGTTCGCTACAGCCATTTTGCAAGAGCAAATTTATTCAAGGCAGTTATTTTAATTTACTGCATTTACAGACAAACATAAGTCTGGATCATCATTGTAGTATGCTATAGACTGGTACTATGTGACTAAAAAAAGCATAATAACCCCTCTTTAAAGCTTTAGCGATAAAAGTGTGCTCTATAAACAGTTGTAAACATTTAATTTAGCGAGCTGTATTTCAGTCATTCCTCAGCCATTATTTAACAAGATTAAAATAGTCAGGGAGCTGAAAGGCAGCTCTTTCTCTTTAATATAATCTGAGCTGATTTTAGTGCTGATAAAATAATGTTCTGTGTAGCTGAGCTACATGGTCAAGCACAGTTCACAGATTTACCCAATCACAATTAAATGCAAATTTGAACGCAGCCAATGGTATAGTATTCCTGCCCCATAAACATTATCTTTTTCTCTTTTTCAAAATGTTGCCGTGGTCTTTTGGTAACTATTATAGGTTGAATAATGGTTTAGACGAAATGTGCCAGACAGTGTTGGTATTTCTTATATTTGAAAACAAAAGCGGGTGGCTACATTTAATTTTGCCGAAGGAGGACAAAACACAATTGAACAATGAAAAGGTCAGGTTGGATCTACACGCCGCCCTTACAACTGAACAGGACCCCTTCAGAAGCAAAGCTCTAATCAGCTGCTGAGCCTTTGTGGAAATGAATCTATTAAATGTGCTAGTCTGTGATGAAGTAAGGAGACAAGCAACGGCCAGATAATGCACTCCCTCACAGTGTTGCGGGGTAACTAATATCCACTGCAGGCCAGCAGTGATAAATGAGATCCAAGCGTTATGCAGAGGTGTATTGAGTGTGAGGGAAGACAAGGAAAAAGGAGGCAGAGAATGGATGGAGGCAGTTTGGTGATTAAACAAAGGCTGGTGAATGGGCCCCTCTCATATTTATTCAAACATCCATTGTCAAAGTAGCGAGCTTCTCTGTTCACATGTGCGAGTGTTATTTCAGTGAAAGTTATCTACGAGGAGTCTTCATGCATACAAATGTTACCAACCTTTAACGTTAACTTGTTTGTTTTAGATTTTTATTTTAAATCCACTGTGGAGAGGTCAATATTTTTAACTTATCTGTATCGAATGCACTTGTAGCGCACAGTGTACTACATTTTATATGCTCCTTTGAAGAATTTGAAGAAGAGAACTCTTACGCACTGGTTAGGAAATTTTGTATTACAGTAATGCAGCAGTTTATGTTACATGTAAGGCTATGATGCAACATTGAAAAATACTAGTTTTGGATGAGAGGCGAAACGTCCTACACTTGAACTGCAGAGTACAGATGATGACTCGAGAACCTTCGTCCCAGAAATACTATTGTTTCAACGTGTTAATCTGAGGTGAGGCATTTAAATCTTAATTCCAGATGTTCAACCTTACCAAATGAGATGCGATATGGGATATTTCCTCGTCTTAAATTACATGATCAAGAAGTTTGTCTGTAAAATACACAATACTTGGTAAAACATATTCAAAAACACGGGAGAAAGAAGAAGTATGGACAGGCACTACTCCATCCTTTGCAATTTTAATCTAATCCAGCTATGGAATCCAAAAACAAGGGGTTGCGAGTGTTTTGTGCTGGAGTTGCGTCAGAAATACTTAAATTAACTATAGACACCACAGGCCACACACACACAAGAGGTGAGCTGGTCTGATGTGTAAACCAGATCAGAAAGTCAAAACGCTTGAACTATTTTCGGTCCAACTAAGCAGTCCATTTTCAGATCTTTTCAAACAGGTCAATACACAACACTTGAACTATGCACAGAACACGAGCACTTTTCCCACCACTTTAATAGTTTACCAAAGGAATTCATCATCTGAAGTGCGAATGTACATCACCAAAAGAAGGGCGCACGTTGTAAAGTATATGCGTCTCGTGGAGGACGTAGTTCTGTGAAGTAAAGCTTCTCTCATTGTGACCTCGTGGCTATTCTCAGGATGTGAGTGAGCACACCTTCTCAGATCTATAAATGGCGGTTTCATAATGAGCATGATGACACCAAGCAGAAATACTCTGGCGTTCAAGCGTTTCACTGGGGAACGTAGACAATGTGATTTATTCTATTGTTCTGTGCCAGGCGTGTTAGGAACATACATTGTCAAAAAAAGGAATGATAAATCACCGTTGGTAACAGACATGGGGACGATTGCAAAGAAAATGAAGTTTTACGTTCAGTCCTATTGTTTGTCTTAAAAGTAGTGCCGCTTCTGGCTCATGACCTTAAAACACAAAAAGAACATGTGATTCTGTAAGAGCACTTAAAGCCACACTGCACAACATTACAGCAATAGAAGCATTAATGTCTAAAAATATTAAGGAACATTCAACTATAATGGTGAATAAACAGTGATTAAATACAGTATATTCTAAAACAGTATCTGATGAATTTGAATAAACTTTTTTGAGCAGAAGTACAAAAGCTAGTTCCAGTTTTCTTAATATCCTAATTGACTTGCCTGTTCACTGCATTATTTTGAAACTGAATCTCTTTAGTTGATTATCACCAGTCCATAGGCAGTAGTTATTGATGTCTGTTTGTTAAATCAGCATCAGGGAGTGATGTATATTCATTGGTGCGGTTGTGCATGGAGGCAGCTTATGATGATTAATATCGCCCGTGCATGAGAGTGAGTAATGGCGGCGGGGAAACACAGAGACAGTTACAGGACGTGAACGCTCCAGTGCACGTCGCTCCTGCTTAACCCTGAAGCCACAGCGCTACTGACACACATCACTGTGGGCTAATGGGTCCCTCTAGAGCTGTGTTGTACAGTCGCTACTTTAGCCCGTCTCCTACTGTGTCCATGCTCCTGGGACATTTACACAATAGGAAGTTACTGGTGGGCATGTCAAACATCAAGACTGCGCGTAATGCTTCAGTCGTATTGTTATGTTTTCTAACAGACAGATTATCACAGTACGGCGCACGCTGGCGGTGGGGGACAGTTCACAAATAAGCGGGTTGTAATAATAATAAGCTGAATAAAAAAAGGCTGTAACCAAAAGACTAACAAATAATTTAACTAAGTATTTTGTGGATAACATTTTGAAAAGGAATAATGTACTTAAAGGCCCTAGCTGAGTTTTTTTTTTAAATTATTATCACAAAGAGTAAGCCACAAAATGAAAGTTGTGGTCCACACTCATTTCTAACTTTCCTAACATATTTGTAGCGTTCCCGATTCTTCACAGGGACGAGTTTGCAGTGCATGTTTCCCAACTCGCAGGGTCACTCTTCAGGGTCACTTTCACAGAAATGCTAGAAAACAAACTAAGCACCAAAGCTTTTTAATTAGATTATTCTAACCTGAAATGTGTCAATCATAATATAAAAAGAACATTAGAAAAAACAAGAAAAAGCTGTAGCGCTTCGACGGCAACCTTTACTTGTCTTAATGCAACCTGTTAGCCATCAACAACCTTGTTTCTCTTCAGCCTACTGCTATGAAGTCATTTGTTCTTTGCTGTTTTTAATCATCAACTATGGAGGACAGTGATCTAGTGGAAGCCAAGGCTCTACAGTATCTGGGACAGCACAGAAGTGGGTCACAAATGATTTTCTGATCCACTGGGCCTATACTACCGGTTCTCTCATGATTGCATCAACAATGACACTGCAGAATGGGCCAAAGTCTCAAACCCTATATGACATACAACATACTCTTTCTGAAACATTATCTGAGTGATTTTCTCCATTGTGAGATCAATAAAGTCCTATGTTACCTTATCCTATCTTATATCTTTGCTACTATATAAACTGATGAACATTTGGAGTTCAAGGACTTTCAGAAATGTACAAGACCTCATGTTGCGTTAAAGATTGATTCACTGTAAAGAGATCCATCACACAAATGGACTCACCACTACTGTCGCCTCTTAATAACTTCAGCGCTACAGTATGTAACATGCCATAGGGTTAAACAGCTGCTTTGATACAAAAAAACACAAGTCAATTTCCAAACATTAGTCTATCAATTATTTTGTGTAAAGCCCACTATCACAACACCAGCTCACAGGGCCTTTTGGTGTTAGGTTCATCCCAGTTGGACTTTTCTCATTACCAGTTTTTTTTAAACGTACTGCTGGTTGAGAGCTTTCTTTAATACATCTGTGAATGAGATTGTGATCTACAGGAAACAACAAGACTATTCAAAAGGACATGAGCTTGCCATCTGGTGGACAGTTGCAGCTGTGGCTTTGACAGGGGCATTGTTGCTTTCTTCTTTGTATGCATATAATTTAAAAAAAATGAACAAATATCATAAGTTCAACAGTGTGATTTCTGTGGGTTACTAATGATAAAATATTCAAGTCAGGAAGACGACGTTTTAGAGATTGCATTAATAGATAGTCAGGTGTAATGCGGTAACACAGAATTTCAAACGATGAATGAAAAGAAAATACATGTTTTATTTAGCAATTAAGCAGCTGTGTACCTATACTGTAGATAATAATAACTTTATTACAGGGCATAGCTTAGTATACAGAAAGATACAGTGTAGTTTGGATATGTTATTTTTCAATAAGAAATAGTGGATGTGTGGAGGGTTGGAACCGGGATGGAGAAATTTCAACTGGGCAATAGCAATTTAATTCAGCATTTCTAAATGCCAAGAATAAACCACAATTAAAACATGTATATTTACTGTGGCTCAATTTGAGCTGTAAACAGATCTGCTCTGAATACTGCCATTGTGCTGCAATGACCCTGCTTTTACATAAACAATTATTCAGGAGAGTAATCTAGATTTAACAATTCACCAACCACAGGTCTTTTGACAATGACGGGATAATGACGAGCACTTTCTTCACTGCTAACCAGTCTGCCAAAGACAGGACACTATAAAAATAAAGGTTTTCTGTGTAGTATCATATGGAGTGAAATTCACTTTGTCTCGAGTGGCTGATTGATATTTCAAAGTATCCCTGACAAAACCTATTGGTGAGCAGCATCAAAGACGAGCCTCTATTCCATTCCATTAAACTCTCGACATGTTTTCCCATATTTTGTTTAATCAAATGGCTCTGTGAAAAGTGTCTGGGGAAATGGCACAGCAGGATGTGCGAGCGACTTGTTTGAAGACATAATAGCCTTTCGGATGCAAGCGGAGGGGCTGAAATGTGGTTTGTCATAATGTCCCTAATAAAATGTACCTCCACAGTGGTTAGGCTAAGTGTGGGGAGCAGCGAGCTGTCGGCCGGGTTACACCACCATGTCACGGGGTCCAGAACCATGTGTGCCTGCACAGATGTGCCGGTAATTATGGGCCAATGAATAGTGATATTTTAAGAGGAGATCAGGGCCAATTACAGTGATTTAAAGCAATGGAGCTGAGCACACACGGTCTAATTACAAGGCAACATTCACAGAATCTAAAGAGTGCATGACAAATTTGGCATGTTGTTATAATTGTGTTTAATGGCTGCACCAAATCACTATCTGTTTGAACTCATACCTCAACAACATGATTCTTTTGTCAATACTTTGCACACAGCTCTCTAAACTCTCTGTTTGTGAGAGCACTGGGCTTATAATTTCACACACGAAGCACATGAGGCATGCAGCGTGTTATATTTGTTGACCAAACCTGCACACAGACACACACACAGCAAAGTTTTTGTTGTCTTTTTCAGTAAAGTATCAACCTAAAAGTACAGCAAGTGCTTTGTGAATTTCGTCCGAATAAAGAAAATCCATTGTTCTGGAAATTGTGTGCTATGTGCCCCAGCAATTGAGGAAAAACGGTAAAACTCTTGCTTCTCTCATCCTCCATTTGGGAGGCCTCTGCTATACCACAGCTACCGTCGATAATGATTTCTGTCAAAGCCCGGTCATACATTTAGCGGCTAATTGGACAAAATTAATTTCAGGGCCTTTGGAAATTGCATTGCATCACAATAGCTGGTGGGAATACATTAGACCAGAATCGCGGAGTGGGGGGGAGGGGTTTGCACGAGGGGCCAAACAAGGATATAATTTCTTTTGATTGCCACACTCATCAGGCCCAAATGAAGATTAATGAACACATGATGGAGGACTGAAAATAATAATAATATTGTTGTTGTCTTTAGGCCCCTAATTTGTGGGAGAACATGCTGTCACGCTACAGAGGGCTTATTGGCATTGTTAATGGACTGCCATATCGTTATGGAGGCGAGATGCTGGGGAATCCGAATCAGCGAGCGAGGAACCGAACAATAAAGATGTAAGAAAAGAAAGAAAGTGTGTGTTTTATAAAATACTGTATGCACCGTGGGCTCTTTAAGTGTGAGTGGCAACAACAAGTATATAAGCAGTGGGTGGCCAATTCCCTAAATAACTTGTTCATTGATTGCGGCAAGTAGATGCAGTATTGATAACGTTGTTAGCCCTAAGGACCCAGATCCACTAATAATTAATTGCAATAGAATTAGAAAGCGAGGCGTCTAATACTGCATTGCGGCTCAAAGCTGTGTGTTGCGGAAGCACTGGAATAGCTTAAGTGACTGATGACTTGCAGATAAAAGACAGAAAACACATTGGATATCGTAATAAATCTATGTAAATAATTGTTTTGGCAGACTGGGTATTAGCATTAAGCTCAATAGTATCATTATAAAAACAAAAACAGTCCTTCCTTTGCCAAAGTTTGTTTTAATCCTGTAAGATTTTATTTTCCATTATAAACAAGTTTGTTCAACCAAGGCAGGCAGGATGGGCGCTGCATCGGATCAAAAGCAACTTATTTTGAATAATCTGAACATTATTTGTTTATTTACTTATTTGTGATACGTGCCAGATATTTTTTCAACTGAAAAACAACAAATAGCCAACATACTTATGGTGATAAGTAAAAGGAACAGGAAGAAGCCTAATCTTACACAGCTCAGGAAGGACTTGTTTATATCCAAAGTCAGTGTAAAGTAGACCGTTTAATTTATTATGTTGCATAAATGTATATTGAATTCAGTATGGGGTGGGCACATATAAGCATTATTGCTTCGGCCTACTCCATTTTGAGCATCCACAATTATATAGTTGTGAATTTTGAAAGAAAAAAAGAATGTAAATCTTAACTAAACTAAAACCAACACAGTCTCACTCCGAAAGCGTCATAAATTGACGAACGGTCACTCGCCTTATGCGTAATATAGAACGCAAAAGGTACCCGTTTGCGTCTCCAGTAACGCAATGGGTTTGTAATGTATTTGAATGAAGAGTCCAGACGCGGCTCATTTGACGATATCGGACAGCTCATAGTATAGAACACGTAGCACAAATTCAGCTCGGTTTAGCCAACTATAAAACAATCAAAAATGCAAAAATGACTCGCAGTGTATTTGCAATTACAATAATGCTAAAGAAACATGCAAAATCACAGTCAACACTCGCTTGAATCCCTCGCAAGACAGACAAAAGCGCATTCAGCACGCATACACAAGCGCAGAACTACAGTATTCATATTTGCGCGAATCTGAGGCCAAACTGTTGTTCATCAAAGCCAAAAAATGATGGATCCAGGACAAACCAAGCCGGACCCAACCCAATCACAAAAACTTCTTCAGGAACTTTTACAATATGGCATTGCATTACAGCAGTACGTAGTTTAAAGCCTTTTCCTTACCTTCTGCTGTCTTCGTGGGACGAGTTCTCCAGTATTTAGTCCCACAAGTGGCGTGTCATGGTCCGGTTTTAATCCATGGCTTGCCGGGTCTTTGCCGGGCTTGTACCCAGCCAAGGTGCGCTGTCTTCGGGTTAGCTTTGAGCTGCGGCCCGCTGGAGTCCCATGGAGGATCGTAACGCCGATTTACACTTCCTCTGCAAAAGTCCTTTGGGTGAAAGTGATGCCAAGCGTCCACGATGATATACATGTCCTTATGTTTGCCTTGGTCAGACATTTAAGGTTCAAAGATAAGCATTTATTGATCATATGTTTCATTAGGCGCCAATATACAATAACACGATCAGCTGTTCTGATTGACACCCGCGTCAACCAATGACACGCGTTCAAAACTGTGACGTCACTAAGAAGGCGGTCAAATCTATATTTTTATTGTAAAATATTAGTATTACACTAAACCTGCACTGCTGATACCGACTATAACATTATTATTTTATTTTTTTGCAGTCTGTTTACTTATTATTATTTACTGTGTACACTTTTTGTCCCCACAAAGTCCTTGTATATAAGATACCACTATTTACTAATTAATTGTTGTTTATTTCACATTTCCTGCCTATTTGCACACCCTGAGTGTTTCTAAGAGCTGAATGTAACAAGTACATTTCTCCATTGTGAGATCAATAAAGGCTATCTTATCTTATCGTATTAGCCTTATTTACGTCATTGAGCAGAAGAATCTGAAAGCACATTTAAGGTTTGGATTGGAGGCCTTTTTTATTTTATTTTAGAATTATTATTTTTATAAATTTTTCAGCAATTAAAGACGGTTTACTTCACACATCTCTTGTATGAAACAGGTGCATAAGAGAATGTATAGAAGTCAAACGTAGAACAGGAAAAAACTCTCACACTGTATACTCCAAACACCAGTGTTCCTTTATTTGATGCAACGTTTCGGCCAGTGGCCTTCGTCAGGCAAAATGTTTTTTATGAATGAGAAGGCATCCTTATATAGGGTGTGGCCTGCATCACAGGATGCTGTCATAATGGCCTATGGCAAAACGTAGGCAGCATATGTATACAACATACATCCAAACACAAAAAACAAAGCCAGGATATAGTGAATAAAATATACATATGTACATATATACAATAAAAACATCTAGTGGCACATGAAATACATGTGGGAAATGGATATATAAGACAGCTCAAAAATAGAGAAGATCTGCCTAAATCTATGCAAATCAACATGTACACCAAGGAAGTTAACATAAATATAACATGGCATTGGAACCTCTATAGAGGTGTCAATAGAGAACTCTCTGTCTCTGTTCTCTGTCACCTGCATAAGCTCACTCTGCTACCATAAAGGGCACATCTTAACATCCGACCCTCAAGGAACCCCCTCTTTTGTCAATAGGAGGGGGAAAATTAAAAGACTATTTGGTCCGTGCCAATGTCAGCCCCAAAGTCACATCTACCCAGACACTATTGACACCTATCCCTAATGGGAATTACAGATGTGGGAGTTGTGCACAATGTAACAACACTTATAAAACTTCTTTCTTCCAACATCCCCACAGTGGTAAAAAACATACCCATTTGCATCCACGTATGTGGTCTATTTATTGCGTTGCCCTTGTGGTTTAGCATATGTGGGAAAACCATAAGAAAATTAAAACAAAGAATAAGCGAGCATAAGAGCTCAATACACAGAAATGACAGAGAATATCTAGTAGCTGCTCATTTCAACGATGCACATCATGATGTCAGTGCTCTATGTTTTTGAACAAGTCTCTCTTATAGAGGAGACCATGACAAACTTTTGAAGAAAAGAGAAAGCCTATTGGATTGTAACTTTACAGACCCTTACACCCAAGGGATAAATGTTTTTCTATAGAGGTTCCAATGCCATGTTATGTTTATAGGCTGTGTTAACTTCCTTGGTGTACATGTTGATTTGCATAGATTTAGGCAGATCTTCTCTATTTTTGAGCTGTCTTATATATCCATTTCCCATATGTATTTCATGTGCCACTAGATGTTTTTATTGTATATATGTACATATGTATATTTTATTCACTATATCCTGGCTTTGTTTTTTGTGTTTGGATGTATGTTGTATATGCTGCCTACGTTTTGCCATAGGCCATTATGACAGCATCCTGTGATGCAGGCCACACCCTATATAAGGATGGCTTCTCATTCATAAAAAACATTTTGCCTGACGAAGGCCACTGGCCGAAACGTTGCATCAAATAAAGGAACACTGGTGTTTTGAGTATACAGTGTGAGAGTTTTTTCCTGTTCTACGTTTGACTTCTATACATTCTCTTATGCACTTGTTTCATACAAGAGATGTGTGAAGTAAACCGTCGTAATTGCTGAAAATTTTATAAAAATAATAATTCTAAAAATAAAATAAAAAAGGCCTCCAATCCAAACCTTAAATGTGCTTTCAGATTCTTCTGCTCAATGACGTAAATAAGGCTAATAAGATAAGATAAGATAGCCTTTATTGATCTCACAATGGAGAAATGTACTTGTTACATTCAGCTCTTAGAAACACTCAGGGTGTGCAAATAGGCAGGAAATGTGAAATAAACAACAATTAATTAGTAATAGTGATATCTTATATACAAGGACTTTGTGGGGACAAAAAGTGTACATAGTAAATAATAATAAGTAAACAGACTGCAAAAAATAATAATAATAATGCTATAGTCGGTATCAGCAGTGCAGGTTTAGTGTAATACTAATATTTTACAATAAAAAATATAGATTGACCGCCTTCTTAGTGACGTCACAGTTTTGAACGCGTGTCATTGGTTGACGCGGGTGTCAATCAGAACAGCTGATCGTGTTATTGTATATTGGCGCCTAATGAAACATATGATCAATAAATGCTTATCTTTGAACCTCAAATGGCTGACCGAGGCAAACATAAGGACATTTATATCATCGTGGACGCTTGGCATCACTTTCACCCAAAGGACTTTTGCAGAGGAAGTGTGAATCGGCGTTACGATCCTCCATGGGACTCCAGCGGGCCGCAGCTCAAAGCTAACCCGAACAGAGCGCACCTTGGCTGGGTACAAGCCCGGCAAAGACCCGGCAAGCCATGGATTAAAACCGGACCATGACACGCCACTTGTGGGACTAAATACTGGAGAACTCGTCCCACGAAGACAGCAGAAGGTAGGGAAAAGGCTTTAAACTACGTACTGCTGTAATGCAATGCCATATTGTAAAAGTTCCTGAAGAAGTTTTTGTGATTGGGTTGGGTCCGGCTTGGTTTGTCCTGGATCCATCATTTTTTGGCTTTGATGAACAACAGTTTGGCCTCAGATTCACGCAAATATGAATACTGTAGTTCTGCGCTTGTGTATGCGTGCTGAATGCGCTTTTGCCTGTCTTGCGAGGGATTCAAGCGAGTGTTGACTGTGATTTTGCATGTTTCTTTAGCATTATTGTAATTGCAAATACACAGCGAGTCATTTTTGCATTTTTGATTGTTTTATAGTTGGCTAAACCGAGCTGAATTTGTACTACGTGTTCTATACTACGAGCTGTCCGATATCGTCAAATGAGCCGCGTCTGGACTCCCATTCAAATACATTACAAACCCATTGCGTTACTGGAGACGCAAACGGGTACCTTTTGCGTTCTATATTACGCATAAGGCGAGTGACCGTTCGTCAATTTATGACGCTTTCGGAGTGAGACTGTGTTGACTAAACATGCTTCGCAACATGTGTAGTGTTGTTTCTCTTACAAACAAACACAGACTATTTACTTTATACAATGAGAAAATGGCCAGTCCCTCTTCTCTAAATCATGATTAAAATGCAATAAAATCATGATGCTATTACAACTGATCAGGGGATTTAAATGCCAATTTTCAAAATGTCGCTCAGTGTTAAAAAAAAAAAAAAAAAAAAGATTAAAATGTGTGAAAGTGACAGGCAGTATGAAACCTTATAAGCCAATCGCCTGTGATTCTATTTATGAGTCCTCAGTTTCCATAGACGCTGGAGTCGGAAGACAGCCCTCCACAGTGTGCTCATAGTACGCAGGCTGCTTGTTCCCCACCTACACAGAGGCATGGGTGATCTATACTGGAGATACACAGCACTCAGGATAGGACAGTTATTTCATGAAGCACATTCAAATGGGCTGGTGTAAAAGTAAGCGAACACATGATGAATGGATCAATACCAGAGTGGGAGAGTACACTCTCCACTGTATTACAGTACCGTATCAGGTTTAGGGTGGTCACACGGTCTAGTTTACCAAGGATGGTTTCAGTTTTGAGGTCGGGCCCATCCCTCATGTTATATCTTTTCTAACCTCTTGACCCCCACCTGAACCGAGCACATTTTCTCCAGTTTGGCTTTACCCACATCTGAAAGCTGACGAAAACGTGACGAAAACACAACAAAAAGAGACAAAACACGGCGACAAACGTGACAAAAGGTCTTGGCTTTCAAATGAGGCATTACACTGTTGCTCTCCAGTTGAGAACCTTTTAGATTTGGGTAAAGCCAAACTGGATAAAATGCACTGGGTTTAGGTGGGGGGTAAGAGGTTAACAATGTGATGACCAAAGAGCACACTTTGCCAAGTATAAGTCCATCAAACCGATAAAAAGCGGAATAGTTTTCTCAATGTTGAATTTAATTTAGAAAATCGGCTCAACCTAATCATGTAAATCAATGTAAATATAGAATGATCTCCCATTCTAAACAAAAATATGGCGCACTAATAAGAAGTGGTTTGGTTTGCTTTTAAACGACTGAATGAATGTGAAGTTATCGTGCTATTAGTACTTTCTCAGACAAATTAGTAGTTTGAGTTATTGTCGTCGTAGTAACAGTAATAGGAGCAGTAGTCATGCCTCATAGACTGCTTTAACACATCCTGCTGTAACCTCAATCTCCGACAAAGATACGGTGAATGCACCACTGAAATGAGAAAAGGTATTCCAGCTAAATTGCGGTCTTTTTCCTTTGATATGTCAGAAACCATTGCTTTTGTACATGGCACACCTCAATAGCATCAAGAGTTATTAATAACACATTGCGCTTGATGTTTGGGCTGTCTCTCTCTGTCAGTTCTGCCGCTCAGTCAGTCTTTTTAAGAGGCGTTGTGTCCAGATTGAAAGCGGAGATCTGCTTGATGTTTATGAGCCCTGTCACAGTCAGGGTTGAGGAATCATGTCCAGAACGCGCTGCACAGATCAAATATGTGATTCAGAGAGAAGGAGATGACATCCCCTTTATTCCCCGAGTCATCCGGTGTCCGCTCTGATACCTTATTCTCTCTCCCTCAAACTCGACTATAAATGTAACAGTGAATTTACACTGTGGGTTATATAACATGGGGAGGTCTATGAGTAAAAGAGCAAGGCAAAGAGATGTGTTTTGGCTCCAAACACAGTCAAAAGTTCACTCACATCCCCCACCGCCACACAGTACGCTCTTAAAAGCATGTTTCATAGAGATTGTTTTTAAATAAATTGTAAATGCCCGATGATGGCTTTTTATGTGTCAGTGTAATGGGGTGCCTTTAAGCAATGTTTTGCAACCTTTTTGTGAAATATTTTATATAATATAACCATCACTTTCAAAAACATTACCAAATGATACAAGAAATAAAAGCTTGATCAGGACAAAATAATGTCAAGGAAGTTCAGGGGAAAAAAGATTTTACAGTACATACAAGGTGGAGATGTATGTGCAGTCTCTTCAACTTCTGATAACTCACGAGCGAGACACAGCCACAAATAGCCTGCCAGGGAGAAAGGTAAGGAGAACTGAAGGCTATATAAAGAATGTGGAAAAAAATTCAACTTAACCTTTGAAAAGACAGCTATATCATAAAACAGATGTATTAGGAGAGAATAATAATAATTTATCTATAAAATGTATTTCAGAGCCGAGTCTTCTGCAGAATAAAATCACTGTGCAAAAAAACTAACTAAACTAAACATCAGGAACAGTTCACAAATGTCTGTTTATCACACAATCACTCCAGCAAAAAAGGAGACACCAAGTACCACTCAAATAACATTAGATTAACACAATCAAGTTTTTGAGCTTACAATAAAAGAAATGTACATAGAGTATATACACATATACGTTAAATGTGTAGCTGTCTGTTTGAAAAGAATCCTTGTTTTACTTGGGAATGAATTGCAATCAGACTTTACAATTGAATAAATAACAAATGTTGAAAATGATTGTGAAACTAAAGCTTAAGAGAAAACTGATGTGGTTTAACAATATGTTGATGAAATGCATCTGAGAAAATGCAATTGAGACAATACAAATTCAGTGCTCACACAGCGACCTACTACATCTAATTTTTCCACAGCATTTGTTGCTGATTGGATCACGCGCAGCTCGTTTGGCCAATCACAGCCAAGTATCAACACAACATATCACAAATCAATTATAACATAAATTATATTAATTATTACTGATTATGAAGCCTAGGCGTTAATTCAACCTGGTAGACTAATTTCAGCATCACCGACCTCCAGCCAGTGATCGCTCCCGAGAGGGCCACACCTCCACCTCAGCATCAGCGTAAGAGCCGCCCCTTAGTAGCAGCCAATCATCGCCCTCGGTCCCGCTTTTAAGCCCCAGCAATCATGGTTCATTCGCTTCCCAGCTGCGCTGCGACCCACCTCCACCCCCTCTCCGCCTCTTCCGTCCACGGCTTCTACCTGCTACATCTTCACGGGTCTTCCATACCACCACCCGTGTCCAGGCTCCGGGGGAAGACATCCCTAACTCCAAGCTGTTCACCTACACTGACTATACATCGATGTCTACCGCTGGGGTCTGATCGCCAAAACTAACACTCATGTCAACAAATCGCTGCTTTTGTCTGTTTGAGTCTATCCAGGTTGAAATACCATTTATAATAATTGGTTTTGAAATTACCAAACATTTCTATAGGGCACCAAAATGAATCGCAGCGGCCCTGGCTGACTAGTCAATAAATATATAAGGCCACCTCCAAAAACAGACCTATGAGTATATTAGAATTACTGGTAAACAGAAGTAATGTAATGCTTGTATTTTGTGCAGAAAGCCACTTGTGGGGCAGTGGTTATATGGCATAAATATAAGCTTTACAGTACTTGACAGACAGAGTCTGTCTCTGAAGCGCTCAGCCAGATGGCCCGTGTCTGTCAGAGAAAGAGCCAATTCCCCTGGTTCACACGTGCAAGTGGACCCACACACATTACACAATATACTCTATATAAAATGCTTTTCAGAGGGGAGAGAAAATCTAAAAGAGCTACCCACACTGAAACAGAACATACATAAATGTTTTAGCTTCTTATTTCTCCAGTAAAAACTGTAGGGAAATAGTTAAATTCACAGTCATTACAGTATAATCTTGAAGACATATGTGCTTCTGTGGCCAGGCCTATTGTGGGTAAATATTGTCAGTAAAACGACAGCTCCAGAGAGTGACGCCAGACATGATGTGAAAAAACTTTATGTTCTGGAGCTGCGTCTCTTCCAGGGGAGTTATTACGGACTGAGTGCTACCCCTCTTTACCCCATTTCAGATCCCCAGACAGATGGAGGCCCAGCCTGCTCTCCCCATTCTCCCCAGCCGAGCCACAGAACATATGTGCTGCTACCGAGAGGAAGTGCAATATCTCATACAGAAGGCCAACTATGAGAGCTGGCATATTTCCCATGGGGCTTTTTATTGTTCTCTTGGACTTTCTCTTATGATCGACAGGCCCGCGGTGTGGTGGCCAAGTAACAGACACAAACTAGAACACACATCGTTTCCACCTTCAAATCAGCATTGAGAAATACAACACTTACTTTCACTCAGAGTCCGTATAGTCATGCTAATAAAAGCACAGCAGTTCAGTTTTCAATCATCTTTACACGTTCAATGATTCTTGACATAATGCCAGTGGCAAATATGTACTGTACAAGGACCATTTTTCCTCCACCTAACATCTTCAAATTAAAATAGTTTTTAGTATCCCTTAACAGATACCAAAATAAATGATGTTCTGTGTTATTCATGTCATCTGTTAAGTTGTAGTCATAATGTTTTTCTTAGTCTTTATATTTTAAAGCAGGGGTAATCAACGTCAGGCCCAGGGGCTATCCAGGCCCTCCAGCATATAACCTCTGGTCCCCAAAAAATTAGACATTTTATTATGCAAATAAGAGGTCAAAACTTGCTAAAGTACTGTCAAAATGTGAGAATGCAGTCAGTATTTTGTTTAATTTCCTGGCAGAACATCCCATTACTTCATTTATAATGTACAACATTGGCATTTGCAGGAAATGGCGCTATACTTTGGGCTACAGAGGTGAGGTTCAGGCCTTGGAGTTTTGGCAATGAAGAAAATCGTCCCTCCACAACGCAAACTTGCATACCCCGCTTTAAAGGAATAGGCCATCGGGTTTTAAATACTGAGATATGTTCTCACCTTAGCTTAGACAAGTTGATATGTAGCTGTCTGGTCTTTTCGCGCGTCCTCAGTCATGTAAACAGAGCACAAACAGCGTTAGCATATAGCCTCTCTTCCTCTCCTCTACAGTATGTGGCCAAACAGAGGTGAAGTTAGAAGCAGCCAAGCTCTTACACGTTTTCCCTATTTAAATATGGTTACATGAGCCTTTAAACGATTCAAGTTTAGTCACACAAAATTAAACATGTCGACTTTCTAAGCGGATAAAAAGGGGAACAATATTGCAAGGCGTAGTAATATTACTAGGCCTTCCAATATAGTTCCCCTTTTTATCCGCTTAGAAAATCGACATGTTTAATTTTGTGTGACTAAACTTACGTGACTGGGGGCACGCGTAAAGACCAGACAGCTACATATCAACTCGTCTAAGCTAAGGTAAGAACATATCTCAGTATTTAAAAACGGTGGCCTATTCCTTTAAGGTATAAAGGCACAAATCCATTCTGTGGTGTACCACTGTCTTTTCATGGTTGTTTATTTCTTTCTAACCCACAGTTGACCCTTTTCTCTTCAGCCCCAAATTTTCTCTCCCACACATGCATTTTTGTTCCCTCCAATCTCCCAGGTCTCCAGCTGGGTCAATCTGCCAACTCTGTTCAGTCACATTTCTGCGTCTTACACACTGCTGCTAAAAAGCTATTACATTAACTTCTCTTTCACTTTTGGAAAAGCTGAGGTTGATTACACGCAATTTACATGCAGGTGTAGAGCTATTAAAAGAGCTACGTCTGTCTCCACGCTCAGACTGTACGATTTCTTATGAGATATTTAATTTGCAATGCATTTAAGGTTTTATCAGCCATGCGGGGACTGGTGTCACCAACCTATTCAAATGGTATCACTAAATGTGTAGCAATACAGTCTAAACTAAACTAAATCATCTTTTAAGTTTTAACCCTTATCCAATTACTAGCTTTATAAACAATACAGGCAATACCATATACCTGTATAATCAAGCTTACTCATTTTATTCAATTTTGTCATATACTGTAATCCTTAAGCACTGAAAATAAGATTAAACCAAAAATATACACTCTGAGGACTCCTTGATAGAACATGTTTCCAGATAAAGACTTTTTTTCAACTTCGCATAACACTCATACTTAGCCATTTGTTTAAAAACAGATGAAAAAAAAATAGTAATAATTACACAAACCGATCAGTAAGGAAAAACCCCTCAACGGCTTGTCCAAATTAGTATGCTTTTAGTTCAGCAAGTGTGTTTAGTGAATGCACTCCACCAGTAAATCAGACCCCTTAATTGGGATACCAGTTTGGTTTAACGGGGATCATACAAGTCATCATGCTCCACAGCTAAGTGTGACACTAAGGCGGAGCGTGGAGAATTACCTCACAGCAAATTAGCTTGGTTGAGTGTGATTAAAAATAATTTTGATGAAACTAATTTGCACCTACTGTAGCATAAAATGAAGGTTGCTTTGGAGCCGTTGGTTCAATTTTCCGAAGACCATCAGGACTCTTAAAAATTTAATGAGGAGCCAAATTGCTTTTTTCTTTTTCTAGCCTTTTTCATATTATGTACAAGTGGCATTTCAATGAAACTAGGAATGAATAACCATTTAATAGCAACCAAGTAAAGACACAATCTGTGCCTGCTGGGTTATGGACAGGATAGACAGCATGGCTCAGCTGATAGTCTTGTAGTGAATGGGACGGATGCCATGTATACAGAGCACTGATCCAATCCAGTCGTCGTTGGTTCCCCTTTCCCTCTGGACTAGCCATCTAATAAGAGGACATTGCATATTATTACATAGACCCCTGTGAAGCAAATGGGTTGCCTACCAATAAATTTAGACCTGTTTTAGCCCCTCAAATCCCACAGACAGGCTGACACAGAGATGATCTTTACGTGCATCTTATGATAGAAAAAAGGAGCCATGAGGCAAATGGCAGCTCACTGTCACTGTGTGGAAGATATACGTTCATCGATGACAGCAGAGAGACACACAGGATATAATCATCCTTTACCTCTGCACAGCCTCCATCCACGTTGTCCTCACCCACATCCACGTTCTCTTGAGTGACAGGAGCACGCGTGATGATTTTTTAAAGCAGATTGGAGGTGGCCGTCTGGTCTGTTCAGTGACGAAAAAATGTGTTTATCTAAGTGTTATTTATTGAGTTGAGCAAGTTATTTGATTAGGTTCTCTCTACAAGTTTTTCCATTGGCCTTTAAGCACAAGTATTGATCTTACTTCAGTTTGTGCCCTGTCACTTGTCAATGTGGCATGAACAATAGCACATCCCAGATCAGTGGCACTGGCAGTGTTGTATCTCCAGCGTCAGCCACAGGGGGCTTGTTTCCGCCTGAGGCTGGACACCTGTAGAAGAGCTGCTGTCACAAAGACAAGCATATAAAGACTAGAGCTGCACAAAAGCTGACAGCAAAGACTGGGAAGACATGGCTGGTATGGATGAATCATTCTGACAATAAATGTGGTAGATATGTTTTTGTAAAACAATTGCTTTTTTTAATACTAGAAGAAAGGTAAAGTTAATTTATTAAGTTAATTTAATGTTCATATAAAGAAATTAGTAATGTTCTGATGTCCTTTAATACCAGCAGAAAGTTGTAAAAGTATTGATCAAGGTGCACACACAACCTTTTGAACCCTTACAAAACCTCTTGATTTGTACAGTTTTCTGAAAGGAGATTCCCCCAAATGCCCATGAAGGTCCCAGTGTCCTTCCTCAGCGCGTGTTACCGCTCAGTACCTCGGTGACAAAATGTTAGTTAGTGTTGGCGGTTTATTATATTCTAAACAATGAATCTTAATCTTAAGTTCAAATCCAGTACAAGTGGCCAGAGTGACCAGAGCCTCCACCAGAGGCGACTGTGTGGTACCTTATAGACACACAGCATTTATTCAACAGGTGCTATCAGTGAAAGGGACCAAGGTTTGGCATCCCAGAGGACATTAGAGACTGTACCACACTTCAAGTATTTAAAACAAAACTTAAAGGTTGGCTGAAGGGGAACCAGACATGTGACCACTGATCACTATCCTTATGTGTTTTGTCTCGAGTTTAATTGTGTCGATGATCTGTGTGATGATCTTTTGTATTATTGTTGTACACCTGTCTTGTTATATCTTGATCTGCAGGGACTACAGATGGAAAGTAGCCATTGGCTAATTCTGGCATATTTACATTTATATGTTCATTAATATGCATTGTTCCTTTATATAAATGAATAAAACATAATTTGGTAAAAGTTAAAAAAGTAAAGTAATTTGGTCAAAGTCGAAAAGTAAAGCTCACAGGCTAGTTACTAACAATTAGGTTTGTCAATACAGTTGTTCTTTTAGCAAAGTGATCCAGCCAAGGATATTTAGTAAGGGTCTTTTTTTTCATCTCATATAATTGAAGAGTGATTTATCTAATAGCACACAGTAGACAAAGGTAAAAAAAATAATAATAATAATAATAATAATAATAATAAGTGCTGTGCTGTTCTCTCAGCCATGTCATTTGTACACAAAAATAAATGTAATGTCTATGTGGAATTATGTTTTTGTAAGATAGACAAAGGTTATTGAGCTGTCATTTGTACTCTAGTTGACTTTGGCCAAGTCCGCCAAGCGCCCGCCATTAGTGTAACTGACAAAGCTTATTGGATAAGAGGCGAAATGTCTAACACTAAACTACAGGGTACAGGTGACAATAACTTTTGTCTACCTTACAAAAACATAATTCAGCATAGACATTACATTTATTTTTGTCTACAGATGACATGGCTGAGAACAGCACAGCATTTATTTTATGTCAAACATAATTCTGTCCCGAGGGTTTAACAAAAAGTATGATGGATAAAAAAGTATGAAACTAGACAACAAATCCTGTGGTGTAAGTACTGCCATGGAAACAAGAGTGCGGGATGATGGGAGCAGGTCGGGGGAGTGTTGCAATCCTTTTTGTTTAGAGTCAATCAAAATGGCAATCAGTGAACTTTTCTGTCTACACCTCACCTCATACTGTATTACTGCTTCCTCATAACACAAGAGCTAACAGTTTGCAGTTTTGTAGAGAAAAAATGATATTTTTTTAGATGAAGATTTAATTGTTGACAATGGTGCGGACGACTTCTGTTCTGTGCCAGTGCGAACACCTGGCACTCGGTTTGTTGCTATAATAATCAAGATGGAAAAAACAGCTTCAGCATCAGCTAGGCTACAAAGTATTTAGCTGAGAGTATAGCAGCAGGATTAATAAATATCTTCCAGCGCCACCATAACTGTCTTTAATGGCTGAAATTGATTCCACTGTTTATGAAATATGTCTCCCTCTTCTTCTACCATCTGTGGCAGCATTTTTGTTCCGGGCATGTAATTACGAAGTAGAATAATGTGAAACTAAATTATTGCCATTTGTTAGAAGAACGAAGCGGCAGTCTTGGTTTTGTTTGGGCAACTACTCTACAGTAGAGTGAATAATGACCATCACAACAAAACATCTAAGTAACTATTTATATCAGGGCTCGGTAACGCCTGGCACGGGTGGCACTTGGAGGGATTTGATTATCAGTCGAGCACCAGTATTCTTTTTTTTGTTTCTTTAAAACTGCAAATAATTTGCCAAAATGCAACAGGTAAAGTATTTTACAGGTTTTTAGTTAAAGTGCATATGACAGGTCTGAATGCTTTTGAAAATATGACGTATTTAGAAGGATAACATCAGTTGCAAGTTCATCAGTCACATAATTCCATCCATCCATTTTCTTCCACTTGTCCATTGTCGGGTCGTGGGGGCAGCTGTCGGAGCTGCCCAAATCACATTGCACCAGCCCCTATGGCTCCTCCTGCAGGTGGTGGGTCCACAGAAGGACGGCCTCATGGTTCTAACTGGGCCTGTTGGTCTCTCATAAGGGGCTTCTGAAACGCTCTTTGTCCGACCCGTCAACTAGGACCTGTTTGCCATGGGAGACCCTACCAGGGGCACGAACCCCCCGACAACAGAGCTCCAGGATCATTCTGGCGCTCAAACCCCTCCACCACATTAAGGTGGCGGTTACATAGTCATCAGTTACAAAATTATCATTTTTATTTCAGTGAAGCAGCAATTTTAATGAAGAAATGTTGGTCAGAAAAGTAATTTTTATTTGAATGTTTAAGCTGCTGACAGGAAGTGACATAGATAAAGGTAAAGTTCCATAGCACTTTGGCCCCATCCGAAACCACTAAATTGTAGCCTCTAAGTACTAACACTAGCAACTAATCCTTAACCTTTCATGGGGTCAACTGTTAGATCTCTATGCAGTTAGTGAACTTCTGCTTCAGCAGCATTTGCCCAATTCGACCGTCCTTACCCAGGGGAAGGGGAAGTGACATCACCAACAGCTGTTCTTCTTCTTTAAAGTTCAGTGCAGGCCAAACAAAAGCGCATACCGCCACCTACTGTATATTGTCCAACAACAACATAGTGTCCAAATAAAGACATTTAAGGGGAAAAAATGAGAAACATCCAAATAATCCTTCACATTTCCCTTTATTTTATCTCAACAGCAGTTTCATAAAGCTACAGTATGCAAATTAGCCATGTGGCTTAAGTTTCTACTAAATGAAAGCAAAAGCACAAACTGTTCATTTAGGCCATTTACTGAGGAGGCTCTTTAAAACCATGTGACTGTGCTGTGGTGACTCTAACATGTATTTTGTCACTTTTATAAAGTTTGGCTTGTGCAGAATCTTTATTTATTTTTTTTATTATTATTAAATGTGCACCTGTCAATCAACAGTGGTTGCGCATGAATCACTCGAGGGTGGGGGCGAGGGGGGTGGGGAGATTGGCGCAGTGGCTTATGGGATGGCACATAGCTCCTAATCGCCAGTGAGTTAGCATCAGAGGTCCCTATGCTAAAGTGGCTATGATAGTTAGCATACAGGTCACTTTCCCTAACTCCTTCCTAACAGACAACCCAATTCGGACGCTTCTTATCATGGCGGACGCTGACGCACATCCGGTTTGGCGTAAGACCTCTTACCAATTTACTGGTTTCGGATGGAGCAATTGACTCACTGATTTCCCATTGACTTCATCCTTCATCTATGTCACTTCCTGTTGGTGTCCAATAAGGAAGTAAAACTATAAACATCACAAAAATGGCCAAACTAAAGAAAGTTGGGTACAATCTTTAGCAAAGGCTTAAATCTAATTGTGTTAACTATGTTTTAGCAAAAAATGTGTCTAATATGTCATATGCACTTTAAAGCTGCATACCCTGAATTATTCCGTTATCAAGCCGTGAAAGACGTAGGTAGAGGAAAATCTCTCAGCGATCGCCTAAATGTGTCTCTGGCTCTCACAGACCTTCCCGTACATCCCAATTGTTCATTTGAGTTCATCAGATGCACGTCTCATCCGGAGTTCATAGCGAGACAGAGTTGAGACGGGAATAAGACGGACCGCCGATGCCAACACTGCGCTAATTCAGCCTCTGACTTCCAGGTTCGCGCTGGAGGGAAAATGCACAGTTTAGACACACAACAGCGCCCATGGTCTGTTTTTCTTTCACAAATGGTGCGTTCATGTGTAGAGCTTTAGTGCCAGATACAGTTTACTCTACGACAAGAAAATGATTTGATTACCACAGCTTTAAGATTTGTCTCATTCTAATTATTTTTAAAAATCATAAATAGTGTACCGTAATGCAAATAAATTAACTTAAAGGCACACTGCGAAACATTTTGGACTATACTGTTGCCATCGGTACAAAACATGCTCCTAATGACCAGCTCAACACAGAATATGCTATTTCTGCAGAAGGTAATCAAAGAATGGATTTGGATGAGGACCTAACCTGTTAAAATCTCAAATCCTACTGACTTTAGCAAATATCTCCATGGAGACGGGCAGGAGACGTACTCACTCCCGGTAAAGTTACAGTCATGTTTTAGTAGAGCCGAGCCGCTCACAGCAAAAGCTTGACTTTGTTTGTACATTTATGAGGTATCAATGATGAAAATATCTGTCATGAAATAAATGCTTGTATTTCAATTTCATTTATTGGGTAAAATTCTACATGGTGTGGCTTTAATAAATAATACAAATAAAAAATAATCATGTAATAAATATTAAATTAGCATCTGTTGATGAATTTAGCGGTGGCACACTCAAAAGTATCATTTTCCTTGTGTGGCACCCATGCATGAAAGTTTGCTGACCCCTGCTTTATACAGTTTTGCTGCCTCAAGTGGAGCCGTTATTCCATTTTGTCTGTTTTTGGCTTTTTCGGTTAAAAATGTTTACCACTTTCTTACTTACTTACCTTCTACTTACTTACTTCTTTTAATAATGCATTAGTTACAGTATTATGTACTTTTTTTGTGTTAGAATGATCAGCATTGAGATGTATAAAAATGCCATCTAGAAATAACAGGTAGTACCCCAACCTTCAGTGTACATGAATGGGTATTGATTGACTCTACATGCTTTGAAATTTCAGTGCCTCAGATACTTTACAAACAGTCCATGCAATGAGTCATGTCGTTGTTGCTTTCTAAATGCTTTTGATTTTGCTACATGGTGGTGAGGTTGCGTTTCAGAACGGTTTTAATGATCAGAAATGACACATTCCAATGGTTTGCTGCAGCCTATGAGCCAAGCCTCAATGTTTACATAAAGTTCTGTCACGAGATGTTAAAAGGGAAACAATGTCAAAGTAATCCTTCATCGGTTTCAAATGACAAAGAAAAGCATCTTGGCAAGTAGTGTGACAATCGGAAAATATGACACAATAATGCAATCAGAAGAAAATATGAGTACCATTATTTGTGACGGCACTCAGATGGACACAGGTCTACCAGAACATCACACTGTGAACAGTTGCATCCGGCTCTGAATGAGAATCGTTTCAGTTTGGTGTCGAAAGTGCAGGTTTGCTCCCTGTGATTTTGCACTCTCTTCTCACAGGAGGAGAGGAGCTGATTGCAGCGTTCTCCTTGTCTTTTCTAATAAAGGCGGCGCTGTCACCTCCTCTTTGACTCAAACCCTTGTGTGGAGTGACTGTCAAAGCTCCACGGCCCATTCCCTTCACGCACGGCTCCCAGCGTGAGGTCTGCTTTGCTGCTCCTCCCAGCGCTGCTCGCAGTCACGTTCCTCTGCTTTGAACTTGAATTCTGTTCACCTCCATTTTCTCTCCCTACAGCACCTTTACCTCTTCCCCAATCCCCATCCCGGCTCCACCCTTCTTTTCCTAACCTCCTTTCTTCCCGCCGGTTCCACTGGGGGCTACGTGATGACACACTTTGGAGAAACCGCTTTACCCTCCAGCGGCCCAAACTGTGAGCATATTCACTCCATCACAATCGTACTGTGGAAAAACTGCTGTCATGCCGGATTTGCTATGCTTATGTGGCTGTGGGTGCCGCTAACCACAGCCTTAAACCCTCTGATGAAGGTGTGGGGATGGCATGGCCAGGAATACAACTACAATGTGTTACAAGCAATAAACACACGGAGTGGTATATCTCATGGCTTTAAGGAGCTTAATTCCCTACAATCTGATACAACAAGGCAAATCGCACTTCATTTTTATCTGCAGCTCTTCGTATCCATCTCCCCTTTGAGAGCGCCCAGAGAGGGGGCTTCAAAGGGCTTGACTGACACCTGGGTGTGCTTTGAACTCTGTCCTTGGACTGTCATACAAAAAAGGCAGACAGCGCCTTTAATCAGCTACTTATAGACTTCATGTATTCAGACAGATGTACTCCATGTACAACAAACGTCTTAACATGGTGTCACACGTGCGTGCCTCGGCTACTCGCTGCTGCAGCCAATCAGCAAAGGAGTTTCACAAAGTTTATCAACTGCTCTTAGAGAGTTGTTGAATGTGTAGCCTAATAGAAGATAAGCCAGTGAAGCCAGACAGTTGGCAAATACTTCGTTTTTACATCTTGTTAGCAGACTTTACAGCACAATTGTATCAGCCTCTGCTTGCTCATAAATCACACTTATCTTTCAAATAATTCCCAATTAGGCTGACAAATAAAATGTGTTGTTGTATTTTGCAATCGCATAGTTCTAAAGCTTGCATTACACAAAACTGTTACAATACAGAATATACCAAAGATTTACAACTAATTATTCAAAAGAATCTAAATAATTAACGTGAAAACAATATGCAACAAATTATACACTCAATATCAGTGTGATGAATGTATAGCGTTTCTGTCATTGAGCTGATTGCATTTCCGGTCCTTTTCCAGACTGCACAACTGGTAGTTTGCAAGAGCTCATGATAAATGCTGTATTTAAGGCTGAGTCATCCAGTTGATTCTATTCCAACAACTCGCTATATCAGAATTAAGATTAAGACTAAGTAAGAAACTGAATCACTGCCTGAGTTGAAAAGAGAAGTGTCCAAAACACAGTTACATTAAAAAGAAACTCATAGTTTAGTTATTTAAAAGTAACAGTGGTAGTTTAAAATCAACATACTGCATGATCAAAATAACCTACTGGGCACAAGTACCCATACAGCCAGGTAGCCTCATCAGGGCTGTGATACTAAAGCCTTTCCCTTTTGTTCTTTGACAGTATTTTGCTCTTTGTTCCATACATCTTAATTTATGGCCAATTTGTTCATTAGTTTAATGTGTAAACAAAACCTGACCCTAGACGATAGTGTTGCAATGTTTGTCATCTGTCATCCAGAACATTTTGCACTCTCCTGTGTGAGTCTGTGTAGGGGTGTGCGACTGTGCGTGGGTGTGTGCATACCTGTATGGTGATACAACATTTGGTTTGAATGTATGTTGTTCAGTCCCCAAAAGCCTCTAGTTTGTCTTCATGAAACAAAAACGACCTTGCAAAGTCAGAAGCAGGTCAGCAGGGTGGATTAGCCATCAGGATGCTGGTAGAAAAAGGAGATAGTTAATTCATGGGGCTAATAAATAAGTGATTGATTGAAGCGTTGGGGGCGAAGCTTGAAGGCATAGGGCATATGGGGAACAAGGAGGGCCACATATGCTCCTCTGGGCCATGGGGCTTATAGGGAAACTTTGATAGAGAAACCAAGAATTAGCCAAGACAGAACATGGGAGATAGATAAAGACTCTGTGGTTTCACTTTGTTGCACTTCCCCAAACTTCTGTAAACCAATGAAGACCCGGTCCACTACAGGCACCTGGAGAGACCAGACTTTAAGATGTTTGCCTTTAAGTACTAGGTCTTGTCCTGCTCTGACATTCAGGATTGTTTATTTATTTATTTTATTTATTTATTTGTTTGAGCAGTCAACCCGCCCAAAGGGAGTGGGCTGAAGCCAAAGGCTTATAAGCGCCCACCCCAAAATAAAAATAACATTACATTTAATATTTACAAGGTAGCAAATCATAAACAAAGGAACATAGGGCAAAGTAACAATAAATAATGAAGAAGAATAAAATAAAAACAACAGCAAAATAAAGAACAAAAGAATGTGCTACTTTTATGTTATAAAGGTTCATTAATACATATTATACTCTGAGATCTTGCTACTTCCCAGTTGTCATTACCATCCTCAATATAATTTAATTTGGGTTTAATTATCATTATTATTATATTTGTTTAATTGAGTTATATGTGAAGTATGATGTAAGCCCTGCATAGTGTGGTGCATTAAAAAGCCAGGGTGTAGAGCGGGCTAGTTGAAGAGGGCAGTAACTCCCCCTCAACAAACCCCCACCCAGCTGCCCTAACAGCTGATTTGTAGATGATGTTCCTATGCTGAGTGGTGCATTAAAAGACAAGGTTTTGAGCCCGTTGGGAGGGTCCCTCTCAACGATAACAGCTCTGAGAAAGAAACTTTCCCAGACAAATTAGTAATAAGTTCATATGAATTAAATCCAATGGGAAACAGCAGCAAGTTTGTGGATATTATTGCTGTAATTAGTGTTGTCATAAAACAACCATTTCACAAACTTTTTTTTTCCAAAGAGAAATCTTGCAACTCAACCAATTTAAATTCTACAAAGGAAACGTTGAGTTTAAAGTACTGTACATTGACCTAGAACTACAATGCAGTAATGCTATTCAATATATATGAATTTCAATGCATTTTTAACAGTCTTTTTTTATTTAGTCTTTTAGATAGAGATTAAGAACTAAAACGATTATGAGAGGTCTAATTTAAAAGACTAAGTATTATTACTTTGAAAATTAGTATGTAGTAAAATTATTGATTAGTCTCAAGGAATCATTTTATTGACAGCCCTAATTCAGCAGAAACACATTATGTATTTTCAGATTTACCCCTGAGCAATGGGAGGTTTCTAGCTCCATCTACTGGTAACCTTGTGAATAAGCTGCAGTGTTATAGCTAAAGGGAAATAAACACTCGGTTCCCTAAAATCATTTTTTCTCCACTGTCTCTGCCAAGCCTCCCTCTCTTCATTTTCACCTCCCTCAAAGCCAAGAAACTAATCTGGCATGATTAGATACAGTGTGCCACTGCAGCAGCACACTATCTTTTATCATCTATAAAGACTTCCCATCAAGCCGGGACAGACAGGAAAGCACTTTTAAATGAGTTTTGTCCCACTATTTGATGGGAATTACGACAGCTGATGACACAAGCACATAAAGGATGGCCAAACGCATGAGGAGACTTTAATGGTAAGGTGTTGAGTGCTTTCAGTGATTTGAGTTTTTTGAAGAAAACAGAAAATGACTTTACCAGGTGTACTTCTTTTACAAAGTTAGTTAGTTGGTGGACACGGTGCCTACCCCCCTGTCTTCTTGGATTAATTTAAACACATTTAAATAAGTATATTATTCTATAAATGACCGGTCAAGAATTAAAAGGAGTCACATTCCCTCTCGGAAAATGACAAACTACCAATGCCGCCATAGCCTCAACAGAAATCTGTGGGAAGCACTGTTATTATAAGTAGTTGTGGGAAATACTGAGTACTTTTTCTTCACTGGGTGGTTTTCTATTGCCTGTAAATGGTAAAAAATTGTATATCTAATGTAAGTTCTGCGAGGATAATACAATAATACGTCCTGTCATCCCAGTATATTAATAGGGAGATAACGTGTTCTCTGTACAAGCTGGCTGAGAACCACTGACTTACAGAAGACATATTCCCAATGAGGACTTGTTTGAATCTCTATTATAATAACAACACTACTGTATATGAAACAGCTCCTTTCTGCTAAGATTTGCTGCCAGAGACTTTCTTCTATTTCTTATCACAGCCGACAGCAGAACAGCAGCATAATAAAATCTATTGTGTGGCTCCTTGTAAAATTGTCCAGCCAACAGCAAGGGCTTGTGGAACATTGCCCATGATTTAGTTTTTTGCAGAAGTGAAAAAAGTGATACCAGCTTTACGATAACACTTAAATATTTATAAATGGGTAGTAGATGATGACTATCTCAGCATGACACCAGCATAGCAGCTTTGAGCCTATGTATATGTGTTAATACTCTCTCATCTTCTACAATTGCTTCCAAAATGCATCACATTTTGTTATCAGGGGAAACAGCTGCAGTGGAACTGACGGCTAAATGGTAATAAGCTACAGAGACCTGCGCAGAGCGGTGACAAGACAAATCTTTCTGCTTAGGTACATCTTTTTAGGAACCACAGCGTGTCCTGTGCAGTGACTATCTCCGGCTTGATCAGAAAATGAATTGCAGCTGTACAAAGATTTGTGCCTCCCTCCTTACTCTGCATTATTAAACAAAGAGAAAAGCAACACGCTAGCGCATCCTAATCTGAGGTTGTCCTGTCCAGACTCCTGCACATGAAACAGATTAAGTATTTGTGGTTAAGGAAGACATTAACCATCCCTGGTGAATATGTAGGCCTGTGCGCTGTCATGTGGAAAGAGACGGGTTAAACTGCTTCATTATGAATGGCAACATAATTTAACCAGAAGTATCTGAAATTAAATTAAACTGGTCAAAACTTTAAAGACAAAGGAGACAGGTCCTTTAAGTTTGCTAAAGACTTTTCTCTTTGAGCAAGCTTTCAATCTAGACCCACTGGCTTGAGGCAAATGTGACTAAATGTTTATTGACCACCATAATCATTTTTATCAGACTAAGTCCATATATATTCAGAGTATATTCAGAGTAAGTCCATATAGAGACATACAACACAAACAAGACAACACAACACAGATAATAAGTTATAAAAGACAACTGTACTAGTGCTTCCACAGAGTTGACTGGTAACGTATGGCACTGACGGTAGGATTCATCAGCGTCCACACAAGAAAGGTCTGAGAGTCATACGTTGTATAAATCTGTACATCAGGTTTCTTATAAGCACATCAAAAGTACACACAGGAGCTTGAGAAAACAGCAGACTGGCACAATTGTGCACCTTGGCTTTTTAGTAGGATTCTAAATGCATCATTAGAAGCAACTTTGAGCTTTTGCAGAGAAGCCTTTTTAAATCTGCACTAGAGTGGGGCTGTATACTAAGGCGTACAGTATGTTCTGAACATTTGGGTTTTTACAATGTCTGAACATATGAAATTGTCTAATAAGAAATCATGCGTATTTTCTGAACTATGCCGATGGCGACCCAGGCGGCCACCTAGGGTGCCATCTGCTGGAGGGGTCGCCGAATTGCGCTTCAGTGTCTGAACCCCATGGTCCATGCTCCCGCCATTTACAACATCGCCAATTTTTGGGCATAACTTTGGAGCAGAAAGTGAAACTTTTGTGTTGGAAACTAGAGATTTCAAACGACCCCTCCCTGGTCCTTCTACACCTCCGGCGAGCCGTGTAACATCGCGGTGAAATGTGTAAATTTACTTCAGAAGTAGAGGGTCCTCCTCCACTATAAAATTTCATGAAGCACATGTTATGATGTTTTAATGAATAGATAATCATAATAAAATACAACAATGTTAATCATAATAAAATAAAACTAGCCTTTTCCTATCCAAAGTATGTCCAAAAGGATTAGGATAGAAAAACACAGCAAAAAGCAAAACAAAAATATATAGAATTTGGGTCAAGAAAATTCAATTCAGAAATAGAAATAGATCATAATAATAATTATTATTATTATTATTATTATTATTCGTTAAAAAATGAGGGCTGGGGGTGCAAAGGTTCAATCTTGCCAAGGGCGCCAAATTGGCTCAGGCCGGTCCTGCTTACAGACAAAATGTCTGCATTCATGCCTGTGTTGCTTGAGCTACAGTGTGTTTGACTGCTTTGTAGAGCATATGCATTTTCGCTGAGGACACTAAAGAACAAACACAAATGAGTACATGAACAAGTGGTGTGGTTGCTAAGCAGTCATGCCATGTTATTTATAGTACTGGATGCGTTGAACTTTTTAAAAACGATGTACTAAAATAAACTTCCACCAAATGAATGTGCGGATTCAGATTCTAATCCAATGCAGAAGATAGCGGTTACATCCTTGCATGAGGTACTTAACTCCACTGTCCATTCTGGTCAGAACACTTATGTTGTTGCAACAGGAAGGGCATCTATCACAAAAATCTGCCAAATTCACTGTAAAACTGGTTCCCTCTGGTAACTCTACATTACTACTGAAATTGCAATTTACCAAATCACAAAGACTGCAGTTATTTAGATCGTAAAATATTTTCTGTGAGGAACAAAATATCCTCCTAATGGGGTCTTTTTATGTATAAAATATGCTAATGCTGCAGTTTAGACCTCTACAAACAGTTGATGCATCAGTCTTGTAAAATTGTATAGTCCCTGGACGTTTGAAATGTGCATTAAAGACTGTATATTCCTTCAAAAATTGCAATAATAAGAGAGAAAAAAGATATAAAGGAATAGATGTAAACTGGCTCCTGTCTCACATTCAATAGTTTATACTGTAGATTATAATGTAGTTTAAACCATCTACCAAGTTTAGTTTTTTTACGTTTCATGCATGATTGCGCCAAAGAAAAGGCCTAGTTTGTGGACCTGTTCACTGACAATGGCAATAAAACCTATTCTGATTCTGTTGTTTTTCAGTTAAATGACCTAAGTCAAATACAACCATCCTGCTGCATTTCATAAGTGTACATGGTGTGCCTTGACAGTCCCTCTGCTGATGAGAGCAGATCTCTGAGAAGAGCCTCCTTGATGAGATCAAACTAGTAAACTACACACATGTACAGTATAAGAACTGGGGGCCATGGCGAAAGACTAATAGTCTCCCCAAGGATCCGATCCAACCTCATTTCTGCCATGCAAATCCCCCTCAAAGCTACACCTACAGGTTACACATGTTAAAATTCATCTTGTTTTGTCTTTTAGAAAATGTACACCGCTTTCAGGGACAAGCAAACCACTAAGAAGCAAATGCTAGGTTTTGACTTTGATATCCTTACATTCTACTGTCCAAATTATTCTTTTCTTCTTTTATTTATGGCCCGCTCAGGCACAGCTTTGCTCGAAGTCAAACTCACTCCCCTCCACACACTTCCCTGTTGACTTCTCCTCGTTTTTTCATTTCCTGACTTCATCATCCCGTGTGACGGAGATATTGCTAAGCTTGTGCGTTCATACTTTCATAGAAAAGCAATATAGGGTTGGAGTATGCTAATGAGTATTAGCGGGGGCTTCTTAGCTTGGAGATAATTGCCGTTGGCTCTGTTCAATAACGTATAAGATGCAGTGAGAGAAATAGCAAAGCAGGTTTGGTTTGACCTATGGCATTTTGTCTCGGCTGTTTTATTCAAAGATGTGCTCTAAATTTAACTCTGCAAGCTGGAGAGATGGAATGGCGTGATTAAAAGTGAACCGCTTGTATACTACCAGTTACCTGACAAAGAAAATGTCAGAGGCTAACGTATGATTGATAAAATAATGGGATCTTCATTGTAAAAAATGTGATCATACATGCCATCAATTGACAAGCATTTACGAGCAAAGAAACTAGAAAAAAATACACTACATGCGTTTCTAGTGCATCACATTAACATTGGTGGTAAGCCAAGTGCAGACATGTGCGATTCTATGCGGACGGGTTGTCAAACACACACTGACACATTCATCCATGGTTAAGTAGTGAACTTCGAAGTTAATTTAATTGGCATTTATTTCTGACCAAATGCGAACAGACAATAACACAGCACCAACCTATCCTGATACTGCATGCCAACAGATTGATAGGCTGGCAAGTTTTTTATTACTTGATGCTAATTTAATTACAGAGCTTTAGTTTTATAGTTACTTGTACTGTAAATTCTGTTAGGGTTTGTGTTTTGTTCCCCTCCTCTTTGTGTTTTTTTGTCCCCTCTGTGCAGAGCTCGGGGTTGACAGGGGCGTGGCTGGCACCTGCAGCAATGAGGCCCACCTGGACTTGATGAGGAGTCAGTCTTCAAAGTCTCTGCTCAGCCCTCTCCACACCGCCAGATAATTCCGTCTTATCCGGTAGAAGGCTGACCTGTGTTTTGTCCTGCGATATTTTTGAGATTACCTGTTTCCTCCTATGCCCAAGGTTGCGTCTGCTGTGCCCTGGCGCATTGAGTTGCCTTGTGTATGAAATGCGCGGTATAAATAAAATTGCCTTGCCTTGCCTTGCCTTGCCTTGCCTTGCCTTGTCTGCTCCGTCCTGGTTCTGCCTGCTGTCAGCGTGCCCCCATCACCTCAGCGTCTTCAGTTTTTTGTTTGCTATAAATGGTTAAACCTTTCCTGCTTCCGTCTCCGCTTTGGGGTTCCTCCTCTGCAAACTCTAACAAATTCACCATATTATCAACCAAAGTACCAGCATACTCTTTATCATTTATTCCCCAATGTTCTGGGGCCTCATTTATCAAGCTTGCTGCGCACAAAATGAGGCCAAAACTTTGCGTTGCTGCTCCTCTGCGCAAAAGATGATATTTATAGAAAACAAATTGAACGTGAAACATTGCGCTCCTCCACGCAAACTGTAGCGACTCCGAGCCCTATTGTCGCTAAAGAGGAAAACTTTGGGTTCGGTCTATTTGTATGACGCGCTGCTTGGCTATCACAGAAGCACAGACTTCAACCAAATGAGTTTTGTGGCATTTAAAGGGGGGGTATTATGTAAAATCGACTTTTTCAAGCTTTATATCATGTTATTATGTCATTCCCTCATTAAACACATGCCTGGAGTGTTGCCTTGGCTCATTCACATATTTTTGAGTAATCAGTAAAAACTCTGATGGCAGCCATTTTAGGTGTAGCTATGCCTCAGTCCTCCTAGGAACGCCCCCACCTCCTGGAGACGCCTCTGGACCTTTCGTCACCAGCCAAGCCACCAACCACTGCTCCTCAGCTCAGCAGAGCCCCCGCCCCGCACAGTAGTGTTGTTTAGATGCCACAGCAGTGTGCTGAAGGGGGCGTGTCGGAAAGCTTCTTAAAGAGACAGAGACATTCAGTACAGCCATTTTGAGAGAGCAATTTTATTCAAGGCAGTTATTTTAATTTACTGCATATACAGACCAACAGAAGGTTACGTCATCATTGTAGTATGCTATAGACTGGTGCTATGTGATTGAAAATAGCATAATACCCCCTCTTTAATTAAAAGAGTGTCTTTGGTTCACATACATAGCAGATAGTAACAGTGTACACGTATTGCATGTAATCCGGTGAAACGATGTAACTAAACAAACGAATGGTCTAACAAAAAGTACGGCGACCCCGGCCCCCCTCTCTCCACTACTGGTTTCATTCACAAAAAGAGGTGAGCACCTTATGAAAACTCCGCCCGTGCACACATGACCTCGAAACCCAGCACGTCACCACCCAGTCATGAGTGACAGCCCACTTAATTCACTTACGGCTCCTACACAACAAGCCCCTTAATTATTACACAATAATTACCAACACTTCGACTAGTATAGGAGACATAAACAAAGCAAGAATGATTACCACAAATAATTAAATCATCATTAAATGTCCATAATAGTCCAATCTGATATCATCTTGAGTAAAGTAGAGTCAAAAGTTAATGAGTCACGTCCAAATGACCAAAAAAATAGTTCAAAAGTTTGCCTAGCACTATCTGCACCTAATCTGCCTCAGCCTCCTGCAGCAAACAAACTTTGGTGATGGGCCGATCCAGGCAGCTAGTCCATGTTTTCATCCAGCTCGTCCAACCAGCCTTGAGTTCCGTGGAGTTGTATTATCCATAATGAGGACGAGATCTCCCTCTGTGAGATTCCTCTTTGTTCCCGTCCATCTTTGGCGGTCCTGAAGCTGAGGTAAATACTCCTTAACCCATCTCTTCCAGAACAAGTCCGACATATATTGGACCTGTTTCCATATCCTGTGCGCATACATGTCTGTGGGTTGGAATACTCCTGGCGGCAGTGATGGGGAGTTCTTCAGAAGCAGCAGGTGATTCGGAGTTAATGCTTCCAGATCATTAACATCCATAGAGGCTTTAGTGATCGGCCGACTTTATTTATGATTGCTTCAGCCTTACACAGTAAAGTTTGTGGCCTTCCTCATCCAGGTTTGAGTTTTCAAGGTGGAGTTAAGAACTTTGCGCACTGATCTTATGAGCCGCTCCCATGCACCTCCATGATAGGAGCCAGTGCAGCAAGACATGATTGATCTGTTCCTTACTCCATTGCTCCATAGTACTTCTCAGCTCCCGCTCTGCTCCTATAAAGTTGGTGCTGTTGTCTGAACGGAGCTCTCGGACTTGGCCTCTTCTTGCAAGAAAGCGCCTAAGCGCATTTATAAAAGAGTCAGTATCTAGCGATGGAGCAACTTCAATGTGTATGGCCCTGATGGCCAGGCAGGTCAAAATGGCACCATACCATGCTCCTTCTGCTCCTTACTTCAAAAGGCCCAAAGTAATCTACACCCACACGAGAGAAGGGTGGCTCATCAGGAACAACTCTTTCATGAGGCAAGTCCACCATCTGCTGGTGAATTGGCAGAGCATTCAGGCGGCGACAGGTAATACATTTTGACAGCACCTTCCTTATTGCAGTACTGACTCGTGTAGTACTTGGCCAGTATAATTGGATGCTTCACCTCCACAGGCATAGAAAGTTTGCTGAGACGACCTCCAACTCTCAGGACTCCATCAAGGAACTGCGGGCAGAGCTTACGAAGGTGACTAGTTGCTTTCACTGGCTGCCCCTTTCCCAAAGTCGCCAGTTCCTCTGGAAATGTTCTTTGCTGGCCTTCTTTGCTGGCCTTATAATGGCCAATTCAGCCTTCTCCAAATCCTCTACTGAGAGTATGTGGGCACCGGTGGTCCTCTTGAATCTTTCCATTTCCTCATCCTCAGAGGATTTCTGCTGCTCTTTCATGAGGACAGATTGTGACAGCGTCTGGTGTAAATGTCTCCTCTTCCTCACGCAAGACAGAGGCCAGTTTTTAATTCTCATGATCCACGCCACTGATGTTTTAAGGCATGTCCAGGAGGAAAAGTACTGGATCAGATACGAAACGGGCTCTTCTTCTGTCTGTACAGCATTCACCACAGCAATTTTCTTCAGCTCGGGATATTCGGGAGGGAGCTGTCCAAGGTCCTGAGGACTGACAGGCCACTC
Organism: Neogobius melanostomus; assembly: GCA_007210695.1. Taxonomy (NCBI): domain Eukaryota; kingdom Metazoa; phylum Chordata; class Actinopteri; order Gobiiformes; family Gobiidae; genus Neogobius; species Neogobius melanostomus. The sequence goes on from VHKM01000048.1 coordinate 4,059,691, forward strand.
ACTTTCCAGACATAAAAGAAAGTGAGGTCCTGACAGCCACATAGCGTGTTTGACAAAAGCCTCGACCTTTACCTCTCTGGACGCTATGTCTGCTGGGTTGCTGGCAGTATCCACATACCTCCATTGAGCAGCACTGGAAGCTTTCAATATCTGTGAGACCCGGTTAGCCACAAACACTTTATACCGTGAAGTCTCATTTCAAATGTATTTAAGGGCTGATTCACTGTCCATCCAAAAATACTTCCATCTGTAGCTCATTCTTCCAGAGCACATCAATTCTGCTTGCCATGGTTGCTGGTATGAGTTCCATCCTGAGAATAGTCACTGTTTTGAGAGGAGCCACACAAGATTTCCCCATCACAAAAGCAGAATGCAGTTCTGAATCTGGATTTTCTGATACCAAGTAAGTGACATATTCACTTGCATCGCAAAACTGGTGCAACTGTGCTGTACAGACATCTCCAAAGTGTGGTGGTTTCAGGCACCAGTCCACTTCAAATTTGTCCAGCAGAGGGAGATGCTGTATTAGCTTTAACCATTGCTTTGCGATGGAGTCAGGAACATGATCATCCCATCCTATTTCTCTCCTGCACAGGTCTCTCATTATCCTTTTGGCAGTTAGAATCACAGGACTGAGGATCCCAAGGGGATCATACATGGAGGCAATGGTCGAGAGCATTTCTCTTCTGGTGAGTGGTCTTTCCTTGATCTGGACTCTGAACTTAAACGTATCCAATTTGATTGACCATTCAACTCTCAGCACTCTTTCCACTTGCACAGAATCGAATTCCATATTCAGCATCTCCATACCTTTTGCTCTGTGATTTTCAGGGATGACATCCAAGACTGCTGCTCTATTGCTCATCCACTTTGTGAGAGTAAATCCTCCTGTAGAACACAGTGAGACCAACTCCTGGTACTGTACGGCTTCCTCTTCAGTGGCCACAGACACGAGGCAATCATCTACGTAGAAACAGTGATGGAGCCTTTGTGTGGCTTCTTCTCTGTAGAGATGCCTGTAGTCTTCTGCGCACCTTCGCACCTTCTGAGGGCATAATTTGCGCAGCTGGGCGATGACGTGGCCCCAAACAAATGCACTCTCATCCGGTATTCAGCAGGTACTTTCTCCATATCACCATCTTGAACCTGAGCAGATCTCTGTCGTTGGGGGTGACCAACACCTGGTGGAACAAAGACTCCACATCGCCCATTATCACCACCAGTTCCTTCTTGAAATGTGTCACCACACTAATCAAGGAGCTGATTCGGTCTGGGCCTTGTAGGAGGTGAATCAATCAAACACCACTCTGAGTTTCTTTCTTGTGGGATGATAAACTCCGTGGTGTGGGATATACCATACTTTGCCACTGCCACGGTCCAGCTCCATTGTCAGGATTGATATGTTGACAGCTCCTTATCAGTTCTCTAGCATGGCCTTTAGTGTGCTGTTCCATGAAATATAGACGATCTGAATTATTATATGTATTTCTCTCGACTCTTCAAATGCCTTTATGAAGGTGTGGTACATTAATGGGTCCCCATCAAACACAGGGATCTCTCGCTTTGGCAGAGCGGCAAGGCATTGTTGCTGAATTAAGAGAGTTGTTATTTCATTCTGCTTCTTCATGATTCCCAAAACTTCATTCTTATTTTCCACAACTTCTTCATTTACTTGTGTGTTTGAAATGGGTCAATGCCATGCACAAGCTGTGTGTTGGCCAAGTCCAGAGGACGCACTGAACTTTGTCCAGCAGAGGGAGCTGTTGTGTATTTGAGAGAGTATTTTTCGTCATTTCGGTTGCATTTTGTTTTACATGAATTGTGGAGTAAATTCCCCTGCATGAATATTGAGAGTTTGCTTAGACTTATTCTTTTCAAAATAAGAATCCATTCCACATGTGATGCTGCTTTTGACGTTGCTTTTGCATCTGAAACCTTTGATGACTTTCCACTCGTAGAACTACTTGTTTTGAATGTTCAATGTTGCCATTTCAGCAATTTCTGTGGTTAATTGCAGTTTCTCTTTCCTTTTTCTTAATCTTTCGTCTTCTTCTTCCAGTGAGTGTCACTTTTGTCGTGCACCCAAAGCAGCCAGCTCTGCTTCAGCCTTTAAAGGTGCCGAAGAAGTGGTAGAAAATTTGGACAGTGAGATGTGTTCCAATATTTGAAGCACTGTCTGAAGGTTTCAGTTCATCAGCCGTTTCCTTCGTGTTCAAACAATGTTTGTTTAATCAGTTTGTGTCATTTGTTTGCACCAAGGATTGGTTTCTGTTTGTTTCAAATAAATCTTCTTCATTTACATCGGGTTCACATTCATCGAGCCACTTTTGAACATCATTTTTAAATGTTTCACTGTATGTCATTATGCTCGAAAACCATTCCATTTGTACATCCAGTGTGCAACAAATACTTCATTTTCATTTCAACAAAGCAGCGTTGTCATTTCTCATGAAACTCCATCTGAACATCGCATAATCCACATTGCATAAGCGTCAATAGCAGTGAGCATCCACCTTTACGCATGGGCATCCAACAAAAATCCTTTCATCCAAATGCTCCAAATGTAAATACTTAATGTATTATTGCAATAAGGATTCCATATCCACATACAAACTTTGGGTTCTGTCTACTTGTATGACGCGCTGCTCTATCACAGAAGCACAGACTTCAACCAAATGTGTTTTATGGCATTTAATTAAAAGAGTGTCTTTGGTTCACATACATAGCAGATGGTAACAGTGTACACGTTGCATATAATCCGGTGAAACGATGTAACTAAACAAATGAACGGGAAGCAGGAATGGTCCCGCTGTACTGTGCTTTAATTGACTCATCCCTGGACATAAGTCTGACCAACTGGGTTTAGATCCAAATCACATGCCCTTCAGACACAAGGCCGTCTTTACGCACCAGCACCGCGGCTCCACTGCCCGCTCCCTCCTCAGACACCACCCGGACACTGACCTCTCCTCACTCACACTACCCAGACCGAACCGCTGCTTCATCCTTCACAGAACCCGAGCTGACATACATTTGGAGTTTGGATGAATGAAATGCCCCACAGTTTATCGTGTTTAATAGGCAAACCCAAACCTCGCTATTGGCAAATACAACCGACAGTTAAGGCTCTTCTTTAAGTTCTAAACTTGTGTTTTGAAACGTTTTATTGATGTAATATACAGAACGATGCCAATACGTGTAATCAGAGAAGCAGAGTTCACTCTTCATTAAATCTCCTCAAGCCTCTTTCGCCTCTGCACGAGCTGCTGCAGCGTCGGCCCCTCCCTCTCTGTCCCTCACCTTCAGTAAAACCCTACCACCTATCATTACCGCCTCATGTTTAGGGAAATCTCATTCATAAATCACTTTGCATTGCCTTTTATGGTCAAATGGAGGCGGGCAGAGGGCGTGCCGTGCCGTGATGTCTGCCACGTGGAATCAGCCAGGGAAAGATTGCGGTCAGTTGTGCGTACCGGCGCATATACACAGGGTTTTATAAATCGGAAAAAACTTTGCGTACAAAATTTTTCGTTACTTTCCTTACGCACTTTCAAAGTCAGAGTCTCACACACAGTTTGATAAATGAGGCTCCTGATCAGTTAATTTATAATAGGGAACCATTTTTGAGATACAGTATATTGTGTCTCACCTCATCTGTTGATAGTCTGGTAGTTTCACAACAGGGAACATAAATCGTGATGCTTGTTCCAGAGGAGTAAATCAGACTGTGTAAATGTCAGATCTAATAATGGCGTCAGACATGCGAGACATTTGGCCTTTTCAAAAACGTACATTGAATTCACTAATATTGTCTTTGAAGGGCACTGATAATGTGGCTGATAGCGGGTGTCTTATAACGTGTACATCATTTTTGTTTGGTTGATTTTAATAGTGTGTTTTAATGAGGTTCAACTTACCAGAACAAATCTACGGAACACATTGCGTTTACCTTCATACTGCAATCTCTCTCGTCACACAATCTGCAATCTAGGGCTGCACAATAGGAGAGAAAATGTTGATAATTATCTTGAACATTACAATACAGAGGGACTAAAGAGAGCATCCTGACCTGGGGCCTCATTTATCAAACTGTGCGTGAGACTCTGACTTTGAAAGTGCGTAGCAAAGTAACAAAAAATTCTGTAAGCAAAGTTTTTTTTTTCCGATTTATAAAACCCTGCGTAAGCATTGGTAAGCACACCTGACCGCAATCTTTCCTTCGCTGATTCCACGTGGAGCAGAAAGCTGCGGACATCACGACACGCCCTATGCCCACCTCCATTTGACCATAAAAGGCAATGCAAAGTGATTTATGAATGAGATTTCTCTAAACATGAGGCGGTAATGAGTGGGTTTTACTGAAGGCGAGGGACAGAGAGGAAGGGGCTGACGCTGCAGCAGCTCGTGCAGAGACGACACAGGCTCGAGGAGTTTTTACTGAAGAGTGAACTCTGCTTCTCTAATCACACATCTTGGCATCTCTCTGTATATTCCATCAATAAAACTTTTCAAAACACATGTTTAGAACGTAAAACGAGCCTTAGGTGTTGGCTGTATTTGCCAATAGAGAGGTTTGGGTTTGCCAATAAAAACACGATAAACTGTGGGGCATTTCATTCATCCAAACTCCAAATTGCACACGCTGTACGTGACCTTGGGTTCTGTGAAGGATGAAGCAGCGGTTTTGTCCGGGTGGTGTATGTGATGAGAGGAGAGCAGCAGTGTTTCTGAAAAGTGCGTACCTCGTACGGCAGCTATATAGTTTGCGTGGAGAAGCGCAATGTTTCACGTTCAGTTTGTTTTCTATACATACCACCTTTGGCGCAGAGGAGCGGCTGCGCAAAGTTCTGGCCTCATTTTGTGCGCAGCAAGCTTGATAAATGAGGCCCCAGCTCCATCATTGTGTGGCACGGTGCCAGCACTACCTTCTGCCGAAGGAGCCTCCAGCGCATTGTGAGAGTAACGGAGAAGATCTGTGGATCCCCTCTCCCCACCATTAAGGACATGTACTGCACCCGTCTCATCCGCAAAGCCGTCAGAATCACCAAGGACCTTACTCCCCCGTCACACAGTCTCTTCAAGGTAATGCCTACAGGGAAGAGACAGGATCCGCGGGCCAGGTCCAGTCGACAGAAGAATAGTTTCATACATCAGGCTATCAGGAAGCTGAATTCCCTCCAGTCCCACCCTGTTCCTCCAGCACAGAACTTCTGGGCCCCAAGATAATTCTGAGAATGATTATTATGCAAATAAGAGATCAAATACCTGTTAAAGTACTCTAAAAATGGGGGAAATACTGTCAGTATTTGTTTTTTATTTCCTGGCAGAACATCCCACTTGGTCATATAAAATATTGGCATTTGCATTTGCTAGCATAAACAATATTTATATTCTCCAATCCACCCTTGTATGTGAGGAACTAAAACATTTCAAGCTTGGCTGTTTTTACCCAGGCAAATCAAACCATAAAAAGGCTGCTGTTCACTTGTCTATGGTCTTGTACTAAGTTCTTTCGCTATTATTACTTGCAAAATCATTTTGTTAGCATTTCATCGATCCTTCAAACTGGGGATACTTGTCAAGAGTAATAGAAACCCAGGATAAGGCGATTTTGGTCAGGAAAAACTGTAAGATTTGCCTAATTTGCAAGTTTCAAGACACTGAAGCATTTTTCTTTTGTAAAGATTAACAGAAGTCAGACTTGCCGTAACATCACAGGTGTTCATTCCCCACAGTGATGTCTTTTCTTAAGCAGGTCAAAGCTTTAACGTATTCCAGACACCAAGGTCCTATGTGACAGGTGCATTACACAGACATCCCCCTCACCTTGTTGTGGTGCTCCATGTCCCTCAGGTGATGTAAACAAAAGTATGTGCATGGGCATATGTGTGGATGGCCCTGCAAAGCCCTTTAACGCTGCTGTCATTGCTGCAGCTGACAATGGTCAAAGTAATTAGAGGCAAAAAGGGAGGAAAAACTGTCATCTCACCTTGGTTCACAGTGCTCGGTGAATACAGAATGTACTTTGTATTATGTTCCCACTCAGAGGTGCCAAGAGGTGATTTGTTCCAACTGCATAGAAAGTGTCTGCAACAGAAAGTAAAGATAGTGAGAAAATGGCAGAAAACAAGTCAAATGTAGCTTATTCTTAATAAATTTAAATATTATATGTTGTGATACTGCAAGCTAGTAAGTAATGTTAGATTGCAGCTTATCCTAAACTTGAAATTCCCTCAAAAAATGCAAAGTGTATTATGCCACATTTCAATTCATTTCTTCATTAATTTTCTATACTGCTAATATCAAAAGAGACTCAAACATTAATTTGTTTGTTACAGAAATCAGAATTGATGGTTTCTTAAAGAAAATATATTGCACATAAAGTCAGGCATTCAGCATGATTTAACATAAGGCTCAACTCTAAACTTTCATACACAAATGCACTCAACCATAACACTATCTAGTCACCGTTCATCTTGTACATCTGACAACAACACAACAAAAAGGTTAACACTTTTCCAAACAGCATGAATAATAATATGGAGACCCCACATAAGTAAGTCAAAATGTTTGTTTTATTAGGAGCCATTAGCTCCTGACTTAGTGCAAGAGCCATTCTGTCTGGGCTCTCCAAAAATGTCATAACTATACAGGTCAGCAAATAGGCTACACTGTTTTCAACTCAGTCGTATTTCTAAGAAGGTCAGATTCAGCCAGGTGCTCATGAATACTGTTGGAACTTTCTGCACCAGGGAAGTTAAGACTAAAGTTTGACAGCTGAAGGTCGTACCTTATTTACTTGCATAAGTTGCATTTGGTCACATACTACTGCTGTCAAAATGTGCTGACCTCCATGGAAGCCCTGGCATACAAATGTAAAGCAATGTGCTCATCTTTGGATTGTGTAAAGCAATGCTTCAGCCCATTGTTAATGATATTGTTTTGCCTTGACATTAGACCTACATTTTCTTTAAATGAACCCATCCCTCATCTACCTGGCAAGCACAGAGCACCAGGTTAATGTAAAATATATAAAGTGTTTGTATGTTTAATTCATCTCAGATTTTCCCCAATGGGAACGATCATCTCCTCCTGGAGGGGTTTGAGCACCCAAATGATGCTTGGAGCTCTGTTGTCGGGGGCTTCGTGCCCCTGGTAGGGTCTTCCATGGCAAATAGGTCCTAGGTAACGGGTCAGACAAAGAGCGGATCAGAAGCCCCTTATGAGAGACCAACAGGTCCCGGTTAGAACCGTTGAGGCCGTCCTTCTGTGGACCCACCACCTGCAGGAGGAGCCATAAGGGCTGGTGCAATGTGATTTGGGCAGCTCGGACGGCTGCCCCAACGACCCAGCAACGGACAAGTGGAAGACGATGGATGGATGGATGGGAACGATCATTTATGGATTTTAGGATTACGTATGTACCATACCTCTAAGTGGAAATATTAGACTTTACTTATATTAGTCCTGTTCGCTATTTTGAGATGTAAGTTCCATTATTTTCTTATTCCAAAAGAGTACATGACATTCTTCAGTGTTTGAAGTATGCAATAATGCCACAAAAATAAAGTTCTCATCCAACATCGGCCCCTTGAATTCTCAGCCATTCTTTACATTTTGAGCTTTGATAACAGCAGACCTTGCAGGGAAAACTGACCCTACTTCACATGTTGTGAATTCCCATTAGATGGATGGTGGTACGACCATTTATACGTTTTTCATATGGAATGGAAGTTTACATACCACTTTTTACATGACACAAGTCACCCAAAGTGCTTCACACAGCGTAGAGCAGGGGTAGGCAAAGTCAGACTCGGAGGCCAAATCCATTCCTCCAGCACAGAACTTCTGGCCCTGAAGATAATTCGGAGAAAAATTATTATGCAAAGAAAAGATCAAATACCTGTTAAATACTCTATAAATGCGGAAAATACTGTCAGTATTTTATTTTTATTTCCTGACAGAACATCCCACTTGGTCATATATGTAAGGGATAATGCACGACGTGCTTCGCGTCGGACGGTTCACGCCTCCGCGGAGTCCAGTTATTTCTGATAATGGACACCTCGTCGTGTATTATCCCGCTTATACCATGGTCCGGCAAACTGAAACTGTTCATTGGGACCTGTTTGCTTATTTTTTAAGTCCTGGGCAGGAGTTATTTCCCTTTTTAATCAGTTTTACCTGAAACTAGTTCCATCTCAATTGTTTACCGTTACTATGGAAACAGCTGCAGTGGAGTGATATAGAACGTGATTTAACTGTTTTTTTAACTGGTGTACATTATCACTTTTTAATGGACACCTTCCAGCCAATCAGAATCGAGTATTCACCCAGACCATGGTATAAGGGATATTATATAGCGCTCTAATGTTTTTATTTGACATAAGTTGTTGCGCAAATTCATTTAGATGTTGTCAAATGTTTAATGGTGTTTTAATGTTGAAACCAAAGACAGTTTTCCATGTTTGTCGACAAGTATCCAGTAATCAAGTAGCCATAAACTTGATAAAAGCTAATGGATGAAATTAAGGACTGCCCAGACTGCCGGAAAGTGGCACATTTGTCTTTCTCTTTCTTGGATTTGTTGGTTTGTCAGTTGATCGTCAGGACAGTCTTCGTGACTCCAGATTTGCCCAGAGCAGAAAAGTGTTATTTCACTGGTCAGTCAAACAGCTGCAGAAAATAGGCACTATGCCAAATGTAGTCTCTTCCTTTCTCTTCCCACTTTTTCTATCCACTCTTAGAAGCAATGAACAGGAGCCCACAAAGACCCTTGAGCACATCACCAGACAATGACAATCATTATTTTGCAGTGGGTATAATGATGATGATAATAATGATGAATTGTCCAGAGCTTTTTTTGTTTTTTGTTTTGTTTTTTTGTTTTCTGAATTATTATTTTGGATACAGACGGATTGTATCACAGGGAAATGTAAATGTTTATTATATTGATTACGGGGTAGGCGTATATATAAGCTTCTGGCTTCAGCCTACTCCTTTTTTTGAGCTCCTGTAATAGAATAATGTTAATATGAATGTTGTTAAATGTAAACTGCTCAAAAAATAAATAAATAAACTAAACTAAGTTTTATTGGTGCTTCACATTGAAGAACAAAGCGTTTACATTTTTTGGAAAAATACCTATTTGCCATTTTCAAACCAGTAGCCTTTTGAGATTGAATGTGAGATTTGTGTTTTTAAATCAATATACGGTTCACATAACCTCCATATATATTAGCCCTGTAAAGTTTTCTATTCATTGTATATAAGATACTTCTAACTACTATTACTTGATTGCACATTTTCCTCTCTATTTTTCACCCTCTGAGTGTTTCTTGAGAGCCGATGTAACAAGTTATTTTCTCCATTGTACAATAAAGTTCTGTCTTATCTCTTATCTTACAATGGCTTGTTCTCTCTGTCTCGCTTTTCTTCCTAAAGAAATTTAAACTTTTTACCAACAAGCCCTCGCCTACAGTCTGACAAAAATAGGCAATTCTAAAAAAATAAGAAATTGTATAGCCATGTAAATATGAAGCAAATAAACTAAAACTGTGCCTTTTTCGCTTAGAGTAAAGTACAGATAGAACCATGTACAACATAAATATTTCTTCCCTAATTCCACATGTCCTCATTATTTCAACATCAAAGGCAAAGGAATAACACAGCAGGGCGTCCTACTGATCCTAAGCTACAAAGTATGATGAAAATCAATGCATAAAAAAGTCTTCACTTTTATACAACAAAATTAATAGCACAATATAATATTTTTTCAGACTAACAAGTGTCAGAGAACGGGTGCCCTGATAGGTCACAGAATGAGCTATTAATAATATGTCTATGGCTATGACTATGCTCCTAGTGGCGTTTGGGTGCTCTCCGTTGATTTGGGAACTGTAGCCTATTTAGACAGAAAATATTACAAATTAATGACATGTTGTGGAGACAAGTCAAACATGTAACCTAAAAATATGATGGAACAGCCGTCCAAACACAAAAGGAGAAGTATTGTTGTTTTGTATGAGTATAGTATTGACGTGATAAACCTGAACGCACCCCTCCTCCGGCGTCCATAGTGATCTGCAGCAGCAAAACATGGGAGATGATTTGGGTGACGAGTGGTGGACCCACGAGGGAAACTCTGGTACGTTAGTTGTAACACATTTCTTTAAACCTGCAGTTCTAAAATAAGAGCGCAGTTAGCATGTTTGTTTCGATGTGATTGGCATGTTGCAGGCTAGCAGAGGAAGACCTGTGTGAAGTGAAGTTAGCCCCTACACAGAGTCCGGTTCACTCCAAAGTGGTGTCTTTGCACTAAATCCCGATGGGTCTTGATTTTAGGAGTTATGAGTTTTGTTTTTTAAGATGAAGGGTTGATGTTACCTCGAGTAGTCTTGTGAAGGCTAGCCTTTACGGCATACTTTGAAGCTACGCTAACGTTAGCCAGGGGAGAAACACGTGTATCTGTTTTGAGAGCTCCTCGTGTGACTATAATGTTGCCAGTCATGAAACGGGTCGGCGAAAATGTTACCTAAACACTTCTTCCGCAGAGTTTTCGGCTGCTCTCGAAGATCAAGTGGCACAGAATAATGCTTCGTTAGTTTCTTGTTGACTCGCGGTAGAGTACAGTGGACACCAACAGAGGGCACTGTCAGGTTTCTCTGCTCAAGACATGTTGATGTGTCTAATAATTATTTTATTTATTTGACTTATTAATGTTGCCACTATGTTTACATGCGCGTAGCCTGTGCATGCATTGTACTGTTAAAAGAAAAGGTTTTGCTCGAAAGTTTCAAGGTCCAGTGTTTTACCTCTCTTCACTGTTTGAAACCAGTTTGCTTGTAGGCTACAAAGTAATGCACTTCTTAACCCCCACTTTAACCGAGAACATTTTCTCCAGTAAAAGCTTCTCGACTGGAGCTTACAGCCTGTAGGCCAGTGTGACGCCTCATTTGAAAGCTAAGACCTGCAAAACTCTTAAGATTTTTTCCTCGCGTTGTCGTCGCGTGTATGTCACGTTTTTTGTCGCTTTTTCATCACTTTTTTGTCAAGAAGCTTATCGATTTGGGTAAAGCTGAACTGGAGAAAATGTGCTTGGTTAAAGTGGGGGTTAAGAGGTTAAACAAGCTTTTGGGGAAGCTGCTGATATGTTCTGCACTTATGTTTTGCTATGCGTTGAAATGCTTAAATAAACAGCACTAAGACTATAATTAGCTCAGATAGTAACAACACATTTTTGGCTTTAATTGGAGTTGTCAAACATGCATAATAAAAGAGAAAATACCAGACAAACATGTAACCTTCAATGTATTTAGTACTCGTAGAAGGAATTTAATCTTTAATTACGAAATTAAAACTGAAGTGAAAATGAACATTGATACAGTTGTGGTCAATTTAAATGTCATTAACATTTCACACACAAAAACACAGATTTAATATGGGAACAAGTAAACACTTGGGTTTGCACTAATTTACTAGTCACACAGTCCACTAACTGTCAAGTTTGAAGAATGTGAGACTGGGGAAGTTGCAGGGGATATGGTGATGCTGCTTGTTATTTTGCCAACCCCTTTGAGATGACAGCCATTTGCGAGTACCTGAGTCCTCTGCTCATGTCGAACGTAGTATGGGCCTGGAGAATGAGGGATACAGTGGCCCACTCCGTTCAGCGCCTGTATGTAAGGACTCCCCATTTGGATGTGTATCTTGCTGTCATCCAAACTGCTGACACTATCAACACTATTCGATCTTTCAGGACGCAGGCTGCTCTGACGTTCAAGACTTCTGCATAAACCTGTTGAACTTGCTGTCTCTATGTCTGGAGAACATGTCCTTACTGTCACTATTTGTATGGGAGAGTTTTCATCAGGTGTCACCGAACGGGACGAGTTTGGACTCATTACCCGAGCTATGGGCGATGTATTAAACGAAGACAAGGCGCGGTCTGGGCTCGAAGGTGGCGTCCTGCCGTTTGCATTCTGAATAATGGTGATTCTCTGTTTGGACTGTCCCGGACAGTTTGGTATGACCGCGGTGCTTGTGTAGGAGGTAGCCATATCTGAGGAGGGACTTGTGATCTCCAGTGTGGCTGTGTTGAGCATGTGATGGGGTGTGACTTTGATATGCAAGGGCTGGCCTGATGTGTGGGTCAGCATCATCACTTCTCTGTTTACTGCATCTACACTGCTGGATCCGTTGTTACTGTACACGCTAATATTGTTGTTGGCACTGTTCAGGTCGTTGAGGTTTTGGACATGAGAAGAAGAGCTCTCTGTGTTTTGGTTCAGGTCCTCTTCATCTTTGTCTTCATCCTGTTCGCACGTTACTAAAGTTCTGTAGTGAAAGTCTTTATGGTCTGTTTGGACTTCCTTGGTATGGCGTTGTTTAGCAATTCTACTACTGTCATATGGCATATTTCTACTTGTTTTGTACCTGTTGAGCTCATCGGACAACTCTAGCATCTCTCTTGCTAGCTCTCTGTTTCTGTTCTCCTGCTGGATCAGTTTTCTTTGCAGCGTGGAGTGGTCATTTTGGACTTTGCTTATCGAGTCCTCTGTTCCAATCAAGCTTTGCATTTTCTCCTTCAGTGCATCCACCTCTCTGCTCAAAAGCCTTGACTTCACCTGCTCTCGCTGCAGCCTTTGCAGGAGTAAGTGTTCCTGGTTGACGTCCTCTTTCTCTGCTTGTTGGTACCTGGACATCTCACATTTGGCTACTTCTAGCTCTTGTGTCAAAACATTTGTCCTCCTCTGCTCCTCTTTGAACATTCTCTCCATAGCCTCATAGTCCTGCTCCACTTTCATTAGAGTCCCCTCTAAGACCTCTTTGTCCTGAAGTGTCTTTCGCAAGCGCTCCAACTCCTGGCTAAGCTCATTGACTTTGTTGTTCTGTGTTTGGCATTGATGGCTAGAGTTGTTTGAAACAGAGCCATACTTTACATTTTCTCTTTTTTCCTCTTTTTCTCTTCTGTTCTCCAGGACCTGGAGCCGCCTTTTCATAATGGACAGCTTAGCCTCCAATTCACTAGTCCTCTCCCTTCTGTTTTCAGTTTTCCGTGGAGCTCATCCTTTTCTTTAGTGATGCTTTTAATCCGTTCCTGTAAATCTGCCTGGGACCTGGCTGCCTTTTGCCTCTCTTCTCTAAGTCTTTCATTGGGCGTCACTGCCAAATTGCTTTGCTCGTTACTCCTGCTGTGTGTTTCCTCAGCCTGTCTGAGCTGCTCCTTAATGCCATTTCTCTCTTCCACTAGGGCTACAGTGAGTGACCTGAGTTTTTCCAGGTCTTGTTTGATAGTGCTCTCACTTTGCTGGAATCGCCCTTCAGAAGCCTCCAGCTCTCTGAGCCTAACTCGCAGTTTGTCCAAATCACTGTTCAGTGTCTTGCACACCTCTCTCTCCCTCTCCAGGTTGCCTTTCAGGGAACCACACTCCTGCCTGCTCTTTGCCAAAGCGCCCTCAATCCTGTCCAATTCATTAATTCTTTTGTTCAGCTTATCCACATCATCCCGGAGATTACCGCTGTTGATTTTCTCCTTTGTCAGTCTCTGCTCCAGCTCACGGCACTGATCTCCCATACGAATCAACTCTTCATCCTTTCCTTCCATTTCGATCACTCTTCTCCTCAGCACCTCCACCTCTGACATCAAGCCGCCCGGACCTCCTGACCTGTGACCTTTGCTGTTAAGCTCCCAAAATCCATCAGTCTTTCTCAGCAGCGGTCTTTTCTCCTCCTGTCCAGCTTTTGCTGTCATAGTGCACTGCTGGCTTCTATTAACGTGTTGCTTCTCCTGTCTGAGGTGAGATGTCCCGCCCTTCAAATTTTCTGTGATGTGGGTTAACTTTTTGACCCGATCTCTCTGTTCCCCCAGCTCGCCGGTCAATAATTGATGCTCCCTTCCAACCAGCACAGCGAATGCCTTCAGCCTGTGTAGTTCTTCTTTCAGCGCAGACACCTCTCTTTCATTTCTCTCCTCCTTTTTCTGTTGGTATTCTCTGTCTTTCGCAATCAGGAGCTTGAGTCTGCAGAGAAAAACAAGGATATTATAAATCTGGGTCTTGCTAGCCCGATTTAAACCCAAATACTGTCCTAAGCTGTGTTTATTTCCTGAATAAACAGCCGATTAAGAGAATCATATTAATCACAGCTGTATTCTGCAACTGGGAATATTTTCGCACGGTGTACTAGCCGACATACCTGTGCAACATAATACATGTGTACCCATGTTAGGCCTAATTTCTCTCTAGGCAGCGTCATTTTCTGTGGGATGTTTTGACTAGCACGGCATATGGTCCCGTAGCGGGGTGCGTTTGTTAATTAAGAAGTTCCTCTACCCTTGAGTACCCTCGACGCCGCATCCAATCTCCCTCCTTCTGAGCACCTTGAATGGCACATCATTTCCAGCTCGAGGAGGCAGGAATTCCCCCCTGCTCCATAAGTAATTACAGGCTGCGGTTGAATTTACCAAGCAGCACTGTCACTCCTTACCTTTCCCTAGACACATTCCAGGATACTGTACAAATACACAAGTGCACACAGTGTGACACACTTGCTATTATTACTAATGGAAGCACTTTGTTAAAACACACCATTCTTTCTTTTGTACAGACTCTTAGCTGTATGCAATTTCTTTTCAGAGCCCTTCCACGATTTTTATTTTTATTTTGGGGGGGGGAACAGAACAAGTAATTCTTTTAATGGGTAGGTACGGTAAGATTTTGGCCTTTGTTGTTAGTTTAAAGTACCGAGTTGTGCATCGCATGATCAAAGTGTAAAGCATGCTCTTAAGCTGCAAGTTTCTATTCTTGTTTCTATCCTTGTCAAAGAAAAGCTTTCATGACAAGTTGTGCATAGAATTTTCTATTACTGTAAATTTGTAAGATCTTTCAATGCATCCTTACCTGTGCCGGCGTCCCTATGTCTTAAAACCCTTCTAGAGTACCCTGTATCTGGTCTCGCGTCTCTCCTGGTGATGTGAACCTTCCATGTGGAAAACTCAACGTTATGTGAAGTACTCTGCACTCAGAGTCTCATTCGCAGTCGGTGGCGCCCATGACATCATCAGCACATCCTTATAAGGAAAGAGCTGTACGGGCTGTAGCCCTGTGTGTGTGTGTGTGTGTGTGTGTTTTGTGTTTTTTAACTGGAGTTCAGCCCATTACAGATGAGGTCATTCTGCAGCCATGCCAAAAAGGCTGATGGGAAGGACAGAGCCTATGTATGTGTGTGTCCAAATCCCAAATGTTAAATTAAATATTCTAGCAACGACTGTGTGCGGGATGTAATGTTGTGCATATCTGCTTCTTCCAGAGGATCTTTTCATTTCCTTACATGCTTGTGCCCCCCGTAGTGTGTGTGTGTGCGCAATGTACTCTTTGGTTTTAAGAGGACAGATATGTTTTGTGCTCCACAGCGGCAGTGCCTGGGGCCTGATAACCTGACTGAGATGACATCATCATTTCAATTACATCCATATGTTTCGCTTGTTCTTTTCTTTTTCTTCCCAACCAGCACTTTATCTCCATACTCTATCATTTACTTTGGTTAGAGGCTATAACTTATCTTTCTTCTGTCGTCATGCACCCAGTTTGTCTCAATTTTATGCATTGTGAAGCTCTTGTAACATAACATTCACCCCATGCACACACACACACAAATATTTTTCTTTTTTAATGGAAACATTTACTATTAGAAAAGAACTTCGACACTTCATTTGTATTTTTGCCCAAGTAAGAGTAAGATCCAAAGCATTAACGATTTTGAGTATTCGTCCAAGTTGTTCTTCGTAAATCAGCTTAGCAAGACATTAGTGGGCTCTCCTGTTTAGGAACGTCAGATCAAGCCTTCTTCATTTTCACATAACTTGCCCAGAAACGATTCCAAAACCAGAGTTCACAAGGGCCCATTTCCCTGGCATCTGCTTTACTTGTTCTCAATTACAAGCTTGATCCAACCCTTAGAGGCTTTTCCAAGATTGCTCTCCAAGTTTGCCGATATGTAATGTGGGCCGTATGTGAGGAGAGAAGTCGTGTTGTCATCCAGGGGTATAATTTGAAGATGGTGTGCATTCGAAATCCAACAATTGCAATAGGATAAGGTCTTCCACAAGTGATGGATTCTGTGAAGATACGTCTGCTGTATGGAGACATGTAATACTTCCTTTTGTCTTTATCTTTTTTTTTAAAGAAAACTGCCAACATCAGGCTTTTTATTTTTCTCATTACATAAAATACATTTTGAATTGTATTTAGTGGAAGTCAACTAGCTAATCAAAGTGGGACATGTGGTGGAAGACACTTTAATTTTCACAATTTTATTAATACAAATTCTGCCTTTTTTTTGCCTAATGTGAATTTGACCTGCTAAACTACATTTATAATGGCTAAACATAAAATCTTTGCCACGTCCTGTAGGTGGTAAGTTGTTGCCTAACAAAACTGCTATCATATTTGGTGACTAATGCGTATCTCTTCATAAAAACTGTACAATCGTTAGTCAACGGACTTAACCATTCCAGTTAACAGCTCGAGTTTAAACAATAGTTAGACCTCTAGGGGTAATTTATGCATAATCCTCTCCTGACACCTTATTGGCTAAGCAGACAGATGGTGAAAGTGTTGGAGTGTGAGTGAAAGAGTGGACAGCTTTGTGTTTCCGCTATTATGAGGCCAAGTTTTCATTTTACGGAGAAGTTTTCATTCATTTCCCTTTTTTGAAGCTTTTGATGTGTTATATCAGCTGATTACAGACTGTAATTTAAGCCTGAGTGTGGTTTCTTGGTCAAGTGACATCTGAACAGATGCCTTTTGTGTCTTGAACATGTGTGTGCTCAGCGCTGAGATGCTGTCGGCCACTGACTGCATAAAGGATATGATTGCTGAGGTTGCATTGTGATGTGTATATGTAATCACTCTCTAACACGCAACAGGGATCTTCATATGGTTAGTGATTATATGGCGTGACTGGAATTTGAGCGTAAAGATAGTTCCCCACTATAGCAGGTCATCTGCTTTGCACATGGCACCTTGGAACGCTTCTGAAAGCGCTTTACAAATCAGCTAATTCCAGGTTGGCTTCAGTTTTAAATTAACAAGTGCATTTGAAGGAGAATTCGAAATGAAAATCAAGGACTAGATTGAAACAAACATGAAAAGATAAGTGTGCTGTTTACTCCTGGGATCAGTGCAAGAACTGAGTCAGACTCAAACATTTTTGGTGCCAATCTCAACAAAGCCTTACATGCGTTTGGGATTATGTCAAAAGTTTAAAGGAAACTGACTGTTCTCTTCAAATGAAAGAAGAAGAAACAATTTTTCTTGTCCAAAAAAAAGAAATCCAACACTTGACACTAAAATCCATCAAGTCTTTTACAAAGTTTAAACTGGGGTTTTAAACACAGAAGGAATCTATTGAGGGCAAGTCATGGAAAACCTTTGTGATCAGGAATGTGTGAGCCACACAGGGTTTCCACCACACTGGACTTGCAGACTACCACCATGTTAATCATTATAACCCAGATGAACTTCTGCGTTGTCATGTACTTTGCATGTTTTCATCTCAACTTTATAACTGACCAGCCATGCTGAGTTTAAATTGAAAGGATGAGCGAGAAAGTCACCATTCCTGACCTCTCTGAAGCAGAATTGTTTGTGTGGGTCGAATGATTACAGAGCACACTGGTCTGGCTGGCACAATGTTGCGCACTTACAGGCTCCAAATAGCATCGGAAAACTTGTGACCACCACCATGTTAGACCTTGCAATAGACACTAGCCACATCTGAATGCTCTCTCTTTTGGATAGGAATGCCACGGACTAGCCCGCAACACCATTAACTTAATTTAGATGAGGGTTCCACGCTGCGCACTGTGGTATTGTCGAATTGGACAGTAGGGTGCAATTTGGGGCTGTAGTCATAATTGTATGTGAGTGCATGTTTATTATGTTTGCAAAGGGGGGGTTGGAGGCAGAGCCAAGTTGGCAACAAGGCCTTTCCACGTCCAGGGTGTAATGGACTGTATCTGAGTGCAGTAACTCTTAAGTACAGCATTGAGGTCAGTTCCAGTGTGTGAGAGAAACGCATTGCGTTTGCTCACTCACTCAGCCATGAAGAGCGTTACATGATCGTGCATGTCGACTACAGCTATGGTTCCCAATGGCACCCTTTGCCTCCATTGCAGATTTTTTAAGAAAGTGGTCAAACACGATGCCTGTTTTATTGATTAAAAATAAACAGATCCTGAAATTCCTAACCCCACTATACTATTCTGATTTTTATTAATCCTTTCTGACTATGAATATTATATTATCTTTCAAACTGTAAACAGTTTTACCTCATGTTTAACCTCTTACCACCCACCTTAACTGAGCGCATTTTCTCCAGTTCGGCGGTAACCAAATCTAAAAGCTTTTTAGCTGGAGCTCAAAGCCTATAGGCCTTTTTGTCACTTTTTTGCTACACTTTCATCGCTGTTTTGTTGCGTTTTCATCCTTGTTTTCTTCTCGTTTTTGTCACTATTTTGGCGCTTTTTTTCCCAAGAAGCTTTCAGATTTGGGTAATGCCAAACTGGAGAAAATGTGCTTGGTTCAGGTGGGGGTTAAGAGGTTAATCTGGGGAAGAAAAAAAACAGTTCTCAGCATGCAAGAAAAAGATGGCCATCCTTTTGACATAATATATCAAGTCAAGACACATGTTTGTAGAGCTGTAAAAATCAGCCTTTCTGAATTCAAACCCACCTCTTCCTGTCCTGCTCTAATCCATGGATAATAGTGTTGCTCTTGTGGACGAGTGCCCGGTAGTTCCCCTCCTGCTCTTCCAGTCTTTGGGCGGTTTTGCACTGAGACCGGAACGCCATCAGCAACTGCTCCATCACCTTTTGAGAGCACTGCCTCTGAGCCTGGACCAGGTGACCCAGCTACGGCAGACAAGACAAAAGGATTACAAGCTGCTGCAAAAACAACCTCCATGGAGTCAATTTCAACCACCCAGTTTGATGAATGAAAAAATATGTGCATTGAAAAACGTTTAAGCAATGAAATTCAAAATAGAGTGTGCACTAAGTCAAGTGGGCCACATCGAATTGAAATCACAATTTGATTACAATTGTCAGATTGTAAAGAGATTACTATGCACTACATTATTCTCTGCATGCAAGAAATTACAAAATCCTAGCTCCATGGGATTTTATTATCTTTAAAGCAGTTATTGTACAATTATGTTTCTAAAATGCATTTGATTCTTGTATTAGTTTAAAAGCTCTCACTTGTCAACTCTCAAATGTTAAGCCTCCTGAATCTAATTGCAGTTGCCATAGTTGTCAGAAAAATGACAATTATGACCTCTTTTCAATTACATTTTCATTGCCATGTATCGGTCTCTTTGATGCCTCAGTAAAGAGTAGCTTAGATAATAGGATTACAGAAATGTTTTGATGACGTACGATTACGAAGCTTTTGTGGTTTAGAGCAATTGCCTCTATACCTCAATATCAGCTTCAGCCAATGCCGAACAATGCTTACTGTGAAACAAAACTTGTCAGCTTCCAAAGCTCTCATTAACTTGATTATTTGCCTCATAATGCTGCTCAGTTCGCATTAGCCACAATAGTACCTGAGCTGTTGGGTTGCACACATCTTCCAGCACGTCCCGTTGAGCTCTGAGGGAGTCTCTGCGCAGGGCCCTGAACGCCTCATCCGCTCTGCTCACTCCGTAGTGGGCTTCCAGCTGCGCCCCGTCTGTCCTCTCGGATTTCAACACTGCGATTACCTCATCCCGAGCCTAACGCGGGACAAACATTTACATTACGGCATGAGCAATTACATGTACATGCAATTGTTTGGGTCATTGGTTTTGCGTGCGTTTTTTTTTTAATGTGGTCTCTGGAGAAGTCAAACCTGCAGCTCTCCTTCCAGAACGCTGAGCAGAAACGACAAGTCGTCCCGAGACAGATGGTCCCGTGAAGGGTGGCTGTGTCGTCGTCTGTCCTTCATCTTTGTACTCACTGAAGTGTGGCTCTCAAACTTTTGTAGCCGGAAGATTTGGCTCCTACAAAAGCAGCAGAGAATATTCCAGGAACTAGTTTGTATTGACACATTAAATTCTGCTGGTTATAAATATTTAGAAGTCATGCATCTGTTAACCCCGGACTGCACAACATGAAAACGGTTGCAATTTCTAAAATGGTGATGGTGGGGGTTTATATAACCATCTGGACCTGGTTAAATGGACTCATAATTTCCTCAGTTCTAATTATCTGATCAAGAAGCTTCATAGATATGTGATATGAATTGTTTGGCATATCTCCCAGTCCAATGTACAAATTCACATGTTTTTATTTTCTCTTTAAAAAACATTATTGCCAGACAGAAGGACTTTTTTTTTTTTTTGGCCAAAAGAGAAGTATTTTTCTTCTTGTTTGTGTGAACGAGCAGCAGCCGGTGTGCTCTGACTAGTTCCAGCTTTAGAGAGAAACAAGAAGGTTCAGATTAGTGCAAAAATGATGTCATCTCTTTGTTTTGCAGCCGCGCTCCTCCAGTCCAAACTTTCACAGTTGCAGGGATCTCCTTTTATTACCTTTTCCAGTCAAGTTTCCATTTGTGCAAAGGTAGTTGGAGGGGGTGTATTATTCAGAACAGATTTGCCAGAGCTTTTGTTACACTGTAGCGTATTAGAAAAAGAGTGTTTGTGAACAGACCGAAACGGAAAGACAATGTGCCTTTTCCCCTTCACTGGCTCTGCTCGCTTTGTTTTTTATTTTATGTATTTATTTATTTTTAGACATCTGCTTTCCAAGACGTGAGAGTAACCTTCACTCTCAAAACAAGCTAAACACAGATCTGTAGGCAACAAACATTGTGTTACAGACAAAATGTGTCCCCCTTTGGTATCCTCAATAGAATAGCCTTTTTCCTCTTGATACTCTCTGAGCATCACTTAGAATGAGAAATGAGGCTGTCCGGGCCTGCAGTCCTCCTCTTGTTAGTGGCGACAGGCACGGATGATGGAGGCGCTGAACAATCACTGGGGAGGCTTTAATAGCTCCCTCTTTAACTCCGCGCCCATGATTCAAATGAACACCCCCCCCCCCCCCCAGCAGCACTCCTTCGTACACACGGTAGTACGACGTTTACTCCTGAGCCGCATGGGTACCGTTTAGTTTGGCATTTGATAATTGAAAAAGCAGTGTGCATGTTTATCTTTTGATGGAGGCAAAACTGCATGTGAAATCTCAAATACATGCTGCTTTGGCCACCCGGGAACTGCTTTGTACGATTGATGTCCGGAAGCTTGTGTTTCTCTTTCTTTTAAGTGAGGTTTGCTTAAAGGTGTTATCAACTTGACGTATGGATTTTGCTAAATTAAGTTTGATGGGGGGTGGGGTGAGCAGTATTATTGTCTGTTTTTATTTGGACGAGTGGGTGGGCGGGAACTGCTTTTAATCTGTAAAGCACTTTTCGTTATAACTTTGTATGAAAAGCGCTTTATAAATAAAGTTGTGATTGATTAATCTTTACAATCATGTCGGTCATTTAATAACCTTGTTGAGATGGTATTTAACCTCTTAACCCCCGCCTTAACCGAGCACATTTTCTCCAGTTCAGCTTTACCCAAATCCAAAAGCTTCTCAACTGAAACTTTTTTCAATTAAATTTTCATTGCCATGTATCGGTCTCTTTGATGCCTCAGTAAAGGGTAGCTTAGATAATAGGATTACAGAAATGTTTTGATGAGGTACGATTACAAAGCTTTTGTGGTTTAGAGAAGTGTTTCCCAACCAGGGGTACGGGGACCCCTGGGGGTGCTTGAGCACTTAGCAGGGGGTACTTGGAATTATTTAAGATGAAAAAAGACGGTGAAACTGTGTAGAATTTCAATGTGAATTTCAAAGGAAAGTTAGTTTTAATTATGCTTTTCAGTACAAGGTTTGATTTTGATAGTATTTTAGCTTCATGTTGAACACAAATCACTGTTAAACACTGCATAATCTTAGTTTAGTTGGTCACTTTGTAATAATATTGGCAAGATCCTCAAGGTAGGGGTACTCAGAGTATAAATCAACGACTCAAGGGGTACGTGAGACAAAAAAGGTTGGGAACCACTGGTTTAGAGCAATTGCCTCTATACCGCAATATCAGCTTCCGCCAATGATGCCGAACAATGCTTACTGTGAAAACAATATTGTTACAGCCTGTAGGCCAGTGTAACGCCATATTTGAAAGCTAAGACCTACAAAACTGATCTAAACAGATCTTTTTTCGCGCCGTGTTGTCTTTTTTTTTCCCATTGGTTTTTTGACACCTTTTTTATGCCTTTTTTGTTTCCTTTTCCTTACATTTTCGTTGCTTTTTTGTCACTTTTCTGTTGCACTTTTGTAGCTTTTTTGTTGTGTTTTGTCACATTTTGTTTTTTCCTCACATTTTTGTCATTTTTTCATGGCTTTTCTTGGTCACGTCTTGAGGTTTTTTATTGAGTTTTCATCCTGGTTCTCTTTTTTTCTTTTTCTTTTCTAGAAGCTTCTAGATTATGTAAAGCCAAACTGGAGAAAATGTGCTCGGTTCATGTGGGGGTTAAGAGGTTAATACGTTTCATAAAATAACATTGGTTCTATTTATTCACACACTTTCTTCCACCTATGTTTGATGATACTGGAGCAAAGTAGATATTGAAATGTGCTTTCACTGCTGGCAGGTCATCGCCCACAGTGTGTTTTTGTTCAGCCCCATTGTATGCAAACATTTAATGAGAGCAATCAGTGCTGGGCCACATGTTGGTGTTTATGTGCCATTGGCCTCTAGTTGACTTAGGCCTGCACTCTGTATCTCACTGTCCCACACCACATGAGTCAGTGCAGTGTCTAGACTTGTGCCGACCCTCGCGGTACCAGACATGAGAAATCCCTCTGCCCTGGCTCAGTTCCAGCCTCTGTAATGGCTGCCAGGGCTGCCCCACGGAGGCGCATCCTTTGGCAAAACACGCACAGGGTTCGGTTCAGTGTCATTGTTTATTTATCCAAAAACACTGGCCAGGTCACTTGGCACTTCTTTGCCAAAGGGCCTCGTCTGTCCTGAATAAATCATTAGCACTTCCAGCAAATAATGTCTCCAGTTGCACTCTCTCCCATCTCAAATCTTCTCTCCACACGCACCCAGGTGTGATGTTGGCCAGCCCACATTACTGACATTCCTGTGATTCAATGTCAGCATACGTCTTCCTGTGTTAACTGATTGTGATGTTTGGAGCTTTTCTCCACTTGTGAAACGTTTAAATCAAAATGTGATGATGGTTGCAGTCTTTCTTTCTTTCTTTTTTCTTTTTAACGTAAAGCTTGCTCACATTTCCTTATTCTGAGGTGTTTTGCAGACCTTAGTTTGTTTTCCTGGGTAAGGTTATGGCACAGGTTTGATTGGGTTCATTGTGTTGTAGGGCTGTGTGTCCAATTAATCCAAATTCTGTTACAATTATGATTATTACACTAATCCATTACCAAAACGGCATAATCGAGAAAAAAACATGACTGAATCTGCCATGTGTTTTATTTCTTCCACCCCTCTCAAAGCTATTGCAGTTCAACAGCAGTTTTGTTGTTTTTTAGTGTTTTTACTTGATACCTTTTTAATAGTCCAAAAAATATACTTTGCAATGTTTATAGAGACTTAAGTTGATAAATATTTCTCTTATGGAGCAGCCCTATTGTGGTAGTTAGTCATTTTTGTAAGTAAATTAAGCAAAGCAAAACATTTGTGTAGGCAATATAACAATACTTATAAAGATCTTTATACTTTTTGTCTTAACTTTTCCGTCTTCCATAATATTTGACAAGATTGAGATTGTATACTACTCAAATGAAAGGTTTCTTTGTTCGTACACTAAACTGAAATTAGCATTCTAAAAATGTTTAGTAGAAAAATATGTCAAGTGTGCCAAGTAACATCGTCTATTCTAACCTGTTCACAAATCCCTGAAACTTAACAAATGATGAAGTGCAGTATTGACAAAGACCACACTTGATATCTTTCAGTGGGAAAAAACAGAGCATAGCATCAGCTCCAAGTCACTTTTCCCTTGACGTCACTGACCTTCATTGTTTTACTGTGTTCTCACTTGGTGCCAGGAAGGAGGTGTTAAATATTTGGGTCTCGTTTGCTTTTTATGGCCATTGATAGGTGGGAAGTGCCAGATGTGGCTGTGCTGCTGCCTCACAATGTTTAATATCCTTAGTAATTTTGAAGGGCACCGAGCGCCGGGTTTGCATGCACCGCGTAAACCTGTAAAGAGCTTTTTATTACAGACATGACTTCAAATGCTTTATGATCTGGACATTTTTGCTTGACTGGTATTTAATTTCCCGCTCTTCCTTTGATCTGTGAATGAGAATCGCGCTCTAGTGCCATCCGTCAACATTACGCCACCAGCATATCTGCCAGGCACCTTAATGCCAAGTCGCGATTATCTCATAGAACTCAAATAGAAAAGTTAGTGCAAGCCAAAGGTTTGAGCACTGAGGTAATGCATGGTTTTATAACTAAAATTGCTTTCAGGTCGTTTATTTAACAATTGGTAGGAAAAGGGAATGGAACAAATGACATTGGTGCAATCATTGCAGCTGAAGCTGGTTGGCATTTTAGATTTAATTGAGTGTGTGGATCGGACTTGTATAATCTGTAATTAGGAGAAAGAAACGGGTTCTTCGTGTGGGACTTGTTAAATCTTAGTTGCTCAATCTTGTTTGTCTTAGTAGAGAAACCTCGGCATTACACACACAAAAATGTAACTGCTCGTAAACTACGACTAGGGGTGTAATTAGGGCTGGGCGATATCGATATATCGATATATTTAATGAGATATGGAATTAGACAATATCGCGTATATCGGGATATTACATAAGCTATTAAGTTAACAAAAAGAAATGGGAAATCTCAAGCTGATTTAAAAAAAAGTTCATCTTTAAATGAGCACTTTATTTGTTATCTCTTTATATATAAATGCTGCCTTCTAAAAAGATTGACCCTATTTTATTTTATAGGCTATTTTTAGCCAAGATATTTTTTATTTAAATGTGCACCAGCTTTGTTATACTGTATTTATTTCTATTTCTGATATCGCCCAGCCCTAGGTGTAATATAATCACTATATGTATGGTTGCAACAAAGATTTGTAGTAGTTAATCTCGTCTTTAAATATTTGTATGCATTTATTTTTGGTTTATTTACTTTGAGAACATGCACTTTAAATTTAAACATTATTACCTCTTTAAGTTTGTTAATGCTAAATCAATTGATTAATAATAATTTGTATGCTTTTGTGGTATTGTTAAATTACAGTATCCCTTAAATGTACAGTGGGAGGAAAAAGTTTGTGAACCCTTTAGAATTTCTCACATATCTGCCTGAATTGGTCATAAAATGTAGTCTGATCTTTATTAAAATCACAAGAATGAGTAAACCGTGTCTGCTTAAACTAATACCACCCAAACAATTACATGCTGTCATATTTTTAATGGCCATAACATGTAAACATTCACAGGACAGCGTGGAATAAGTAAGTGAACCTTCTGGCTAAGGATGCTCCAAGAGCTAACTAGACACATTTATGCAGACATAAACAGGAAAGTGCTGCGGGAAACCCTGATGTTATGGCCAATACAAACATGATAACATGTAAATGTGTGGGTGGTATTAGTTTAAGCAGACACTGTTTACTCATTCTTGTGATTTTAATAAGGATCAGACGAGTCCACATTTTATGACCAATTTAAGCAGAAATGTAAGAAATTCAAAAAGGTTCACACTCAGACTCTCCTCCCACTGTATAAGGCAAGCTGTTTTTTTTTCTCTCTTGCTCTCTCTTGTGTATGTCAAGTGAAATTGAGCCTACCCTGCCTGTATCTCTCAAGTCGAGCTCCACAAACTGGGCTCTGTAGATAAATGGATGCACAAAGCAATGCTGGCTTAATCTAGAATAAAACGGTCACAGAGGAACACAACATCATAGCAAAACTAAATTCTTGTCGAGGGAACGTCATACATATTCTAATAAACCCAGGCCGGGGTTTATTCGTGCGGACAAACGCCATGTTGCTTCACTGCGCATTCATCCAAACAAATGGCTTACATGCATCGGCCCACTATGATGTGTGTCTAAAGGTATGCTGCTCAAGTCACTGCAGTTTTGACCTCGGCAGCAGAGTAACTGCGCCGGTTTTTCTGTCAGCGCGCCCTCTTCTGGCCAATCACATCTTCTGCATCTTTTCTGAGCGAGCCAAAAATGTAAGATTTATCCTGGCTTTTACTAGACTTTTAACCTCCAAGTAAAGCAAAAAGCTACAACTTTGTTAGTTTGGGTCAGGAATACTGAATAAGTTTGCGATCCAAATTTGTAATCATAGCACGGTCCTCATGGTAATTCCACAAAAGCCAGCTTGTTAGATTTGTGCATACAGACCTAAGTCCCCATTGATTTAACAATAACACATGCTCAATTGTGGCTTTAGGGAGGAAGCAGCAGGCATCCAAAACCAATAACGGCAACGAGCATCCACCTTTTCAATATCAAGCATTTGTTGCACGCCTCCAGATGAATTATTGATCGCTGAAACGACTCCAGAATTGATTTTATGAGAGGTAGCATATTGTTTTGGTTAGGGCAACACAAACATTGAAAGAGTGACCGGGCATTAGTTGATGTGCTATTCTATATTTTTAATCCATTCTGCAGGTCAAAGATTTGTACTTTTCCACATCGGCTCGCCCTTGAATAAGTGCAACTGTTAACAAAGGTAGGTAGGTTATTGTATACTGTGGTGGAATTTATAAAATGACTTATTTTTCACATTCTTTACCGAGCAGTAGGACTTTATATTGATTGACCTTTTCAGTGTTATCATTAGTATTAAACATAAGAAAAAACCTCTGGCACACTGTCTGCACTTGCAAGTATTTGATTAATTGCACTGCGTTGGTGGGCAGTATGCCGGTCCTATCATGCAATGCAAGCAGATCGTTATAAGTCATAATAGCTGCATATTCCTAAAAACACTCCACTGTACTGTTGGCTATGGCTAATGACCGAGCTGAATAAATGCTACATAAGAGTTACATCAATAGTTGATAACAGATATTTTTCCCTCAGAAACGGTCACGAATTGGACACACATGTTGTTGGTAAGTGAATCCAAATGTGCAAACAACTTATCTGGAAATAAAACCATTAACTATTTCCTTAACCACTTCATCGTCATTACTTCGAGTCAGCGCCATCGACTTCCCATTAAAACCAGTCACCTCTATTGATCCCCCATTACAGATGACCAGACTGGAGTGTTTTCCTCCTTCTGAAGGCTTTCTACTGTAGCCGTGACCATTGATTCCTGGTTATCTGAGCTGGAAATTGAGTGTCCTAATGCATCGTTGTCTCTCCATCTGCAGTTGCCTTGACAATGATGTTGTTGAGGTCAAATATCAGGGACCACTAAAAGACCAACCATTTTGTATTTACTCTATACACTTTTATATTTCTATTCTCTTTGTCTAGAGGTTGTACTAATTCATTCCAAATCAATACAAAGTTTTTAACAGAATAGCACTAATGGAGTTGCCAAAGCTACAGCGTCTGCAGCGGCTTTTGACAGTGATAAAATTAGAAGTTTTAAAAACCTATTAGATTGCGCTCAAGCAGTATAGCTGCACTGTCAGCACTCATCTCAGACCTCAGTAGTGACCCCTTTAGGCCCTTTTACAGCTAATTGAACACAGAAAAGCAATGTTAGGTGGGAGCTTTTGCATTGTCAGCGCACCCACTTATGGTCTGTTGTGTACAAATTGCTTTACCTCAGTAGTGAACTTCCAAGAGATGCCAAAATATTAAAAGCTCCAAGCACATGTTTTGGCCCCATTAATAAATAGCAAGACTTGTAGCCGTCGGCCTTACAACAGCTTTCTTGAAGACATTATTATCTGAACACAAGGATCCTGTTTTGGCTCGTGTTCAGGAACTCTTGAGAAGTGATGGTTGAATTTGTAAGGCCAATAATTTCCCAAGCAATTTATTCAACCGTTTTTGTTGAAATCATTTGAAATGTAAAGATGGAATTGCACAGCTAAATAATACATTTAACTAAAATTGTAATCGTGGGTAGTAAATGTTATACTTACTGAATAGGTCTTTATCCAGTCTGTCTTGTTTTGTCCTGATTTACCACGTTGACTTATTGATGAAACTCCCAGTATTTGCGTATTCTCTCCTGCTGGAGTCTGTTGTGACAAATGCATGTGTGCTGAGCCGAGCTGTGGGGAAACGATACCTTCAGACATCAATATTAGGGCTGGGCTTTAGGCTGCAGCTCGGACACTGACCACAGGGGATCAGGGATGTTGAGGAAGAAATGACGAGCATCAGGGAAAGACATTTGCCTATTTGAAAACAATTGTCTTAGCTGAAATAGCCTGGTATGATCATTTTAATTCATGTTGATTTTTAGATCTTTCCACAGTACGGTTCGTGTGGGGAGAACATTTTAGACCTGTATTTGTTTGGGTGAACGAATGAATGAGTCTATGAAGTCATGTATATTAATGTATTGTAAATAAATTGTGTAGAAAGGCCTAACCAAGGACAGAATTTTAGAATTGGCACTAGCTATAATCTCATCACATCAGCTGAAAACGTTGCTTTGTAACCATGTCTCATTGCATTTTCTCTGCTATATAAAAATGCATAGATGAAGTAATCTCATCATTTGAATGGTTCTGGTTGCAAATTGTAAGATTTAAGCAGCACAAACACTAGAATTCCCTCTCTCCACACTCTCCATGAGGTCTTATTTTGTATAGTGGTTATGCAGATGATGTAACAGCATGGTAATGTCAGCATTGATTGAGTCATGATTTTTAATTTATTTGACACTTCCAGAACATTGAGGGTTCTGTAAATTATAATAACTTCCAAAGATATTCCTGAAATGAATGTGATTTTTGTAAAGGTTCAGCAGGTCATATTTCTTTCTCAAGTTACTTTTCCTGGAGACAGTGCTTCAAATATTGATGTCATTGCAATACTTGTACGAAAGGTTTTTCCCCCAAATTTTATTCACAGCCCTAGTTCCACCGAACATTGTCCACCATTCCAGATACAATAATCTGATTTTGAGAGAATTACATTTTAGACTGGGATTGATGATGGCGCCCCGCTGACTACATAATGGCGTTATGTTTTTCCAACTTGGGTGTTTTAAAAAGACATCTAATTTATTTATTTCCCTAGGTGACTCAGGGGCAGAGGAAGCAACTGTCGAAACTAGCCAGCCCTCAGACAAAACCACTCCGACTACAGACAAAAAGTCAGAGAAAAGGAAAAGGGTGACAGACAAAGATGCAAAACCAAAAAAGAAGAAAAAGAAAGATCAGGTATGGAAAAATACGCCATAAGTAAGACAGCAGCCTATATGTAACAAGATTATAACCTTTATGATGAAAAATACAACTCTACCCTATGTCATATTGTCGTGATTTTCTATTTGATTTAACAGAAAGTTTCGCAACAGAAAGAGCCAGATGTAGAAAAGTCATCACAACCTAAAAAGAAGAGGAAGGTAAATGTGACCCAGTGCTGCCATCTGCTGTTTAAAAGTTTAACAACACTTCTGCATATTTGCGTTTTTTTTTTTAAATGAATGAATGAATACTTTTTTACAGAAGAAGAAGAAAACCATTGAGGATGTACTGGCTGCGTCTGAGCCCAAACCCGGCTGCCCAGCTGATCTGCAGAGTCTAGTGACAAACTACTTCACAGACAAGCGATCTGTCATTGAGCAGGAAGAGCTGCAGCTACAGGGTGAGCCCAAAATAGAACAAGCAATTATTTTAGAAGTGAATTAATCAAAGGAACAACATGAACACCTCTCTGAGTACGCACTGTTCCTCTGACCATTATTTTACAGACTCATGCTTCCTGACCTGTAATGACCTGACACACAGCCTTTCATCTTATCTCAAACAAAGTTAGTATAGACTTTTCATATTTGTTATGGATACATTTCACTCCATGTGGGATTTATTTTAATGTTTTTGTCCTTAGTTTGTCCCAAATGGGCGAAAATTCAAAAACAACACACAGAAAAGAGATCTGCGGTGATACTGATTGTCTGCAGCTCAGCTCTGAGAACCATTGAGCTGATAAAGTAAGCGGCTTCCACATTCAATGACAGTTTAAATTGTATTTATGTAAAAGCTTTTGTTTTCAGACAACTGACAGCATTCAAGGGTGAAGCAAAAGTGCTCAAGCTTTTTGCAAAGCACATCAAGGTACAATTTTAGTAATTATATGGCATTGTTTTATTGTAACTGTCCAACTCCCACCTAGTCTGATGAATAAGTGAATAACTTATTCATCATTATCTTATGGCACCTTTTCTAAACAATATGGGCATTTTCATTCATTTGTTAGATTGAGGAACAGATCAAACTTTTGCAGAAAGGCATCACACATATTGGAGTCGGGACACCGGGTAGAATAAATGCTCTTATAGAGAAAGGTACGTCATATTTTTCATTTTCTGTTTTTGTTTTGAAAAAAATGTAAATACTAAATATTACTATTATACTATGATTTTTTTATGATTGTAGAAGGTTTGAATCTTCAAGCCTTGCGTTACGTAGTTCTTGACTGGAACTGGAGGGATCAAAAGCACAGAAGGATGGTGGACATTCCTGAGGTAAATTATACTCTGTTTTCCTGTGATGTCACTTTTCCGGAAGTCAAATATGATGGCGATACTCACCCATGTACTCACCACAAACAGTACCGCGAAGTTTGAAACGGCAAAATGGTGAATTTTTGTTGCGTTCTCGGCTGTCACAATAGATCAGACAGAGAAACTACTTGGCACTATTACCGTTTACACAGAGTTGCGCAAAATAAGGGAGAGCAGACAGAACAATTATCTAAAGAAAGGAGACGATTATGGAATGCAAGCCTCAATCAGAATTTGGATGGGAAAAATCTGGATAACATCCGAATTTGCGCAGCTCATTTTGTAGCCGGTATGTGGATTTATGCTTGTGTAGGTTAATTTTATTTTAAAATGTTTTACATTCAACTTTACATTGCACTAAATTGTTGGGTACGTGTGAAACGTAATTTCGTTTTTATGTTGCATAAGAATGACCAAATAAAGCTATCTATCTATCTATTGTTTTATGTGTTGTCATAAAACTATAACATTGTTTTACATTTAATTAACAGGGTTAGGCCTATGTGTAAAAAGTCACATTTTCAATTAGCAAGGTTAACCTCTTAACCCCCAACTGAACCGAGCCCACTATCTCCAGTTTGGCTTTACCCAAATCTAAAAGCATCAAAATAGCAATGAAAACAAGGATGAAAAACATGACAAAAAAGTGACCAAAAAACCTCCGACAAAAGCGTGCTGGAAAAGTGACAATGACACGAGCGATGAAAAGGCAACAAAAACCGTGACAAAAATGGGATAAAAAATCGACGTAAACGCGTCAAAAAAGCAACGAAAAAAGATGAAAAAGCAACAAAAGCACAGCCAAAAAAATTACAAAAACATGACAAAAAAGCGATAAGAGCCAAAAAACACGACGAAATTGCTTTAATGTGTTGGGGGGGGGAAGCAGCAACAACAAAAGATACAATTAGTTTTGTAGGGCTTAGCTTTCAAATGAGGTGTCACACTGGTCTAGAGGCTGTAACCTTTTAGATTTGAGTAAAGCTGAACAGGAGAAATTCGCTCGGTTAAGGCGGGGGGTAAGAGGTTAATTCCAACATGACCTCTAGTTAGAGGTGGAAAATTTACCCCCAAAAAATAATTATACAAATTTGAGAGTGTTATGTCAATTTCGTATAAAGAGCATGATATCAAATATTGGTGAGAAAATGTATTCACTCCGGAAACGAGATTACGAGATCGCCACTGAACAAACTGGCATCCGCTTTCATTTCATATGGATTTTCATCCCGAATTAACTTAAGTTTGTTAATAAAACATTCTTTTTCTTTTGCATTCAGTCTTTCGTTGTACAACTGGTCAACTGTGTAAGACGTTTTGGGTTCCGATCTCGAGGGTTTATCGCGAAACCTTGCGCTTTTGTCCATAATTGATTATCCGCCTCGTTAATTGGCGTGAGCTGTATCCCCAACATGGCGGCACTTCCGGGTCTGGACCATATTTGTGAACTTCGTGAAAACACCCTATTGAAATGCTTTTTTTAAATTTACTTTCAATATTTATATTTGTATTGGCCTATGTAACTCAAATTTCAATTGTGTTTTTCAGATAAAACTGGACTTTATGAATCTGCTCGAGAAGATGATTAGAAATTGCACAGAATTCAAAATTGGACTATTTTAAGTGCTTTGTTTTTTGTTTTTTTTGTACATTGCAAAGTAATTGTCACATTTCTGTCTGCTCTTGAAGGCCAAAGTTGTAGGATCAATAAACTGGCTGAGAGAAAGCTACAGCTATGACTTGACTCTGAACTTGGGAAGTGGTTCTTTCTAACTGCGTGAGGTCATAAGTTTACTCGCACAGAACCAGGAAGTTTCACTTAGCAAAACATCCCGTTGATAAGCTATTGTCAAACTCATCAGAGGGGCGTCCAAAGCAAAGCAAGTTAGCATCTGTTTATGGAAAAATACCAACAAGACTTCATCTGAGCCAACCCCATAACTTTACATTTTTGGAGAGAACCTTTCCGACTACAAAGATCATAGAAGACGCAGAGAAACGGCAACAGAGCAAGATAATGAGTACAATATAATAGTTAATAAGTAACAGGCCACAACTGTCCCACCCAGCAAGGCCTGCTGGGAAAGTCTCTTGGCAGGCAGAGCTGTGTGTGTGTGTGTGCTAGAGATATTGCAAAATCTAAAACAGGAAGACGACATAAGACCGTTTTTGTTGCGTTAGTTCAGTACGTTTGCTCCTCTGCTGCACCTCGAATAGAGCTGTAAAAATGGGGAAAGTGACCAAGTCTGGCCCACTGGCTCGGAGGCCGGACAACTCTGCCTTCAAACAGCAGAGACTCCCTGCATGGTCCCCAATGCTAACAGCTAACACGGTGCTGCCTTTCTTTTACATCATGGCAATAGTATGCATGTTCTTGGGTGTGTGGCTCCTGCTGACGGTACAGAGCACTCAGGAAATGAAGGTTAGTCTTGAATTTACTGCCAAAAATAAGAAAATGCGAAGTTTGACTTCTTATTGAAAAGACTAGATAAGGATGGGAGATAAAAGCACTGATGTATACTAAAAGGAATGCCTGCGTCTGTTTGTTATTTTTATTAACACAAATAAAAGCTCTTTGTTTTTCTCTTGTAGATGGACTACACTGAGGCTGGAACATGTGATAAATGCTTTGAAAAACGAAAAAATGTGAGCCTTGCAGCAGAGCCTTGCAGTTGTACAGTAGTTTTTTCCCTTGAACAGGCTTTCAAGGTAATTATTTTAATGCTGTATTGTTACAATAAGGTGAAGCTTTGTTAGTGTTTTACCAATCTCTCTTGTCCAGGGTGATGTTTTCTTTTACTATGGCCTTAGAAACTTCCACCAGAACCTGAGGCGATACATGGACTCCAGAGATGACGGTCAGATGGTTGGGAGAAAGGCTAATCTAAAGGTACGCTTAACAACCTAGGATTTCACTAACAAACACTCATGGTGATACAGAATTGTTATATTTTTTTTTTTATATATACACATCTAGAACCCCAGTTCATACTGTAAACCATTCAACAAAGATCCAAAAGGAGTCCCCTTTGCACCTTGTGGAGCTGTGGCCAACAGCATGTTCAATGGTAATTACTAGCTCTAATTAAATTTGTCCATTTCTCTAAACATTCTCCTAACAAAGTTTCTCTGCAGACAGTTTCAGTCTGTTATACCACAATTCAAGTGGTGTAAAACACAAGGTCCATCTACTGCGACAAGGGATCACCTGGTACACAGACAAAAATGTCAAGTACAGAAATCCAAGGATGGGCAACTTGACACTGCCTGAAGTATTTAAAGGTATTTAACTGCTCTTCAGATTGCTTTCTGGTAGCTCTAACCTTCGCACAGTCTTAACCGGTGTATACACTCTCTCCTCTACTTCCCCAAACCATTTCCTCTCAGTTGTCCCAAAGCAGTGGCACTGTGCCTTTTGATATACTCTTACTAAATAATACGGATCCTGTTCCTTCTAAGAAAATCAAACCCTCCGCACTATACACGTCCCAGCAAAAGTTCCCACAGTTTTCTCACTGCTACTGTGTGTGTGTGTGTGATCATGTCAGCCTTGTCTGCTTTCCAGACACTGTGAAGCCTCTGTACTGGCATAAGACTGTGTATGAACTTGACTCACTGGATCCAACCAATAATGGCTTCATCAATGACGACTTAATTGTGTGGATGAGAGAGGCAGCTTTTCCGAACTTCAAGAAGCTCTATGGGATCCTGAACAGAGGAAAGCCTTTTGAAGAAGGATTACCAGCAGGGAATTACACCATTGACATTAACTACAGTATCCTTTCACACAAACAGGTTTCTTAGACTTCCATTGTATGCATTGTTGAACTTGGCCCCATAATGAGTTCTATTTAAAGCAATGTTTTTATCCTTGACCCCTGCCTCTCTAGACTTCCCTGTGCAGTATTTTCGAGGACGAAAGGTAGTAGTGTTGACTACACTGACCTGGTTTGGGGGTCAGAACCACTTTCTGCCCATTGCGTACCTAGTGACAAGTAGCTTCATACTACTGCTGGCCATAGTCTTGACTGTAGTCTGGTGGAAGTTTGGAAAAGATGGAAAAAACATGGAAGAGTGAAGACTCGTTCATGTTTTTGACTGAAGATGCACTGATTTTCAATGATATGCAGTAGTAGACGATTTACACGAGAAACCTGGTTCACAACGAGGACAATTAAATTAAAGACCGTTCTGAATGTAAATATGGAGAAAGTTATAAAACTTCTCAAGCTTCTTGATTGTATGTTGAATGTGAATTAAATGTTTATTTAAGACACAAACCAAAGATTTTGATTAAACTCTTTCACTATTTACAATCAGTGTGAAAAATAACAGTCCATAGTGACACCTGCACTTTAGAAAGATTGCTTTGATTGTTCAGCATGAATAAATGCATGGTTGTTGCAGAGCTAAAAGGTATTTCGCTCCATACTAGTGTTCAGTCATGAAGAGCACAGGAAGGAACGCAGCAGCGAATCCCACAACCAGCCGATAAACACAACAGTGATGATCCATGTGGTTAGGAAGACAACCTAGTCAAACCCAAGAAAACTAGAATAGGACTGTACAATAGGAGATAAAAAATTGCCTTAGACGATTTCAATATATTTTAAATTCAAAGCAGTACTAAGTAACTCGTGCACCCTAGAGGCCATAAGCGCCACTGCAGGTGTCGTAGAATGTTGCGTTTTTTTACTCCTTAATTGTCCCTGAGAGTAAATACTACTACGCAGAAAAGACAAAGGGAGAGAGGGATATTGTACGTCCAATTACACAATGTAATTTTTTCACTCATTTGGCTGCAAGTACTGTTTAAGTGGCGCTAGCCCACTGTTAGCTTCTTCTTCATGATTCTATTAGTGTGTATTGATGGCTCAGACCCGGTGGCAAGCAAGTTGCAATTGTGGTTTTCTGAATAGAGACACCAGGGGGGATGAAAAACCCTCCAATCATCCCATTAACACTTGTATTACCCCAGAGGCACTATGAAAAGGATTTATTACAGTAAACAAGTTACTTAGTACTGCTTTAATGGAACAAAAGTAAGCAATTTGTCTTTCACCAAATACTGAATCGCAACAGTATGAAGTGGAACTTAAGACTACAACTGAACTTCTGCACACTTCACAGTCTAAATCTCAGACAGTGATTTTACGATATGGATATTGCATTACTTAGACAACAATTTGGGGATATATTGTGCAGCCCTATTAGAGAACACATGAGTTTCAACAAAACTAAGAGTTCAGGACTAATGCTGAGTCAACATAAAGGCATTTGGCAAGTTCTACTGGCTGCCCTACTACAAAACCCATCTCATTCTCTGTACCTTTTGAATGCATACTGTGTTGCTACGTTATACCATATTAAGACTAATTTGATTAGTTGGCTCTGTAAATGGCAACATTTGGTCTTAAACATTTATTGGAAAGGTTTACGGTTATCTGAAACAATTTGGTCACATTTATTCCCTAAATCACAGTGCAATCTTTCATCTGTTTCAAATCAGCAGGATGTGGAAAAAAAATAAATTAAGTCATTGTATGTATGTTTTTTTTAGTATTGGGTATTACATACTTTCAAGTTATGCTTTTGGACAAAGTTAAAGAAACCGTACCTTTTGAAAAGAGTTTCAAATGTAGAGGGTTGAACCTGGTTTACAAAATGTATCAAAGAAACAGAATCTCACAGTTTAAAAACAGGTAAAAATCACAGGACATGTAGTAGTCTCTCATTCATCTCTCACATTACTCTCAAACCTGGCATAGGCACATTCATCTGTGTTTCAGTGATAGGACTGCAATGGCACTACACAAGCAGACTGTGGCCATGCTTATTCTTTAAAGCAATACAGACATCTCCAGGTGAATCCTAAGGTAGTTCATTCAAGACTCCAGCGCAGGCTCCCTGGGCTTGCTGCCTCATCATCTACAGCTCATTTCAGTCCGTAGTGTTGAGCTGGCAGTGGGGCGCAACGAAAGATTATGTGCATCTCGACTCATTCCTCTTCAGCTCTTCTGAGTGCTATTGTGAGGTACCTGATAGGTCAGATCCTCTGTAGGTGTGACCTGTCCAGTGACATTCTTAGGTGTATCATAAGCCGACCTGCTCAGTTGGCCCGTGTCAGGGTTTGTGAGCATGGACGGGGGTCCCACGAAGCTACAGACTGCTGTGGGCTGGCTCATGTCAACAACTATAGGAGTGGCATACTCTGCCCCAGAGGCAGGCAGTGGTTCAGCATAGGGGTGGGAAATGGGAGCGTCATACAGGTCTGTATCAGAGTACCCTGGATCTGGCCCTTCATCCGGTTTAAACGTGGAACGTGCACCCAACGTTGCAACTCCACTGACCAGTGGCTGAGCATATTCTGCAAAGCATAAAAATGAACAAATAAACCCATGTTGCAAGATTGCACTGATTAAAGCAACACTTAAAAGCTGAGGTACCGGATTTTACCACACAAACTTGACATTTTTTATATGGCCCAAACTCATTTCTAGCACTCACACTCCATCCTGCATGTCCGAATTGTTCAAGCAAATTGTTTATATGCACATTTCATGCCCATGTACAGCTTTGAACAGTGGGAAAAGGGGTGACCCCTAAAAAAAATATACCACTCATTAAGAGTGGCATTTCTATCGCTCAATAAATAGGGTGAAGACAATTTAACAAGATCTGCTTTTTTTGTTGTTGTGCTTTTCAACAACAAAAAGTCAGGTACCCCAGCTTTAATCATATTTCACAATACACGGAGCTATAGAGTGCACATTACCTGCTGGTTCTGCATGTAGACTTGGGACTGCTCCTCTCCCTGTTAACCTGCCGACCTCACTGCTGCTGTACCGAACTGTCTCCTCTGTGTCCACCATCTTAGATGGCAACAGCTGCTTCATGCTTTTCCACCAATCTGTTGCATATTTGGATATCAATTTAGGAAAATGGACAAAACAAAAACATGCTAAATTAGTTATCATGATCCGATACCTGTGCGGTCCCAATGAGGGAGATCATATGTGCCTTCAGTATTTGTTTTTCTGTGGAGAACAATATGAGTTATGGTAATACATATGGTCCTGTCATTTTCAGAGACGTTCCTTGATCACATTACCTGTTTCTGCAGTGACAAGCACAAACCACTGTCAAAATGAGAGCAGTGAGAATCATTAAGAGCACAGGAACCAGAACTGCGACCAGGGCCACACCTAGAGTCACAGTCAGACAAATGAGAAAAAGCTGATGTACAAAGACAGGAAAAAATTAAACTACAGACCATTCTCGGTGTGTGGCGGCATAGTGGTGTTTCTGATATCTGGTGTAGGTGTAGTTTGTCCCAGTTTTGGTGGTCGGGACCGTGGGGTTGGATAAAATGGAGCAAACATTCTTGGTCCTGCCCTCACTGAACAAATATAAACAATGAGTAGGGTTTTGTATCATTGTAGCACAATGACCATGTAATTTAATTTACCTGTGGGAATTTGGCAGCCGAACAGCTCCAACTTTAGGGCAATTTTTGGTGCCATAGTAAAGGATTTACCCTTATATATCTGGCCTCTATTGGAGGAATGAAGTTGTTCCTCACCTCGTCCCTGTAATTGATGTTGCCTTGAAAAACCTACAAGTTATAAACAAGTTGAATTTATCTAGGTTCATCAATCTGATCTGATCATGAAAATCGTTCTTATATAACATTCAAAACAATAAGTTGAGTGGACTCCAAGACAGTGGTTTCTAATTCTGTTTTAAGCCATTCAATCGTCACACAGGTTGTTCAAAGAATCCAGTGAGCTGCAACAAAACTGCATCTGCTTTTCTATACAAATAACTACTAAACTGCACACAGTGAGATCCTTAAAGAAAACCTGTGCAGAACAGCAACAGACGACCCTTTCCAGTTAATTCATATTCATTCATTATTAATGCCCAAGAGTCTTGTCTACCACAGCACTTAACTCAGTCCTCCAACTTCCCACATTTCCGGCCATTAACATCCCTCAGTCAATACCAGCAGCTATGGAAACATTTCCAATATGTCTCTGTATGACATCGACACTGACGATCTGTCAATTTTTACAAATTTGAAACCACACACATTTTGACACATTGCAGTGAGTAGGATGTATTGAATGATTTTCTGATTGTATTGACCTTGTCTTGTGTAGAACTGGCTTCTCTATAGCTGAACCACTGCTGGCCATTGTAACTGTAGAGAACCCGGTATGCTGACACGTAGTATTGGTACTCTCTCATGCTGGAACCAGTTGTAATTATGCCTGCAATGACATGGTGCACATGGCAATGCTTATTACAATAGTAATAAAAAACTATAACAATGTGAGACAGACTACTGTATATTGACAGTATGAAAAGCCAGTGTACCTGTGATGCTCTTCTCCCTCTTGAGATCGATCTGAAGAAACTGCTGCTGGTCGTTATGGGAAGGTGCCCAGGGACGGCCTGCCTTTTTGAGCCGTGCTCCTGTTGGAGGCCACATGCCCTTCCACTCCCACACAGAAGAGGCAGTGAGCTGGTTGTCCGCAACACTACCCGACTCCAAACCTAAGGTCCCATAGCAGCCTGCCAGAGTTAAAGACAAACGTTAGTGATGCCAAACTTAATAGCAGATACAGCAGCTAAATGTGAATCAACATACCACTAGTTCTGAAGGTGAACAGGCTGTTTGATAAAGTGCCTCTACAAAGAGAGTTGAGAAAATAAAATAAACAGACCATATGAAGATGTCTCAGAACAGACAAAAACAATAAATCAGGTTAGGCTGCAATGAAGAAAAGTCTTACCCAGTGGAAGTGACATTATTTGCCAGTGTGCCATCATAACGAGGGATGCCCTTGCTGCTGACCACTTTGATCTGTCCTCCCACAGCATTGGAAACCACTCCTGCATGGATGGCTGCCACGCACAAGGGAGACGTCTGTAAACCGACACCGGAGGGGAAAGGAACAAAATATTACAACGTCTATCACAACATGACCGATAAATAGAATGAAGTGTCAGAATAAAGAAACCTTTATTATTCTTAAAATATAACTGGAGTCCCTGAGTGTGATGTAGGATGGACCTCCTAAATAACCATAGATGCACCGTGACGTGAAGAGAGAAGGAACATTCAATTAACTGTGATCACAGAGGGCACACTGATAATAATAGTGGGTGAATCACTGTGCTGCTACTTCTCAGAAGAGCAAAATAAAAAGCTGCACTGATAATGATTCACATCCGGCTGCCTGACTATCTGAACCTGCTGCCTCATCATGCCGCAACGAAACCAAACCTGGCTCTGCTCTGGCTACAAGCCTTTCTCACAAGCAGCTGCTGGCGAGAGGTGGAATTTTATTACTGGAAAAGGCCCGTTGGAATTCACAGCTGACAATTGTGGGAAAATTACGGTGACCCACAGAGTGACAAGCATGAATCCATGCATTCCCTCTTAGGCAGGACACAGAGCTGCCACTCTGAGTCAACACTTGCCCCATGACTCTTAAACTTCCAAAGAACACACACCACATCCTAAAAAGCACTGTTCCAAACCACTAACACAAACAGTGCTTAGTGCGCTAAAACCACTGTGTCGCACTTAACATGAAGCAACAGAACGTGAACACAGGGAGGCAAATTCACATTTACCAAACCTGCTAGCATAAGAATATTATTTTAATGGTCACACTTTAAAGATATCAACCAAATTAAGGGTGAATTATTTGTTGTAAAAGGATAATAAAATCTTAGACATGCATCCCCGTATTACAACAGTTATTTTTTTATGCAATGACTTTTTCTCCCTTAAACGCACACACTCAACACGTCGCTCACTCCTGCGCCCTCTTGCAGCTGGACTGGATTTGTTGCACACTATTTTCAGCCAAATTATTATCTCACCTCACATTCACCCCTTGACCTTGCCCCTCCTCTGTTCCTGAGGGGCAGCTCGGCCGGTCCCGCCACCCCTCCCTCTCCTCCCATCAGCCACCTCTGCCTCTCTATCCACAACACCAAGTTCTGAGCATGAGGTCATCAATAAGAGACTCAGCAGCAATGAGCTAACTCACAGCGGAGGCGTTGTGAGGTCATCTAAGCAGAGGGCTGTGTTCACACAAAACGAAAGGCAGCATTTTAATTAAAGACATGCAAATAGTTTGATTCGAAAGGGAATTTGACGCACTTGTCTGACAATGGAACAGATAAAATAGTCAAGACAGCATCTTCTGTTCTATCCATCAAGCATCTAGTCTTTTTTGTAAGGAATCTGCAAAATCTAACTTTTTGTCACTTTATCAACCCCTTGTGGTTAAGGAAGTGTACCACAGGCTTAAAATTATATTATATTTTAAAATATATTAATACATCCATAGTGTTTCCAGGAATTTAGCTTGTATAAGGACTGCATATGTTTATTTTTTTTAAAGATAGAAGAGTAATGCACACATAGACAAGATACTCACTTCTCTATATCCATTTGGTGTTGTTCCTGAAATTTCCTCTTTAGATGTTAAGCAGCCCGCCGGACAGTATTTGCTATTACACACAGACACAATGAACGTCAAGTCTCAGTTCAACGTGACGAGGCAAACACAAAGGCAACACTATTTACCTGAACTCAGCCTCAGGGAAATCAGCTCCTTTGTTCAAACAGGTGATTAGATCTGCAGAGGCAAACCAGCAGTGTCAGGACTTGTTTCGAGGCAGATCAACACTAAATCAAAACTGGATGTAGGTAATATAAAGGTTGGAGGAACACATACAAAATAAAGAATTGCCATACAGAACAGAAGGAAAACACAGTTCAAGGACACCATCAAGTTTAGCTTAAGCTTTCCGTATCTGATATACTGTATGTGTGTAGTGTACTATGTGGAGGGCAGCTCTGTCAATTGCATACACTTGCCAATATAACGACCTAATGGTGCGTACAGACCAAACGCTGACACGCCACCAACTTCCATGTTAACCCTATGTAGACGTGCTTCGACGCGCGTCGAAATGTAAGCAAAGATGTCCGCGCGTATGAAGCGTTCCAAATGGAGCAGATGAGGATTAACGCGCGTCAAAACCAGTGAGAACAGCGCGATACAGAGCAGCGATGCCGCGCCCACTGCTTCATGCACTCAAGTAATCACAATCTACACGTGCGTTCATTTACGCCTTGTTAACCAATCCAGGACTGGGCTCAAATAGTGAGCACAAGCGTCACCTGTTACCTGCAGCAGTGGCGCAAAAAGGGCATACGCAATATATGCCTTTCATAGGGGCGCCAATAGTGATGTGTCGGTCGTGAACGATCGGCTCTTTTGAACGAGTCTTTACAGTGAACGATATGAACAGGTTCGCGGTGGTGAAGTGTTTTTTTTTTATTCCTCTTTGGGGGACGGGCGTCACTTTAGTTGTGCATGCTTATTTTGCGAAACAAAAGTCACTGCTGGAGTGGGGCAGAGAGGAGTGCAGAGGGACTGTCATCTCCACCCCCCACGAGGAGCTCAAAGTGAGCATAAGGCAACAAGTTTGAGAAATAAAAGTCCTAATGAAATAATAAACACGGTTACAGAGGAGATCGCGTTGAAGCTTGCGTTGTTTTCTCCCCTCTTGCGCGAGGGAGAGAGAGGGAGAGGAGGAAAAGTTACGTGAATGAAGCAACAGAAGCTTTTAATCAGGCCGTGTGATTGTTTTTTTGTGATAACAAACTCCATAGAGGAAAATATCGATGTTATATTGTGTGAAATAGTGACATTTTCGTTAAAATAAAGTCAATTCAGGGGGTATTTATTATTTCTTTTAAAAAAAAGAAACCATCAAAGAGCCATGTGTGTGGGAGGGGGGTAGTTGCAGTAGTTGCGCCCCTGACCTGCAGCATGGAGGAGAAGTTGATCATCGCGGTTTGCGCTCGGCCTGAGTTGTATGACACGCCTCCTAATTATGACGCTTGCAAAACTTCACGCGCCAGCAAACGGGCGTTTCTCGCGAGTGTGAAGCGGCAATGTTTGGCGTCCAACTAGAGGCTGACGGAGCGTGGACGCACATTCGGTCTGAACGCACCTTAACTCTCACATTTCATTTTGATTTTATGACTTAAGCTCCTCATTTAGTTTCAGGATGGACTGATGGACAAAAGAATTCCTGAATCTGACTTTATTAAAGTGTGGCACACGGTACCGCCGCCCTGATGGTAACAGCGCATATTCGAGGTTCATAACATGGCTGGGGTCTGGAGTGATGTTCTTAGCCAGTCGCTGTGTGTTGTTATGGTACGCAGCCTCGTACAGTCCATCCAGGGGTTGTCCTACAATCTTTGAGCACATTTTAATCAAGTGTCTCAGTCCAGATTTAGCAGTGACAGAGAGACAGCTATACCAGCGTTACAGTACTGCAGGACACGGAGAATCACAGAAGTGAAGAACAGAAGCAGCACCTGACGAGACGCTCCGAAAGACTGCAGGCAACGGAGGAAATATATTCTTTGTTTAGTCTTTTTACAGATGAAGTCGATGTGGTGTTTCCAAGACAAGGAACAGTCTAACACTACACCCAGATATTTGAATGACTCCACGTATTTGATTGGCTCGTTATTGATGATAGTGGGAGCTGTAGTTACCGGTTTTAAACTAAATATCACCTCCTCTGTTTTTTTGGTGTTTATTTCCAGAGCGTTATTTTTGCTCCACATCACAACCTCGTCGATGCCCTGCTGGTGCAGCCCAGGACTGTCAGTGTTTGACAGGAGGGTCACCAGGACCGTATCATCGGAGTATTTGAAGATGTGTTGATAGTTTGAAGTAGTTCGACAATCGTCAGTGTATATGGTGAACAACAGAGCTGAACTTACACAGCCCTGGGGGGCACCGACGGAGGTTGTGATGGCAGAGGAGAGTGTATGATTTACTTTGACCAGCTGGACTCTGTTGATGAGGAAAGATGCATACCCGATAAAGTTTCTGCATAAAATGTATTGCAGGTTCGGCCGTCAGAAGTTTGTAAATCCAAACAGTTACCTTTGTGTTCTGTCACTGAGTAGGACAGGTAGACCCCTCGCCCTCTGTGGTGGGTCCCGCTCATGAACTGGACTGTGACCTGGTGACCACTGGACTCAATCAGTTCTTCAAACTTTAGGCCCAAACCACAGTACTTCACTAGAACCCAAGAGAGACACATCATTTGATACATCATCAAGACAGATTTAACAGGCGTTTACCAATAAATAACAAGAATTTGTCTCTGAACAGACAGTCCTGTTGTGTAAATTATGCTTTGCCTTACCCGGTATTACCAACATAGTACAGCGCAGCACATACAAATATTTCTATCCACAACAGATGACGAGGTGAGTCACAAAAGAATGACCGCCTTTTCGTGATCTTGTAATGTACATGTAGTAACACTAAATGTCATTAGTTCCCCACACGTTACATGTTGATTCTGTTGATCATTAACTGGTTTGTAAGATGTATTGCAAATGCAAACTGTATGAATTAACAGTACAATACTAGCAATGGTGCAACACAAGTAAGAAATATCAGCTTTCTCAGGAACAGTCTTACCTATCTCACTTCTGTTCAGCCCGATCCCATTGTAAAGGCGGAGGTAGTTGACCTGACAGTCACTGTCCTCTATGTCCAGGTCAGCGAATCTGAAGTGGATCCTGTTACCAGGAGGCACGGTAATCTCCCACTCACACACTGTGTTATTGGGGTATGTCCGGGGGTATTCAAGAGAGGACAGTGTACCACTGAAGGGGCCAAGCAAGCTCGGACCACAGCCATCACCTGGACAAGTAAAAAATAAAGACATACATATCTCTTATCTCATAGATTTCTTAAAATAAAACTAACAATGGGTTCTATTCAGCCTCTGGGCACCACAATTATATGTTTGTGACACTCCCAAAACAAAGTGTTGTCAAGAAAGGCATCTAAAAATCAGAAATCAATCAGCTTTTAATAGCTCATTCAATAACAGTGTGTGAGTAACTGGGGTCACAGCGGTTACTAACTATCAACTATCTTGTGATAGAAATGAATCAGTGAGAGATAATCATTCGTATCTCAACTTCCCATAAACTCCTACATATCTGTTGTTAGGTACTTCAGTTTTAAAGGCAGATGGCTTGGGTCTGGGCTTGGCAGATAACACAGTCATGCTTCATGGT
This sequence comes from Neogobius melanostomus, assembly GCA_007210695.1. Lineage (NCBI taxonomy): Eukaryota > Metazoa > Chordata > Actinopteri > Gobiiformes > Gobiidae > Neogobius > Neogobius melanostomus. The sequence goes on from VHKM01000048.1 coordinate 4,104,591, forward strand.
GTTAGAGTAGATGTTTTGTGAGTCTGCGTTATGCAAGAGCTCCTCTGTGGACATGATCCAGAAGAACAGGACAAAAACTGCTCTCTCTCACTCCTCTGACAATTGTTTGGCGTTCAGGAAGAGCCATCCTCCACACAACCTCTGGACTAAAGGTTAAACCAGTGGAAACAACTGACTGGTGTTATCAAACATTGAGGAAGCTTTAGCAGGGAATGTGCAACAGCCAGGCATTGACAAAGTGCGCCCCACGTGTTTACTCTGGTTACTCATACCCCCAGTACCCCACCCCCACATAGCCCACCTGAGATTGGCTGCCTTCACGATCTTAAAATTAAAACTACTGGCGATTTTAGGAAGTGTAGTCCAGACTCTCAAGACTAAAGGTGGTATATGATTCAAGAAAAGCAAGTAAACCACAGTGAGGCTGATGTGTGGCGAGGAAAGGGCCCTCTGTGTAAGCCAAACATGTTGTGGCTTGTTGTACACAAACCATAAAATAAGGGGCAAGAATTAAAGGCACAATAGCCATCTTACGGCTTTGTACAAAATAATACATACAGGTAAACTAAATAAACTAAACTAAAAATCACTACAGAGTAATTCGTCACCAACCTCAGTTTCGCAAAACCGGTTCGTCTACTTTAGCTGTGCTATAAGGGGCAGCAGTGTAACCTAAACTCCACGTACAATCACGCAGCTATGTAAGCGAGGTGTACCGTGATAATAACACCCTGTACTGCTGGCCTTTTAACAACTCTGTTCACACTTTGCCACCACAGCCTCGTGTCCCAGTGATTAGAGAGCTGCCAAAGACACAGCGGAGGCACCAACCTTTCTGCGCCCGACAGCCCTCCGTGGTGAGGATGATGAGAATCGACAGGACGAGACCCCCAGCCCGAGTCGGTCCCCTGCCCACCATTACCGCTCTGCCCATAGCAGCCTGCAGTCTGAATGCATACTGCTCGCTTCTCGCCGGCTGCACGACTTCAACTTGTACCAAACTGGAAAGAATAGCAAAACAGCGGCTCGACAGTAAATCCACACAGCCGCCTTGAAGCTTTTTGCCTTTCCCTTAACCCAGTGGTTTGCAACACTCACTATGGAGGTAAGTGAGCACACATCTCCAGAGCTACTTCCTCTATCTAGCCCCTCCCCTTGATCCAATCGGGGCCCCGGGCCCCCAAGCGGTGTATGAGTGTAGGCCTTCATCCACAGTATAGGTAGAATAAATTTGCGAAATAATAAAGAAACAGGCCGCCTAAACCTCTGTGGGGGAATAGCTGGCATAGTATAATAACTTTAAACTGCAAAAACAAAAATAAAATAAAAACCGCAAGAGACAGGCAATGTGCAAAGCGGTTATTACAATTCACCCACAACAAGTCATTACTAACAAATACCTTTTAGTATTTCACTTACTTTCATTCAGTTCTTTTGCTTCTCCGTAGCATATTTATTGCATTAAGCATTGCTCTTACACTAGATGGCAAATTGTGCAATCAATTGGCCAGATTTCAAATCATCACCAGAACTTTACAATTCTCAATATGGTCACTGGGCTACTTAGACAACAACAGTTCAATCTATGTCTTTGGTGCAGTGACAGTAGTTTGCCTCTGTAGACCATAGACATATTAGACTAGTCCTACATAGGAAACTGTAGTAGCCTATCTGATGGGAAATTACTTGTAGCGTATGTTTGAACCATATCTAATATCTGTAGATTTATTCTAAAAGCACAGAAAGGCCTCGAGTTTATGTTGGAATGAACTAAATAAAAGTTAAGCGGATGCTGGATCAATAAGTTCCAGAGTTGAAGATGTGTGTCAGGACGCCCTCTAGTGGTAGTATGTGTATGTTGACAGAAGATTTTTATGTGACTTAGCAATTACATTCTTCTGGGGTAAAAATGTATTTCCACAATAATCATCAGTTATTATATTTGGAATAGAAGGAGGTGGGTAGAGTAGCTCAAATAGTACTTATTACATTACTTTGAAATAATTTTACTCAAATAGGCCTACAAGTAAAAAGTAATGACCCAAACAATTACTCAAGTAGCTAAAAGTAAAAAAGTACTTGGACAAACTGTTACTTGAGTACTGAGTGTCTGTTTGAGCGAGAAAGTCTGATTCATAAACATCAAATAATGTGGAAATCGTGATATTTACAAAGAAAATTCCAAGAAAATGGCAGAAAATACAGAAAAATGTATCAATTCTAATCAATTCAAGGAGAGACGATCTACATCTATTTCATAGATCAAAATGAAGCATTTTCAGCTTAAATATTTACTCACAGAGGAAAAAGTAACAATTATTTTTACTAAAGTAAGAGTACAGATACTTCATTATAATTTTACTCAAGTAAAAGTAACATTCCAGATTACTCTGTGTGTGTGTGTGTGTGTGTGTGTGTGTGTGTGTGTGTGTGTGTGTGTGTGTGTGTGTGTGTGTGGTGTGGGGCGGTGCGCGCGTTGCATATGCCTGTATACAGTAGTGTGCTCATCTATTTAATGGGAAAACAAGTTGAACTGACTGTGACTATGGGTGTGATGTTCAAACTAAAGCCAGCCATTTACTCATTCAGGGATTACTGTGTCCGCTCCATACACACCCTTTATATGACAATAGAGTATTTCTATGACACATCTGCACAAGGGAAATTCCATTATATGCTATTCATGGAATAAGGCTTATTGACAGTAAAAAAATAAAAAAGTGGATAAACATAGAAACAATACCTGGAAAATATGAGAGAAATTGAACTTTTGTGGCCACAAACAATTGAAGTGGGTTTGGGAATAAATAAGAAGCAGCCATGTGGAAAAGTACTGTATTTCAACCACAGTCAGGGTGTGATTGTGAGGTTAAAGTTTTGTTGTTTTTTTCACGAGGAGCTGAGCTCACAAAATCAAGATTGTGACCGGACCGTCTTCATCCCTGGCCTTACCTGAGTCTGATCTCCTAATGGAGACATTCACTTGTTACATCAGCTCTCAAGAACACTCAGGGGGTGCAAATAGTCAGGATAATGTACAAACAAGTAAAACTAAATACAGGGATCTATAGGAGCAAAAGATGTCAGCGTTGGCAAAGTTTACAGTCATAGTGCTGGTGGTCGATAAAGTGACACTGATACCATTGACTCTAAATTTACAGTCAATGACTGATACAGAGGTTATTGCACATGGTTTTGAAAAGAACTTATTGCACATGAGTTACTTTACAGGAGAGTTGTACAGTCTGACAGCAGTGGGGATGAAGGACCTGCAGTTGCTCTTCTTGCACTGAGGGTGCCTCAGTCTTCCCCTGAAGGAGCTGTTCAGCTTCTCTACAGTCCCGTGCAATGGGTGGGAGGTGTTGTCCATGATGGATGTGAGCTTGCCTAACGTCCTCCTTTTATCCACTTCTCCACAGAGTACAGGGGGCAGCCCAGGGCAGACCTGACCACCCTGACCAGCTTGTTCAGTCTCTCATTGTGTTATCTAATAAAATGTCCTGAGCAGAGGACACACGACTTAAGCCCTTCATGTTGGTGTTGTGGGACCAGCCCAGCCCCAGTTTATTGTTGAGGTGAACACCCAGGTAATTGAAGCTGTCCACCGACTCAATGTCCTCCCCCTGGATGAAAAATAAATCAGTTAATCAGAATGGATCCAAAAGGAAGGATCAGGAGAGTTGTTGCATTGACAAATGGTTGCATATTGATGCTCATGTTTTCACCATCCAGGTACTAGAGAAGATTTAGAGTATCTTGGCCACACGGCTGGGTACAGCTATTACAGTCATTATAATAACAACTGTGACAATAGTATTTTAGTAAATAATTTAAGTATACGTTTAAAGGGTTGCATGGAAAATGTATTTTCATATGTTGTCATATTTACAGGGATGTCAATATTTCTTGAGGGCAATTGTAGCTTGAAGATAAGTTCGAACTTTCAACCCTTGCCCTTGTAGATGTAATTTTGAGATTTACAGACCAGTTGTCACTTTTGAGTAATAATATTGCCCTGACCTAATCTTTTATCATAACCGGTGGAGCAGATTTCTTTAGAACTGCAGCTCTGTGTCCAACCCTAATGATCCACAATGTTGTCCACTCAAGTCTTTCTACACGTGCAGAACTCCACTTTATATAAAGACAATAAGCTATGTGTTATCCTCCTTCCATCATCACCGCTGTCCAGTTTTAGACAGTTTGGGAGATATGGGGGGAAACACATGTAATTTGTTAAGAAATTATAAGCGTATGGTCTGGTCTTTGGTCATGTGTCATTACCACAGCACCCCCCAGTGGACCAACTGCACATGTCCATCCTCCTTTATAAACAGGGAACAGTTTATGGAACACATGCACATGGAAGGCTGTTCACCTATTTGCTTTTGTATGCAGTAGAAACAAAGTCCAAAAATAATTTCATCAATGCAGGTGATGAAAGCGGCAGCCCGTAGCATTATCAATAAACAACATTCAGTATTTACAATATTAAATACTTCTGTACAGGACCTACAAATCAAGCAAGTTATGTTGTTTGGTTGGTTCATTTATTTGTTAGTAAAGATTGTTTGGAAAGTTCAAGTTCTAGTTAAAAACTAGTTGAATAGTAGCACAAGTTAGGCTCCTTTTACCCAAGGACATCTCCTCTATCTAATATAATGTTTTCCAACCAGGGTTAGGGACTACATGGTGTATACAAGCACTTAGTTGGAGTATGTAGATTTGAGTTTTAGAATTTTAAGATTTATTTTTGAACAAAGCGCATCCTTTTTACTCATAAATGATAAATAAATATAAGTTTTCACTTGTTACTTTCACAATAATTGGCAGCTTCCCCAGGCTGTATGGAAGGCAAAGAAAAAGGAAACAAGCAACTATGGCTATGAGTCCTCCAACACTTTGGCTGGCCTTAGAACTGTGCTGTTTGTGAGAAAAAGGGCAGCATGAAAAACATGGCCCGTGGTTCTTTGTGGTATAGCTTACATGAATTAAAAAAAAGAAAACTAATGAAAGAGCCAGACAGCCCAAGCCAAATATAAAGCTATAAGCATTTTGTCCAAATACTATTTTACAAAACTACTCTTTTTGACTTTGTGGTTGCGTTTTGACCTTTTTGTCCCCAGTATTTATAGGTTAAACTGACGATCATGTTTGAACACTGGGGTTAGATACACTATGCCTTTCTACACAGAGATGCCTAAGAGGCCCAGTTCAATGACACACAAACACTACTCTCTCCGCACTTTGCGGGGCATTTATCAAGACAGGCGCTAAATTATCAGCGCAAGCTGGAAAATAGCATGTGCTCTTTGTGGCCGTGTTTTACCTGATTTACCATTTGAAACTGCGTGTAGTACTTAAACTTAACCTTAAGTTTATTAGGGCAAATTTGATATGTACATGAAGGGGAAGGGAATCTTATTTGTATAGCGCTTTTTTATGACACAAGTCACACCCAAAGCGCTTCACACATGAAAGGGAGGGGGATCATTCACTCCATGCTGATGAGAGAATGATGTGTGAGTAAAAGATGACTCTGCCACTGCTAATTTAGGAAAATGCCATTCAGCTCCTTTGACAAAACAGACCCATTGTCTTTGTTCATCCCATTAGTTTGCACACCACTCTTGGGTCATGTAGTTTTTGATTTTTGCCCTGATGGGCCTTCTAGTTCTCATGTATTTGGCCTCTGCACACATTCCTGCTCCAGCTGCTGTGTGTTTTCTTTCTCACTCACAGGGGCCTCACAAGGAGTCTTCATTCATTATTAGGGTTCCATTCAATCAGCAATGTTTTAAATATTTGGGTCAAACCAGGTGCTTCTGTCCATTTACCAAAAAAAATCAGCTGAGGATGGAAGAGTTTTTAAAGCATATTATTGACAACTTGACAAATACATATTTTATGTGGAATTCAATGGATTTGTTTCAGTAAAGAAGATACATGGGGAAAGTAAACAAAGAAGAACATTTTACGTTTTCTCATCATTTGTTACTCAAAAGCAAGCCCTGGACTCGTGGTTGGAGCATGAGTTGATGTACTAGTACTATCCGCCTAGTTGCAACAAAGCCTCATAACTGTCACTGAGGCTGTGCCGTCGATAGTCTTGTGGTTAAAGCTGCTGCACATATGGTGGAACACTGTTCTGTCCTCAGAGTCCTCAGGGTCCTCTTCATACCCTTTCACCCTGTGAAATGCCACCATTATCATCAAATATAATACAGCCTTATTTGACATGCGTATGTATGCCATGTCGAACCCAGTGAGGTAATTATTGCATTACAGCCCATTAGTTTTCACATACAGAAAATATTAGATCAACATAATGTCTTGGTCGCAGTCTTGAACTTCTGCCAATAATAGTGCTCTTACAACAGTTTATGATTCCTGCAAACTAAAGTGAAATCCAAGCAAATACTCCACAATTTCCCCCTGTATACAGAATGTATGTACCTATAATACTTACTTTTAATTTCAAGTAATAAGAAGAGTCATTAAGTTTTCAGCGTGATTGCAAACCCTGTAAGTAACTGGTTAGAGTTATGATGCCAATAGTCATTAATACGACTTTATTCTCAAAAGGAATGATGTATATTTCTGCCAAAACTCATAATAATCATCCAGATTTATTCAACCTGCCAAAAGTCACGTTCTGAAATATAATGGGTCGTCTGTAAGCAAAAAACATGACTCTGGTGAAGTGAATGTGCACTTTGTTTTTAGATTGGGACTCAAAAAGTGTATAATTACTGTTGTCATTCACAGATGGCTGCCCCTCATGTTCCCAGGTCCAGGCTGTCACTGTTTTAAAGTCTATGGCACATTCAAGAGCTGACACACTGCAGAAGCCAAAGTTGTTTTGTCCCCATATGCTCAATCCCTGCATTTATCTGTTTGTACCAGGTCAACAGTGACCCCATGAGCATTCCAC